>OX328266.1:34570090-35820090 GCA_946814005.1 Chamaenerion angustifolium | reverse complement strand
TATTCATAGAATAGTTGCAGATGTTATATGCTATATGTTGTGGTGGATTTATATGAATATGACTGAGATAGTGTCAAGAGATAGATTAATCATGATATGACCAGAATATGTATGATTAGAAGCTATGACTCGTATGCATAATATGTATGGTCAGATTGATTGTCTTGAGTATTGTATGCAGTAGATCTGCTTTGGTAATTGTTAACCTCAGGATTCTCAACAATATGGTGTATACAATGCAGTTTTTTGTTCAAAGGAAAATGAAATCACTCAGGGTACATCTATCAAAGTCAGAGTTGTAATCTGTTGGTCGATGGCAGAAGAGATTAAGAAATTTGAAGGACGAAGAGATCAAGGATTTGGATCTTCAAGAGGGAATGTTAGGATATAAGTATGTTTACATATGAGTTGAGGACTTAGTTGCAATTTCAGTCAAGGATCTATATGTAAATATAGAAGAGTAGTGTTCTATAAATACCCGATACTTGTAAGTGTATAACTAACTTTGAAGAAAGCTGATTCTGATTACTTCATATTCAAGTAAGTCTTCTTTCTGTATTTTTTTCTTCAATCTTCATGATTTCATAGACATTAACAAAGGCAACGCCTCGCCCGGCTTGCTCTCGCTTGAGACGCTATCGCTCGACTCTCTCGACCGGCGAAGGCAATGCCTCGCCCGTCTCGCTCTCACTCGAGATGCTATCGCTTGACTGGCGAGGGCAATGCCTCGCCCGAATCGCTCTGGCTTGAGACGCTCTGGCTTGAGACGCTCTCGCTCGACCAACGAAGGCAATGGTTCGCTCGGCTCACTCACTTGACCGGCTTAGGCAATGCCTCGCTATCATTCGCCTCGCTATCACTCGCCTCGCTATCACTCGCCTCGCTATCACTCGCCTCGCTATCACTCGCCTCGCTATCACTCGCCTCGCTATCACTCGCCTCGCTATCACTCGCCTCGCTATCACTCGACTCGCTATCACTCGCCTCGCTATCACTCGCCTCGCTATCACTGGACTCGCTATCACTCGACTCGCTATCACTCGACTCGCTATCACTCGACTCGCTATCACTCGACTTGCTCTCGACCGACGCAAGCTATGCCTCGCCTCAGCCCATGACATGCTCTCGCGTGATCAACACCTAAAAAGGCCCTCGCGCCTAAAATGACGACACCTTAAAGCGTCGTCGCACCCAAAAAGGTCGACATTTAAAACGTCAACGCCTTTTTCCCCTAGCGCCTAAAAGTCCCAGTCACCTAAAAGGCCTCCGGCATGATGTAAGCAATTGGTGACACCTTTATCCAAGAGATACGTGAATGAACCTAAAAGGAGTAACACTTCTTTTAGGCTCAGGGGCTGATGTTGGATATCAGGCGTCAACGCCCTAACGGTAGGAGCACCATTGGATGAATCGACATTGATCAGAGCATCATTAGTCGAAGCGCGCCTCAACAATGAGAACCGACTCGATGAAGCAAGTGGCGTGCCATATGACTCGATGGAGAACCAGGCACCCCCCACCTACAAGAGGTCGACCAAGGACCAGGCAAGCCACATTCCTTGACCTGGCGCCCTCCTTCAAGCTCAGGTGGCGCCTCCTTTCATGCTAAGGTGTGCCACCTTCAACCGTCGACCTAACCCGTCAAGCTCAAGTGGCGCGCCAACCTGGCCCAAGCCCTACAAGGGCTAGCAACCTTGGCGCCACCACCTCCTAGGGTGCGCCACCTTCGACCGACGAGGTCATCCGACTTCCCTTAGATGACTACGTTGTCGTCACTCAGGCATCAACGATAAGGAGTACACCCCTAAGTGGAGCACTAACTCGCACAGGTCTCAATGCAACACAAGGCTCAATGCCAGACAATATGGCACGAAGCACAAGATAAACAAAACACAAGATGACACAAAGCACAATGAATGATAAAAAGTTACCACGGTTAGTGGTGTTAGCCTCACAAAGGTCTGATTATGGTAAATACATGACTATGGGCTCAGGTTAAGTATTTATATATATACTTCTTATCCCCTTCATTTGAGAGGAGGGATTTTCGTACATGCTGTTATGCTCTCCAAAAAACGAACCTCCGACTGACTTGATCATCGAAGGGGAAACCACGGGGAAGACCCGGGGTTTCCTTCTTGCAGGTCTTCGGAGCAGCACCGGGAGCCGAGGAGCGAAACAATTGTGATCCAACATCTGGCGGCGTCTGTGGGAACGTGACAACAACTCATGCTACCATCTAATACTCGAGTGAGACGCTCTCTCCTCGGCCTGTCCTCGCTCTCGGTCGACTCACTCTCGGAACTGTCGACAATGACTCTTCCCCTTGGCATAAAGACCAGGGAGAAAATCAAGGAGGTTTTCGCTCAGCAAGCTACACCATATCTGTCACAGGCTACACGCTCGACCGACGAAGGCAACGCCTCGCCCGCACCGCTCTCCAGCGAGACGTTTTGGCTCGTGCTCGGCACTGACGACAATGCCTTTTCCCATGGCATAAATACCAGGAAGAAAATCAAGGAGGTTGTCGCTCAGCAAGTTACACCATATCTGTCACAGGCTACACGCTCGACCGACGAAGGCAACGCCTCGCCCGGCTCGCTATCGCTTGAGACGCTCGCGCTCGGCACTGACAACAATGGCTCTTCCCCCTGGCATAAAGACCGTGGAGGAAATTAAGGAGCTTGTCGCTCAGGAAGCTCCGCCATATCTGTCACAGGCTACGCGCTCGACCAGCGAAGGAAACGCCTCGCCCAGCTCGCTCTCGCTCGACCGGCGAAGGCAACGCCTCACCTGACTCTCTTTCGCTCGAGACACTCTCGCTCGAATCGATATTGCTCGAATCGTTCGTGCCTAAAAAGGTCGACGCATAAAATGTTGACGCCTTAAAGGACCTCACACATAAAAAGGTGGACACCTAAAAGGCCATCACGCCTAAAAGGTCAACGCCTTTTTGCCATCACACCTAAAAATCTCGGTCACCTAAAAGGCCTCTAACATGATGTAAGCAATAGGTGACACCTTTATCGGACAGATGTATGAATGAACTTAAAAGGAGTAACACTCCTATTAGGCTCGGGGGGCTGATGTTGGATATTAGGCGTCAACACCCTAAGAAGACGAGTGACGCCCTAAGACCATCGATCGACTCGCCAATGGTCGGTGTACCATGATATGATTCACATTTGGTCGGAAGTGCGCCTCAACAACGAGAACCGACTCGATGAAGCAAGTGGCGCGCCATATGATTCGATGGAGAACCAGGCACGCCCCACCTGCAGGAGGTCGACCAAGGACCAAGCGAGCCACCTTCCTTGATCTGGCGCCCTCCATCAAGCTATGGTAGTGCATACCTTCAAGCTCAGGTGTGCCACCTTTGACCATCGACCTAGCCCTTCAAGCTCAAGTGGCGCGCTAACCTGGCCCGAGCCCTACAAGGGCGAGGCAACCATCCTTGACCTGGCGCCGCCCTTCAAGCTTAGGCGTGCTACCTTCGACCGTCGACCTGACCCTTCAAAGCTCAAGTGGTGCACCAACCAGGACCGAGCCCTACAAGGGCGAGGCAACCTTGGCGCCACCACCTCCTAGGGCGCGCCACCTTCAACCGTCGAGGTCACCCAACTTCCCTTAGATGACTACGTTGTCGTCACTCGGGCATCAACTATAAGTAGCACGCCCCTAAGTGGAACACTAAGTCACACAACACAATGTTCAATGCAAGGCAAGATGACACGAAGCATAAGATGACACAAAACACAAGATGACACAGAACACAATGCAGGATAAAAAGCTACCACAGTCAGTGGTGTCATCCTCACAAAAGTTTGACTATGTAACGACGTGACCATGAGCTCAGGTTAT
Organism: Chamaenerion angustifolium; assembly: GCA_946814005.1. NCBI lineage: Eukaryota > Viridiplantae > Streptophyta > Magnoliopsida > Myrtales > Onagraceae > Chamaenerion > Chamaenerion angustifolium. The sequence goes on along the minus strand of OX328266.1, from coordinate 35,816,229 downwards.
GTATCTCAATATATACTTCTTACCCCCTTCATTTGAAAGGAGGGATTTTCGTACATGATGTTATGCTCTCCAAAAAAACGAACCTATGACTGACTTGATCATCGGAGGGGAAACCACGAGCAAAACCTGGGGTTTCTTTCTTGCAGGTTGCTGGAGCAACCGGCAGCTGAGGAGCGGAAAAATTGTGATCCAACACAATGTAATTTAATTATTAACAAAGTTTAAAAGAATTTCTGACATAACATCACCAAGCAGCTTAACTGCACCACAATTTCCCTAAATCTTATGATTAAGGATACTTAAGATTTTTTTACTTATTTTTGTTTTTTCAATGATTAACAATCAAATCGTTACTTGAATTTAACCATTTTACAAAATATATCAGAATTTTACATTTTCAAATCTTGCTACTTATACTTTTAGAGGACAAAATGCTCATCCGTTTATTGTTTAGTGAAATCTAAACGGAAAATGACGTGACAACACATGAATAATCATAACTTAAAAAATTATATTATTTTTTGAATATTGGAGAAAATTGATTAGGAAAAATGGAGTTTTTAGTATAATATTTTTATTACAAATATGAAATAAAAAATGTTATAATTAATTAACAAATTTATTTCATAGGTTCAATAAAAATATTATGTTAAAAATTCAGTTTTTTCTTGAATATTTTTTATGATTTGTTTTTTACAAAAATATATATTTTTGTACAATATGAACCAATCACGTGCTGCCACATAAATTTCTGTCGAAATTTGATGCGAAAGTAGACGGGGTTAGAATTTTTCCCCACTCCGAAAGTACAGGTAGCAAAATTAAAAATAAAAATAAAAATTTCATGTAGCAGTTTGTGAATTCACCAAAGTATAAACATCGATTTGGTTATTAATCTATTTCAATACCTCAATGTTAGGATTAGTTACTAGTTCTAACGCAATACAACAACTTCATTTTATTCACCTCGTCATGTATTGCTTTGAATTTTGTTATAACCCTTATTATGTAAATGCACGTCGAGGGATCATCCCCACTCAAAAAAATGACAACCCTAGACTCCAATCGTCCTATTTTATTTCAAAATTAGGGTTTCTCAAATTCAAAGCATGCTTCATTAATTGCAAATTTGGGTTTTATATTTAAAAATCAATGTGATTACGCATTCAAATTTATAACCTCTCGAATTCCAAATTTCGGGATTGTCAAATTTGTAAATTCCAAACAACATAAATTAAAAATAAATTCCTTGAAATTGTGAAACTCATAGAATATTTTATTTTTTTTGCCAAAATACTCGTTTCATTTTATGAAATAAAACGACGTGACATAGTGTCACGGGAGTTCGTTATTACAATCATTCACTAATAAATATATTAAAGGAAGTGGGTTCGGGAAACCCAATAATTAAGTCACACTCCCATTCGTGCTTGCTTCGCTATCCAATTTGCACATTCATTTGTTGCTCTTGGAATTGCTCGCCATTGCACTTGCTCTATCTCGGTAGCTAGAGTTCGTATGTTCGATATTATCGTCGCTAAACGCCATTCAGTCGCTCATTCATTGATTTGCTTGATTACCACTTGGGAGTCGAATTCAAGGTTGATTTTGCTCCATGAGTTCTCATGCGCTAGGTGAAGAACTTCTTGAATTGCTATCGCCTCTAGTGTCGTTATATCATCTCCCCGTAGTCTTCTATTCATGCCCCCTATCACCTTGCCATGCCAATCTCGTGCTATCACCCTGATCCTGCCCCTATTGGTTCTCGCACACCACGAGGCATCGCAGTTGATCTTAATCTCTCCCACGTTTGGCTTCATCCACTGCTGGTTCCGTCTCGGCTGGTTGTCTGGACCCGTTCCCTATGCCGCTGCTCAGCCACCGCCCTTTCGACCTCGGTTTTGACATGGTAAGGTTTGGCTGTATTTGCTCGAATTCAGTCCTGCACCGAGCTTTCCAGACGAGCCATGCCGTGATCATGCACGTCTCCCACGCCTCTGCACGATGATGCGTCGGTCCAGTAATCTCCAGCCTCCTTTGGTACATCCACCTGTTGGCATCCAGTTGTTGGGCGCCATTCGGCCGGACCCCTAGTAGCTCGGTCCCCAGCGGCTCCGTCCACATGCAGCCGAACAACATGTTTTCGGTCGTTTCTTCCTCCCCACAAATGGCGCATCCTGGATCGACCTACATGCCACGCCTTATGATGTTCTACTTCACGGCCAAGGCGTTCGACACCAGTCTCCATACAAAATTCCTGACCTTCGGGATGACATTCGCCCCCAGATCGCCTTCCACAGGTAGCCGTGCTGATCGCCGCTCCCAGCTGGATCATTATTTCCTGTTTGTAGCTCCCTTAGTCGGTGATACACTGACTTTGCTCGAGGTTTACCATCCTTTGAGTGAGGCCAAATGCACTAGTCTTCCTTCTCTTCCCATGGGAGTGACATGTTTTTTATAAGCTCGTCATCCCCACTCTCTACCGCATCCCGAACGCTTGTTCGTTCCATGTTCCTCCTTGTCTGATCAAGTCGCACACTCGTGGTTCCGGTCTGGTCTCATCCGGTTACCTCCCCTATACTCTGAACCCTGGTTTCATGAGGATCCACGGATCCGAATATATCCTGATCGCTTCGCCCGTTCCAATTGTCCATAAATTCTTTTGGTTAAGCACATCCCGTCCCACTAGAAGGCTACTCCATCCCCATGCAGCTCTTCCTCCACTACTAGCATCTAAGAAATTACATTTTGGGAAATATAATCCATTCAGTATACGGACCTACAGTGCCGATAGTTCTTTGAGGACTCGTGCTGCCATCTTGGTGAGGAGAGCCGTGTTAAATGTTTGGAGCTCTCGAAACCCTAGACTTCCCGCGCTCTTTGAGGTGGTTAGTACATCCCATCTCTTCCAATGCATCTGTTTCCTATCCGATGTGAAGCCCCACCAAAAATTAGCTATCATGGAGTTGATTTCCGAGCACCATGTCTTCGGTAAGTTGAAAATGCTCATCACGTATGTGGGTATAGCCGTGATGACTGCTTTTATTAACACTTCCTTTCCGACTTGGTTTAGTGCGTTTGGTCTCCATCCGTCAAACTTATCTCTGATTTTTCTGTTTAGGTAACCCATTGTCTCCTTCTTTGATCGACCCCATATTGTTGGCATTCTTAAGTATTTCCCTGGGTCCCCTGTGCTTTTGATGTTTAGGGTTGCTTCCACCTCTCTTTTAACTACCAGGTTCGCTCATCTGTTGAAATATAGGTCGATTTGACTTCATTTATTGTCTGTCCCGATGCCTGACAGTACTCCTCTAGTATCTCTTTTAACCTTTGAGCATTAGTAGTCGTCCCCCTTAGGAGGAACAATGAGTCGTCCGCAAATAGCATGTGATGTAGTTCAGGGCGCCTCCTTCCGAGGGTTATCCCAATCAGCCTTCCCTCGCCTGCCTCCTGCTCAATTCTCCTTGAAAGTACGTCAGCTAGTAGTATGAACAAGTAAGATGATAAAGGGTCACCTTGTCGAATTCCCCGTGATGGGTATATCGTGGTCGATCGGTCTCCATTCACTACCACCCGATATGTGGTTGTCATTAGGCATTCCCTTATCCATTCGATCCATTTATCATCGAAACCCCTCTTCTTCAAGCTCGCTAGTAGGAACTCCCATTCCACTCAATCGTACGCATTTTGCATGTCCACTTTGAGGGCACATTCGACTTTGTTCGTAGTTCTTCTCGACTTGAGGTAATGGAGCGCCTCGTGAGCTACTAGTAAGTTGTCTTGGATAACTCGACCTACCACAAACGCACTCTGATAGGGGGTGATAAGCTCTGGTAAATAGGTTTTGAGTCTATTTACCATTACTTTTGATATGATTTTATATAGGAAGTTACAACAACTTATAGGTCTAAAATCAGTGGGCATGGTAGGGTTCAGAACTTTTGGTATCAAAATGAGATCTATTTCGTTTAAGGGGGTATGAAGTTTATCTGACCTAAAGAAAGATTTGACTGTGTTGATAACATCAGGTCCCACGGTTTGCCAACTCCTTTGATAGAACAGACTCGGGAAGCCATCCAGACCCGGAGCTCTCGAACCCCGATTTGATACGTTGCCCTTCAGATTTCCTCACCTGTTGCCGCACATGTCAGTTTCTGGTTCATTTGTGTTGTGATTTGAGTTGGTACGCACTCAAGTATCGTTGTATTCGGTTGGGGGATCTTCGTTCGAAATATATCACTGAAATACCGCCGCAGTTCTATCGCCACGCCTGGTTCATTAGTGATTCATCCCCATCCCTTCCTCGTAGCCGACATATGTTGTTTCTTCTCCGTCTTGAGGTGGAAAAATGTGGTGTTCCGGTCACCCTCCATGAGCCATTTGACCCGGGATCGTTGACGCCAATACATCTCTTCCCTCTTCCATAGGGCCTTGATCCGGGGTTTTAGTCGTCTCTCCTCCTCTACCTCGTCTTGACTCGTATTTGGCCCAACACATCTCCTCAAAAGTTCCTTCATTTCGGCCAATAGTCTAGCATTGTTACCAAAATGGCATTTGCTCCATTGTGTGAGCATCTCACGACATCTTTTCAGTTTTGGTACTGCTCCTCGCTCGTCACGGTTCGATGTGGCCATGCGTCTCGAATTACCTCCTTGCATGTCGGTTCTTCTAACCACATATCCTAAAATTTGAACCTTCTTTTGCTTCTTTGCTTTGGGGTCGACGTTTGGATTATCAATGGGAAATGGTCCGAGCCTAGGGCAAGATCGTTTATACATCGACTCCTTTGGTATGCGTCGGCCCACTGAGCATTGAGGAGGGCTCAGTCAAGTCTTTGGCTAATTCGGTCGGCCCCGCTTCTATTGTTACACCATGTATATAGCTGCCCCTTCGACCCCATATTTTCTACTCGGATTTCTTCCATGACTTTATTGAATCCGTCCATTTGTCGTTGAGACTTTGGTCGTCCTCCTACCTTATCGTGTGGGTTCCTTATCATGTTGAAATCTCCTACGATCATCCATTTGTTTATGCGATTTCGACCGATGCTTCTCAATGTCTCCCAATTATCCGCTCGTTTTTGTTCGTCCGTGTCTGGATAGACCCATGTGACTAAGCTCGGATCCGCCTTGTTTTTCCTCCATATATCGCAATCGATAATGTTTTTATTGGCGAATAGGATTCAGACTTTTGTTTCGCCATCGCACCATAGAGCTAAACCTCCCGATGTTCCCATTGGGCTTATGTATGCTTTGTTCGTAATGCCTACTCTCTTTCGTATCGTCTCTCAATAGGTATCCCCATTCTTTGTTTCCATGAGAAATATTATGTTAAGGCAATACCTCTTCATGAGGTCTTTGAGGTGTTGAATTGCCAAGGAAGACCTCAATCCTTGACAATTCCACGAGAGTAGACTCATTGGGACCCCGTGGCTGTTTTGGGACAACCACCAGAACCCGTATCATTATTACCGTGCTCGCCCCTCGTCGAGGCTATCATGTTGTAATGCATATCCTTCTTCTTTCTTGGCATCTTCGTTCGTGTCACCCTTCTTTTCGGGTTTGTTTTGTTCTTACCCTTCGATACCGTTCCCACGCCCTGTGGTGTTGCCACCTCCCCCAGCATCATTGTTCTCTTTGCTCAGGGAGGCTCATATTTCGGGTCCTCATTGGACCATTTGAGTGTCATTCTGTTCATGAAGAGGCTAAGTCTTGATTCCGGTTTGGGGTTCTCTGGATTGGGCGACTTGGGTGGCGTTTATGGTGGGTTCTCGACGGTATAGAGTTTGGGTAAGCTTGGGTGGTCTCGTGTTTGGGTTTCACATGGGCTGTCAGGCAACTGGGTTATCATCGGGCGGTCGGCTTGTTCGGGTTGGTAGTGGTAGAGATAGAGGGCGAGGGTTAGTTTTGGTTGGCTTTCTAGTATAATTCGAGTATTGTGGAGTTGGGTTTTTTGGAGGGTTCAGCTGTGGGTGGTCTTTCCCTCATGGTTTCGGTTTCTATGTTTGGATATGCTTTGTTGGCTTGGTGGTGTTTGGCATATTCGGTGTGGTGGTTTGCTTTGTTGGCTCGGTGTGGTTCGGGTGGGCATGGCCGGTGCTAGGTTCTGTAACTAGTATGGACGATAATTGTTGTGTCCCCCGGCTGCTCGTTCATATCGAGTTTGGATCCTCTGTCTCTAGCCACCCTTAGTCCCTTGCCCCTATTTGTCCATGGTTCCCTCCAAATCAACCTCCATGTCCTTTCCTCTTGTGTGTTTCCATGGTTCCTCCCGTGGTTCCGTTTCTGTGCACTTCGTCCCTCCCCTTCGTAGCTCAGCTCATCATTCCGAGCTTCAGCCATTACATCATACCATGTCTTTCTCTCCCTTGGCCTCATCCCTGGCGTTTGATGGTCCCCTCCCCTGCGTTTGTTGCTTTCTGATTCCATAGTTTTGGTCTAGTGCCGACCAGCCATGGTCCATACGCAGGGGCTCGATGGTTCGTTTCCGATCTTCGCACTTCATCCTTGCAAGTTTTGGTAGTGTGGCCCATGGTGCCACGTCCATAGCAAAAGTCGGACAACCTCTCATATTTGATTGACACACATTTTTCCATCCCTTGTGAGTTCGTCCACCAAAATCCCGCCATCAATGGGACATTTACATCTACTTCCACTTTTATTCACAAGAAGCTTCGCTTCCTAATATCCCCATTCGACTCTACCTCGATACATCTCCCTATGCGTTCGGCAATTGTTGTAGCATTGTCATAGCTGAATTTCTCGTATCACAAATCATGAACTTGTACCCAAAACTGAACTTTGTGAAATTCAACCTCATTCAGGCCTATGCTCGGATCTCATCTCTTAATGCTAAGTATGTGGCATTTTATCGCCTATGGCGACATATCTATTATCTTGTTTCTATCATCCTCCTTAGAAAAATTGAATATCAAAATTCCCGGGGCAGTTTCAGCTATCTTAACCAAGTTGTACCTATCCCAAGCTTTGTCTAGCACGCTATGCATTCCGGTCATTTTGATTAGTTTTTGAGATATCACCTTCCTAACATATCGGTCGCTCTCCTCCTGTGGTGGGTTCGAGTTCAGGTCCAGGACATCCCAGGTTCTGCTATGCTCGTCGTCGCCAGCACTCAGGGTCGGTGCCCTTGCCGTGGTCCACATGCCTTCAACATAGTTCCGCTCCTCCAAGCCTGAAATAAAGAAACAGGAAAGGTGATATTAGGGTTTGGGGTTAAAGGAAAGCTATGTTTGGTTTACGTATTCTTGCCCAAAACAATCTGCATGGTACTGTTTGGGCAAGAAACGTTCCAATTGGTTGGGGTTAACTGTTGCTTCTTTATCAACTACTTGCCCCGATTTGTAGGGTCGGGTTGCGCCACTTTCGTGAGCTCCGATTGGGTGGAGCTGTGCTTTCTGCAGCAGATGTAGCTTTCGCCTAGGCTTCTGGGTTTTCTGCAGTTGTCGATCGAAGCTTCAACTCGTTTGGCTCCAATCAATTTGTTCGGAGCTGAGATTTCCCTATTTCGGCTTGTTGTTGTCTGGTGTTTTTGTCAGCTAGCAATTGAATGCTAGGATGAAGCCAAGGTATGGAGAAGGATGCACAAATCTCACGCTAACCCTAGGAAACGGAGAGGGTTTTTGGCAACTGGGTTATCATCGGGGAACTCATGAAACTCATAGAATATTTGGCCAAACAATTTTCATGTTGCATCTGGTTTGGCATGAGACAAAACAAGTTTTGGTAGCCTTTATGGAGTGGCAATTACTTGAAGAAGATAATGTGACTAAACACTAATAGTAATACTAGTAAGAAGAAGAAAGAAGAAAAGGAAGAGTAATAAGAACAATGTGTTGCATATCATATGTTCAAACGGGGTAAGTATTGGTATTTTTTCACGTCATGTTTGACTAAATTTATTTAAAATTAATAACAGCAAACATGTTATATTTTAAACAAATAAAGTGTAATTTATTATAACTTTGGTCAAATATACTACACTTTGTCATACTTGTACCATAAACGTAATAGTCATTACTGTTAAAAAAGTATCATCAACATATTTCCATCGCAACATAATAATGTGGCTAACAACACAACATTGGTATTACAAATTTTGATTTTTCAAGTTACCATCTTCTTTAAAAGAATTCATGAAGGTTTAGTTCTTTGCATTCCGCCAACGACACCATCATTGATTCCTAATAGAAGTTATTTGTTTGGTTTCATATTGTCCATAATAAATTCGCATATTCCACATGGTTTGCATGACACGGCTACAAATTGATTTTTTTCGAAAACTGTTTACTTTCGAAAAAATATTTGAAAAAGTGTATATCAAATTTTTTTTTTAGGAAATTATGTATACGCGCGTCGCGCCTATTGAATGGGTGCGCCTATTGCCCAAACTTTTTTTTCCCGCAAAAACACCTGTCTATCAGAAACCACGTTGATTTTAAGTCTGCTTAGGAGATCATTGCGTACATGAATTTGAATTGTATTGGTTAGTCGTACGGTGAGGACAGAAGAAAGCTGATCCCCTTCCAATGGTTAGGAAGGGTCTTGGATCAAGAGGACAGAAGATAAATTTGTTAACAAAAGGGTCTTGGATCAAGAGGACAGAAGATCAATTTTTTAACAAAAGGGTATTGGATCAAGAGGACAGAAGATCAATTTGTTAACAAACCACGGAGATGATCAAGAGGACAGAAGATCAATCGCGGAGATGAGTCAAATTCACTGGTTTTCCTCCTAAATAGAAATTGAGAGATAGTCTCACGCGTTGCTTTATCCCAGTATTCACAGGTCCAAATTCCTCTACGCTAGTCTCACCAAATTCCTCCATGTATGCTTTTTCAATTTTTTTTCCTACTGTGCTTACTTTTTGAAAAACATCTGATTTTGAGCCTGCTTATGGTTTTCCTCCTAAATAGAAATTGAGAGATAGTCTCTCCAGTAAAGAAGAAAGGAAGTTATAAGAAGTTAAATACTTTAGGTTCCTGTCCTAAATTTTCCAACTTGTTCACAAGATTCTGAATTAGACTTTTCTTCAGATACACTCGCTAGTTTGACATTTTCAGGAATTACTCCTGCAAAAGAGCTCTTTGCAGAAGTATCAGAATGAGACTTTTCTTCAAATACACTAGCTAGTTTGACATTTCCAGGAGAAAAACCATTTCTTCTTATAACTTCATTTCTTCTTTAAGGGAGAGACTATCTCTCAATTTCTATTTAGGAGGAAAACCATAAGCAGGCTTGAACTCAGATAAAAAGCTATAGTCATTGGAGAAGCTTTACAAGATATTCGGAAGATGTTGAGTCAGAGATGTACGTCTCTCTAGCCTGGTTAGTGTTAATGTGTTATGCTTATGCTTTAACAATGTTAGTATCTAAACTTCACATTTTTAGAGAACCAGCCGAGAGGCAAGAGTGAAAACCCCAAAGAGTTATTTTGGAGCAGTAATTCCTGAAAATGTCAAACTAGCTAGTGTATTTGAAGAAAAGTCTCATTCAGAAACTTGTGAATAAACAACTTTGTTTCATTGTTGTTCAGAACAAGTTGGAAAATTTAGGACAGGAACCTAAAGTAACCCCAAAGAGCTCTTTTGCAGGAGTAATTCCTGAAAATGTCAAACTAGCTAGTGTATCTGAAGAAAAGTCTAATTCAGAAACTTGTGAATAAACAACTTTGTTTCATTGTTGTTCAGAACAAGTTGGAAAATTTGGAGGAAAACCTGTGAATACTGAGATAAAGCAACGCGTGAGACTATCTCTCAATTTCTATTTAGGAGGAAAACCATAAGCAGACTTAAAATCAACGTGGTTTCTGATAGACCGGTGTTTTTGCGAAAAAAAAAAAAAAAGTTTGGACAATAGGCGCGACGCGCGTATACATACTTTCCTAAAAAAAAAATTCGATATATACTTTTTCAAATATTTTTTCAAAAGTAAACAGTTTTTGAAAAAACTCCTATAAATTACACATTGGACCTTGATCTATATTAGTATTGTATGTTGCTCCGTCTAATTTTTTTATATATAATTTGATCCTTATATTATTGAAATTTACTTTCTATTCCTTATATTTTCGACTTACTACGTACCATCTTGTTTACTTATATACAGTTCGTCGCCAACCCAATTTCTGCCCATTGTTCCTAATAAGTTATTTGCTGCGAATAAGTCTCGGTAATTTCATGCATATTGAATTTGGAATAGATAGGGAGACACGTAGGTCACCTTCCCAAAGTAAAATAATAAAAGAGGTTAATAGCTATCCGCAACTTGGTAGTTCGAGTACCTAAATACCTAATAAGACAACATTTTAGGATTTCGATAAACTTCAAACCCTAATTTAATCATAAGGACAAAGCACTACGAAACATCAAATTTCATTAATATATAATTAAATAATTGCGGACGTGGCAACTCTATTTATATAGATACACTATATAATTATACATCAAGAATGTTTGTTAAACTTAAAACTCTTTTATATGAAGTGTATTATTTATGATTACTTAATTAAATATTATAATTAAACTATATATATATACACATTAAGTATGTTGCCTTATATCTATTGTGGTTGTAATGAAATTGCTTTAAAAGAAAATGGAATGGATTAGATTCATTATCTACGAATATTCAATTTAAATAGACATTATTAAAAAGAATAGTAAAATTTCTCTTAAATACTATATTTTTTTTATAAGAATAATAGGTTTTCTACTTTTATAATAGAGCAATGGTCCTCCTTTTATAATAGAAGGCGAGAATTCAAAAACTTCCTTGCGGGAAAATTCAAATTTGAATTTGAAGGGACAAATCGGTTCATTTGCCCCGTGACGTCAGCAATCCATGTGATCCCTTAAGATCCAACGGTTCACATTGCCTGTCGTTTTTGTTTTCTTTGAATTTGAATGTAACAGTTCCATGACGTCAGCAATTCGTGTGACCGTTAAGATCTAACGGTCCATCAGAAGCAACTTTTCAAATTTCGTTTCAACCCAACGGTTAGAGGTGTCAATTCGGGTCAACCCGTCAGGCTCGACCCGACCCGTCGCACTGTGTGGGTTGACCTTAACCCGACCCGTCGCACTGTGTGGGTTGACCTTAACCCGACTCGTCGTGCTGTGCGGGTCAGATTTTCTGACCCGAACCCGACCTGGTGGGTCGGCGGGTCGACCCGCCTGATCCGACCATGGAGAAACAGCTGATAAACACCCTAACAATATGTCCCTGCATCATCAACAAGAGCTTTGGAAGAAACAAAGTTACAAATATTGGTTCAATCACACAGCAATTTCTACATCACAGCAACAAGCAACTTATTAATAGGCTTATAACGTCTTCTTTTATCGAGGAAATATTTAACTCATACAGTGAAAAAGAAAATTGTTCAAACTTCAATGCATACACACTGCTCTAACCAATTCAAACGAACAGTAATTTCTCATCCCCATGGCCAATATCAGTTTATTGAATCATATCAACTTCTTGTCACTAAATTAGAGATAATAATCAATCATAAAAGGCAAGATCGAGAAGAAAGATGCCTTTTAGCGGCAAGAAATCCGAGATTGAAATTTTACTCTCAAACAAACAAATATGCTGCTCAGAAAGCGGCTTACATTGCATGAGCTGCGAGATCTGTTCGTCAGATAGAAAGGGCTGCGAGCACAGAAAAACTATTCATCCGTGGAGGGGAGTCCGAGAAGAGTGAAGACTGAACTCTGAACTTGAAGATAAGAAAGAACGACAGAGTGACTCCTCTCCTCTGTAAGTCTGTATTTAGGTTTTTGTTTTCCACGGGTCGGGTTCGGGTCAGACGGGTCAACCCGAACCCAACCCGTCTCTTGTGGCGGGTCAGACGGGTCAACCCGAAAATGACTCGCAGAACCTTTTGTGTGACCTGAACCCGACCCGAACGCGGGTCGATTCCGAGTCATTTTCGGGTCGGGTTCAAAATTGCCACCTCTACCAACGGTCCTATAGGAATGACATTTCATCTTCAGTCGCAATGATTGCAAGGTCTTCTAGGGTCCACTATTAAAAGGGGTGGCCCATTCATATCTAACACTTTTAGATCTGCCTTCTCTCTCAAAAAATTGATCAGCTTAGCTATCGCCTTTTGAGAAGAGCGTCGCCATCATTGTCTGTTGTCGAGTAACGCCATCAGAAGTTCGCTTGTTGAAGAAAGTCATGGCATCTTCCAGCAACATTCCCCTTCCTAGTAAGACTCTCAACTTTCCCTTTCCTTCTATTGATCCAAAACAAAACATTATTACCCGAGAGAACTTTGTGTGGGGAGTAGAAACCTCAGGTATGAGCAACGTCGATCGACCCCTTTTCCCTTACCCTGAGTCAATGGGTGACGATCGAGTCTACTTTACAGGTGAAGACGAAGCCACGATCTATTTGAGTCAAATATAAACGGGGCTTCGCTTCCCTTTCTGCGAAACCCTAGTAGAAATGTGTCGTTTTTATGGCATCACCCCTACTCAATTGACCCCCAACACCATACATACGTGGGTAGGGATTAGTGTCCTTTGTTTTGAAAAGGGTTGGCCCTATTCGCCTTCTTTATTTTGATCCTTTTATCGTCTTCAATTCAACGCCTTTGGTGTTTTTCGTTTTCAAACTCGTTTCCCCAAGTCGAAGGGTTGGAATGTGGGACGCCTAGGGAAAAACCCTTGGTTTTTGGATGCTAAAAAACCACTGGTTAGTGGGTTTAAGTCAAAATAAATACTTTTTCTTCTTCGGGGGCATCGCCTGGGCTTTAAGAAATTCCAGAACAGATCCTTTGCCCTCCTTCACTGAGTATTCCGAGGAGGATCTCGATACACTCAACCTTATATACATAGAACATTCCAAGGGTAAACTCTCGTATATATCGAGGGATACAACGGAGGTGACGCTTGCTAGTGCGGCATTAAAGTCGTTAAATCTTCAACCAGAGATTGATTGGGTATTTTTCTAATCCTTTCTCTTTTCTTTGTAGATGATGATGATTGTTTTGATTACTTATTTCAACCTTATGGACGCTATATCCAGGCGACGACTGGTGTCCTTCCACCTATTAGGGAGGAGGAAGAGTCATCCAAGTAAAAACACAAGGCCAAATCCATAGCTCCTGAGAGGAAGCGGCGCTCACAGAAGGATAAGACCAACCCTGCCGATCCTTCCAACACTATCATGCTGGATGAGAGTACTGAGGAGACGGCGCCACCAACAGGTATTCCTTTTGTAAAGAGAATTTTACCCTATTTTGTAAAGGTTTTGGCTAACTGAACTCTTTGAATTTATGGCTTTTAGGTCCGGAGGTGTCGCCGGAAGGTGAGAGATTTTCGACCTCCGCACTCGATCCCTCACCCCTTAGACAAGCCCTGCCTCACAGGTCCCCTTCACCTTTTATTCCACCAGTGTCTTAGACATCCCCTTATCCTGCCGCACCAATCAATCCTCCTTCGGGTCCTTCCGAAAGTCCTGGATTTGATTTGAGGCGGCACCTCTATGAGACACCGGTTTATGAGAATCGGATGATGAACTGTGAGCCCTGGCGTCGCTTGCAAGGTACCAATATTCCAGAGGGAACCTCGCTTCAGGCTAAACTTCCTGAAGGGATCCCCCCCTTCATTATGACTTGGCCCTACACATCGTGAGTGGGTCTGTTCTGCCTGGGGATCGTCGCCAACTCCACTTCAATCCTCAATGGGTCGAAAGGGCTGTTAGGAGTCATCTCACTTCAGTTGCCTTCGTGAGTTTTCTTACTTACACTTTGTCATTCTTATCATTATTTGTGATTAACCTTTTGTCTATAGCTTTTAGCCACAAAAACTGAGGTCGGCGCCCTGGCAGTACACCTGACCCACAAATGTGCCTCTATGGAGGACAATGCATTGAGGGTTGCCAAGGCTGCTCATCTTGAGAAGGAGAGGGCTGAATGGATGAAGGAGAAGGCTAATATTGAAAAAGATAATTCCTTCCTCCGACAGCATGTTGGTGAGGAGCTTGAGCTCAAGGAGGGAGCCATTGAGAAAGCTCAATATGATGTTGAGAAGGCCAACAAATTTACCCAACAGCTTGCGGAGTGTGAGCAGGTCTCCAACCAGAACAAGGAGACTTGGGAGAAGTAATCCACTGCCACGATGATATAACACTTCTATTTAGACTTGGGAAATGGACCCACCAAATCGATTCACCATTGCATGAATGGCCAGGCGACGCGCATAGGTATCAATTCAGATGGTGGGCGCCCAATTCTTTGGCATGACTCGCATTTTTGCACCATTTCATCGGCTTCCTTCACCATCGCCGACCAGTAATATCCTTGATTCAAGGCTTTTCTAACAATTGACCTGGCCCCCTCATGGCATGCAACATATCCTTCATGTAGCTCTCTGAGTATGGTGGTAGTCTCAGGTTGGGCGACGCATCTTAAGAATGGTGTGGAAAATCCTTTTTTATAAAGGACTCCATCAATCAAGGTATAGCTTGGCGCTATACGTTTCATTCTTTTGATGTCCGCTTCGTCTAAGGGTTCTACCCCTGTTTCCAAATATGCCTTTATGGGCGTAGCCCAAGTATCGGTGATGTGAATGTTAAAATATTCATAGGTTCCCTGGGTTGAGACACCTTCGACAAAATGCACTTTTAATGGCGTTTGCTGCCAGGCATATTTGCTTAATGCATTTGCTTCTACATTTTCTTCCCTTGGAATGGTGTTAATCTCAAACTGGGCGAAGCCTTCAACCAAAATTTTGGCATCTCTCAAATATTTGTTCATCATCTTTCCCTTGGCCGCATATTCCCCCTTGACTTGGGTAACCACAAGTTAGGAACCGCAGTATACCTTGATGGTGACTATGCTTATTCCTCTAGTTATCCTTAGACCCTCAATCAACGCCTCATACTCAGATTCGTTGTTGGTAGCCTTGAAGGTTAGAACTAGGGTGTATCTTAAAGATTCTCCTCCATCTAGTGGAGTTAACACCAATCCTGCCCCCGAGCCTTCGATGGATGAAGACCCATCCGTGTACAACTTTCACATAGATGTTTCTTCTACCACGATCGGAGGCAAGATGCTTGTTGAGGGCGACACCTCACTCTGTTCGTGAGTGGACTCTACTATTAAGTCTACAAGAGCTTGGCCTTTGATGGCTGTCCTCAGAACAAATTGGATTCGAAATTCACTTAACTCTATTGCTCACTTTATCATCCTTCCAGACGCATCTGGTTTTTGGAGAAAATGTTTTAGTGGTTGATTAGTTAGTAGTGTGATTTCATACTCGTGGAAGTAGGGGTGAAGCTTTCTAGCAGAAACTTCCAACACAAAGAGGTACTTCTCAACTTCTACATAGTTTATTTATACCTTTAAAATAACTTTAGATACATAATAAACTGGCACCTGGCCAATCTCTTTGTTCTTTACAAGTATGGAGCTTACAGCCACTGGACTGACACTTAAGTAAAGAACTAAAGTGTCGCCCTTTTCTGGCTTAGCTAGTGGAGGTAATGTTCGAAGATGCTTCTTGAGCTCTTGCAACGCCTCTTCGCATTCTGGCGTCCACTCGAACTTCTTGTTGTCCCTTAATACTTGAAAGAAGGGTAGGGATTTATTCCCATCTCTAGATAAAAATCGGCTAAGAGCCGCCAATCTTCCATTTAAACTCATGCACCTCCTTATGACAAGTGGGGTTCTTCATGCCCTCAATGGCACTTAGATTTTCAGGGTTTACTTCGATCCCCCTTTGGCTTACCATATACCCCAGGAACTTTCCAGATTTGACCCCAAATGGGCATTTGGCGGGGTTTAATCGCACCTGATGAAGTCTCATAACTTCAAAAGTTTTTATGAGTTCTTCTATATGGTCAATGCTCTTTATGGACTTTACCAACATGTCATCAATGTAAGCTTCCATGTTCACCCCTATCATGCCCGCAAAAATCTTGTTGACCATCCTTTGGTAGGTGGCGTCGACATTGATGAGCCCAAAAGGCATGACGGTGTAGTGATATATATATCACTGTCTGCATAGAAAGACGTGTGATGAGCATCGCCTGTTGACATCTTGATCTGGTTATACCCAGAGTAGGCATCCATGAAACTCAATAGCTCATGTCCTGAAGTGGTGTCGACCAGTTGGTCAATTCGCGGCAAGGGATATGTGTCCTTGGGACATGCTTTGTTTAAGTTCCTGAAATCGACACACATTCTCCATTTACCCGTTCTTTTCTTCACCAATACCGGGTTTGCGACCCATGTCTGGAATCTTATTTCCTTGATGAATTTGTCCTCAATTAACCGGGCCACTTCTTGTTGAATGGCTATGGCCTTTTTCTCACCCACGGGTCATCGCTTCTGAGCAATTGGCTTAATGCTTATGTCTATGTTGAGCTTGTGAGTGATAGACTCTTCAATTATACTCGGCATATCGCTCAGTTTCCAAGCAAAGAGTTCTCGAAATTCAAGTAACAGGAGGGTCAAAGTCGTAGCATGTTCTTCTGGGAGCGTCGCTCCAATCTGAATGACCTTACCATGTCCATCTATCCATATCTTTACCATCCCATTTACTAGTGTTGGACGCACTTTCTCTTCCCTTAGATCCTCCGCTTGGATGGACAGAGTCTCATTTCCTTTCAATAGCCGGTGCCTGGTAGATTACACATAACAACTTCTTGCCCCATGTTGATTGCCTTTTACCACTCCTATCCCATGAGGCGTCGGGAATTTCAGGAGTTGATGGTAGGTAGAATGAACCATTTAGTAGGGATTCAGAGTAGATCGTCCCAATATCACGTTGTAGGCAGTAGGGGCGTCGACTACAACAAAGGTGACGTCTATTGTTAAGGATTTCCATCCCTCACCCAAAAATACCGGCAAGGTAATGGCTCATACTGGGTACGTGGGAGTCGAGGCAAAGCCTAAAAGTGGGAAGTTCACTTTTTTCAGGTTTTTCTCGCTCCTACCCATTTTCGTTAGGGCTTCGAGGAAGAAAACATCTGTTGAACTTCCTGAGTCAATAAGTACTCGCTCCACATCATAGCCATCAATTTCAGCGGTGATGACCAGTGCATCCTCATGTGGGCATGTCACATGATCCATCTCATCCTCCCTGAAAGTAATGCTGGTTTCATCTTGCGATTTGGGGCGCTTTCTCGCCATGGAGGTTCCAGACAATTGGGTAGCATACACCTCTCGGGTGCTTCTAGTCTCCCCTCTCTAGGTGAAGCCACCACTGATTACTCACACATGTCCTCTTTTTCCTCGAGACCCTTCGTCTCCCGTCTCTCTCTTAGGTGACATTCTCTTTTCCCTTCGAGGACTAGGAATTCGATCCCTTTTTGCCATAAAGTTTTTGAGGAGTCCCTTTTGATTAAGCGCATCGATATCCCTCTTCAAAGTTTTGCAGTCGTCGGTACTATGCCCCTTGCTACGGTGGTACCGACAATATTGTTCATGATAGGGGCCCATAGGTCCTCCAGTTTTTTGGGGTAGTGGAGGCACTACGGGAGAGTATTACATTGTCGGCTAAAATAAGTTTATTAACGACTCATTTTTTGAGCCGTTAATTAAAGACGGCTCAATTAAAAATGAGCTGTCATAATAAGTGTCATCCTATTTATGACGGCCCAATTAGAAATGAGTGGTCAAACGAACGGCTCAATAAGAATGAGCCGTCAAAATGACGGCTCAATAAGAAAGAGCCGTCGAAAATGCTTTTATTTTTTATTTTTGACGGATCAATAAATATGAATATTTTAAAAATATATATATTTCTAATGAGATCCTCTCAACATTATTGTCATCACCAGCCCCTTCCCGTTCGACCTCCTTCTCTTCGGCCACTTCCCTTATTCTTCCTTGCTCCGATTCCAGTTCGGTTGTTGAGGACGCGACCTCCAGCTCCAGGTTGTTCGGCCAACTCCATCTTCAGTGAGCTCCAGCTCTCAAGTTGAGGACGACGGGATTTCTTCAGAGGACGGTGAGTCTTCTTCGCCGGTGGTGAAGCTGTCGAGCTTGAGCTCGGCGTCCTCACTGTGTGGAGCTGTCGAGCTTGAGCTCGGCGTCCTCACTATGTGGAGCTGTCGAGCTTGAGCTCGGTGTCCTCGTGTGTGGAACTGTGAAGGTGTCCTCGCGTGTGGAGCTGTGAAGGTGTCCTCGCGTGTGGAGCTTCCCTTCGGCCTCAGCGTCCTCTCTGTCGATCTTGAGCTCGGTGTCCTCGCGTGTGAAGCTTCCCTTCGGCCTCGGCGTCCTCTCTGCCGAGCTTGAGCTCGGTGTCCTCGCATGTGGAGCTTCCCTTCGGCCTCGACATCCTCACTGTGTGGAGATGTATCGAGCTTGAGCTCGGTGTCCTCGCGTGTGCAGGTGTGAATGTGTCCTCGCGTTTGGAAATGGAAGAAGAATAAACTTTTGAAAGGTTGAAGAAGAAATTTTTGAAAAGGTATAGCACTGTGAAGAATAAGAGTTGGAGCTTTGAAAGGTCCAGGGTTGAAAGGAAGGGAAAACATGAGAGAACTGAAAAACGGAGCGGGAAATAAAATTAAATTTTCACGGAGCGGGAAATAAAATTGAGCGAGAAGTGAAAAACGGAGCGGCTCAAAAAAATTGATTTATTATTTATTTTTTGTCAAGGCTAAAAAAAAGGAGTCGTCAACAATAATTTGGATTAAAAAATATTATTTTAAATGACGGCTCAATATTATTGAGCCGTCAAAATTATTTTTGATTAAAAAAATTGTTTTTAAATGACGACTCAACTATATTCGAGCCGTCAAAATTATTTTTGATTAAAAAAATGTTTTTAAATGACGGCTCAACCATATTCGAGTCGTCAAAATTAATTTTGATTAAAAAAAATTGTTTTTATATGACGACTCAATAGTATTGAGCCATCAAAAATTATTTTAAATGACATCTCTACAGTATTGAGCCGTCAAAAAGATTTTTGATTTTAAAAAAAATAGTTTTCACGGCTTAAGCATGATTGAGTCGTTAATAATTGAACAAATAAAATTTTCACGGCTCAATCATGCTTGAGCCATTTCATTGAGCCCTTAACCACAGCTTCTACCGTAGTGAGGTGACGCCCAATCCTTTTTCTCCATCTCGTTCAAGACGACATAAATTTCTTGGTTTAAGGGCGTGAAATCCTCAAAAACTTCTCTCATTGCGCGTTGCATGCTTGGGCGGTGCCTGTTCTCTTGGGGACGACTTCGCCTATCATCTTGGGGACGACTTCTTTGTGGCCTTTGCTCCAGCCTTTTTCCTTCATGTAGCTCTCTTCTACGATCTTTTAGAGGCTTTCTTCCTTCTCGGGCTATTTTGAGGTCAATGTATGACTTGACTCTCGCTGCCATATCCGATATGGTGTGGACACGTATGACACTTAAAATGTCATATAAAGATGAGCCTGTAGGACCCAATACTCGGACAAAGGCTCGAATGGTCTCACCTATTGTGATGACCTGATCGATTCCAACTAGAGCCTGATTGAAACGAGTGTAGAAATCTCCCAGACTTTCTTCACCCACTTGTTTGATGTGCTCTAGAGTGCCAACACTCTTTAGCAGTTGTCTCCCGCCCATGTACTGGACGATAAATTTTTCCTTCAAATCCCCCCAAGATTTTACAGTAGCTTTTAGTAAGCCAAAAAAACAATGGGAGGCAACGCCACTCAAAGTTGAGGGGAAGAGGACTGCAAAATGGTTTTCGTTTTTAGATCTTCCCAACAGGGAAGATTCATGCTTCTAAATATGCTCAACGGGCTCATCTTCCCCTCGGTATGCATCAATCCTGGGACCTGAATAGACTTTGGCACCTCTATGTCCATAATTTCTGGAGTAAAAGGGTGTGACGCCTTATCCCTGAGCTCGGGGCATTACCTTGCCCCGCTGCTCCCTATCCACCTCATCCATAAGCTCCCTAACCTTGTCAAGGGTTATTTCACCTAGAGGATGAGCCATTACTACTGGGGGCAATTGCGTGGCTATGCTTCTAAGCAAAGGATCCACCTAGGCTGGCGGTCCTACTACCGGAACCCTTTGAGGTTATGACGTTGCTTCATCTGTGCAATGATGCTCGTTAAGACGAGCGGCCTCCATAATCTCCCTTCGATTTAGGAGTCCATATATCGCTTCTATGAGCGCAGGGGTAACGAACTCCTGGGCAGTAGGCACTGCTGAGGGTGTTCTTTTTCCCCCTGATGACGCTATATGGGACTGCGCTGGCATAGACGGCGCCTGGTTCTGCTGAGGTGGCAGTGCTCTTGCATGGCCACCTATCGGGGCTGAGGCACTTGGGAGCGCCGCTCCTAAGTTGCGCTGAAGTTGTGGCATGAAAGTCGAAGGCGTCAGGTGTTGCTGTAGATCGTGGAATGAACTTCCTTCTTCAGGCTGCTGGTTTTTCTTAGCTCGTGTATTGGCGGGAGTCATGGCAATATTTTGCTCAAGGTTTCCCACATACGGCGTTAGATGTTGGATCCTTGAAATCTTCCTTTCTACACAGGCGTCGCTCCTCTCGGTCAGACCTGCAGAGATAGACAGTTTCGGGTTGACCCGCTTATTCCACTCCGAAGCTTAAGTCAGTTTGAGGATTTGAAGAGCTTTTATGTAGATGTGGTAAATTTTATAATGTAATAAATGATAATGAATGCTGGTATTTATAGTCATGGCTTAACCCGATGAATAGTGTTACCTTTTTACCATGGTTAGCCTTTTAACTGAGGTCAAACTGACTTTCGGATGGGACAAGAATCATATCCTCAAATATGAGAGATGTCTGATCCCCATTTAATGTTGTCTGAACCCCATTTACTACGGTTTTATCCTTACACGTGGAGGTGACACCTTGTATAGGCTGACACTTCTCTGGCACTTAGGGGGCGACGCCTTTTGGTGGATAGAATCTTCTTGATTTTATTTAGGTCAGTGATAAATGGTTAATTAAATAAAGTGTCTCATATAAACCCCATCATGCAACATTTCCAACTTGAACCATACATTAGCATTTAGCAGTGTCTGGGTAACAACGAATGATGGATTGGAGAGGAGGGTAGACCTGTCAATTCGGGTCAACCTGTCGGGTTCGACCCGACCCGACCCGTCGTACAGTACGGGTCGACCCGGACCCGACCCGCCGGTCGACACGGGTCAGTTTATGCGACCCGAACCCGACCTGCCGGGTTGACGGGTCGACCCGCCTGACCCGCTTGACCCGCCTGACATACCACTACATCCAATATATTCATTCATTTTGTAATAACACAACTGACCCATCAACCATCATATTCAGTCATTCAGATACAGAAAAATACCAATACCACACACCAACACACCATACATCATTGCATCCAATGATCCAAGTACTACCATTGTACCATCACCTAAACTTCTTCAAAATAAACACACTAAGAAGAATCCAAATTCCAACGAAAAACATCTAAATTAAAACCACATAATTTCAAGTTTCATGCGTGTGACTCTTCCTCATTCGGGATAAAATCGTCAATCTCTTGCTCCAAATTAGTTTCTTCATCTTCTTCTATGCATTTGCAAACATATATTTGTCATATATATAATCATAAAACAGTAAGAAACAAAAATTTAAAAAGATTATAGATATTACTTGTCTCGTCTTCAATCCAATCTCTAGTGCACATAATAGCTTCCACAGTTTCCGGCTTGAGCGAACTCCTGTATTGATCGAGAACACGACCACCAATACTAAATGTTGACTCAGAAGCCACTGTTGTAATAGGGATGCTGAAAATATCAGATACATAAAGAAAATAAACATATCGTGTTTTGCAAAATTTTATCTCAAGTCGGAAAACAACTCGAATATGATGATGAAGTACACAAAATGTGAAATTGCTTTCATGACTACCAACTGCACATAGACATAGAACTGTCATACATATTCTACGAAGTACAGAAGAAGTACAGAAGAAGTAGCAGCATTCGAACAAGAAGAAGTAGCAGCATGAGAAAAAGGGTTTTGAAATGGAACCAACTATGAATAATCATATTTTAAAAAAACAAGAGAAGTAGCAGCATTCGAACTTCGAAGTACAGAACACATAGATAAGAAGAACCCATTAGTAACAGCAACCAACATTCGAACTTCGAAGGACACCATCATGTGTTCAGAAGGACTTACACAAGGTACGGAGGTAGCACCGTAGCAGCGAAGGCGAGGTAGCAGCTGCGACGATCAAGCGAAGGCGAGCCGAGGTCAGCGAGATCAGGCGAAGGCGAGGAAAGCGAAGGCAGAGACTTGAGAAAGTTGAGAGACAGAGAGTACCACTGACTGTCTGACTGCGTGTGTCTGCCAAAACAAAAGAACGAAGTAGAATATTAGAATTTAGGGTTTTGTTTTGGCGGGTCGGGTCCGGGTCATAAGGGTCAACCCGGACCCGACCCGTCTCTTGTGGCGGGTCAGACGGGTCAACCCGAAAATGACCCGCCGTCCAATTTTTGTGACCCGAACCCGACCCGACGCCGGGTCGATTCCGGGTCATTTTCGGGTCGGGTCATTTTTTGACAGGTCTAGAGGAGGGGATGGATACGTAACAGTAGGAGAGTTGTGGAAGTCGATTCAAAACTGAAGGAAAAGTGATGTCTTTATTTGGTGAAAGCTGTAAAATATGCAATTGTATACTAATGTTTTCTATCTTTTAAATTACCCTTAATTTTTTATTTTAAAATTTTCATTTTAACATTTGAACCGGTGTAAATGTTCATCTATTTCTCTTTTCTGTTCAATTTTTCCATCCAAATTTAACGAAATATGTTTTGAAAATAAGAAATAAAAATATCATAATTCAACCCCTTAAAACTTTTTTATATATTATAATTGAGTTATGATTCGATTAATACTGGATTGATCCCACATGAGAGTGTTGAGTCTTGGGTCTCGATTGAGACCTATTGAGGAGTTTATGGATCTGATCTTGATCTAGATCAGATCACCTATGGGTGAGGTTGGCCTGAATCAAAGCTCAAATCATAGCCCACTTAATTAGGGTTGAGACCCTCTAAGTGAGATTCAATTGAGTCATGATCGAATCGAAATTTCAGTCTAATCAAAATTCAATTGTAATATAAATAAAAGTTTTGATGAGTTTAATTATGATTTTCTTAAAAGATATTTGTTATTTTTAAATCTTATTTTGTTAAGTTTGCATATATATAAATTCACGAAAAAGGAAGTCTGAACATATATATTCAAACATTAAATGAACGTTTCAAAATTAATCATTAAAGAGGGTTCGAAAATATGTCCAAAAATGAAGGAGTAAAATCGTATTTTTGTGTTAGGTCATTGAGTGGATAAATTCGACCAAAACAAATTGAGTGGATAAGAAAGTATTGTAATATATGTTTAGGGTTTATTTGCAATGATCGAATTTGACTCGTACAGAACATTATTCAAGTAGGTCAAAGTATTCGGTCTATAATAAAAATAGGTCAAAGTAATTACAAGAGTTAATTTTCTGACTTTAAGGGGCTAAGTCAATTTTCCTAATATCAACCATATCATATCCCAAAGAGGAATTCTGCATTTTACCCTTCGTTAAAATTAATGACTTAAGTCCAATAAACATTTCAAAATATTATATTGTAGAAGATGGTAATTAACTAAATAACCATACTTTTTCAATGGTTTAATATATGAACAATTGTGTTACATGAAAGTAGATATGTAAATAACATGTAATATTAAATACTTTTACTTGACATACATTACAAAAAAAATAATATCGGTTAGCTGACCCAATTGAATTTCTAGAGTGCATATGAATTGGAGATTACATTAATGGGTAAAACGAGTTGCGATATTCAGAATTAAATTAAAAATAAATTTCAATAAAAACATCATATGATTTTCAATTTTACGATCCAAACCCAAAACTGCTGAAGAGTGTCAATGTATAAATGGGGATGCATATTCACTTTCAATTATTAATAGTTAATTAATTAAGATGCATGCACTCTTTTAATTACGTAGAGACCGATGAGTCAAACATTATTTAATAGATATAGAATCAAAAGAAATTAAACATAATTCCTATCATGAGAATTTACAAATAATCATCAACTACGTACAAATATAAACGTAAAAAGTGACCTTGACATAATAAATACTTTATTTAGCATATTTTTATAATTTTACATAATAAATGATTTGGTTCGTGTAGTATATTTAAAATTGTGTGTTACATTGTGTGTTTTCTCGCATTTTATCAACTTGCTTATGTGTATTATAATAATGTTAGGTATTATTATAAATTATACATCATGAGATTACGATCTATCCATCTAATAACTAGTATTAAAAAAATAAAATTAAAAAAATGACGATGATTTTATAACCGAGCTCAAAATTATCTAGGAAAAGTAACGTTTTGCATTGTTGTGTCCAAACTAGTATATAAAACAATAAACATAGATTATATACATGATTATCATTTTCCATGGTAAAATTGAAGACGTGTGGAGTTCTTAGTTTCTTCAACTATTTAACAATATGACCAAAAAAAACACTATTTAACTAATATATATATATATATATATATATTATCTTGTAATTGTATTAAAAAAAAAAATAGGTTTAAGAACGCGTTGGGTGTATTACGTATTAACTGTATAACGAAAATATAAGCAGAAACACATTATTAGAAAAGCAGCTTTGAACACAGAGAGAGAGAGAGAGTGAGAGCACTGGAAATACTGAAAAAGTTAAACGCATATCTATAGAATTATATACAGAATATCATAATATATATACATATAGAGAGAGATTTCATATACACTGAAATTGGGAATTGAGACGAGAGAGAGAGAGGGTAAGCTTCCCTTATAACCTGAACAAGCTAGTACTCTGCAAACTGCAAAGTGCAAACTACTACTACTACCGACGTCTCTGCAAGTAGAGAGAGAGAGAGAGAAGATGAATGTGTTGAAGGGAGTGTCGTCACGGGGACTACCAGGGTGGCTGGAAAGGATGATGGAGGAAAGGTTCTTCGAAGGGTGCGGGGTCCACCATGGCCGGAAGAAGAACGAGAAGAACATTTTCTGCTTGCACTGCTGCCATAGCATCTGCCCTCACTGCCTCCACTCACACCGCTCTCATCCTCTCCTTCAGGTCTCTCCTCTCTGCATGAAAATTATATACACTTGAATATATTATATACATATATATGGATCTTCACTAACATAATTCAAACGAAAGTGGAAAATTCTTGTAAATTGTCAATGTACACAAGAAAATACATCAGAATTTCCATGTTTAAGTGGACTGAAAAAAGGAACTTTCATAATCTCATTTCCAGTTCTTGCTTCTTTCTGCTTCCTCATTTAAAGTTTGTAATTTTCTTTCAACTTCAACAATTGCTAGCTTCAGCCTTCATGTTGGTTCATAGGTAGTAGCAATAATTGGTGTCTTTAATTCCTAATTACACTCCCCTTATTCATAATCTACATCTACTCTTCTGTATAATTTCAATGAATTTAGAGAAGAATTCACTCCCAGTATATATATCCTTTTAACCACAACTTTTCTCAAGTAAATGTAAAAATAAAATAAAAAAATGAACAGCTAGTATGAGTCATAGTTAATTTTCCTTAAAAATTGGGATATGTATCCACATTTCGGAATTGGCTTGTTTTCTATAAATGGCAGTTTTTTTTCCTCATCTCTGTTGCACTGCAGAGCTCTCTATGAGCAGTTGCTTTCATGGCAAGTGAAGGTTTGACCCGATTTATCATTTATTTATCAACCCCCTCTTCTTTATTTTACTCTATGCTTATTAATTATCGAACTCCCTATCGAGAAAAAATAAAATAAAAATATTTAACATCTCATCAATATCATTGATCCATATAAGGTTGGTTGGTTGTATACCTTTTTCCCAACAGGTTCAAATATACTTAAATTGATATGGTGAATATCAATCAATCAAAACCCTAAAAATTAACGACAGGATATTGTGCATGTGGGAGTTGCAGGTACGTAGGTACGTGTATAATGATGTTATTCGACTGGGCGATCTCGAGAAGCTTATCGACTGCTCCTACATTCAGGTACCAGATACTCCATGAATGAAGTTTATTAGTTGATCATACATACATATATATATATATTGAATTATTGATTATGTATTTGTTTTATTATTATTGAATTTTGATTTGATATTCTTTTATGATAGCCGTATACTATCAATGGTGCGAAAGTTATATTCCTCCATCAGAGACCGCAGTCTAGGATGGTGAAAGGGTCTCCCAACATCTGCTTCAACTGCGATCGAATCCTTCAGGAGCCGTTCCATTTCTGCTCTCTTCAGTGCAAGGTTTGCAGTAGCTAGTAGATTAATTAAAACCCTGATATATAGATAGATAGACAGATAGTGATGAATTCATTTCAGGTGTAATAAATCTGTATCAATATGATACAATATAAGAGACAAAGACCAGGTTATGTGTTGGAGCAGGACACAGTAGTTATTTGTTTGTTCTCATAATTCTGCACAATTTCAAGGTTGTTGTTAGAAAATACTCGGTTGAATTACAATTGATAAGTTAGCGGAATTAACTCAACGATAAAATAGATGGTTGAAGGCTTTGGTAAGGAAGAGGAAATAAAAGGAAAGTGAGGCAATGGAGAAGTTTTTCATTAATTTTTTTCTTACTTGAGATCTTTACATAGATGCATATATATAACGGCTAAATCTAACGGCTCAATGTATATTGAGCCGTTACAAATTAAATTAAATAGAATATAACGTCTCAATCTACATTGATCCGTAAAAATTGTTACTTTTGTTTTTACGGCTCAAACAACTGAGCAGGCACCTTTATTTTACATTTAACGGCTCAATATCAAGTGTCGTTATTATTATTTTTTTTCTTTAATTTTCCCGACTCATTTATTGTTGGGACGCAAGTTTTCTTTAATTATTGCGGCTCATTATTGTTTTAAGCCGTTATAATTATTTTATTTTAAAGATTTATAACAGTTGATTTTGATTTTAGCTGCGATAAATAGAAAAAAATAAAAAGGAAAGTGAGGCAATGGAGAAGTTTTTCATTAATTTTTTTCTTACTTGAGATCTTTACATAGATGCATATATATTAGCATACATGCAATCATACATTGACATGATTTGCATGCTATGTAACAAAAGTTTTAAGAAGACAACTTGACAATTCTTAATAACCCTAGATAGTTCATATAACACATTTGAAGAGAAGAAGAAAAACCATGCAACCATTTTAATCATTTGCTTCATCATGAGTTTAAGCTGCTGACGATCCTAAATGTGTGTATGTAGGTGTATTCCTGGGTCAACCAAGGGGAGGATCTGTCAAGAATACTCCTAGGGTTCAACGTGTCTGACTTCTCCATCACACAGTTCGAGGGTTTCAGGGAGGAGGGATCGGAGCTGGGGGCGGAGGAGGAGGAGGCGGAGGAGGAGGTGGACGGCCAAATCACTACGAGCTCCCTGAGCAACATGCTGGACGTGGAGTCGATGGATTACAGAGGGTCAAGGGAAGGGAGAGACAATTCTGGAATTTCCAGGGATGGACAGGTGAAAAAGAACAAGAAGCAGGGTAGTGGGTTCCTCTCTGGAATTCTAAGCAGCAGAAGGAAGAAGGGGGCTCCTCATAGAGCTCCATTTTCGTAGAAAAAATATTTGTGATAAAATAAAACAGTTCTTTTTTTTTAATTAGAAATAACAATTTTCAAAATTATTACTTAATTTTAATTAGCTTCTCTACTTAATAATATATATATATATAAGAAATAATAATAATAGAATCTTTTAAGCAATTGTGGAATTGATTATCTATGGTCCATATCCATCCCTTGACCAGTCGTCGTACGGACAATTAAGAGACGTTGTTACTTGTTAGATTGTTGTGTTGAAAAGGACGACAAGAACATTGCCTTTTCTTCTCGATCTCCCACCAATTTTGTTTTTTTTATGTAATGGAACTTGTGCCAGAATATTAATGTTAGGTTGTTAGATAGAAACCCAATTAAACTGCATATTATAAAACTCTATGTTTGCGATGATTAATTGTGATCTCTCGAATAAAAACAATTCGATAATTGCATTTTTTATATGATTATTAACATATTTTTTTAAAAATAAATAACATCAAAACGAAAAGAGAAGGCATTGATTGAGGACATAGGGATAGAGAATTTGAGAGTGAATGGGAACACCTTCACATTGTGTAATAACCGAAGTGGAACGGATAGGATAAGTGAGCGCCTAGACCATGTATTGATAAATACACAATGGACAAATCAGCAACCACAAGATGCATTAACGAACTTGTCATTGGGTCGGACCATACACCAATGGTGGTCCAACTCAAGCAACCAAGGAAAATGACAAGAAAACGTTTCAAGTTCGATGCAATGTGGCTAGAAAACACGGAGTGTAAGGAGGTAATCAAAGAAGCGTGGGATAGACCAACAATGGGGAGTGAAATCCAAGGAGTGTACAAAAAGCTACATAAGTGTCGTGTAAAACTTACAAAATGGAGCAAGGGGTGCTTCGGCAACAACATGCATGAGATAGCAAAAACAAAGGAAGCACTAAGGAGAAACATGCAGGGGGATGAATGATGTCGAGATTCAAGAGGATAAACGGCTAAAAAGCAAACTCCAAAGGCTTTGGATGAGGGAGGAGACCTATTGGAAACAAATGTCGAGGGTAAACTGGCTTTGGGATGAAAACCGCAACACTACCTATTTCCACCATACCACGATAGCAATGAGGAGACATAATCAAATATGTCGACTAAGAGGCACAAATGGGGAGTGGATAGACGAGGAAGGGAATATAGCCGATGAGCTTCACCGATATTTTGGTAACATGTTCACGGCAGAGCAAACCGAACTGAGAGATGAGTTCCTTAGGCATATTCTGAATCAGATTACACCCGATATGAATGCAAAATTGACACGGGAGGTTACTGATGTAAAGATAAGGGCAACCACATATCAACTTGGCGGGTCTAGTGCATCGGGTCCAGACGGCTTCCCGGGTATGTTTTACCAAAAGAACTGGAACACCGTGGGGGCTGACGTCATCACCGCGATCAATGCTTTCTTCAGAACAGGTACCCTTCTAAACCCCCTGAATAATACGGATATTGTGTTGATTCCAAAAGTACCAAACCTGACAAAACCTACTGATTTTCGACCTATAAGTTGCTGCAACTTCATGTACAAAATCATTTCAAAAGTGTTGGTGAACCGATTGAAAATATATCTATTAGAGCTTATCACCCCTTTCCAGATTGCATTTGTATCAGGTAGACACATACATGATAACATCATGGTAGCCCATGAAGTATTTCATCACCTGAACATGAACCAAAGCGAAGACAAGATAGAATGTGCACTGAAGATTGATATGCAAAAAGCGTATGATAAAGTGGAGTGGGATTTCCTAATCATCACACTGAGGAAGCGAGGGTTTGCAGAACAATGGTTGAGATGAATAAGAGAATGCATATCAACAACCACATACCAAGTGGTGGTCAATGGGGAACAAACACATGTCATATCCCCAACGCGAGGTATCCGACAAGGTGATCCCCACATCTTTCATTCTACTAGCGAATGTCTTGTCACGAATAATGGAAGGGGCGGCGAGAGAGTGATCCATTCAGGGGATCACCCTAAGGAGACAATGCCCAGAACTACACCATTTGTTCTTTACAGACGACTCTCTGTTCTTCATAAAAGGTACACCGGCAAATGCTAGCGGACTTTGGAGCATATTGAATTCGTATTGTCAGGTATCGGGCCAACGGATAAACAGAGACAAATCAACCCTACATTTAAACAAAGGGGCCGGACCGAATGAAATAAAACAGGTGGAGGATGCCCTACACATAAAGAGCACGGGTGACCCGGGGAAGTACCTAGGCTTACCATCAGTCTGGGCAAGGTCCAAGAGGGAGACACTGGGATCTCTTAAGACGAAAATTAGGGCCAAGAGGTTGGAGATCAAAAACATTGAACCAAGCGGGGAAGGAGGTACTCATTAAGGCGATCATTACCACGATACCCACGTATGTAATGAGTGTCTTCCGCCTACCCAAGACTTGGTGCTCAGAGATTGGGGGATTGGGATTCGGGGAACTCCAAAGTTTCAACACGGCACTCCTCACAAAAATGGCAGGCTGAGTCATGACCGACCCAAATACGGTATGTGCACAAGTCCTAAAGGGGTTGTATTTCCCACAGTGTTCATTTCTTGAGGCAAAAAAGGGAGACCGCACTTCATGGGGATGGAGTAGCATAATACATGGCTAAGACGTAATGAAGGACGAAGGCATGTGAATGATAGGCACGGGAGAGCACATCTGAGTCTTGGAGGATTCATGGATATATACCAAGGCGAGCAAAAGGGTGAATAGGGAAATAATGGTGGAGCACGGGGGGACCTAAGAGTGAAAGACCTAATCTACCCAAACGACACATGGAATGAGACCCTCGTGAGGAACATAGTCGACCAAGACGACGCAGCCCATATACTTAACATACCAATACCGAAAAATGGGGGCATGGATCGATACATATGGCCACATACGAAGGATGGAAACCCACAAGTCTATTCGCTCACAAAGTACGAGAAAGGAACGAGCAAAGACCAAGGTTGAACCCTACATACCAAGGTACATTTTGGAAAGACATTTGTAGCGCAAAGGTGAATTTCTCTTGGCGACTAGCAACGAATGTCACAGCCGTCAAAGCGAATATGATACGGAGGGGAATGAACGTGACACCGAATTGCCCCATATGCGGTGAGGTAGAGACACGGGAACACATGATCTTGGAATGTGGATGGACGGAACAGGTTTGGCTCGGCACTTTGGGGATACAAATGGATCGACCAAGTCACCTTGACATGGTGGAGTGGCTTGCGAAACGAAAGAGGGAGCTGCATGGACGAGGTGTAGTGACCGACAAGAGGTGGGCCCAAACGCTACTCATGTGTTGACATATATGGAAGGCGAGATGCGCGGCAGCCTTTGAAGCAAAGCAACCAAACCCGAGGGGCGTGGTAAGGGAGATCAAGCAAGCCTACGAGGAGCACCAAGGGGCAAGCCGAACACACCAACCACCCCAAGCGCAAGATGCAAGACCGAACCAACAATGGGAACCACTAATAGGCGATACGATCAAGATAAATTGTGATGCCTCATGGTGCAAGGAAACGCGAATATCCGGAATAGGGGTGGTGGCACGAGATAAAAACGGGAAGATAGTGGGCGGGATGAACCGGAGACAAAGGAGCGACGACATAGAACCGATGGAGGCAATGACCTTACAAACGGGATGGAAATACATCATCATGGAGACAGACTCACAAACGGGTCACCAACAAATCATGGAGGGCCGAAAACATTGGAGAGTGTCAACCATAATTCTGAACATCCAAGCACTAGCGAGACAAGTCGAACAAGTACAATGGCGAGCGATTCAAAGGACGAGCAACGAATGTGCGAATTGGATAGCGAAGCAAGCGAGAATGGGAGTGTGTCTTAATGATTGGGTCGAAAGACCACCACTACCCTTTGTATGTTTAGTAGCTAATGACATGATGTACGAACACCCGTGACCAAAAGTCACGACGTTTTATTTCTTAAAGTAAAGTGATGAGTTGATAAAAAAAAAGATTGAATGTATTAGTTAATACATTTATTAGTTAATAGATATATTAGCTAATACACGTATTAAGTAATACTATGTTTGGATGATACATGTATAATAGTATACTTATACACTAGACATTGTTTAATTCAGTATAAAATTATACGTAAAATGACAAAAAAACTTCAACACGCTAAACTTATTTTACAATATAAATAAGTTGTACATATGAATTGAATTATTTTTTAAAATAAAATATATTCATATTCAAACAATTTGGAAAAAAATCACGAACACACAAAAAAATGATATATTATCACATTTGAGTCATGATTGATTCAATCCACTTTGACTTTTTTCTTCTTATCTTTGCAATTTCATTCTTAAAATGTTACTCCGATGCATAAAATTTCAAAACTTTCATGTTCTCAAACGACTATGTGTAATTGATTTATGATTGAAGAGAAAAAATAGAGTATTGCATTGGTTTTCCAAATAATTATAAAAATAACATGATTTTACAAATAATTATAAACATATCATGATTTTACAAATCGATTTTGGGAATAACAGTCTGATTGATCATGCTAATTGCGCACACGCATGGATGCATCTTTTTTGAGTCAGGTGTGGAACCTCACTTAGCAAAATATAGAGGCTAAAAAAATTAAATGACCACTTTAAGTTTTTTCCTCATAACACATGCATATAAACAGTCAAAAAATAGAGCAAATGATATATATTAGTTTAATATTATTTTTAATATATATATATATTTTTACAAATATCAAATAGACAAGCAAGTATTAAAATATTATTGAGTAAATATTTCATTCATTTTTATTGTTTTTTAAATATTATTAGATAATATGAGTAAATAAGAATTTTAAAATATTTTATATTAAAATTCACAATGTTTGATAAAAAAAAAATAAACACTAACATGATAAATCATTCTTACGTAGGATTAATAGACTTAAGGTAGTGTAGTTAAGTAAATTTTTACTATGTATTAAATAATAGCATAGTTAGATTATGTATTAGTTTTTTTTCTTATAATTATGGATTAAAACCGCTATAGGTGACAAACTAATCACCCAAGTTCAAATTTACACAACCAAAACAAGCTAGCTTTAACAATTCTCGAAACAGAAGAGCCAACAACGTCTTTTCGGAGCGCGTTAATAGTTTTCTTCGGAGGTGAGCTATGAATTTCAAACACATGCCGCTGGTTGAGCGCTATACCCGCCATGATATCCGATACCGCATTTGCTTCTCAAAAGATATGTCTGAACTTCATTCTTTCGAACTGCATCAATAGCTTCCTGCAATCCACAATGATGGGCATTAGTTTTTGATTTGACATATTTTCATTAGAGATTACTTTATGGGCTCAGAAGGCATCCGTTTCAAGGTGAATAGATTTAAATCCGAGTGTCTTTGCCAGTAGAAACCCGTTTCGGATTGCCCAACATTCCGCAGTGAGACTCTTTGAGCAACCCAAATTCCTTGAGAATCCTGCAATCCATTGACCCCTGTAGTCTCGGATGACCCCACCGGCTCCTGCTAATCCTTGATTTCCCTTAGCAGCTCCATCTATGTTAATTTTAAATCAATTCTTTTTTGTAGGAACCCAACTAATATCAATGGAAATGAACTCATTAGCAATGTCAGTCTCAATATAAACATTTTGGTGAAAGTTTGCCTGAGATAAAGATAAATTATAAAAAGAAGAAAAAACAGATTTATCATTAAAAATAAGAGAGTTCCTATTTTTCCAAATGTTTCATAGAGCATAAGGAAAAAAGAATTTCCATTCAACTCCTTGAATATTGACTCCTGATTCCTGACATCCATACTTGATCCACTCATTCAAATGGTAGTGGAACGATTGCCCCAGATTTGGCGGCCTAGTAACTGAATTCCACATCTCTTTAGCATGCTCACACCCACGCAATATGTGATCTATGTCCTCCACCCCAGAATAACAAATTTGGCAGAGAGGGCTCAAATTACATCCCTTATGGTTCAATAGTTTGCAAGTGGCTAGTCTATCTTTAAGGAACAACCAGATAAAATACTGAATTTTTGAGATAGTCTGAATCTTCCAGACCCAATCTCATTGATTAAGTACGTGACTATTTGTGTCATGACTTGCTAAAAGAGAATATGCTGAAGCTGTAGTGTAATTCCCCGAGTGAGTGACATTCCATATTTGAGTGTCCGAGGAGACATTGGTCTTGTCCCCTGAAGTACCTCGAAACATGTCCAAATTTTTTTGGGGGAAGTCAAAAGAAGTTCTATCTAGATTCCACTCGTCATTATGAATTTGTTTAGGTAAAAACCTTCCCCGAGCAAAATACAGGACATTTCCCCTTCCGGTTTCCAGAGAGTTCGAATTCTCTGCACCATGTGATGATAAGGTACGCTCCATCCTATGATTTTAATGATGATAGATTGTTCATACCTTTTTTGTATCCTTTCTTTCTCATCTCTGGGCATGGTAAATGTTAGTTTACCCGCCGGTTCCACTTCATCATGGCCTTTTGAGGGAGAATCTTCAGATAACTTCACACATTCTTGGTAGAACGCATTTTTTTACGCCCCCGGAACAATACCAGTGAGTTTTTCCTTGTAGGAGATGGAATTTGTTGCAGTATTCGTAACATTCTCTTCCATATCTTGCACAGTCTGCAGTTGATTTTCCTTGAGTTTAATGTTGCTATTTAGAAGTTCTGTAGTCTCTACTGCAGTAAGGGAGTGTGTGTAATTTGAGAGCATTTCAACAGTATCAAACCTCAAAATCTATTTAGTGCAAATTGTATTTATGTATTAGTTAATACTCAATCAACACTATAATTGTGTATTAGCTAATATATAGGTATTAGTTAATACATTCCATTATTTCTAATCAAACATTATCTTAATTAATACTAATACATAGTTAATACCCCAATCAAACACCCCCTAAAACAAATGTGGAAAAATATATTATAATAAATTATTAATTTATATTTATTTGAAACATTTATTTAAATATGTGTTAAATAAAAATATATAATTTATTATTAATTTAATAGTATACGTAAATGAAATATTTATAACATAAAATATTACTAAAAACTCTCGGTATCTATTTTAGAGAAAACAAAATGTAAATTATATTATAATAGAAATAATTATTATGATATTCCCAATTAAGTAATATTATGATAAATAAAAGAGATTAATATATTTATAAGGATAAAATATATATTTAGTGATGAACAAAAAAAATGATTTTTTTTTACCAAAATATACCTTAAATATTTATTAAATACGGAAATGTTCTCGTTAAAAGAAAAGTATACATACTCGCGACTCCCGGTCACAGGTGAAACCACAGTTATCAACTACCTTTCAAAAAAAAATTTATATCTGTTTGACAATCAGACTTGACAACTGATAAGAAAGAAAACCTGTTTATTTATATACTTTCGTTTTTTATGCATATATTTTGTACATTATTATTGATGTTTACTTGTTTAGAAAGAAAATCAAACAAGAAAAGACTTCACGAACAACCTTTTTTTCGAAATTTACGAACAAATTATTTTCTTCATATATTCGTCTTATTATTGATGTTTAATTTCTTTTTTCTTTTTTTTCGAAATCTCATTAACTTTCCTACTCGTGTGGACCATTCTTGTTTGGACCAAGGCCACGTTTTTAAGCAAATCAACCTGCAACTCTTAGTCGCGGGTGGAACTAACGACAAATTTAAAATATTCACCCGCGAATCCCAGTCGCGGGTAGGTATATTTTTTTTTAAACGAGGATATTTCCGTATTTAAGGTATATTTTGGTGAAAAATTCAACTTTTTATGTGTTTATTTTTAAATCAAATAGTCACTTATTCCACATGCCGAAATGTTAAAATTTTGAATCCAAAAAGCTCTCGAATTGATTTTAAATTTCATACTAGTCAGTTTTAGCACATTACTATTTAACTAAGGCAAGTAGAGTTACGTTTCTTTAGATTAGATAAATAGAATTCTGCTTCATTAAGATATATAATAATATGTCATACCTAATAATCTTTTGGATATATACATATATATATATATATATATTTTAAATAGATCTTTTTTTTGCCAAGAAATATAGAGCGTATGGGCTCAAATTCTCAGTATCTCGCAAGAGTGACATAATACAATACTAAATCTTTAATACATCAAAACATATCATTAAAGCTTATATTATATATAATAATTCATTTTACTATAATATTATTTTATTTTTATATCTAAATATATTTATTTACTATAATTTTTAGTACTATCATTAAAGCAACCATGATTTATTAATACTACAAAAATATTTTATTTTTATATATAAATATTGTCATCGAAACATGTGTTTTCTAATAAAATAATTAATACATATATTAAAATTATAACTTAATTTGATTAAGTAGTATAATTAAGTTTTACTTTCAGCAGTTGTCTAGAATTAACTTTAAAATTTGTACATTATTTTTTGGGGGGCTTAATTGTCAATTTCCCCCCTAAAATTTGGACCAAATTTGAGATTTTCCCTTAATGTTTAAAATTTTAAATTTTAGTCATAATCTTTGGATAAAATGGAAATTTCCCCCATTCGGTCATATCTCCGTTTATTTCAGACGATTTATGAAACATGTGCAGGTCACGTGTGTTAAAATGACAAAATTGCCCCAACCCATAATAGAACTGACAATGAAATAACAAGATGTTCTTGGCGTTCAACAATTGCAGATCACCCATTTTCCGAATCATCTTTCTTTATCTTTAACCTAAAAGTTACCCCCAACAAACACTACCCACCATCTCCTAGATCATTACCACTCTCCTACCAAGCAGAATCATTGCAAGTGCTTCCGTGATTCTTAACGATTCTAAGACCAAGTATCTGGATCGACCCTATGGTCGCGTCAATCGAAAGAAGCTGAAGATGAAGCTTTTAGAGAACTGTCTTTCTAGAGGAGTCAGGTTCCACAAAGCCCATTGATGGGTGGGGTCAATTTTGTCATTTTAACACACGTGACCTGCACATGTTTCATAAACCGTCTGAAATAAATGCAGATATGACAGAATGAGAGGAATTTTCATTGTCCAAAGATTATGACTAAAATTTAAAATTTTAAATATTAAGAGAAATTCGATCCAAACTTTAGGGGGAAATGGACAATTTACCTTTTTTTTAAAAATTATCTTAACACGATACAACTGCCGTCTTTAAATCTATAAAGCATACTAGCTATTAATATATTATTTTAATTCATATGATATTTAATCGATTATAAAATTTTATTAATTTAATTTAGATAAATATATTCTTACTTATTTTTTGACGATTTGAATTTAAACTTTAAAGAGTTGTTCTTTTCTATTAAAAAATAAGACATACATTAAATAATTTATTCTGAAACAAATTACTTACAAAATAATATAGCGATTTAATATTTTTTTACTAAAAAATTTTAAGTTAGAGTTTCGAAAATAAATGATTTTTCATAATCACCTTTAAACTTTGCAAAAAATTCTTCCTACAAAAATTCTTCCTCAGGACCTCAATCCGAGTGAAAGATAGAAGAGTGAGTGGTCAGGGTTATGGTTGACAATGGTGCAGTGGAAAACAAATAACCATTATTATAACCGTTACTGTTTAATATGGTTAACCGTGCCATTATAGTGTGGTGCGGTTATTGTGATGAATTTTCTAGCCATAATGGTTATGATCATGGTATTTGAGTTATACCCTGGGTTATTATATAAATATAATATTTATTTATTATTAATAAACTAATTTATATAATATACTAAATATAAATTATATAATTGAAAATTTAAAATTGTTAAAGATTGTAGGCGTCAAGTTCAACTATGGTAATATAGATTGATGTAGTTTTTAAAATAAAAATTTTGATATTTTATTAAATTACATGTGTGAAATGAATATGGGTATACGGATAAAACTATGGTTAATAACCACAGTTATTTTAATGATTATAATATTGAAAATTATACTCATAATGATTATAGTTATACTTATGGTATATGATTTAAAAATATGACATTTTATACTATTTATCATATCCTGACCATGCTAGCAATAGACATCCTTAGTCAGCGTGAGCATGAACAGATATCGATCATCTCCTGATGACCAAACATTGGATACAGGAAGACACGTGGCAAAATGTGAATAGATATCGATCATGTGATGGTCTCAGTGTGTTTATACTTTATATACTTGATTTATTATTATTATTATTATTTTATATGTAGGTATTTAATAATGTAAGCACAATCTTGTCCACTGATATGATTGTCAGAGGTAGATTTCATGTTGGAATGAACCCAAATAATAATATTAACATATTTTTAGTAATGAAAATTATAATTTAATAACTTTAAGGATGTGATTGTAAGTTGTAAGGAAAGAGACAATAATTTCCTTAACAGCTGTAATTACGACAAATTTTTTTAAAAATTATTATGACTAGGGAAACCCAATTGAGAAATATATTCCTAGAAATTTGTTAACAAATTCATTAAATAATGTACATTTGAAGTAAGGAGTCAGAAAATAGCACATGGTGAGTAATTTTGTCAGGTTCTTCTATTCCACTTCCACTACCACACTAAAAGAAAGAAAGAGAAAATAACACCAATAATTCAGTTATCTATATTCTATAGTCAAGTCAGATAATTTTAACAGCTGGCAAAAAAAAAAGAAGAAATAATTTTAACAAAGTATTTTTTTTGTGTGTTAATAGGTATAATATACACAAGTTTGAACCAGGAGTTTCAAGTCTACTGAGTCAATAAGTCGTCTTAAGTACGGATTGTATCAACATATATTTAACTCAAACACGACATTTGATTCATAATGGTTCAATTTCCAAGACCAAACATGACATTTAGGTTCATGAGTCAACCCGCATGACTTGTGTACACATGTCATTTTAATTTGTACAATATGAAATTTACTTGTCAACCCGTCGACTGACGTGATCCGTCAACCTAAATGACTCACTGATTCATGCAACTTACGTGACTCATCAACCCATGTGATCCATGCAACTCAAGTGACTCATACGACCCATATGACCCACACAGTCAATGTAATCCATAAATTTTTATATAATTTATTATAATATATATTTAATTATACAACTTTACATGTTGAACTATAGGTCGATAGGTGAGACCTAAACTCAACCCTATTTTTCATACAGGTTGGACAGGCCGTGACAAAATGATCTGCGAGTCCAAAATCTTCAACTCAAACACGATGCATGAGCGGGTCATCCACGAGTCATTCATAGGTCACCCATGGATCGTATCCAAAATGAATACATCTAGTTTGAACGAGGCTATCTAAGACTATTATATTTTAAACTTGAATGACCTAATTTTCAAATCTAGAGATATAAAATATAAATTAATAAACAATTAAATATCTTAGACCTTCCGAAAAATTAGACTCATCATAGAAATATTCTATTAATTATATATATAGTTTCATTACTTTATTACAATCTTTATTTTTTTATATCATAATTAAATAACTACCATTTTTTTACCATACTTTTATTTATAGAAAAGTTTTACGTTGAAAATAGATACAAATAAATTTGTTATAATGACAATTTCTATAAAATATAATAAAGAATGATAAATGTATATTTATTATTCAATCTATAAAGAAATAAAACATATTCTTGCATATAAAGGAAATGGTTAATTGTCAATTTCCCCCTAAAGTTTGGACCGAATTTGAAATTTCCCCTTAATGTTTAAAATTTTAAATTTTAGTCCTAATGTTTGGACAAAATGAAAAATTCTCTCATTTCCTCACAGCTGTTTATTCTTAACGGAACTTGATCATGAGCGTGGCACATGATCTTTTAGGGACCAAATTGCCTTTCTTTAAGGCATCTGAAGCTGGGTGAAAGAAGCTGGGTGTAGAGCCACCACCGATGCAGCTTTGTGGCACTGCTGCAGCTTCTTGGTCGAAGTCGGTGTGGCACCGATGCGACCACCGGTGAAACAAAACTGGGTCTAAAATCAACATTGCCGAAGCAAATTTCAACTGTGTCCTATGAAAATTTGAATTTGAATATTGCGGTTTTGGAAAATTTGACAGATGCATATCTAAGCTCTGTTTCTGCCGTATCGTATATTGAATCAAAGAACTAGAGCAATTTTTTTTTTTAATCTTGCGCGAGAATGTTCTAGAGTTCTCGAAAATTGACAGTTCTGCAGATTGGATTGTTGCCAAATTTACTAGATGCAAGCTTATAGAGCACATATGGAATCCAGAAAAACCATAGTTTTATAATGTTTGTGCAGTTTGAGGAAATATATGGCGAGGATAATCCAAATTGAGCAACAAATTTAACTAATTACAGCAAATTCTTGTCATTTTCACTCAATATCACACAAATTGTGTATAATCATTCTCGAACAAAATCAATATCAATATATGGTAGTTTCCGATTGGCAGATCCGACATATCGTCGTGCTTCGGCAGTTGCTCCGGCGGTGGTGCAGCAAGGCGCGGATGTCCGCCTCCACACGTCGGGCCCATATCGCGGAGGTTCGTCTTCCCAGCTCGTACCTGAACCACCCAATCTGGACATAGTGTTCTTCAATTCGCAAGATACAGGAAATGGAGTCTTTCATGGTCAGGTTAATGGAGTCAATAATGGTTCACTACCAGATGTTAAGCAGAGAAGGGTCCCCAAGGCTTTTGCAGAACTTATCTCCAGAACTTCTTCTTGAATGCGACCGGCTTTTGCAGAAAGGTGGACTGAGATGGATTCAAGAAGGGCAATTTAGTCACTAAAAGAGCATGTGCCACGCACATGATCAGGTTCTGTTAAGAACAAACGGGTAAGTGACGGAAAGGGGAATTTTTCATCCGAGCCAAACATTAGGACTAAAATTTAAAATTTTAAACATTAAGGGAGAATTTTAAATTCGGCTCAAACTTTAGAGAGGAAATTGACAATTAACCCTAAAGGAAATACATAGATAATAATTTGTAAACTTTACAAAATATTCATAAGGTGATAGTTTTCAAAATTGAAACCAAACTATCTATCATCTTGACCTATAAAATTTAATTTTCTTGATTGGTTAGTTAACCCAATTCGCATAACAATAACAACTATTTATATATAAGATAATAAGAATAACACAATAATATTAAATAGGGTAAAATACGAGTTTGCCCCCCTAAAGTTTAAGTTGAATTTAAGATTCTCTCTTAATGTTTGAAATTTTAATCCTAATGTTTGGACACAATTAAAAATTCTCTTTTGCCATCCAAAAATCGTTTATTTCTGACGGAAACTTAGTCAAGTGCTAAGCACGTGAGTTTTATAGAATTTGAATGGACAATATTGTCATTCATCCTCTCCGTTCAAGCATTCCTCCTTCCTCCAGCTAATCTTCTTCCGAGCGAGAGGCACCTATGGACGTGCACCTTCTGTTTTCTTCTCATGGAATTAACATTTTCTAATAGGTTCCACAGATCTGTATTTAAAAATTTACCAATTGAATGCTCGATGATGATCGATTCGCTTTAACCACACTAAAGAACAACATGCAGTTTGGATCCTCTGCGATTTTGCTCAGGAAACTGCGATTGGTCGATGATGCTGACGGTTCTTGGTGGTGCTTGATGATTCTGTAATCTAATGCGGAGAGAGAAATCTCTCGTATTTAGACTTGAGATGAAGGCGTCATCAAGTGCCGAAGTAGAGGCATTAGTCAGTCTATTTGAGTGTGGTAGTGGAGGATCTGCTCTGTTTCAGTTGCTCATGTAGAAAACATTGGCCTTGACTGTGAGCAATTTCGAAATAACCTTTACTTTCTTCAATTCACTCCTTTTGTTTTCTCATACTACTTAGAGATAATTAAGTTTGCAGTTCCTTGTGTCCTTAAAAGTTTTGTATTTTTTTATTTTGTTAACTGATTTCTGCTCTATAATCATGATTTTTTTTGTGTGATTTCTTCATCACATAAACATACACAGAAATTGAGTAAATACCACCAGATTAATTTTAATTTTGGACAAATGGAGCTTCAAAGTTCTTGAATATTTCGTACTAAATACAACATAAATATTATAACCATTTATTTTCTTTACAATTAAGATGCTAGTTAGAGAACATATGACCTGCTTTGCTTGCTTAGTGCTTATTCTAATATTTAGTTAGAGCTGCTTTCTGTATGATATCTACAGTATATGGATAATGGTTGAATGCTGCACTTTCTTCAAATTTGATTATCATCATAACTTTGATCCATATCTTTGAGGGGTTCTTGATTCACCATGAGTCGCCAACTTTCTCCTTCCACAATTTTCCACTGATTTTTCATCTCATTAATGGCTCTGCATGCCGCAGAAACAATGGTCGTGTTCTTATCTTGCATCCATAACTGCAGATGGACAACCGAGGATCAGCAAGACGCGACCTGAAATTCGAAGGCGCCGTAAGACACCACCTACAACGATGCGGAAGACCAAGTAACTGGGGCCCAATGGCTCATCAAAGAAGGGTTAGCCAAACCAGGTCGAATTGTCCTATACAGGTGGAGCTATGGTGGCTACCTTTCCTTCCTCCTGGTAATTTTCTTCTCCAGCGAGAAAGATTGTCTCAATAACGACCCACCACCACCATATTTCCGACAGCCGCAGCAGTTTCGGGGAGTCTTCCTCAACAGAGATGGATGAGGGATGAAAGGACGGGGCATGTAAGGTGTACAGAAAAGATAAATACGAGTTTGGTTGGCGTGAAGAAGAAGAAGGGTATGAAGGGCAATTTGGTAACTTCAAAATATTAAGCAAACATGTAATTGACACATGATCTTCAATAAGTTAGAATAAACGGAAAATGAGGATTTTTCATCTGGTCTGAACATTAAGGCTAAAATTTCAAATTACAAACTTCAAACATTAAGGGAGAATCTTAAACTTTAGGGTTAATTACTTATTTGGTTACACATGTTTCACCATTGTGCAGAATGGTTACACATGTTTCAAAATGTGATTAATTGGCTTTGAAATGTGACTAATTGATTTTTTTACTGTTCACAGTTAGAAATCACAGTTAAGTCACTATTTAGATACGTAAAATGACGTAATTGCCCTGTTCATCAATCAAGTTGTGTTCTTCATCAACCAAGATGTTCTTCATCAACGAATTGAATTGAAGAACCCAGAAATGCTGTTTCTGGATTCTCAAGAACCCAGAAACGCAACTTCTGGGTTCTTCAAGAACATCAAATCGAATTTGATTCGATTCTGGTTCTTCAAGACAATTCTATTTTCTTCAATACAACTAAAGGCATAATAGTCATTTCACAATTCAATAATATGTTAAAAAAAATAATTAACGGTTTACTAACGAAATAACCAATTAATCATATTGGGAAAAACATGTGTAACTAATTAGTCACATAGCAAAACCAATTAATCACATTTTGAAACATGTGTAACCATTCTGCACAATGGTGAAACATGTGTAACCAATTAAGTAATTAACCCTAAACTTTAAGGGGAAAACTTGTATTTTGCCATATTAAATAAAAGGATAAAACTCTATTTTACTCCAATATTTCTATTTAAATTTCTATTTTAAATTCCGTCCCTTTATATTTTGATGGATGTTAAATATCTTTCACCAGTTTATTTTTATTGTTAAATTTTGAAATTTAATATGTTACAATGGAACAACAACTAAATGTGATCCAAACATGGGTCATAATTGATGGATCCTGGCCTTTTGGGCCTCAGTGAAGGAGGCCCCAGGCCCAAGAACGAAGCCCATCGGCTAGGAGCGCAGTATTAAGGGCGTGCCGTTAGGGGTGCGCCATCAAGGAATATTCCCCCTTCTAACAGTTTCAGGACCCGAGGACCGGCAAGGAGGAATGGGAGACCTGCACGCCTGAAGTGGAGCTCCGACACGAGGTACAATCCCACTAAGCATAAAGCACTAGGCAACACATTGTTCAAGATCACCTCACTCAGACTAAGCCGGAGGCCACCTAGGATAACGGGGGTCAAAGCACAACCTAAGTCAGGTTAAGGATG
Organism: Chamaenerion angustifolium; assembly: GCA_946814005.1. Taxonomy (NCBI): domain Eukaryota; kingdom Viridiplantae; phylum Streptophyta; class Magnoliopsida; order Myrtales; family Onagraceae; genus Chamaenerion; species Chamaenerion angustifolium. The sequence continues at coordinate 35,772,417 of OX328266.1, read as the reverse complement.
AAAGCTATAAATACTTTCACCCCTCTTTATTTCAGGCTAATGCCACAAAATTTTCATAAACTTACATACATTCATAAACGAACTTCAGCTAATTTAAGCATCTGAGGGCAAACAAAGGGCACTGCCCGTGATTTCCTTTTTGCAGGACGTTGGGGCGCCACGAGACAAGAGTTTTGGAGCACGCAGGAGACACCAGAATCCAACATTGGCGCCGTATGTAGGAACCTTAAGCACAACAGCCATGGCTCCCCCCACCACAAGAGCAAGAAACAACCGAGGAGTAGAGGAAAACGATTCGCTCCATGTCCTGCAACAACAACTAGGCGGTACAGCGGTTATACCTCCCTAGGAGGTTATTCATGAAGTGCCAATTTCTGAAGCAGCCCGCCCAAGCGCGCAGTCCCAGCAACCATCCTAGCAACCAACGGCTGTAAGAGCTTAAACAGCCAAGCCAGCGCACTCTCGGATCGCCTCTTCAGTAAGAGAGCCTCCGAGGGCGACAACAAGGCGTGCAAATGCCCTGACGCCCGAGACCAGAGAGCCTTTGGTAAGGCCGTTCACCAGGCATAGACTACAAAGATGGAGGAGGCCACATCTAGGCCATTACCGTCAGTACGACAACCCGGGCCCCCCGCTAGCGGTGTCAGCTCAATGTCGCCCCTCGTAGGAGAAGATGGATAAGTACCTCAACATCGCCAAGAAACTCGTCGCAGAAATTCCAAATTTTGCGATTGAGTCTATTCCTCGCCAAGAGAACCAAATGGCCGACTCTTTAAGTAAGCTAGCATTTGGAGGAACCAGAATTCAAGACGTACAGTTCCTGGAAAAAGCCTTATGTTCAGTTCTCGACAACAGAGCAGAATTCTTCAATATTCAAGGACAGGTAACATGGATGACTCCATTCCAGAATTTCTTGAAAGAGGGAATTCTCCCAGAAGACGAAGGCGAATCCACAAGTATAAGACGACTTTCAGCCAGTTACTTGATTATAGACGGAGAACTCTACATGCAAGGCTACTCAACGCCTTATCTAAGGTGCGTTGCTCATCCCGAAACATAAAGAGTTCTTCGTGAAGCTCATGAAGCAGTGGCAACATGCCACGAAGGCGCACGATCATTAACGAGAAAGATCTTCAGGCTGGGATACTACTGGCCAACCCTGGGAAAAGATGCGGTTGAATTAACGTAAATGTGCGAGACTTGCCAACCATTTGCACCACGATCAAGTCGACCACCAACACTGTTGTCCCCAATGGCAGGTACCTAGCCTTTTGTTCAATGGGGGATAGATATATTGAGTCCTTTTCCCATTAGTACTGGGCAGCGCACTCACATCATAGTGGCGATCGACTACTTCACCAAGTGGATAGAGGCTAAAGCTTTGGCTTTTACAACGGAATTTCAAGTGATCAAGTTCCTGAAGATCAACATATTTTCCAGGTTTGGCATTCCCAAGATACTTATTAGCGATAATGGTCCACAATTCGTAGGTAAAGAACTCAAATGGCTCTGCGAAGAATACCATATCGACCATCGGTTCAGCTCAGTGCATCATCCTCAAACGAATGGGCAAGCTGAAGCAGCCAACAAAGTTGTTTTAGTAGGACTCAAGAAAAGAGTTCGAGCATTCAAAGGAAATTGGGCAGAGGATCTGGAAAACATACTATGGGCTATCCGAGCAACGCCTAAGACTGCCAGTGGAGAAACACCCTTCAGTTTAGTGTACGGATCAGAAGCAATAGCACCCACCAAAATAGCGGTGCATACCCACAGAATCCTACACTTTAACACTGAGGCAAACGAAATTGAGCGCAGGACTGACCTCGACTTGGCAGAAGAAAAGAGGTGGCAATCAGAAAGAACACAAGCCAAGATGCGACTGGCGACCACTCGATACTTCAACGGAAAAGTCAGCGCTCGCCAATTTTTCGTGGGGGATATGTTTATGAGAAGGAATGAATTTACAAGACTGGACATCCATAATAAACTTTCAGCTAAGTGGGAAGGACCATACAAGGTAGTAGAGATCGCCGCCCCAGGATCTTACTATTTGGAAACCACCGAAGGCGAAAGGTTACCCCGTCCATTCAATTCTGAACATTTAAGGAGATTTTATACATAGCTTGTAATCAAAGTGTTATGTCAATAAAAACAAGTCATTCCTTCATAAAGCATGACTACTCAAATCAAATTGAAGAAAAAAGACATGACGCCAAAAGTCAGGCAAAAGACCTGGTGACCGAATCAGGCATTGAAGAAAAAAGATATGACGCCAAAAGTCAGGCAAAAGACCTGATGACCGAATCAGGCAACAAAGACCTGATGTCAAAATTGGGCAAAAGACCTGATGCCAAAGTCAGGCGAAAGACCTAACACCAAAGTTAGGCAACAACAAAGACCTAATATCAAAATTGGGCAAAAGACCTGACGCCAAAGTCAGGCGAAAGACCTAACGCCAAGGTTAGGCAACAACAAAGACCTGACGCCAAAGTCAGGCAAAAGACCTAACAACAAGGCTAGGCAAAACAAAAGACCTGACGCTAAAGTCAGGCAAAAGACCTAGCAACATGGTTAGGCAAAACAAAAGACCTGACGCCAAAGTCAGGGAAAAGACCTAGCAACAAGGTTAGGCAAAACAAAAGACCCGACGCCAAAGTCAGGCAAAAGACCTAGCAACAAGGTTAGGCAAAACAAATGACTTGACGCCAAAGTCAGGCAAAAGACCTAGCAACAAGGTTAGGCAAAACAAAAGACCTGTTACCAAAATCAGGCAGGAGCCCTAACGACAAAGATAAGCAATCCATCAAGGAAGCTATCCTCCTATAAGTTGGACAAATTTCGGAGAAGTTATCTACTAAGGGTGAGAATTCCTTTATGAAGCGAATTATGGAAGATGGACAAGGAATCTTAAGCGATCACTATGGATGGTGAAGCTTTTAAGTAACAAGTTCCTTTCGTGGAGGCGAACACTCCAAAAGGTTTAAATTTCAATAAGGTGATACATCTTCAAGCCTAGAAGTCTATACTTTTAAGTCTTAAGATGTTTTCCTTAAGGAGTTTATACTTGGCGAGATAAATGGATAATTCTATAAAGGCATATCATTTTGAGCCTAAAGAAAAGTCCAAAAACTCTAAGGATCGAGACCCTCATAAAGTGAAGAAAAAGTCGAAGATAATTATGACTAAGACCTCGGAAGAATCGCCAACACATTCAAAGTCAAATAAAGATAAAGGCTTGTGAATATAGAAGACATTCAATATTATAAAAGAAATAATAACCGAGTCTGAATTCGAAAAATAATTACATGGAAGGATAAAAACTATTATCTAAAGCAAAAATAAAAAGATGTGATCGACAAAGAGCAGGAGACTTCAGGCCTTGGGTTCTTCAGAAGCAGAGGCATTCTGCTCGCCTTCGGGGGCAGCTTCCTCGACAACTGCAGCAGGGTAAACCTCTTAAGTAGCAGCAGGAAGAGTCTCTGAAGGAAGGGTGCTCCGGAGAAAAGGCTTAAGGGCCTCAACTTCTCGAAGTGGGAAGTTGGTATCAACAACCTGGATGTCCTCGACCAGGACTTGGAGATATTCAGCAATCTCTGACTTCATCACCTCCAAAGCACAGTCGACGAACTCCTCGGATTTCTTGAAGTCGTCGACCACGCTTTGGGGGGATGGAACAGACTTTAGCTGTACAGCAAGATGTTCCTTCTCCTCCTCTAGGGCGTTCCCCCTAGACTCAGCAGCAATCCTCTGAGCCTCAACAACTTCCCTCTGAGTCTCAGCGGTGACCCGTTGAGCTTCTGCATCCGCCCTCTGAGCTTCTGCGTCTGCCCTTTGAGTTTGGGCCTCCTTGAGCTCAGCCTCCAGGCGAGCTTTGGCAGCCTCAACCTCGGCTAAGTGCCGATGAAGTGCCTCAGACTCCTGAAGGGCGATCGCTGCATCTGCCTCCCATTTTTTAACGGAGGCGAGGAGTCTCTCCTCCTTCTTGAAGTACTCCTCTCGAGCGATTTCCAATAGGAAAACCGCTGATTCGGCAGTCGACTTCATGCTCTCCATCTGCCCAGGGGAGAACCCCAGACTCCGGTATTGCTCCACCTCAATAAGCAGGTCAGTCTGTTTATCAGCGAGCTCCCTAACGACCCGACCGATCACCTCCTCCTCTCGAACGAGCTGACAACAAAGGGAATAGGGGGCAAAAATACTGTTAGTATAAGTAAAGTACAAATGATACAAAAGCACAACAAAGATCTAAAATCTTACCAGGGCAACTCGTTCGAAGTGTGACCTCATCATCCTCTCGATGATGGGAAACTCCGAGGGAACCTCATACCGACCCTTGGGAGGAATTATCCCCTCAAGGAGTTGCATGCACATATCCGGGTTGCCCCAGAGAGACTTCTTGTCGGAAACCCCCGTCTTCGAGAAGTCTCCGTTGGCGATCCAGACACCCCTGGAGTTGGCAGCCTTAGGCGGCTGGAACAAGCCTACCAGGGGGTAGTACTCCCCAGGGGGAGTCTTCGAAGAACCCGTGGCATCGGGCTCCTTCTTCTGGACCTCGGATTCCTTTGGAGGAATGGAGTCTGAGGGCTCAGGAGGAGGAGGGGTCGCCGTGACCACGACCAAGGCCTTCTCCTTAGGGGCGGTAGGACCCCTATGAGCTGGAGGACTCTTGGGAAGAGCAGGGTGCTCCTCGCTTGAACTCCTGACCTTCTTGGCAGGAGGAGGAGGGGGTCCCGAGCCACATCAGCAGTGGGCTTCTCTGCAAAAAATAAACAAAATCATTAGAAACCCAAAAACTCAAGGCATGGAAATAAAAAAAAGGGGTATGGACAGGAAAGCAATGTACCTGGTTGGCGAGGGCTAGGGGTGACCGGGGGACGTTCCTCCTCAGGCTTTCTCTTGGAGGAACGCCTTGAGGGAAGAGGAGGAGGGTTCAGCGTCGCCTGGTCCGAAGACAGCCCCGCCTTACCCTGGTTATCAAAGAGACCCATGAGTTTACGACCCCGACCGCCTACAACCAATAAAAAGAAAAAGGTTAGAAGAATTACCCAATCAATAAGAAGTGGTGTGGCTTGATGAATGCCCGTCATCTCGAGCATATTCTCAGTGGTCTCCGTCACTGAATGGATGGTGTGAAAACTGGAGGACCTGTGCAACTGGAACAAGTCGTCGATAGCGTTCAGGTCGCTCCCTGACAGCTCGCCAAAGGTAGGGGAATATCCCTTTCCGGCTGAGACAACTCCCATGACATTCCCCCTTGTAGAAGAAGTAGAACTTCTTGTAGTTGGAGTTGGTAGCACGGAAGTCATCGACCAACCCCCTTGTAGAAGAAGTAGAACTTCTTGTAGTTGAAGTTGGTGGCACAGAAGTCGTCGACCAACCGGACATGAACATTCCAGATCCACGCCTGGCCTCTCCACTCTTCAACTGGCCAGCGGGTCTGGAAGTGATGGAGGTGATTCGCTCCGGTGGCCAATCGGAAGAAGCATCAGAACAAGGCCAGTGAATACGTCCATTCTTGACGTATACACATGAAATTGAATCAGACTCACATCCTAATGGCATTGGGTACGAGCTGTGTAGGACCTATCCCGTAATACCGGCACAGTTCTTGCAAATCCTCACAGAGAGGAAAACTCAACCCAGCATCAACCTGGGCCGCATAAAGGTAAACCTCTCCATTGCGAGGATAATGCAGTCCCAGGCCTGGGTACCTGGGGGCATCCACTTCGCTGAAGCCACCTATGGAGACTACCATCTTGAACTGAGCCGGCTCCAGTTCGTTAGGCTTGATATCTACTTAGAAAGTCAGATATGGCAAGAACAATATGAAAACAAAAAAAACAGGGTATATTCTCAGACAAAACAACAAACATAGGAACCTTGACGTTTACCTTTTGGGAAAAAGATGGGCACGTTGGTGTCTGGCCCATCCACCACCACAGGTGTGGCCGCGGACCTTCTGACGTCGGGATGTCTCTCACCCGAGGCTGGTGTAGAACCGTCCCTGATTAACAGGGGAGCGTTGGAATTTTTTGGAGGCACCTTCGGGGCCGAAGAAGAAGACCTGTTGGCCGTCATTTTGGTCTTGCCGGTCGATTGATTACGAGTGGCCATGGATGTTTTAGGTTTGAAGGTTTAGAAAATTGATAGGAAGAAGAAGAAGATTGAAGAAACTGAATGCGGAAAACATAGGGAATTCTCTAGAATATGAGGGAATAGAAGCGTAAAAGACGAAAGAGTGGAACTGCTGTCCCTTATATAGACAAAAAAGGAGTAACCGACACAGACAAAATCGAAACGACACATAGAATGATTGCACCTTTTGGGTAAAAATCGAAGCAATGTTAGAAATTTTAAGAGACACATCGGGGAGACAAACGGTAGGCCAGTACAGAAAACTGTCAGACTACCCTTAGGTTACAGAATATTAAATGACACGCGTGCTTCAAATGACCGTTCGACTTCTAGATGACTGTACAGTTATTAAATGCTAAAGTCTGTTAGGCACATAAAGGGATCGCCAACGCACTAATAAGCCCTTTTGGGAAATCCCTTTCAAAGGGAGTGATCGCCCAATAGCGAAGGGTAAACCTCCATAAGCCTAGACTGCCTCGAGTGATTGCCAAGAAGGAATAAAATATCGAATATTCCTTCAGCCATGGACAACTGAGCGACTGATCGCCAAACAAGCATCAAGTGTTCATGAAGGTATAAACCACAGAAAAAGACAAAGAAGACCAAATCCAAGAAGAAACTTCACTCAAGCTTCGGGGGCAAATGTTGGGTATTGATAGTGACAGCCCAATAAGGAAAAGGCCTTGAAGGCCCAATAACCATGGAGGGGGTGACCCCAGGTTATTCGAACTGGGCTGGCCTATGCTAAAGTCGATCTGGCCCGCAATAGAGTGGTCCAAGGTCGAGCCCAAACTAATATGGACGCCAAAGGTTCCATCGCTGGTTGCCATTCATCACCAAGTCGTGAACTCCTACTGCTCGCCATAGGAGTGCTCGCCCTGAAGAGAGCCTCACCTCTCTCCTCTGGTCCGACCAACCGTTAATAAAGGTATGACCACGATATCCCGCATATCGCGGGCACATATTCACTAAAAATAACTGTAATATCTACTATCCTAATCTTCAACAACACAATATTTACAAAGATATACAGTTACCTTCTACGGTTTGGTCTCTCCTACTCTATACATACATTTGTTTTACATACATTCATTACGTTTTGAGCTATACACACACATATACTCATTTAAGCATCGGAGAGGGACCCAGAGACACCCCCTCTGTTGCGATCCCCTTCATGCAGGTTCACCGGAGCTAAGGCGAGAGCATCATTCAACCATCCTTTGGCATTCAATTCCCTGCCAGATCAGCATTCAGGAAATCAAGATCCAACATAAATCACTTTAAAATCTTTCAAAATCTGTCATTTATTTTCAAGATAAGTTACAAAAGTCATATCATTTCTCTTTATTTTACATTATAATTTTATTTTTTCCATAAATATATTTTATGAAGTGAAATTTATCTAATAATAAAATACATAATATTATATTTTATGAAATCAAGTATGTACATATTTAAATTTACTATTATAAATTAAAATATAGATTAATTAATGATACATTTCATCTATCACATAATAATGTTCTTAAAATAAGATATAAGTCACATATCAGAATCACCTACTTTATTACAATAATATCAAAATAAATTTTAACAATGTCATGAAATTATATGTTATATATTTATAAACTCAATATAATTTATAATTAACATAATATATCAAATATAATATGTATACTAAAACATTAGATTGTTACTATTGTTAGAAAAATACTAATATTTTTATATGAACATTGATATAAGTAATAAACCATTAAAGTTAAGTTAACAGTATTATATGGATATTAACATTTTTATTTTACAGTTTTAGGATATATATATAACCGAACAAATTTTTGAATTATTAAAATACTATTTATATAATAAAAATATAATATATTATTAATTTTACTAAAATAAATAAATAAAATAGTAATGATTTGAATATTCTTAAGTCAACATATACACTAATATAAGACATAAAACCATATTTAACTTAAAAGTATTAATTATTAATATTATTTTTTACTAGTGACTCATGTATTTTTAACTAATTTTATGAACAAATACTCTTAATATAATTTATATTTTTTGTTTTTCATTATATAATTTATAAATTAATTCTTTGTTACATATTTTAATTTTAATATTTTTTATTATAAACAATTAAAAATTATAATAAAAAAATGAACTTTTTGTTAATTTATCATAGTCTATATTCACTTAACAAATAATTTTATAGCAGTAAACTTATTGTTCTTTTTAGAATTATTGTAATATGAATTCACTTACATAAGTGTCATATTATATACTATAAAAAATAACTTATATTATATATAAAAAATAAAAATATTAAAAAATAAAGCATATTATAGTATTTACGATATAAAAAATTCTAAATAGTTATTTAAACAGTGATTTAACTGTTTAAACAGTAATGTCACTGTTTAGAATTTTTTGTATCTTATGTAGAGTTTTTTTTACATATCGTATTTTACTAGTGACTCATGTATTTTTAACTAATTTTATGAACAAATACTCTTAATATAATTTATATTTTTTGTTTTTCATTATATAATTTATAAATTAATTCTTTGTTACATATTTTAATTTTAATATTTTTTATTATAAACAATTAAAAATTATAAAAAAAAAATGAACTTTTTGTTAATTTATTATAGTCTATATTCACTTAACAAATAATTTTATAGCAGTAAACTTATTGTTCTTTTTAGAATTATTGTAGTTTGAATTCACTTACATAAGTGTCATATTATATACTATAAAAAATAACTTATATTATATATAAAAAATAAAAATATTAAAAAATAAAGCATATTATAGTATTTACGATATAAAAAATTCTAAATAGTTATTTAAACAGTGATTTAACTGTTTAAACAGTAAAGTCACTGTTTAGAATTTTTTGTATCTTATGTAGAGTTTTTTTACATATCGTATTATACGGTCAGTCTAAAAGTTAAAAATTAATGCATAGATAGCGTCATTTAATTCGTAATTAAATTATCTACGAACTGTAATTTTTTTTATTTTCTTAGGCAAGTACATAATTAAATTTCTCAACTAATGCGTTTAATTGTTTCGGTCAAATTATAAAACAAACAATGTTAGGTTAAAAAATCACTGTATTTCTAATCAAAAAAATTAACATAGGTAGATAATTGAATTACGACATAAATGACGTTAACCGTGGTGAATTTGGACTTACAAGGTATGCGTTATATTGTTTTAAGTCAAATTTTCATATCTCAACTTACGGTAGAGCGTACAACCAATCCGTAAATCCAAATTTAATATTTTTTTATATAATTTGAATCACAATTGATGGCCAAAAAAATAAATCACAATTAAAATATCTACTTACTATAATTTTTTTAATAGATACATAATTTTATTTTTAATTAAACATCTACACATCAAAATAAAATTAAAAAAATTGGAATAGACGTTACCTTAAGTAGCGCATATTCCAAAGGCGCTAGCCTATGTAGCGCCTATTGTAAAAACGCTCTACCCACGGTAGCGTGTATACCGAGATTTCAAAATATTTTTCTATATAATTACTTTTCTATTTTTTTTTGTATCGTACATACTTTTTCAAAAAACTCTAAAGTTTGTATTTAAGCAAGGGTTAATACCTCCAATGGTACCATATGTTTGGGTCATGTGATCGGATGATACCGTATGTTTTTTGATGTGGCCAAATTGTTCGTTATGTTTAGAGGATGTTGTCCTATGGTATTCCGTTAGTCAACCATTAGATTTTTCTGTTAAATGGTATATGTCAGCACCACGTCAGCGCCACATATATATATAATATAATATGTAATTTTAAAAATAAGAATAAATAGGAAAATTTTAAAAAATATATGAAACAAATCGGAAAAATTATAAAAAAAATTACAAAAAACTTTTAATTTTTAAACTTTATATATTAATAAAAATTATTTTAAAAAAAAAATCAAAAACCGAAAAAAAACACTAGGGTTCGACCCTTGGGGTCCAATTGACCCAACCAAGGGTCGAACCCTGGGCTGGGTTGGCCCCCCACCAGGTCAGTGATTTTTTTTAAAATAAATTTATGAAAAATAATTTTTATTAATATATAAAGTTTGAAAATATTTTTTTGAATTTGTTTATAATTGTTTCTATTTATTTTTATTTTCCATCTGCCACATCAGCGTCACGTCAGCATTCTGTTAGTTAAACTTGACAGCAACAGTAACTTGGACTAAATAACAACATTATGAAAACATAAGGTACCAAGAAACAACATAGGGGTACCATCCGATCACATGACCCAAACATATAGTACAATTGGACCCAAACATATTGTTTCCATAACACGTGAATGAATACTAATAGTTATACCTAAAATGAAGGAATGTTTAACTCATCTAATAACTACTGATATTAATTTTCAAGATCAATTGGTAAAATGAGTTACAATTTTTAAATACGAGCAAAGTTCAAATCCCACGGAAGACTCCATTTTAGGAATATCTTTTAAAACATTTTCGTTCAGATCACTCTACAACCGTGATTGTGAAAATAATATCATGTAAAAAAAAATGAGACATACGACTTTGCCTTTTATCATTTCGACAAAAACGAGTTACTCCTATAAGTTTATTTTTGAAAATATCATTCCTTCTTGTTTGGTAATCAATTGAGTTTATTCCTGTTAGATTTTCCATCTAAACTTAACAAAATATGATCAAATTGTAAAAGTAATATAATATTAAGAATGTTATAATTAAACCTTTCAAAACTTTATTATGTAGTTATATTGAGTGTCGATTCGAGAGAGACTCAATTGAGTCTTAATTAAATGAATTAGAGATTGAATTTGTATTAAACCAGTCTCCACCCATAAACGAGTTGGTCTAAATTTTTGTACAGACCAACCTTTGAGCTACTGATAAAATCATTTGAATCAAGTCTCAATCCCTAAACCCTCAATCATTGTTCAATATCGAATAATATTACAAGTAAATCCCTAAAAAGAACTAGTGATGTTAATCTGGGGAATGTAGTTTCGTGCAAAAGAAAGCTGGAGAAGAAAAGTCCCTCCTTAATAAATTGATGGCATCCTTTCTTATTCTCCCATCTACTCCATCCCAATTAACCAATACATTCACAAACCATTCATTCAAGGATAGTTAGAAAAGGAGTCTAATTGTGAAAGTTACGTAAGTTTGGGTTAATTTTATAATTCAGTTAAAATTTATACAAAATCTTAATAGTAAAGAAAAATTATACTATATTGGATTTTTTCACTTACCACTTAAAATTCTTATCCTATGAATAAAAACTTTCTTTATTTCAAAATTCAAAGAAAAATAAAATGAAAACACTCTTAAAATAATTTCTTTTATAGTTGTTTTATTTTTCTCTTTTAACAATTATGTATACCTCACATGAATCAGTTTAATTTTTTAATTAATTTTGAGATTAGTTTCAATAATGCACATGATTGATATATGAATATTAGGATAGATAAAAGAGGGATGATGGGAGCTGAGAAAATGTGAACAAATAACTCTTTTTTAAAATCTATTTTCATTTTATAATTTAAAAATGATTAAATGATTGTTTGGAGCTGATGTCATCATTTCTGAATGGATAATGATATTTAATTGAAGAAAAGTGTGAAGAACATCACTCATGGGGGGTAATTTGTTAACTCATGTTGGTGCTGCTCATGCAAATTGCAAACCCGAACACCCAATCAATCCAAAGAGAAGACTGTCTTGACTGTCTGCTGTCCATGTGAAGGAATGAATGGGAAGATAAGAATTAGAGAAATGAGTGAATAGATTTAATTGGATTTTAATATATTATTATTGGAGTTGAATTTTATATTTATCATAATCGGTAAAAGTGCGATGATTTTTTTATTTTTTTATAGTTTATGTTATTTTTTTATATAATTAATCGTATCATTATGAGTTGGTGCAATTATAGTGATTTTTTTTTTACCCATTTTAGTTATACATATGGTTATAACTATGCTTATTATATAAATATAATAATTATTTAATATTAATATATACTATTACTAATAACAAAAGTAAAAAATTTATTTTTCAGATTTCACGAATCTAAAATTTCAGAACGAACTCTAATTGATGTTGAATAGTGATAGTGTTGAATTATTTTTTTGTGACATAAAGTTATGTAAATTAAGACAACATTCATGGTATTCTAGTACTTTCATTTGTGATAATGAATATAGATATACAAATAAAACTGTGGTTAATAACCACGATTATGAATACGATTATTGAAGTAAAAATTATACCCGTAATATTTATAATTAGTCTAGTAATTTAACCAACCCTATACTACGACAAATTAGTCTAGTTACTACTATAATTAATTATTTTTAATTTATTTAATTAAAATCAATTATCCTTTATTATCATATATATAGAGGCATATTTACTATAGTCTAGGGATGTTCATTTTGGACACGACCCATGAGTGACCCACAGTTGATCCATCCACGGATCGTGTTTGAGTTCGAAAGTTTTGACTCACGAATCATTTTGACACAGCCCGTCCAAAAAAAACGGGTCATGTTTGGGTCGTAACCTTCGATCCGCTGAATAATATATAATATACATTCGACGCACAAGTCAACTCATCGACCTGTTGAATAATTTATAATATATTATTAAATATTATATAAAAATAAAAATATTATAACCCTAAACCTAGAAGGTCGTGCAAGTCGCTTGGGTCGTATGGGTCGAACGGGTCGTGGGTTGACCCATAAATTTGCAATGTAATTTTTTGATCACGCGGATTGACCCGTCGACCCGTCGTGTTTGAGTCATGAGAATTGACTTGTGGAAAACGTAAGGATTGTGTTTGGATTTAGCAAATCTTAACACGTGTTGGATCTTGATTTCTTGAATGCTGACTTGACAGTGAATTGAATGTCAATGGAAGGATGAAGATTGCTCTCGCCTTAGCTCCGGTGAACCTGCAGGAAGGGGATCGCAACTGAGGGGGTGTCTCTGGGTCCCTATCCGATGCTTAAATGAGTATATGTGTGTATATGAACTCAAAACCTAATTGAACTTATGGAAAGCATAGGTATTTATAGAGTAAAGAGACCAAACCGTTAAAGACAACATAATATCTTAGTAAATATTGTGTTGGTGAAGATTAGGATAGCAAATATTACGGTTATGGCGTAATATTGCAGTTACCGTATGTAATCTGTAGAGAATATGTGCCAGAGATATGCGGGATATCGTGGTCATATCTTTAGTGACGGTTGGCGGGACCAGAGTTGAGAGGTTGGACTCTCTTGGGCGAGCACTCCTATGATGAGCAGTAGGAAGCTGTGACCTTGGTTAATGGCGACCAGTGATGGAGCCTTTGGCGTCCACTTTGGCGTGGGTTCGATACTGGGCCATTTTAGGAGGGCCAAATCAACCTTAACATGGGCCGGCCCAGTTCGAATGACATGGGTTTCACCCCTACAAGTTATTGGGCCTCTGGGGCCTTTTCCTTATTGGGCTGTCATTATCAATACCCAACATTTTCCCCCGAAGCTTGAGTGAAATTTCTTCGGTTGAGCTTGATTCTGTGATAGGCTTTCAGTTAGTGACACTTGGTTTGGATCTTCTTTGTCTTTTTCTACTACTTGTATCCTCTTGAATACTTCATGATGTTTGGCGATCAGTCGTTTGGTCGTCTAGAGTTTATGGAATATTCGATCCTTTATCCCTTTTTGGCGAACGCTTGGAGTTGCCAGGGTATATGAATGTTTATTCCTCACTCTGTGGCGATCACTTTATCTGTATAGGGTCTTGAGCATTTAATGAGTGCACGGTTATCCAGAAGTTGAACGGACACTTGAGGCACGCCTGTCGTTTATTCTTCCGTAACCCAAGGGTAGGCTGACAGTTTTTGTACCGTCCGACCGTTTGTCTCCCCGATGCGTCTCTTAGAATTCTGACATTGCTTCGATTTTTACCCAAAAGGTGTAATCATTCTCTGAGTCGTTTCGATTCTGTCTGGGGCAGTTACTTCCATTTTGTCTATATAAGGAACAGAACATCCACCCTTTTGTTTTTTACGCGTTCCAGTCATCCATATTCCAGAGAGTTTCGTGCTTCCATATTTTCTCACTACTCTGTTCTTCAAACTTTCTTATTTCCTCTTTCGATCTCATAAGCTTTCTAGAATTTCAATGGATTTCAGAAATCAATCCACCAGAAAGAGCAAGGCACCAGCCCACATGTCTTCTTCTTCTTCCAATCCGAAGGTGTCTACAAAGGCCACCAACGCTCCCCTGAAAATCAAGGACGGTTCCTCACCGGCTTCTGGCCAAAGGAACCCTGTTTCTGGGCTGATTTATGGACAATCGGCGGCCACACCTGTGGTGGTGGACGAGCCAGAGACCAACGTGCCTCTCTTTTCCCCAAAAGGTAAACATCATTGCTTTATGCTTACCTCTTTTCAGATAATGCCTTATACTTCTTGTTTTTATATTTTTCTTGTCATACCCTGGTTTCCTGAGTAGATATCAAGCCCAACGAATTGAAGTCAGCTCAGTTTAAGGCAGTGGTCGCCGTAACTGACCGAGTGAAGTTGATGCCCCCAGATATCCAGGCTTAGGGCTGCATTATCCTCGCGACAGAGAGGTTTACGTTTATGCGGCCCAGATCGATGTTAGGTTGTGTTTTCCTCTCTGCGAGGATTTGTAGGAGCTCTGCTGCTATTACGGGATAGGACTTACGCAGCTAGTACCCAACACCATTAGGATGTGGATTGGATTCAAGTTCATGTGTTTACGTCAAGAATGGACGTATTCACTGGCTTTGTTCTGATGTTTTTACCGACTGGCCGCCGGAGTGAACCACCTCCACCATTTCCAAACCTGATGACCCAAGTTTGAAGAATGGAGAGGCCAGGCGTGGAACTGGAACGTCCACTTTCGGTTGGTGGACGACTTCCGCGCCACCAACTCCAACTCCAAGAAGTTCTACTTCTTCTGTAAGGGGAACGTGACTTGAGAGTTGTCTCAACCGGAAAGGGATACTCCTCCTGTCTTCGGGGAGTTGACAGTAAGTGACCGGAACACCATCGATGATTTCTTCCGGTTGCATAAACAATCGAACTTCTGTTCGATCTGTTCGGTGGCGGAAACCATCGAATCAGTGCTCAAACTGGCGGGCATCCATCAGACATCGCCCATTTCTATTGACTGGGTAATTTTCTAACCTTTTATTTTGTTGATTGTAGGCGCTCGGAGCCACAAACTCATTGATCTCTTTAATGTTCAGGGTAAGGCGGGGCTGTCTCCAGACCAGGCGTCACTGTGCCTTCCCCTCCTCCTTCCAGGCGTTCCTCCAAACGAAGGCCTGAGGAGAATCGTCCTTCTGCCACTCCTGGCTCTCGCCATCAAGGTATACCATTGTCTTTTTCATTTTCTTTCCTCTGTTTTATGCTTAGGTTTCTAATACCTTTGTCGATCTTTTACAGAGAAGACCGCTGCTGATGTGGCTTATAACCCCACTCCTGCCAAGAAGGCTAGGAGTTCATGTGAAGAACGCCCTGCTCCTCCCAAGGGTCCTTCTGCCCCTAAGAGTCCTGCTGCCCATAGGAGTCTTACTGCAACCAAGGAGAAGGCTCTGGTGGTGGCAGAGGTCGCCCCACCTCCTTCCGATCGAGCTGCTCCCAATCCTCCTAAGGAGTCTGGGGCTCGGAAGAAGGGGCCAACCTCTCCAAGCTCCTTGAAGACTTCCCTCGGGGAGTATTGCCCCATAGTGGGCTTGTTTCAACCGCCCTTGACTGCGAATCCCAAGGGCGTCTGGGCTCCTTGGGGGAATCTCCAAAAGGCGGAGATTTCCGACTAGAAGACTCTCCGGGGTAACCCAGACTTGTGTATGCATCTCATCGAGGGGATTGTTCCTCCTAGGGACAAGACCTTGATTCCCTCAGAACTGCCCGCAATCGAGGGGCTCATAAGGTCGCATTTCGAGTGGATCACCCTGGTAAGTTCTTTTATCTTTACTTGTCTTCAAGTCATCTGTTTATTTTTCATTAAACTAACGGTACTTTGTCCCTTTTTCCTTGTTGTCATCTCATTCGGGAGGAGCTGGCGATCGGTCGAGTCGTTGGGGAGCTCGCCGATAAGCAAACTGACCTGCTTATCGAGTTGGAGCAGTACCAAAGTCTGGGGTTATCCCCTGACCAGATGACGGGTCTAAAGGACAAGGCCGAGTCGGCTGCTTTCCTGGTGGAGCATGCTCGAGAGGAGTATTTCCAGAAGGAGCAGAGGCTACTCGCCTTTGTGCAGGAGAAAGAGGATGAGGCGGCCCTCGCCAATAACAAGCGGATAAGCGCTGAGCTCTAGCTTAAGGCGGCCGACAATACTCCGCGGAGGTGGAGGCGACCAATGCTCGCCTGAAGGCGGAGCTGAAGGAGGCTGGGCCCAGCGAGCCGCTGGTGAGGCTCAGAGGGTTGCTGCTGAGACTCAGAGGGTCACTGCTGAGACTCAGAGGGTCACTGCTGAGGCCAAGGGGAACACCCTGGAGTAGGAGAAGGAACAACTCACTATGCAGCTGAAGTCTGTCCCATCCCCCCAAAGCGTAGTCGAGGACTTTAAAGGCTCGAAGAATTTACCGACTATGCCTTGGAGGTGATGAAGGCTGAAGTGGCTTCCTATCTCCAGCTCCTGGTCGAGGACATTCAAGCGATCGACCCCAACTTTCCTCTTCGGGAAGTTGAGTCCCTCAAGCCTTTCCTCAAGAGCAACTTCCCCGCGGAGGCTCCTCTTGCTGCTGTCATCGAGGAGGTTTCCCCCGAAGTCGAGCAGAATGCCTCCGTGCTTGAAGAGCCCAAGTCCTGAAGTCTTCCACTCCTCGGCGATTATATCTTTATTTTTGTTTTAGATAATAGTTTTTTTTTTTATATTCCCTTGTATTTTTGGAATGCCTTGTAATTATTTTTCAATTTCAGACTCGGTTATTTTTTATAATATTGAATGCCTTTTATATTCATAAGCCTTTATGTTTATTTATCTTTGAATGTGTTGGCGATTCCTCCGATGTCGTAGTCATAATCACCTTCGACTTTTTCTTCGCTTTATGATGGTCTCGACCCTTAGGGTCTTGGACTTTTCTCTAGGCTTAAAATGATAAGTCTTTATAGAATTATGTATTCCCCTCGCCAAGTATAAACCTTTTAAGGAAGACTATTATCTTTTGAGAAGGCGTGTTACCTCGTTAAGGTTTAAACCTTTTGGAGTGTTCGCCTAATCTTGAGAAATCCGTTACTCAAAACTTCTTCACATATAGTGATCACCTTAAGTTCCTTATCAACTTTCTTGAATTTTGCTCGACTTATAAGACAACAGTTCTGTGCCTGTCTTTGGTGTCAGGTCTTTTGCCTAACCTTGATGTTAGGTCTTTCGCCTAATTTTGACTTTAGGTCTTTTATGTTGCCTAACTTTGGCGTTAGGTCTTTTGTTTTGCCTAACTTTGTTGCTAGGTCTTTTCCTAACTTTGATATCAGGTCTTTTGTTTTGCCAAACTTTGGCGTTAGGTCTTTCGCCTGATTCAGTCATCAGGTCTTTCGCCTGACTTTTGGCGTCAGGTCTTTCACTCAATTTTGGTATTGGGTCTTTTGGTTTGCCTAACTTTGGCGTTAGGTCTTTCGCCTGATTCGGTCATCAGGTCTTTCACCTGACTTTTGGCGTCAGGCCTTTCGCCTGATTCGGTCATCAAGTCTTTCGCCTAACTTTGGCGTCAGGTCTTTTGCCCAATTTTAATATTGTTTTTTTCTTCGATGCCTTATTCGAGTAGCCATGCTTTATGAAGGAATGACTTGCTTTTATTGACATAACATTTTGATTACATGCTATGTATAAAACCTCCTTAAATGTTCGCAGTTGAATGGACGGGGTAACCTTTAGACTTCTGTGGTTTCCAAATAGTAAGATCCTGGGGCGGCGAGCTCTACTACCTTGTATGGTCCTTCCCACTTAGATAAAAGCTTGTTTTGGCTGTCCAGTCTTGTAAATTCATTCATTCTCATAACCATCACCCCCACGAAAAATTGGCGAGCGCTGACTTTTTTGTTTAAGTATCGAGCGGTCGCCAGTCGCATTTTGGCTTTTGCTTTTTCTGATTGCCACCTCTTTTCTTCTACCAAGTCGAGGTCTGTTCTGTGCTCGATTTCATTCGCTTCAGTGTTAAAATGTAGGATTCTGTGGGTAGGCACCGCTATTTCGGCGGGTGCCAGTACTTCTGATCCATACACTAAATTGAAGGGTGTTTCTCAGAGTGGCTGCTTTAGGCGTTGTTCAGATAGCCCGCAGTACGGTTTCCATCTCTTCTGCCCAGTTTCCTTTAAATGCTTGAACCCGTTTCTTGAGTCCTGCTAAAACAATTTTGTTGGCTGCTTCAGCTTGTCCATTCGTTTGAGGATGATGCACTGAGCTGAACCTGTGATCGATATGGTATTATTCGCAGAGCCATTTAAGTTCGTTTCCTACGAATTTTGGACCATTATCGCTAATGAGTATCTTGGAACGCCAAATCGCGAAAATATGTTGATCTTCAAGAACTTGATCACTTGGAATTCCGTTGTAGAGGCCAAAATTTTTGCCTCTATCCACTTGGTGAAGTAGTCGATCGCCACTATGATGTGGGTACACTGCCCAATACTGATGGGAAAGAAACCCAATATATCTATTCCCCATTAAGCAAAAGGCCAGGCGCTCACCATTGGGGATAGCAGTGTTGGTAGTCGACCGGTTCGTGGTGCGAACTGTTGACAAGTCACACACTTCTGTGTTAATCCAGACGCCTCTTTGCCCAAGGTTGGCTAATAGTAGCCTAATATGAAGATTTTCCGCGTCAATGAGCGTGTACCTTCATGGCATGCGACAACTTCTTCATGAGCTTCACGAAGAACCCTTTCTGTTTCGAGATGAGAGATGCACCTTAGATAGGGAGTTGAGTAACCTCGCCTATAGAGTTCTCCATCTATGATCAAGTAACTTGTTGTGAGGCGTCTTATCCTTGTAGATTCACCTTCGTCTTCTGGGAGAAGACCCTCTTTCAAGAAGTTCAGGAATGGAGTAATCCAGGTTACCTGTCCTTGAATGTTGAAGACTTTTGCTCGGTTGTCGAGAACTGATTATAAGGCTTTTTCCAGAAATTGCACGTCCTGAATTCTTGTTCCTCCGAACGCCAGCTTGCTGAGAGAGTCTGCCATCTGGTTCTCTTGGCGAGGAATAGACTCAATCGCGAAATTTGGGATTTCGGCGATGAGTTTCTTGGCGATGTCGAGGTACTTCTTCATCTTTTCCCCCCTTTCTTCATAAGTGCCATTGACATGATTGACAATTAGCTCGGAGTCGCTTTTTGCCCTGAGTGATGTTATGCCTATTCCTTAAGCAAGTCTGAGTCCAGTAATAAGAGCCTCGTATTCTACTTCGTTTTTGGTCGCTTGAAATGTTAGGGCGATTGCATACTTCAAAGGCTCGCCCTCAGGGAGGATGAGAATTAGTCCTACCCCCGAACCTTCTTTTGAAGAAGATCTATCTGTATAAAGTTCCCAGTTTTGGCTCGTGTTTGCTGATGAACTTGGTCTGTTTTCTGCTTCTGCCAGACCATTGCTTGTACTTTCCACTATAACATCAGTCAATGCTTGACCTTTGATGGCCGTTTTCGGCGTAAATTTGATCTTGAACTCGCTGAGCTCGATCGCCCATTTCACCATTCTTCCGGAAGAATCTGGTTTCAGCAGGAAGTTTTTGAGAGGCTGATTGGTGAGAACTGTAATGTCGTGCGCGTGAAAATAAGGTCTTAGCTTTCGAGCAGCAATAACCAAGGCATAAAGATACTTCTTAATCTGGACATATGTTATTTTTGCGGAATTAAACATCTTGCTAACAAATACACTGGACTCTGGACATTTTCTTCTTCCCTTATTAAGACATCACTGGCTGCTACGTCGCTGATGCTTAAGTAAAGGAAGAGCTGCTCGTCAGGAATATGTTTTGCCAGATACAGAAGTGTTTGAATATGCTGCTTTAGGGATTGGAAAGCATCCTCGCAGTTTGGTGTCCACTCAAATTTGCGGTTGACCCTGAGTGTCTTGAAGAATGGTAGTGACCTGTCGCTCGCCCTGGAAAGGAAGCGATTGAGTGCAGCCAGGCGGCCATTCAGACACTGGACCTTCTTGTGGCAAGTTGGTGACTTCATCTCCTCAATGACCTTGAGCTTTTCCGGGTTCACCTTAATGTCACGCTCGCTTACCATGAATCCCATAAATTTTCCGGACTACACTCCGAATGCACACTTTGCTGGGTTCAGGCGAACGTTGTGCCTCCTCATACACTCGAAGGCTTCTCGAAGGTCCGCTGTGTGATGACTTCTCTTAATTGTTTTGATGAGCATGTAGTCCACATAAGCCTCCATATTTCGCTCTAGCATGTCTTGAAACAGGCGGTTTACCATCCGCTGATAGGTCGTCCCAGCATTGATTAGACCAAAAGGCATCACTTTATAGCAAATAATGTCCCCGTCTGCATAGAAAGATGTATGGGCCTCATCGTCTGGGTGCATCCGGATTTGATTGTAACCTGAATAGGCATCCATGAAGCTCAGCATCTCATGACCAGAGGTTGCATCGACCAATTGATCAATTCGGGGAAGGGGATAGGAATCCTTTGGGCAAGCTGTTCAGGTCGCGAAAGTAGACGTACATTCTCCACTTGCCATTTGATTTTTTGACAAGAACTGGGTTGGTGACCCAGCTCTGGAATCTCACCTCCCTAACAAAATCGACCTCGATTAGTCTGCCCACTTCTTGTCTGATCGCCAAACGCTTGTCTAACCCGAATGACCTCCGTTTCTGAGTGATTGGCTTGATGGAGGGGTCTATATTTAGCTCGTAAGAGATGATGTCAGTACTAATACTCGGCATGTCGCTGGGTTTCCAGGCGAAAAGCTCTTTGAATTCCTTGAGGAGTGCAGTTATGGCCTGTTTCTGGTCGTTGTTCAAGGTGGTCCCAATGCGCACCTTCTTGTCTGGATCGTCAATTTCAACCTTTACTAGCTCCTCCATTGGTGCTGGTCGAGCCAAGTCCTCACGAGGGTCAGCCTCTGTCTCGATGGGGAAGGTTCCCCTTTGATGCTTTATGCGCAGGCAGTTCACGTAGCACTTTCGTGAGGAAGGCTGGTCGCCAAGGACTTCTCCAATCCTGTTGGGTGTGGGGAACTTCATCTTTTGGTGGAATGTGGAGGCCAAAATCTTGTGAGGATTGATCGTGGTCCTCCTCAGGATGGCATTGTACTATGTAGGCGAGTCGACCACTAGGAAAGTGATCGATACCTTGATGCTCTTCCATCCTTCGCCCAGAATCACCGGCAGCTATTGCTCCAAGCGGATAAGTCGTTCTCCCAGCAAAACCGATCAATGGAAAGTCGACGCTCTTCAGGTCACGCTTGGACTTGCGCATCTTCTCAAAAGCGTCCAAAAACATGATATCTGTCGACCTTCCCCCGTCGATCAGAATTCTCTTCATGTCACAACTGTCGACATCGACTGTGATAACCAGGGCATCATTGTGAGGGGTGGTGACATGTGTCAAGTCATCTTCAGAGAATGAAATGACAATGTCCTCTTCAGGCTGAGGTCGCTTTCCCAGCTGAACCGCTGTAGAAATCTGAGTTGCATAGACCTCCCTTGCATGCGACCCCTCGCCTCCAGCACCAAACCCTCCAACAATCAGGTTGATCACCCTCCTGCTCTGGGATAGGCTAGATTGCTCAGGCGGAGCTGGCGAGTGGTTTTGGTGTGGTGGCGTTCGACTCCTGTTTCGTCCCGCCACGAACTCTTTCAACATTCCCCTCTGTATCAACTTCTCGATGTCGCGCTTGAGGATACGGCAATCATAGGTCTTATGGCCCTTGCACTTATAATATCTGCAATAGCTCTTAGTGTCCTTTCCCATGAGCTGACCACCCCTCTGAGGCATCGGTGGCCTTACTAGAGACCTTCTTCCCATCTCGACTAGTACCGCCGAGATCTGCTTGTTTAAAGGCGTAAAATACTCGGGGACCTTTGGATTTCTAGGCCCTGATTTTTCTGTCTGAGGCTTGCTGTCTCGACCCTTCTTGTCATTCTTTTCCTTCTTACCATCGCGTCGGGGCTCATGAACCACCCTTAGCGAAGTCGTTAGGAAATTGGCTTCGGCGTCCGCCCTCTCAAGGTCTATGAAACCTTTCGCCCTCGCTACCAGCTCTTCCATCGTTTCAATTTCCTGCACATGGTAGCTGTTGCGCATCTTTCTCGAGGCTTTGTTGGCCACGTCCAGTCCTCGGTAGAAGACTCGAATAATTTCCCCATCTGTAACCCGACGATCTATCTCTGTGACATTTATATGAAAACGTCCGTAAAAGTCGGCCAATGAATCTCCTTGCTGTTGATTGACTGCATCTAAGGCGACCACGTTTTTCATAAGTTGGCACTCGCCCATGTATCTCTAGGAATTTATCTTCAGCTTTGACCAAGTCCCTATTGATCCTGCAGGGAGGCTGAAGAACCAGGACGACGCCGAACCTGAAAGGATCGACGGAAATAACAGGGCTAAGTTATTTGGATCGTTTGTCTTACCCAATAGTGATGCATCATGCTTGTTGACATGGATAATGGGGTCGCCTGCTCCACTGTATTCGGGGATGGCCCTGGCGACGATATCCTTCAGGATTTTGATGGCGACCAGGTCATTGGTGAAGGGATGAGCTGATCGCTCCCTGAAGGGAGCTGCGACGGTCCCTCGCCGTTCCTGGAGCCTTTTTCTAATAAGCTCCTCCACCTGGTCAAGAGTGCACTGGTTTGGCTGCCCTCCATTCAGTATGGAACTGGATGGATTGACAGAATAAGTGGCTGTCGGCGGCTCAGTGGACGCTGGAGGTAAGGACTGATGTCCCGATGTCATCTATTGATCTTCCTGAGGGGTTGTGGTACCCGGATTTCCAGTTTCTGCTGGTCTGGGCCCTGCGGTTGCGGGGTGAGAGTTTTCTTGAGGAGCAGGGGCTTGTCTACGAGCCTGCCCTAAGATGGCCTCCAGAAGTGATATCATCTCTGGGGTTAACTGGATGTTTTCCCCAACGACATGGACGGTTTGCGGAGTTGGAGTCTCCATGGTGTTAGGAATGGGAGCCGGCCTGGAGTTGCTGACGTGTTCTCGGGCCAGCCTCAGAGGGACGTCATTAGGTGTTGCTTGGCTAGCAGGTTCTTGGTGGAGCGACGAAGCTGTGGCTGAATCAGAGTTGTCTGAGGATTGCTCATTGGCCTAGTTCCGGCGATTGATTTTGGATCTAGTTTGCATGGTTGTTCTACTCGGTTCCCACAGACGGTGCCAAATGTTGGATCTTGATTTCCTGAATGCTGACTTGGCAGTGAATTGAATGTCAATGGAAGGATGAAGATTGCTCTCGCCTTAACTCAGGTGAACCTGCAGGAAGGGGATCGCAACTGAGGGGGTGTCTCTGGGTCCCTATCCGATGCTTAAATGAGTATATGTGTGTATATGAACTTAAAACCAAATTGAACGTATGGAAATCATATGTATTTATAGAGTAAAGAGACCAAACCGTTAAAGGCAACATAATATCTTAGTAAATATTGTGTTGGTGAAGATTAGGATAGCAGATATTACGGTTATGGCGTAATATTGCAGTTACCGTATGTAATCTTTAGAGAATATGTGCCCGAGATATGCGGGATATCGTGGCCATATCTTTAGTGACGGTTGGCGAGACTAGAGTTGAGAGGTTAGACTCTCTTGGGCGAGCACTCCTATGGCAAGCAGTAGAAAGCTGTGACCTTGGTTAATGGCGACCAGTGATGGAGCCTTTGGCGTCCACTTTGGCTTGGGTTCGATACTGGGCCGTTTTAGGAGGGCCAGATCAACCTTAACCTGGGTCGGCCCGGTTTGAATGACATGGGTTTCACCCTCTGCAAAGTTATTGGACCTCTGGGGCCTTTTCCTTATTGGTCTGT
Organism: Chamaenerion angustifolium; assembly: GCA_946814005.1. Classification (NCBI taxonomy): domain Eukaryota; kingdom Viridiplantae; phylum Streptophyta; class Magnoliopsida; order Myrtales; family Onagraceae; genus Chamaenerion; species Chamaenerion angustifolium. Next base: position 35,748,234 of record OX328266.1, on the reverse strand, counting down.
GTTAGGTTATAAGTGTGTCTGACACTTATGTTTGAGGATTAATCCGTAATTATAGTTTGCTTGTGAGTCAAGTTTCAATTGTTATAGTTGTAGGGACTAATCTGCAATTATCTGTCTTTTAGTGTCTGTTGTCATTTTCCTATATATGCTTGTCGACTGTAGCTTGGACAGAATTAAGATATTATTCATCTGAAATCTGTATTGTCTCCTCTCATCTTCTTCCTCTTCTTCGTTTGTTCTTCTTCTTTCTCACCCAAATCCCTAAAATCCAATATGGTATCAGAGATTATTCGAGCCTGAAATCACTACCCAAAACCATTTCTATACTGATTCATGGAAGAATCATCACCTGCCTTTGCCAACAAGAAAGTAGCACAGCTACTTGGCGAAGAGAACTTCCAACAATGGAAGCAGTAGGTTCTTCTGTCTGTCCGAGGATATAACCTCGAGAATCATCTTCATGGAGTCAACATTCCTCAGTTTCTGGAGGATGAGACAAGAGCTGCAGTCCCCAATTCAGCCTATGCGAAGTTCCTCCAACAAGACAGCCCCCTGGCATCTTGGCTCTTAGCCTCTGTTTCCACCCAGGTTAGTAGAGGGTTGATAAGGTGTATGTCAGCTGCTGCCATATGGCAAAAGCTTCACCGTGATTTTTCATCATCTTCTACAACTAGGATTATGCATCTCTATGATAGGCTTAAGGTTAGAAAGCATGTTCATCAGTCCATGAGAGACTATCTCACTGAAATCCAGACTACTTGTGATAGCTTAGCGAGCTGCGGTCACCCTATAGAAGAGATGCAACAAATCTCTATTGTCTTGAATGGTGTTAAGGGCCAGTATGATAATGTTATTGCTGTCATTCATGCTAGTCAAAACCCGTATACCATTGCCTCTGTGAGCTCTGTTTTACTAGATGCCGAGTCTAGACAGTCTGACCTTCTGTTTGATGCTAGTGCCAGTGTCAACATTGCCTCTGCTAAGATTCCCAACCCTAGTAAATCTGTTGTGTCTTATGAAGAAAATAGCTCTGGAAGTAAGGATAGTATGTTTGTTAATCCCACTCAGTTTGATCTTCTGCCCACACCTCAGACCATAACCCAAAACACTCAGTCATCCTCATTTGGTCCTCCACAATTTAGCAATCAACAGTCTGGTAGGGGTAGAGGTCGTGGTAGAGGTTTTGGCAATAACAGACTTCAATGTCAGTTATGTGGGAAGTTTGGGCACTTGGTGCACAGATGCTTCCATCGTTTCAATGTGCACTTCACTGGAGTCACAGATCCTCAGTCCACTTCACCAGCACCCTCAGCCAATCTTGCTGCCTATGAGCTTGACCCTGACCCATTCCAACAGTCATCCTCACCACAGACCCACCATTACCCACCACCTCAGATGCACAAATCCCAAGCTCACCCTCAACCAGCTCAGACCACTACCATATCTCTTCCCAACACTCAAACACACTCAGTGATGCGATACTCGCCCTATCCTTCACCCGTACCACCTATCTATCCATACATGATGGCCCCTACCTGCTTTGTCAACCCATCTCAACCATACCAAGCCTTTCCCAATCCTCAGCTCCACACCACCCCTGCCTCATCTCAGCCTCCAACACAGCTCCCACCCAGGCAAACCATCTGATGGCCAGCAACTCCAACCCATCTGATGGAAGCTGGTTTCCTGACTCAGGAGCCACGAACCACCTAACCAATGCTCAGCCTGCTCCGCACATGACCTCTCCATATTCTGGTCCAGGTAAGGCTCTAGTTGGTAATGGCTCCTCTCTTCAAATTTCTGCTATTGGCTCATCTCAATTACCTTCTACTGGCAAACCTCTAATCCTTAATAATATGCTTTACACACCTACTGTCACTAAAAACCTGCTTTCTGTATCTCAGTTTTCAAAGGATAATCAGGTCTATTTTGAATTCCACCCAACACACTGCCTGGTTAAGGATTCCATCTCCAACAAGGTGCTGCTCAAGGGTTTTGAATCAGGAGGTCTTTACCGTCTTGATTTCTCCAGTTTTAAGTCTAGTTCAGATAGGATAATTGAGTCTGCTACTGTCAGTCCAGATCAATGTTTAAGTCTTCCAACTGATTTCCAGTCATTTTATAATAATGCAGTTTTATCTGCTCAAAACTCAACCTTTTCGATTATTGATAATGAAGTTTCTCATTTTATGGTTAATCATGCTTCCTCTGCTTATAGTTCTGATAGTACTGATGATAGTTCCTCTGTCATTTTCTTTAACAACGCATCTTCTACTGTGTTACCTGAATTTGAATTCAGTTGTTTTCGTACTTCGCTTAAAACCAATGAATCCTCTCATCTGTGGCATATGAGGTTAGGCCACCCTTCTAAAAACATTCTTGTTAATTTTCTGAGACTTAAGAATCTTCCTACTAATCACATATCCTCTGAGTGTGCTGCATGTGTAGTAGGTAAAAGCAAGACTCCGCCTTATCCATCCTCGGACACAGTATACTCCCACCCTTTGGAACTAGTACAGGTAGATCTCTAGGGTCCTGCCCCCTTCTCTTCTAGCAATAGCAACTACTACCTTAGCATTGTTGATGCTTTCACTAGATACACATGGATATATTTTTTAAATCGCAAATCTGATGCTGCTAAGGTCTTCTATGAGTTTCACTTGTTAGCAGAAAAATAGCTTGGCACAAAACTTAAAGCCGTGCAATCCGATGGTGGAGGTGAGTTCCATTTCCTTACTGCTTATCTCTCTCAATTTGGCATAGTTCATAGGATCACATGTCCTTACTCAAGCCAACAAAATGGCATGGTGGAGCGTAAGCACCGCCACATTGTTGAACTTGGCCTCACACTTCTTGCACAGTCATCTGTCCCTCTTCACTACTGGACAGATGCATTTTCCACTGCTGTGTTTCTTATTAACAGATTGCCCTCAAAAGTTCTCAATAATTGTTCCTCTCATGAGCTTATCTTTAATTCCAAGCCAGACTACTCTTTTCTAAGATTTTTTGGCTGCCTATGTTTTCCACACTTGAGACCTTATAGGTCTCACAAGCTGTCCTTCAGATCAGAACCCTGTGTTTTCCTTGGGTTCTGTTCTGATCACCATGGCTATAGGTGTCTCTCTTCGTCTGGAAGAGTGTATGTGTCACGAAATGTTGTTTTTCACAAAACAACATTTCCCTTCAGTGACACCACAGGTCCATTCTATGCCTCCAACACACCCAAAGTATCCACTCCTTCCAAACCTTTCTTCATTCCCTGTGATCCTTTCTTCCAACAACCAACCTCTATTCCTTCCACTGTATCTCATTCCTCGGGTCATCCTGTGCATGCTCACACATCGGGTGAGTCTAGCCTTCCCTCCACCACACCCACTCAAGACACAACTCCCACTCAGATTCCTGTCTCCACAATCCCTGTTTCAGTTCCTGACCTGTCTTCACCTACTGAAGTCTGCAGGTACGTTCCTTCTGGCTCTACTCTTGTCCCTCTCACTGCCTCTGAACCTATTTCCTCCACACCATCACCTGCTCACTCAGATCAGTCTTTCCCCACCTCACCACCAGCTAAACCCTCATCTTTTCATCCTTCTCGTCCCAAATCCTCCACCAATGTTCATCCAATGTAAACAGATCGAAAACCTCTCTTCAAGGGCTTTCTATGTCCCTTGTTTTGTCTGCAGATCTAATCAACTTTGAGCCTCGAAACATTCATGAGGCTCTTCAGTCACCTCATTAGCTCCAGGCTGTTCAGGAAGAGCTTACAGCTCTTTCTACGAACAGCACATGGAGCCTTGTCCCCTTACCTACAGGATGCATCCCAATTGGATGCAAGTGGATATTCAGGATAAAAAGAAATGCTGATGGGGCTGTTGTCAGGTACAAGGCTCGCCTTGTTGCCAAAGGCTTCTCCCAAAAATCAGGTTTTGACTTTCACGAAACTTTCAGTCCTGTCATTAAGTCTGCCACTGTTCGTATTGTCTTGTCTCTAGCACTAACTCATAAATGGTGTATCAGACAGGTTGTCATAAATAATGCCTTTTTTCATGGTGATCTTCATGAGGAGTTCTTCATGACACATCCTCCAGGTTTTGAGGTTCAGTCCACCACTCCTAATCTGGTATGCAAACTACAGAAAGCTTTATATGGTCTTACGCAGGCTCCCAGAGCCTGGTTTGAAAAACTAAAGTTTTTCTCCTAAACTCTCTTGGTTTTCATGTCTCTACTTCTGATAGCTGCCTATTTATTAAATCCACATCCGCCTCATTCGTACTCTTGCTTGTTTATGTGGATGACATTGTTATAACTGGTTCATCTCCTTCTCTTGTATCTAACATTGTTGATTCCATTAATGCTCAGTTCCAACTCAAGGATCTAGGCAGCTTGAACTACTTCCTTGGCATGGAAGTAGTTTCAGGCGATGACTTCATACTTCTGAATTAGAAGAAGTATATCCAGAAACTCTTAGACAAGGTAGGTCTCAATGACCAAACCTGTTTTCCCACTCCAATGACAGGTACGTGTCTGTCCAAATCAGGTATGACCACTTGTTCTGAACCTTTTCATGATGAAACATTATATAGAAGCACAATTGGTGCTCTTCAACATGTCCGTGTTACACGACCAGACATTCACTTTGCTGTGAATAAACTCAATCAGTTTATGCAAGCACCAAATAACAGTAATTGGAAAGTTGTTATTCACATTCTGAGATAATTCAAAGGTACTCTCAGTCACGGTCTGTTGTTCAGAACAACACCCTCACCTGTCAATGACATCACACTTACATCGTTTTCTGATGCTGACTGGGGAGGTGATCACACAGATCGCCGTTCCATCTCAGGTCACTACCTGCTTTTAAATGGTAACCCCATTGTATGGAGCTCTAAAAATCTCAGGTCACTACCTGCTGTTAAATGGTAACCCCATAGTATGGAGCTCTAAAAAGCAGTCAGTCGTATCTAGGTACAGTGCAGAGGCTGAGTTCAGGGCCATTGCTAATGCCATGTGTGAAATAATGTGGGTCCAATCCCTTCTCAAGGAAATTGGACTTCACACCCCAACTACTCCAGTTATATGGACAGATAACACAAGTGCACTTGCACTTTCAGAGAATCCTATTTATTACTCCAAGATGAAACACGTCGAGATTGATCTCTTCTTCATCAGGGATAAAGTCCACTCAGGGGACGTTTTGGTTAACTTCATTCCTGCCTAAGAACAAACTGCTGACATTTTAACTAAGCCAGTAACTGAGAAACACGTCATTCCTTGCAGGAAAAAGCTTGGGGTTTTCTCACTTGAAGAACTGGAGGATCATGGTGTTTCCCCATTCCTTCAGCTTCCGTCCAGCTCGTCCTGACCTTCCAACAGTCTGTAAGTTCCTCCATTCCCTGTTGACAAAGTACCTTGCCTTATACTCTGCATCCTAGAACAACTCTATGTATGCTTGCTGCTTTTTTCTGTTGACTACCCCTTTTGTGGTTTAACTCAGTCTACCTTCACACAAGTCTGACCAGCTCTCTCATTGGTGTGATAATACTGATAATCTTGGTCTGCTCATGTCTGTTTATCATGATAAGCAACTTATCTAGATTCACATGTCATCTGTTTTTTTCCCTATGCCTGATCATGATTACTGCCCCTGTGCATCAGTGATGTCTCTCTTTAATTTGCTATGCGTAAATCTAAATGGCATAGGGCATGACTTTTGTCCAAAAACAGAGTGATACCATAAAGAAAACGACAAGATACTTTTGGTTTTCACTCTTGAGGATAAAAAAGATCAAGGCTCAAACCTTGCAGTCATGTTGGTAAGATAGGAGCTCAAACTCCTCTGTCATGATAATATGAAAATTCAATCAAATTCAAAATAAGAAATATCAATGAATAAAGGTTGTGATAAGCTTGAAAAAAGAGATTGACTGGTCATGATGCACTCTGGCAATTGATTTTTGGATCAGGAATAGGGAGAATTATGCATATGACTTGCGGTTTATCTGGTATTGCTAATTGTGCATCTGACATGATCATCACCACAGACTCCAGGTATTAATCAAACCATGATCTGAGACATGGTCAGAACTGTGTCAAGGTCAGCACTACAGTCAAAATCCAAAGGTGCATCTCAGCTAGCAAAACTCGGTTAAGCATCACAAAACTGCTCAGAATGCACCACGATGATAAGGCAAGTACTCTGTCTTCGAAATGGAGCTCTATTTCAGACTGGCAGCCATTCAAGGAAGTTTGGACTCCCAAAATCAAGAACAAGTATAGGGAATGTTAGGTTATAAGTGTGTCTTACACTTATGTTTGAGGATTAATCCGTAATTATAGTTTGCTTGTGAGTCAAGTTTCAATTGTTATAGTTGTAGGGACTAATCTACAATTATCTGTCTTTTAGTGTCTGTTGTCATTTTCCTGTATATGCTTGTCGACTGTAGCTTGGACGGAATTAAGATATTATTCAGCTGAAATCCGTATTGTCTCCTCTCATCTTCTTCCTGTTCTTCGTTTGTTCTTCTCCTTTCTCACCAAAATCCCTAAAATCCAACAGTCTGTCACTATCAATACCCAACAACACGATATGTAGATAACCAAACCCACGGAATTGACACCCTACAATACAAACAATGCCAAATTGCCAATGGGGATCAATTCTCAACCCGTGCAAATTTTGGGTACGGGATGAAATTTTTGTATCCGCAAATAATTCTGAACAAACTCATATAACGTGTATTGGTTATATTTAATTCTAACATTATTGGTTTCATCCTCCAAACTTGTTTTTTTTGTAAAGAACTCATTTAAAACATTGATATTCTGAAATTTATAATTTTTCTTTTTGCAATTAATAATCTGTCAAAATATGTCCGACCCGAAAATGACCCGAAATCGACCCGGGTTCGGGTCGGATTCAGGTAAAAAAATATGTGTGGCGGAGTTATTTTCGGGTTGACCCATCTGACCCGCCGTAAGTGTCGGGTCCGGGTTGACCCGTCTGACCCGGACCCGTGGTTTAAAAAAAAAAAGAAGAAAACTAACTAAACCAAAAGTCGGGAGTCCTCCTGCTCCTCAGTAGACAGTCACAGATTACAAAGTCGAGAGTCCTCCTCAGTTCCTCATTTCTCGTATTCTCCTTCTCGCTTGGCCTCTCGAGAGCCTCGTTTGACTTCTCCTTCTCTCTGTGTGGTTCGGTTCGCGTGCTCGCCCGCCTGGCTGTCGCCTATTGCTCGCTTGCCTGCTCAGCTCAGCTGCTCGTGCTGCTGCTCATGGTCGTGCTAACCCTAACCGTGTTGCACCTGCTGCTCGTGCCATCGGTAAGTGCTTCCAAGTTCCACGCTGTAATTGATTTTCCATATTTCATAATAGATTGATAGATAGATGATGAGATTTTGTCTTTGTGCTTGTTAGGTATTGATAGTGACGGACCAATATGGGAAAGACCTCGAAGGCCCAATAACTTTGCAGGGGGTAAAATTCATATCATTCAGAACCGGGCCGACCCACAGTAAGGGTAAGCTGACACTCACAAAGCAGTCCAGTACCAAACCCAAACTAAAGTGGACGTCAAAGCTCTATCTCAGATCGTTATCGGCCAAGGCCAAAGTCTGCTACTGCTCGCCAAGAGAGTCAAACCTCTCAACTCTTGTCCCACAAATGGACATGAAGCGAATGGCCACGATATCCCGCATACATCAGGCACATATTCTATCAAGATTATATACGATAACTGCAATATTACGCTACAACCGTAATATCTGCTATCCTAATCTCTACTAGCACAATATTTACAAAGATATTTAGCTGTCCATAACGGTTTGATATCCCAACTGTATAAATACTCTTGCTTACATACGTTTTGAGTTCATACACGCAGTATACTCAATTCAGCATCGGAGTGGGATCCAGAGGCACCCCCTCTGTTGCGATCCCCTTATTACAGGTTCATCGGAGCTCAGGCGAAAGCGCGTGATCATCAACTCTTTGACATTCAATTCACTGCCAAGTCAGCACTTGGAAATCTCAGACCCAACAGTGTTGTTGTATACTTGTATTCGGCTGTTGCAATATGCAATTGGTACAATATGCAATTAGTGTTGTTGTATACTATATTTTGTCTTTCTGCTGTTGCAAATATACAATTGGTGGAGTGTAGTGTGGTAAGTGACTAACATACTAAGTGGTTAGGCAATCAGCAGCATTGGGTGGGTGTGTTAGTCACAAGTCACGCGGGTCGACCCGCCAATCTGCCAGGTCGGGTTGCAAAACCTAACCCACACAGTGCGGCGGATCAGGTTTGTGTCAACCCGCACAGTGTGGCGGGTCGAACTCGGCGGGTTGATCCGAATTGACAGCTCTAGCAATTATTCATACATTCACCAAATGAGGTCCACCATAATTGAAGTTTGACATTTTCAATTATTTAATTTGGAAAAGAAAATCATAACATATAGATAATTCATTTTTCAAATTTCCAGAGTAGAAAAATATCACTCTTCAATAGGGTCCTCCCTTCCCCACCCAAATCACAATGTTTAAAAAAAAAAAGTAACGAAATAACTACGATCGTTTAAACAACACGATCCTGGACGACTTTACCTGAAGTTCAACCATCTATTTAACAAAAGAAATTTTAAAACATCTGATGGCTGGTTCAAAAGAACTTGGAAATGATCTTCCAAGTTGACCGTTTATTTCGCCATTATATATGCTACTCTAATTACTTCCTGAAATACATGTCGTATTTTGAATTTCTTGAAATCCAAAATCAGTTTCATCCGGTCAAGAATTAGTGTGATTCCCCCTCCGTTGTTCCCACCTGAATCTTTTTGGGTTGACAATAAAATATTCATGAAGATAAGCTAGATATTAATAATCCAAGCACCGCCACTCAATTAATAGTAATAATCTAGGCAGCATATAGGGACAAAAAACATGTTTGAAAGTTTTTTTTTTGTTATTTCTATAGTTTTTAATATTTACTATGTTAAATTTGAATGAAACATTGACGAAATGGATAAACTTGCACTTTTGTCAAACATGAGGAAAATAAGTTTTACGATTTAAAATTTAGATGTGAAACTCGAAATTTTATCAAACATTAGGGGCAATACTGTATTTTACCCTAAAATTTAACATGTTATCAAAAATCAATTTCAATTAAAGGTGTTAAATATTTTTTCGTTGTGGATACCTGATATGAGTTCGTTATTTTGCAATTACTCTACATACTAGAGTTTCGATTGGTCTTGAGTATAAGATTTTGTTGAAAAATTAAGTTTCAATTCGTTTAGATTAAAAATGTCGATGTCATGTTTTATTTCTCAGTTTTCCACATCAGTTAGGGGTGAGCAAAAAGTGGTCTAGTTCGGTTTGGTCCATTAATTTTGGTCTTGAGACCGAAACCGGAACTGTTTGGACCGTTTATATGGTTTTGATTTTTTCGGTTTTGATTCGGTCTAGACTATTTGGACCGTTTAGACCGTTAGACATAATATTATATATATATTTCTATTATGTATGTATATCGCTCTACAAGAACATAATACAATAAAGTAATTAGTATACAAACTGACTTGTACTGAAATGCAGCAGCAATATGTTTTTTCTACGTTATCATTGTTCTATTACAACCAAGATCTAACATCTAAATCTCCACAACTTAGCTACTGTCATCCCTATGAGGACTAAATCAAACTTATGCAAGTAATCGAGCCGAGAGGAATCGAGATTGAAAAAAAATATAGTATATATATACATATATATTTGAAAACTAAAAAATATTTCCAACGTGGAAAATGGCCATGTTTCCTCTTTTCCAATGTATTTTTTTATTAAAAAACAATAATTAATTAAATAAGTAGTAGATTTGATGACTTAGGTCATTCCCAAAATTTGATGAAGGTTACAACTCGGTCCTTGGACTCTCGGGTCATTCTGGGACTTTATCGAGAGTTATAAACCAAACCGGAAACGTTTTGGGTCATTTGTGAATTTTTTGAATTTTTTCTTAATTCAGCTTATTTTTAAAAAAAATTACATTTTGATTTCTAAAATTTTCTAAACATTCCATGATTTCTCAAAATGTTACAAATAAGTCTAGAATAATTTTCGGGTTATTTTTGGAATTTTACCAAGTGTTACAAATAAATCTATAATAGTTTAAAGTCAATTCTGTAATTAAAAAAAAATCAGTTCAGTTATAATTTTTTCGAAAATTACATTTTGATTCCTAATTTTTTATGGACATTTCATGACTTCTCAAATTATTACAAATAAGTCCAGAATAATTTTTGGGTTATTTTGGAGCTTTACCAAGTGTTACGAATAAGTCCAGAATAGTTTAGGGTCATTTCTTCAATTTTCGAAATATTTTTTCCAATTCAGCTCAAATTTTAATAAATTGCATTTTGGTCCCTAGATTTTTTTGACATCCTATAACTTCTCAAAATGTGACAAATTAGTCCAACGAGCTCAATATCTTCGAAAATCATTCGTGCATGTTTTGACTCGTTTAGAATAGCTCAAGAGTTAAACCATTTTTTTTTAGCACGATTAACTTTAGTTCTCTCTTGTTTATTTGAAATAAACTCATAAATAAAAAAACGTGTGTACATGGTTTGTTTAATTTAAAGAAAATGCATATAGTCTTTTTGGGCCAAGAATGATCAAAACGGGCAATTCGGGTAAATTGAAAAAATATTTCAAAAGCAAACTAAAGTACCGAAAGGGCGGATTATGAGCTTGCGAGCTTTTAAGACGTAATCAAACCCCTCGAACTTGATTCTCTGGACGTAGACCTTTCTAAGTCCTAGGATGTTAACTCCATGTACCCTAGGCAAAATTTTAGGATTCCGATTAGCCTTTAATTATTCGGTGGTGACTCTTTCATTTTTTGGTCTGGTTGATGACCCCTTTCTACCAGACTCGTCGCTCGCCAAGACCCGGCATTTTCGAGTTGGAAAAAAATATAAAATAATTTTTCAAAACAGGTGGGGAAAATTGGATTTGACGTCCGAAAATTTGGCGACTCTGCTGGAGATTTGTTTAGAGGGTTTTGGCTTTGTCATGTTATATTTTTACCTATCTGTTTTGACCGTTTGCTCATGCTTGCAATTTTAAATTTTTTATCTGAAAAGAAATATAAATGTAATAATTCAAAATGATGTAAATCCTTGTTTTGCACACATCACGTTGGTTACCATTACCCGCTCGGACCTGGAGCACATTAAGAGCTGAGGGAGTTTAGTAGGGGAATGCGCCCGGAGCGGTTTGGACCGCCGACACACACCTAAAAAACTCAACTCAATGATCGGAATGAGACTATGATCCTTTACAGGGGGTGAGGTTCCGCTAGTTTAGAGGACCTAGAAATTCCATCCCGTTAGAACAAAAGCGCCACACCGCGCTTAACCATCTATCAGTTTTGTGGTTGTTATGTTTCTCGTGTTTTGTTTTGGCCTTAGATCATGACATGTATACGATTGGACCTTTTGTATTCCATAAACCTTTGTAAATGTAATAACTTAGTATTGACATTTACTTTCTCGTACTTGCATTGCATTTTCCTATATAAAAAATGTCAAATCCGTTCATTTTGTCTTGTATCCTTCGGACGTTTCACATATCATCTTTGGTAAGGATGAAGCAGACAAACCACTGTCCTCGCACCAAGGCCATCCATCCCCCCACGGTCAAAATTGCTCGAAAATGGAAAGCCATGACAAAAGAGGATCAGAAGTACGTGAACGATAAGATTGTCGAGGTTCATGAGCTCGCAAACTACAAAGTCAATTGGGCTCTCCTTGATGCTTTATCTGATTTATGGGATGTAAAAAAAGTCATCTTCGTGATAAACGACAATGAACTCACACCTATGCTCAATGAATACCGTCAACTCGTTCAAGAGGTAGATTGGGATTGTGGTATTGTTCAACCCGACCTCCAACAAAGAAGCGAAGATAGCACTTTGGCCAAACTGCTCAAAGTTACAACAAACAAAATGTCCACCGAACTCAAGTTGAATGGGGGTCATGGCTTATCTATTGAACTTTTGGTATATTGGATCAAGCGCTGAATTCTCGATAAAACAAATGCTATAGGGTGATGTCATTCTTTTATTTTACTTGTTTTGGGAACAGTCATATTCCCATTTTCTAGTGGACTCATCGACTCAGCTATGACCAAAGTCGTCATCCAAATAATAGAAAGCAAGGGTTTCGAAACGGCATTGCTCGCTGAAACCATTGCATCTCTAAAGATTTTAAAAACAAAAGGAAAGGGAAAACTAAAAGCAAATCCGACCTTACTCCAGATTTGGTTTTTAAGCCATATGAAATAATTTGACATGAATTTTCCCCGGGCAAACGTTTTAGGCGACAAAAGGGTCATCTCGAGAATGTTAGGTCTATCATTGTTCGATTAGAAAAATGGAAAGCCCTCGATTAGAAAATCTATATTTTGAAAATAACGCATAAGGACATTTTATGCACGGCTAGATGGTTACCCATCCACCGCCCATGATCCTTAGGTGCAAAACTTCCGAGGGAGTTCCGCTTCATAGTCATCGAGGATCTATGACCACCTACCCTTCCCGAGTTGTTCGACAATTCAGTGGATTCCAAGATATCCCATTGCACATTGATGGATCCCCAAGAGCATACAAGTGGCATAGCCACACAGACATTACAAACTCGCTACGAGACTCAGTTCGACAAGTGAATGATGATTGGGAAAACCGAGTCCCACTATTCATAAATCTGACGGAAGGCTCCACGACAAAGGAAAATGAATACCATGCAACAACGGAGTACGTTCACAAGTTCTACTCGGCACACGAAGTCCACCTTTTGACCCGAAGGATATAATCGGGGATAGGCCCGAGCAATCACCATCATCTCACGAGGATATCTACGCAATCATGAAAGCTAGGGTGGAAATTCAAAGTATTGCGTGGATTGATGAACATTCTAGATCCCAAAAAGAGATCCAATGCCTCTGCAATGAGTTACAGTGTGTGCGAAATGAAGGGAGAAGTCGGGATCGCACATTGGATAAATGTGAGGGCAAAATAGCTGAGTTGAGTGACACCCTTGAACAATCCAGACGAATGGCGAGGCAAATAAAAAGATTTTCGAAATACATGTCCCCGACCATCCTTCGAACCAAGGATCAAGCAACAAATGCACTCAACGAGCTGCGCCGTCGTGTGAAACGTCTTAGAGAATCGTTTGGAAAAACTTTTGTCATATATGTCATCAAAGTCTACGAATGGAATGAACGGAAAATGCAGATTATTTTTAAAAAAAAATGCATGATCAATTGTGTATTTACCCTTCTTACTATGGTATTTGAATGATTTAGGCACATCTGGCAAGAACAAGCCCGATACGCACTCGCGGTTTCGTTCAACGGGAACGAATGGAACAACCAAATCAAAGCCCTCCACCAGGTTTCCCGGAACCCATGCGACATTTGACAACTCCAGCACCTCAAGAATACGAAAAGAGGATCATCCATCTAAAAGAGACTATACACATTCAGGACTGCCCAGGCAGTTCTGGGCAGAGACAGTCAATACAGCAGCTTACTTAATCAACCGTGGACCATCAGTCCTGCTAGAGTTCGGATTCCAAAAGAGGTATGGAGCGGAAAAGAGGTAAAACTTTCTCATTTAAAAGTTTTTGGTTGTGTATGATATGTGCATATTAGTGACCAGGCTAGGGGAAAACTTGACTCCAAGTCACTAAAATGCAGCTTCACCGGATATCGTGGAGATAAGCTTGGGTACAAGTTCTGGGATGACCAGACCAAGAAGGTTATCAGAAGTCGAGATGTCATATTCAATGAAAATGTGATGTACAAGGACAGAAATACACTACAACCTAGTAGTGCAGCACAAAGCGACCCTATGTACGTTGATCCAGATGATGTCCCGTATAGAAGTATAGTGCAACAAGCAGTTGAGAGTCCTCAGTCAGAGGAACAGATATCACAGAGCAGCACACAACAGACTGATCCACCACAGTTTACATCTTCTTCATCTCCTGTATTAAGGAGATCTTCACAGCCTCTTATACCAAATATAAGATACATGAATTATTTGATGCTTACTGATGCAGGAGAACCTGAATGCTATGATAAAGCATGTCAAGGGGAAAATTCTAGCATGCAATGAAAGAAGAGATGGAGTCTCTTATCTCCAAGAAGACATGGGAGCTAGCTAAGTTAACCATGGGAAAGAATGTGTTACACAACAAATGGGTGTATCGAGTCAAGGAGGAACATGACGGTTCCAAAAGGTACAAGGCGAGATGTAGCCAAGGGCTTTCAGCAGAAAGAATGTATCGATTACACTGGCATATTTTCACCGGTTGTAAAATTGACGATCATTCGTGCGTTTTAAGTATTGTTGCAGCATAAGACTTGCAACTTGAGCAGTTAGATGTCAAAACTGCTTTCCTCCATGGTGATCTTGATGAGGATATATACATGGAGCAGCCAGAGGGTTTCTCAGAAAATAGCAAGGAGAAACTTGTGTGTAAACTGCAGAAGAGCTTATATGGATTGAAACAGGCTCTAAGGCAGTGGTACAAAAAGTTTGATGGTTTTATGCAAACGAATGACTATTTCAGATGCAATGCTGATCATTGCTGCTACTTTAAAATGTTTAAGTCTAGATATATTATTTTGCTACTTTATGTCGATGACATGTTAGTGGCAGGTTCAGATATGGGTGAAATCAAACAATTGAAGAAGCAATTGTCGAGTGAGTTCAACATGAAAGACTTGGGTGCGGCAAAGCAGATTCTTGGAATGAGAATCAATAGAGACAAGCCAAAGGGTACTTTGGAGTTATCTCAGGTGGAGTACATTGGGCATGTTCTCAAAAGGTTTGGCATGTGTTATGCGAAAGCAGTCAACACACCATTGGCTAGTCATTTTCGACTATCCAAGGAGAAGCCACACAAGACGGAAGATGAAAGAAACTTCATGGCTAAGGTTCCATATGTCTCAACCATTGGAAGTATCATGTATGTCATGGTTTGCACAAGACCAGATATTGCATGCAGTGAGAACGGTGAGCAGGTTCATGACTAATCCTGGAAAGCAACACTGGGAAGCAGTCAAGTGGATACTAAGGTATCTAAGAGACACAACCGATAGATGCCTATGTTTCAGAAGAAAAGAGTTAAGACTACAAGGGTTTGTAGACTCAGATTTTGCTGGTGAGGTAGACAACGGGAGGAGTACTACCAGTTATGTATTCACAGTGAGGATTACTGCAGTCAGTTGGACTTCGCAGATACAAAAGATAGTAGCGTTATCTACCACATAGGTGGAATACATAGCAGTCAGTGGGGCAAGTAAAGATATGATCTGGTTACAAGGGTTGTTAGCAGAATTGGATCTAAGGTAGACGAAGAATATTTTGCATGGTGACAGTCAGAGAGCAATACATCTGACAAAGAATTCTGCATTTCATTCAAGGACCAAGCATACTGGACTTTGTTATCACTTCGCCAGATCTCTACTAGAGGATGGAGTTTTAACACTTGAGAAGATCCAAGGCAGCAAGAACCCAACTGACATGTTAACCAAGTCAGTCACCACAGAGAAACTGAAGTTGTGCTCAGCTTCAGTGGGTCTTCAACAATAGAAGACAGGTAAGCCTCACACCCAGTTCACTTATGGATACTGATGGAGTTAAAGTCTTCAAGTGGGAGATTGTTGAGAATGAAGACTTTTGGGCCACCATCACCACTCATCAGAGTGAGCAAACCACTCAACAAGTGGATAAGTCACTCATCAGAGTAGAGAAGCCACTCAACAGTGGACAATGCACTAAGCAGAGTGGACAATGCACTAAGCAGAGTGGGCAAGACACTCAGCAAAGTGGTCAGTCAAGCCACTCAAGGTTGTCATACTTGACAACTATAAGAAGCCAACAATGTCTGAAGGAAAAAGAACCAGAAGAGACGAATTGAGAAGAGTAAGAATCGGTTGTTGATGTTTTGAGTGAGTGGGAGAAAATAGTTTTGTATTGTGAGCCAAAAAAACATAGTGAGTATTTTAGAGTGTGAGCGATACATATTGTGTGATACACAATTTGTAACACTATTTGTCTATAGTGAAAGTGTGTGTGTGAGCCACGTAAATTTTTGTGTCGTGTGCATTTCTCTTAATCCATCGAGTCTCAAGGTACTGCAAGGCGGAAATTAGCGGGCTAATATCCCAACAGGGAACACAGCTCATGATTCTCCAACATCGATGCAGGAGCACTCTGCAATAAGCACAATTATGAAATTATAAAAGCTATTTTGACATTCGATTATGGGTAAGTAAATTGATAATATCGTTAAAGATTTACCTCAACAATCCAGCCAATGTATTTCACATTATTAACATGCTGATTGACATCCATATCATTCCATCCAGGCTGCACATTTCAAAAACAACTAAGCATGATGATGTTGGGTTGCTTGAGTGGAAAAATCTCACAGTTAAATCGTTGCGGATAACATCAGCAGTGGTATCATCCACGTTGAGTAATTTCTTGGTATCTTCATCAACAACAGAGGTTGAGTTAAAGAAATAAGGCTCAATCTCGTTTCGCACTTCCTCTGGAATTTTGGACAGCTTTCTTGTTTGCTTATTCATCATCATCCATACACTGCAACCATTCATTATCAACATTGAGAAAAGAGAGCATCATTAACTGGCTGATTTGAAAGATAGACTACTAGTAGTCATTAACAAATATCTTTTCACTGCTAAGGCAACATGTTATTTAGGTAGGTCATGCATCCAAAAACAGGTTTTTACCATTTTTCAGAAGATTGTCTACAAGTCCGTGTAACATGACATAACTTGAGTTTCAAAAGTATTTTCTTATCATATTTAGCAAACTTAAGAGAATAATGTCTTGCCTAGAAACTCTTGTCAAAACTTCCCCAGTTTGAGAGTTACTGACAAACCAGCCACGCCGTGCTACTATTTCTCAGAATTTGGTTACGACTCTCCTTCCATAAATGTACATTGGGGGTCACACCACTCAAAATAGTCACAACCGTGGTTCTGCAATCAAGTTTCTTCACTGTAAAATTAGGGTTTCGAAAAGAGATTTAGGAGAGATATTCAAATTGATATTACAATTAGGGTTAAAAACTAAATAAATCGACAAAGATACCTTATAATTACGACACCCATTGTTGTTGGGAGAGTCGAAGATCCGACAAGGAGGGGACGAACACTTCAAAAATTCGAGAGGAGACGAACACTTCACATGAATGAAGAACAAGTAGGGAGTAAACAACTGCATATAACAACATTGAAGAAGACAGATATATTTGAGAAATTTCACACTAAACGTAGGTCACGTGGAAGACATGTGAGAACTTAAGTCATTTTTCACGGAAGCAAACAAACTTCATCAAAAAATCAACAATACTAAACAAGTTTCATAAAAAACAAACAATATATGTGTCGCATTTACCACTTTGAGCAAGCATATTACATTTTTTTCATACTTTTCCCATTAAAAAAGTATGAACGAGTTATGTCGAATGTAAAGTCATGTGAAAGGAGAGAAATCAAAGTACTAGCTAAGGCTCGAATAAGGTGTGTTTAGGTATCCATTGGTTCCACAGTAAAATCATTATATATAGTTTTTTATGTATCGTATTATACGTCCAGTTCGAAAGTAAAAAATCAGTGTCTAGTTAGCGTAATTTATGTCGTAATTAAATTACCTATGCACTTATTTTTTTTGAGTAAGTATATAATTAAATTTCTCACCTAATTCATTTAATCATTTCGGTCAAATTATAGGACAAACAATGTTAGGTTAAAAAATTAAATATATATCTAATAAAAAAATCCAAAAACATTACTCTAGGTAGATAATTGAATTTCGAAATAAATGTCGTTAACCGTGGTGAGTTTGGACTTACAATGTGTAAATTATATTTTTTTTAAGTCAAATTTTCATAGCTCAACAGCGTACAGTTAATCCGTAAATTCGAATTTTGTATTTTTTTTGCACAATTTGAATCGTAATTAAAATATCTACTTACTATAATTTTTATTTTTTTAAAATAGATAGATAATTTAATTTTTAATTAAACATCGAGTCGTTGAAAAATGAAGAAAAAACAACGATGAAAACAAAGGGTAGCATGTAGTGCATTTTGTAAAACAAAATATAACGTGCTACACACGGTAGCGTTTATGCCCAAATTTCTAAATATTTTTTTATATACTTACTTTTCTAAATCAATTTGTACCATGCCTACATTTTCAAAAAAATCCAGAAATAGACAGTTTTTGTTTTACCATTGGGCGTATAATGGGCAAGGAAACATATTTAGATATAAAATAATTTTCATTCGTATTCGAATAATTCATAAAATGCAAAGGATTGATTAGTTAAAATAAATTATTTTACAGTTCGAATTTGATAATTATTACGTAATTTTGCGTTGAAATTATATATTTAGACATAGGGTTGACAATTTGTTATGAACCATAACACGAACACAAACAAAAAAACATATTTGTGAAGGTATTTGACACACAATAACACGACGACACGAACACGATAACACAAATTATTTTCAAGTCGTGTTCGTGTTTAAGTATTAGAACACAATATGCACGATAATAAGATAAAGTTGAATATTTTTTTACCAACTATAAAGTTGTACTTGAAAGTCTATTTTTTTAAACATTTTTCTAGGCAAATCTTGTTTAATAGCTTTTGAAAGTTTGTTTAGCTATTTAATTTATATATTTTTATCAATTTTACGTTAAAAACTCATAAAATCTTATATTTGAATTGATAATTATTGTATGAACAATTCGTTATTTTGATATTTTCTTATAAATTTCGTATGTGAACATACAACTAACTAATTTAACACAACACGATAACATGACATGAACACGCATGAAAATTGTGTGTTTTGTTCGTATTGATGAACATGACACGATAAACCTATCATATATGTTTGTATTTAATAAGTGTCACACCATAAACATATTAATATGCACGTATACACAATTTGTCACCCTTAACCGATTGTTGTTTTAAATAGGATAAAATACGACATTGTCCTTAACGGTTGACCAAATTTTCAGTTTCCCCCTTAAAGTTTAAATCGTAATTTTTTGCTTCATGTTTGACCAAAGTGAAACTTTGTCCCAACCGTCAATTTATCCAACCAAATTTATTAGAATAAGTTTTGAAAATTGCAAAAATAACAGAAAACTTTAAAAAAAGTCACAATTTAACTCTTTTAATTGAGCCTCAATTGAGGGAGCTCGGGCCTGAGTCTTGACCGAGATTGATTCCCCATGGGTGTAGAGGGTCAAGTCTGAGTCAAGACCCAGACTCAAACCCCCTGATTACGGCTCAATCGAGCCCAAATAAAAATAGAGGTTGATTCAACCCCAATTCGATTGACCCAAACCGACCCCATGGGTGAACGATTAAGTCTGTGTTAAGACCTAGACTCGAGGCCCCTCGATTAAGCCTCAATCGAATTGAGGTCGAACTACACTGTCAATTCAATTGGGTATAATTAAGCCCTAATCGAGTTTCGATCGAATCGGGAAGCAGTTGTAACATTTGAAAAGGTTTAGAATGATTAAATTGTGACTGTTTTTGAAAATTTTTTGTTATTTTTGTACTTTTAAATTTTTCTTTTTTAAATTTGGATGAACAAATTGACCGATAAGTAAAATTTTACTTTTTGTCCAAATATGATGGAATAAAATTTTATGATTAAACTTTATGAAAAAAATAGAAAAGTTTGTCAAATATTAATAAAATATCGCTTTTATATAAAAGAGAGCACGCCTCTAGTCTGACTTTTTTTTAAAAGTATTTATTTTCGAAAAAAAAAATTAAAAAGTATATATGTAAAATAAATATTTAGCAAAATGTTCAACTGCGCAGGTCTACCACCTGCCTTTTTGGCAAAAAAATTTTTTTTTTTTTAAAACACATGAATTTTGAGAAGACACACACACAACCAGTCACAACAGTATCAAACAAAGAAAATGAATTTTTGAATTTTTTTTTTTTGAAAAACTTCAATGAAAATGGACTAGTTCTCTATCAAGAGAAATCTAAAGACCCT
Organism: Chamaenerion angustifolium; assembly: GCA_946814005.1. Lineage (NCBI taxonomy): Eukaryota > Viridiplantae > Streptophyta > Magnoliopsida > Myrtales > Onagraceae > Chamaenerion > Chamaenerion angustifolium. Next base: position 35,728,090 of record OX328266.1, on the reverse strand, counting down.
TGCTGGTGTTGTTGGATATGCAAGTGGAAACAACGATCTATCAGAAACCACGTTGATTTTAAGTCTGCTTATGGTTTTCCTCCTAAATAGAAATTGAGAGATAGTCTCACGCGTTGCTTCATCTCAGTATTCATAGGTCCAAATTCCTCTACGCTAGTCTCACCAAATTCCTCGTCTGGTTCTCTATCAAGAGAAATCTAAAGACCCTTGCTGGTGTTGTTGGATATGCAAGTGGAAACAACGGTCTATCAGAAACCACGTTGATTTTAAGTCTGCTTATGGTTTTCCTCCTAAATAGAAATTGAGAGATAGTCTCACGCGTTGTTTCATCTCAGTATTCATAGGTCCAAATTCCTCTACGCTAGTCTCACCAAATTCCTCGGCTGGTTCTCTATCAAGAGAAATCTAACCCCCTTGCTGGTGTTGTTGGATATGCAAGTGGAAACAACGGTCTATCAGAAACCACGTTGATTTTAAGTCTGCTTATGGTTTTCCTCCTAAATAGAAATTGAGAGATAGTCTCACGCGTTGCTTCATCTCAGTATTCATAGGTCCAAATTCCTCTATGCTAGTCTCACCAAATTCCGCGAGGTAAAACATTGAAACAAAGTTGTTTATTCACAAGTTTCTGAATGAGACTTTTATTCAAATACACTAGCTTGTTTATCCTCACCCGAACTCCAAAACTCCTCATCTGAAAACTCTTGATTTTCTGCATAAATTCCTCCAGTAAACAAGAAAGGAAGTTATAAGAGAGGAATTTTTAAAAGTATGTATGTCAGAAAAAAAAATTTAAAAAGTATGTATGCAAATTTTTTTTTTACCAAAATGTGCATCTGCGCAGGTAGACCAGTAGCGTTTTTCTGAAAAAGGCTACTGGTACCTGCGTTTTTCAGACATAAATACTTTTCAAAATTCATCGTTATAAGAAGTTAAATACTTTTTTCCTGTCCTAAATTTTCCAACTTGTTCTGAACAACATCCGCGAGGTAAAACATTGAAGAGTTGAAGCAATTATTATTATTTAAAATCCAACATTGACATGGTTACTTTTTAAAAAATGGTTAATAGTCAAAGTGCCCCCTAATGTTTGGGCGAAATTTAGGATTGCCCCTTAAAGTCTAAAATTTTAAATATTAGTCCTAAAGTTTGGACGATTTCAAAAATCGCCCCTTTCCGTCCTCTGGCTGTTAATTAGGGACGGAAAACGACCATGTGCTTGGCACGTGACTTCACAGAAATGTTAAAGACAAAAATGCCCTTCATCTTTCACCTCCATCATCCAGCTAGGTCTGACACTGGCGGACGTTCCTGATTTCGGGACGGAGAGTTTCTACATTTGGGAGTTCAATTTCAGGGATTTCGATGTGGCGAGGGACCTGCATAATCCCGACCGAGTCCATTGAGCTGTTGCGGTGCCAATGGATAAACTTTGAGGAGAACAGAGACAGAGGCATCGAGTCCATTGAGCACGGTTTCTTAAATGTTTCTGGAGGAATTCTTAAATGTTCTTCCAATTTGGTGTTAAGGATTTCATGCAGACTATTATTGGTATGAAATCAGTGTTGTTTCATGTGAAACGATTAGTTTGAGGAAACTCTTGCAGACAGAGTATGGTGATGTATTTAAGGTTACATTGAATCATAATGATGGAGGGCAGATTTTGGAGCTGAAGATTAAATACTTTGACACTATTCCTGTTACATCTTATATGTGTGTTTTGAAATCTGGGTTTCTGTTTGCAGACTCTGAATTTGGAAATCATGCTTTATACCAGTTTAAGGCAATTGGTGAGGAACCTGATGTGGAAGCCTCATCACTTACTCTAATGGAAACTGATGAAGGCTTCCAACCTGTGTTTTTCCAGCCTAGGGGGCTTGTAAACCTAGTGAGGATCGATCAGCTGGAGAGCTTGATGCCTATAATGGACATGAAAGTAGAGAATATGTTTGAGGAGGAAACACCTCAGATATTCACACTTTGTGGCCGAGGTCCACGTTCATCTTTGAGGATTTTAAGGCCAGGTTTGGCGATCAGCGAGATGGCTGTTTCACAGCTTCCTGGTGTACCAAGTGCTGTTTGGACTGTTAAAAAGAATGCCAGTGATGAGTTTGATGCATATATCGTTGTCTCTTTTGCTAATGCAACACTGGTGCTTTCCATTGGTGAGACAGTTGAAGAAGTCAGTGATAGTGGATTTCTTGATACTATGCCTTCACCTGAATTTTGGACTTTCTGTGAACAGGTGGGGAAAGGTCTGTCTAAGAATGCGAAGGCACAGAAGTTAGCATTTCAGCACTGGATTTCCTTACGCTGAGAGGAAACGATATTGGCTTCTGAATCACCATTTTCGGGAACCTCGGGAGAAAGCCAAACTTGGTGTCGTGACACGGGTTTCTCCGCCCTGGTAACGCAGCTTGCCGTCCGGGTAACGGGGGAGGATTTTGCCGCCGTAACTGCAAAGGAACTTGATAGTGGTGGAGGAACAGCGAGGCGGAGGGTAGCGTTTGGGAGCGAGGTCGTGGTTGTCGAGAGAAGGTCCGATCATGCTTGGACTGGGATTTATTGAAGAAGAAGAGAAGGTCAGTTATTCATTTTGGGTACAGTTATTCATCAAAGAGATGAAGGGCATTTTTGTCTTTAACATTTATGTGAAGTCACGTGCCGAGCACATGGTCGTTTTCTGTCCCAAATTAACAGCCAGAGGACGGAAAGGGGCGATTTTTGAAATCGTCCAAACTTTAGGACTAATATTTAAAATTTTAGACTTTAAGGGGCAATCCTAAATTTCGCCCAAACATTAGGGGGCACTTTGACTATTAACACTTTAAAAAAATTCAATTAAAAAGCTATAGTCATTGGAGAAGTTTTACAGGATATTCAGAAGATGTTGAGTCAGAGATGTACGTCTCTCTAGCCTGGTTAGTGTTAATGTGTTATGCTTATGCTTTAGCAATTGTAGCCTGGTGAGACTAGCCTAGAGAATGAACAAGCATCAGGTCGCTTGAAAGACCTTGGTTACCGTACCATGTTAGTATCTAAACTTCACATTTTTAGAGAACCAGCCGAGAGTCAAGAGTGGAAACCCCAAAGAGCTATTTTGCAGCAGTAATTCCTGAAAATGTCAAACTAGCTAGGGTGTTTTAACTCAGGTGAGACTAGACTAGAGAATGAACACTCTGCTGCTTTAAAAAAAACGAAAAAAAAAAATTGAAAAACGCAGGTGGTAATTGCGCAAATCAACATTATCGTAATTTTATTTTTACCATATATACTTTTTCAAATTTTTTTTTCTGAAAAGGTTACTTTTTAAAATTTATCCTCTAGTCTTCCAAGTTCCAACACATCACCCATCTGGCCATCTCTATCACCCCCTCCCAACAGCTGTCAACCCTTTCCAACTGGAAGACGATACTGTTTCCTTCATCAATCTCTCTCAACTCTGATTTACCCTGTCGGCTTATTTATACACACATATACATAGGTTTCCTTTTCTGTTAAATACACTTGCCTTTCCTGTACATTCATTTTTCATTTATAAAAGTGCACCATTATATATTCATTAAATAGATAGTAATTCAGTTTGAAATGCTTTAATTACACTATTACAAATAATAAATACGATGATAGTTGAATATTATTATCTTAATTAGTCTTTATATATATTACAATTAATACAAGCTCATGACAATGATTTATATCGTATTCAAACTCCATTGTTCCCACACTATAACACATGGGTAAAAGTCATTTAAATGTCTCAAAAGTCACAGTTTTATAAATAAATACGTAAAAAAAAATTGTTACTTACGAGTACCTCAAAAGTTATAAATGTATCTACTTTAATTGGGTACATAAAAGCAGAGGTGACAAATCGTGTGTACATGCGTATCAATACGTTTATTGTGTAACAATTACCAAACATAGAGTTGTTCAAAAAAGTTGGTTCGGTTGAACTGAACCATATCTGGTATGGTTTGAATATGTTCGACCGAACTAGTTCCAAAATAAAATTATTTTTTTAAGGTTAAAGTAAGTTAATTCAAAACATTAGATTTAATTCAGTTTGAATCAACTCGTTTTTTGTACTAGTTTATACTAAAAATTTAAATCAACCGAATTAAATTTATAAAACTTTTGAACTGGACAAAACAAAACAAACTAAATCGGCCTAACTTAATTGATTAAATAGTAAATAGGAGTTTTTGTTTTGTGTATTTTGTGTAGTTCAATGTTCAAGTGCATGTATTTATTGTTCTAGTTTTATTTTTAGACCGAACCAAAACTATATTTGACTGGACCGGAACTGAGTCTTGATTTTTGTGAAAAATAGACCAAACCAGTTCGAACCGGTTCGTGAACCGATTCTAACCAAACCAGATTTTTATGTGCTAAATCGACCAGTTCTTTTAGTGAGCCAAAAAAAATACTAGTTTGCTCTAAATAGTTATAGTTCAGTTCGAAATCGGTTCGGAATTGAATCGGTTCATGAACAACCCTAACGAAACACGAACACACACGATAAACTTATCGTGTCATGTTCCTTAACATGAACACGACACGCAATTTTACACGCGTGTTCATGTCGTGTTATTATGCTGTCTTAAATTAGTCAATTATATATTCACATGCGAGAATTATAAACAAATATCAAAATAAAGAATTGTTAATAGTAAGAATTATCAATTCAAACATCAGATTTTATGAGTTTTTAATGTATAATTGATAAACTCTAGAAACTAAAAATTTAAGTCAATGTTATAAGAACCGGACCAACTCTCAAACCGATGAGAGGGTCGGTTCCCGGTTTGATCTGTCCAACCCGATTGAACCCGGTTGGACTGACTGGTTTACCATACATAAATAAAAAAATATCTTAAAATACAAACTACATACTACTCTCAATCCACAAAAGAATATAATTCTCTCTTTGGAGCAGATGGAGGCCGATGGTTCCAAGCTCCATATTCTCTTTACGTTCCAAGCTCGGAGCTTAGTCTGAAATGAGGAAGACGAAGAAGCAGATGAAGGCATACGGTTTTATCAATACCCAAAGCAGCAGGGAGAGTATACCGAAATACCTATTGGTTAACGAATTCTTCATGAAGCTTGATCTTGAGAATCTATGCTTCTTGAGTTGCATGAGCACCATGTTTCACTCATCTGCTTCTAAGGCCCTACGCTAACTCTCGCCGCACCGCCTGCTACTTCAAGCCTGCCCTACCTCCTCCAGCCTACCCCTACCTCACCCTGTTTCCTCCAGCCGCCCCGTCCAGACCCCTCCTCCTGTCGTCTCCTCAAACCGCCTCCTCCAGCCCTCTTTTGTCCCCGTTCTAGTCCGCCTGTTCACTCTCCTCCTCCTCGCCCCCTCCTCCCCCTTCAGCCCGCCTACTCCCATCCTGAATTTTGAAGACATACCTAATTGAACTTCTGTCAGAGAACTAAAGAAGAAGAATAGAGACTAAACCAAAAAGACCGGTTTCAGTCGGTTTAACAAAACAAACAATCAAAAGCCACAAAAAAAAAATTGGAAGTCGTCTGGTTTTTGCAAAACCGACTGGTTCACACCGGGTCTGTCATGCAAGTTGGTCTTTTTATTGAACCAAACCGGACAAGGGTCCGATTTTTGGTCGGATCATCAGTCTGATCCGATTCTAATAACTATTATCTAATAAATTTTTTAAAAGCTATTAAATAAGACTTGTTTAGAAAGGTATTTAAAAAATATATTTTTTCAAGTCTAAATTGATAGTTGACCAAAAAAAAGTTCATTTTTATCTTGTTATCGTGCGTGTCGCATTCCGATTTCTAAACACGAACATGAAAATATTTTTGTGTTATCGTCTTCATACTACCGTGTTATCGTTTTGTCATATATTTTCACGAACACGATTTTTTTTCATGCGTGTTTGTATCGTGTTTCGTAGGCAATTGTTAGCCCTACCTAAACGTAACAAAAAACTAAATAACAATTTAATAAATACAAAATAAATATATTCAATTGTTATAATAAAATAACTTCAAAATATCTAAAAGTAACAGTAAAATAAAGTAGAGTTACCTTAATGGAACAAAATACTACATACGTGACGAGCACATGTCTGAAATATTAAAGTAAATGTATTTTTTATTTCTCAGACACCCTGAAGTGTCACTTTTTTTTATAAGATACCTATTTGTAAAAACATGACTTGGAAGGTACCTAAATAACTTTTGTCCATTATAACAGTTTTAATTTCAAAACGTAAAGTCAATGGATAACCTCATTTACGATTCGAAGTATGAAAAAGGACGTGAAAATGGATAGTTTTTTTCCTGAAATATACCTCAAAATAAAAACAAATACAGAAATATACTAAGTTTTTTATTAAAAAAAAAATACGAAGGTATACCTACACGTGAATGAAGTGGTGGAGTTGATTTTGGTTAGTGAAACAGAAGAAAAAAAAAAGAAGTGAAAATGTGATTGGGTCCAGGGTGGGGGTATGGAATTGATTGTCACCCGCGAATATCATTTGCGGGTGATGTTTTGCATACCCATCTGAGTGAAGGTGTTAAAATTTGCGGATGACGTTAATGGAATCCGTGGGTCGATATACTGTGACATTGTTTTTTAAAACTGAAGATATTTCGATATTTAATATTTTGAAGAAAAAAACTCATAATGGATTGCAACTTCACTTTTCCACCTCTCCATTAGTTTATTAAAAAATCATTTTGCAAAAAATAGTTTCAACATGGATCAAAGCCCATTCATTATCAATAATATTTTTTCGAGAAACTATAACTAGTTCGGTAATCATTTCAGCAAATTAAATTTAAATCACCGATATCGTCCATTGTCTTATAAATAGTACTAATAGATTAATAAATCCTTAAACCAAAATAATTTAAAAAATTGGTGTTATCATATAACTTTGTATAGGCTAAGTTCACGAGTTGGAGGGAAGCAGTCTCGAACCGATGACTTCCGTCACAGAGTAAACCATTGCCTCTCCGGCCCCCTGACAATTCTACATAGAGGTCAACGATAGACAATAACTCTCCTTCGAACACAGCTTACACCTTTCTATCGTACTATGCTATCTAAACAGCAACTCTTCTCAAAATCTTAAAGGTGCTGAGTTGAAATTCTATGGATTAGAAAAATTGTCTGAGTTAAAAAATCAGCATAAACTGGACTAGACCCAAAAAAAGGGAAATAAACTATTCGGTTTGAGGTTGTTTTTCCTGCTTTGTTTAGAATTTTTTATCCTAGGTCTTGGGATTAAAAAAGTGTAACGTCTGGTTGAGTGTGATCACTTATATATATATATATATTAATTAGTATTATTTAATATAATTATCAATTAATATTAATTTAGTTTTTCAATTGATCTTTTAATTGTTGAATAGATTTTAATTATATTTTAAGTTATTTTGTTGTTTAATGCGTCTTGAGTTTTCATTTTAGATTCGAATGTATATTTTTTGAATTTTCCATTTATACCGAAAAAATTATAATATAAACATGCGTTTTAGTTTTTTTATATGTTTTTTTAATGGAGAAAAATTGGTATAAAGCATAAATATTCGATCAAAATAATGAAAACCGGACCGACAGTATCGGTGTCACTCCTAACCACAATAAAATAAAATATCATCGAAGAAGAACTGATACTTCTTTTTTTTTTTGCCAACTAGAAGAACTGATACTTCATTATAAGAAATTGAGAATGTTGACCTAATAAGAAATTTAAAGTAATTGTTTTTATTATAATATTAGTTTTTTTTTTTTTTTAGAAATTATAATATTAGTCACTCATTCATTTTATTTTTACTTCTGTTTTATTTTAATTAATTAAGGTTGAACATGTTTATGGAACTGTCATTTGTCTAAATTACAAAAATGCCCTTTAATAATCTAATAATTTATATTTATCATGACTATTTTGGTCATTTAAATGTATTATCAAAAAAGTTATAAAAAGTATTTTCACGTAGACTCAAACTTATGACCTTACAACTTGAAGACATACGTATTAACCAGCTACACACTTATCTCTCTTTAATGCATATATTATTTATAATGATAATTATGTATTATAGAGCATTTTCAAATAATGATATTATTAAAATGTAAAAAACAATTATAATGATATTTATATTAATGCATAAATGATTCCAGTTGCCCAAAGTTGTTAATATGTTATTACTTCAAACTAATATCATGCAAAATTTAGGTATTACATGTCGAAAAAAATGTAACAAAAATTATTTACTACAAAATTAAAATAACCTCGGTGATGTGTTGAAATAATATTTTACGAATTACTGAAATATAAAAATCAATATTAATTTTCAGTATTTATTATTTATCATCTTTACAAAATATTTTTAGGATTTGTCAAATTTAGATTCTATGAGTATTTCTTTACTTAACTCTACATTTCAAATATATCTAGAATTAAAATATAAATTTACCTAACTCTCAACCCTACTTTATGAACTCTAAAAATATTAAAATAAAATAACTCTAAAAATGTCAAAATAACAAAATAAGGAAAAAATTAATCAAATATCTAATTTAATTTTTCTGATAATTTCTTGATGTTGTCACAGTATATTTTTGATAGTCGTCGTTTCATAGACATGATAATGCATTTGTTAAGAGATTTTAAAAGTATATTAAATGTCTTCACTGACATGTTCGGATTTATGAGACAGTTGGTTAAGACGTGCATCTTAAATTATAAATAGTGACAGCGCCCTGGTTCAAATCCAGGGGATGTCAGCAGTATAATAATCAAAGAAAAGTTGGATGTGAGCAGTATAATACTCAAAGAAAGGTCGAATGTCGAAAAAAGTTGGATGTCAGGAGTATAATACTCAATGAAAGGTCGGATATCGGAATTATAATACTCAAAGAAACGTTGGATGTTAGGACTATAATACTCAAACGAAGGCCGATCGGATGTCGGGAGTAAAATACTCAAAGAAAGGTCAGTTTGGATATCAGAAGTAAAATACTTAATTTTGTCCAAATATCGACATGTATATTTTTTGATCATATTCTTATATACAAATATGATAAATATTTATCGTGCTTGAGGTGTTGGTATGAGAATTAAACATTTGATAAATATATCTGAAATTAAACAAGAAATAAATTGATCAAATATATAATTTTATTTTTTTGTGCAAATTAGTGGGAATTTCTTGATGTTGTCATGGTAGATTTGTAATAGTTGTTATTTTATAGAGAATGTAGTGAACGTGTTAAGATACCCTAAGAGTATATTGAATGCATTCATTGACGAGTTCTGGCTTATGAGCGTACGTGTTAAATCTAAAATAGTATGAGCGCATAGGACCGAATCCTACGGATGTTGTCGGAGTGAAAATATTCATAGAAAGTTTGAGGTTGGTATGAATACTCATAGAAAGTTCGAGGTCGGGCATTAGCGATAGTTGCTATGAGATGAGATAGTATGACATGGTATATGAGTGAAAATTACTCATAGAAAGTTTAAGATTGAGCATTAAACGATAGTTGATGTTATCAAGATAGATTTGTAATAGTCGTTGTAATAGTCGGTATGAATACTCATAGAAATTTGTTCGAGATCAGGTATTAAGCGATAGTTGAGATGAGATGAGATATTATGACATGGTATGTGATAATAGATTTATGAGGAATCCATGTCGCTCGATATGAGTTCAGGCATTAAGCGATAGTTGATATGAGATCATGCATTAAGCAATAGTTGATATGAGATGAGATATTATGACATGGTATGAGATCAGGCATTAAGCGATAGTAGATTTAGGAGGAATCCCAGTTGCTCGAGCAATTTTTTAAAAATATTTAAGTGTTTTTAAATTTTATTATTTCATTATCTTATGCAAATTAAGTTTAGTTTTACATTAATAATATTTTTATGAAGTGATCAATGCTTATACTATTCTTGTATTATCCTAGGAGTCGGGTTGATCATGTTCTCGTAAGACCTCGCGCATGACCAACGACGACAACGTGCACACGCGTAGCGCGTGCCGGGGTTTAGTTATTTATAATATATCAGCTATTTTTAACTATACATATGTATAGATAGATAGATTATTGTTGAAATTGAAGATTGAGCAAACCCTAGAAAAGTCACAGAGAGAAAACACGAAGAGAGGACAGAATGCACTTGAGGATTATTAAAGTTTGTTCATACATTTGGAGACTCTTCACCCTTAAATACAAAACCCTAAAGAATAATATTCACTTACACCCCCAAAATAAACAAACTACAAGATATATCCTAAAAGATAGAAAAATAAAATGTGTCCACATTAAATATAAAACATCCCAATAAGACCAAATAAACTGATGATCTTCCAGATTGGACATCATATTCTCAACACTCCCCCTCAATCTGAAAATCTTTAAGTTATCTCCCCTTATCTACAGAAGATATTCTTAATTCCCAACCGATCACACAACTGATAATGCTGCTGACATGTTAGAGACTTGGTAAACAAGTCAACCAACTAACCATCAGTTCTTACAGGTCTAAGTTCAAGTATGTTTTCAATCAATTTCTCTCTAATGTAGTGACAATCTATTTCAATATGTTTGGTCATTTCATGAAAAACAGGATTATTAGCAATTTATATAGCAATATTATTGTCACAGTATAAAATACTCAACCTCTTTTGAAAAAAATCCTAACTTATCCATTAATATCCTAAGCCAAATAATTTCGGATAGAGTAGACCTCATACTTCTATATTGTGACTCAGCCGAAGACCTTGAAACATTTTTTTTTTAAACTTTCCAGGATACCAAAAACTTACCAATCATGATCCCAAAATCTGTGACTGATTTTCTGGTCTCAACACAACTAGCCCAATCTGAGTCACAGTACCTAATAAGTTCAAGAACAGAATCAGAAAAAAGAAGAATACATGTTCCTGGTTCCTGTTTAATGTACCTGACAATTCTCAAGGCCGCATCCAAATGTGAAGACTTAAGGTCATGCATATACTAGCTCATGTTTTGCACAGAATAAGAAATATATGATCTAGTAATAGAGAGATACAACAACTTTCCTATCATTCTCCTATATTGAGATACATCGTTTAGGGGTTTATCCTCATGGTTCACTATAAAATGTTCATCATATGTTTTACTTGTGAGTTTAAAATTCAACTCCATAGGAGTTTTAGCAAGTTTCCCCCCGACAAGCCAACATTGGATATCTACTCAAGTGCATATTTCCTCTAACATAGAACAAGACCCTGTTCGGATCTAGATATCTCAATGCCAAAAAAGTATCTCAATTCCCCAAAGTCCTTCATTTTAAAATTCGTCTCTAAAACATGTTTCAATTCAGTAACAAGCCTCTCACTGTTCCCAGTTAGAAGCAAATCATCAACATAGATCAGAAGTATAACTAGATCATTCCCTTTTTTTTTTGGTAAATAACGAGTAATCCAGTTTGGATTGAGTGTAACCTACTTTAGTTAGGGACTTAGACATCTTAGTGTTACATTGCCTACTAGCTTGTTTCAACCCGTAAAGAGATTTATTCAATTTACAAACCAAATTACTCTTATTTTCATTACCAAACCCATGAGGAAATTTCATATATACTTCTTCATCTAAATCACCTTGTAAAAGCGCATTGTATACAACCATTTGATAAAGGGGTCATTTGTAAATAGATACCAGAGATAAAACTATTCGAACCGTGTTCATCTTTTCCACATGGGAAAAAGTTTCAAAATAGTATATTCCTTGTTTTTTATTATATCCTTTTGCGACTAGTCTAGCCTTATATCGACTTAGACTACCATTAGACTTATATTTCAATTTATACACCCATTTACAACCAATTACATATTTACCTGATGGGAGTGGAACCAACTCCCAAGTCCGATTATCCTCAAGTGCCCGTATTTCCTCCTACATGGCCTCAATCCACGCTTTATCCTTTACAACCTCGGTAAAACTAGAGTCTGAACTCAAATAACACGGGTAAACATCCGACAATCCATCATATGAAATACATCGATCAATAGAATAACAATGTGTCGCATTTGAGACTTGATAATCCTTCATCTACATATAAGGATTTATAATCCTTATGGACCTACTAGTTGTAAGTCTTGAAGGATCCTGGATGACAGGACAATCATCGCCATCAGAATCTTCAGCAGATTCATCATTTGGTATTGCTTCATCATGGTTCTGTTCGAACTCATCATTTGAAGATGGGACATTTACGTTAATTATGTTCTCCACTGTCTTAACATTGCTACAACTGTGGACATCATAGGGATCAGAGTCAATGTAGTATTCAAACAACATTGGCAACTGATCAGGTATGTCATTCTCAAAGAGGAAAGTTCTTTCATTAAATTAATTGAACATCTTTGCTTACAAAAAAATATCTTTCAATTAAATAATAAAGTCTATAGCCCTTTTGAGTTTCAGAATAAACCATCAAAACAAATGGTATATCCCTAGATGCAAACTTGTCTACTACAAACATGTTCTTTGCATAACACAAGCAAATGAATGCCCTCAAATGATCGATCTTGAGTTCCTTTTTATTCAGAACCCCGAGGGGAGATTTCCCCTTTAAAATCTTAGGGGCATCATATTAATCAAGTAACACACAGTCAGTACACAGTCTCCCAAGAAGGAATTAGGTATTGACGCTTGCAACTTTAAAACTTTAGCCACTTCCAATAAGTGTATATGCTTCCTCTCAACTATCCCATTTTATTGGGGAGTATATGGGCAACTGCTTTGGTGGATAATTCTCTCCCCATGAAAGAAATTATTTTCCATTATCCGTCCTAAAACATTTAACTTTCTTTTGAAGATTGAGCAAACCCTAGAAAAGCCATAGTGAGAAAACACGAAGAGAAGACATAGTGCACTTGGGCATCATTAGAGTATGTTCCTACATTTGGAGACTCTTCACCCTTAAATACAAAACCCTAAAGAATAATATTCACTTACACCCCAAAAATAAACAGACTGCAAGATACATCCTAAAAGATAGAAAAACAAAATATGTCAACATTAAATATAAAAAATCCAAATAAGACCAAATAAAATGATGATCTTCCATATTGGATCTCATATTCTCAACAATTATTAACTAACAAATTGCTAATTGAAACATTTAAATAATTTGCTGATATAAAATTGTAATTTGTTAATTCCATTTAATTTACTATTGATGGGGACTTGCATTTTATTTATCATTTTACTATATTACTTGTATAAATTGGTATATAAAGTTTTATAAATATGTGCACTTTGCTAGTGAAAATTTACACTTTGTTAACTAAGCTTTGAAAAAAATTGTAATCTAGTAATTAATATGTGATTGACATGTTTATATTTATCTATCACCATTTAACAGTAAATTAGATGGAGTTTGCAAATTATAATGAACTACCAATTTATTTTAAAAAACTAACAAATTGTTAAAAAAATTAAGATTGACTTAATAAATGGTTATTATTAATTAATCTTAGGATTAAATACCAAATAGCTCCCCGAATTTTGATTGTTTTACAAATAGCTAGCTCAACTTTGAATTTTCAAAAACGGCTACCTCAACTTTGGACTGAGGTGCAAATAGCTACCTCCGTCCAATTTACCGTCAATTGTGGACAGAAAACACCATGTGTCAGTCACGTGCAAATAACTACATCCATTCAACTCTCTCAGGGTCTCTCATTCGCCTTCTCTGACATCAAATACATTTGATAAAACCAAGATTCGCCACGTCGAAATCAGGCGAGTCGCACCCGTGGCTCGGGCTCAACGACCTAATTCTCGCCCTTGCCACAATTCTCTTCTTATTATTATCCACTGGTTCGTAGATACAAACTCTGACAACCTCGTACAAACCATCCATTCTCGCTGGATGATCAATCGAAGACTGAAACATTTATCATCAATCCCATCGGCGTTGTTGGTCTTTCTCTTTGACCTTGTCATCTGCTTCATTCGCAACCCAACGATCTTCAAACCAGCTAAAATCCAGCCCGTCGAAGCTCCAGGTCCTCCACATCACGTGGGAGGACTGGAAAATCGGGTTCTTAAGAGCAGCGATCCCGCAGATTCCTCTCTCGATCCTCAATTCTGTTATCGCCGTCTGCAAGCTCTCCACATACCTTTTCCCCGACATACCAGAACTTTCTGCAACCACTGCCTTGATCAATGTCGGAGTAATGAGCTTCGTCGGGTGTTGGTTTAGAGCCATGTCATCTGCCACGGCGTCGGCGGTCTTGCCTGATAGTAGCGTTTCAGTAGTCGGAGCGGGGGTACATTATGTTTTTGTCACATGACCGACACATGGTGTTTTCCGTCCACAATTGACGGTAAATTGGACGGAGGTAACTATTTGCACCTCAGTCCAAAGTTGAGGTAACCGTTTTTGAAAATTTAAAGTTAAGATAGTTATTTGTAAAACGACCCAAGTTTAGATAATTATTTTATATTTAACCCTTAATCTTATATAAATAAAAGATGAAAAGCATAACTTACTATTTAGTCTTCCATATGCCAACACGATGAACCCAGGATTGGGATATAGAGAGGTTAGGGGGTGCTAATATTGACCACCAAAACTTCAATATAAAATGTTATATTATAAGATAAATTGACTAGAATATGGATAATGTATAAATAAATATTCGTGTAATGTTTAAGTCAGTAGTTTGAATCGGACTCCTTGGGGTGGGGGAAAAGGAAAAAGAAAAGGACTTTAAGTAATGTACAGACATTGGCAAAAAAAAAAAAAAAAAAAGAAGTAATGTACAGACCGAGGATTTGAAAGCAATCTTTGGTCAAATAATTTAACTTGCTTGACAAGTCTTGACGATCAAATTAATTAATTAACCCTAAGATCAAATAGAATTTAGGGTAAATATGCAATATTACGCCTAATAAATCTGAATAACACGTGTATTATTTGTTTTACTGTAACCGCTGACAAAAAACTAATCAATATTTATTCTCCAAATACTGTCATTGATTCTTTTTAAGAGAAAAACGTTTGTGACCGGTAACTATGGGTGAAACCGAATCGGTCGGACCAGATATTTTACCATTTCGCTCGGGGCCTATATTTTCGGACCGGTTTTTCTTCAAAAAAAAGTCCGGCCAAAAGACTGTATAAGGAAAAATAAATCGTTCATTCGGATTTCGGAATTTCGGTTTAAACCGAAAAAGCAAAAAAATACACATTCAAAACCAAAATAAATATTCAAAATCAAATTAAACAACAAAATAATTTGATTTAACAATATTTATTTAGATTTCTACTAAACCGATTAAACAACTAAAATAATTATTAAATAATAAAAAATTTATTTGTTTGTATTCGTTAATTAATTATATTAATTAATACTAACTAATACAATATATAAAATAATATACATATAAATGGTCGGACCGGACTCCATGGTCTTTTAGAGTTAAAGACCGAATGGTCTAAAAAAACATTTCAAACAAAAAACTCCAACACAAACCGAACAGTACATTTTCTGACCGATTTTTTCGGTTCGGACCGTTTCGGTTTGCACCGGTTTTTCCTTTCACACCTACCAGTAACCCTTCTACCTCCCCGCTATATTACTCTGTCAGGATTTCGCATACTGTAAAAAAAAAAAATAGGAGTGTGATCTGTGTCTTAATGCCAAGTGTGGCTAATCATCCTCAAGTTTATAGGTAACCTTTGTAACTTCGTAGTATACACATGAATTCTTCAATTCTTATTTGGAAGGATACAACTTCTTAACTGTCGCAGTTTTGATCTTTGCTAATAGTTTAAACACATTCTTTGTTATTAATTCCCAATATTTAAGACATATTTAAAGAAAAAAACTTAAAGTTTTAATTTGTACATTTCCATCCTTAACCGAGTTTCCTTTTTTGTCAAATTTTCCATTTAAACTTAACAATATATATCTTAAAAGTGATAAAAATAATATAATACTTTTAAGAATGTAACAATAAATCTCTTAATTTTTTTATACATGTTATAGTGGAGTTTTATAATTGAGACTTAACTTAGACCCAATCGAATTGAAGTTCAATTTTCCACTATTCGATGGGGGTTTCATTGAGTCCTAATCAATTCAGAACTTAATTATAACACAAGAAAATTTTTGAAGGGTTTAATTGTAACATTCTTAAAAGTATTATGTTGAGGTTAAAAAAAATTAACCAAACTGAAATTTGTACATGTGTTAAAGGATAAAAAATTATTAAACCAAATTTTAAGAAGAAAATTTAAAACTGTGGTTAAACACGTAGTAACAAAGTCGTATTTCTCCCGTTTTTGCTCTTCTTCCTGGCGACTCAGCTGGCGATCTAGGGTTAGGTGTGGAGTGCCCGTCGAGCTCGCTGTAGCTCTCCGTCTCAGCCCTGGTGCTGATCGTGGTATCTTCGGGCAGCTTAGGATCAGGCGCACCTACGGTGGTGAGTAATTGGAAAGTCGATCGCTGTACCGTGAGTTTGAGAGCCACCTGGAAACGAGTGAGGGTGGGTCGGTTTCTGGCAGGGGAGGCCTCCGGCACTTGAAGGAGACTTCTGGCAGTGTGAGGACGAGGGAGAGAAGGGAGGGAGGGCCACCGGATAGTTGCAAGGGAGAGTTCGGCTGAGGAGGGGTCATCTCGGCGAGGATATGGATGGAATCGTGGATGCCCGGAAACGGGACGCCTAACTGGGTCGAAAGCATTACCTAGCCTCTTGCCAAACCCGACTCAGACTTCCTGCAACCTTCACCAACTGAGTCGGAGAATTGCTGATCAAGGAATCGCCGGAGGTAATACTATATCCCTTGCTTACTTAGGTAGTTGTAATTTCGTTTCATAGTGCCTTAGGATGGATAATTTTGCCCAAGCCAATGCCCCTAGAATAGGAATTGATAGAACATCGATAGGAAACTATGTTGATATTCCCGAGCACATTGATATCCCGGCTGAAAATCTGTGTGTGGGGAAGGTTATATGTGATAAACATATGAAGCCCATGGTTGTGCAAAGTGTGTTGCAAGGGGCGTGGAGCAGATATGCGGGAGTTCGTTTCCAAGAGATGTCTGGGGAGGTTATTTTGTTTGATTTTGAGAATGTGGAGGAACTCAAGGATGCTTTGGATTGGGCCCCATGGGCGGTTAATGGGAACTGCTTATCCTTGAAAAGGTGGAGGCATGGCATGAGGATTACGGATGTCCAGTTCAATATGGTGCAATTCTGGGTACAAGTTCACGGGCTTGAAATCGACAAGTTTTCAAAGAGTAGCGCGGAAGCAATAGGGCAGAGCGTGGGGGTGGTGGTCGAGGTGGATGACATCCTAGGACCCCTAGGTTTGGACAGAGACTACATCAGGATTAAGGTGGAGGTTGATAGTTCGAAACCCCTTATGGTGGAGTTTGGGTACACGGGGAGGAATGGGGAGATTGGAAGGGCCTCGGTCAAATACGAACGCCTCCCAGACTTTTGTTTTGGGTGTGGGAGGATCGGGCATACGGAGAGAGTGTGTACAACGGAGATCACGGTTACGGAAGATAGGCATGGGGATCCAATGTACGGACCTTGGGTGCGGGTGGATCGACCCAAGAGACGTAGAGAGCAAGGTAGCTATGTGGGGAAGAGCCCCGGAACCCCTATGACCGATAAGAAACGAAGGAGTTGGAAGGACCTTATGAAGGAGAAACAAGATCGGGAAGGCTCTAGTACCCCTCCCACCAACAAACCCGAGAGACAACCATCCACCCCAATGGATAGGTCGTCTCAGGGAGGATCAGCTGCACGAGGAGAGGTTGGGAAGGGTCGGGAGATCACGAAATATACTCATAGAAGAAAGCAGGTTGGGGAGCTGGGTGCGACAGAGGACTTGCAGGGTCTTGGCGAACCAGGTGGGGAAGGTAGTAAGGGCAAGGGTACGGAGATGGAGCTACATTCGGGCTCATTCTCCGTGGCCCAGGCCCTGGACGAGGCTGCAGGATGGAAAAGACAGGAGCCTAGAAAAGAAGGACCAATATGCCTCGATAGACAAGCTATCGAGGAGGGGGTGGCCCAAGCTGGTAAGCAAGACGAGTAGAGGACAGGTGCGACACTTATGCTGACAGAGGCGGAGGATAAAGGTGGCCATGACAGGGGAATGGAGGCCAACGGAGGAAGGAGGGCGGATCAGTGCAGGGGACCAGACCCGGGGATCACACAGAGCACGGGGATGGCCGTGGGCGAGGGCAACAGTCAGGATCCGACTGAAAATTTAAACATGGAGTTGGAGCTGCACGAGGTTCAAATACAGGAATGGGTCTATACGGTCGAGGAGCCTGTTTCCCCGGCAACGAGTGGGGAAGGGACAGCCCTCCCTACGGGGTTGAGCCCGTTAATACATAAAATAACCTTGAAAAGGAAACACGAGGAGGACTCGGAGGTGGAGGGAGATGAGGCTGTCGAACAGATTGGAAAAAAGCAGAGAGCTGCTCGAGAAGAAGGGGGAGGCAGACAAGGGAGAGCTCGGGGCAGAGGCAGGGGACGTAGGGTCGGCCAACAGGTGGCAATGGTAAGGATAAGAATCATCACGGGAAGTCCAAAGGTTGGACAAACGGGTTCTGGTAGCTGTCCCGAGACAGCTACCCGACCCCAATGAACTACCTGGTGTGGAATTGTCGGGGGTTGAGATCGGCCCTGACAGTTCCGTACCTTGCCGATCTCGCTCGGAGGAACAAACCAGAAATTATCTTCCTGATGGAGACTGAAAACACCGAGCGGCACTGTGAGAGGGTAAGAAGGAGACTTAAGATGAAGGGAGAGGAGTATGTCAATCCTGTTGGGATATCGGGTGGGTTTGCTCTTTGGTGGACGGGGGATGTTGATGTCGTGATCCATGAGAAGACGGAGAACATGGTGGACACGACGATCACGAAGGTAAACGGGGGTGGAGCAATGCACATCACATGGATCTATGGGAGTACTAATTGGACCGAAAGGCTCCATTTGTGGGACGAGATTAGAAGGATCGGCCAACATCGTCGAGGGCCTTGGATGTGTGTTGGGGATTTTAACGAGATAGCAACCGCGGGAGAGAAGGAGGGGGGAGACCGAAACAACCATGTAAGATGGATGCATTTAATGAGATGATGAGGGATGCCAAATTGGCCGACATGGGCTTCAAGGGAAATCCGTACACGTGGAGCAATAACAGGGATGGGGAAGAACGGATTCAAGAGAGGTTGGACAGAGCCATGGTCAACCCCGATTGGATTCGTTCGAACCCGTATTCTATGGTCACGCACAAGCTCCAACTCGGTTCGGATCACTGCCCTCTCGTTATCCATGTCGAGAGTAAGCAAGAGAGGAGTTGGAGACCTTTCCGGTTTGAGAAGAATTGGTTGCCCCAACCGGAATGTAGGGCCGTGGTGGAAGGTGTGTGGGAGGCGAGGAATGGGCGCAACCAAGGCACGGGGGGGACTCCATAGTCGCCTTGGAAAGTGTAGAGGTGAGCTACAACGATGGAGTAGGAGGAGCGTCCCGAATAACAAGGTAGTCATTGATAGACTCAACGAGGAGATCAGAGTCATTCAGGCACTACCCCGTGCTCAATTCCAGAGGGACAAGGAGCGGCTTCTTAAAAAGGCTCTCGAGGAGGCATGGGTTAGGGAGGAGGAGTACTGGAGGCAGAGATCGCGGGTTCAATGGTTGAAGGCGGGTGATAGGAACACCGCTTATTTCCATCAGTCTACGGTCGAGAGAAGGAGGAGGAATACATTGGTCTGGATGCAGAGAGGGGACGGTGTATGGGTGGAGAAGGAGGAGGATATTAGAGTCGAGTGCGAGGAGTACTTCCATCAGATCTTTACATCGGAGGGGGTCGAGGGGATTAACGAACAGATGGAAGGAATACCGTGGCTTATAACGGACTTGGATAACGCGAGTCTCACACGGATGGTGACTCGAGAGGAGGTGAAAAGGGCAGTTTTTCAGCTGGGGGGTAATAAGGCTCCGGGACCCGACGGGTTTCCTGGCATGTTTTATCATTCCTATTGGGATGTGCTTGGGGAGGACGTATACCATTCGGCTAGGCGATTCTTTGAATCGGGATTATTACTTCCAGGGTATAGCTATACTGATATAGTATTAATTCCGAAGGTTCCCAACCCCATTAACACAACCCAATTTAGACCTATTAGCCTGTGTAATTTCAATTATAAGATAATATCCAAGGTCTTAGCCAATCGCCTTAAACAGTTATTACCTAAACTCGTGACCTCTTTTCAAAGTGCTTTCGTCTCAGGCAGGTACATCCACGATAATATTCTTATCGCGCACGAAGTATTTCACTACCTCAGGACATATAAAGGGACAGGGAGAGAAGAGTGTGCGATCAAGGTAGACATGAGTAAAGCCTATGATCGGGTAGAGTGGAGCTTTATCATTCAGACGCTCAGACAGCTGGGTTTCGCAGATAAATGGTGCGATTGGATTTCTGAGTGCATATCGAAGGTGCTGTATACTATGGTGGTTAATGGCAAGAAGTCAGCACGTTTCAGACCGACTAGAGGAATCAGGCAAGGGGACCCCCTGTCACCTTACCTGTTCATCCTCATTGCAGATGTTCTTTCACGTCAACTTATGAAGGCCGCGGAGGAGCGTAGATTGGAGGGGATTCAGATGAAGCGAACGTGTCCGGAGATACACCATCTCTTCTTCGCTGACGATTCCCTGTTCTTTATCAATGCGACGGAGAGGAACGCCCGGGTGCTAAAAGAGACGATCGAGAGGTACTGCAAGGCCTCGGGACAGAAGATCAATTTGGACAAGTCTTGCATCCAATATGGGCGTGGAGTACGGGACGACACTCGTCAGAGGGTGTCGGACATCATGGGCATCGGGGCGGTCACCGATGCGGGGAGATACTTGGGCCTCCCAACGAACTGGGGAAGGTCCAAACGAGAGGCCATGGGGTACCTTAAGGAGCGTATTATTAAGAAGATACATGGGTGGAAATCCATGTTTCTCAATAACGCGGGAAAGGAGGTACTCATCAAGGCGGTAATAACCGCCATACCCACCTATGTAATGTCTCTATTTAAACTGCCTAAAACCTGGTGTACAGAGATATCGAGCTTAATGGCAAGGTTTTGGTGGAATGGTCGGGATGAGAAGAGGAAGGTCCACTGGGTTAGGTGGGGCCGACTAACTCAACCCAAAGACATGGAGGGGATGGGTTTCCGGGACATGACGGACTTCAATTCCGCCATGCTAACCAAAACAGCATGGCGTCTTCAGAACGACGGGTACTCCCTATGGGCGAAGGTGATGAAGGGCCTTTACTACCCCCGAGGGGTCCTTATGGAGGCGACGATGGGAGCCCGCCCATCGTGGGCATGGTCAAGCATTTTGGTTGGTCGAGACATTTTAAGGCGGGACGGAGTGTGGCAGGTGGGCTTGGGAGACCAGATCCGTGCGCTTCACGATGCATGGGTCCCGGGGATACCGAACCACAGGCTTGGCACTTTGAGGGGGTCGGAAACGAATGAAGAGGTGATGGTCCGGGACCTGATTAATAGGGATCGATGTACATGGGACCTCACAGCTATTCGAGCAGACATCACGGACCGTGAGGCACACGCCATCCAGGCGATCCACCTCGCAAATGTGCCTCGACGGGATCAGATGGTTTGGCCGACTGTAGTAGACGGGGTGGCTCGACCGCGCCTTGTCTATCGCCGGATTAAAGAACTGCAGGCCCAGACCGAAGTGAGCATGGGGACGGGGGGACACCAACCCTATGGATACGGTATGGAGAGACCTATGGAACGGGGACACCGTCCCAAAGGTAAAACACTTCCTCTGGAAAGCTTTACATAACGCATTACCCGTGAAAGCGGAACTGGTTAGAAGGGGAATCCAGATTAACCCTACTTGTAGCTTTTGTGAGAAGCTTGAGTAGATACACCATGTGGTGTTCGAATGTGACTGGACGAGACGAGTCTGGTTTGGTGCGATGGGTAGAAGGACAGGCTCGGATGGGGATCAGATCTGGCCTAGATGGCTGCGGTTCCTCCAGGAACTGGGTCAGTTGGGAGGGGAGGCGGGTCGGCGGAACAGGTTACTAGGTGAGACAGTCGCGTGGGAGGTGTGGAAGGAGCGATGCCGCGCCGTGTTCGAGGAGAATCAGCCGAGGCCGGAGCCTGTGATCCGAGCGGCCTTGGTGTTAACCGAACAGGTGTGGAGACTTGCTAGCCAGGCAGCCGAGAAGGCAGCGAGGACGCAAGGACCACAGCTGCAGGTGTGGACTCGGCCGAACCAAGGTGCAATTAAGATTAATTGCGACGCGGCTTGGGACGAGGCTACTTTACATGGAGGCACGGGGGCGATCGCGAGGGACTGGACGGGGATTGTCATCGCGGGGCACAACTCGACATGCAGCAGCGCGAGTGCGAAGGCCCTCGAGGCGAAGGCAATTCTACACGCGACGGACATGGCAACACGACATGGGTGGTCCGAGGTCATCATCGAATCAGATGCACTTCACGTCATTAACCTTCTCAAGGGAGGTATGTCAGGGAATGATTGGGAGCTTCGGGATATCTTAACGGACATTCTCGAACGGGCCTCCCATATTGATCGGGTGCACTGGAGCTTCGTCAGAAGATCGGCGAACGCATGTGCGAATTGGGTAGCGGTTGAGGCTAAACGGGGTTCTTGCCCGGATGATTGGGTTGCTTGTAACCCAAGAACATTGTTTCGGTTTATTGTAACGGATTTAGAGAACTCCTTTTATGATCTATGATGAATGAATATTTCTTGGCCAAAAAAAAAACAAAGTCGTATTTGCGATATTTCCTTTGTATTTTCTAGATATGTATATGTATATATTTTTTAAAAAAGAAATGATTGTATCCTATTAAAACAAAAATAAATTATATATATGAACCAAAGTTGCAAAGAATTACATGTAAGATTATTTGGTAAAAAGAATTACGATACTAAGAGTAAACAAAATTTGAATTTCAATAAAGAAACTACTTTATGTAGTGGCAGTTATAAATCGTCACTACAAGAAACTTTTTGTAACAACAGTCATAAATCATTGGTGAAGGCCTATTAACCGTCACTAACATTTACGGTGCGTTTGTTTGACGGAATTCGGAATACGGAATACGGAATAGGAATTGGGAATAGGAGTTAAGAATATGAAGTTTTTTTGGTGGAATTGAATAGAACTGAATAAGGAATTCTGTTGTTTCTTTGGTGGAATTGTGTACGGAAAATGAATGGAATGTGGTAAAATGACATATTTGCCCCTCTTTGTATATGTATAGTATATAATAAAAATAATTTGTATTAATTAATTATAAAACTTTAAAATATAAAAAACGTTTATTAAAAAAAAAATTAAAAACGATTTTTTTTTAAATTTTTTTTAAAAAGACCAATTTATTAATTCTATTTTAAAAAAATAAAGAATTTAAACATGACCACATACATAATACATCTTACATACATAATACAAAATGTTGTTAGTCACCACATACATTATACAGAACGTGGGTTTGTCCTTAATCAGTTTAGTAAATCATTATATAAACATTGTTAAATTGAATTGTTTTATAATTTTAATTTAATTTTAAATACTAATTTTGATTTTGATGTTGGTATTTTTTTTGAATTTTCAGTTTAAATAAAAAAAAAAATCAAAAATCTATAGTACAAATTAGGGGTGATAAAAAACACAGTTGTCGATATGTCCGAGTGGTTAAGGAGACATACTTGAAATTTGTTTGGCTATGCCCGCGCAGGTTCGAACCCTATTGTCGACGTTTGCAGAAGCTGTCAATCAGAATCAGCTGATGGCACCCTCGTAAATTCTTCAAAATGGCGATGGCAGTTTGGTCTTTTTGGCAGCTGATTCCGGATTCCGACCCTTGTGGGCTTAGGAAATCTGAGGTTTTTACCCGGATTCCCTAAGCCCGGACCGTCCGGAATCCATTTTCAAGGAATGGCCAATTCCACCAAACGAACATGGGCTTACGGAATCCGTAAGCCCAAATCCGTGGCCATTCCTTGAAACGAACGGGCCATTAGTTGTGAAATATTTATTGTTCCAGTAGACCGCGTGATTAAAAGTTAGTTGGTCGACAAAATATCGCCACTAAGTCACTAAACTCAACAACTCGTACGACATTCAGTGACAAAAAATTATCGGCACATTATACGTTATATTAAAAACAGCAAAAAATTATCACTAAATAGTGATATTGATATCAAAATTTATAATCAATATACACATGTTTTTAGTAACGGCAAGTGTTGTAATCCACCATTAGAAATATTCAATAGTGGTTGTTAAATTTTTAATGTTGTTGTTTTTTTGATCAAGAAATTACGTTCATTAATCATAAAAGGAGTTTTCCATATCCGTTACAAACAACCGAAAAAAGGTTCTCGGGTTACACGCAACCCAATCGCTAGGACATGTACCCCGTTTCGCCTCCAAAGCTACCCAATTGGCGCATTTGTTCGTCGATCGCCGCACGAACCGCCAATGTACCTGAGATATGTGAGTGGCTTGCTCGATAATTTCCGCTAGAATATCCCGAAGCTCCCAATCATTTCCCGAAATACCTCCTTGAAGAAGGTTGATGACATGTTGTGCATCCGATTCAATAATGACATTGGACCACGACTGTTGGATCGCCATATGTATCGCATGAAGAATCGCATTTGCCTCGAGGGCTTTCGCACTTGTGCCTATGCATGTCGTGTGATGTCCCGTAACGAGTGCCCCCGTCCAATCCCGCTAGAGGTGTCAATTTTCAACCCGACCCGAAAATGACCCGGAATCGACCCGAAATCGGGTCGGGTTCGGGTCATAAAAAAAGAACGTCGGGTCATTTTCGGGTCAACCCGTCTGACCCGGCGTAAAACACGGGTTGGGTTCGGGTTGACCCGCCTGACCCGGACCCGACCCGTATTAAAAATAAATAAATAAAGCAGCCGAAGACGCCCACCTCTTGTACGATCTGCAAAGCTAATAAGTTGAAGAAAGCTATCAGAGTCGTGGAAATGATGGCAATTTCGGGCATCATCCCCGATGTAGCTTCTTTTATGCACACTTGGTGAATCTATTGTGTCTAAAAGGATGTGTTTCTCAAGTAATCAAGCTCTCAAGCCAAGGAAGGAGAGACATAGGCTGCCATGGAGTTGTTCCGTGACTTGCCCTCCAAAGGATTTGACCCAAACACCGTCACCTATAACATCTTGCTCAGGAACTTGTGCTACGACGGTCGGTCGGCTTAGGCCAAGAAGCTTCTGTCGGAGATGGAAGGTAAGGATAGATCCCCATCTAAGATTCTAACCGTAATAATATCTGTTGTGAACTTCCATTGGATAATAAGACGTGCTCCTTAGTATGGACCATCTCATCTTCAGTAGACCAAAACAGCGCTCTATCACATTCCGAGCTCTCACATGTTTCATATTGAAGTACTCTCTAGCATTTGTTGGTTGATGCCCAATGTACCATTCATTCAAATGATAACGCACTCCTCTATACGAGGCCAAAAAAAACTCAGCGTTGGCATATCCAACATCAACTAAATAGTAACAACCACGAGGGACCCTAAGACCGTTCTGTCTAGACAGCGCATCTCGCAAAACTCGACTATCAGCAGCTGATCCTTCCCAACCCGGTTGTACATAAATGATTTGCATATCTGGGGAACAAGCAGCTAGAACATTGGTTGTAACCTGTCATTTCCTGTTTCTATACCTAGGTCTGTCAACCAGAGGGACCCTCAGCTCAATGTGAACCCCATCGATGGAACCCAGACAGTTCTCGAAACAACTCCATCTTTCATCGCTCCCAGCCGGTGTGATCGGTTCAGGTTTTTTGGTTAGCACAGTGTGACATCGTAGGATACTCAAGATAACTTGGTTAAAATATTTACTGACAGTTGAACCTGATCTACCAAAGTCAAACTTGATCACCCTATTTTTCTTGTGATGCGCAAGTATGTATAATGTCATCGCTACTTGCTCATCTACGTTGACATATCTCGTAGACCTAAGACCACCAACCTCGCCTAACATTTGACAGAGCTTGCTAAAGCACTGCCTATTCATTCGGAGTTGGTCTCTATAATCGGTATCATCCGAATGTAGAAGGCCCCTAATGTAGTTTCTTTTGGCCACCTCATACATCGACAAGGCTCGGGTGGGTAGTCTTTGCAGTTTCATGTGCGCCCACATACGCAAAACAACTGTCATAATCAGTTGGAGGAACCTAACAACACACCTCCTCCGCAGTGTTATATGTTGTTTTATACTCTCGGAAGGCATAACTGAAAATGTACATAACCATTTAGATGGGGTTTCATCTGTGGGTCTCCTAATAGAACATCGTCGAACATCATCGATTCTGGGTTGATCTGAACCTAGAAGCAGCTGATTCTGGGTTGAACTCAACCTAGAATCTGCTGGGTTTAGGGTTTAGGGTCTGGGTTGAATATCAACAATTACCTACTTCTATAAACAATTAACAACATATTTCAGCTCAATGTAAACAACATAACAAACAAAAACAAGAAATCGGAAAACCAGCTAAAAACTTAATCGGAAATCAGAAATACAAACAGAAACCAAAAACGAACAATCTACTAAAACGAAAACGAAGAACAATTGAAGAAGCACTAACCTGTTGTCGAAGAACAATCGAAGAAGCACGGAAACGAGCGGAAGCAGCTGCAATTCAGGGACACCGAGCTGAAGAACGAAGAACACCGGAAAATGGAATGAGCTTCGGTTAAATCCACTTCAAGATCCGACAAAGGGGTCGGTGGAATTGAAAATGAATCAGTTCGAATCGATGGTAAATTGAAGTGGGTTGGTGAGATTGGAGAGATTGGAGCTGAGAATCGAGAATTGAAGACGCCTGACTCGGTTGCAGAAGCTGTCAATCCAGAATTGAACGATGGCACACTCGTAAATTCTCCAAAATGGTGAGGGCAATTCGGTCATTTGGCAGCGGATTCCGACCCGTGTGGGCTTAGGAAATCCGAGGTTTTTACCCGGATTCCCTAAGCCCGGACCGCACGGAATCCATTTCCAAGGAATGGCCAATTCCACCAAACGAACATGGGCTTACGGAATCCGTAAGCCCAAATCCGTGGCCATTCCTTGAAACGAACGGGCCATTATACTCATAATGCAGTTATATTAGAACCTTCACATATGATATTATCATAAGCACACATCATGAATCATTCACTCAACGTTTTTACTATAAAGACTCCTGCAGATGCATCATAGATTACACATCAAATATATTACACACATATACTTAACATAACTGAACAATTTCTTTGATATTCATCACATCATCATACTAACATAATATCAGTCTTCCTTTTTCTTCTTTATCTATCATTTTTCTGAATTCTTTGTTTGAGATTTTGATTTATTCTTTCTCTCTTTTATATCTTTTTCACTGCAATTATTTTACCTTGACAGAAGAGTTTTAGCTCTTATCTTACCAATACAGTTGGATGGTTTCAGCCATCATCTTTTCTTCCTCAAAAGTATGAACACAAGTATCTTGTTGTTCTCTTGTGCACATAACTCTATTTTTGGAATCAAACTGTACCATATGTCAAGTCAGTGATCTGATATTTCTTGAAGTGCCGAGAAAAGAAAGACCATGTATAAATGGCAGTACAAATTATGAGAAAACTCAAAGAAAAGCAGTTGCATACCAGTACAGGTTAGATATAATTCAATGGAACTCACAGATGCATAAAATGGAGGATTTATGAAAACATAGCAATGCCAACAGGCAACAGATGTAATGTTCATCTAGATAACACCAATGATCATGACCTATTAACTGCACAATGAAATAATCATGATGCATTAAATCTGATTGAATAAGATCATTCAAAGGAATAAAACAAGGCGCTTTAAGACTACAAATGATACCAGATGTTGAGAAGACAGATTAAATCAAGGAGACATACAAGAATTACCTGAACCTATTCATGTGCTCACTGCATAGGTGAAGACAACTCTTGAAGTTCTTGAACAGAAAACACACCAAGCTTCTTTCTCCATGGAACAAATGTCTTCTTTGTTAATGGTTTCGCTAACACATCATCCACATTCTCATTTGCTGGAATAAAGTTGACTATGAGTTCCCCAGATTGAACTTTTTCTCGGATGAAGAACAAATCAATCTCCACATGCTTCATCTTTGAATGATGAACTAGATTTTCTAATAATGTTACATCACTAGTATTATCACTCCATATCACCGGAGGAGATGGCAGAATCAAACCTATTTCCAGAAGAAGAGACTTCACCCACCATATTTCACACACATAATTAGCAATGGCACGGAATTCGGCTTCAACACTAGACCTAGAAACCACTAACTGCTTCTTGGAGCTCCAGATGATGTGGTTGCCATTAAGAAGAAGATAATGGTCAGAGATAGAATTCCTATCAAGAACATCACCTCCCCAATCAGCATCTGCAAAAGAAAACAATGACACGTCAGTAGAAGAACAAGAAGCTGAGTGAAACAACATACCATGATCCGGTGTGCCTTTCAAATAGCGGATGCCATGAAGAACAACATACCAGTGACTAGATCACGGTGCCTGCATATACTGACTTAACATGTTGACAACAAAGTTAATATCAGGCATGGTGATACATATATGTTGCAATGCACCTATAGTGCTTCTATAGAGAGACTCAACATGAAACAATTCAGTACACTGATCCATACCTGAGCGAGTAATACACGTACCTGTCATAGGAGTAGGAAAAACATTTGTATCAGACAAACCAACCTTAGATATCAACTCCTTAATATACTTCTTTTGATTAAGAAGCAAATAATATTATCTAGTGGAAACTTCTATTTCTAGAAAATAATTGAGATTCCCCAGATCTTTTAGCTTGAAGTGATCATTGATAGAATAGATAACTTGTTCAACCATTAAAGAAGATGAACCAGTAATGACAAAACCATGATCAGATTTCTTAATGAGAAAATAACTATCAGAAGTAGAAATATGAAAGGAAAGAGATTGAAGAAGATAAGATTTCAATTTTTTCAAACCAGGCACGCGGAGCCTGCTTCAAACCATACATGGCTTTCTGTAACTTGCAGACCAAAATGGATGAACCAGATGAAGAAGTCTGCTCAAAACCAGGCGGTTGCACCATGTAAACCTCCTCGGTCAAGTCTCCATGAATAAACACATTATTAATGTCCACCTGCCGTAAGCACCACTTATAAGTTAGCGCAAGAGACAATACAATCTGAACAGTTGCAGCCTTCACAACAAGACTGAAAGTCTCCTAAAAATCAAATCCAGCCTTCTGTGAAAAACCTTTAGCAACTAGCCAAGCCTTGTGCCTAGCTATGCTTGCATCTGCATGTCTTTTAATTTTGAACAACCGCTTACACCCAATGGGAATCCTTCTAGTAGGCAGAGAAACCACAAACCATGTTTTATTGTCTAGCAAAGCACTCATCTCATCATGAATAACACTGGTCCACTGTGGAGAAAGTAAAGCTTCATGAATGGACAGAGGTTCTCTGGAATATAAATCCTTAGTAGAAACACAAGCAGATGTAAGAACTTGTAAAGATACCTTGGATCGTGTCATCATTGAATGAGTAACTCGGACCAGAAGCAGATACTTGAACCCTTGAATCAGTCATAGTAGACGAAAGAAGAGTAGTCTAAGATGACTTAGACCGAGTCAACATTGGATGAGAGCTTGATACAGGAGCAGATGATTGAACCTTTAACAAAGAACCAGATGCAGGAGGATTTGGCATTGAAGAGGGTAATGATTCTAACTGAGATACAAGGACTAAGGAGTCATGACGAGGAATATATCATACAGAAGCAGGTTCTAGAGAGATAGAATCGGCAGTAGCATATGATAATGTAGGAGAAACTAAAGGCAATGAAATATGCGAAGGACTGGATAACTGACCAGAGGAAGGATTGTCCACACAATGAGGCTACGGTGGAGAACAAACAGATGAAGAGGGGGAAACCACCGATCGAAAATGAGCAGAGTCGTGGGATGTTGGAATCTTAGGAAAAACTGCAGAAGTTCCAGCAGACTAAAATATAGAATCAATAGGAATAAAAAAAGGTTTTGAAGCCGGAACAAATTTAGAAGAAAGATAACAAAAGAACTCACCATGAGGATCAGCAAAAGAAAATGTCATCTCATGAAAAACAACATTTCTAGAGACATAGATCCTACCAGACGATGAGAGACATTTATATCCATGATGCTTAGAGCAATATCCTATAAAAACACAAGTTTGAGAACGAAAAGAAAATTCGTGATTCTTAAACGATCTGAGATTAGGAAACATAATCAACCAAAGACACGAAGAAAAGAGTAATAATGCTTAGTTTTAAACAAAACCTCATGAGGAGAAAGATTACCAATGGAAGATGAAGGTAGACGATTAATCAGAAAGATATCCGTGAAGAAAACATCTGTCCAGTAATGAAGGTGAACAGGCGACTGAGCAAGAAGAGCCAAGCCAAGATCCACAATATGACGATGCTTGCGTTCCACCATACCATTCTGTTGATTGGTGTAGGGATAGGTGACACAATGCATAATTACATGTTAAGCAATATAAGAGGACAAGAACTGAAACTCCCCCCACCATCAGACTGAACAGCTTTCAGAGAACAACCAAGCTGCTTCTCAGCCAGTACATGAAACTCTTGAAACGCCTGCGCAACATCACTCTTCTTGGCCAAAAAATAAACCCACGTATACCTACTATAAGCATCAACCACACTAGGGTCCCCAAACATCAATCTGAATCAGCTCAAGAGGAGCATTATATTGAGTTTCAGACGACAAGTGAGGTTGATGTTTACTTTCGCCAATAGCACAAGTCGAACATTCAGAGAAAACATGTTTAACAGGAAGATCATGAAGACGTAGAAATTTTGTCAAAATGGAATCGAAGGATGTCCAAGTCTCATGTGCCACAACTGAGATTAACCTTTGGGACTTAAAGATGCAACAAAACATTTAAAATAAGAAGAGAGATCATCATTCATCATATCACTATCAGCATTCACACAATCAGAATCACCTGTAGGCCCAGCATATAAAGAATCATTATCAAACACAATATTTTCATTAATTTGAGTTTGTGAGGATGTAACCACACTTGAAACAACATCTAGAGTACAATTCAAATGAGCAGACACTGCAACATTATTATCAATAGAAGGACTACTAAACTGAACAGAGTTGACAATCTAAATGCTAACAGATCAAGTTTATACAAGTCATTACACTCAAACCCTCGAAGAAGCACTCTATGCGAAATGGAATCTCTAACCAGACAATGCGAGGCATGAAACTCAAAGTAGACTTGATTGTACTTGGCAAACTGAGAAACAGATAGGAGATTCTTAGTAACACTGGAAGTATATAACATATTATTTAACATAATATGCTTGGACTGAGTAGGAATCATGGAAGAACCAATCACAGAAATATATAAGGATGAACCATTCCCTACCAACACCTTACCTGGACTTGTATACGGAGATGTCACCTTTGGAACAGGATGAGCATTGGTGAGATGGTTTGTCGCTCCAGAGTCAGGCGAGGGCGAGAAGTATCATAAGGAGAAAACGCATAAGGACCCGAGGGCAAGTAATGACCATAGACAGATGTTGTAGGCGTATGGTAAAGAGGATGATAAACCACAGGAGGCACAACCGGAAGCATGTATGGATGAATAGTCGGAGCATGATGTGAAACACCAGAAGATTGGGCTAGAGATTCAGCAGACGGTGGAACTAATTGATGCGAATATGCAGAGGCTAGAGACGGTTGATATGCAGGAATGTGACTTTGATATGGAGAGGCGTCATCCACGGAATCATCCCATTAAGCATATGACAAATTTGCAGAAGGTGTGGAATACGATGAATGAGCAGGATCGGTGACTCCAGTAAAGTGCACGTTGAATCGATGATAACATCTATGCACTAGATTCCCAAATTTCCCAAACAATTGAAACTGTGTTCTGTTTCATCCATATCCCCTGCCACGACCACGTCTTCTGCCAGAATTACCTTGCTGATAAGCTCCTGAAGTAGATTGATGATAGGCTCCTGAATTAGAGTGTTGATGTCCTTGAGGCTGCGATCTTACCTGATGTGAAATATTTCCCTCACTAGTAGCAGAAGAACCATTAACATATTGTACAGAATCAGAAGATTTTGGAACAACGGTGTGATTTACCGAAACATTCGTCGTAACAACCGAATCAAAAAGCATATCAGGCTGCCTAGCTTCAGCATCTAATAGAACCGAGCTCACATATGCTATATTATAAGGATTTCTACTTGCATGTATCACAGAAATCACATTATCGAACTGACCTTTCACACCATTAAGAATGACCGAAATCTACTGCATCTCATCAATTGGATGTCCACAGCTGGCGAGACTATCACAAGTAGTCTGAATGTTGGTTAGGTAATCACGCATGGACTAATGAAACAGCTTCCGAGCTTTCATACGATCATATAAATGCATAATCTGAGTGGTTGATGAAGACGAAAAATCCCTGTGCAGTTTCTGCCAAATAGATGATGCATTCATGCAACCAATCACACATCGACTAACCTGAGGAGACACAAACACCAGTAGCCAAGACGCGAATGAACCGTCCAACTGCACCGATTTCGCATACGCTGAATTGACTTGATCAAGTTTATTGTTGTCACGAACAAATTGTGGAACAGACTCAGTTCCAAACAGATACACTTCAACATTGTATCCATGCACCGAGAGCAGAACCTGTTGCTTCCAGGACTAAAAGTTTTCTTCTCCAAGCAATTGCACAACATTCTTGTTTTCAAACGGCGGAGTAGCGTCTTCCATAGGTGATCCGCAAAGAAGACGGTGCAGCGAAGGGACGGCGCAGTAAAGGGAAGAACGCACAGAATCAGCATTGCTCTAATACCATATCAAGATCAAAGATCAAGGATATGGATTTAGAGAAAATCAAATAAAACTTAAATAGATAGATTTCTACCTACTTAAATATGTTGCACCGAATGCCTATTTATACTAAAACTAGTCGTAGGCAACTTCCTTTAATTACAACTTAATCCTTACACTTTGACACTTATTCTAATGACATAATGATCCTTAACCTTCGACATAACTACACTTATATCCTAACAAACCAGAAATCTGATTTCAAACTCATATTTGCGCAAATTTGAGTCTGAATCGAACCCAAATCTGCATTTCAGGGTTCGAATCAAACTAAGATTTCCGCAAATCTGAGTTCAAAATTAGATTTCGGCCATGAAGAACAAGAGTACGCGTAAAATCGTCATTTTTGTGACGATTTAATTACATTTATCAAACATATGTGACTCAGTATAACACGTTTAACCAAAAAGTCACTTTTTTAAACGTACATGATCGTTTAGCTACACAAAAAAGGATAAGTGACAATTTAGTCACATGGTGATAACATAAGTGAATGTTGAAGTGGTTTACCCTTTATTATTATCATTAAACTACACTGTTTTACTCGCTACAACAACTACCACTAAATAGATTTTTCAATGGCGTTTATCACATCTATATAACTTTAACCGTGACAATCATATTTGTATTGCATAAATATTAATTTTATGACTAATTTAGTTACATCAAAATAAAGTTGGTTGTTGTTAAACAAATTTCTTGTTGCGTGTATCTATGAAGAAACTTTTGCTTCTTCAATAAGGGGAAATTGGGGGGTCAAGATGGGCAACCTATATCGAGTAATCAAGGTGGTGATGATCGTAGGGGTTGGAGACCGTAAATGATAAACCATATTTACCAAATTTCGACATATGTTTCTATTTAGTTTGAAAATATATAGATGTATATTTGAATATTAGGAGTCTCCATTATATTTTAAAATTATATTCATTTTTTATTGTGTTATAAAATAAACTATGTAGTTAATTAAATTAGAACTATAATTAATAAAACAGAAACCTATTTTTTCGCTTATATACCCTCCAATTTTGTTCGAGCCTTCGAGGGTAGATCGTCCAGAAAGTGATGATAGACATTCTATTCGCATACAAGGTCCACAGTTTAGATCAGTGTTATCAGAACCGGACCGA
Organism: Chamaenerion angustifolium; assembly: GCA_946814005.1. Taxonomy (NCBI): domain Eukaryota; kingdom Viridiplantae; phylum Streptophyta; class Magnoliopsida; order Myrtales; family Onagraceae; genus Chamaenerion; species Chamaenerion angustifolium. The sequence continues at coordinate 35,693,861 of OX328266.1, read as the reverse complement.
CCCTCGAACCGGCGAGGGGGTCGGTTCTCGGTTCAGCCAGTTTAACCCGGCTGAACCCGGTTCAATGTGTGGTTCACTGTTCATAATTAAGATCTAGATTCACTTGACTTGTTCTAGCACAAGAAAAAATAACAGTGACGAATGTGATCTCATCGGGCACATTCAATCAGTGAGCTCTGCAGGTACACAACAAGGTGTAGATCATGAATATGGCAGAGAAGATAGACATGAACCTGCCTTCTCAATTCAACTGCAGCTAGTCCGGAACATGAACGAAGAATTGCTGAAATGGTGTAGATATCGTAGTCTAGATTTAACCGAGGCATATCCCTAACAACTGTAAGAACTTCAGTCCACATTTTAGCGTTACTGAAACTCAACAAAACAATATCCACACAAATTGTGTTTTTCATCGGCATTTCGTTGAACACCTTCGCCGCGGCTTCAACAAATGAGAATTTTACATATAAATCAATTAAAGCATTGCCCACGAACACACTGGAGGACCATCCCAATTGCGCCTCCGGGGAGTGAATTTGCTTACCAAGAGTAAAGCTATCGCATTGAGTAGCATCACTTACCAAGAGAATGCTTTTAGAGCATAGGGAGTAGACCCAGTTTTGCATAACTCAGAATTAGGATGTTGAAGGGTAATGCGACGGTTGGGTTGATGGTTCTGAAGAAACTGATCAAGTTGAGCTTGTTATGAGGGAGGAATGTGTGATGGAGAAACTCTCCACGGCTTCGACGGGATGGATTATGGAGCATGGTTCTTGCAAATATTTCATCTGAGTGAGAAGTGAAAAATGAACAAGAATAACAAAACTTAACCAAGTCGGTTTAAACCGAAAAAAACGATTGGTCTATAAAAAAAAAGCATCCCAAAAAATGAACTAGAAACCAACTCAAACACTGGTTCACACTGGTTCAAACATTGTTCATTTGCAAAACGGTATTTTATCTGAACCAAACCTGACAGGAGTCCGGTTCCAGGTCAGACCGCCGGTCTGGTCTGCTTTTGATAACACTGGTTTAGATTAATAATTACTTTTTCAAATACAGTCTAATTTTGAAGAAAATAAATAAATTTGTGGAAACAAATTTACTTACAAAAAATGTTAAGACTTCTTGAGCATGTATATCTATTATATGTAGTCTATTAATAATGCTCTAATTTGGATCTCCATCCTAAGTTATTACAAAGTGTAGCTAGCTTTTTCTTGCTTTATGAACTACCGATAGATTTTTTTTTACTAAAATATATCTCAATATAAAAGCAAATGCTATCCTCAGTTTTGAACAAAATACCAAAGTTTACGTACTCGTGAATGTCATTCGCGAGTGAATATAAAAAGCATCACCCGCGAATGTCATTTACGAACTTTTTTTTCCTCTCTCATAAGTGAACACCTTTTTCTAAACAATTATGATACATTTCATGAAATAAAGAATACAACTTTAACCAATTGTACTTAGAATTGCTCTCATCTTACATCGAGTTTTCACACTCTCTCTCTTTCAATAATTTTTTTCAATGTTTTAGGTAAGAAAACAATGCAAGTTGCATTCTTCTGTTCAACAAACTTCCACCCGCGAATGATACTTGTGGGTATGCTTTTTCAGTATATCCACCCACAAATGTCATTCACATGTAGGTATACTTTTGTATTTTTTTTTTCAAAACTGATGATATTTTGGTATTTACTTTTATATTGAGGTATATTTCGGTAAAAAATTCCTACACTTAAACTCCATAGCTAGATCAGATATCTATGTAATAATACTATTAATTAGCAGATAATGTTGTGATATAACAACCATTGAATTCCTTATCATTAGTCAAATGAGTGAAGAGGTTTGTATTATTTCCAAATAATAAAAAAGAAATTATAGGAATTTAAAATATAATTATCTGCGTGCTGAGCTTGTATGTTCATTGAAGTACAAAGAGAGTCTTTCAAAAGTACAGACCCTAAAATATACCCTCAATAGTATCCACTTGTCTTCATTTAGATACTCCTTATTATATACATACATATATATATATTCATGGATGATCTCACGATATACTGATGGCTCCATCCGAGGCTTCTGCGAAGGCACGCCATCTCAGCTCCTTTCCAAATGAACATTTTTAAAGTTTTGGCACCAAGGAATGGTCAAGGTGTTATATATATATACATATACATATACATATACATATACATATACATATATTTTGCTTGACTAGAAACAGTCTAATGTGTCCAGATTGTTGGATCACGTACACCGTATTCCCGTCTCGGATACCCGCTCCGTATACCTGCACAAAGGAAAGCCCGGGAAGTCCCGTTGTTTCCCCTCCGATGATTAAGTCAGTCGGAGTTTGTTTGTAATATGTGAATGTAAGGTTTCTGTTTCAGAGAATACTTAGTCTGTAATGAGGATGATGATGAGCTATTTATAGTACTTCATACCTGTAACCATGGTTTAGTCAGACTTTACCTTAGTCCTCCTAGCTGTCCTCAGAAGCATTGACCATAGTTACTTTACTGCATATTCGTTTTTAGTGGCTACTCTATTGTAGATCCTCCTTTGTATTTGTTTAATCCTAGGCATGCTAAAGTCAGCCGGCCTAAGTCATAGGTGTGCAGGCGCACCATCTAAGGTGGACAGTGAATGCACTGTCATCCACTGAAACTGGTCCTGAAATGCTTTCTGGCGAACCCCAATTAGGCGACGCCTTCATGTGCATGTCTTCAAGGGCGACGCCTCCGTCTGTGAAGACACAGGCGACGCCTGTAACTAGCTGGGCCTAAAAAGAATGAAGTCCAAAAGGCTTATCTGAGCCGAATATTAAGCCCAGCCCAGTCCAATATTTATAACCCATCATCTGCCCCCGAAGTCTTAAATGAGCGACGCTTATTTGAGAATTTAAACTCCTTCTGAAAGTCATTTTCTTAATATCTTTTCATTTATAGGCGACGCCAATTCGCTTAGAAGATGATTCTTCTTTTGTAGGCGTCGCCTGTAACCATACTTATCGTAACCGTCGTCCACGTGTCTATCATGCACTGGGCGACTTTTCCGTTACAATTCAAATTTCAAATTTGAATTTTGGCGGGATCTTCTAGAAGCCTCGGGAAACGCTGTGACCGTTTCTGTTTGGGGGGGTAAAATAGTCATTTCCACTTTAGTAACTGCTCGCCTTTATAATTCGTAGGGGTATTTCCGTAAATTCCTCGCCTACGCAACGGTTCGCCTCCTTCAAACCCTTATAAATACCCCCACTCCTCCTTCATTTAATACTTTTACTCCCCCTTAAGCTTTCTCTCTCTAAAAATCCTCTGCCTTCTCTCTAGAATTCCGGCCAAACTCCGGTCAATTCTCCGATCGCCTTTTCTTTCTCCAACGCCTTCGCCTTTCCAAAACGCCTTCGCCTTTCTTTTCCGAAACCCTTTCGCCTTTCTTTTCCGAAACCCTTTCGCCTTTCATCATTGCTCGGTGCTTTCCCCTCGCTCTAAACGCCCATCATCTCCGCGTCATTCGGTCTTATAGAAGAATGGCGTCTGATTCTGATATAGGTAACCACATCTTCCTTCCTTCGCCTTTCTCTGACCTTAAACCAAATCTCCTCACTCTACGTTCTTTCGAACAAGCAGTGGCTGAGGCGGGCTTGGGCGACGCCCAAGCCCCCAGGTATCCCATCCCAGATGATGCGGATCCTGAAAACCCTCACCCTATATGTCATCCCAAGGAAGGCGAGGAGATTATTTTCCCTTCTCAAATCACCGCGGGATTAAGATTCCCCTACTGTCCTCCTCTAGTGGAGTTGTGTCGCCATTTTGGCATCTCTCCCACCCAACTTTCTCCCAACGCCCTTCACACCTGGATAGGTTTTAGGGTCCTTTGCTTTCGTAGAGGGTGGGAGTATTCTTTAAACATTTTTCGTAGTTTTTATAGGTTAGAAACAAATAGATATGGCGTTCGCCTTTTCACAACTAGGGCGACGCCCCCTATTAAAGAGTGGGATTGGGACGCTTCTCGTCCCTTAGTCACGGGTTACAAATCCCGAAATAGCAATTGGAAGAACGCCTACTTTTGCTTTCAAGGAGGCGTTCCATGGTGTCTGGTGACGACCAAAAGTGGCAGAGATCTAGCTCCAGGCGTCGAGGATTTTTCCTCCGCCGAAATGGACGCCATGACAGCCATCTACTTGGATCATCAAGGAGGGCGTGCGCAGATAATCTCCAAAGAGATCTGTGAGTCCGACTTAGAAGATGCTGGCGTCTCCATAATAGATCGTCGCCTTCTGCCTTTCTTTCCGGTAAATGACTTTCCTTTCCTTTTCTTATTGCAGATAGGGATTTTGCCATGTTTTCTCACCTTGTAACGCCTGTCCAGAAAAAGGCGCCCAAGGAGAAGAAAACAAAGGAGAAGAAGGCTAAGGAGCCTAAAGGCGACGCTCCGGAGGGCTCCAAAAAGCGCAAAGGGCATAACTCCTCCAAGGGCAAGAAAAAGGCGAAGCCTATGGAGGATTCCTTGGATCCTCTTAAAGCTCCTGCCGAGCTTTTCAGCGACGACACCAACGACGCTGTCGAAGCCTTTAAAGGTGCGGTTCCTAAATCTCACTGGGTAAATAACAGCGTCACTAGTAATAGGAATAATGTTTTGTTCACAAAAAAGTGGGGTCCTCCAGTCTTAGCCTATGGTGGCATCATGTGGACCTACACCGAGTATCACTCGGGTGTTGTTAAGAAGGGACCATTTGACCCTTCCTTTGATCCGACAGGGGCGACGCCTGCTGCTCCTTCAATACAGAAGACGCCAACCCCTCCACGCCATGTACCTTCCTCTTCAAAGGAAGTAATCCTGGTGGATACCTCTCCTGGCGACGACTCCTTGCCATCACCTCCTCCTTCTCCTTTAATTCGTCGTCGCCCAGATGACCTTCTTCAATTCAAGGGGCCTGCTTTTGACGTCAGGCGAGAGCTGTTGGATCAGGCTACCATCGCCAATCCAAAAGCGCCATGGGTCCCCTGCACAAAGCTCCAGCAGACCTCTTTGATGGCGGGTCATTCCAGCCTCGACCCCAACCTCAGTCTTCACCTTCTCTCAGGTGCTTGCCCCCCTGCTGATAGAGGGCCTTTGAACCTGGAGACTGAAGCCATAGAGGGTTTGGTTCGCCATTCCCTCTCTTTAATACAGAGTCAGGTAAACGCCAATTTCCTTTAGTGCTTTTACTTTCATAGTTGTATTTTTTCCTAACTTTTCCTTGTTTATTCTTCAGATCATTCCTGCTGCTCTGAAGATGGGCGCCACTCTTATGGGCCTAACTGAGGAAAGAGAGAAGGACCAGGCCCGCCTTCGCCAGGCTGAGAAGGAGAAATTTGAGGTGGAGAAGCTGCAGCATCGCCTCGCTATTTCTGAAGCAGCTCGCAAGGAGTTGGAGGCTGACCTTGTCCATAAGGAACAGCTCGCCAATCAACTGAGGGATGCGCAGAATAGGGAGGACGCCATGAAGGCTTCCCTCAGCAAGATCCAGAAGGAGATGGCGCTTGTCAAGAAAGACAAGGACAACGCCTTCAAGGAAGCAGAGAACGCCAAAAGGGAAGCCGAGCAGGCTATTAAGGAGGCGTCTCGGTCCACTCAGGAGGTGGAACACCTCAAGGCTGAACTGCCCAAACGCCTGGAAGAAGCTGTGGAGTCCTTCCGCACAAGTTCAGATTTCGCCAAGGCTGCCATCGAGTGGAACCGTACTGGCGTTTTAGCCATCTTTAAGAAGGCTGAAAAGGATATCCGTAAGGTGGATCCCAACTTTCCCTTGGATAAGTTGGAGTTTCTATCTGGGTATCTCGCCATGAAGGCTCAAGAAGAAGCTGAGGCGTTGGCTGGTAGTGATGAAGAGACTGGCGATGACAGCTCCTCTTCTGGTGATTCTTCTCCAACAGAGTCGCCTCCTGAACCAGTGCCTGTCGAGACAAATTCAGAGACGCCTGCTCCTGGCACTTCTCCAAAGACAACGCCTTCAACTCTTCCTTAGTTTTATTTTCTTTTTCAACTCGCCTTTTTTGTAAAGACAGTTTTGCAACGCTTCGCCGTTGCTATTATGAATCCTTTATTTCCATATGCAGTGTGTGTGTTTTTCCATACTTAGCTTTATTTTATACTTAGTTTTATTTTTATCCTACTTGTTAAAATAACAAGTCTTATCTCATTTATCAAAACTTAAGCAAACGCCAATAAGCTTTTGTTTGAATGTTATCGCCAATAACTTGAGATAACCATTTCCAGTGGTCGCCATTTAATCAACTTAATGAACAACTTAATTGAATGTTTAAGTAATCGCCACCAGATTGAATATTGAGCAATCGCCATTAAACCAGATTTTAAATCATCACCATTTCATCCAATGTTTAAGCAATCGCCATTTCATTCAAGGTTTGGTAATCGCCATTACATATAACACCCCTTGATTTCAACAATACTTCATACATTGCCTTCGACATTTAAGTATAATTTTTTTTTCAAATGCTATGAACACCTTCAACATTAGGCATAAAATTTCTTCAAATGCTCAGCATTAAAAGTATTCTTCAACACTTTTCCTTCTAAATCTTCTAACACATATGCGTTTGGGTGAGGAACGGCGATGACTTTGTAGGGTCCTTCCCATTTGGGTGACAGCTTGTTTACTCTATCCTGGTGTGAGAATTCGTGCCTACGCCATACCCTCTCCCCCACAAAAAATTGGCGAGATGATACTTTCCTATTGTAGTATCTCGCCGTAGCCAATCGCATACGCCCCTGAATTTCTTCTGAAGCCCATCGCTTTTCATCCACCATGTCCAATTCCAAACGCCTTTGATCCTCATTGTCCAGCGTGTCATAATGGCTTACCCTGTGCGACTCAACTGCTATTTCTGTTGGAGCAACCGCCTCTGACCCATAAACTAATCCAAATGGCGTCTCTCCAGTTGCTTTCTTTGGTGTTGTTCTCAACGCCCATAAGACGTTTTCTAATTCATCTGTCCATTTTCCTCCCAAGGCGTCTAGTCTTTTCTTCAAACCATTCAAGACTGTTTTGTTCGCTGCCTCCACCTGTCCATTGGCCTGCGCATGTTTTACTGAAGCATGCCTATGGTCAATTTTTAACTCTTCACAAAACCATTTTAACTCTTTTCCAGCGAATTGTGGGCCATTGTCACTGACCAACACACTCGGGATTCCATATCGAGAAACAATTCTTGATTTAATAAATTTGATGACTTGAAATTCGGTGGTTGATGACATCGCCTTTGCTTCAATCCATTTCGAAAAATAGTCGATGGCGACTATTATATAGGTGCGTTGCTTGGATTTTGGCAATGGTCCTACCAAATCGATTCCCCACTGTGCAAATGGCCATGCTGCGCATATACTTGTAAGGCTCGCTGGTGGACGAACTATCTTCGGACTATACTTTTGGCATGATTCACACTTCATAACCAAAGCAGTCGCCTCTTGATTCATTGTAGGCCAATAATAACCTTGATTCAGAATCTTCCTCACAATCGACCTTGCCCCTTCATGACAGGCCGCGTATCCTTCGTGGACTTCTCTTAAAATGGTAACCGTTTCCGGGTGAGCGACGCATCTGAGATAGGGCGTGGAGAAACCCTTCTTATACATTAGTCCATCGATTATTCGGAAACTTGGTGCTAAACGTACAATCTTTTTGGACTGAACTTCATCGGTGGGGAGTACTCCTGATTCCAAATAAGATCGAATAGGCGTCGCCCAGTCAACAGTGATACTTATGTTAGCACAATAAAAGCCAACACACTCTTCATGATTGGTTTCTATGAAATGGGCCTGCCTAGGCGTCGCCTGCCAAGCATATTTGCTCAGGGCGTCTGCTTCTTGATTCGCTTCTCGGGGAATGGCTTCAATCTGAAATTTATTAAACCCTGCTACCAGCGCCATAGCCTCTTTCCAATATAACTTCATTTTTTCTCCTTTAGCCATATATTCCCCTTTTATTTGGTTGACCACCAATTGTGAATCACAAAACACATGCAAAGAGGTGACTCCCAATCCTTTTGCTAATCGCAATCCCGTAACCAACGCCTCATACTCAGCTTCATTATTAGTAGCTTTGAAAGTGAGGACCAGGGCATATGTTAACGGTGTTCCTCCATCTGGTGGTGTCAACACTAATCCTGCCCCCGAGCCATCGTCTGACGAGGATCCATCAGTGTGAAGTATCCAAGGATTCTCTTCTTTTTCTTTTTCTTTAGGCGTCGCTGGTTGAGGACATGTGGATTCCACAATGAAATCTGCCAATACCTGACCCTTAATGGCGTTTCTAGGGGCGAATTTAATCCTAAACTCGCTTAATTCGATAGCCCATTTGACCATTCTTCCTGAAGCATCTGGTTTTTGTAGAAAATGTTTCAATGGTTGATTTGTTAAAACCGTAATTTCATGCTCATGGAAATAAGGACGTAGCTTCCTTGCTGATACTACCAACGCATAAAGGTACTTCTCAACCTCCAAGTAGTTTATTTCAGATTTTGCAAGTACTTTCGATACATAATACACTGGCACCTGGCCTTTTCCTACTTCCTTGACCAATACTGAACTTACAGCGACTGGTGTAATACTTAAATATAAGGAAAGAGCGTCGCCTTTGGAAGGCTTCGCCAAAGGTGGAAGTGTCTTGAGATGTTTTTTCAGGTCCTGGAAAGCCTGCTCACATTCACCAGTCCATTCAAATTTTTTGTTGGCCCTTAGCACCTGGAAGAAAGGAAGTGACTTGTCGCCTGCTTTTGCCAGAAAACGGCTAAGCGCCGCCAATCTTCCATTCAGACACTGCACTTCTTTGTGGCAAGTTGGACTCCTCATGGCTTCAATGGCTTCCAGCTTCTCAGGATTGACCTCTATTCCTCTTTGGCTTACCATGTATCCCAGAAATTTTCCCGAGTGAACGCCAAAAGCACACTTTGCTGGATTCAGGCGAACTTGATGAAGGCGCATTCTTTCGAATGTTTTCCTCAGGTCCTCCACGTGGTCCCCACTCTTTATGGATTTTACTAGCATGTCATCAACATATGCTTCCATGGTGACGCCTATCATTCCGTCGAAAAGCTTATTGATCATCCTCTGATAAGTGGCTCCTGCATTCAACAAACCAAAAGGCATCACCGTGTAATGATATATGTCGCTATCCGCATAAAAAGCGGTATGTTGAGCGTCGCCATCCGCCATTTGTATTTGATTGTAACCAGAATACGCATCCATAAAGCTGAGTAGCTCGTGTCCAGAAGTGGCGTCGACCAATTGATCGATTCTGGGCAAAGGATAAGAATCCTTCGGACATGCTTTATTCAAGTCGCGATAGTCAATACACATCCTCCACTTCCCATTGCTTTTCTTCACCAACACAGGGTTGGCGACCCAGGTCTGAAACCTGATTTCCTTCACAAACTTTGCTTCAATGAGCTTTCCTACTTCTTGCTTGATGGCAATCGCCTTTTCCTCACCTACAGGGCGTCGCTTCTGAGCAATAGGCCTGACATTTAGGTCTAGATTGAGTTCATGGGCAATGACATCTTTGCTGATGCCCGGCATATCGCTTGGTTTCCAAGCGAATAATTCCTTGAACTCCACCAGGAGCATGGAAAGAGCAGCAGCCTCATCTTCCCCGAGCGTCGCTCCAATAGATACTTCCTTCCCTGTACCATCAATCTCCACCTTCTTCAATCCTTCCACGGGTTGAGGGCGACTCCTTTCCTCCCTTGGATCTTCTTCTGTCTGGATTGCCAAGGATTCTTTTTTCTTGACGTGGCGACGCGTCGCCTGGACATAGCAGCTTCGTGCCGCTGGTTGGTCTCCCTTCACAACCCCTACACCATGGGGTGTAGGGAATTTCAACAACTGATGATACGTGGAGTGTACCATTTTGTTTGGGTTCAATGTCGATCTTCCCAAAATGGCGTTGTAAGATGCTGGGGCGTCCACCACAATGAAAGTGATGTCGAAGTTCAAAACTTGCCATCCTTCGCCCAAGCTGACCGGCAAAGTCACTGCTCCTACCGGGTAGGTGGTGTGCGAGGCGAAGCCCATCAAAGGAAAGTTGACCTTTTTCAGATCCTTTTCCTTTCTTCCCATTCGTTTGTATGCATCCAAAAATAGGATATCAGCTGAACTTCCTGAGTCCACCAATATTCTCTTCATGTTGAATCGATCGACGCCCATAGTAATCACCAAGGCATCATCATGAGGAGAAGTGACATGTCCCATTTCCTTTTCTGAAAAGGAAATGATCACCTCCTCCTCCTCTCTTGGTCGTTTTCCTAGCTTGTCGGTTCCAGACATTTGGGAAGCGTATCCCTCCCTTGCTGAACAGGTTTCTCCACCCGAGGTAAAGCCTCCACTAATCATGTTCAAATCCTCCACCTTGTTGCTAGGCCCTACCCCATGTGGCATATTCCTAGGCGACGCCCTCTTCCTCGGACTCCTACTCCTTTGGCGTCGGGCCAAGAAGTTCTTCAAGTGCCCCTGTTGGATCAACCTTTCTATATCTTTCTTCAAAATATAGCAGTCGTCCGTATGATGGCCCTTACATCGGTGGTATCTGCAATACTGGTTAGGATTATTTCCCATAACCGCGTCTGGCTTCCTTGGTGGAGGAGGCGTCGCCCAATTCTTCTTCTCCATCTCTGTTAAAATTATGGAAATTTCCCTATTCAGGGGGGTGTAGCTTTGGAAAGCTTCTCTAGCAGGCCTTGGTCCGAAAGAGCGACGCTTATCCTCATGCTTTCGCTCATCATGCTTTGAGGAGCGTTGCTCTGGTCTTTTTCCTTCTGCATGCTCTTTTCTGGACGCTTCTTTGAGGATCTTTCTTCCTTCTCGTGAAATCTCTAAGTCTATGTAAGACTTGACTCTGTCTGCCATTTCCTCCACGGTGTTGACTGGTAGGACACTCAAACTGTCGTACAAAGTCGATCCCTTTGGGCCCAATCCTCTTATGAAGGCTCGGATGGTTTCTCCCTGCGTGATGGCTTGATCAATTCCAGCCAATTCCCTGTTGAATCGAGAATAGAAGTCGCCCAAACTTTCCTGGTCCCCCTGCCTGATATGATCGAGCGTTCCCACACTTTTTAGCAGGCGACGCCCTCCCATGTATTGTACGATGAACTTGTCCTTCAGCTCTGTCCACGAGTTTACTGATGCCTTGGGTAGGTTGAAAAACCAATGTGCAGGCACATCGCCCAAAGTAGCTGGAAATAGCAACGCCAAATGAGTTTCCTCACTTGTTCTTCCCAACAAAGAATTTTCATGTCTTTGTATGTGGAAGACCGGATCAGTATCCCCATTGTACGTATCTATGCGAAAAGTCGGCTGCACCTGTGCTGGTAGTGCCACCGATAATATCGCTGGGGCGAACGGATGCGTCGACCTGTCTCGAAGGTGAGGCATGGTTCGATTCTTTTGCTCCTTTAGCGTTTCAGCTACGATTTCTTTGACCCTGTCTTCACTTAACATCCTTGGAGCAGGCGCCACAGGTACAATAGCCCCTACTGCCCCCATGCCTGCCACAGGAAACGTCTCAGGTGATGGATTTGCTGGTGCGCCTGCTGGCCTTGATGTGGCTTCATGCGCCGCCTGAGCGCTTGCTCTTTGAGCTGCCCGAGCAGCTGTCCTTTGATCCCTTCTGTCCAAGAGCTCATCGAGAGCCATCATGAACGCTGGTGTCTGGATGAATTCTGCATTTATGTCCACTTGTCGAGGCGGCGCTCTGGCGAACGACGAGTCTATGCGAGACTGCGCCGCTCTAGGTGTGTCGTTGTCGTACCTCTGCTCTTCAGGAGGCACTTCTTCCGCCTGAATATTTTCTTGCTGCACAGACCTAGGTCGCACCATTTGTATTGGTATGTATGAGGTCTGTCCCAAATGCTGCTGCAGGTTTTGGAGCGAGTCCTCATCATTCACTTCACGAATGGTCTTTGCTCTTGTTGTTGGTGGAGCCATGGCTGATTTTCGCTCAATGGTTCCCACAGACGGCGCCAATGTGTTGGATCACGTACACCGTATTCCCGTCTCGGATACCCGCTCCGTATACCTGCACAAAGGAAAGCCCGGGAAGTCCCGTTGTTTCCCCTCCGATGATTAAGTCAGTCGGAGTTTGTTTGTAATATGTGAATGTAAGGTTTCTGTTTCAGAGAATACTTAGTCTGTAATGAGGATGATGATGAGCTATTTATAGTACTTCATACCTGTAACCATGGTTTAGTCAGACTTTACCTTAGTCCTCCTAGCTGTCCTCAGAAGCATTGACCATAGTTACTTTACTGCATATTCGTTTTTAGTGGCTACTCTATTGTAGATCCTCCTTTGTATTTGTTTAATCCTAGGCATGCTAAAGTCAGCCGGCCTAAGTCATAGGTGTGCAGGCGCACCATCTAAGGTGGACAGTGAATGCACTGTCATCCACTGAAACTGGTCCTGAAATGCTTTCTGGCGAACCCCAATTAGGCGACGCCTTCATGTGCATGTCTTCAAGGGCGACGCCTCCGTCTGTGAAGACACAGGCGACGCCTGTAACTAGCTGGGCCTAAAAAGAATGAAGTCCAAAAGGCTTATCTGAGCCGAATATTAAGCCCAGCCCAGTCCAATATTTATAACCCATCACAGATGATGATCTCCTATATATATATATCCTTCACCAAACCACGCATTTTATGGCAAACCAAATAACCATGCAGATTATTTTCTGTCCCTTGTTTTAACAACACCAGAACCCTCAGCGCCTTGTTTAGAAGCATGCTGATGAGTTCTTCAGGTGGTGGTTATCTTGATCATGGAGACTGGCCGGAGCAGCGGCTTGATACTCTATCTGCTTCATCGGCAGCTTTCGCCGACTCCACTGCAGTTACAACCACCTCGAAGGGCTCCCAAAAGAGCCCACTGTCGAAGACGATAAGGAGGAGATCAAGGGCCTCAAAGAAGACTCCAACCACAATACTCAATGCAAATGAGAACAATTTCATGTCTTTGGTTCAGCAGTTCACTGGCCGTCCAAAATGGTCTTCGACAGACTTTCCTTTGGGGCCGCATCGGGGACCAGTCATCCTCAACTTCAGCAATTATCGTGAACAAGACTACCCTATAGCAGCACAGTACAGTGACAGCCACGATGGTTTAACTTCTGGGTCGTTGACTTCTTCGTATGCTTTTCCCGACCAGACGCCGACACAACTGCATCTGCAGAAGAACAGATACGGTCAAGGACTAGGAAGTGGTATGTCCTCGTTCAACAGTTACTCAACGGCGACTAACTTTGATGGCGGCTTGGTGTCGGGATTGGGAGGAAGTTCAGTGGCACCACAAGAGGAGTTGGATGAGTTTCCCGTTGAGGACTTGCTGGATTTGGCTAGGGTTTCTGAAGGTTTCTCCTACGACGACTATTGGTAACAACTGTGGGTATAATCATTATCTATGCCGTGATTGTATAATAAGGTGCTAGTGATGAGAACCCTAGCGTAGGACACTGCAGCTAGCTACATGTAACATATATATTGGTTCATCTCTTTTTCTCTAGTTTACGAATCTGCCATGCATTTTGCCTTGCTTCTCTGCGTCTATCATTAATTCTGTTTTTTTTTTTTAATAATTAAAATCAGAAATGTATATTTAAAAATGATGAAATCTATTTGTACAAAATGGTTTTAAAATTTAAAATATTTTAAATCGTTCAATCTATTTGAAAACGATCATAATCGATTTCATCCAAAATTATTGTTAAATTTATAATATTCACCGAGTATTTATCTAAATATCATAGTTAACTCCTAATAACTTATACTAATATTAGAAGTGAGTTTCGCTCATTTGGAAAGAATTCAGTTAATTTTATAATTTTAAAAAAGTATTTAACAACAATTTTGGAAGGAGAATTAACTTACTACTATATAATGTAGTATATAATGTATATCTACTATAAATTTAATCGATATAATTATTTTTTTAAATAAGTAATACACGATCATTTAGTTATTCCTAGATTCGTCAATGCTAGCTGTGAACATTTTTTGAATCACAATATACTTAACGTACCTACGAATTTACAAGAAAATAAAAGGAAAAAGTATGAAAATATACTCAGATGTTTTTTTGTAACTGCACCCATATATTTTTTGATGCAAATAAGTTCACCCCAATATTTTATTTTGTTGGTAATTGCACATTCCGTTAATTATACCCGTTAATTGTCACGTGGAAGTCACGTACAACCGTTTATTTCGAACCAATGCGTAAAAAGACGTGTGCACTCATTTGACTATCCCATCACCTTTTGAAGAAGACCCTATATCTTCTTCGGCTTCCCCCCAAAAGGTTAGATCTTCTTCTGCAATACTTCTCCTCTCGCCGCAGCAAAATTGTGAAACCCTAACCTTCATCTTCGCATTCACTTCTCCATTTCGGTCTGAAATCCTCTCTTCGCCTTGCTTTGTCTCTGCACTTTAGTTCTTCGTCGCACAACCCCTCTTCACGTAGCCCCCCTCTGTTCAGCCATTGAAGTTCTGCAGAGTTCGGTAAGTCTACACTTGATCTTGTTCTTGTTGATGTTCTTATATCATGAAGACTCTGCGATTTGTTAAGTCTTCGCGTTCGTTAGGTTTGTTCGTCTGACCCCGGTGTTGTGCGTTCAACCCCGGTGTTGTTCTGCGAAACTCATTTTTTTCAAAATTCCACACCAAATTTTATTTTTTTTAAAACTATTGCTAAAGTTCATCTGCTTATGTGTTTGATTTTTAATTTGTTAGGGTAAATGATGGACAAGGATAGTGGTCAAACTTACCAGTTGACAATTCATTACAACGTGACTTTTATTAATGGAAATTAGGTTGGAAAAAACGAAGTTACTGGTTTAGGGAGGGTTGTAATAAGTTATGAGGCAATAAAAGTGTTTATGGAGTATTACGGCTTAGTCGTTGGTGGGTGTATTTTCTATATCCCTCCTAATGGTGATTTGAAAACGGAATTGGAAGTGCTGAAAAGCAACACGGACGTTACTGAGATGTTGATGAGGCATGATGGAAGTTTGGATTTGGCCGTGTATGTATTGACACCGTTTGATCGTGTTGTATGTGTGAAGAATCCATTTAGGAAGTCATTTGCATAAAAGTCATTCAACGGATAGAAAAGGCATTGGAGAGTCAAGTTTCGGTTGACAAAGGGAAACGTCCAATGTATACAAACCTTCTTCCAAGAGACAATGGAAAGAGTCCAATGCATCTAGTAGAAGAAGACTACGTGTTATCTTCATCAGAGGAGACATATTCATTGTCGGATGCAATATCCGATACCAATTGGAAATTCGGTAAAGATGACGATGATAAAGATGATTTACATGCCGAAGTTAGAATCACAAAGAAGAAAAGTAAACAGAAGGGCCCATATTATGAGGATGGTGCAAGTGCAAGTGGTCGATGTGCATGATTGAATGAGTTCAGTGTTGAAGATTTACTATACGGTGGAAACATTGATGATTGCCTGACTAGGCAAGTTCATGTTGTTGAACCAGTGGAGGTGGGACAAACTGAATGTCGAAGTGACACCCTAACCGCTCCAGTTGCTTCTGACGTTGAAGGCGAAATCACAAGTGGTCAGACATACAAGATATTTGATGAGTCTGTGAACACATAAACGACGGGAAATCAAAGGTCGAAACATGAACTGGAATTAGGGATGAAGATTATAGATGGTCAAGCATTCAGGAAGTATGTCATCGAACATAGTATTGAGGAGGGTTACGAACCAGATTTCAGCAAAACAAAACAACTTCGACCGTGTAGAAGCTGTTTGCAAGCAAGCTTGTGGGTTTGTCGTGGTTGGTGCGAAACTGAATAGGGAGAAGATATTTCAAATAAGAAAATTGGTTGTGGAACATACATGTGGACGAGCTTTCCACACAAAGAAGATAGGTGGGAAGTGAATTGCGGATACCTTTATGGAACTCATTCGAAACGAACCAGCAGGTATAAGGAGTACGACTATTGCCGAGGAGATACAAAAAAGGTTTAACTTTGATGTTAAAATGTGGAATGTCTGCAAGGGTATCAAGTTGGATCGGAAAGCACTTGAAGGAGACAGAGTCTCACAATTTAAGAGGTTGCGTGATTATGTCAGCACTGTTATGTTGCAGAACTCAGGCAGCAGTGTTGTGATACAAGTAGACCCTATCCCTTATCCAGTTCAGCCAAAATTTGAACGTATGTATGTATGTATGTATTCTTAAAGGCACACATCGATGGTTTCAGAGTTGGATGCATGTCATTTCATAGGCTTGGATGGGTGCCATTTCAAGGGAGTTGATGGTGGTTAACTATTATCTGCAGTATCAAGAGATGCAAATAATCAGGTGTTTCCCCTTGCTTACGCATGGGTTGAAACTGAAACTGAGAGTTCCTGGACTTGGTTCCTTGAACTGTTGAGTCAAGATGTGGGCAACAACAGGAACTGGGTGGTCATGTCAGACAGACAGGAGGTTAGTTCATGCACATTCATGCAACCTTGTTGAAATATGCATGCAAATTATAATTACGACATGTTTGAGTGTTTGTTTGTCAATACACCACGATGTATCAGTTAGTTTTAATAGGGTTTGTACATTTGTGTGTTTATATGGTTTAATAACAATGGAAGAGATCATGCATTCTAGTGACCACATATACTGTGGTGGGCATATATACCAGAACATGTTGGCGAAACAGATGAACGGTGTAGGTATAAAATCCATATTTTGGGGTGTCGCATGCGCATACAATTATCACAGACACAAAGTGCACATGGAGTGGTTGAAATTACATTTCAAGAGTGTCTGGGAATACCTCACGCAAATTGACCCAAAGACATGGTGCATGTATGAGTTTCATCCGGAATCGGAGACTGGTTTTATAGTTAACAATTGTTCTGAAAGTTGAAATAGTAAGATTATCCTAGACCGTCATAAACCCATCATAACACTCATGGAGAGTATGCGGCGTATGTTAATTATGGATTTCCATATGAGGAGGCATGAGACAAATAGTCACGAAAATATTTTAATGTCCAACATACTGGAGATGATTAAGACGAAAAAAGCTTCAGCCCGGGGAATGCAAGTGTTATACGTAGGTGGAGGAGAATATGAGGTTCGAATTGGAACCATGTACCAACACAAGGTAGATTTAAATGCTAAATGGTGCAGTTGTTTAAAATGGGATCTATCGGGTATTCCATGCCCACATGCAACTGCATGTTTGATGAGTGGGCGGATCTTCAACTTTTCTGAGTATGTTCACTCATGTTATCATGTATCTACTATGAGGAATATTTATGAACTGATAATACACTCATTGCCTAGTGTCGACGATTGGATCCAGGTAGACTCATTGCCTATTGATCCCACTATATGTTAGGAAGATAGGTGGAAGATCGAAGAAGAAACGAACTAGGGCAGGTCATAAAGCCAACAACAAAAGCACTACTAAGTTGACAAATCATGGGTTAAAACAGTTTTGCTCAGTTTGACATGAAACGGGGCACACTAAGAGAGTATGTACAAGTGGATTTTGTTAGGCGGCAGAAGATGTTGCAACACAACAGTCTCAGGCTACTGCGTTAAAAAGAAAGGTATGTTCGTTTAACGCATGAAAATTAATGCCCTTATCGTACATGTTATAAACGTTTATTTTTTTGGTTTTCAAATAAACAAAGGGGAGATGTCCAGAGAAAGTTGAACACTGACCAATTAGGAAGTCAACTTCCAATGGATGAAACATTTGCAGCAAGTCAAACCTCAATGGATGAAACAACTGAAGCAGGTCAGACACCAATGGTCGAAGCAATTGAACCGTATGTGAAGCTTCCAAAGAGAACAAGAAGAGCCAAGTTGAGAGTGAGAAGAAGCGTATCAAAAGTATGGAAATTGGGTATTGACGATATATGTAGATATGGACAACATCTTCACGATTTTTGGTTATGTAGGTTGGACGACCATCTTCACAATTTTTCACCAAAATATATATCAATTATTAATTAAATACCAAAATGTACTCAGTTAAAAAAATAATACGAAAGTATAACTATCCGCTATTTTCAGTGTATAATCAATGTTTTTTATATTTCCCCCCGCACTCTCTCTCTTTATAATTAATGTTTTTTTTTAATTTCCATATACTCTCTCTTTATGGAAAATGTTTTTTTTTCCTTTTCAACACACACTCTCCTCTTATAATTGATGTTTTTTTATATTCCTCACACACTATCTTTCTTTATAATCAATGTTTTTTTTTTCTATTTGACACACTCTCTTTATATTTAATGTTTTATTTTCTAATTTCCACATTCTCTCTTTATAATCAAAGTTTTTTCTATTTTTTACACACTCTCTCTCTTTATAATCGATGTTTTTTTTTATATTTCCCTCACATTCTCTCTTTTTATAATCGATGCTTTTAGTCAACCCATGACTCTTCGTCGCGGGTGGAACGGTAGATGATAAAGGTGGCTCAGTCGCGGGTAGGTATACTTTCATTTTTTTTGTTAACAGATGACATTTTGGTATTTAAATAATAATTAAAGTATATTTTGGTGAAAAATTATCATATTCATTGAAATCGACACCAATCAACATAGAATCAGACAAAGATTTTGACAAGGGTGAGATCAAGTGCCCCACAGTTATCAAGTTGTCGGATATTACTGTTATCTCCCCAACTACTTAAAACATGATAAACAAGGAAAAAGATTGTGGCAAACGGTACTCGCACTTCACCGCGTTTTGTGCGAAGAGTTACTCAGTGAAAGTACTTTTGTTTGTTTTGATGGATTGTCACCGCGATGTTTTGTTGTATGTTAGGTTTGGTGGCTTTGTGTTGTTGGATATTTTGTCTGGTAAACCTTTATGTGGGACTAGCACACTTATCTAAACATGTCGGTTTGTTTGAATGTTCTATTGGATTATGTGTTTTTAGTTGGATCTTCCTTTAACGAAACAGGTTGGTGTAATGTATTGTTAACACAAACCTAATGGTGGAAATACTGATATATGTGTAACCTTAAAGACAACTCTACTGAGTGTTATATAAACTAGTGCGTGCAAAAAGTAGTCATTAAACAAACATATAATTCAAATCAATTACAAAGTACACAACTTAGACACTACAACAAAGATTTGTCACGTGACTACATCTTCAACATAAGGTCAACAACAACAACAACAAATAAGAACAATGACACACAATTGTTGTTGATTTCTACTACACAATACAACAATTTGATCGTTCATTTCGGATTCATTTGATACAAACTTGGTCATGACTCTCCTTCCATACACTCACATCGGTGGATCTGCCCAAACGAATAAATCACAAGCTCTCTTCAAAGAATTTGATGGCTGCACAATATTAAAAAGAAATTAGGATTTCCAAAAAACCTTAATTTTATCTACGTGGACTAATCGACCGTATCTTCGAAGTTAAATAAAAAATTGGTTGCATTACGTGATATTTCGGACATGCAACGAACAGATGACCGAAATTTTTCATGGTCCAAGTTGTTCCCGCACGGGTTTGTAGACCGAAGTAGCATAGTGGTTCCTCATAGGCCATGTTCGGGTTAGATGTCAAAGATGAAGAAGAACAGGAAGAACACTCAGAGTACTTACCATCCATGATGTTACAGGACCTAGGAGCAGTCATTCATCGGCAGGGGGAGGACCACGACGAGCTGTAGGGACGAAGGGACAGAGAACCAAGAAGACGCAAATGAAACATGGTGGAGTTGGAGACTTTAAGAACAGAACAAGCTAGGGTATTTTTGGTATATCAATTTATGATTAAATCACATGAACGACACGTGATGTATATTTAACGGACAACAAATGACAATGGACGGAAAAGTTCAATTAACAACAGAATGAAACATATGGGTGTGATAACAAATATTATGGGTGCAATTACCAATCGATACAAACATTCGAGTGTATGTTCATACTTTTCCCAAAATAAAACGTATAGGGTCAATCAATATTCAATAGTCTAAGTACACTAATAGTCTAATAGTGTCGACATATGTATAATAGAAAAATGAACAATGGGGATGACTTTAGAATTTATTTATTAGTTAAACTCAACCATTGGATGTGGAGCACAGTCAAACTCCACAGTTCATATGATGACAATATTCAATCCTTATAGTTATTGATTAATTTTTATTTTTTGGGGGTCAAATTTATTGATTAATTTGAGTGTCCGTTTTTCGATCTTATATAATAATAATTTCAATCCACGTTATTCATATTATATTAGTCACATTTTATTTAAAATTGTATTGAATTTAAAATCTTAGTCTAGTTTAGCTCATCCATGATGAAACCTATACTATGTCATAATTATTTTTTATTTTATAAAATAAGAACTTAAACTTATCTCAAATTTATCTCTTAACACTCGGTGAGCAGGAGGGGGTGCGCGGACATGGTCTTAGGTTTTATTATTGAACAAAATCAATTAAAAAAAATATAGACCTATATATATTAAAAAAAATCAACCCATCTCGGTTTCATTTTTAGGGTTTAAAATTTAGGTAGTGTTTGATTAAAGTATTAAATATGTATATAGTTAATACATGTATTAACTAATACAATGTTTGATTAGAAATAATACGTTGTACTAATTAATACCTATGTATTAGCTAATACACATTTCTAGTGTTAATTGTGTATTAACTAATACATTCTATAACCATGGTATTATTTAATACATAATAAAAAATTACCTAATTACCCAGAATTAACCCACACAATTCCTATCTATAACTCAATTACTTGATCGTTTTTTAAGATTTTGTTTTTGAAACTGCATAACTTTTCGAATTCTATGCAACCCATTGCCGTAAGGCAATTTGCCCCGCTAATTTCTTCTAAAAACACTGTTTTACATCTTAGTTCCCCGATTTTTATATCAACCTCCATCTCTTCAAACATTTCTCACCCTTGTTCATCACTTTTTTTAACAATTTGTCTCAACTTCTGTCATGGCACCGTTACTCTTGGTCGTCACACGCCACTAAGCTACTCGATTTTGATCGGGACCCCGCCGGTAAACGCATACCGCATTTTCGGGTCCCGACAGGCATGCTCCACTTGAGTGATTCTGGTGTTCATTTGCACATATTAAATCAATTTATGTGTACACAATTTTAATATTAAAAAAATAAATTTAAGGGTATTAATGTATTTTTGTCATTTTACGAATAATTTTATATTGTATCAAACACTGTATTAAGTTATACACGTATAAGTATATCTTAATACATATTCCATTCAAACATAGTATTAACTAATAATAAGTTACACCAACTATCGTATCACAAGAATGTATAACTTAATAAAGTATAAATTATCTATGATAATCAATCAATCAATACGGAGATAACAAAAATTAAAGTTACCGTGAATGCGCGCGTTCCGTTGACGCGCTTCTCCCGTTCGATGACCTAGAATTGGAGTCGCCTGGTTCCGAGAAGAACTTCAGCTGGGAAATTTGTTGATTCCCTCCGTCAGCTCAGCTTCTTGCTCCGCTTCTGTTTCCTGCTCGAGCTCGGGGTTTCTCTCATCCTCAGATTCAGCTTGTGGCCTCCTGTCGGCCTTTTCAATCGCAACAGCCAATCGCTCGAAGAATCAATCCGACCATTTGTTACTGATTCATCAATCGCCGACCATACCTGTGCGGAGCTTGTTCGCCCTTCTGCGAGGGACCCTGCTTCCTATTGGCGATCGGTCCGCGATGAGCTGCTGCTGTCATCGACCATCCCTGTAATTCCCAACCCTACCTGTTCTTTCTTTCAATCGTGTCTTCCTCCTGTTTTGCAGGTGACTGATCCTGTTGTGACCTCGTCTGATCGGTGCTGCCTATGGTTGAGGCCAACTCTTGCGGTGATGCCGCCCCGGGTATGTCCCTACTGACTTTGGTTCCTTCGGGGAACCTTGGTGTAGATAAAGGGCCTGCGAATAGAGATCTAGGTGTGATGATATCTGATAGGCACATTAAGAATAACGTTGTGATGAATGTGCTTAGAGAAGCCTGGGCTAGGTTTGGTTCGGTTGCGATTGCAGAGGAGAATGAATCCAAGTTAGTTTTTGATTTTGATAACTTGAAGGATAAGGAACATATTATTGATCTATCTCCCTGGACGATTCATGGTCATTGTCTGAATATAAGATCGTGCCCGATCAATAAATCTGTGGCGGATGTTGATTTCTCTAGACTGCAGGTTTGGGTTCAAATTCACGGTCTTAGCCTGGAAATGTTGAACAAGACGAATGCTAAATGCATTGGAGACAGTATAGGTGTTTGTTTGAAACTGGAAGAGGATAGAATCATGAAACAAAGGAATTTCTTGAGAGTTCTGGTGGATGTCAATGCGGGTGTTCCACTGATGCCACGCTTCAAATGGGTGGACTCAAGTGGAGAGGAGAGATGGGCATCGGTAAGGTATGAAAGGCTCTCGGATATATGCTATGGGTGCGGAGTTATTGGGCACTCTTCAAAGTCGTGCACTGATCCGGTGGTGGCAGATCCTACGGATGACTCCCCTCTGTTTGGACCTTGGACTACTTGTGAGAGGCCCAAGACTAACAGCCGCTGGGTCTGTGGGGGGGGGGGGGGGGGGCGGTGCACGGCAGGCCACCTCCAGAAACCCACGGTTGAAGTCTTGGACCCAAATGATGCAGCAACACGGATCCAAACAGCAACTTGGCTCTGTCAGCAGGGGATTTCAGAATGCACCGAGTAACGTGGCCAGATCTGGATGGAGGGCATGGGGGGACCAAAGGAGTCATGCATCAAGCTCCTTCTCCAACAATGGTCCCTCTGTGCGGAACCACCCAAAGGAGGATGGGCAACCACATGATCAAGACGACTCGACCAACAAAATGAATTCTGCAGCTGAAACTCAAAAACCGCAGCAGGACCAGAGACAGTTGGAAGTCTTGGCGACCAAGGAAAAGGTCATTGGGGAGTCGGTCGAGGAAGGGGAACTAAACCAGTCAGAGATACAAAGGATACTGGAAACTGCAACTCCACTATCACCTACTCAGTCTGCCTCTCACGGCCCTAGCATTTTCGATATGAATGCGGTCCAGTTTGGCAAGCATACAAATGATCGGAATGTCGAGGAAGGACATCTGGCCTGCGTGGACAACAAGGGAAAGCAGACTGGGGACAAAGCAAGGGATGGATCAGAAATGGACAACAAACGCTTTGAGTTGGGAGACACTGGCACGGAAGGTACCGCTGGGGTCTCTGTAGGCACGGAAGTTGGGTCTCCCCTACCAGCGTCTTCTAAAGGGTCTGCTGCGATTGTGGGCATCTCAGGGGCCGTGGTAAAAGGCAAGTTGGCTGGTCAGGCTAGGGAAACAAACGTGGAACTACAGGTTTGGGCTGCAAGGCACGAAGGGGAACGAAACTTTGACTGGTTGGGTGAGATCGCGATCCCGACCGAGTTAAAGAGGAAAGGGGACATTCAAAGCCATGGAGAGTCTGTCAAAAAGAGGAAGACCCGAAGTGGGCCATCGGCTTTGGGGAATGGGGGGATGATATGTTTTGACCAAGGTACAAAAGGGGCAGCCCAAGGCCACAGAGTAGTTCAGCTTGGGGATAGGAAAATGGGAGGGAGGAACACTAGGCAATCGGAGAAGGCGAAACGGTCCGGTGGCTGTCAATCGACAGCCACTAGCTCACAATGATCTACTTAAGTTGGAATTGTCAAGGGTTAGGGTCTCCCTTGACAATTCTCCACCTAAAAGACCTGGTGAGGGGCTCTCATCCGACCATTGTCTTCCTAATGGAGACAAAGAAGAATGAAGCCCACTGTGAAAGAGTTAGACGGGAGATTGGGATGGAGTATGCTTCGTACGTCCATCCTATTGGTGCGAGTGGGGGTTTGGCTCTTTGGTGGACAAAAGAGGTAAACCTCCAAGTTCTTTCGAGTAACAAAAATTCCATTGATACGACTGTTTTGGGTGCGGATCTCAGATGTATGACGCGTATTACATGGGTCTATGGTGACTCGGTCTAGGCTAGGAGGTGTCAAAACTGGGCAGATTTGAAGATGTTAGGGGCGAATAGGGCGGACCCTTGGGTTTGCATCGGCGACTTCAACGATATCTCCCATCATAGGGAGAAGGATGGGGGTGGCCGAAAGGATCAGAGTAAAATTGATGGTTTCAACGCTCTCTTGGACGACCTTAACCTCGAGGACTTGGGCTACAAGGGATCTATCTTTACTTGGAGCAACAACCGGAGAGGGGATGATAGGATAAGAGAAAGGTTGGATAGGGCCATTGCAAACCCGGATTGGTTAGCTCTCTTCCCATCGGCCCAATGTGTTCACGGGCTCAGTATTGGGTCTGATCATGCTCCGATTATGATTCATCTTACGCGCGATGAACATAAAGGAAGGAGGCAGTTCAGGTTTGAGGAGATGTGGTTGGAGAAAGAAGAATGCAGTGATGTTATTAGCATGGCTTGGCAAAGAGGGGGCCCGATGATTCATGGTTTAGAGCTTAAAACAAAACTGGACCGTTGTAGACTCGCTTTGACCGAATGAAGCTCGAAAGAGTTCAAGCACAACCTCGTGGAGATTGCCAAGGTCAAAGCGGCTCTTAGAGCTATTTCGGCCAACCAACTTGTTAGGGGGGACTTGGGTGAGGAACGGGCCCTAAAATCTAAGCTTCACGCCCTTTGGAAGCGGGAAGAAATTTTTTGGAAGCAAAGGTCGAGAATCAAATGGTTGAGTAACGGGGATAGAAACACGAGGTTCTTCCACCAAACTACACTCTCTAGAAGGAGGAGAAACAAGGTCATTCGTCTTAAAGATGCAAATGGGGCTTGGATTGAAGGGGATAAGAAAATCAGAACTGAATTGCATGGGTTCTTTTCGAACCTATTTACCTCGGAAAGAGGGGGCGGGAGTGACTCGACTGCCTTTGATCGGATCATTGCTTGTGTGCCGAACATGATCACCTCGGATATGAATGATAACCTCACGGCTTTGGCTACCTTTGAGGAGGTTAGAAGGGCTTGTTTTCAGATGGGGGGCTCGAGGGCACCGGGTCCGGACGGCTTCTCGGGGATGTTTTACCAAAAGAGTTGGGTCACGATCGGATCGGACTTGCTCACTTCGGTTAACGCCTTCCTTGCGACAGGTATCATGTCTTCATTTCTTAACCAAACCCATATTACTTTGATACCGAAAATTTCTAGCCCAGTTTATGCGGCTGATTTTAGGCCTATTAGCCTGTGCAACTTTGGCTACAAAGTTATTGCTAAGGTTCTGGCGAATAGATTAAAAACCTATTTTCCAGAACTGGTCACTCCGTTCCAAAGTGCGTTTGTTTCAGGGAGACGCATACAGGATAGCATCATTATCGCTCACGAGATGTTCCATTACCTGAAGACAAGAGGCAAGCCAAGAACGACCTCGGGGAGGTCGGAATGTGCTCTAAAGATTGACATGCAGAAGGCTTATGATCGGGTTGAATGGGACTTCCTCCTAGCGAGCTTGAAACAAAGGGGCTTCAACGACAAATGGATTTCTTGGATCAAGGCTTGTGTATCAACGGTCACCTACAAAGTCTTGATCAATGGTGACCGCTCGGATATGATTCGGCCCTCGAGAGGACTGCGACAGGGTGACCCTCTTTCACCTTATCTTTTCATATTGGTTGTTGACGTCCTCTCTAGACTGCTAGATGATCAGGTGTCGAAGGGTGTGTTTAGAGGCATCCGCCCGAGAAGGTCATGTCCGGAGATTCAACACCTTCTCTTCGCTGACGACTCCATATTCTTTCTGAAAGGCTCGTTGGCCCAAGCAACGACCTTTAAGAGCGCTCTTGGTGACTATTGCCGGGCATCAGGACAGAAGATCAATTTCCAAAAATCTACGCTTTATTTCAACTCGGGGGCACATGATGCTTTCAAGAGGAGTATTTCGGATCTATTTGGGGTTGCACATTCATCGGACCCGGGTTTCTACTTAGGCCTTCCTACTGTTTGGGGCCGATCTAAGAGGGAAGCTCTCAACTACCTTTAGGAGAGGGTCCGTGACAAGATCCAGTGTTGGCGTAATAAACTCCTGAATCATGTGGGGAAGGAGGTACTTATTAAGTCAGTTCTTAGTGCCATCCCTACTTATATCATGCACATTTTCAGGATCCCGATCACTTGGTGCAATGAGGTCAATAGTCTCATGGCATGATTCTGGTGGGGATCAAGGGAGGGCCATAAGAAGATTCATTGGAAAAACTAGACATCGATGACCACGGCTAAGTCAATCGGGGGTTACGGATTCAGGGACATGAACCAGTTTAATCGGGCGATTCTCGCAAACATGGCATCTCGCATCAGTCTCGAACCGGGCGCACTGTGGGTAAGATTTCTTAAGGGGCTTTACTTCCCCAACGCCTCATTCCTGCAGGCGTCGGCGGGAGGGAGAGCTTCTTGGGCTTGGGCGAGCCTTCTTGAGGGTCGGGACGTCCTCATCGAGGAGGGAGTGTGGACTCTTGGCGACGGGAGGTCCATACGCCCGTTCGTGGATCTGTGGGTACCGACAATTAATAACCGTAGGCTTCGGCCTCTGGTGGAGGACGACCAACTCCCGTCTCAAAGGGTTGCCACTTGGATTCAACCACTCGGCCGAGGGTGGGATGTGGAATCCATTAGCGAGGCGGTCCACCCGGATGATGTTCAGGCTGTTTTGCAGGTCCCGATCCCTCTTGCTCAAGCCGCGGATATGCATAGATGGCCACACTCGAGGAACGGAGCGATCAACGTCAAATCAGCCTACCACGCGCTTCATGAGAAACAGGTTCGGCGAAGTGGGATCCTCGACCCAAGCTCGACACAGCGGTCGGTGCCTCCTTCGGTGTGGAAAGCGATTTGGTCGTCTAAGGTGTGGCCAAAGATCAAAGCCTTTATTTGGAAGTTGGCCAACGATGTTCTTCCGACTGGGGCTTCCTTGATGCGTAGAGGCGCTAATATTGATGGTCTATGCTCGGTTTGCCACGTTATTGAATCTAGAGAACATTTCTTATTTGGTTATCAATGGGTTCGGCAGGTCTGGTCTAACTATGCTGATCGGGCGGACACGGATGTTGGTGAAGCTTCGGTCGGCGCATGGTTAGCCTTGGTGACTAACTTCACGGGCAACCGTGGGATGGCGAGATCCAAAGATTGGCGGAGGCTCATGGTGGTAGCGTGGGCAATTTGGAAAGCTAGGTGCAAGAGAGTGTTCGAGAATGTCCAACCTCTATCGATGGCGATCCATAACGAGGTAACACGCACTTTGGCTGAGCTCGGTTCGGCAAAACCACTAGCTAGCGCGGATCGGCAGTTTAGGTCTTGGATCGGCCCGCCTATTGGGGTCATAAAGATTAATTGTGATGGAGCTTGGGCGGGCAACACTTCACAAGGCGGATTCGGTGTAATTGCTCGGGATAGCGAGGGAGCCGTGTGTGGGGGTTCGGTGGGGTTGCGCCTTGCGGGATCGGTGGACGAGATATAGGCGGAGGCGGTTGCACAAGGGGTCCAACTTGCCATCGACAAGGGTTGGACCTGGGTCATCATCGAGACGGACTCTTTGAACATCATCAACCACGTCCGTCAAACGGAGTTCGCTTGGAGGATTGACTCGATTTTGTCTAATGCGGTGTTTCGCTCTTCTGCGATAGGGAGATTGCTTGGGAACATGTTCCACGGTCCGCCAACTCTTGCGCGGACTGGTTAGCAAAGGCTGTGTTATCGGGGTTGTGTCCTATGGATTAGGTGTCTACACCACCAACCTCATTGTTTAGATGTATTATTTCGGACATTGTATTGAACTCTAACCCGACTTCGGGTACTTGAATGCATTATGTTGTTTTGGCCAAAAAAAAAAAAAAATTCAATCAATAC
Source organism: Chamaenerion angustifolium (assembly GCA_946814005.1). NCBI lineage: Eukaryota > Viridiplantae > Streptophyta > Magnoliopsida > Myrtales > Onagraceae > Chamaenerion > Chamaenerion angustifolium. The sequence goes on along the minus strand of OX328266.1, from coordinate 35,665,896 downwards.
TATAATCCTACAAAATGAAATTATATAATATAAAACTCGAATAAGCTAAGAAGTAAATGAAATGATAAGGACTCCGGTTAAATGGATATTGATTAGAGTTGTCGATGGTTAGAGCATGGTACATGTATGACAAATATTATCAACATACCATATTTTTAAACCACATATCATAATCATTACGGGTATAAATTTCAATATCATAACCCTTAAAATTACTATAGTTATTAACCACGTTTTTACTCGTATATCCATATTCATTTCACGCATGTAATATAATAAAAGATCGAAAATCTTATTTTTAAAAACAAATACATAAATCTATATTACCAACAATAAAAATATATAACACTAACATCATTCAACATTAACATTCACACCACTTAACATTAAAATTCAACCATTAACACATATAAAACATTAACACCATTCCACACGATTCAACACCCCTAACAATTAAAACAAAATCAACATTCCTTCTTGACTTCGTAATCATGTTTAAATTCTCTACACATATAAAGCAAAGATTAAGCGGTCCATATTTATCTATCTATATATAATATAATATTAATGTAGGGAATTGAAGTTGAACCCTAAACCCCAAAGGCGCCATCGAGAAGATTAAGTTGAACCAAACGCAACGATTTCAGTTGAAATTCAAATTCAGTTGATACTGATACTCGAATTGGGGGCGGGAAGAACCTCCCTGTCACTGTAGTTAAAAATGAAAATTGACGGACTTTCTGACAAATGACGTTGCACTGTACATAATTTTGAAATTTGACCTAACCATTTAGTTGATCTACTTTTGGTCCCTTAATTTTCAAAATTATGTTAATGTGTTGGGCCGTTGTGTGGGCTTTTCCTTTGCTAATCTAGTTTTAGTCCATTAATGTTAATAGAGTGGGTGAGAATTTGTATCCTTACTATTTATTCATATTGTATGTAAATAAACAAATATTATATTTATATAATAAACATAGTTATAACCATGGGTATAACTAAAAGATCATAATCATAACTATTATGTGTAGAAAATTCATCACCATAACCGTATGAAAATATTTATCGCATGTTAGTTTCATGTAGATAATTATGATTATGTATGCAACATAAAATTAGTATAAGAACAAGAAATTAGTAATAGTAATTTTAATATAGTTTCTTCGTACTTTTGTTTTGAAGAATATTTTTATAAAATATCATTGTTATAATCTACTAAAATCAATATATATTGTGAATTAAAATACAATAATTTATAAGTGATGATATTACTAAAACTACAAAAAACAAAAATTAGTTATAGTAATTATCTATTTAAAAGTATACGAGAATAATAGATGTTATGAAAATGAATGTAAAATCATTAATTAGCATCATATTGCACAAAATACAAATCATTTATCTAGTTGACATATAAGTATATAACTAAGAACGACTTTTCCAAGACATGTTTGAAACTTTTTTTTTTTTTTTTTACGGTTATTTGGTGTTTTGTACCTAGCCTATATAGTGAGTATCTATATAGGGGTGACAATTGTGTCGTGTCGTGTCTAATCGTGTTGTGTCATTAATCGTGTCGTGTCATTAATCGTGTCGTGTTTAAACAAGTCTCGTGTCTAAACGGATAAATTTTAAATGTGTCTAAACATATCTTGTGTCTAAACGTATAAGTCGTTTATCGTGTCTAAACGTATAGAGTTGTTTAGACACAGGATTCGGTAAGGATTTATAGAAATTACCTTATTCGGAAAATAGTTAATTACAAAAAAGTAATACTCAAATTTTAGATATTTTATTGAATATTGAACCTGAAATTATAAATAATAATAAATTAAAAATTTCTAAGTAGACTAAAATTTGAGTATTTTTTTAAATAATTAATTCTAATTAGAACTCATGAGTGTGGTTAATGGGTCACTTACTTTATTAGTATAAATTTAAACTTAACTCAATTCATAGAAGTAACTGTGTACACGATTAGACACACTTAGTACACGACATAATTAGACACGATTAATTAATCGTGCTTAAACGTGCGTTTGCTGTGTATTTGCATGTTAGATGTGTTTAGACACAATTATTAATCATGTCTAAACGTATAAGAGTTATTTAGACACACTTAGAAATCGTGTTGTGTCAGAAATTGACACCCCTATGTCTCTATTTGTATCACATGAATACACGACACGATTAGACACGAATAGTTAATCGTGTTTATACATATATATGCAGATCTGAGATGTTTAGACATGGTTATTAATCGTGTCTAAACGTATAAGAGTTGTTTAGACACGGGATCCGTTAAGGTCAAACTCATATACGCTTTAAAGCAGATCGTGTCGTGTCGTGTCGTTTAATCGTGTCGTGTCAGAAATTGTCACCCCTATATCTATCTATATATTCTTTTGGTTAGAATTTACCTTATTAATATTTGTACGTTTTTTGTTGTATAATTTTACTTATAATATCAATTTAATCTATTTTAATTGTTCCATATGGATATACAATTCTCATTTATATTTGACATGTCATGTAAATCACATTAAAAAATTTCAAACTTTCTCATTCATTCTCAAGATAAGTTACAAAAACTTAATCATTTTTATTTATTTCACATATATATTTATATTTTTGTCATAAATATATTTTATATAGTAAATTTATACAATACTAAAATACATAATATTATATTTTCTGAATATAAAATATGCACATAATAAAATTTTCATAACAATTTAATCAAAATAAACACATAAACATTAACTACTTTATTATAATTACATTTTCAATATAAAATTTAACAAATATTATGAACATAAACTTTAACAATCTTAGAAAATATATATTATATATTTATATCTCGACATACTTTACCAATACCAAAAGAAATGAACTGTTATATGTATAATTATAACATAACATATTGTTACTATTATAAAAGCAAGTAAATATTACTATTTTTATGTAAGTATATAATGCCAATAGAAGTCATAAAATCCTAAATATTAAGTTAACAAGATTATATTGAAATTAATATAGTTAAAAAAATTATGAAAATATTTTCAGATATTTAAGGGCTCATCATATCTTTTGAATATATTGTCTGATTGAAATATAAGATATTGTTTCTATGAAGTTTTTTAAAAAGTAACCACTGTGTAAAAAATATTTGAAAAAGTAAGTATACTGAAAAAATATTTAGCAAAATGTATATAAGTGCTACTGGGGGTTGCGTTTTTCAAAAAAACACCACTAGGGGTAGCGTTTTTCATAAAACGCTACTTGAGGTAGCATTTTTATGAATTTCGCTACCCCTAGTGACGTTTTTTTTTACATTTTTTTGACGATTCGATGTTTAATTAAAAATAAAATTATGTATTTATTAAAAACAATATAAAAAATTATAGTAAGTACATATTTTAATTGCGATTCAAATAATGCAAAGAATATTAAATTTGGACTTACGGATTGACTGTAGGCTCTGCCGTAAGTTGAGATATGAATTACCCTAGGTAGATAATTGAATTACGACATAAATGACGTTCACCGTGGTCAGTTTGGACTTACAGGGTATGAGTTATATTATTTTAGGGCAGAGCCTACAGTCAATCCGTAAGTCCAAATTTAATATTTTTTTCATCATTTGAATCGCAATTAAAATATATACTTACTATAATTTTTTATTTTTTTAATAAATACATAATTTTGTTTTTAATTAAACATCGAATCGTCAAAAAAATGTTAAAAAAAACGCCACTAGGGGTAGCGAAATTCATAAAAACGCTACCCCTAGTGGCATTTTATGAAAAACGCTACCCCTAGTGGCGTTTTTTGAAAAACGCTACTCAAAGTAGCGCACGTTGTAAAAAAACGCTAACTCCAATAGCGCTTATATACATTTTGCTAAATATTTTTTCAGTATACTTACTTTTTCAAAAGCTTTTGGTACAGTGCCTACTTTTTTAAAAAACTTTGTTTCTATTACTAAAATGATACTAATGATTAACATATGACATATATAGAATTCACAAAATAAAAAAATAATAATTATAAATGTATTAATAAGTTTTAATATTAATTTTTACTATTGATTAATATATGCTCAGTTAATTATATATATGAATACTCTGAATCTTTATACTTTATAGTATAATTCGTAATATTCACATGAAAATGTTAATATTATGGAAAAATACCAATAGTCTTAATTTCTTTAAAAAAATATTCTTAGTTTTTATTGTATAATATTCAGCTAAATTTATTATTAATTAAAAATAATAATATATAATAAATAAGGTATATATATTATATAGATTTATTCACTTAATATTTAATATAAAAAATTATGTATCACGCTAAAACTATTATGGAAATTCTATTTGCACACCATCGACTACATTATATAGATCATTGTTGGAAAAATAAAATGTCTTAATACATTTTTATATATTTAACTCTATTAATTTTAAGGAAACTAATTATCATATCGATCTCATATTTTTGTAGTTATCAAACTACAATCTAAAATAGTGATAATTCATGTTTCTAGCAAGTTTTGAACTCTAAACATTCTACGTACTGGCTAAATTTTTTGTCACTACACTACTAATTCCAACTGTTGGTTTTATATATTTCAAATATAGTTATTGAATCAATTCTCATATTATTGTATTAAACATATTGATGTTCTTTAGTAATTAACATATGTTTAACACATCTTGTTTAATTATAGTTTTAATTTAATTATGTATCTACTGTATTACTTTTTTGAAATGGTTGAAAAATAAGTAATATTCTAATTTAGTATTTATAGGCTACTAGAATACTCATTTTGAAAACATATTTTTTTCAACTATCTCTAAGAAAATCATAAAGACTATAGTATATATATAATTAAATTAGAACTCTAAAAACAAATATGATGCTAAGTTTCAATTTTCACATTGATCATAAAATTTAGTAACAGTAGTGTTGCTAATTTTAGAATTACAACTCATTTTATGGTTGATGGGAAATTTTTAGAGATAGTTGAAAAAAATATTTTCAAAATGAGTATTTTGGTAGCCTATAAATACAAAATTTAGAATATTACTTATTTTTCAACCATTTCAAAAATATAATCTTTAGATACATTATTAAATTAAAACATAATTAAATAAACGTTGAACAAATGTTAATTACTAAAGAACACTAATAAATAAACATGAGATGTTTAATACAACAATATAAGAGTTGTTTCAATAACTTTATTTGAATATATAAAAAAGAAATTGGAATTAGTAGTGTAGTGGTAAAACATTTAGTTAGTATGTAAGAGGTTTAGAGTTCAAAACTTGCTACAAACATAAATTTTTACTATTTTAGACTGTAGTTTGGGGTAACTACGAAAATATGGGATCGCTTTGATAATTAGTTTCCTTAAAATTAGTAAGGGCAAAAATGTAAAAAACTATTAGGGCATTTTAGTCTTTCATTAAATGTGGTTTGCATAAAGTAGTCGATGGTCTGCAGATAGAATTTCTCAAACTATTATTCAAACATAATATTCTCATAATTTGAGTTTTTTTTCCAGAAAAAAAATCATATGCTTTTTATATACTTCAAATTAGGGGTAGCATATCGCGCATATCAATAAATTTATCGTGTGACACTTATCAAATAAGAACATGCACGATAAGGTTCCTCAATACGAACACGACACACAATTTTCATGTGTTGTGTTATCGTGTTGTGTTATGTTAAGTTAATTAGTTATATGTTCACATGTGAAAATTATAAAAAATAATAATATCATAATAATGAATTGTTCATATTAAGATTTGTTCATATTAATAATTGTCAATTTAAACATCAAATTTCAAGAGTCTTTAATGTAGAATTGATAAACTTAAAAATTAAACGATGTTTAGTTAGGGATGTCGTTTAGTAATTAACTTTATTCAACGTCGTTTCTTTAATTATAGTTTTAATTTAATTATTTTCCACCTATAAGTTTTTCCCCCGAAATGGTTGAAAAATAAGCAATGTTCTAAATTTATTATTTATAAACTGCCAAAATACACCTTTTGAGAATGTATTTTTTGAACCATCTCTAAGAACATAGAAACATTATAGCATGTAGATACTTAAACTTGTAATCTAATGACATATTCAATGTTGAGTTTCAATTTTCACATTGATTATAAAACTTTGATCCGATTTTATGGTCGATGGGAAAATCGAAACTCATATGTATTGTTAGAGTTATAATTTTACTAGAAATATGTTTCACGCTTGCGCATGATATTTTTTTTAAAATATAATTACTTTATAAGTAATATATATATATATATATATATATATATAATAAAAACATATTAATAAAAAAATGATGATTGTATATCAGTTATTTAATATATTATAGATTCTTATTGAATAAAATTTAGCAATCCATAAATTAAGTTAAATCTAGGGTTAATTACTTAATTGGTTACACATGTTTCATCATTGTGCAGAATGGTTACACATGTTTCAAAATGTGATTAATTGGTTTTGCTATGTGACTAATTGGTTACACATGTTTTTCCCAATGTGATTAATTGATTATTTCGTTAGTAAACCGTTAAATTTACCGTTAATTAATATTTTTGAATTATCAAATGACTATTATGCCCTTAACTGTTGACTATTATGGCTAAAATACAAAGTGACAATAAAGACTATTATGTAGCACAAGCTTCAATTGCTGGTGATTAATAACTACAGCTTATTCTAATCCATCAAACAGAAAATATTTTTTGCACTAAGAAAAATAAATTTCACCTGCTTAAATTCCCAAGTACCCATCTGGAAAGCCTCGTCATAGCCATATGTTGAATTACCACAGAGAAAAACAAATTTAACAGTTTGTCCCTGTTCATTTCCCTTAGCGTACTTGACAAGTAGAGGGCTTATAGCATGCATTGCCACAGCATAGTGTCACAACCTAGATTTTTCTAGAGAATTCCGTAACTTTCTAGAGTCTCCTAGACCTTTCTAGAGTACTCTAGAATACTGTAGAATGTTGTAGAGTATGATAGAATTTTGTAGAATATTCTAGAATGTTGTAGGGTTGTGTGGAGTACTCTAGACTAGTCTAGAACCTCTTAGGATAGGACTTTGTAGATAATTCTAGAATAGTGGTCTAGAAAGATCTCTACCGTTGGATTGGTGACAAGTGTCACAATCCTAACCGTCGATTGTACCAAGACTTCCCTATAAATAGGTGGGAGTCTCATTTGTAACAACCAAGCAATAATAGTTAACAAGTTCTCTAAAACTTCTCTATTGTCTTGAGTTGCTTAGAAGGCTTACTTAGGAGCTTTGTGGAGACAAAAATTCCTAAGGTCGCATGGGACGTGTGAAAAAATTTCAAGTCTGTGACAGTTGGTATCAGAGCCACCAAAACCACCAAGTTAGAACGGCGGATCCAAGCGAGATCACCGTGGAGCCTCAAGAGACACGAAAGAGCAAGAGGACGAAGGATTCAACCCCATCCATGGAGTCTCGTCTCGATGGCATCGAGAAGGCCATGGCCAAGATATTGGCCAAGATGGAGGAATGGGATCAGTCTCATAGGGAGGTGAGCACCCTTGACAACACTGTGACGAAGAAGGAGGTTGCGGTAGTGGATGTCAAGGACCAACTTGACATCGTGGATCAAGGATTGGAGGGACAATCCGAATCGCTCAAGGTGTCCATTCTGAGCGTCATCAACCCCACCATCGAAGCACAACATGTTAAGAACGTTGCTTTCCAAGACTGGGTCTTGGGGGAGATAACAAAACTCCAAGAGCAAATGGTGGAATACCGTGTTGGTCTGGAGGAGACCAAGGCGGATTGGGCCATGTGCAAACGGGCAGTGGCCAATGGGGGAGTCATCGAATCTGGTATGATGGCAACATCAAGGGTGGATACCCCCAAACCAAAAGAGTTTGATGGCAAGCGGGATGCCAAAGAACTAGACAACTACATGTGGCATATGGAGCGCTACTTTGAAGCTTTGAACATGCAGGATGAGCATGTCAAGGTACGTACTGCCTCTCTCTATCTTACGAATCTTGCTGGTACTTGGTGGTGTCGTAAGCATAATGAGATAGAGAAGGGTACTTGCACCATTGACTCATGGGAAGAGTTCAAACGTGAACTCAAAAAGGCAATTCTATCCTGAGAATGTGGCCATTAATGCGCAGAAGAGGATGAAGGAGTTGAAGCACACCTCTTCTATCCGCAACTATGTTGATGAATTTTCTGCCCTCATGCTTCAAATCACAAACATGAGTGAAGAAGATCTCCTCTTCAACTTCATCGATGGTCTCAAGTCTTGGGCAGCTCAAGAGCTCAACCGTCGTGGGGTCAACGACATCTCCACCGCCCTGACAGTGGTAGAAACCTTAGAAGAATTTGAGTATCATAAGAGTAACAACTCTTCAAAGCCAAAGTTTTCGAAGGATAATCACACTAAGGGTGGGGGAGCGAAGGGGTTCAAACTCCCGCAGTACAAAGACCGAGGAGACAATCCTTCAACATCCAAAGAGGGCAAGAAAGACCATTCCAAAGATAGGAAGCCAAAGGATGCTTGCTTCCTTTGTGACGGTCCACTTTGGGCTAGAGATTGTCCTAAGAGGAAGGCCCTCAATGCGATGCTGGAAGATAAAGAAGGTCAAGAAAACTCGCAATTGGGATGTCTACAACTTCTCAACTCACTCAAATCAAACACGAAGCCAACCACTAAGGATGGATCTTTGATGTTTGTAGAAGTATTCGTCAATGGGAAGAAGAGTCATGCCATGGTCGACTCAGGAGCTTCTCACAAATTCATTAAGAAGGAAGAGGCCACATGTCTAGGGATTCCTCTTAAGAAGGGTCATTGATGGCTGAAGATCGTGTATTCCGAAGCCAAACCCCTTGATGGCATAGCTCACGGAGTAGAACTACAACTTGGCACTTGGAAAGGTACGGTGAATTTCTCAGTCGCTCCTATGGATGACTTCAATATCGTGTTAGGGATGGAATTCTTGAGACAGTTCAATGTAGTGCATCTTCCCCACTATAACTCGGTGTGCATCTTCGAAGGCGGTCCCTGCATGATACCCACCATGTCCAAGCTAAACACCACCCAGCTTCTATCCGCCGTGCAATTCAAGAAAGGATAGAAGAAAGGCGAGGTATCTTACTTGGCTACTATGGAGGAAGATAATAAGAAGATTTCCTCCCCTCCGCCAAAGGAGATCCAAAAAGTCCTTAAGGATTATGATGATGTCATGCCTCCAGAGTTGCCCAAACGGCTACCGCCTAGGAAAGAGGTGGACCACCGAATCGAGTTGGAACCCGGTGCCAAACCACCGGCCAAAGCACCTTATCGTATGTCACCTCCAGAGCTTGAAGAACTAAGGAGACAACTTAAGGAGCTACTTGATGCCGGATTCATCCAACCCTCCAAAGCACCATATGGGGCACCCGTGTTGTTCCAGAAGAAACATGATGGGTCTCTGCGATTGTGCATCGACTATCGAGCTCTAAATAAGGTAACCATAAAAATCAAGTACCCTATTCCTTTAATTCCTTTAATCAGCTAGGCCATGCAAAGTACTTCTCTAAGCTTGATCTAAGATCAGGATATTATCAAGTAAGGATTGCGGAAGGAGATGAAGCAAAGACGACTTGTGTAACTCGCTATGGAGCATACGAGTTCCTAGTGATGCCCTTTGGCCTCACAAATGCTCCAGCCACCTTCTACACTCTCATGAATAAGATATTTCATCCCTATCTTGATCAATTTGTGGTAGTTTATTTAGATGACATCGTCATCTATAGTTCTACCCTTGAGGAACATGTGGAGTATTTAAGGGTTGTTTTCCGTGTCTTAAGGGAAAACCAACTCTATGTCAAGAAAGAAAAGTGCTCATTTGCACTACCGGAGGTCCATTTCCTTGGCCATAAAATCCAAGGTGGAAACTCAGCATGGAAGAAGGGAAAGTTGAGGCTATAAAGAAGTGGGATCCTCCCACTAAGGTTACTAAGCTTCGATCATTCCTTGGGCTTGTCAACTACTACAGAAGATTTATAAAGGGATACTCTACAAGAGCAACCCCCCTCACTGACCTGCTCAAGAAAAACAGGACATGGGAGTGATCATCAAGGTGTCAGGAAGCCTTTGATGATCTGAAGAAAGTCATCACGAAGGATCCGGTCTTGGCCCTACCAGATTGTACCAAGCCTTTTGAAGTACAATCAGATGCATCGGATTTTGCCATAGGAGGAGTCCTCATGCAAGAGGGACATCCCATTGCATATGAGAGTCGTAAACTCAATGACACTGAAAGAAGATACACTGTGCAAGAGAAGGAGATGACGGCTATCATTCATTGCCTCCGAGTTTGGCAACATTATTTACTTGGATCACGTTTTGTGGTCAAGACAAATAATATTGCCACTAGTTACTTCCAAAGTTAGAAGAAACTAAGCCCGAAGCAAGCTAGGTGGTAAGACTTTTTGGTAGAATTTGACTTTGTCATGGAGTATAAACCCGGTAAGGCCAACCTTGTTGCTGATGCGCTAAGTAGGAGGGTTGAACTTTCTGCTATCACTCAAGCTAAAGGGGAGCCACTCAATAAAATTCGTGAAGGCATAGAGCATGATCCTTTAGCTAAGAACTTGGTAAGTATGGCTAAGGAAGGGAAAACTAAAAGATTTTGGGTAGAAGACAGTCTTCTCTACACCATAAGGTGGCGAATCTATGTTCCCAAATGGAGAAACCTACGAAAGAACCTTATTAAGGAGTGCCATGATTCCTTGTGGGCTGGACATCCGGGCCAATGACGTACTCGAGCTTTGTTGGAAGCTTCCTACTATTGGCCCCAATTAAGAGATGAGGTGGAACTCTACGTGAAGACTTGTCTTGTTTGTCAACAAGATAAGGTAGATAATCAAAGTCCTGCAGGATTACTAGAGCCACTACCCATTCCTTCTCGTCCATGAGAAAGTGTGAGCATGGATTTTATTGTGGCTCTACCTAAATCAGAAGGGTGTGGTACCATCATTGTAGTGGTAGACCGATTCTCCAAGTATGTCACCTTCATTGTGGCTCATAAGGATTGCTCAGCTGAAGAAACAGCAAAGTTATTCTTCAAGCATGTGGTGAAGTATTGGGGCTTACCACAGAGCATCATTAGTGACCGGGACCCTCGCTTCACAGATAAGTTCTGGTCAGGACTATTCAAACTTATGGGGTCTGCTCTACATTTCTCTACAAGTTTTTACCCCCAGACAGATGGACAAACTGAACGGGTGAATGCCTTGTTGGAGTTATACTTAAGGCACTTTGTAAGTGCCAACCAATCCGATTGGGCTAAGTTGTTAGATGTCACTCAATTCTCCTATAATTTACAAAGGAGTGAATCCACAAACAAAAACCCATTTGAGATTATAATGGGGCAGCAACCACTTACTCCCCAGTCATTGGAGATAAACTATACGGGGAATTTCTCAACAACCTTCAAGGTTGCTAAGTCTTGGAACGAACAATTGGATGTGACTCGCTCCTACTTAGACAAAGCATCAAAGAAGATGAAAAGGTGGGTTGATCAGAAAAGGAGACACGTAGAATATCGTATAGGCGACCTGGCGTTAGTAAAGATCTTGTCAAGCCAACACAAGTTCACAAGGAAGCTACACAAGTGGCTTGTACGACGTTACGAGGGACCATTCCCAATCCTCAAGAAAATAGGGAAGGTCTCTTACAAGCTAGACTTACCCTCCAAGTTCAAGATTCATCCAGTCTTCCATGTCAGCTGTTTGAAGCCTTACCATGGTGATAAAGAGGAGCCAACACGAGGAAAGTCTAAGCATGCACCATTGGGCATAACAACCACTTTCGATAAGGAAGTAGAAGAAATCTTGGCGGACCGTGTCATTAGGCAAAAGAGTCATAAACCACGTCAAGAATACTTGATCAAGTGGAAAGGATTGCCCGAAAGTGAGACAACTTGGGAACCAAAAGAATCATTGTGGCAGTTTGAAGACCACATTCGAAAGTTCCATAAAGAGACCGCACCGAGGACGTCGCGAAGCTAGGTGGGGGAGAATGTCACAACCTAGATTTTTCTAGAGAATTCCGTAACTTTCTAGAGTCTCTTAGGCCTTTCTAGAGTACTCTAGAATACTGTAGAATGTTGTAGAGTATGATAGAATTTTGTAGAATATTCTAGAATGTTGTAGGGTTGTGTGGAGTACTCTAGAATAGTCTAGAACCTCTTAGGATAGGACTTTGTAGATAATTCTAGAATAGTGGTCTAGAAAGATCTCTACCGTTGGATTGGTGACAAGTGTCACAATCCTAACCGTCGATTGTACCAATACTTCCCTATAAATAGGTGGGAGTCTCATTTGTAACAACCAAGCAATAATAGTTAACAAGTTCTCTAAAACTTCTCTATTGTCTTGAGTCGCTTAGAAGGCTTACTTAGGAGCTTTGTGGAGACAAAACTTCCTAAGGCCGCATGGGACGTGTGAAGAAACTTCAAGTCCGTGACAATAGTCCCATGACAGTTCATTATAGAAGAAATAATTCCCAATTACTAGAACAACAATGTCATCTTCATTATATCCAGCGTGCAACCTCAGTTCGCTCTTATCATGAGTTTCTTGAAACTGTTCCGCGGACCAGACATCTAGTGGGGATCCAGGAATCACAAAAAAGTTTCCATTGTCAAGCATACTATACAACATCTGCTAAAGGAAACATCACAATCAAAATGGGCAAGGAGGACACCAAAAACAGGCAAATGCATATATCAAGACACAAGGAGTAATAGTTTAAAAGGGCGTAATACACAGAGTAGATGCAGGAAGATGTTGAGAATACCGGCAAACTGTAGTCTGAAAACAAGATGGCATCAGCTCTGCTAAAAGTACGTCTCCATACAAAAATAAGATGATTCTACTCCATTTTGTGGGAGACTCTTAGCAAGGAAATCCTCTTGAATTATCCATATAAGTGGAACTGAACAGAAGGGATCCTACATAAGGCTGCATAAATGAAAATCACTATATATAGCAAATAAATACTCAAAAAGTAGACTTTATGCCATCAAGGAATCAATTGATTGGTCATGTTCCACACGCTTAATAGAGCCTAAATAGCCAAGGGTAAGTATCGTAAAACAGGTTGGTCCAAACACTAATAAAAGTTGTGCAATCATCATCCTGAAAATTTGAAGTCTTTCTGTATGGTGGAAAGGTAATAGTTTTCCAACTATCAATTTTATTGCAGAAAGATCTGATCAAAAAGCTGAAAAGAGGAGATATTAAAATAATTGTATGCAGAACTAATCATTCATCAATACAGGTTAGTAAAAGCTTACTTCAAAGTAACCTAGAAAAATTTCAACACAATAGTGGAGCCACCCTAGACCATTATAAACAACTAATCTGAAAAGGAAAAAAGAATGTGATTCCACTAACTGGTATAATCGTGAAATTTATATGACAAGATCCAAAAGACCAGTACCAAAACAAAAATACGCAGATATTTGCCTGTTTGGATCTGGTCTAGTAAATATATCCCATAGTTAATACATCTAACACCTTCCATTTTGTCAGCACACTTACAATAAATTTATACAAACTTAACTTAAGAGTTCAAGCTAACAAACATTCAACTTGGTTTAGAGATCGATGCTTCCAGTTTCGACCATAGGAAGATCTTCAAATATTGTAATACCACCATCCAGATTTGAATGCTTTGTTTTTGGATGAAGCAAAGCTCTAAAATTTTCATAGACTAGAAGCAAGCTCACAATTTGTATTCCCCACACAAGTGAAGCCAAACTGAAAATTTAAAAAATGCGCCAAATTCTAATTAAATCCAATCACACGAAAGTGAATCAAACGAGAGAGTACCCGAAGAAGAAGTGGAGTTGGAGGAGTCGAACATAGGGAGGTAAGCAGGGTGCTTGTTGCCAAAGAGAGTGTCGACATAGAAGGAACCCACCATCAATAGCAGAGCCAGCATAATTATCTGGCTCGATTTCAAATCGAACGCCATACTTAACGAATTTCCACCCATTCTCTGCTGAATCGAAGGTTCAACGAACGGAGCCTGAGTTCAAGAGATCCGAGCAATCATCATCAATGTCCCTAACACATATCGTCGTCGCTTTGATGAGCGGAGCGTAATGAATGAAGCAGATGAGTAAACATCGAAGAAGAAGTAGATTCTGGGTTCGCGAAGGAGATGCCTGGAAGAGTTTGCAGAGAATCGTCGCGTTGCCAACAGAGTAATCGTTGCAGAGAATCGTTGCTCGGAGGAGATGAAGAACACTAGAAGAGTAATTAAGTCATTTTATGTATCTAAATAGTAGGGCTGGGCATGAACCGGTTCGGGGTCGAACCGGTTCAGAACCGAACATTTACCACATTTTAAAACGGTACGGTTTACCGCTCCAATTTTTGACCGCTCCAGATTTTGGCCGATTTACCGGACCTATTCTGAACCGGTTCAGAACCGGTTCGGCCGAACCACTTCATACAAAAAAAAAATTCAAATAAGGTTCCAATTCAGCAAGTACTAAGCAGCATCCCATCCAATACCAATATCCATGAGGACCATGACCATAACCAATTCCAATAATACAAACATAAATCCATGACAAACATAATACTCAATTAGAAATATATAAGTACATATCATCCAATAGTGATCTGCCTCTCATACAAGTCTTGTTCATTTGTTTCCATTTCTGTCTCATACAAGAAAATGCAGAACCATCTCCTAAATCTGGTTCAGGTTTCATAGCACTTTTGAACAATTTCCTAGGAGTGATGATAACAGAAGAAACTTTTTCAGTAACAGAAGAAGAAGATGGACGAGGGCAGTGAGAATCAACCGTTGTTGAATCCCCAAAACCTTCCATTCTATAATTATCAGAACCATCTGAATTCTCCCCTGCAAGGCTGTTTTCATCAAAATCATCCTCTTCATCTGGGCACTTACATTAAATAATTATTAAGCACTGTGTGACGTAGTTACAATATTAAGCAATTATTAAAGTTATTTGTGAGGCTTCAAGATCCTCAGACTGCCAAAATGCTCAAGGAATATATCTACATAAAAAGGCTTCAATTTTCACCAAGTTACATAAAAAGGCTTCAATATATTTGCACGCAAGTTACCAAATTCTTCAATTTCCATTTCACTTAATATTTATTCGAAAAGGATTTCTAGTCTCTCCAAGTTCATTCTGCCAAATTTAAATACAACCGATAATAGCTCCGAAAAAGAAAGCAATCACTAGCCACATTTAAACAAGCTGTACACATTTTGTTCACAAAATTTTGTTCACATTTTGTTCGAACTATTACCTTCGCTTGAGCATAAGCTGTTTCTCCTGGTGCTTAATTTGAGCCTGTAATATGTCGCAGTCGGTAAAGTGAAGACCCAATCCTCCATTCTGCATTATCTTCGCTGAGGAGACAAAAACAAGGGTTCAGAATTTTCGCCAACTGAAATTGAATTTTCGCCAACTGAACCTGCTACAAAAACCTGGTCTAGCAATCAGTCGGACGAAGAAGACGAACCTGGTCTAGTCGAACGAAGAAGACGAACGCGAACCGTCTGAAGACTGAGGCGGAGAGACTGGAGGCGCGAGGCGAGGTGCGAAGCAGCGTGAGGACTGAACTGAACTAATGAAATTAGGTCTGCAGCATACGAGAAAGAAGACTGTGAAGACTGAAGCTGAACCAGTGAACAGTGAACCGTGAATTCAGTCTGGTCTGAAAGTGGTCTGGTTTAGTAGTATTTTAAGGTTAAAACCGGTACAAAAAGTAGTTCGGTTAACCGGTTTTGAACCGGTTTTCTATACCTCTTCTGAACCGCTCCATATTTATTTCAAAAAAAAAAATTGTTTTGTGAACCGGTACGGTTCAGGTACGGTTCGGCCGAATCAGTTATTTTTGCCCAGCCCTACTAAATAGTGACTTATCGATGATTTTTTACGATGAACAGTACAAAAACCAATTAGTCACATAGCAAAACCAATTAATTACATTTTGAAACATGTTTAACCATTCTGAACAATGGTCAAACATGTATAACAATTAAGTAATTAACCCTTAAATCTACCACATTTAAATATAAAGTTCCATAAAACTTAAGTATTAAAAAAAAATATTAGCATTTTTTGTTAATGTGTTAAAGTTTAGATTGCATACATAATTATAATTATGTATTGATTTTAAACATAATTTTAGAACTATTGTGCTACAAGATATCACCCTTAATTAATCTAAAATTTAAATTGCAATAACTTGACTTGTATTTCAATTATACAGATTATGTTATTATTAAGTATAAAGAATAAGTATATTTTTCATAAAAGTAAGTAAAATTTGTATAAGTCGATAATAAAGATAAATATTATAATTATTTACATGTTGCTAATTAATAATTTTAATTTAATTTTTTTCACACAGTTATAACTTATAATGTTGAAAGTATTAGTGAAATATGTTTATTTTAATAATATTAATTGTCACTTGCGTTCAATATTTATCTATTTCATAAAATAAGATGTGTCTATAAATATAAAAACAAATTAAGCTCTACAAAACTAAAACGAATATTAATATACTATAATGATAATATTAGTATTTGTTTTGTTCATGTGTTAAATTTTATATAATAATATTATATATGGAACTATAAATTTATATAAAAAAGATATATAATACAAAAAAAAAAATTATGATTTATGTTTAGCAAGAAATTTTAATAACAAATTTTAATATGTGCACTTAATTTATATTTTTAAAATATAATATTATAAAGTTTAGTATTTTAATAAAAACAATAATTTCACATGTGAAGTAAGATGATATTATGTCTAAACAAAAGCTCTACATGACTATATTTTTTTTAAGAAGCTATACTTATTAGTTATTATATTAATATTTTTTTATATAAGTGTTAAAATTTATATTGCCTACATAATTATAACTGGGTACATAATATTAGACATGCAACTATTATTTTTAAAAAAATATATGTAATACATAAAATTAATTATACTTTATTATTAGAAATAAAACTTAAGAACAAAATTTAATATGTCAACTTACTTGATTATTATAAAGTATAATATCATAAAATTTAGTATTTGAATAAATTATTAATAAAAATAATAAATGCACATGTGAAAGAGGGATATATTATTGAATTTTTGTAACTTATGTTGAGAATGAATGAGAATGCTTAGAGGATTTTAAAATGAGTTACATGGCATGCCACATAAGAATGAGAATTGTATGTTTGACATGGTCCAATAAGAATTGATTAATTTGACATTAGGAGTAAGAAAATACATTAAAAAGCGTATTTGTCACAATTGCATACAATCTAGTCAAATTAATATATATATATAGATAGATAGATTATTTACCTAGTATAATGTTTTTTGATTTTTGTAAATGGTTGAAAAATAAGTAATGTTCTAAATTTAGTATTTATAGACAACAAACATACTAATTTTTTTTTTTAACTATCTCTAAAGAATTATTTTTTTAGTACGTAGATAATTAAACTAAAACTGTAAAGAAACATATGATATTGACTTTCAATTTTCCTAATGACCATAAAATACAGTCAAATGTGAAAATTATCACATGTAAAACGATTTTGACCAAATTTTATAGTCGATGTGAAAATCGGAACTCAACATCATATGTGTCGTGAGAGTTCTAATTTAAGTATCTACATATTATAGTTGTTTTTAGATATATATATATATATATATATAAATATTCTAAAAATGCATATTTCGATAATCTATAAATACTAAATTTAGAACAATACTTATTAAAAAGAAATATAGTAGATAGATAATTAAATTAAACTATAATTAAATAAATGAAGTTGAATGAAAATTAATTACTAAACAGAAACCATAAATAAGCCTGAGATGATTATTACATTTATTTGAGAGTTAATATAGTAATTATATTTGAAAGGTATAAAAAAAATTTAAAATTAGTAGTGTACTGGTAAAATATTTATATATTAATAAAGAAGTCAATTATTCAATTCTCGGCAAAATTTTACGGTGAAGATAA
Source organism: Chamaenerion angustifolium (assembly GCA_946814005.1). Taxonomy (NCBI): domain Eukaryota; kingdom Viridiplantae; phylum Streptophyta; class Magnoliopsida; order Myrtales; family Onagraceae; genus Chamaenerion; species Chamaenerion angustifolium. Next base: position 35,647,770 of record OX328266.1, on the reverse strand, counting down.
TAATATGATGTTATTTGGTCAGTAGATTGAAATGAAATTGAATTTAAAAATATGAAGGTCAGTTTCGTAATTATTTTTCGGATCAAATTTGAAGAAAAAAAATCTCAGGGCCGAAAAGCGTACCCCTCTAGGGCTTTCAATCAAAACGCATCGCTTCTGATTCCTTGCACATCTTATATGTATGGATATCACCTGCAGGCTGCAACTGCAAGCAAGACAAGAGCTGAATCATCTTCTTCTGCCCACCTTCCTTCCCTCTTAAATTTGACTACAATTTGAAGTTTAATCCACAAACAATGTGGGCAATGGCCCCTCCTACTCTCTTTGCTACTACTCCTTCGCTTTCTAGTTCCTGGAGACCTCCTCCGACGAAGTTTTGCCACTTCGATTCTTTCAGGGTCAATGCTTCCATGTCAGATTATCCTCTCGCTAGCCGAATTTTGGTCAAAAGTAAGCGTCCTTGTGTTACTGTCATCTATTTCTCGAAATCCGCACATTTGCTATTAAGAATTGGTTGGTTCGATGCTATGTTAAATTACTCTATGGATACTTATACTCGTGACCATTTCCGGAATCTTATTGTTTTAGATGTTAGTTTTATAAGCAGGTCTGGCTCAATAAAGAATTAGCAATGCTGTGAAATCTTCCAATTGCTGATAATTTTTCTGTAAACAGCCATGATCTTCCAATCCCTAGTTGACAAACTTTCACTTCGTAGATACTGAAGTAATTGGGACCTGAGATGATGTTAGAATTATAGGTTTTGCAGCGTGATGGATGTTCATGGATTGGGCCTGGAAGGAGGATTCCTCCATCATCTACGTTTAGAGCTGCTTGCTAGAAATTAAGTTTGAGGATTACGTCAATTGATTTGAAGTGTGTTCCTTCTTTGAGTTTGTTTATATTCAAACTTACGGCTCGAACCTGAATCTGTTCATTCCTCCTACACAGATATCCCATACTATTTCGGTGAGAGTAGTTTGCGGAAGGAGTTCTCGAGTTTCGGCAACATTGCTGAAGGTAAATGTAAACCTAATTGAGATTGTCTTGGCCTTGATTGTTGCATTGACATTGAATAATTATCAAATTGTGCTAATTTCTATTGCTGACAGTTCATGTAATCAAGGATAAAGAAACAAAAATGTCAAAAGGGTTTGCATTTATCCAGTATACTTGTCAGGATGATGCTCTTCTTGCTTTGGAGACTATGGATCGCCAGGTTCTGAATCTTGATCAAAACCGATACACGCTTTTCAGCATTGAAGAGTTTGACCGAGGAACTGATCATTGTTTTTGTTTTGTGTTTTTGGTGTAGGAACTTGATGGCAGAACAATTTATGTGGAACTGTCGAAGCTACGTAAGGATTCATTCCGTGGATCTCCAAGAACATGTGGACCGCCAAATGCAACAATCTCAGGCAGCTGACAAAGATGAGAAGGTAGCTATGGAAGGGCCAATGGTGTGATAATAGTTGTGAAGAGTTTGATCTGCACCCGGAATCGGACGAACAAAATACTGGTAAAGAGAGTCATATTTGGCTATCAAATGTGAATCAAACAAAGCTAAAAATGCTCCAATCGAGTACGAAAGCTCTACTATATGCATTATTTGTTTTGGCTTGATGTTTTGTAGCTCTATTATGCACCAACCTCAAAAAGGGCAATGTTTTGCATTTCTCTGACTCCCCCCTATATATATATATAAACCAAATCAGCTATCTGTAAGTCTCCTGTATAAATCACTGAAAAAGAAAACCCGACAAGTTTAAATATCACATTCAGCTGATACAGATTTTTTTTTATCACAAAAGAGTTATACTCATTTCATAACACAATATAGTGTTCATCAAACAAAGTACAATCATTCCTTAAAATTTCAACTAGTAGGAGTGGGGTTGTAAAACTCAATCATGCAAACACACTCACGTTCTCTACTATTTGACTATCTAGTTAGCACCTTCATTCGCTGTGCGTCTAATTGTTGACTAATGTAAATACTCAAAATTTTCCACCAAAGCTAGGATATTCGAGCATACCACTTCCACCCCCAATTTCTTAGCCTCCCTTGTAGTTGATCCATGATCCGCTTCGAGTCGGATTCGATGATGATATTGCGCCATCCTTGTTCCATTGCCAGTCTCACTCCCAAGAGGATTGCCTCGACTTCCACCACTTCCACGTTCCACCCTCTTGAGCGTCTGTTCGCTTCCCCTATCACGCCTCCCCTATTGTTCCTCGCAATTGCACCAATCCCACTTGTCTTCGTTCGATCACACCATGATGCATCACAATTTATTTTAACGTTTCTTCCACTCATCCGGCTCCCTTGGATGTTGGTTCAGTTCAGTGATGGTTTGGGCTTGTCGGAACTCATCATACGTCTTCCTTGTTTGCTCTATCACCTCTCTAGGGCTTGACGTCTTATCTTCGAACGCCACCTTACATCTTTCTATCCATATGTTCCAACACGTCACCAAGCACAACCACCATTGTGTATCCTTTGTTTCTCGATTTGTACATGGTTCAACTCTCCTTGCTTAGACCCTTGCCATCTCCCAGTAGTTTGATCATATAGGGACCCAACCTTTAGCTCCAAATTTGCACTCCACCCCTCAGTTGGTTCGGGTCTAAATCCCGGCTTGGTGTAGATCCATGGGTCTGTTCCAGCACTAATCATAGCTCTATCCCCAATCATCCACATGCCCTCCCGAATTAGGGTGTCTCTCTCTTGTAACATGTTCACCCATCCCCATGATGCTCGTCCTCCTTTCCCTGCATCTTTGAAACTGCCTCTCGAGTAGTAGAGCCCTTTTTGTACCTTTACCCATAGCGAGTTTGATTCTCTGTTCACTCTTCCGACGATCTTGGTGAGTAGGGATGAGTTAAAAGTTTCCAATTCACGAAAACCTAATCCACCCTCCTCTTTCGTTCTTGCGGGGTCCTCCCATTTCTTCTAGTGTATTTTCCTTCTATCGCCCGTCTCGCCCCGCCAGAATCTCACAATGAGTGCATTTATTTCTTTGCACTAGGTCTTTGGAAGTTTGAAGATACATCACATATGTAGGTATAGCTGTTAAGACAGATTTGATCAGTACCTCCTTTCCCGCCTGGTTTAGTGTCTTCGTGCGTCACCCATTCAGTTTGTCACGGATTCTTATCTTGAGGTACCCCAATGCCTCTCGCTTTGATCTCCCCCAGATACCTCCCTGGATTGCTTGTGTTCGGTATGCCCTACTTGTCCTCAATCGCTCTACATATGTTTCCATCGACTCCATGATTGAAGACAACGCTGGATTTTGCCTCGTTCAATTTTTGTCCCGAGCTCCTGCAGTATGTCGTTATTACCTCCCTCCTTTAAATGACCCGCGTTCTCCCAGTTCCCCTTATAAAAAGTATGGAGACGTCTGCAAACAGTAGGTGATGTAGTTCCGGGCACCCTCTTTTGAGTATAATACCATGTAGGCGCTTTTCTTTCACTTCTTCATCCACTTGTCTGGATAACACATCCGCCATGAGAATAAATAGGCAGGGTGATAGGGGGTCTCCTTGCCTTAATCCCCTTGTGGGCTTTATGTAATATGTCATCTCCCCGTTCACAAGAACCCGGCAGCACGACGGAGTGATGCATGCCCTCATCCATGTAATCCTCTTTGCTCCAAAACCTCTATTCTCGATGCTCCTTAGTAGGAAATCCCACTCCAACCTGTCATACGCTTTTTGCATATCAAGTTTTAGTGCACATTCCACTCTGTTCGTTTTCTTTTTCGCTCTTAGGTGATGAAATACCTCATGCACCACCACAATGTTATTATGTATCGGTCTCCTATCAACAAAAGCACTATGGAACGGGGTAATCAAATCTGTGAGATAACCGTTTACCATGTTCACTAGTACCTTTGATATCACCTTATAAGAAAAATTACACAAGCTAATATGTCTATAATCAGATGCACAGTTTGGGCTCGAAATATTTGGGATGAGGGTTATATCGGTTTGGGTAAGGGAGTTTGGGAACATACCTTTCTCAAGGAAGGAGTTGACCGCGGTGAAGACTGCCCCCACGACCCCCAGTTCCTTTGATAGAACACCCCCGTAAAACCGTATGTCCCTAGCGCCCTTGAACCCTCCATTTGGAAGACCGCAGTTTTGACCTCTTCCATCGTCATCTTCCTGTCAAGGTCTGCATTCATCTCATCTATTATCTGTCTGGGCAGACATTTCATTACCTCGTCATCCCTGTCTGTGTTCTCCGTCTCGAATACTTTGTTGAAATGGTCCCAGATCTCCCGGTTGATCTCATACTCGTTTGTCGTCCATGTTCCATTTGCCATTTTCAACCCAGATATCGCGTTGTTAGATGAAAGAATGTGGTATTCCGATCTCCCATATTTAGCCATTTAACCCTCGACCTTTGTTTCCAGTAAATTTCCTCTTTTCTCCATATTTCCTTTATCCGCTCCCTCAATAGTGTTTCTTCCACCATGTTCACCCTTGTCGGGTTCTTTGGTCGATTATTCTAAATCTGTGTTTCGCCTTCTTCATCTCCATCATGTTATTCCCAAATCGTTCTTTACTCCACGTTATCAAACCTCTCCTACACAACCCCAGGTTTGGCCATATGTTGCTCCCCCATCTACCTTGTCTCCCCCATGTGGATTTGATTACTTCCTTACACTCCGGATTTTCAAGCCACATCTCTTCGAATCAGAACCCTCTCCTTCTTCTTCTCTGATCCCCTCCCTGTGTTAAGATTAGGGGTGAGTGGTTTGAGCCCACCGCCACCTCATTTATACATTGGGCCTTTGGAAAGTTCACCGCCCAACGTACATTCCTCAGTATCCTGTCCATCCTCTCACACACTCTCTCCTCCCCCCTTCGGTTATTGCACCACGTGAATCTTTGCCCTTTCACTCCCATATCTTCCATCCCTATGTCATCAATGAGGTTTTTGAATATATCCATTTTGCTTTGTGATTTTCTTCTGCCACCTTCTTTTTCATGTTGGTGTGTTATAGCTTTAAAGTCCCCCTGACATATCCATGCATCGTTTCGTCCTCGACTGATCGCCCTAAGCGTGTCCCATTTCTGATTTCATCCCTATCTGCATGAACCCATGTGATGTATATCTGGCTCCCACTTCCTATGAATTTTACTCTCCTGTCAATTATGTTCACACTCCCACTTATCACTTGAACATGGTTTCCCTCCTTCCACCATAGGGCGATTCCCCCAGATATTCCTCTTGGTTCACCATAATAGGCATGATCCATTCCAAGTTGCTCTCGTATCCTCTCATAGAAGGCACCCCATATTTTGTTTCCATCAAACATATGATCTCCGACTGATACCTCCCTCTGAGGTCTTTCAGGTGTCGAACTGTCAAGGAAGACCCCAAACCCTGACAGTTCGAACGGATTGTGTTCATTGGGTCCCTGTGGCTGTTTCGGGACATCCACCAGAACTCGTCACTTTCTTCATATTGCTTTCACCCCCTGTTCCTCACAATACTCATTCTCTATCAGATTCTTTCTCAGGACTACTCTTTTATTTTCCTTATGGTTTTTCATTCCCGACTTCTTTCCCCCTCACACCATTCTTTTACTCATTTTCGTAGTTTCCTTCGGTAGGTCCATATCCATCTTCTTGTTTTTCTTTCGATTGGTCACTTCCTCTTCCTTAATCCTCGGGCATTTTAATGACATCTTATCGAGGTACGGGCTTAAGACCGTCGCTTCCTCTTTGGTACCCTTACTCGGTTCAGACCCGGGTGAATTTGGAGGAGTTTCCACTTCATATAACGCCCTATGTCCTTTCCCAGCTTGGTCATTCGTAGTGTGAGAGTCTTCATCCGGTAGGTGGACAATCACAGGGGAAGTTAGGGCATGTGCGGTGCCCATTCCCCTCCCTGTCCGTGTCGGATTCCCCCTCCCCACCAGTCTGCTATGAGTCTGATTGGGGCATTCTTGTTCAGTCCCTCCATTCTCAATCTTCCTTGTGTTCAGTTATTCATCTTCATCGTCCATTTCTGATTTGCTGGATGCACTATCAATTTATTTCCAGCGCTTTTCCTTCTATCGTCTCCACTTTTCTCCCCAGTCGCGTGTCCAGCTTCGTCACCACTTCCCTGTATCATTTTGAGCTTTCCCTTTCTTCGTTCAACCTCGTCATTTAGCCCAACTCTGCACTCCACCAGCATCCTATAGTTGTCATATTCCCTCATCATATCAGTTTCCATCTGCAGACTTTGTTCATTTTGTGGAGGGTCTACAATTGGAGCCATGTTCCGGCCAGTTCGCCCCCCTCCTTCGCATCTACAGACCTGCACGTCGCCCACCTTTGACATTTCCATGCATATGCAGACCAGTGCGTCCCCTTCCTTCGTCGCCCGGGCACCTTTCCCCCATCCTCATCCGATTGGTGCATTATATCAAACCATGTTATTCTCTTTCCCTGTGTTTGGTTCAATTCAACTTCCTTCTTCTCCCCACCTACTTTCCTCGCACGGTGGGGCTTTGGTATGTTTGCTATCATCCACGGTTCGTACATCGGCTTCTTCGGGTTTGCCTTAGACATTATCACATCTTCCCTAAACACTTGTGTTGTATGTCCCAATCTCCCGCGTCCGTAACAATAGCCTGACAACCGTTCATATCTAATCACCGCCCAGTTTTCCTTTCCTATCGAATTTATCCACCAGAAACCCGCCATTAGCGGGTTCTTTACATTCACCTCCACCTTCATTCTCATATATGTCTTGTGTGGGCTTTCCATCTCCTTCTCTGCTTCGATGAAATATCCCACTTGCTCCCCTATCAATCTCGCACTCTCGAGGCTGAATTTTTCCAGCCCTAACTCATGGACCTGGATCCAAATTTGCACCCATTTGAACTCCACCTGTGTTATACTACTACTCGATTTCCATTTCTACAAACTAAGGCAATGCCCTTGCACCGACCAAGGGGACAAGTCGAATATCTGCCTACGGTCCTCCTCATTTTCAAATTCAAGCAACACTATTCTATCCGACACATCTGATAGCAATACTGAATCATACTTATCCCAAGCCAATTTCAGCACACTATGTATAGCAGAAGCTTTGTTCAGTTTTTGCGCAATAATTGTTCTCACATACCTCTCTGTGTTGATCAACTTCGAATACGACGGCAAGTTCAGTGTTGGTTTCCGGGGGAGGTTCGGTTCATCGGAGTCGGGGCGGTGGTCACTCATCGTGAGGTCGAGGGGCAGTGGTCGTCACCGAAGTCTCCAGCTCCTACAAGAGACAATTTATCAAAGAATCAGAAATCACAGAACAATGGCACCTAGGATATTCATTTGTTTGCTTTGCTTCTCTTATGCTGTGTGTTTCCTTCGTACGTGGTCACCTCTCCATCTGCATGAAATTTCTCATCCTTGATTGGTTGGATGTCAACGTCAAATGCACAGTGGGCTTCATCAATTTTCGATTTGCTTGGATTGGAAGATTTACCCGAGCTTTTTGACTTGTTTGACTGTCACAGTAATTGTAGATTTGTTGCGTAGCGTTCAATTGGATGAGATTTACAGGAAACCGATGAAAGCGGCGATGAAATCGCTCACACGGTCCTTCGACCTAGGAGAGAGGCGCGCGTGAGACACAATCGCTGACGGATCATCCTTATTGTATTACCTTCACATTCAAGGCAGCTGATACACATAACTTCTCTGTTTATTTTGATATGAGCATTGCATTCCTTCTTGGCCAGAGAGTATGTCTATAAACATATTTACATTGAGGAAATTAGAATAAAAAAATGTCAAAGTTGTACACTTTGTCGACGCCGCGTAGTGTTTCAATAAATGGTAAAAGGTACATATTCAGTCCAATTTTAAGTTAAAACTTCCTGGTAGAATGATGATGGGACAAAAATATTGAATTTTTTTATCGATATATACATCAAAAGAAAAAAAATTACGAATATATCCTTTAATTTTTAACAAATACAAAAGTATACCTACCCGTGAATGTCATTCGCTGGTGACTTTTAAAAGCTCACCTGCGACTACTATTCGCGAGTGGCAAAAAAGTAAGCTTATACCCGCGAATGAAATTCGCTGATAGGTATACTTTCGTATTTGTTAAAAAATGAGAATATATCTGCAGTTCTTTTTTTAAGCTATATATCGGTCAAAAACATAGAACATACATACATACATATAGATATAATATTTTAATTAATATATTGTCGACTATTAAAAGAAACAAGGAAAATAAAGGAGAAATAGTATTTAGATGGGCATAATTTCAAATTACAGAAGAAAAGGAAGGTGGACATTATTTTTGAATTGTGGATTTTTTTTTTCTTTTATCTTGAGGAATTTAATTTGCAACTAAAGAGAAAAGGACTGGATGGAACAAATTCTGTATCTAAAGTCTGATGTATGCAATGGTGTGTACTCGACCTGATATTTGTCACGAATTTGGCATGGTATGTCGGTACCAAGCTGACCCCGGATTGAAACATTGATTGCTAGTGAAGAGGATCATGTGATATCTTAAGGGCACCGTCAACTATGCCCTATGCGATGGAGGAAACTTACGGAGACCAGAGAATCTCTTAATAATAGGGTACATCGATGCAGACTACGGTGGTGACCTGGATGAAAGGAAATCCACCTCAGGCTTTGTGTTTGTACTCTCTAATGGAGAAATTTCATGGATGAGCAAGAAACAGTCATGCACCACGCTGTCCACCATGGAAGCCGAATTTGTGGTTGTTGCTGCAGTCGCTCAAGAGGCAGTATGGATGAAGAGGCTCCTAGATGGATTGCTGAGTCGTAGGAGTCTAGTTGATCCGATCCTGGTATACTCCGACAATCAGGCCGCAATCTACACTACAAAGGATCCCAAGTACCATAACAAGTCGAAGAACATTGATATAAAATATAACTATGCTAGAGACATGGTGAGACACAAGATGATAAGTTTGGAATATTTGTCTACAGAAGAGATGGTTGCGAACCCTTTCACCAAAACCCTAAAGAGGGGCCCTTTTGTGAGACATGTGAAATCTCAAGGATTGTGTAGACCTAGTTGATATGCTTCATTAATTATATTTCCCAAACAATGTTCTTTGACTTGAATTATATTTGAGCATGCATGTTTTCGCAGTTTCAGTATTTTGTGTGTTCATTTATGTGATTAATTGTTTGTTGAAATATGTCAAAGTGGATTAGATCACCCTCTCACACGGGTGATAGCTTCTGTGACTGGCTAGTTGAGGTTGGTGATACTTTCTAGTTCTGAAATTCTACAGGGATGACCGGAAATGACTTTGTGTCCAGAACTATCTGATTTTGTACTACAACAAATTATGATCTGTCAATCCACTCAGGGATCAGATGGGAGTCTTTGTGATTTTTGGTTTGGATACTTTATATGCCTGATGGACATCTGTACAACATTTTGGCATATGCTCTATAGGAGAGGAGATATGTTGTAGCGCGTGTTCCATACCACGGTGCACCCAAAACGATCATGGGTTTGACCCGAGATGTCATCTTAACTCGGAATCGAGTGAGACCTAGATCTCTTTGTGTAGGATCTACAAATGTAACCTCATTACTCTGAATAGAGGCTTGAGGTTCGATTCAGTGAATCTATCTTAGTCCGTGCTCGATGGGCCTTCGACGTATTCCACCTGAGTCTTGGTTCTACAAAAGCGAGTTGGATCGTGCTGAGGGTTTCGTGGGATGAGGATAGTCATTATGGGATCTTCTCGATATTGTGTCCACTAGATGACCATCAACTGCGACATAGGCTGTGGTTGTGGGCACCATGCATATATAGGTTTGAAATATCTTTTTGTGATCAGACATGTAGAAAGATTACATGACGAAGGGTGCAGGGCACATTTCCACTGCTGGTGTGGGATCCGTGGGACACTACATATTCTTAACCAGTGCGTAGCACTTTGCTTGTTGTGTATGCCGTTCGCACGGCTGCTTCCTCGTATGTGACTTTACTATATAATGAGATATGTTCTCTTGGTGCTGGCATGATGAATGAGCGCCCCCCCCCCCCTCCCCACTTTGTGCAAGTGGAAGATGTTGATTTTAGGATAATGGGTTGCCCATAAGTGAGAGTCCATTCACATAAGACGAGTTGTGTGTCTGGTCTTAAAACATATCCATCTATATATCAGTATATATATGTATATGCGTGCTCAGGGTTAGGAAAAATGAGATGCTGAAGAAGTAGACAAAAGATGTTTTTGGCCAATAAGTAGACACAAGATAGTCACCCTATAATTTAGACAGAGGTTAGTAGCTATGGTATTATAGATCATAGCCCGTCAAACCGTGGCGTGTCCTCCCGTCCGGCACACCGTGATCCCAACCTTAGGCAGATCCGCTTCCGCAAAGGGCAATTGCTCCAAAAGGTAATCTAAATATGTGTATTTATGCGATTGCATATTGTTGTTCATATATCAATTCCAACACACAGAAAAATAAAAAACACATATAATTGATTGTTTGTGTAAGCCTCTTCTCTCTTCTGGGATGTCAAGAAAGATAAACTTCAGGGTCAACTCTTTGTATTAAAGCTCTTGTGGAGTCGGAAAATTGGAAATTTGCTTATGATGAAATGGTGAATAAGGTGTGTCTCAATGTGGCTGCAACTTTGGAGGAGAAATCGACACAAACAAATTCCCACATGGGTCTTGCCATGGCTTTTGCAAAGCACAACTCTCTCACTGTAGAAGCCTATGCAAGGCTTTTGATCCAGTCAAGTTTGAGGATCTTGAATGTTGGAATGATGGAGTCGAATTCTCAGAAACCTTTGGTTGCTATTCAAATGGTAAATATCTTGATGAAGAGTCTGGATCATAGAAGTGTTTATTCTTAGCTTGAACTGATAACGAAAGAGATGGAGAAGTACCAGTCTAATCAAAGGGGCTTCATACAAGGTGCTGCCTTTGAGGCTCTTCAGACAACTCCAAGGAAGCTCATCCATTCTCTTCAAGAGAAGCAGCAGACAAGACGAGGAGAACGGGGTCCATCTGATCACAAAGATCAGTTTCTTGATGAATCAACGACTTCTGATGTTAAAAGGAGAATGAATCTGCAACTGCACATGAGGAAAATAGCAGCTAAGGTTTGTGCACTTGAAGGTGTTTCAAACGAGGAAGAAGATGAGGGGCAAGTACTTTGCACTTTTTTTTCTTATTTTTTTGGGTCACGTGCACTTAACAAAAAATGTAGACGGCACGTGACCACAATGAGTAAACACATTACATCTTTTTCATATTTTTCCCTTAATTATGACATAAATGACGCTAATTAAACGTTGATTTTTACTTTCGGACTGACCGTATAACATGATAGATAACATGTACAGTAAAGAGATATACAGTAAAGTACTATATAATTTTTATCTGCAAAGGACAGACCAGATTTTTAACTTTAGTGTATATCTCTTTCTCTCTTTATATATGTATGTATAATTTTTTATCTATCGTATTATACAGTCAGTCCGAAAGTCAAAAAACAATGTCTAGCTAACATCATTTATGTCGTAATTAAATTATCTACGCACTGTAATTTTTTTTAGTAGTATATATTTAAATTTCTCACCTAATGAATTTTATCATTCCGATTAAATTATAGAATAAACGATGTTTGGTTAAAAAATTAAATATATATCTAATAAAACAAATCCAAAAAAATAGCGTAGGTAGATAATTGAATTTTGTTATAAATGTCATTAACCGTGTTGAGTTTGTACTTACAGGGTTTGAGTTATATATTTTTTTAAGTTAAATATTTTATATCTTAACTTAGGGTAGACCGTTTAGTCAATTCGTAAGTCCAAAATTAATATTTTCTTGCGTCATTTTAATCGCAATTACAATATATACTTATTATAATTTGTTTAATAAATACATAATTTAATTTTTAATTAATAATCGAGTCGTCGAAAAAAATATATGACCTACCCATGACATGTTGTGCCATTTTGACACAACACATCACTTGGGTAGCGTGTCGTTACATGGGTGTGATCTCCAGGTAGCGTGTATGCTTATATTTTAAAATAGGGTTAATTACTTGAAACGTTACACATGTTTGACCAATGTGATTAATTGGTTGCACATGTTTTTCGCGTGACTGAATGGTTACACATATTCCAACATGTGATTGATTGTTTACTCCGTCACTCAACCGTTAAAATTTTCTGTATAATTTTCATGTGCAGGTCACGTGATACGAGGTAGTTTATTTTCGGATATACAAAATTACCTTGAAGCCCCTTACGTCCCCTTTATTCAGTTGCATCAACCAGTTTCCTCCATTTCCGTTGTCAGACTCGCTTCTCCTTCTTCATTGACTATCGAAGTTTCTCTGCCAAAGTTGTCGCGCGGCTGCATGCCCTGCATTTCTGAGGTAATGTTCTTCTTATGCTCTTCTTCAACTTCCGAAATCGTGAATTATTGGTTGGTGCTGTTGAAGCAAGATTTCATGGTGATGTGTTGTCAATTGATTTCGTTTCTACCATGTTGTTGTCGACTGGAAGGGATTTCGCAGAGAGTGGCGTAACCTGGTTGATTTGGTGCGACCGAACTCCCTCTCCCCTGTTGAACGATCAAAGCTACGACGACATTTAGGGTTTATTGTTTGTTTGCGAAATTTTGTGTGTGAAAATGAATATTTTTCCGAAAGTTGCTGTTGAAGAAGTATGAAATAGCATAGTTATGTGTTTTAGTGCGTAAAGTTTGAATTTTTCGGCCAAATTTGAACTTTTGATGTTGAAGTTTTGTCATTTATGTATGTTTCTGTGTTAAGTTTGACTGATTGTGGTTAAATAGTATGAGTTTGTTTGTTGTGGCTGCTACTTGGTTCGTTTTGTTGGTTTCTAACTCCCGTTTTAAATGTTCTCTTCTTTGGTTGCATCAGGAATTGAAAATTGTGGTTCAGTGGGGAAAAATGATCCCATTGGAGAAGCTATTTTTTTTTATCATGGTGGAAAGTGGATTAATAATGGGGGTACCCGAACATACGTAGGTGAACTGGAGTCACTCCATGTGCCTTATGATAAGTTGAACTATTTATCACTTACCGGACTAGCTGAAGTGTATTATGACCTTGTCAAAATTGGATTCATATTTTGGTTGCCTCCAGGTGGAAAATGGGAGTTCGTCTCAGCAATTGACACAACCGCATGGTGTATATATCGTTTCAGGCATGCTACTAAAATTGACTTGGTCGTCAATAATATATGTGAGGGCTTCAACAACAAAATCATCAACGTGAGGGGAAAACCACCTATTAGCCTAGTTGAAGAAATTCGCAAAATGCGCATGCGGGACTTTGCTAAACGACGACAATTTGCTGCTAATGCTCATGGGGAACTTGGAAGGAATATAGTAAAGAAACTAAGGAAGTTGATAGATGGAATAAGTGGGTGTGAGGTCTTATATGTTGCTGATGGTGAGTATGAGGTACACGTTGGTCCATCTGTGTCGTATAAAACCAATGTTAATGTGAAAACATGTAGTTGTGGTGCATGGGAATTAAGTGGTTTACCATGTGTTCACGCCATTGCTTGCCTGTCATATGCCCGTGTCCATGAGCTCGCACTGTACTGCGATCTGATGTACCACAATAGTGCATACCTACGCACCTACGCAGGTGTAATTCATGCATTGCCCGAACGAGATGATTAGGCAAAGACAAACTCATTACCTATTGATCCTCCACTCTTTAAGGCACGTTCTGGTAGGCCAACGAAAAAACGAGTTAGGTCGGTAACAGAAGACGCTCATGCAGGTGGTGCACGACTGAGTAAAGTTGGTTTAAAACAGTTCTGTTCGGAATGTGGAGAACATGGCCACAATAAAAGAGGTTGCTCCCAAGGGAACCATGAGGTGCTGTTTATATATAAGTTTGCGGAGTTTGAATATATGCCCATACAATTTCTAATATGCTCGTTTTTTGCGTAGGTCAAGGCTGTTGTTAGTGCTGGCGTTAGTGGGACGAAAAAAATCAGAGAAACGTCCTATCAAGCGAAAGTTGAACACAAATTCACAACCTAAAATGGCAACGCCACAGCGTAAAACCCGTTCTCAGTCTCAAACGACGCATACCCAACCGAATACACAACCGAAGCAGTCCCAAAAGACCAAAATTCCAGTTCGAAGACAAAAAATTGCAGTCCGAAAGAAGAAACCCCCCTCTGTTGATGAACCACAAAATACCGGTGCTACAGAAGCTGAATCCCCTCCTTCTTTACGTTTAGATACGCCGCCAAATGAACCACAGAATCCACCGGCAGGAGCCGCAGTCAACACTGAAGTTGATCCCTTCAAAACACCAAAAAAACGTGTTAAAACGTTAGCGGTCAAATCAGCCTCGGTTAGTATTCAACGTTACAATTATGTAAAAGATCGTACTTTTATACTAATTAGTTACAAATTATTTGAAACATGCAAAAAAAAAACAGGTAAAAGAAGAAAACTCAATGTTCTTCAAGATCCGACTTATGTGGACGTCGAATATGATGTCACATTTTCGGCACTGGTACTTTCAGAATCAAGAGAAATGATTCTACCAGATTTACCACTGAAGACAGTTATACCAAAAAGGACAAGACAACACAGAAGGAGCATGGGTCAGTTTGGTTATCCGTGTGACAGACGATATACTCAGTAAAAGGACTGTGTCGTTTTGTGCAACAGGGCTTCTGCTTTTGTGTGGTGTTTTGTGAACTTGTGATAACTTTTTGTGGTGTTTGTACATATGTTTTGGGTCCCCAATGGGTACTTGACTGACTTATGTATGTTGAACTTCTTCTGAAGTCAATGGATGTTTGTTTGAGGTTTTGAATGGAACGTGTTAGTGCTGATATGTTACGGTTGTTTAACCTTTTAATCACATTTATATGAAACATATTGTACTATTTAATCACATTTTAGGTAACATGTTAAACCTTTTAATCACATTATTTAAAACATTAGTAACCATTTAATCACATTATAGAGAAACATCTATGATCATTTAATCACATTTGATGATAACATATGTTGTCATTTAATCAAATTACACCTTAGAATATACTCTTTACTTTAGATACTATGCAATTGAAAATCACCTTCTGAACAACTGAAACACAGCTTCAAAACAACTTCAATACATAACATGAAGAACTGAAACCCATTTCCACAAAATATTGATCAACCAATTCAAATACACCTACTTGTGTAGTACATTGATCAAAAGTAAAGAACACAAAACGACAATTGCAGCATACAACTTCCAGTGTTTTTGTTTCGCATCAGCTTCGGCAGCATGTGCAGTCGCAAGTTATGATCTAAGTTGTCCCTCCACATCTTGAAACTTAAACACGACGTTTCTTCCATATTGACACATCAGTGGATCTTCCCATTGGAAAAATTCGCACCCAGAATTTTGTAGATACTAACATCCATGAACCAATAAAAATGGAACAAGATGTTAAAATTAGGGATCTTAACAAAATTAGGGTTTCTAACATAACAAACTAAAATAGGGACAACATGGTACAAAAAACGTATAATTACCTCAAAATGTGAACACCAATGAAACCTACGACCGAAATTCTTCCAAGTACCCACACATTTTACCGACAAAATCTCACTGCAGAAACATAATCGGGGCGTTGACACTAAACGGGATGAATCTTGGATGCTAGAGTAGGAACGCACAAACCCGGAGTGCTCTCGTTGAGGGGAGGGGACGAACCCAGTCCATGCTTCCTTCTTCATCTTCGAATGAACGCTCTACTGCTTCAAATGGAATGAAAATGACTTATAATATAGGAGATAAATGACATTTTCGGAAGTTCAGGTTGGCTTTAACTCACGTGCATGACACATGCCAAAATTAACGGTGATATTCCACGGTGAACAGTAAAAATGACAATTAGCCACATGCTGAAACATGTGTAACCATCATGCACAAATTATAATATATTAGTCACTTGCGTAAACATGTGTGCCATTTTGACACAACACATCACTTGGGTAGTGTGTTGTTACATGGTTGTAACCTCCGTGTAGCGCGTATGCTTATATTTTAAAATATTATATATATATATATATATTCTAAATTCTTTTTTTTTTTATAGTACTTATTGTTAAAATAAACTCCCTCTTTGTCTTTCTGAGACTGGGAGAGAAAGTAGTGTTCTTCGTCGTGAGACAGACTACAGACTTGATTACCGGTGAATGGCAGATCAGAAGCACAGCAACGCGGCAGGGGACCGTCCAGTTAGAGTTTACGCTGACGGCATATACGATCTCTTCCACTATGGCCATGCTCGTTCTCTCGAACAAGCTAAGAAGTCGTACGCCTCTCCTTCTCTGCAACTTTCCTTTTTCCCTCCGTCGCTGTTAGGTCTGGGTCAATAAAGCTCCGATCAGCTTGGATGCGGATGCCTCTCTTTCGTACCTGTGTCGTGCTTACTACACTCAGATCTGATGGAATCTCTTTTTATTTGCGGAGCTTATCTCTTGAAGCTCATTGAATCCGGAAATGTGCATGTGATTGAAACATACCATAACTGACATGCTACTAGATTGTGAGCGGAAATTTAGATCGCTCATATTGTGTAATTTTAGATTTCTATTACGTTACTAGCTCAGAGTTTCACATTTAATTTTAATTCAATCTGAAGTTCTTAGTTTTGAGGATCTACTTCGATAGTGCTAGTTGTCTAAGTTGCTAGATGGCATGAACATTTAGGTTCCCGAATGCGTACCTGCTTGTTGGCTGCTGCAATGACGAGACTACGCACAAATACAAGGGAAAGACCGTTATGACCGAGGAGGAGCGATACGAGTCCCTCCGCCATTGCAAGTAGGTTTTGAAATTTCAGGAATCAAAATATTTCTTGGGAAGTATCTTGAATCTAGTTTGCTGACATGCTATATGCATACTTGATACAGATGGGTTGATGAAGTCATTCCCGATGCCCCATGGGTAGTTACAAAAGAGTTCCTAGACAAGCATGAGATTGATTTTGTAGCGCACGACTCTCTTCCGTAAGATAAATTAGCCCAAATAGAACATGCTTGTTTCTTTTTATTGATCAGCCTAATCTCGTAGGAAACGAAAAATCTACTTGACAAATTTGGCTAAGCATTGTTCATTTTTGCCAAAAGGAAGATCTTAGTCTAGCTAGATTATGCAATTTTTAGCTTGTTTGAAATTTGTCTAACAATATATAACTATGTACCATATAAAGAAATTTGCTCTCTCGTATTCTCCAGCTAATCAACCACTTTCCGATTTGGTTATGATTATTAGGAACTTCCACGTTTCTTAATCAAGAAAAGACCGATGTCCACTCTTTCATTACCAAAAAGCACTACTGTTCAATTTCTACTAGTATTTCTCAACCCACTTTTCACATACTTTCAAAGTAATCCTGCTGATTTAAAGTAGTAACGGCCTCTTTTCACTATTCTTGCTTCTTTTGAACATATGTTTTGTTACAGGGTCAGTTAAAGGATCCCCATAAAGCTGTAATGCTGAACATATTCCGATGTTTGCTTAGCTTCAGTCTCATCTTTTCATATGACTTGGTGTATATTTGCATAGATCATCACCATGACTTTTGTTATTTGTTTAGGCATCACAGCCTTGTTTATATCACAACTGACTGTTCCAGTTTCTTATTTGTCTTACCATTATTTCACACATACGCATTCCTTCTGTCGTTGACAGTTCAGATACTAAGCAGTTACATTATATTAATTTCTGCCTTTACAAGCTTTAATTCTGGCCATTTTCTGTCTTTCCTAGTTATGCCGACACAAGTGGTGCTGGAAATGATGTTTATGAATTTGTAAGTTTCACTAATTATGCACCTGCTTTTTTTTTAATTGATTAGGCGACTTCCATCTCATATGATACTGCTAGATTTATTCTATTGATTTTTGTCATAAAATTTTGTAATCTGAAAGAGTTAGTTTTACATTTCGCTTGCCTCGAAATGAAAGAAAAAAAGGAAGAGAATTTCTCTCGTCTTGACTTGCTTTATGTTCTGGTGGAAGTTTAATTTCTTTGATGATCTATTCTGTTGGATCCAGGTAAAAGCCATCGGTAAATTCAAGGAAACAAAAAGGACTGACGGGATCTCCACATCAGATCTTATTATGAGAATGATCAAAGATTACAACCAGTATGTGATACGGAACCTGCAACGTGGTTACTCGAGAAAAGATCTTGGTGTCAGCTACGTGAAGGTATGCTGTATAAATATTGGTCCTTATTATCATATCACATTACTGAAGCCTATAGCAAAGCTATCTGCTACTACTGTCATATGGATCTGTATACATTGGTGGAGGAGCTGGAGTTGCCTGAGCTGAGTTTCTTTGTTATTGTTGCGTGTATCAGGAGAAGCGTCTTAGGGTAAACATGAGCTTGAAAAATCTGCAGGAGAAGGTGAAGAAACATCAAGAGAAGGTGGGGGAGAAGGTAAACCTTTTCTTCATTTATTAATTAGAAGCTTGGGTTGCAGGAAATCTAGTAGAATTTATGTGCTGAGACTATGGAATCAGTGGTAACAATATTTATTTAAATCAAAAAACAAAAAAAAACTTGGTGAATGAAATATATATAGACTTAGTAGTTATCAAAACTATGTTAATCTGTGTTGTAACTTGCCAACTGATCATGTTACCAGTTCTTAAACAATTTGTTAACTTGGTAGCATTAGAATTTTCTGCAGATATCCTTTACATCTTCTGCTTCTTGGTTCAATTTGCTGTAACCTAAATATTTCCTTGCTAACTGATGAAAATCAGATCCAAACTGTGGCGAAAACTGCTGAGATGCACCGGAACATGTGGGTGGAGAATGCAGATCGCTTTGTTGCTGGTTTTCTTGAGATGTTTGAAGAACGATGCCATAAAATGGTTTGAGTCCTCCTTCCAGATTTCCACTGTATATTACAATTGAAGGATGTAATCATGTTTCATCTGTATTTAATGTTGTTGGATAGCATCATTAGTTTGTGTATTTTTATCAGGGTACAGCCATCAGGGATAGAATCCAGGAGCAGTTAAAACTTAGTTATGAGAAGGGTGAAGATGAAGAAGGCGACAGTGACGAATATTACTACTATTACGATGAGTTTAGTGATGAAGATGGAGAAGAAGAATATAGCAGCGATCAGGAAGGAGATGATGTAGCTGTACACAAGACGGAGGCAAAGAATAACATATAAGCCCTAGGCAGGCAGACACTGTATCCTCGGCACTGTGGCATGTTTTGATCACAGTCAGGGGAGCGTCTGGGATTAATATATATCATGTAAACATCATGTGTAAATCAGGTATATTTATATTCGTTTGCTCAAGCATATGAATGCATTGTTTTGTTTGACATTATTAACGTGGAAAGTAATATGCCTCGTTTCTTCCAGTTCCTCCTATAGTGTTCTTTTTGTTGGGGCACAAGCTGCAGTGCAGGTGAATGAGTCGTTAATGATGTTCAGGATATGGCATTTCTGTCAAATTAAAACGGATTATTTGGAAAGTAAAACGGATTAGGCAATTCGTCATATTGTCAAACAATATAAATACATTTACTATATATATATACTATTTATAAATCCTTCACTAAGGTAGGGGTAATGGATGTTCGTTGACTAGAATTACGGTTGTCAAACTGTGTCGATACCCACGTAACCCAAATCCGATTCTTAACTGGTTAATTTTCTGGACCCATACACGTATTTGTGGGTTTAGGGGTCAATTCGAGTAATTTGTATTCATTTCGAACCTAATTAGATTTAGACGATATGAATATATGTGTTTGTGTTCTATGATATAACATTATATATTATTATACCAGCTCACATGTTAGGTCACAAATAGAGCTACAATCTAAACGTGCAAATATTGTTTTTGTTAATTACTTAATTGGTTACACATATTTGACCATGGTGCAGAATTGTTACATATATTTCAAAAGGTGATTAATTGGTTTTGAATAGTTACACGTGTTTTTTACAATGTGACTAATTGGTTAATTCGTTAATGAACCGTCAAATTTTCCTTCAATTTCACATGCGGGTAACACGTGATCCCTTTTTAACTAATTTACGACATTTGAAAATACCCTTATGCATGAGTCTCCCCCTATTTTCCTCCATTTCTGTCATAAGAGTGTTTAGTTTCGGGGGGTTTCAGTGAGGCTTTCCAAGTGCTCCATCTTCGTGCGAAAACTCATGTATACTCTCTGTCTCTTACTTATTTTCTTCATGTGGAGTTCAATCTGTCAGTTTTTCTGTATGCGGCAACCAAATGATTGACTAGTTGCTGAAATCGCAACTGTCGTGGTGGTTCGAAAGCTCCATTGTGGGTTCTTGTTCTTGGGAACATCTTCTCTCCGTGTGATTATCCTTGATCGTCTCTTGAGTTTGATCGATCAAACATTTGAACCACATTTAAGTTTTTTTTCGAAATTGCAACAGACCTATGCTGAAAAATGTTTTTTTTTTGTGAAAGTTGTTCTTCAAAATGTGGAAAGTAGTATACTTAGGTGTTTTGGTGCATAAAAGTTACATTTTCTATGCAAAATTAGTAGTTTTGATGTTCAAGTTTTAGCATTTATTGGTTTTTAAGCGTGAAGTTTGCTATATTTTTGTTTAAATGGTTGTTATGTTCCCGTTTAGTGAAGTTTGTTGTATTATGGTTCCGTTTTTTTGGACTTCATTGTTTGTTAAGTTTTTTTCAAGTTGCTAATTCATTTTATATTCTAATGTTTTTCTGTTACTCAATCAGGAAAATTTTACAATACCGATTGTTTGAGTTACTGCTTAATGGCTACCATTGTGACAGTTGTTATCTGTCACGGTGGGAAGTGGATTGACAAGGGGGAACCGAATATACGAGGGTGAACTTAAACCACTCCATGTCCCGTACGAGAAGTTGAACTTTTATGCATTGACCAGACTAGCTGAATTGGAGCCCCAATCGTTTGCACCGAACCTGATCAGGTTCGGTCCAAACCGATTTGGAGCTCCAATTGACCCTCAATTGGGGGTCCTATGGTCTGAATCTGAATCCAGATCAGGTCCTCATGGTTTAGAGACCTGGTTTGGGTTCGAACCCAAATCATAGAACCCCTCGACTGGGGCTCAATTGAAGTCCCAATCGGTTTGGACCAAACCTGGTTGGGTCCGGTTCAAACGATTGGGGCTCCAATTGAGCCTCAATCGGTTTAGACCAAACCTGACTGAGTTCGGTTCAAACCGATTAGGGTTCCAATTGAGCCCTAAACTGGGGTCCTATAGTCTGGGTTCAGACTCTATCTAGGGGGGACTCTTGATGTGGCTCGAATAGAGTCGGGACTTGTTTGTAACATTAGTCTAAATTTATGTAGGGTTGAGTTGCAATTTTAGAAAAATATTTGATTAATTTTGCAAATATAAAAAATATTTAACGTGATTTTTTAACAGAAAATTAACGAAGATATCCATTGTCATCATTTTTAAACATGATTGACCAAAAATAATAGTTTGAGTTGGAAAATTATGTTAGTACCGTTTTTTTACTTTTCCCTTTATAGAGTAATATTTTTTTTTTGATAACTAATAATAATTTCCATAATCACAAAAGACTACTCCAGTGTCTGAATTACAATGCTACGAGTCTTTGCAAGACCCCTAATATCCGATCTAATATTCGAAACCACCGACATCGGTGGTCGATCCAGTTCTACAAAATTGTCATCCAAGTGAACAGCTTCCTTAGCAAGGATATCCGCTACCCCGTTTCCCTCCCTGAAAATGTGTCTGAGCTTTACTCTTCTGAATCCCGCCATCAACCACCTGCAATCCCGAATGAGGGGTGTTAGAGGTCTCTCCTCCATACCATCTTCTATTAACATACCTATCGCTTCCTTCGCATCTGACTCCACGTGTAGATCCATTATCCCCATCTTTCTCGCCAATGAGAGCCCATCCCTAATTCCCCACAGCTCGGCGACCAAACTGTTCGTGACTCCCAGCTTTCTTTGGACTCCTTTCACCCAACCACCTAGGTGGTTTCTAAGGATCGCCGCACACCCCGCCAACCCCGGATTGCCAATCGCTGACCCGTCCGTGTTGAGCTTGTTCCATCCGAACTCTGGTGGGTTCCATCTGACAGCTATGTCCCTTCTTTCCGCGACGGTGCGTCTCTTAGCTAATAAGTTAGCCACATCTTTTACCTGCAAGATAACCAAACTCACGATATCCCTACAAAGGAATTTGTTACTAAACACCACCGAGTTTCTATTTTTCCAAATATACCACACTGTTGAGGAGAAAATCAGCCCCCATTGCATCCCCTCTCTAACCACCTTTTTTGATTGGCAGTTCGATTTTAACCACCTGTTCAGATCGGCTCCCTGAGCCTCCATAGCGTTGGGGATCCCCAAGTCTATCCAAACCTGTTTAGCAAAACCACAATCCCGCAATACATGCAGAATATCCTCATTATCTAAACCACATATTTTACAAGTAGCGTTAACATCCATACCTCTTTTCCTAAGACTGCCCGCGGTAGGAATCCTATCGTGGTTGCATAACCACAGGAACTGTT
Organism: Chamaenerion angustifolium; assembly: GCA_946814005.1. Lineage (NCBI taxonomy): Eukaryota > Viridiplantae > Streptophyta > Magnoliopsida > Myrtales > Onagraceae > Chamaenerion > Chamaenerion angustifolium. Next base: position 35,625,157 of record OX328266.1, on the reverse strand, counting down.
TGATTCTGGGGATGTTTTCACACTCCCATATCCAGTTCCACGAGTCCGGCGCCTGCTCGATGTGGTCATGCCTTACCTGGCCAATGGTGCGGTGGATGGAGGCCACCGAGGGGATCCCAGTCGGGGAGCCCACCCAGATTTTCCTGTCACTCGTCCCCTGTCTCGTGCTCCGAGGAATCGCTCTGATCCTGTCGTAGATGCTACCCGGGATTTGGAATGATAGATTCGAGGTATCCCACTCCCCGTTATCCGCACATATCCCTTCAAGTTTCAGTTCCTGATCCCCAAGAGCCAACGACCCCTGTATCAGACTCCTCATCGTCCTCTGCCCGATCCACTTATCATGCCACAAATTTATGCCTTTACCATCACCCACGATCCACCCCTCGCCGTCCTCCATACATTTCTTTCCCTGACTCAAAGCTTTCCACATAACAGACCCCCCGTAGCTAGTTCTCCTGTTCGGGTTGAAATACCTGTGTTTGAGGATGATCGCCCACGGAGCCTCAGACTTCTCCATTCTCCAGACCAGATTTGTAACCATTGCCTTGTTCCTATCCCTTGTTTGGTGCATGCCAAGGCCCCCCTTGTCCCTTGGTCTCGTGACAATCTCCCAGCTAAGATGGTGCATTCTTCTCTTCTCCTCTGAGGATCCCCAGAGGAAGTTCCTGTTCAGTTTATCTAATTCTTTGCACGTATATGAAGGCAGGTAAGTACATTGCATATAATAAGCAGGAATCGAAGACATCACCGATTTTATCAAAATCTCACGCCCAGACATGGATAGTAGCTTACCCCGCCACCCCACAAGTTTCTTACGCACTTTATCCAGAATAAATCTAAACGATCTCACATCTTTGCCCGACAGATTCATAGGAAATCCCAGGTAATCCGACAGCTTATCCACCCGTTTGAGGCCCAGGCAACACGCCAGTAGAGACGAGGTCTCATTTGACAGGTTTTTTGAGAAAGTGACCTGGGATTTGTCAAAATTTATTTTCTGCCCCGAGACCGAACAGAACGTCTCCAGAGTTTTCTTGATCGAACGACAGTTTTTCGCTGAAGCATCCCCCATAAGGATCAGATCATCCGCAAACAGGAGGTGCGACAGCTTAATAAACTGTCTTCCCAGGCTCAACGGGGTCCAATGGCCTTTCTTAACTTCCTCCTCGATGAGGAAGCTAAGGAAGTCCATGCATAATATAAAGAGGTACGGGGACAGAGGATCTCCCTGCCTAAGCCCCCTAGATGGATAGAACTTGTCGAGCTTACCCCCGTTCAGGAGGATGGAGATCGATGTAGAGCTAATACAGTTCATAATCAAAGCAATTATCTTATGGGGGAAGTTGAAATGATGCAAGGACTGACGGATGAAGTCCCATTCCAACCTATCGTAAGCTTTTTCAAGGTCCAATTTCAGCACCATAAGCCCCGATCTACCTTTCTTATTGGCCACCGCACGTAGAACCTCCCTAAGGATAACAACATTGTCACTAGCCCGACGGCCAGGGATAAAGCTGGCCTGGAACGGGGAGATAAGATGCTGCATATAGGGACGGATTCTGTTAACGATGACTTTAGACAACAGCTTATACGAGGTGTTACAGAGACTAATGGGTCTGAATTGCTTGACCATCTCAGGGTTCTCCACCTTAGGGATAAGGCATAACAGTGTGTCGTTCATTTCGGGCGGAAGAGGGCCGCCCTCAAACACGCTTTTGATGAGACAACACACCGAGCTACCCACAATGTCCCAATTCTTTTGATAGAATATGGGGTGAAGCCCATCCGGTCCCGGGGCTTTTAAAGGCCCCAACGACCTTAGGGCCTCCAATATGTCCCTCTCATTGACCGCACGGCTCATGTTCGCGGCCATCCGAGTGGTAAGGCTCCCCGGGGGGTTAAACACAAGGTCCGGATCGATACTGGTCTCAAGCTTATCCGTGGTGAACAGCTTCGTGAAGAAGCTTTGGAAAGTGCTTTTCACCAAGATCGGGTCATAGACCCATTGTTCCCACTCATCTCTAATAGCAAGGGTTTTAGACCGATTCCTTCTAATAAGGGTCGTCATGTGGTAATACTTAGTGTTTCTATCCCCATCCTCGATCCACTTAGATCTAGACTTAGCTGCCCAGAGCATCTCCTCTTGATCCAAGACCGTAGCATACTCCGCCCTCAGCGACTTTTCTCTATCCAGATCAAAATCCCTAGGGCAGATCGAAATGCTCTTTTGGGTCTTATTCAGCTGATCCAGGATCCGGGCCTTCCTAGCAATCACGTTCCCAAAAACCCTTCTATTCCAGATTCTAGCCCTATCCGGGAACACCCTAGTAGCGTCCTGATGGTTAAAAGCTACCCCACTCCACGTGCTAAGGACTAAGTTCTTAAACTCAGGATGATCCAGCCACATAGGCTCGCATCTAAAAGGTCTGGCCGACTTAAGATTCTCATCTTCAGTCAACTGGAACAGCAACGGGCAATGGTCCGATCTCAATCTGGGGAGATGTTGAACCTTCGCATGAGGGAATCTGAGGATCCACTCCGAGTTAGCAACAATTCTGTCCAAACGCTGCTGGACAAAGCAGTTGTTCCTACACGTCTTAGCCCAAGTGAACCGGGGTCCCGTGAACCCCAGGTCAATGAGCCCGCAATCATCAAGCATCCCCCTGAACCTATTCACCCTATTCATATCCACCGGCCTACCCCCTTTTTTCTCCTCTTGGCTACCCACCTCATTAAAGTCCCCAATGACAACCCACGCCCCATTAGTGGCATCGGCTACGACTTTCAGGTTCTCCCAAAGCTGCATTCTCTCATCCAACTCAACACTAGCATAAATGGCAGTTATCATCCAAGTTTGATTCGAGATATGTACCTTAACCGCGGCGTGAATTTCCTGTTCCGTAGCCCCCAACACGGTAATGTTCATCACCGTTGAGTTCCACAGGACAAGGATCCCACCACTAAGCCCTCTAGCATCCACACACTCGAATTTATCGAACTGCAGTTTCTTAGCTTGGGCAATAAGTTTCTCCCCACTAAGCATCGTTTCAGTCAAAATCATCATGTCCGGCCTGTACCTGCAGATAAGATCCCTAACAGAATTAATAGTTGCCTTACTACCTAATCCCCTGCAATTCCAAGCAATAATGTTTAATTTCAAACAATTTGGATCAAAACAACGATCCCCCCTACAAGTGATCCCCTCAATTCTATTATTTGTACTAATCATTAACACGAAAACAGGTAATAAATGACAAAGCAGAGAAGGAGATACTCCCTCATTCGGATGCATCCCCATCCCGATCCGAACCCCTCCTTGGTTCCCTGCTATCCCCCCCGTTTTGCCTCATGGGAGATCTGCTCCTTTTCCGGTCTACTCCCCTTCCCTTCCTGTCCCTAGTTCCCCTTCTTTGCTCATTCTCCTGACTTGCATTCGAATGCTCCTGATTGAAGATCACCACCTGCTGTTGCACACGGTTCCTAGGGGCGCTGGTTCCCTCGCCACTCTGTCCCCCGCCAAGTAAAGCTTTGGCCCGCTCCCACCGATCACCGTTCGCATTCACCTCCACTCGGGGCTCCCCTACGGTGATCGTCAGCGTATCCTCCATCTCCCCTGATCCCTCCGTAGGTTCTCCCTTCCGTGCCCCTACCCCTGTCTTCAGTTTCCTTTGTCCCAACTTGGCCAAGTAAGGGAAATTTCCCTTGACTTGGGCCGGCCCAGCCAAGGCATTATGGCCTGCAACAGAACTCGGGCCGCTCTTGGCAACAGTTTTCGCCTCAGCTGGGCCCACTCCAACAGCCGATCCGGCCCGTTCTCCCTCCCCATCCACTAAGCCACGTTCTGTGACAGTATAACTGTCAGGGGTGTCAGCTTTCCCTTCGCATCTTCCCTTACCCGATATCATCCACATGCTCTGCTCCCTAGCCTTCCTTCCCATGCTCCCCTGTTCCGGTCTGTGTCTGGCCCGCTCCCCCGAGATTGTTGTCGTCCCACTTCCGGCGAGGCCCCCCTTTGCCTTGGCCATCGACTTTCGCCTTGGTTGGACCAGCATCCATGGCCCGTATCCACGGCTAGTGCCCTCCCCCTGGTCACAGGTTCGTTCCTCTTCTCCGTGTCTCTCGTTTCCCGAATCTGGTTTGGATTTGTTCCCCCTCCCCTCGCCATCGCCCGTAGTTTCCGATCCCTGATCCTTCCCAATCGAGTTTGGGTCAAATTTCCCATTGTTTCTTTCACAACCGGTCTCTTTGTGTCCAATCATTCCGCATGAGAAACATAGGGAGGAAAGCCCCTCGTAGGCCAGTTCAAGGTGCAGGTTATCCACCTTCAGGAATAGGGGCAGAGGCTTAGTAAGGTTCATTTGGACACAGATTCTAGCAAATTTATCCACCTTTATAGAGTAATATACTTAAACCAGATTGGATTAACACCTGATGAGAAGGAAAAAGATTGGCCAAAAAAAAAATGAGAAGGAAAAAGACAAGAGTGAATGGAATGTGATTAGGATTGACACTCCAAGTTGAAGCTGCTAATGACGTGGACAATAATTAATTAAGAAGTTGATACCCTTAAACAATTATTTGTTTGTTTAATAAGGATGCTTATAAAATCAAATTGGAGATTCCAAAGCTTAACCAGCTTAGCTTAAATAATAATATTCGTTTCTAAATAATGACTTAAATCGTATTTTCTAGATTCAAAATAATCGAATTTTCTACGCTTTTTTTTGGATAACTGAATTTTCATGCCTTAACAGAATCTATATATTTGATAAAAAAAAAACAGAATATATATATATATATATATATATATATTAATTTGGCTAAGATGTATATAATATTGACAAGTAAGCAAAAAAAAAAAAATTCTATTGGTCCACTTAAATTGTATGTTACAATTACATATGTGACATCATATTTTTGTACATGTGGACACTTTCAAATTGCTTCAAAAACACCATATTGAACCTTAAAAACCGTTTCATTTGATCATATTTATTAAAAATCAATTATTCAATATTTTTTAAATTTTTTTCAAGCTTAGTTTTCTACATATCTATAGATAATTATGAATTTTTAGTACATTTAATTCACAAATCTATATTTGTAGGTTTTAAAGTTGTAATTAAAAATTGATGCACTAGGATTTTATTATTTATATATATATTAATTTGGCTAAGATGTATATAATATTGACAAGTAAGCAAAATGAAATTTTTTGATAATTCTATTAGTTCACCTAGATTGTATGATACAATTACATATGTGACATCATATTTTTGTACATATGGACACTTTCAAATTGCTTTAAAGCACCACATTGAACCATAAAAACCGTTTCATTTTATCATATTTATTACAAATCAATTATTCAATATTTTTTTATTTTTTTTCAAGCTTAGTTTTCTACATTTTTGTTTATTAAAAATATCTGTAGATAATTATGGATTTTTAGTACATTTAATTCACAAATCTATATTTGTAGGGTTTAAAGTTGTAATTAAAAATTTATGCACTAGGATTTTATTAATTTTAATATATTAAATTTCTAATTAAAAATTAAATTAAATTTTTAATAAATTCTATTAGTCCACCTAGATTGTATGTTACAATTACATATGTGACAGCATATTTTTGTACATGTCGACATTTTCAAATTGCTTCAAATCACCACATTGAACGTTAAAAACCAATTCATTTTATTATATTTATTACAAATCAATTATTCAATATTTTTAATTTTTTTTCAAGCTTAATTTTCTACATTTTTTTATTGAAAATATCTATAGATAATTATGGATTTTTAGTACGTTTTATTCACAAATCTATATTTGTAGGTTTTAAATTTCTAACTAAAAATAATAAATTAAACAAATTTAATTATAAGTATATTTAAAATTTATCATATGAACTCAAATTATAATAAATAATTTTTAGAAGATACATCTTCTTTATATGTTCATACTTGGTAGACAATATATGTAATAGTTACAATCAAAGTAGAGTGGTTACAATTATTAAAACACGTATATTCAATTTGATATTTGTGGCAAACAGACGATAATAATAAGGGTTAAATACTAAGTAGCTACCTGAACTTTGGACGTTTTGCAACGAGCTACCCGAACTTTGAAAATTCAAAAGGGGCTACCTCAACTTTAAAGAATGTGTAAATAACTACCTCCATCTAATTTCTGACGAATTTCCGACGGCTTTCCAACGATTTTCCGACGATTTTCCGACGAAAGTTGACGGAAAATTGGACGGAGGTAGCCATTTGCACCTTCTTCAAAGTTGAGGTAGCCCGCTTTGAATTTTCAAAGTTCGGGTAGCTCGTTGCAAAACGTCCAAAGTTCAGGTAGCTACTTGGTATTTAACCCTAATAATAACTAACATATTAACTAAGTTGAAGAGCATGCATTAACTTCATATTAGTAATTTTTTTTAGATTATATATATATAATAATTTAAATTTAAACAATTAGAGAACGTTTTATTAATAAATGCATAATGAATACCTATATATATTTTTTGCTAGAAACAATACCAATATAATCAATTATATATATGCAAAATTTTAACTAGATCAAAAATTATGGTGAACTTAACCATAAAACATAATAAAACATTAATGTTTAGAAGAAAAAAAACTAAATAACATCTAAAATTTCAAACAGAAAAGTAACATGTAAAAAAAATATAAAATTATTACTATTATGCCAAAAACAAATATTCTAAATTAACACATAATATCATAATTAATAAATACAGTTATTCAAAAAATATATTTAATGTATAATCATTTTATTTGTTAATATAATATGATAAATATTTATTATCTTATATATATTATTATATATATATAGTTGTGTGTGTATGTGTGAAATTTTAATTTCAAATAACTCCAATTACCTTTAATATAAAAATATATTTATTGAATAGAAATTTTTCCAATAAATTCTCTCCATTAATAAATTGTTAGTGCTAAAAGTTTCAAGCTCAACGTACTAATCATGATGATGATAAAATTAAATATTTATTATTATAAAAAAATCATACTTCAAAAATCTATATTGGATATTTCATAACTAATTATGTGTATATATATAATTATTTTATGCATTATTTAGATTAAATATTTTGTTATAATAAAATATAACTTAAACTAAATAAAAATTAATATATTTAATTTACTGCGCAAAACACATATCAGATATCTAGTAATAATTAATTTTCTTTTAACTTTTAAGTGTTTAACATTTAATTAGGTATTTATATTGAATATTTCATTTTTTTTTAATTTTAATTACAATCTAATAACTCGTTTTTGTTTGTATAGGTAAAAAATGGAACAATAAAACATTTTGTTGTTACTAGATTGCACAAGAAACAAAAATCAGATATTAATTCAAATGTTTAAAAGATTATGCAACAAAAAAAAAATGTTAGGTACCCAAAAATAAAAATAAACACATATACTAATTTATAAAAAATGTGAAAGTTCATGCATTTGAAAAACTTTTATCCTATAAAATTATAATTCTAAAGTTTGAGAGAGATTTTGTTTTATTAAAGAATAACAATACATGTTTTAGTATCTGAAGATTTTACATTTTTACTATATTTAAGGATATGTTGCTCTGTTTAAATAATAACACAAATTAGCATTCACAATTTTGAAAAGGTTTTCAAAAAGTAACCACTGTGCAAAACATATTTGAAAAAGTAACTATACAAAACAAATATTTAGCAAAATGTATATAATCGCTACTGGGGGGTAGCGTTTTTTACAACGTGCGCTACTATGAGTAGCGTTTTTCATGAAGCGCTACTTGGGGTAGCATTTTTCATAAAACGATACTTGGAGTAGCGTTTTTATGAAAAACGCTACACCTAGTGGCGTTTATTTTAATATTTTTTTTTTTTTACCTATTTTGAGCATGACTGTCAGGTTCTGAGAAGTGCCCATCATTTGATAGTGCATGCCTACTTCCTTTTACAATGTTGGGAGAATAAAGGAAGGCATGAGACATTCTTAAGATATATAGATAATTTATTTGCGCACCTTTCTAACTAATATTATTATACATATAGAATACATATATATAACTCTAGATTCGCTAATGCTCCTGGGTTTTAAAAGGAACTTCAGTTACGTGAGGAGAAATGGCAGGTAATGATTTTAACAATTCAAATTTCAATTATTATTTTCGCCGACGAAACTTATATATCGTCGGTAAAGATGTATGTTTACAGACGAACATTATATATCGTCAATAAATATATATTTTTATCGATGAAAATTGAGTTCCGTCGGTAAAGACATAATTAACGACGACAATTGCATTTTGTCGGCAAAAACATGAGATTTTATCAACGAAATTTCTGAATTTTGTCGGTAAAAAAATATTTTGCCGACGAAATTTGATATTGTCGGTGAAATAATTTTTTACCAACGAAAATTAAATTTTGTATGTAAATTAAGATTTAGCGACGAACTTTTACTGATGACATAATTTTTTGTCGGTAAATGTCAGATTTTCAGTAGTGCATTAGAAGAACAACTCCTTATACAGTGAAGTCTCATACAAAAAAATAGTCGTGCAATCGACAACACAACGAGCAAAAATAGTTTACTTATATTAAGAGTTGTAGCGACACACAAATTCTACTTCCATAATGAATTTGTGTCTTACACCTTTGGTCATGTAATCTTCTCTAGGTCTCACCATAGTGATCTCATACACCTATCGTATTTCGTCCATAATCACGACCAATGTAACGATCGGTATTTACATGGTGGACATAACTATGAGAATATCTTATAATGATCCTCCTCCTCTCATGTTTATGGAAACTCAATCTAACTATCTAATCTAGCATTGCGCACTCAGTTTAATCGTTCATATCCCTGATGAAACAAACTAAGATAACAAATATTTCATCAAAACTCAAGAATTTGTTGAGAGTAGTAAGGGTATGTTTAGTATTCCATAAAAATAGTCATCGGTCTCACACAAATATAAGGTGGCTCAACACGAAACTGCAGCGTGGAGGATTGTATTATGTCGACGAGTTAGCTCAACACGAAACTGCAGCACTGGCTCATGGTACCGTCAACAGACAACAATGGTTGGTGCACCGACGGTTGGGACATCCATCGCCAGGGTATCTCCATATGTTATTCCATACATTATTTCCCCAGAATACTAATTTCTCGTGTGAAACTTGCATTTTGGCCAAGAGTCATAGACAATCATATAAACTCTCTCAGACTATAGCAAATTCAGTGTTTTCATTAGTTCATTCTGATGTGTGGGGCCCTGCTCCAACTTCCGGGTCTTGCATGAATCGTACTGGATTTAAGTACTTTGTGATTTTTATAGATGATTGCTCTAGAATGACCTGGGTATACTTCCTTAGAAATAAATTAGAAATAACTGCTAAATTTGTTGCCTTGTATGAAATGATTCAAACACAGTTCCACACACAAATAAAAATCATTCAATCTGACAATGGAGGAGAATTTGTCAATTCCTCCATACAAAATTTGTTTAAGGAGCGAGGTATGATTCACCAAACATTGTGTCCTCATACTACACAGCAAAATGGAGTTGCGGAACGAAAAAATAGAATTATTATCGAGATGACTCGTGCCATTGTGATTGAGTCACATGTTCCTACTTATTTTTGGCATGAATATGTAGCAGCTTCCGTATACCTACTAAATCGCATTCCCACTAAAACTATCAGTCTTAGAACGCCACTGCATGAACTCTCACAACATGTTAGTGTTCCCTCAACATTAACACTTTCACTAAGTATTTTTTAGTGCTCCATCTATGTTCATATCCCCAAATCTGACCGTTCTAAACTTGATCCATGTGCAGTCATATGCGTCTTTGTAGGGTACAGAATTCATCAAGAAGACTATCGTTGTTATCATCCGTCCACACATCGTATATATACTACGATGAATTGTGGCTTTCTTGAAACAGAGTTCTTTTATTTCAGCCAACCTAATGTTCAGGGGGAGAGTCAGATATACCCACTAAGTTGGGTGTTAAGTCTAGTGTGGTCTGACACGGTTCCAACAGAGCCAGTAAGCGGAACCACTGAGCCACTTCCAAATATAGTACAATCTTCCCAGGTGAAAGGATTTAATAGAACATGAAGACATGAAGGTGGTGAATAAGAAAAACATCTGACTCCATTATTGAGAAACTTGTTATTTTGTACATAGAGAACTCGATATATATAGTATAGAGATAACTATCTATATATATTGATTCTATCTATAAAGATACGCATACTAAATATATAATAAACTAAATATAAAATGATAAACTAATTAATATAGATAAACTAAAGATAAAGACTAATCTTGATTAATCTAGACTAGACTACTTAATACTCTAACATTCACCCATGTTCTTTATTTTTCTTGATTTTGATCCTCAAACTTTGAAATTTGCTGAATTGGTCCCCAAATTTCCAATGCTTCTTTGCTTGTGTCGGATCCCAAATCCAATCTTGATCAAATCCTCAATCGAATTGAGCTCGCGCATCTTCATCATTGGTGAGATACTCCACATTAGAATACAAGTTTTTCAAGCTAAAATCCAGATGAAAAGGAAAATAACTCGGTCATGCCATCGCGGTGCCATCTTGGTCATCTCGTCGTGGTCATGTCGTAAAATAAAGAAAGGTCATCTCGGTCATGCCACCTCGGTCATCTCGTCGTGGTCATGCCGTAGTAGCTAACAAACTAATCTAAAATATGAATTCCAACATTCCAATCTTATATTGAATCCATTGTAAATCATTAAAAAACTTAGTTGTGCAAACCCAATTTGATCACACATCTTCACGATACCAAATCGGGATTTCAGCATTGTTGAAGAAGCATTATATCAGCAAATCACAGATCAGCAGCATGAATGATTCGGTCCTTGGAAAGAAGACTCTGATACCATGTTAGATTTAATAGAACATGAAGACGTGAAGGAGATGAATAAGAAAAGCATATGATTCCATTATTGAGAAAGTTATTATTTTGTACATAGAGAACTAAATATATATATAGTATAGAGATAACTATCTATATATATTGATTCTATCTATAAAGATACTCATACTATCTATCTAACTATATATATAATAAACTAAATATAAAATGATAAACTAATTAATATAGATAAACTAAAGATAAAGACTAATATTGAATAATCTAAACTAGACTACATAATACTCTAACATTCACCCATGTTCATTGTTTTTCTTGATTTTGATCCTCAAACTTTGAAATTTGCTGAATTGGTCCCTAAATTTCCAATGCTTCTTTGCTTGTGTCAGATCCCAAATCCAATCTCGATCAAATCCCCAATAGAATTGAGCTCGCACATATTTATCATTGGTGAGATACTCCACATTCGAATACAAGTTTTTCAAGTTAAAATCCAGATGAAAAGGAAACAAAAACTCGGTCATGCCATCGCGGTGCCATCTTGGTCATTTTGTCGTGGTCATGCCGTAAAATAAAGAAAGGTCATCCTGATCATGCCATCGCGGTGCCATCTCGATCATCTCGTCATGGTCATGCCGTAGTAGCTAACAAACTAATCTAAAATCTGAATTCCAGCATTCCAATCTTATATTGAATCCATTGTAAATCATCAAAAACTTGGTTATGCAAACTCAATTTGATCACACATCTTCACGATACCAAATCGGGATTTCAGCATTGTTGAAGAGGCATCGTATCAGCAAATCACAGACCAGCAGGAAGAATGATTTGGTTCTTGGAAAGAAGGCTCTGATACCATGAAAGGATTTAATCGAACATGAAGATGTGAATGTGATGAATAAGAAAAACATTTGACTCCATTATTGAGAAACTTGTTATTTTGTACATAGAGAACTAGATATATATAGTATAGAGATAACTATCTATATATATTGATTCTATCTATAAAGATACTCATACTATCTATCTAACTATGTATATAATAAACTAACTATAAAAGGATAAACTAATTAATATAGATAAACTAAAGATAAAGACTAATCTTGATTAATCTAGACTAGACTACATAATACTCTAACACCAGGCAGACGCTGGTGTCACACTCACCCCGACTAACACTCTTGAGGTAAGTACCAAAATCTCAAATAACGATGATTCCGCTAGTTACTTTGATAAGAATGGTACATGAGAAAAAGAGCAGGGGAGTATGAGGAGACAAATGAGCTGACAAGATATGTACTACCACCCAGAACCACTCGGGGAGTACCACCAATGCGCTATGAACCAGAATATGTGCCAAGAAGATCCAGGTATCCAGTAGCTAACCTGGTAAGGGAGAGTCTGACACCAATTGCTCATGCATTCTCTGCAGTAACATATTCAGTCGATCTACCAAAAAATGTCCAATAAGCCCGAATAAAGATAGAGTGGACCGAGGCAATGAATATAGAGATGAAAGCATTGGAGAAAAACAAAACATGGGAGAAATGCATACTCCCACCTGGAAAAAGGGCAGTAGGATGCATATGGATTTTCACAATAAAACATAAGGTTGATGGTTCAATCGAGAGGTACACGGCGAGACTGGTAGCCAAGGGGTACACCCAGACCAATGAGATTGATTAGTCATAAACATTCTCAGTGGTAGCAAAGATTGACACTATAAGAATATTATTCTCCATAGCAGCAAACAGGGACTGGCCATTACATCAGTTTGATGTAAAGAATGTGTTCCTCCATGGAGATCTCATGGAAGAAGTATACATGGAAGCCCCACCTGACACCCCAGGAAAATTCGAGAAAAGAGAAGTGTGCTGGTTAAAAAAGGCTTTGCATGGATTAAAGTAGTCTCCTCGAGCTTGGTTCGGAAGATTCATTTCAACCATGAAGAATTACTGTTCAAAACACTATTTAGAAGTTTTGTATCGTATGTAGAGTTTTTTACGTATAGTATTATACAGTCAGTCTAAAAGTCAAAAAGTCAAAAATTAACGCATAGTTAGCGTCATTTAATTAGTAATTGAATTATCTACGCATCGTAATTTTTTTGATTTTTTTTGAGTAAGTACATAATTGTATTTATCACCTAATGCATTTAATTATTTCGGTCAAATTATAAAACGAACGATGTTAGATTACAAAAACACTGTATTTCCAATCAAAAAAATTATCATAGATAGATAATTGAATTACGACATAAATGACGTTAACTGTGTTGAGTTTGGACTTATATGATATGAGTTATAATTTTTTTAAGTAAAATTTTAATATCTCAACTTACGGCAGGTCGTACAGTCAATCCGTAAATCCAAATTTAATATCTTTTGCATCATTTGAATCACAATTAAAATATCTACTTACCATAATGTTTTAATTTTAATAGAGACATAATTTTATTTTTAATTAAATATCGAGTCGTCGTTATCGAACAAAAATGTTTTTTTAAAAGAAAAATTAATGTCATAGGCGCCACTTCAAAGTGGCGCCTATTCAATATGCGTCACCCGGGGGTGCGCGTATACCTATTTTTCTAAATATATTTTTTGTATACTTACTTTTCTAACAAAAATAATATGCTTACTTTTAAAAAAAAATTCCAAATCAAGTGCTTTTTGCTAAACTAGGAATATTTGAACATATCTGTTTAAAATTTTATAGGTATCACCATTAAGACTCGTACCTTTATTCAACTCAACAAGAATATTCGTCGTGGTGGATTTTTTTTCACTAAAGAAATTATTGTACATTAGGATCATATTCACACAAAGAATAGTTTTCTAAGAATGTATAATACATGTCATGACTGAAAAGGGCTAACTCAAGAATACACAAAATCATAATGATAGCATGGCTAAGCTAGGAAGTACACCCTACATTTAAGCATATCCAAGAGACACTACTAAGTACTAACAATCACCAAACACATTTCACATTAACTCATAGTTGGAAGAACCAAACGTAATAAAATTATTAACCTCTTGCATAAAATAATTATCCTAAAGTCATGATTATGCAGAGAATCACAATGACAACTTCGTTAGTTCGCACGCGAAAACACATTTCGCAATTAAAAATATATGTAAAACTCAAGAATATTAAAATAAATAATTTTTTTTTTTTGGCCAACAATACGATCGTATTTCATTCAATAACGAGAGAAGAAACCGAATACAAAATGTTATTCGTTACAATGTGTCGGACGTCGGATCCGACTTTCCCAACCCGTTTTGGAAAATATTTTTAAATTTTCGTTTTTGAAAATATCGGGTCTTGGCGAGCGAAGGGTCCGGTCGAGAGGGGTCATCAACCGGACCGAAAAAATTGAAAGAGTCGCCACCGATTAATTGAAGGCTAATCGGAATCCTAAAATTGCCTAGGGTACATGAAATTAACATCCTAGGGCTTAGAAAGGTCTACGTCCAGAGAATCGAGTTCGGGGGATTGATTACATCTTAAAAGCTCGCGAGCTTATAATCCGCCCTTTCGGTACTTTAATTTGCTTTTGAAATTTATTTTCAATTTTGCCTGAATTTCCCGTTTTAATCATGCTTGGCCCAAAAAAAAACTACATGCATTTTCTTTAAATTAAACAAACCATGTACAAACATTTTTTTTTTTTAAATTTTCAAATAAACAAGAGAGAACTAAAGTTAATCGTGCTCGAAAAAAAATGGTTTAACTCTCGAGCCATTTTAAACGTGTCAAAACATGCATGAATGATTTTTGAAGATTTTAAGCTCGTTAGACTAATTTGTCCCATTTTGAGAAGTTATAGGATGTCCAAAAAAAACATATAGGGACCACAATGCAATTTATAAAAATTTGAGCTGAATTGGACAAATATTTTCGAAAATTGCAAAAATGACCCTAAACTATTCTGGACTTATTTGTAACACTTGGTAAAGTTCTAAAATAACCCGAAAATTATTCTAGACTTATTTGTAACATTTTTAAAAGTCATGGAATGTCCAGAAAAATTTAGGAATCAAAAATGTAATTTTTGAAAATATTATAACTAAACTGAAAATATTTTTTTAAAATTACAGAATGGACCCTAAACTATTCTAGATTTATTTGTAACACTTGATAAAATTCCAAAAATAACCCGAAAATTATTCTAGACTTATTTATAACATTTTGAGAAATCATGGAATGTCTAGAAAAGTTTAGAAATCAAAATGTATTTTTTTTTAAAAAGAGCTGAATTAAGAAAAAACAATTTGCACAAATGACCCAAAACTTTTCCGGTTTGATTTATAACACTCGATAACGTCCCAGAAATGACCCGAGAGTCCAAGGACCGAGTTGTAACCTTCATCAAAGTTTGAGAATGACCTAAGTCATTTTTGAAGAAAAAAAATCTTTTTTTTTTTTACATATACATAATATACATATACATAATATATATATATATATATTAAACATATAGATAGATAGATAACATAGACATAATATAAATATATATAGTAATACATAAACATAATATAAATATATATTATACATATAGATATAATAGTATAAACATAATATAAATATATATAGTAATACATAAACATAATATAAATATATATTATACATATAGATATAATAGTAATACATAAACATAATATAAATATATATTATACATATAGATATAATAATATTACATAAACATAATATAAATTAACAAGTATATTATACATAAATAGATAATATATGTATATAAACTCTCAATTTTATTTCACATTTAGAAAATACAAAAATATGATATTGAAGATTAGAGAAATATACCTAACTCATGGGAGGTTAAAATACCGTACGAGAAACCGAGTCCGATAATTATCGGTATTTATTTTCACTCATTTTTTTCTCTCATTCTCTCTTGAACATGAAGATCACCATCTTTCTCCTTTGAATCCCCCCTTATTACATATCATAACTCTCCTATTTATAGGAGGAGTTCTCTTCAATTGATTGGAGGAGTGTGTGATGCTCATCCTTGCATGCTTCTTACATGCTCCAACACATGGAAGAAGTGTGTCAACTTGTGGAAGGAGTGTGCCAACTTGTGGAAGGAGTGTGCCAACTTGTGGAAGGAGTGTGCCAACTTGTGGAAGAAGTGTGCCAACTTGTGGAAGGAGTGTGGATTGCTCGATTGCTTGCGTACGGTATTTGACCCCGAGCCAAAATCAGGTGTTTACAGTTGCCCCTCTTTGAACACATACTCATGGGAGTGATCTCATGAGTGTGTGTTCAAAGACAAACAACTGATTTTGGCTCCTCTTTATTCATTATTTACATAGTAGACAAACATCATCACACAACTTTCGGAAGCTAGACACCTATAGGACCCGATCGTTGTCGATGATTTGCAGAGACTGAGTGTCTAAACGCTCATTTGCTTGTGACTCCCAGAAGCTGGACACCTACAGGTCCTGGTCGTCGAGGATGACTTGCGGAGGTTGAACACCTAAAGGCTCCGTTTGTCGGCTTGTGACTCGATGGGGATGACTTGCGGAGGCTGAACACCTAAAGACTTCGCTCGCCGACTTGTGACTTGTTGGAGATGAATTGCGGAGGCTGAACACTTAAAGGCTCCGCTAGTTTTTGTTTTTTTTTTGCGACTTCACTGGGGATGACTTACGGAGGCTGAACACCTAAAGGCTCCACTCGCCGTTTTTTTTCTTCCAGAAGCTGGATAACTACAGGTCCTGGTTGTCGAGATGACTTGCGAAGGCTGAACACCTAAAGGCTCCGCTCGTCGTTTTTTATTTTTTTCCAGAAGCTGGATAACTATAGGTCCTGGTTGTCAATGAGACTTGTGAAGTTTGAACACCTAAAGGCTTCGCTCGTTTTTTTTTCTTGTGACTCCAAGAAGCTGGATAACTACAGGTCTTGGTCGTCGATGATTTTTTTTCCAGAAGCTTTGTTGAGTGTGACATACATGGGTTGAGCACCTCAAGGCCCCGTTCGTCGGCTTGTAACTTTCAGAAGCTGGACATCTACAGGTTCTGATAATTGGGGATGACTCGCGGAGGTTGAGCACCTAAACGCTCCGTTCGTCGGTTTGTAACTCTCTGAAGTTGGATAACTACAAGTCCCGATTGTTGATGATGACTTGCGAAGGTTGAGCACCTCAAGGCCCCGTTCGTTGGCTTGTAACTTTCAAAAGCTGGACATCTACAAGTTCTGATCGTTGGGGATGACTTGCGGAGGTTGAGCACCTAAACGCTCCGTTCGTCGGTTTGTAACTCTCGGAAGTTGGAAATCTAAAAGTCCCGATTGTTGATGATGACTCGCGGAGGTTGAGCACCTTAAGGCCCCGTTCGTCGGCTTGTAACTGTCAGAAGCTGGACATCTACATGTTCTGATCGTTGGGGATGACTTGCGGAGGTTGAGCACCTAAACGCTCTTTTCGTCGGTTTGTAACTCTCAGAAGTTGGAAATCTACAAGTCCCGATTATTGATGATGACTCGCGGAGGTTGAGCACCTCAAGGCCCCGTTCGTCGGCTTGTAACTTTCAGAAGCTGGACATCTACAGGTTCTGATCGTTGGGGATGACTTGCGGAAGTTGAGCACCTAAACGCTCCGTTCGTCGGTTTGTAACTCTCGGAAGTTGGAAATCTACAAGTCCTGATTGTTGATGATGACTCACGGAGGTTGAGCACCTCAAGGCCCCCGCTCATTAGCTTGTAATTCACTTTGGAGGTAAAAACCCTTCTCGAGATGTCTAACTGTTTGTGAGAACTTCTCCGTCTGTTTTCTCATTAATCGACTATGGAGTCCTTCTTGATGGAGTTCCCTAAAGTCATTCATGCTTTGTTCAAAATGTGTATCCATGCAAGTTGTCGAGGCAACTCAATGCAGATCATAACTTCTTTTTATTGCTACTGTGGGAAACATTGTCGTCCACTTTTGAGCATTTTTTTTATTTTATTTTTTTATCTCTTGATTTTCTTTCCTTTTGCTACGGTATTTTTTTTTTTTTACCGCACCTCTCGATTCCCTTAATTTTTGCTTAGGTCGCCCTTTTGGTTTTTCAACCTAGCAGGGATTTGATTCCTTTCCTTTTGCCATGATCGCCCTTTTTAGGGATTTTTAATCATGCCCCCCTTCCCTAAATTTTGCCTAAACCGCCCTTTCAGGTTTTCGATTTAGCGGGAATTTCTCTCATTTTTTGGAGGCTCGCTTTCTGATTACGAGTTTTTTTCCTGCATCCACATTGATTGGATTGGGGAGATCTCTGTTGTCCATGTCAGTGATGATCATAGCTCCCCCACTGAAAATCTCTTGATGACATCAATCCCTTCAAATTTAGGTACAAACTTGCCCCGAGAGTCTTGATTGACTTGAAGGATAATTTTTTTTATCTCTCGTTTTTTTCAATCATTTTGCTACGGTATTTTTTTTTTTTACCGCACCTGTGGGTTCCCTTCATTTTTGCCTAGGTTGGCCTTTCGGGTTTTCAACCTAGCAGGGATTTGAATCCTCTCCTTTTGCCATGATTGTTCTTTTGAGGATTTTCAATCATGCCCCTCTTCCCTAAATTTTGCCTAAACCGCCCTTT
Source organism: Chamaenerion angustifolium (assembly GCA_946814005.1). Classification (NCBI taxonomy): domain Eukaryota; kingdom Viridiplantae; phylum Streptophyta; class Magnoliopsida; order Myrtales; family Onagraceae; genus Chamaenerion; species Chamaenerion angustifolium. Next base: position 35,606,584 of record OX328266.1, on the reverse strand, counting down.
CGGGTTTTCGATTTAGCGGGAATTTTCTCTCACTTTTGGAGGTTCGCTTTATGGTTACGAACTCCTTAAGGATAGGATGTTCTAACTGCGTCCATTTTGATTGGACTGGGGAGTTCTTGGTTGTCTATGTCGGTGACGATCATGGCTCCTCCACTGAAAACCTCTTTGACGACATAAGGTCTTTCATATTTAGGCATGAACTTGCCCCGAGAGTCTGGATTGACTCGAATTTTTTTTTCTGAGAATTAGATTGCCTGCTTGTAATTCTCTTGGACTGACTTTCCTTTTAAATGCACGAGCCATGTGTTGCTGGTACAAATGCCCGTGGCACTGCGCGATGAGCTGCCTTTTGTCATGAGGTTCAATTGCAAGTATATGCATTTCGCCTACTCTGACTCGTCCTTCTCTGCCTCGGCGAGGATCCTAGTTGGCGAGAATTCTACTTCAATTGGCAACACGGCTTCGATCCCGTAAACAAGGGAGAATGGGGTTGCCTTTGTTGGTGCCTGTATTGAGGTCATGTATGCCATGAGTGCCCAAGACAGCTTATCATGTCATTCCTTCAATTGATGCTTCCACTACGCCATTCATTTGTGGGTGATATGGAGATGAATTTTTATGCTTGATCACAACTCATCGACCAATTTAGTTTTGTGGCATTGCCGGTGATGATTGACTTCGGCATCCCATGACACACGACGATGTCCTTGCTGATGAAAAATTCAATGGCATTTGTCGTTATTGACGCCAGGGTAATAACCTATACTCCTGGTGAAGTAATCGATTGTAATCAATATGAATCGATGAACGTTGGATGCCTTTGGGAAAATCATGTTGATTACATCGATGCCTAACGTTTTGAAATCCCGTGGGGAATTTCTGGAATAGAGCTCGTGCAGTGACGCGTGGATTTGGTCCGCGTATACTTGACAAATGTGATATTGTTGGGCATGTTTTATACAGTCAGCCGTCATGGTGAACCCAAAGTACCCAAGTCTTGCACGTTCATGTGTGGGCTGCAACAACCTTCATGAATTTCTTCCATTAGATGTTCAGCTTCTTTAGCATTCACGCATCTCAAATGGGTATAGTCGGGCCACTGGGAAATTAATTGCAAGTCATTCCTCGCATGACCATTCATACATTTTCTTGTGGCGTTCTCTGGGAACTCCGCATGCCAGATTTCTTTTTTATAACAGTGAGTCATGGTTGACTGTATGATTCTTCGAGTGTACAACAATAGGTTGAAACCTCTTTGATTTTGATCTCCATTGGCAGTTTTTGGTTTCCCGGAGAAATTTTACTCATGGGCGCGAGCGTTGCCAATTTTTTTGAACGCAAAGACGCAAATAAGAACACAAGGTGATTGTTGGTTTGCTTCTCTTCTTCGCAGCTTTCATCCCCGTGGTGATGACGTTGCTGGCGTCATTGTTGTTGTCCCTCCATAGGTTTCTCCACCCTTCAGGGAATCCGATCAGTTGGAAGTACTTCGCCTTGCTGTGACGAACTTTCCGTAGTGGCTACATTTCAAGCCTTTCCGATCGACGCTGCTAACAATGGCATCTCTCTGCATCGACAATGACGTCTCCCCTGTTGTGAACAACGACGAGCGTCAACAATGGCATCTCCTATGCAGGAGTCAACAACGCCGTCTGTCCCGTGTCAACAATGGTGACTCTTATGCAGGAGTCAACAACGGTGTCTTCCCCGTGTCAACAATGGCGACTCTTCTGCAGGGGTCAACAACGGTGTCTGTCCCATGTCAACAATGACATCTTGATGGCGTCTTCCCCGTGTCAACAATGACGTCTTTTCATCTCTATTTAAGTCGCATATGCTTTAGCTCGATCAAACGAAAGGGAGTTGTTTTTCTCATTTCCTTTACTTTGTAAAACAACCTTCCCTTTTCCGGTGGTCGAATGTGGTCTGGTGGCGTGGGTTGATTTGACTATGATTGCCACTTTCTCTAAGCGAGGCGTAACATAGAAGACGGGCTCAATTATGATGATGAACCTCGGTGTCCCTCCTTGTTGCGGTACCCATTACTTATCTCTGGTCCCTTCCTTGATAGGATAGTTGCATAAGTTGATTCTTCATCAGGTAACGGATTTTTCTCGGAGTAGATCTCGTTTTTCCTGATCATATTCCTCACTCACTGCATTCAGGAATTGATACAATTTGGTATCTGCTTGATTTTGTGTTTCAAATTGCAATGTCGTCTGAGCCAACAGATCATTCACTGTAATGTATAAAGTCAAATTCGGCAAGGGTACCCCCATTAGCGAGTGGACGGACGAAAAAGCCCCTGGGAGCTTCATTGAGGAGAGTTCCACTAGTGATACCGGTTGAAAATAAGCATGACAAGCCCTCGTGAGCATCAATGTCATTGAGTTGGATCACTTGGTGTGGGCCTGGTATGAAACGGCAAGGAGAGGAAACAACAATGTCCCTGAACTTTCGGCTAAATGTTTCCTCCAGTCGAATTCATAATCTTTGAAATTAGGACGAAAACCCAGTCCTAAAAGTATTTTTTTCCTTCCGGGTGTGTGATGGTCATATGTGGGAGGTAGACCTTGGTCAGGATGGCCATATGTGGGAGGTGGAGCTTCGTCAGGATGGCAAAAGTGCCTTACATGGATTGATGAAGTACCACGACAGTAGTGTTCCTCGGGAAGACGAGATCAGGGATACTGTGGTAGTCACGGCTGCCTGGAGCTTAGAAAAGCAAAAATCCGCTCGACCTAGGAGGTCATGCCAACGATTGACTGCACTGTGCGGGAACTCATGGTGTGCATGGTTTGCTTTAGCTTGATGAATTTCTCCTCGTGTTTTTTTAGGTGCTGGAGTCATCGAATGTCGCATGGATTTCCGGAAACCTAAATCAAAAATACCATAGTAAGAAGGATGAATACACAATTGATCATGCATGATTGATTTAAAAAATTCAGCATGTTCCGTTCATTCCATTTGTAGAATTTGATTGCATGTATGGCAAAAGTTTTTTTTAAAAATTACTTTATAAGGATTTGGCCAATTGATGTCTAGTTCTTAAGACGTTTCACACAACGACGTAGCTCATTGAGTGCATTTGATGCTTGTTCCTTGGTTCAAACGAAGGTCGATGACATGTATTTTGAAAATCTTTTTATTTGCCTCTTTCTTCGTATGAATTGTTCAAGGGTGTCATTCAACTTAGCAACGTTGCCCCCACATTTTTCCAAAGTGCCCCAACATTTCTAGAATGACGGTGGTTGTTGGAGTCTATCCCTGATTATCTCATCCGGGTTGAAAGACCAACTTGCTGGTGTCGAATGGAATTTGTGAACGTATTCCGTTGTTGTTAATCACGCAGACGCGTTTTCCATATTTCAGAATTCAGACAAGGCGTTGAGAATCCAATTGACTTTGTAATTTACGAGCTCGTGAACCTTGTCAATCTTCTTGTTCATGTATTTCTGATTCCCTTTTGTCATGACTTTCCATATTCGGGCAATTTCAACCCTAGGGGGCTGTACGGCCTTAATGTGAGGGCAATGATTTTTTTTTTTCATCCTTACCAAAGATGGTGCGTGAAACGTCTTAAGGATACAAGATTGAATGAACGGAGCTTACATATTTTTTTTTTTTTGAAAAATGCAATGCAAGTGCGAGAATTTAACTTCATTAGTAAGACTCGTATTACATTTACAACAGTCTGGAATATATAATACAAAAGGCCCAATCCTATACATGTCATGATCTAAGGCCAAAACAAAACCCATTTACATCAATGGGCCAAACTTGTTCATGGGCCAAATTTCTTCATGGGCCGTGGGCCAATCTCATATCCAAATAATTGGGCCGAATTCTCATTTACATTAGTTGTGCCCAAAATATGGAAATACACACAAAACGGGTAAAGACTAAACACGGTGTGGAGCTTTTGTTCTAAATGGATGGTATTTTTAGGTCCTCTGAACCAGCGGAACCTCACCCCCTAAAGAGGATCACGGGCCCATTCCGATCATCGAGTTGAGTTGTTTGGGTGCGTGCCGGCGGTCCAAACCGCTTCGGGCGCATTCCCCTACTAAACTCCCTAAGCTCTTAATGTGCTCCAGGTCCGAGCGGGTAATGGTAACCAGCGTGGTGTGTGCAAAACAAGAATTTAATTTTTTTTTTTTTTTTATTACAATTACATCGCCTTTTGGACAAAATTTGAAACTGCAAGAATGAGCAAACGGTCAAAACGGATATGGCAAAATATAATATGGCAAAGCAAACATGACAAAGCCTAAACCCTCTAAAAGAGGTCCCCAGCAGAGTCGCCAAATTGTCGGACGTCGGATCCGACTTTCCCAACCCGTTTTGGAAAATATTTTTAAATTTTCGTTTTTGAAAATATCGGGTCTTGGCGAGCGAAGGGTCCGATCGAGAGGGGTCATCAACCGGACCGAAAAAATTGAAAGAGTCGCCACCGATTAATTGAAGGCTAATCGGAATCCTAAAATTGCCTAGGGTACATGAAATTAACATCCTAGGGCTTAGAAAGGTCTACGTCCAGAGAATCGAGTTCGGGGGTTTGATTACATCTTAAAAGCTCGCGAGCTTATAATCCGCCCTTTCGGTACTTTAATTTGCTTTTGAAATTTATTTTCAATTTTGCCTGAATTTCCCGTTTTAATCATGCTTGGCCCAAAAAAAAACTACATGCATTTTCTTTAAATTAAACAAACCATGTACAAACATTTTTTTTTTTTAAATTTTCAAATAAACAAGAGAGAACTAAAGTTAATCGTGCTCGAAAAAAAATGGTTTAACTCTCGAGCCATTTTAAACGTGTCAAAACATGCATGAATGATTTTTGAAGATTTTAAGCTCGTTAGACTAATTTGTCCCATTTTGAGAAGTTATAGGATGTCCAAAAAAAACATATAGGGACCACAATGCAATTTATAAAAATTTGAGCTGAATTGGACAAATATTTTCGAAAATTGCAGAAATGACCCTAAACTATTCTGGACTTATTTGTAACACTTGGTAAAGTTCTAAAATAACCCGAAAATTATTCTAGACTTATTTGTAACATTTTTAAAAGTCATGGAATGTCCAGAAAAATTTAGGAATCAAAAATGTAATTTTTGAAAATATTATAACTAAACTGAAAATATTTTTTTAAAATTACAGAATGGACCCTAAACTATTCTAGATTTATTTGTAACACTTGATAAAATTCCAAAAATAACCCGAAAATTATACTAGACTTATTTATAACATTTTGAGAAATCATGGAATGTCTACAAAAGTTTAGAAATCAAAATGTATTTTTTTTTAAAAAGAGCTGAATTAAGAAAAAACAATTTGCACAAATGACCCAAAACTTTTCCGGTTTGATTTATAACACTCGATAACGTCCCAGAAATGACCCGAGAGTCCAAGGACCGAGTTGTAACCTTCATCAAAGTTTGGGAATGACCTAAGTCATTTTTGAAGAAAAAAAATCTTTTTTTTTTACATATACATAATATACATATACATAATATATATATATATATATATTAAACATATAGATAGATAGATAACATAGACATAATATAAATATATATAGTAATACATAAACATAATATAAATATATATTATACATATAGATATATATAGTAATACATAAACATAATATAAATATATATTATACATATAGATATAATAGTATAAACATAATATAAATATATATAGTAATACATAAACATAATATAAATATATATTATACATATAGATATAATAGTAATACATAAACATAATATAAATATATATTATACATATAGATATAGATATAATAATATTACATAAACATAATATAAATTAACAAGTATATTATACATAAATAGATAATATATGTATATAAACTCTCAATTTTATTTCACATTTAGAAAATACAAAAATATGATATTGAAGATGAGAGAAATATACCTAACTCATGGGAGGTTAAAATACCGTACGAGAAACCGAGTCCGATAATTATCGGTATTTATTTTCACTCATTTTTTTCTCTCATTCTCTCTTGAACATGAAGATCACCATCTTTCTCCTTTGAATCCCCCCTTATTACATATCATAACTCTCCTATTTATAGGAGGAGTTCTCTTCAATTGATTGGAGGAGTGTGTGATGCTCATCCTTGCATGCTTCTTACATGCTCCAACACATGGAAGGAGTGTGCCAACTTGTGGAAGGAGTGTGCCAACTTGTGGAAGGAGTGTGCCAACTTGTGGAAGAAGTGTGCCAACTTGTGGAAGGAGTGTGGAAGAGTGTGGATTGCTCGATTGCTTGCGTACGGTATTTGACCCCGAGCCAAAATCAGGTGTTTACACAATGCATCTAAGAAGCGGTGTTGGGGGTGAAGACACCCAATCTGAAGGACACAACCCCGCAAGAACATTCTTTGCTACCCAATCCGCACAAGCATTGGCGGACCGAGGGACATGCTCCCAAGCGATGTCTCCGATCAATAGTGACCGCGACATCACATTAGACAAAATGGGATCAACCCTCCAAGCAAAGACCCGACCTCGAATCTGGTTAATGATGTTCAAGGCGTCTGACTCGATGATGACTCTAGACCACCCCATGTCGATGGCCAGAAGGACCGCATGATAGATCGCTTGCGCCTCAATTTCGTCGACCGACCCCGCGAGTAGAATACCGTCACGGCCACCCCGGATAGCCCCGTCATGATCTCGTGCGATAACTCCAAGCGCTCCTCGCCCCGAAGACCCGCACCAAGCCCCATCACAGTTGATTTTAATCACCCCGGGAGGTGGGCGAACCCACCCCCTAACAAGACTGTCAGTTCGGTCTGGCATGTCGGCTTGGCCTAGCTCTCGAAGCGTCCGATCGATCTCAAGCAAGACGGATGAGACGTTCGGTTGGATGTTCTCATAGGTTAGCTTGCATCGAGTCTTCCAAATCACCCAACATATCACCATAAGGCGCCTCCACACTATCTTCTTCACCCTCCTATCCGAGCCCGTGAATGTTGTTGCCTCCACAAGCCAATCGTCGATTGAGCTCGCTCCAACCGTGGCCCACGCATGATCGTTGAAATTTTGCCAAACCTGTTGAACCCAAGGACAAACAAACATCATATGTTCACGAGACTCTAAGAGGAGACAAGACGGGCACAAGGTGTCGACCGCGAGTCCCCTTCTCGCAAGAGTTCCCCTAGTTGGCAAGTAGTCATTCGCCAATTTCCACATGAAGGCCTTAATCTTTGGCCACACATTCGCTCCCCATATAGCTGGCCACACCGAAGGAAGAACAATGTCCTGGCTGCGGCTCGCGACCCGCGCCACCTGTCCTTGGGCAGGAGTCGCTCAGAGATGATGATAAACCGATCGGACGGAAGTGTCTCCCGATGTTGAATGAGGCCACCTGTGTCTATCCGGAGCTCGAACCAAGGGAATGTGCTGCTGCAGTACCGCGTCGACGTCGTCCTCATGGACCGCATTGCGGACCAGGTCTTCGTCCCATGATGGTGAGTCTGGCCGAAGCCAGTCGGCCACTCTCGGAGAGGAAGGCTGGAGGCCGTCCTCCCTCGGTCTGATCCTCTCTTGCCTACGCGCGGTTACCCAAGAGTCCGTAAATGGATTGATCGTCCTCCCGTCACCTAGAAGCCAAGCCCCATGTGCACGAATAACCTCCCAGCCCTCAAGCAAGCTCGACCAAGCCCATGATGCTCTACTCCCCAAGCTCGCCTGCATGAAAGAAGACTCCGGAAAATAAAGGCCTTTGAGGAATCAAACCCATAAAGAGTCCGGCTCATCTAAGATCCTAGCCGCCATGTTTGCCAGTATAGCTCTGTTAAAATCATGCATATCCCTAAAGCCATATCCCCCAATAGATTTGGCCCTAGTCATGGAGGCCCATTTTTTTCCAATGGATCTTCCTATTGCCTTCCCGAGACCCCCACCAGAAGCGAGCAATCATGCCATTAACCTCATTACACCATGATATCGGGAGCTTGAAAACATGCATAACATAAGTTGGGATAGTACTCAAGACCGATTTGATAAGTACCTCCTTACCCGCATGATTAAGAAGTTTGTTCCTCCAACACTGTAACTTGTCCTGAATCCTTTCTTTGAGATAGGTCATGGCATCCCACTTTGATCTCCCCCAAACCGTTGGGAGTCCCAAATAGAAACTCGGGTCAATCTGATTTGTGACCCCAAAAAGCATCGATATGTCCCTCTTGAACCCCTCATGAGCCCCCGAGTTGAAATAGAGTGACGACTTTGAGAAATTGATCTTCTGTCCTGATGCCGCGCAGTACGAATCCAGGGTTACCTTCAGATTGGTTGCCAAGTTCATCGCGCCTTTGAGGAAGAAGATAGAGTCGTCCGCGAAGAAGAGGTGTTGAATTTCAGGACACCCCTTCCTCGGGCGGATACCCCTAATGTTCCCCTGTCTGACCTGGTCGTCAAGCAATCTAGAGAGCACATCAACGACTAATATAAAGAGATAGGGTGAAAGAGGGTCACCCTGTCTTAGGCCTCTCGATGGCTGGATGATCGCCGATTGCTTCCCGTTTACCGTTACCTTGTATATAACCGTCGATATACATGCATAAATCCAATTAATCCATCTTTCACAGAATCCCCGCTTCCTGAGGCCCTCGATAAGAAAGTCTCATTCAACCCGGTCGTATGCCTTCTGCATGTCTATCTTCAGTGCACATTCAGTCCTATTCGAGGTTGTTCTTGGCTTGCCTCTTGTCTTCAGGTAGTGGAACATCTCGTGGGCTATGATAATACTGTCATGTATCCGTCTCCCTGAAACGAAAGCACTCTGGAACGGGGTGATCAGTTCTGGCAAATAGTTTTTTAGTCTATTCGCCAGAACCTTAGAGATAACTTTATATCCAAAGTTACATAAGCTTATAGGTCTAAAGTCGGGCGCACACAACGGGTTAGCCACCTTAGGAATCAGGGTAATATGAGTTTGATTTAGAAAGGAGGGCATGATACCTGATGAGAGGAACGCATTGACCGAAGTGAGCATATCTGATCCAATTGTGGCCCAACTCTTTTGGAAAAACGACCTAGAGAAGCCATCCGGGCCCGGAGCCCTAGAGCCCCCCATCTGAAAGCAAGCCCTTCTAACCTCCTCTATCGTAGCCAGACCAGAGAGTGTGTCGTTCATCTCATTCGACACCATCACAAGGACGCAACTTAGGATTTGATCTGGTCGACCCGAAGTTGACCCCCCAAACCTGTCCGATCTGAATAATCCCGAGTAAAAGCCATGCAGTTCGGCCCTTATGTCCTTCTCATGCTCCAACCAGACCCCATCAGTACTACGCAACCGGATAATCTTATTCCGTCTCCGTCTAGACATAGTCGTTTGGTGAAAGAACTTGGTGTTCTTATCCCCGTTGCTTAGCCACTTAAGCCTCGACCGTTGCTTCCAAAAGATCTCTTCCCATTTCCATAAAGCATGCAGTCTAGATTTAAGTGCCCTGTCACGGTCTAAGTCCGCGTCCCCGTTGTGTGAAGAACGTAGCTGCCGAATCTGTTGTTTTACCTTAGCAATTTCCATGACATTGTTTTTGAACTCCCTCGAGCTCCATTCCATTAAAGTTGATCTGCAGTTGTCGAACTTGGGTTTCAAACCCTCGGCCGACCGAATGGGTCCACCACGCGTCCAAGCTCCTTCGATGACACCCAAGCACTCATCGCTTTCAAGCCACATATCTTCGAATCTGAACAGTCTCTTGGCTTTCGCCTCCGGGGGTGATAAGTGTAGGGAGATAGGCGCATGATCCGAGCCAATGATAAGCTCGTGGGTACACTGTGCTTTAGGGAACATGGTAAGCCAATTCGGATTTGCTACCGCTCTATCCAATCTCTCCCGAATCTGGTCCCCTCATCGCCTATTATTGGTCCATGTGAAGATCGAGCCTTTGTAGCCTAGGTCTTCAAGTGAAAGATCCTCCAAAAGAGAGTTGAAACCGTCAATTTTGTTCTGGTCCTTCCTACCCCCACCCTCTTTCTCCCTATGGTGGGAGATGTCGTTGAAGTCCCCCACGCAAACCCACGCATCCACACGGCTCCTCCCTATTCCCCTCAGAACATCCCAATTAAGGCACCTCCTCATGAAGACCGAGTCCGCGTAAACCCAAGTCACCCTACACGTACCCCTGAACTGCATACTGGACACCGAAGTGTCAATGAAATTCTTGTCTGAACTGTGGAACTGAATGTCGACCTCCTTTATCCACCAAAGAGCCAACCCTCCACTAGCACCGATGGGATGGACATACCTCGCAAAGTCCATCCCGACTTCCCTACGAACCTTCTCACAGTGGGCCTCGGTCTTCTTTGTTTCCATTAAGAAAACGATCGAAGGCCTCGAGCCCTTCACCAGGTCTTTTAGGTGGCAAATTGTCAGGGGAGACCATAACCCCTGACAATTCCAGCTTAGGAAACTCATTGGGCCCCCGTGGCTGTTTTAGGACAGCCACCAGAACCCTTTGAGTTATCATCGACTTTGGTCACCCGACCACCCTTTCTCTTCGCACCCTGTTTAGTCTGACTTGCCACATACAGCACTTCCTGTTGTTCCTGCCCAAAACAGATCATCTCACCATTGCCTATCGTCGACGGTCCACTTTGTGTCTTCCGCCTCTTGTTCGGCCCTAGCTGCAAAATGTCCATCTCAGGTTTAGCCTGATTCTGCGTCGCTTGACCCCATGTGTGGCCGAGCAGATGTGTCGCAGGTGTGATGTTGTGTATGGCCGATGCAAGCAACGAGCTCCCCTTGACAGACTGGACAGGGGTAGCAGTGATCATTGGCAGGTCTAGGACAGGTTCGGCAGTCGTCGAAGGCCTGCATTCGGGGACAGTACCAAGGGAAGCAGGTAACGTGATTATCTCAGCACCCGTTGGCCTGCATACAGCACCATTTGCAGGCCCACATTCGGTAACCGTGGCTGGCCTCTTCTCATGAACAAGGCAAACCGGGATTATCTTCTTCCCAACCAAGTCACACGGGATGCAAGGTATCTGGCAGCTGGAACCCCCATTCATCTCATCAAGACTGTTTATCTGCGCCAGCCTACCCGATCCACCATTGTCAACAACAACAGCATTATCACTATCATTCCCCGGCCTATGAGTCCCGAGCTGATCTTCCGTCGCCTTGACCGTTGGAGGACAGAGGTTGCCCGTGAGTCCCCCTCCCATCTTGGCCTGTCTAGCCATGGCTCCACAATGTGAGGCTTGCACCTCAGACGGCATGTTGCTTGCAGCCTGGCTCCAGGATGATCCTCCCCGTTAAGCAGCTTTCGAAGTCGTTTTCCTTTGCAGGCCATTGGGCTGCATCGGTCCCTGGCCCTTCATCACCTCACTCCAAGATTTGAATCGGTGGTCCCTAGAGGTGTCCAGCCGTGCACCACCCCCCACAGTAACCCACCGATTGTTCATCTTGGGGCGATCACAAGACGTCCAAGGCCCGTAAAGAGGCGAGCCTTCGACTGGATCGGTGATAACCGGGTCCGAGCACGACTTAGAAGAATGCCCAATCAAGCCGCAACCATAACAGAAATCAGAAAGCCTCTCGTATTTAACTGACGCCCACTTCCCATTCCCTTTCGAGTCAAACCATCTAATCCTTGGCATTAAGGGTGACAGTGTATCCACCTCTACTTGCACCCTAAGAAAAGTCATTTGCTTCATGACATTGTTCTCCTCCGTCTTAATGCATCGACCGATACTGTCCCCTATACTCTGAGCATTATGTTTATTCATCATCTCTAAACTCAGCCCGTGAATTTGAACCCATATCTGAATCTTTGTAAAATCAATCTCGGCAATCGCTTTGTCAACAGGGCACAGCTTCACATTCAAGCACAACCCGTGGATAGACCACAGTGACAATTCTAGTATTTGATCAAGCTCCCTATCACTAGCAAAATCGAATACCAGAGTCGTGTCGTTTACCTCCCCGATATCAACCGGGCCAAACTTTGCCCACGCCTCCTTAAGAACCAATTTCACGATGTTGTTCTTGAGGTGCTTGTCCGAAAGCAGAGTCCCCAGAGCTCGGTTATCCGGTGCTTTCTCCAGACCAAGAGTCTCCGACGACAGCAGACACAGAGTGGCCATCCCCGGTGCCGATTCCCCGTGAGACGTTGAGCCAGAAGCCATAGCCGAACCAGATCAGATATGCTCACAACAATCGCAACGCACCTGCACACAGGGGAAAAGGAAGGCAAGCAATGTATATAGGGAAGGGTATGGAAGTAACTCAAATTACCACTGAATGATCGGAAGTAAGCAGGGCAACCAATCGGGAAGAAGAACCGACATCCGTAACTTCCACAATTGGAAATATAGCTTCAGCAAGCAGCACGTAATCTCTTCATCGGTCCCTGGCCCTTCATCACCTCACTCCAAGATTTGAATCGGTGGTCCCTAGAGGTGTCCAGCCGTGCACCACCCCCCACGGTAACCCACCGATTGTTCATCTTGGGGCGATCACAAGACGTCCAAGGCCCGTAAAGAGGCGAGCCTTCGACTGGATCGGTGATAACCGGGTGCGAGCACGACTTAGAAGAATGCCCAATCAAGCCGCAACCATAACAGAAATCAGAAAGCCTCTCGTATTTAACTGACGCCCACTTCCCATTCCCTTTCGAGTCAAACCATCTAAACCTTGGCATTAAGGGTGACAGTGTATCCACCTCTACTTGCACCCTAAGAAAAGTCATTTGCTTCATGACATTGTTCTCCTCCGTCTTAATGCATCGACCGATACTGTCCCCTATACTCTGAGCATTATGTTTATTCATCATCTCTAAACTCAGCCCGTGAATTTGAACCCATATCTGAATCTTTGTAAAATCAATCTCGGCAATCGCTTTGTCAACAGGGCACAGCTTCACATTCAAGCACAACCCGTGGATAGACCACGGTGACAATTCTAGTATTTGATCAAGCTCCCTATCACTAGCAAAATCGAATACCAGAGTCGTGTCGTTTACCTCCCCGATATCAACCGGGCCAAACTTTGCCCACGCCTCCTTAAGAACCAATTTCACGATGTTGTTCTTGAGGTGCTTGTCCGAAAGCAGAGTCCCCAGAGCTCGGTTATCCGGTGCTTTCTCCAGACCAAGAGTCTCCGACGACAGCAGACACAAAGTGGCCATCCCCGGTGCCGATTCCCCGTGAGACGTTGAGCCAGAAGCCATAGCCGAACCAGATCAGATATGCTCACAACAATCGCAACGCACCTGCACACAGGGGAAAAGGAAGGCAAGCAATGTATATAGGGAAGGGTATGGAAGTAACTCAAATTACCACTGAATGATCGGAAGTAAGCAGGGCAACCAATCGGGAAGAAGAACCGACATCCGTAACTTCCACAATTGGAAATATAGCTTCAGCAAGCAGCACGTAATCTCTTCATCGGTCCCTGGCCCTTCATCACCTCACTCCAAGATTTGAATCGGTGGTCCCTAGAGGTGTCCAGCCGTGCACCACCCCCCACGGTAACCCACCGATTGTTCATCTTGGGGCGATCACAAGACGTCCAAGGCCCGTAAAGAGGCGAGCCTTCGACTGGATCGGTGATAACCGGGTGCGAGCACGACTTAGAAGAATGCCCAATCAAGCCGCAACCATAACAGAAATCAGAAAGCCTCTCGTATTTAACTGACGCCCACTTCCCATTCCCTTTCGAGTCAAACCATCTAAACCTTGGCATTAAGGGTGACAGTGTATCCACCTCTACTTGCACCCTAAGAAAAGTCATTTGCTTCATGACATTGTTCTCCTCCGTCTTAATGCATCGACCGATACTGTCCCCTATACTCTGAGCATTATGTTTATTCATCATCTCTAAACTCAGCCCGTGAATTTGAACCCATATCTGAATCTTTGTAAAATCAATCTCGGCAATCGCTTTGTCAACAGGGCACAGCTTCACATTCAAGCACAACCCGTGGATAGACCACGGTGACAATTCTAGTATTTGATCAAGCTCCCTATCACTAGCAAAATCGAATACCAGAGTCGTGTCGTTTACCTCCCCGATATCAACCGGGCCAAACTTTGCCCACGCCTCCTTAAGAACCAATTTCACGATGTTGTTCTTGAGGTGCTTGTCCGAAAGCAGAGTCCCCAGAGCTCGGTTATCCGGTGCTTTCTCCAGACCAAGAGTCTCCGACGACAGCAGACACAAAGTGGCCATCCCCGGTGCCGATTCCCCGTGAGACGTTGAGCCAGAAGCCATAGCCGAACCAGATCAGATATGCTCACAACAATCGCAACGCACCTGCACACAGGGGAAAAGGAAGGCAAGCAATGTATATAGGGAAGGGTATGGAAGTAACTCAAATTACCACTGAATGATCGGAAGTAAGCAGGGCAACCAATCGGGAAGAAGAACCGACATCCGTAACTTCCACAATTGGAAATATAGCTTCAGCAAGCAGCACGTAATCTCTTCATCGGTCCCTGGCCCTTCATCACCTCACTCCAAGATTTGAATCGGTGGTCCCTAGAGGTGTCCAGCCGTGCACCACCCCCCACGGTAACCCACCGATTGTTCATCTTGGGGCGATCACAAGACGTCCAAGGCCCGTAAAGAGGCGAGCCTTCGACTGGATCGGTGATAACCGGGTGCGAGCACGACTTAGAAGAATGCCCAATCAAGCCGCAACCATAACAGAAATCAGAAAGCCTCTCGTATTTAACTGACGCCCACTTCCCATTCCCTTTCGAGTCAAACCATCTAAACCTTGGCATTAAGGGTGACAGTGTATCCACCTCTACTTGCACCCTAAGAAAAGTCATTTGCTTCATGACATTGTTCTCCTCCGTCTTAATGCATCGACCGATACTGTCCCCTATACTCTGAGCATTATGTTTATTCATCATCTCTAAACTCAGCCCGTGAATTTGAACCCATATCTGAATCTTTGTAAAATCAATCTCGGCAATCGCTTTGTCAACAGGGCACAGCTTCACATTCAAGCACAACCCGTGGATAGACCACGGTGACAATTCTAGTATTTGATCAAGCTCCCTATCACTAGCAAAATCGAATACCAGAGTCGTGTCGTTTACCTCCCCGATATCAACCGGGCCAAACTTTGCCCACGCCTCCTTAAGAACCAATTTCACGATGTTGTTCTTGAGGTGCTTGTCCGAAAGCAGAGTCCCCAGAGCTCGGTTATCCGGTGCTTTCTCCAGACCAAGAGTCTCCGACGACAGCAGACACAGAGTGGCCATCCCCGGTGCCGATTCCCCGTGAGACGTTGAGCCAGAAGCCATAGCCGAACCAGATCAGATATGCTCACAACAATCGCAACGCACCTGCACACAGGGGAAAAGGAAGGCAAGCAATGTATATAGGGAAGGGTATGGAAGTAACTCAAATTACCACTGAATGATCGGAAGTAAGCAGGGCAACCAATCGGGAAGAAGAACCGACATCCGTAACTTCCACAATTGGAAATATAGCTTCAGCAAGCAGCACGTAATCTCTTCATCGGTCCCTGGCCCTTCATCACCTCACTCCAAGATTTGAATCGGTGGTCCCTAGAGGTGTCCAGCCGTGCACCACCCCCCACGGTAACCCACCGATTGTTCATCTTGGGGCGATCACAAGACGTCCAAGGCCCGTAAAGAGGCGAGCCTTCGACTGGATCGGTGATAACCGGGTGCGAGCACGACTTAGAAGAATGCCCAATCAAGCCGCAACCATAACAGAAATCAGAAAGCCTCTCGTATTTAACTGACGCCCACTTCCCATTCCCTTTCGAGTCAAACCATCTAAACCTTGGCATTAAGGGTGACAGTGTATCCACCTCTACTTGCACCCTAAGAAAAGTCATTTGCTTCATGACATTGTTCTCCTCCGTCTTAATGCATCGACCGATACTGTCCCCTATACTCTGAGCATTATGTTTATTCATCATCTCTAAACTCAGCCCGTGAATTTGAACCCATATCTGAATCTTTGTAAAATCAATCTCGGCAATCGCTTTGTCAACAGGGCACAGCTTCACATTCAAGCACAACCCGTGGATAGACCACGGTGACAATTCTAGTATTTGATCAAGCTCCCTATCACTAGCAAAATCGAATACCAGAGTCGTGTCGTTTACCTCCCCGATATCAACCGGGCCAAACTTTGCCCACGCCTCCTTAAGAACCAATTTCACGATGTTGTTCTTGAGGTGCTTGTCCGAAAGCAGAGTCCCCAGAGCTCGGTTATCCGGTGCTTTCTCCAGACCAAGAGTCTCCGACGACAGCAGACACAAAGTGGCCATCCCCGGTGCCGATTCCCCGTGAGACGTTGAGCCAGAAGCCATAGCCGAACCAGATCAGATATGCTCACAACAATCGCAACGCACCTGCACACAGGGGAAAAGGAAGGCAAGCAATGTATATAGGGAAGGGTATGGAAGTAACTCAAATTACCACTGAATGATCGGAAGTAAGCAGGGCAACCAATCGGGAAGAAGAACCGACATCCGTAACTTCCACAATTGGAAATATAGCTTCAGCAAGCAGCACGTAATCTCTTCATCGGTCCCTGGCCCTTCATCACCTCACTCCAAGATTTGAATCGGTGGTCCCTAGAGGTGTCCAGCCGTGCACCACCCCCCACGGTAACCCACCGATTGTTCATCTTGGGGCGATCACAAGACGTCCAAGGCCCGTAAAGAGGCGAGCCTTCGACTGGATCGGTGATAACCGGGTGCGAGCACGACTTAGAAGAATGCCCAATCAAGCCGCAACCATAACAGAAATCAGAAAGCCTCTCGTATTTAACTGACGCCCACTTCCCATTCCCTTTCGAGTCAAACCATCTAAACCTTGGCATTAAGGGTGACAGTGTATCCACCTCTACTTGCACCCTAAGAAAAGTCATTTGCTTCATGACATTGTTCTCCTCCGTCTTAATGCATCGACCGATACTGTCCCCTATACTCTGAGCATTATGTTTATTCATCATCTCTAAACTCAGCCCGTGAATTTGAACCCATATCTGAATCTTTGTAAAATCAATCTCGGCAATCGCTTTGTCAACAGGGCACAGCTTCACATTCAAGCACAACCCGTGGATAGACCACGGTGACAATTCTAGTATTTGATCAAGCTCCCTAGCACTAGCAAAATCGAATACCAGAGTCGTGTCGTTTACCTCCCCGATATCAACCGGGCCAAACTTTGCCCACGCCTCCTTAAGAACCAATTTCACGATGTTGTTCTTGAGGTGCTTGTCCGAAAGCAGAGTCCCCAGAGCTCGGTTATCCGGTGCTTTCTCCAGACCAAGAGTCTCCGACGACAGCAGACACAGAGTGGCCATCCCCGGTGCCGATTCCCCGTGAGACGTTGAGCCAGAAGCCATAGCCGAACCAGATCAGATATGCTCACAACAATCGCAACGCACCTGCACACAGGGGAAAAGGAAGGCAAGCAATGTATATAGGGAAGGGTATGGAAGTAACTCAAATTACCACTGAATGATCGGAAGTAAGCAGGGCAACCAATCGGGAAGAAGAACCGACATCCGTAACTTCCACAATTGGAAATATAGCTTCAGCAAGCAGCACGTAATCTCTTCATCGGTCCCTGGCCCTTCATCACCTCACTCCAAGATTTGAATCGGTGGTCCCTAGAGGTGTCCAGCCGTGCACCACCCCCCACGGTAACCCACCGATTGTTCATCTTGGGGCGATCACAAGACGTCCAAGGCCCGTAAAGAGGCGAGCCTTCGACTGGATCGGTGATAACCGGGTGCGAGCACGACTTAGAAGAATGCCCAATCAAGCCGCAACCATAACAGAAATCAGAAAGCCTCTCGTATTTAACTGACGCCCACTTCCCATTCCCTTTCGAGTCAAACCATCTAAACCTTGGCATTAAGGGTGACAGTGTATCCACCTCTACTTGCACCCTAAGAAAAGTCATTTGCTTCATGACATTGTTCTCCTCCGTCTTAATGCATCGACCGATACTGTCCCCTATACTCTGAGCATTATGTTTATTCATCATCTCTAAACTCAGCCCGTGAATTTGAACCCATATCTGAATCTTTGTAAAATCAATCTCGGCAATCGCTTTGTCAACAGGGCACAGCTTCACATTCAAGCACAACTCGTGGATAGACCACGGTGACAATTCTAGTATTTGATCAAGCTCCCTAGCACTAGCAAAATCGAATACCAGAGTCGTGTCGTTTACCTCCCCGATATCAACCGGGCCAAACTTTGCCCACGCCTCCTTAAGAACCAATTTCACGATGTTGTTCTTGAGGTGCTTGTCCGAAAGCAGAGTCCCCAGAGCTCGGTTATCCGGTGCTTTCTCCAGACCAAGAGTCTCCGACGACAGCAGACACAGAGTGGCCATCCCCGGTGCCGATTCCCCGTGAGACGTTGAGCCAGAAGCCATAGCCGAACCAGATCAGATATGCTCACAACAATCGCAACGCACCTGCACACAGGGGAAAAGGAAGGCAAGCAATGTATATAGGGAAGGGTATGTAAGTAACTCAAATTACCACTGAATGATCGGAAGTAAGCAGGGCAACCAATCGGGAAGAAGAACCGACATCCGTAACTTCCACAATTGGAAATATAGCTTCAGCAAGCAGCACGTAATCTCTTGGAGAAGAGGAGGGTAGCTGAAATCCAATGGAAATCGTCTGAAAGGGACGACTACGTTACCGATTGGCAGAAACTGACAACCCTAATTTCCAAAATTGGAAATATGAGTTCAGCAGAGAGCAACACGGAATCTCTTGGATGAGAGAGGTGTAGCTGAAATCCAAGGAAGGCAGTCTGATTAGGTAGGCGACGGTTTCTTGGGCGATGGCGAGCTGAAGGCGGTGTCTGGTTCCTTGGAACGGAGTGAACCTGTAATCGCCATGAAATCTGCTTGGGAGATGCGCGTCAGCACACGCGCTAATTTAATAACCAACAATATGCCAAACTACAATTCTTTAAAATAAATAAATTCAAATGACATAAATTTAAGCTTCGTGAAAATTAAAACCTAACATGTCAATCTAATAGATGCAAGCAACAAAATAAACATTTAATATGCTTATTTTGACCTTTACAAATAGTGTAGGGTTAATTTTGAAATTTTAAGGACCAAAGTCCTCTTGACTGAAATGTTAAGGACTAGAAATGACTTAAAGTTGGGAAGCAAAATAACAATAAATAAGAATTTAGGGATTAACGTCGCCACAAAAAATACATGACTTAAATAACTTCAAACAAAATCTTAAAGATTAATGGCAAAAAAAATAAATAATAATAACTTGAAGGAGTAAAATGCTAACCAAACATTAAAAGTAAGACAGCATTAACCTTGCAATTAAAGTAATTACCAATTAAATGGGTCCACCGATTAAATTGCTCTAAAAATATTAATAAAAAAATTTAGGTCGAACACCTCACCATTAAAAATACTTATTGTACACTCAAGGTTTAGGATCATACTCACATTGAATTAAACTTATTTGATAAACCTCAACCAGATAAACTCGGTCTAGACCTACCTGACAAACTGACCCCTACAGGACCAACATTCCCTCAATTGGGTAAGTGGTTCGGTAGATGGGTCGGTGAGGTGGGAAAGTTAGGGTTCCTTCAATCCTAACTGTCGACGTGCCAAGACTTCGTTCGACCATGATGCCTAATCTAATTAATAAGGAGCAATCCTTGAAGGTTGACTTTCTTATGGAATTGATCATGGTCAGATTCATATCATATATGTTCGTTTCCCTTAAGTGCAACCCCATATCTAATCGGAGTTGCAGTGCAATTTTTTCCTCAAAATGTCACATATATTATAATAAATCATTAAAAAATAGTTAATGATTATTAAAGTTTTAATGATCTATGACCGAAATAGGACTAAGACAGAAAAAGACTAATAAACCAAAAACATTAATTTCGATTTACAAACGGTCCAGGCTTTTTAATCCGGTCGCAGTCAATTATAGTTCAGTTACAGTCTTTATTGTATACTCGTCAAACCCCTACATGCATGATGTAGGTTAGCCACTAATTCCTTATAACTTGCATTATGATCCTAGGCTTATAAAAGGTTACAGACACCTCATATATTCAATCATACACAAGATAATCAATCATACACGTATATTATTTTACTATAATATTGTAATATATATATGTGTGTGTGCTTTTACTTTTATTTAATTGTAATTACAATAATTATATATATATATATACTAAAAAAAATACAATACCACTATAATATTTATCATAACTCAATTCTATTGATCGAAAACTACAGAGATGCATTAAACGTGGGCCCACATACAAGTGTCACGAGCCACCCGCAAGCGAAGAACATGAGTAACAGTATGGCCTTTTAGCCATCTTTTTGCATCTTCGTGGGCCACTGATTATTATTTATTTAATTTTAGAAACCATTATCGTCTTCTATGATTCAGAATCCAATCCGAATTAAATAACCAGAAGAATTCATAGCGTTATAATGCAGAAGTGCAGTGGAGGATGATAATTTTGGATTGAGAAAGGTCAAGACAACCAGCCCGTGGCCCCTGGGGTTGTGTGCGTGTGGACTGAGAGGAGCTGATGCTGATGCTTCTCTCTGTCTTCCTCCATTTCCGTTTTCCTTAGTACTACAAAATTCCTTCACGTAACTCCTAATCGAGGCCAGACAGCGGCCGCCTTCGCTGGCTTCCAGAACAGCTACGTACATCTCAGCCCATATATCTATCCATTGTTCGTTCGCACATAATCCGAGAAGAAGTGTATCTTCTTCTCGCAATCATGAGCTGCTTCTTCATGTTTCTGTCCCTCTGTTGTCTATCCTCAGTAGCAGCAGGTACTTCTCAACCACCATTTTTCATGGATAAATATATAAATATAGCTGGATGGTCATAAGAACGCATTTGTCCTTATTATTGATTGCTCTGTTGTTGCTCCACTGTCCAATCTGATTAATTAAGTGGAATTCTTTCACTATGTTGAATTTTCATCTCTAGTTCTTGTTCTTTAATCAATCGCGTGGATTAGATGTTGTGAACCTCAATTTATAATGGTTTTCTGATGTTGACGCGTTTGTTTTGCATGCAAATCTGAGACCCAACATTTTATTGAGTCTTTGACTGATATATAATAAAGCTTGGTTGATTTGGTCAGGTTTTGAAAATAAAGAAGCTGAATCCAGAAAGAATTTCTTATACGTGGAGATTCTAAGGGATGAAGCAGTAGCGAGACTCAATGAGCTCGGAAAGGTTCTAATACTCAACTTTCCCATTTGCTGCACAATTTTACTTTGCAGCTGAGGAATATCACTCGGGTTGCGTATTCAATTTAGGAAAGCATGAGATAGAAAAGTTCAATTTGCAGAAAATACTGTTTCAATCTTGTCATGGTCTCCTTTGTTCTGTGTGTTGAACTAAGCGAAACAAAGAACTATTTTCATTTTAAAGATTGTGTTTCTTATGGGTTGTCTTCTATGTACCATAAGCAAGCTTTTACAGCAGAATCCAGAATCGAACATTTGATATCACATGGCAAGCTTCTGTTTAGGCAACTCTATCAATTCTTTTTTGATTTCTCAATAGTTTGCTTTAAACTGTTTGAGACTTTAGTACACTAGCCACCACGACTTGCATTGAACTTTACAACACCGATTTCTAGTTATTTTCAGTTTTTTTTTGTTGTTACAACTGATACCTAGTTTTTAAATCCATGTTTATTGATTTTCATGGCTAAATATGTAATAATAGTTTAAAGCTAAAGTACTAAACTCGCCATGGATGTTGTCCCCACTCCCCACCCCCACCCCCAATAGGTCAGTGATGCGGAGAATTATCTGGAGAGAACATTTATGAGCCCAGCCTCAGTCAGGGCAGGGATTCTGATCCGCAGTTGGATGGAGGATGCGGGCTTAAGAACGTTAGTCTCCTCTACTTCCGTCCTCAATGATATCTAATTCTTTTGTTGTTGTTTTAACTTTTCCTGACACTTTACTTTTCCATTTAGATGGATTGACAATATGGGAAATGTACATGGTCGAGTGGATGGTCCAAATCCAAGTTCCAAGGCTCTTTTACTTGGTTCACATTTGGTAATGTTCTATTTTACACTAACTGCTAAACAATAGCAAAATGTGACTGATAGGTGGAATCCAGGACCACTTTGTCTGTCTTGACTATCTCATCTGATTATTGAAGTTCTTTGCTTGACAAAGGACACTGTTGTTGATGCTGGAATCTTCGATGGGTCGTTAGGTATAATCTCAACAATATCGGCTCTCAAGGTTCTTAAAGTTAATGGAAATCTGGACAGACTAGTGCGGCCAGTAGAGGTATCTTCTCCATCACTTCTGTTCATAGTAGGTTGTTGTGATTCACCTGCCGTTCACATGATAATATTCTTAAGATTCACTTTTTATTTACATGATGGAACTGAAACCTTGTTGGTGTCAACAATTAAAAACTATTAACTGTTTTATGGCATCAAAATCACAATCATAAGCAGCTCGCAGATTGTAAAGAAAGAAGATTTTGACATTTTTTTGGCTTAAGACTATGCTATAGAGTAGACCAATCAATTAGATTTTGTAAAATTACTAAGTACTCAACTCTCGTAATTTGGCAGATTATTGGATTTAGTGATGAGGAAGGAGTCCGGTTCCAGTCCACTTTCCTTGGAAGTGCTGCTCTTGCTGGAGTTTTACCAATTTCAGCATTGCATGTTGCTGATAAAAGGTTCCATAAGAAAGTCAAACTGTTTTTTATCTCGAGTTTTCCCCTACAGTTACTTATAGCTCCATCCTCTTCAGTGGTGTAACCGTGCAAGAGATTCTCAAAGATAACTCACTAGAAGTTACAGAGGATAACTTGTATCAGCTTAAATATGATCCTGATTCAGTTTGGGGTTACGTGGAGGTACATCACTCTGGGTTAATTATAAAAAGTGTGACTAACAATTGTCCGTGTCCTATTATTTTGATGAATATCCTACTTGTTCAGGTTCACATTGAGCAAGGTCCAGTGCTTGAACGGATAGGGATGCCTCTTGGTGTCGTCAAAGGCATAGCTGGGCAGACACGACTAAAGGTAGTGAAGAGTATCACTATTTTCCGCCATTCCACCAAGCACTTAACAAAAAAGTAGAATATATTACCATTTTAGGAAATCGTTTTTATTTCAACCAAACTTGAGTTTCTCATATTGTAAAATTCCCTTCTACATTGAATGATGGTGGTGGACCAAGAAAAATGTCACACTTATGTGGATTACCGCAATTGCCTTCATTTTGACATCCTACACCTAATCTGATACACTTATGCATACTTATTTTGCATCTCCATCTTCTGAAGTATGTGTGTGGATGGAGAAATGACTTTCTTGATGATGTATATTATTCATTCCTTGAGATGTTATGCACCTCAAATTTTTCAATTGATTAAATTTGCTGGAATCACCTCAAAGATCTGCTAAAATCTCTCAGGTCACAGTGAGAGGTTCACAAGGGCATGCTGGTACAGTTCCAATGTCAATGCGCCAAGACCCCATGGTGGCTGCTTCTGAATTGATTGTGCTGCTAGAGAATATCTGTAAACATCCTCAAGATTTTCTATCTTATGACAGTCACTGCACGGACTCTACCATAAAAGCACTCTCAGGCTCTCTTGTTTGTACGGTTGGAGAGATCTCTTCATGGCCAAGTGCAAGTAATGTCATTCCAGGCCAGGCAAGAACTATTCTCCTGCTGTGGTATTTTTATATGCATAAGAAACAGCTACCTAGTATATATACTTGTATACTATTTATTTATAAATAATGCACTAGGACTATTGGATTCCTTTTTTTTTTTTTTTTAAATCTCCCCTACAAAGACAAAGGGTTTAAAAATTCAACCAAAAATGATAAGCTTGAGACTCATGGTATCTATCTCTACATTCACAAGCAAAGATATCAACCACTTTCCTAAGTTAACTTCAATGTATATATGATACACTATTTTATATTACTTCAATATTATAGTTGAACCAATCATTTAACTTGCATAGCGCGTGTTGGCTTTCTTGTGTAATTGAATTTTTCTGCTCAGGTAATTTAACATACTTATTGAAACTTTACAATGGTTATAGGTAACATTCACGGTGGATATACGTGCAATAGACAATACAGGACGTGAAGCTGTGATTTATGAATTCTCTCATCGGGTCTACCAAATATGTGATAGGCGTTCTGTTTCATGCACCATTGACCGTAAGGTATGAAACTTGATGTTCATCAGCGTAGTCTTTTCTTGACCTTGTGGCTGTTAAATCCCCGTACTTGCATGATGCCTGAAGAGATATGGATACATCTCCTTTCTGTAATTGCAAAAAGACCCACCATGACATTATGAGGGTATTTTGTAACTAACACACATTTATTTAACATACATATATATATATGGTGCATATGGGTCTAATTTAAGCTAATGGGATTTGAACCTCTTATGATTTATTTCCTTATACTTTAATACTAGCATTATAGTACGATTGGAAAAAGACGTTTTACTTATAGTTACACATTTTGTCCAGCACGATGCGGATGCTGTTGCTTGTGATCCCGAACTGAGCACACAACTAAAGACAGCATCTCAGTCTGCACTGAAGAAGATGACCAGTGAACTCCTAGACGAGGTTCCTGTTTTAATGAGTGGAGCAGGACACGATGCAATGGCCATTTCGCATCTAACAAAGGTTATCTTTTTTTGCATCTTCCTTTCTCAAATCACAATAATCAAGCACAAAAAAAGCACTCTCTGAATTAAAAAGATATCTTCACAGGTGGGAATGATATTCGTACGTTGTCGGGGTGGAATCAGTCATTCTCCTAGGGAACACGTACTGGACGATGATGTTTGGGCTGCTGGTTTGGCTATTCTCGCGTTCGTTGAAACTCACACGTAAATAATCGCTTATTTTGTAACCCATTTCCATGTTTCCATTTGCATTGTAGAACTTTACGAATCTTGTTAGACATCCAATAAAAAGTTCACATGATTCAGTTGTCTATTCGAAGAAACAGAATCAAACATCAGTCGGATCACTGTCCAAGTTCTTGGTTCTTAGGTGAGTTCCATCTTTTTTACTTACAACTGTTTGAACTGAAAGTGGTATAAGAAGAACATATCATGACCTAGTATCAAGATACATATGTATGTTCTTGTATTGTGGGGAAGGAAATGAAAGATGGGGGAATAAGGAGCACTGAAATGTGGACCGTAGAAGGAGTTTTGTTTTGGCAGAGAATAAAGGGTGGTAGCTAGTTCGTTCCAATGGTGCTCAATGACTCCTTTTTTCTATAATGCATCAAGCATAGGGTGCTTGAGGCATATATACACCACATATAAGCCACTACTTCCAAATAAGTAATAATGAGATCTTATATTTATATAGATGTCGAGTCAGTAATCGTGTCGTGTCTAAGCGGATAAGTCTTAAACGTGTTTCAAAAATTCAAACACGACACGATTAACTAACAGATCACATGTGACAAAAAAAACGCAACACGATTAACTTTAATGGAAAAAAATTAAAAACATGTTGGGTCATACAACACGATTAGACATGATACGATTAAACACAACACGATTAAATATGACACAATTAGACGCATAATTCATTAATTTTACAAGTTATTTCACATATTTTTCAGAACAAAAATTCATATATTCTTCAATGTTTGATATTAAAAAGTAAGTGAATATTTCAGTATTTTTTTATTATTATACTTAAATGTATTTAAACGTGTCACATGTATACACGAAACAATTAGTTAATTGTGTCTAAACATATCACAGGTATACACGACACGATTAATTAATTGTGTTTATACAAATATCAGAAAATTAATCGTGTTTAAATATGACATGATTAGACACGACACGATTTGACACAAAATTCATTAATTTTACAAATTATTTCACATATTTTTCTGAACACATTCATATATTTTTCAAAGTTTGATATTAAAAAGTAAGTAGATATTCCAGTATTTTTATTATTATTATTATACTTAAATATATTTAAATGTGTCACATGTATACACGACACAATTAAACACGATTAATTAATTGTGTCTAAACGTGTCACATATATACACGACGCGATTAATTACTCGTGTTTATACAGATATCAGAAAATTAATCGTGTTAATTTTCTGACATGTATATTTATTCGAAAAATATACATGTCGGAATTTTTATTTTAACAAGGTATATATTCAAAAATAATATTTAGAAATCTCATATGCACTACCTACGGTAGCGCGTAATTTTTTTTGACCAAAAAACTACCCGGCAAAAACACTACCCTGATAGCATTTTTCCAAAAACGTTATCCAAGAAATTGTGTTTATACAGATATCTGCATACCAGAAGTGTTTAGACACGATTATCCCGTGTAGAACATTGTTCGGGGTGACATTTTATATTTGAATTAGATAATGAATGAAGAATAATGTTTGATGCTTAGACTTTGATATATATTGTGGTTTAGTGATTTAGACTTTAAACGGATGAAATTTTTAGTTCAAACTTTGATTATTTATGATAGTATGGACTTTATTAAGTTATTTTTGAGAAAAAAATATATTAAATGAATAAGATATTACCCTTTTAAGACAATTCATTATTCATATTAAAGAGTTTGAACTAAACGGTAACTAAATTTGTGGTTCCTTTCGGTTCGAATTTGAACTTATGCTTATTTAGTACTTTTGCAAGAGGGAAAGTGATATAAAAATAGTCTAAAGAAGTATGAAAAAGAGAATTGTTCTGGAAATATATAATTCTGATTGAATTAGTATTATTATGATATATTCATACTTTTTCGGATTCTTATATTTAAACTTTATATGGTTTCTTTTCAAGAATGATTTATTGGAAGTATAAATTTACATTATTTAAACTGATAACTTTTTTAGATAACGCGATATGAATACATACAAAAAAAAACATAATTACAAAAGCATACGACAAAATAATAGTATAAACATGACCTTATTTTCGTGTCGAATTTAGTTATTAGAATACGGCACACACGATAAAGTTGAATATTTTTTTTATGAATAACTATAAAGTTGAACTTGAAATATAAAGTTGAACTTGAAAGTCTATTTTTTTTAATACTTTTCTAAACAAGTTTCATTTGATAATTTTTAAAAGTCAATTTAGATATTTAATTTTTAGAGTGTCTCAATTCTACATTAAAAACTCAAAAAATCTAATATTTGAATTGATAATTTTCACTATAAACAATTCGTTATTTTGATATTTCCTTTTAATTCTCGTATGTGAATGTATAACTGACTAACTTAAGATAACACATTAACACGACATGAACGGAAAATTGTGTCGTGTTCGTGCTGAATAACATGACACGATAAGTTTATCATGTATATTTGTGATTGGTAAGTGTCCCACAATAAACGTATTAATATGTACAATAATACACATGTACAATAATACACACATACAATAATGCATATATGTACACACGATTTGTCACCGCTACATTTTTTTTCTTCCACTAGAGCTCTCGTTTGATAAGGATGGAGGTTGGTCTCGACATGACCACAGCTCAAAGTCAATGATGAATAGAGATCCGTCCATGATGAACTCACACACCAACATATAGATGAGGGAAAGACAAGAGCACACAGCAGAACCAGAAAGTGGGTGAGAAAGAAAAATGGGTAAATTGTCTCGGTGCTGATCGTACCAATATATTTTTATTTTTTTTTGTAATTTAACGCATATATATATATATTTATTTCATTTGTTGATAGTGTTTCGTCCATTTTTATCGATAAACATTTTTGGTTTTTGTCAATAAGACGATTTTAGCCTTATGTTCATTTTCATATTTTTCTAAACACAAAATCACAAATTAAACTAAAAAATAGAAATGGGTACAAATTCGAATCTAAAAATACAGTTATAGGCTCAAATTCAACCCGTAAATGTAGTTCTGGTTGAATTCAAAATAAAATTTAAATTTTGAGGTTTGACTTAGTGATGAATATGATATGAAAATAACAATGAAAAAATAAATATTATTTTAACATATTTAATAAAAATAATGGACGAAATGGTAACAGTTGTGCAAATAATAATATGTTTGAATATATGAATGTAAATAACTATAGATGATATAAATAATAATATAAACAAATATATAAGTGTATTAAGATTATTTAAATAAAATTAATAGATAATCTAGGTAAGGGACATTCTAAGTTGAAACTTAACTGAAGTATTTATTAAGTATATAGTTTTTTAGAGTAATTTATATTTATAGTTTTTGGCGATAAAAAATAATAATAAATTAAATAGTTTTACAACCGGTTTTGTTGACAACGTCGTAATCAGGAACATTATAACATTACTAAGGGAAAAATTTGAAAATGGGACATGATGTTTGTCCAAAATGGTTTCCCAAGCCCAACAGGTTGTAAATGGTACAACATGTTTGGAAACAATTGTTTTTGGTCCTTCCGTTTATCTTCCGTTCGAAATAGCCGTTATGTCCTCACATGCAATGTCACGTGCTCAAACCTTCTTACATGTAATTTCCAATTTTTTTTTTTTGCCCTTAGCTCCTACGCGTGGAACCTATCGTGAACTCCTTCTTCAATTCTCGACCTCTCTCACGATCCCAATCTTCATTTCACTATGCAGTATCCTCCCTTGTTCGTGCATCTGTCAACCACGAGCCAAGATCTTCCATTGCCGAATATTCATTTACATCATTGTGCAGCTCTTGTCGGTCTCAGTAATTGATTTATCTTCCATTGCACACGGTTCTGAATAATTGATTCTCTCAGAGTCAGCAGTATTCCGTTTCGTCTGAGGACTGCCGTGTTCGAATTTATACTTGACCGTGAATTGAGGAAAACTTCGATTCAGTAGTGGTTTTTTTCAAAATTGAGTAGTTGCTGCTGAAGCTGATAGATTTGATGTTGTTGCTGCTGAAGCTTATAAATCTGTTGCAAAACGTGTTGATACTGCGGATTCTGCTCCTCCTCCTGCTGTTGTAGCTGAGATTGAGTCATTTGTAGTTGCTGCGGCTACTGCTGAATCGAAACTTATTGCTGCTGATAGTAATAGTAGTAGTATTGCCACATCTGGAGGCTATAGGCTTCGCTGCTACTGTTCTGAACAATCTCACCACTACTTTATGCTGCAAACTGAGTCTGAAGAGGTAAGTTGTAATTTTGACCATTCTGCATGGTCCACACCTTAGATGATGATGATTGGTTGCCTAATCGATTATCCGACTGAATTTGAACATGGTGTTGGGATCTTCTTTTGGGATGTCCTCGGTTGACCCGAAACTGGACCAGGTGGTTTTGTTGTAGGATCTAAGTGAAGTGTTTCAAGTGAAGGTGGGTTGAGTTCTTGATCATGTAGTTTGTCTTTCTCTAATTGAACAATATCTTTCTATTGTGCCTGATCTGTAGAAGTTTCACTCGATTGCTCCAAAGATTTCTGGCCTGATTTGTCGGATATTGGACCCGTATTTGGAATTTCAGAAGCATGATCGACAGGATGATGATGTGTAACTTCTCCTCCATTGGTGTGGATTTTTGAAGTTTTTGATCTCAATAAATGTGTGGGAACATCTTCATGTGATGATTCCACGCTTTCCTCACATCGTATATTGTCCCACAGAGATCAACGTATTGCCGTGTGTAAGGAAATCGAAAATCAGAGCTTGAAAAAGGTAAAAAACGGAGAGGAGGGTATTATCATCTTTTATTAATTGATGTTTAAAAAAATATAGACAATGGAAAATCACGTGACAAAAACGTGACGAGTTAACGGAACAATCAAACGGCATGTGGACGGAAGGTCCAATTACCATCACTTTGCGACATGTTATACCAAAAACTATCGTAAAAAAATATGTGGTACTAAAAACTATTTTTGTCAAACGTCATGTCCCATTTTTAGACTTTTCCCTATTACTAATCATTCATCCACGTTTTATGTGAAATTTACTTACAGAATATATATATAATTTGCAATTTGTGAGACAATTTTTGTTTTTTTGGCCAACTGAGACAATTTCTTTTACGTTTGTATATTAAAAAGAATGTATTTTATTATTAATTTATTTATTACAATAAAGTATATAGAAATATATATTATCATATGTTATTAGAATGTTGTTCATATATTTTGACTTGTACATAAAAAAATCATTCGTAAAATAAAGTATTGTATAAAATATTTATATTTATATTTTATTACGATTTTGATTTTTTTTATAGTAGATACATATAAAAAATTATATTAAATATGTACTTTAGAAAAATATAAATATTAAATAGTATAATATTATTAGTTTTTAGCGTGTTTTAAAGTTCATAATCATTTGCTTTGTGAACTGTCAGCATATGAGAGATTCTAATTCAGAAATCTAATAACTAATTTTAAATCTTAAAATTTCCAATTTCGTTACCTATTATTAAGTAACTTAATCTAGCATAATATTTCTCTAAATTATAATTATTAGATATTAAAAAAAGAAAACAGCAATTATTCCTTTCTTTGTACATGAGAGATCATACCGCTTTTTTACAATAATATTGTTAGTGAATTATCATTCTCTAAACAGACTATGAAACCTACTCTGATTTTACTAAAAAGAACCATGAATTTCATCTCAATCACAGTTGACTGAAATATTCTAATTGATTTTTTTTTTTTGGATTTCTTCTCACTAAACCCTGACAATCTATATTTATATTAATTTGATTAACTCTTCTATAATTTTTAATTAATTTTTTTTTTTTGTAACCGACGATGATGATATAGACTCATCACGCGTAACTTCATAAACGGTAGAATTTTTCCTAAACTTCCCATCTTTTCTCACATATATTTCACATTTTATCTCACTTACCACAATTAATAAATAATGTAATAATATT
This sequence comes from Chamaenerion angustifolium, assembly GCA_946814005.1. Classification (NCBI taxonomy): domain Eukaryota; kingdom Viridiplantae; phylum Streptophyta; class Magnoliopsida; order Myrtales; family Onagraceae; genus Chamaenerion; species Chamaenerion angustifolium. The sequence continues at coordinate 35,575,588 of OX328266.1, read as the reverse complement.
TATTATTAAGAATAAATTAAAAATTAATAAAATAAAGTTATTATTTACCGTAGAAATTAATAATCATGCAGCCACTCACTCATTCTACTCAGTCAAATTAGGGACCTATATATTAAATACAGTACTTGACCCCCTTCAGTAAGTAACTCTTACACATAATGTGTATCATTTCCCCCAGAATTTACCTTGAAACCAAATCCATAAATGGAACAGCACCCCACCCAACACAAACAATCCAAACTTCTGTCTATGGAGTCTCCTTCTTCTTCACTCCTTCTACTCCTCTTTCTTCTCTTCCTTGTTCACCAAGTATCTGCAGAATGCATATGTGAATCCGAAAACGAAACCAGAGACAAGACCAAAGCCCTAGGTTACAAACTTATTGCCATCTTCTCTATACTAACGTCAGGCGCTGTTGGGGTTTGTATCCCGATTTTGGGCAAGAAGGTTCCGTCTCTCAGTCCAGATAACAATCTCTTCTTCTTCATAAAGTCGTTTGCTGCTGGAGTGATCCTCGCGACTGGGTTCATCCACATACTGCCTGACGCATTCGAGACCCTGATGAGCCCTTGCTTAGGGGAGGCTCCATGGGGGAGCTTCCCTTTTGCAGGGTTTATAGCCATGGTGTCTGCTATCGTGACGATGATGATTGATGCTTTCGCAACGAGCTATTACCAGAGATCTCATTTCAAAAAGCCCAAACGGGTGATTGGAGGGGACGAGGAGAGGGAGCATGAGGGGCACGTGCATGTTCACACCCATTCGACGCATGGCCATGCTCATGGACCAGGGTTGGTTGATGAAGAGACGAATAACTCGATCGATCTGATGCGACATAGAGTGGTCACTCAGGTATTATTTTTGAAGATACATATATATATATAATACGATATTCACCAAAATTTCAGTATTTTTCTTAAAGTTTAAATCGTAAAATTTCATTCTCTTACATTTGGCCAAAGTGAAACTTTGCACCAGTTATTAACTTTTCCATCATTTAAATTTAACAGGATAAGTTTTGAGCCCCATGAAGGTTAGTCTGAGTCAAGATACAAACTCGAGCCCCCTCGATTGGGGCTCAATCGACCTCAATTATATCAGGATTCAATTATAACATTATAAAAATATTTAAAAGGGGTAAATTATAATATTTTTAAAAGTTTGTGTTATTTTTACAATTTTTAAATTTGGAAGAAAAATTGACAGTTTGGGCAAAATTTATTTTTGGCCAAATATAAGATAATGAAATTTTATGATTTAAACTTTAAGTGAGAAGCTGAAAATCTGGTAAATAATTAGGAGCACATATCGTATTTTATTAACTATAATCTTAAACGACGGTGAATGAAATGTGATTTGTTGCGTTGGTGTAGGTTCTAGAGATGGGAATAGTGGTCCATTCTATGATCATTGGGGTGTCTGTGGGTGCGTCCAACAGTCCAGAGACTATCAAGCCGCTTGTAGCCGCGTTGACTTTTCATCAACTTTTTGAAGGAATGGGACTTGGAGGATGCATCTCTCAGGTACGGTTAGTTGGTGCACAGTTCGATCCGGTTTTGATATGTAGCTTTATGAAAGAATCCAACACTACCATAAAGTAGTAGTACTACAGCTACTACCTATGGTATTCCTATTACTTTATATATGAGGTGGGAGATCACTGAGTGTCTATACTGTATAATCAGGATCCAAGTACGCTACACATGGTATGTTTTTGTTGAAAGTCACTGTGATATTATACCAAACCAGTGAGTATAATACAAATTTGGCACCATATATACAACACGGTTACCTCCTCCTATCACCAATTGGTTTTAGGATGGAACCCAAGTTGTATATTGTGGTTGCTATTTGGGTGTGACTCGGCCCCGATATTAAAATTTAACAGTTTTCTTACCTATTTTCATGTATGAAGGCAAAGTTCGATACACGTGTGGTTGTGGCGATGGTGCTCTACTTCTCCGTGATGACCCCGGTGGGGATCGCAGTTGGAATGGGCATATCAAATACCTACCAAGAGAACAGCCCAAAGTCTCTAATAGTAGACGGAGTGCTGAACTCGGCGTCCGCAGGAATCCTGATCTACATGGCTTTGGTGGACCTGATCGCAGCGGATTATACGAGCCCGAGGATGATGAGCAACTTGAGGCTCCAACTGGGCGCAAGTGTGTCCCTCCTATTAGGATGTGGGTGTATGTCTTTCTTAGCCAAGTGGGCTTGATAGATGGACGTAAGAGTTTAAAATAAGTCATCTTCAGTTTTGTAATTGCACTATTATGTGTGTTGCATTAATTTGGAATTTATTTATATGACGGGAAAATTAAACAAATGCACACTTTGAACATGTTGTTAATTACATAAATTGTAGGTTGAATTAGGATGTTTGATCCATGCACTTTTGTTGGTTACTTTAGTATTTTTAGTTACAAAGCCATCAAACAATTTACCATCATAGTTTCTGCCAATAAATATAATAACAATAAACTATATAGAAATAAATAAATAAATAGTTAATTACTTATTTAGTCACTTACGATTACTTTTTGTTTTAAATTTGTGATACATATTTAGTATTTGTATATTACTTTTTGGTTTAGAATGAAGGTACGAGTCTGCCATTCTTCTCCGAGCCAAAGCTCTGCGGTTTGTGGGAAAACCCTACGACGATGAATCTTTGCTCCAAGTGCTACAAGGAAGTCTCCCTCAAGGAGCAACCAACAACCACCGCTAAGGCCACTGTCAATATATCTCTTGACGTGAATCAACAAGCTATCGCTGATTCCTCGTCCAGTCTGGAGATTGCGACAGTAGCGCCTGGGCAAGTGGTGGAAGAGGAGCCGCCAAAGCCCAATGCGTCAAATCGACGTGGGACCTGTAATAGGAAGGTGGGGTTGACGGGGTTCAAGTGCAAGTGCGGAAGCATGTTCTGATAGGGTTTTGTCCTTGAAGACAATTTTGTCATTTTCAGATTGTTAATACATCACGTGAATGAACACATAATGGGGTTTCCATTACAATTAAACGATCGTTGGACAGAGGGGAAACTCTCACTTTTCCCAAACATTAGGATAAATTTTTTATGATTTAAACATTAAAGAGAAAATTGAAAAATCTGTCAAACTTTAGGGGCAATGTCGTATTTTATCCATTGTGAAATAACTTCAATTAAATTTTGAAAATATAATATATAAATTTTGAAAAAAATAAAAATGAAACTAAGCTTAGCCCCAATTTGGACAACCCAAATCTAGTCCTCCTTACGACCCCAGACCTGAGAGATTTAAGTGCACACGTCTTGGTCTGGTCAAATTCAAATTAGACCCCATTGTTTGGGAGCTCAAACTCTATTCCCAATTGTTTTCTTCAATGTTTTTAGATTGAATAATATATATGAATATACAAAATAATATTCTACTCTATAGTACTCATTCGAGCCTTAAGTGTACTCTATTTTGATTCATGAGGAAGCTTAACATCCACTTACTTAGAGTTCACTTGATTATCTTGACAATGAGAATTCTATAGTACTTATGATCAAAACGTAATGATGGGAAACGTGTTATGACAGAGTGTACTTATGACTAAAACGCAAGGCACCTTCTCTTGAGTGGCTAAAATGGTAGCTATTCGAACTAAGTTAACTATCACAACTTTTTAAGATTGTTGTTTGCTACAAATAGATGCGTCAAAACACTTTTTTGCGAGGAGAATTTGTGGATGAGGTGTATATGAAGATTCTACAAAGTGCCATACCAATTGAAATCAAGTAAGCAATAAGAAGCTATTCTTGTTTGCATATGGTTAAAGTCATTATATGGCTAGAAATAAGATTTTCCATGATGAAACAAAAACTAACAAAGGCATTATTTTAGAATGATTATGTACAAAGTAAATACGATTATTCCATGCTCTCAAAAAAATGCTGGGAGATGGTAACATGCTAGTCATAATAGTATATGTGGATGATATATCACTCGTAGGCTCATATATAAGTCTCATTTCATAATCGAATAGATTATTTAAGTAAAAGTTCAAGATTAAGGATTTGAGAGAATTTTTTGTATGTTTTCTCTCTCCTAGGTCAACCTCTGTGAGAGAATCGCCAGCCGTTAGATCGGCTACCATCCTCGGGTGACTTGGGACAATTCTTTCTGTGCGTAATCTTTATCCAACCAGTTGAATACAACCGAGAGCTACATGACCATGCAAAATAGCCACTCCTTTTTTCGATTTTTTCTTTTCCGTCGTTTTGCAGATAGGTGGGACTACAGTGACGGTCTCTGAACCACGATTACAACGAGCAATCAATGTGGAAGTTCTGAATATCGGAATCAACCTCGGAAAATCGCTCTAAATCTGGTGTCTAACCCGCTGCTAGCGAATAAGGAACGTGTGGGAACGATAATTTCGCAAAAGACTATTAAATCAACAACAATACATAATGTATTGAAGGTAGCATGAGCGAGGTATGATTCTGTCACAATATCAGACGTTTCAGATAGGGCTGTTATGTTTGAATTTGAAAACGAGGATGATAGAAAACAGATTTTGGATATGTCACCATGGTATGTACAAGGTCACTATTTGAGCATGCAAAAATTGAATCCAAGTATTGGGTTAGCGAAAGTGGATTTAAAAAAAATTAAGTTATGGGTGAAAGTTCATGACCTAGGACTAGAGAAATTTAGACCTCGAAGTGAGGCATGTGTTCTCGGCATTATGTATGAGGCATGTGTTCTCGGCATGCGCGCCGCACTAGACCTCGAAGTGAAGAAACTAGAAGTGTTCAGAGATTCCATGTTAATCATCCTCCAAACGACAGGGGAATGGAAAACGAGGGATGCCAAACTCCAGCCATGCCACGAGCACCTTGAGGATTTATCTACAGAATTTGAAGACATCACTTTAGTCATATGTCGAGAAATAAGAACCGATTTGCATACGCATTGTCAACGCTCGCATCAATGAGTAAAATTTCGCCGGGAAATCAGGGTCAACTGTAAACACCTGATTTTGGCTCAGGGTCAAAATACCGTACGCGATGAATCAATATTGAAAAAATATATATAGTATATATATATATATATATGAAAACTGGAAAAAAAATTATTTTTTTAAAAAATAATAATAATTAATTAAAAATAAAATGGGTCCAACTCATGAAGAACATGGTCATGTTCCTATTTTGTACAAGTTGGTCTTTTTTATTATTTAAAAAAATATATAATTAAATAAGAAGCAAAATTGTGTATAAATAGAAAGTGAAGGCATAGGCCACAGGGAGAAGGTTGAAGAAGAGAAAGAAAAGAAAAAGAGATTGCAGAGAATAGGAGAGAAGAGAAAGAGTGAAAAAAAAAAATATATAGAAATAAAGTGAATAAATATCGGTAATTATCGGTCTCATTTTTTCGTACGGTATTTAAGCTCCAAACGATTTAGTTATATATCTCTCGTATTTAATATTGTATTTGTATTTCCTAATGTTATTGAAATTTATGTTATAAAAAAAGAGTTTATATACATATATTATATATTTATGTATAATATATTTGTTAATATATATATATATATATATATATATATATATTAATGTATAATATATATGTCATACTATATTTGAAATATTTTTTAAAATCAGCTCGAATTTTTTTAAAATTTATATTTTGTTACCTCAACCTTTCTAGACTTCCCATCACTTTTCAAAATGTTACAAATAAGTCTAGAATAATTTTCGGGTTATTTTGGAACTTTATCAAGTATTACAAATAAGTCCAGAATAGTTTAGGGTCAATTCTCTAATTTTTTTAAAATATTTTCCGTTCAGTTATAATTTTTTATTCCTAAATTTTTCTCGACATTCCATCAGTGTTATCAGAATCGGATCGGCGGTCCGATCGGATCCAATCGGGAATCGGACCCCTGTCTGGTTTGGTTCAGCTTAAAGACTGAAATGCATATGAACAGTATTTGAATTGGGTTGGACTGATCGGTTTTACTAGAATCGACCGATTTCCGATTCTAGTTTTTTGGGGTGTGGTTTAAATTTTTTGGGTGGTTCTGTTTAGTTTAAACCGACTTTTTCGGTTCGACCGAGTAATTTCTTCAGTTTAGAAATTACGTTTAATGTTTAGACCTATTGTGTTTGATTTTGAGACTATTGTGTTATGTATGTTCAAAGTTTGAGGTAATTATGTTGTGTTATAGTGTTTGAAAGTAATGTGTATGTTTTAGACTATGTAGTTTGTGTGTGTCTGAGGTAATTATGTGTGTGTTTTAGACTATGTAGTTTATAATTGTATTTTCAATATTTTTTTCTTGTGAATAGTGAACCGCACATCGAACCTGGTTCAACCAGGTTGGACCGGCCGAACCGGGAACCGCCCCCTCATCGGTTCGAGGGCCGGTCCGGTTCTGATAACAATGCATTCCATGACTTCTTAAAGTGTTACAAAAAAGTCCAAAATAATTTTCGGGTTATTTCAAAACTTTACCAAGTGTTACGAATAAGTCCAAAATAGTTTAAGGTCATTTCTGTAATATTTAAAATATTTTCCCAATTCAGCTCGAATTTTAATAAATTGTATTTTGGTCCGTAGATATTTTTTGGACATCCTATAACTTCTCAAAGTGTTAAAATTTGTCAAATATGATTAATATCTTCAAAATTATTTATGCATGTTTTGACACGTTTAGAATGGTTTCAAAGTTAAACAATTTTTTTTTCTTTTTGAGCACGATTAACTTTTTTTATTTTGTTTATTTATTTGAAATTAGTTACTAAAAAAAATGTGTGTACATGATTTGTTTAATTTAAAGAAAACACATGTAATATTTTGGGTCAAGTATGATCAAAACGGGCAATTCAGGTAAATCAGAAAAAAATAATTTCAAAAGCAAACTAAAGTACCGAAAGGGCAGATTATGGGCTCGCAAGCCCTTAAGACATAATCAAACCCCCGAACTCGATTCTCTGGACGTAGACCATTCCAAGCCCTATGATGTTAACTCCATGTACCCTATGCAAAATTTTAGGATTCCGATTAGCCTTTAATTAATCAGTGATGACTCTTTCATTTTTCGGTCCGGTTGATAACCCCGCTCGATCGGACCCATCGCTCGCCAATACCCGACATTTTCGAGCGAAACAAAAATAAGAATATTTTCAAAAAGGGTCGGGGAAAGTCAGATCTGACGTCCGACAACTTAGGCTGAACAACAAAACTATTTAGATCATGATCAGATTATAATTGAACCAAAAAGATCGGACCGTTTGTGGATCAAAATCAACGGTCTTATTGGTTCCAGTCTTAGTTATGATTTTAGATCATTGAAGATCGTTAGAACCGGACCGTTAATGCAGTTTTGTTATTTTTGTTTTACTAATTAACTAAATTAAGTTTTATTGATTAATATTTTGTTAAAATATAAAATCATATAAATATATGTCTAAACGGTCCAAACGATTTAACGATTTAAGACTAAAAAGACCAAGACCGTATCAAATGGTCCTAATGCTCCCAATTTCAAGATCGAACACTAGACCGAACCAAAACAGATTTAGTGATTCTCATTTGCTTAATTCGGTGAACCGCTACCATTCGGTATCGTCGCAAGCAATTCACAGGACATTGTGGGTCTGGGATTGGGCCTTCCAAACACGTTACAGGCCCTAAAACCTCCTTAAACCCTCTCGAATCCTACATGTTCATTGTTCTCATCGTCGCTTCCGACGACTACGAACTACGAAGCACGAAAGAGCTGCTCTTTAAGAGCATCACCCATCCTCCAAGTCCTGTCAGCAGTCTGGAGATCGTAATCGTACAACCTCTGTTAGGCTTCATGTGACTAGGGTTCTTCTGTAAGCCCTGCCTTCGAAAATGAAGAGCTTGAAAGTCCTTACAACTCTTAGAATTCTTTCCACTTCAAATTTCGCAGCTGCCTCCTGCCGCCGCCTGTTCTCCGCTCAGCCTCAGGAGGAAGTGCCTTCCGCCACTGCTGCCGCTTCTAACGTTTCCGATACTGAGGCCCATGAAAGTGATTCCGTGTTCGATAGTTCCCATTTTAGCGGCTTTTCTAGCACAGTGGCGCAGCAGCCACAGCAGCCGACCTGGGATGATAAGTATAGGAGAAAAGCCGATAAGGTTGTTTTTGGGAATGAGAAGATCCCTCAGGAAGAGAGGAAGAGATTGGAAGCTGAAGAAGAGATTAGAAGGAGGATGCTTGCGCGGAAGATGCTTGAATTTGCTCTGGAGTCAGCTGACGACGATGTAGAAGAGAAACCCCGGGTTGTTAGGGAGGAAGATCAGAAGTCACTAGCAGTAGGAGTTATTGGCGCACCGAATGCTGGAAAGTCGTCTCTCACTAATTATCTGGTTCGTCTCTCACCTTGCACCCTTGTAAATCTGTCGGTTCAACTGAAATCCTTTCATTGGAGCTCATTCTTCTCTATTTTTGCATAGAACAATTTTGATAAATGTTCACTTCATAATGCATGTATTAATTAGAGTAGTTTAACTACAATGGGGTGTGCTCCATTTATCAATGTCCATTTGTTTCATTCTTTTGTTTGAAGCGATGAATAAGTCTGAATGCAATGGTAAGGTTAGCAAATGGACAATCTTTTCTTTTCATGTACCCTCTTTTTAGTCCCATTCCTTACTGCATTTAGTTTCTTCTCACAGGTAGGAACCAAAGTTGCTGCTGTCTCTCGGAAAACAAACACAACTACTCATGAAGTGCTGGGAGTCATGACAAAGGAAGAAACACAAATTGTACGTTAATTATGCTGTATGATATGTTCTAAAAGAGTAATTGGAAGTTGGGGCCATATTAAAACAACTATAGATCCGAATTATAATTATGAACTAATGCTTGTATCAACGCTGTCTCTTCTTTATAACAAACAATTCTTATAGACTGATTAGGTCACTAGACTTGTAACGGAAGAGCATTGGATTCTTATGATGTACGCCAAGTTTTTGTAGTCTAGATTTTATGAGCCATCATCCGTAGCTTCAATAAGATGCTGAAAAAAGCTGAAACCTGTGGTGAATATGTACTATCAGAGTCCTGTTGTACAATAGACATTTTAATCCCCTTGGTTTATTTAGATGATTCTGTTGTCTATAACATTGGAGGCGATTGGCATAGAAGTTGTTGGAAGTTACAATGGGCACAATTAGGAAGATGAATTAAGATAATATGTTAATATCTAAATTGAAAACGATGTCAAGATGTTAAAATTGTTACTACATGAGATTTCCTTTTGAACTTTTCACCTATATCACTTGGGATTCGTGCATTTACTTCATGTCATCAAAACTAGGTGTATGAAGTGATCCAATGGTTTCCTCTACTATAACCTGCAGTGCTTATTTGATACTCCTGGACTTATGCTGACAAATAGTGGGTTCCCCCACAAAGATATGAAACTCCGTGTTGAGAGTGCTTGGAGTGCAATTAGTCTGTATGATGTACTTATCGTGATGTTTGATGTGAACAGGCATCTTACCAGGTTCTTATTCTCAGACCAAATTCTGATATTGCGTTTTGCTTTTGAGATTGTTTCATATGTCTGTATCCACATGTATCTGTAGTAGTGTTGACTGTTGAGTTAATAACAGATCAGAAGTAATGGTTGCTTAAAATTTATATCTTTAGCAAGAGAAATATCAATTGTAATTGACAGTGCCTTAAATTTGTTGCCATGCCTATTACGTGTCTCTTCATGTTCAGTTCTAAAAAAGAGTTGTTTATTCATGAAACATACTGTTCGTTATTTCCACCACACAGTACACACTATTGCTTCATAAAATATGAATACCCTAGCAAAAAGATTCTTGATAGCAAATGAATTTAACAGAAGACATTAACAAAATTTGGCAGATCATAAGTAACTTTGTGGAACTTTAGCTTTGTTTCAACTTACAATTCAGGTTTATCATGAAATGTCAAAAATATATTAAAAGTTGAGATATCTTGGTATTGCTTGGATTCATCTCATTGATTTTCACACTTTTTGGATAAACTTTGTAAATTTATATACAAATGATTCTGCTCTCCTGAATAATGTTTACCTTGTAAAGAGATATGCATGTCGTTGACAAAAAAAAAAAGAGATATGCATGTTTATTGAAGTGCTGTCTTGGCATTGTGTAGACCTGACACGAGGGTGACAAAGTTGATTGAACGGATGGGAGCTAGCGTTCACCCAAAACAGAAGCGGATATTGTGCATGAACAAAATTGATTTGGTAGAGAAAAAAAAGGATCTCTTAAAGGTTGTCGAGCAATTTAAGAACCTTCCTGGATATGAGAGGTTGGTATCTCCAATCTTTGTCAGTTTGTCCTCTGAAAAGAATATATAAGATTATGAAACATGACTCCTAGTTGTGACTATTGCTCCTTCTTTTATATTATAAGGCATTTCATGATCTCTGGACTGAAGGGTGCTGGAGTTAAAGATCTTACACAGTACTTGATGGACCAGGCATGTAACATATTCTCTCCACATTTCATACATCACCAGGCTATAGGTTCAAAGCAGATATACAACAAACTGAACAGTGTCTTATCTTTCGATGGTCTAAACCAACATAATATGGATGTTACCTGCAGATAGCATGACTTACATATATCTTCTGATGAGCAGGCCATTCAAAGACCCTGGGATGAAGACTCATTAGAGATGAGTGAAGAAACCATGAAAAACATATCATTGGAGGTTGTCAGAGAAAAGTTGTTACACTATATACATCAGGCAAGTTATTACTTACCGTCATCATGTAATTGCACTATTTGCTGTTTTCGTACTCCATTTGGATCCATAGAAAGAAAGTACCTGGGTCTATAACCTGATCGAAGTACCTTCCATCTCAGGAGATACCTTATACACTTGAGCATCGTCTGATGAACTGGAAAGAGTTGAGAGATGGTTCTATTAGGATTGAACAACACCTCATTACCCACAAGGAAAGCCAGCGAAAGATTCTGGTTGGGAAAAAAGGTGCTAGAATAGGGTATGTAATTTATTCTTGACCTCTCTTTTTTCTGTAATTGCAGCTTCACCTAGTTTTGGTTGTAGTCATTTGTCAATGATAGCATACAGGAAAACACTAAAAGGTGAAGCATCACAGCCATTTATTAGGACGTTTCTATATATGGATATTATTGTATTGCCATATGATCCTGATAGATGTTTATATGATTTGAGGATTTAGGCCCAGTTGCTGCCTGTCTTATGATATTGTGAGATGCTGCTTAACACTAGTTCTCAGTCGATATGATCATGTATCTATCTTTAGCTTGAAAAGATGTGTGATATTGAAGTTGGAAAACTAAGCCTCGATTCCTGCTTTGTTTTTTTTTATAATGCAGGACAATAGGCATGGAAGCGAATGAAGAGCTGAGATCAATCTTCAAGAAGGATGTGCACCTCATCCTCCAGGTTAGAGTAAAGTAAAGTGTAGATTACTTACAAGGAAGTCAACAATGATGCACTCAAGAGTAAATCATGTTGTAAAGTATTAAAAGCGGTGTTGGGTGCAATGTTCTTTTCACCTTGATAAATTAGATTACTTGCAAGAGCAGTGCATTTTGGATCTGCAGTAATCTCCACCACCCATCGATTATTATTTGAGGAATGAGTGATGATCATCCCAAATATCAAATGACCAGAGAAGAAGCAAAGTTTAAGTGATAGATCCCAGTCGAAGACATTGTGCTGATCATGCAAAAGCTCGAGATGCTGATTCAATTTGATACACTTTTTTGTTTGTGTTGTTTTTGGTTAAAGTTGATGCTTTTAGCAGTGATTGAATGACAACTGAATTCTGGTCGATGCTAGATTAGCGATACACGGGATAAGATAAGTTTTTTTTTTATATTATTATTTTGTTTTTAGGAATTGAAGGTGCAAGAGACAATGTCAAACAAAACTTTGTACAGAATATAATGGATAGAATGAGATGTTTAAGCTGTCAATTGTCTAAACCCTCAAAGTTCCCTTTATTTTTTTACTTATTTACTGGCAAGTTCAATTGCTACAACTGAAACGGCTTATAGTGTAGTATTAGAGCTTTCATCGTCCATGACATCACTAGCGACCATCTGCATCATGGTCCATGTAAAATGAAAATGACATGAACAAGGTAGTTCGTGATTGAATTATGTTTAGCCTCCTGAAATTCAGCAACAAAAAAAATTAGATTCTCAAACAAGGAAGAATACTTACGTCATGGAGTCCATGACTTTGAGTTTGAAATTCATTGGTTCATAAGCAATATTAAGACTCATTATTGACGTCCTTCTTGCACCAACCGTGTCTCCTCCTTGGTTTTGAATTTTGATGACAAACATCAACACAAACTTTCGTTCTGCATGCAGTTGCGTCGGCAAAGAGGGAGCGCAAGGATAATAATCATTAATCAATACCTAATTCATTTGTTTAAAATTAAATAAGGATTTATGTGAGTAATACATAAGGGTTTGTAATTATAAAAAAACAAACCGAACTTTGAGGAAAAAGCAAACCGAATTTTGAGGAAAAAACAAACCAATTTTTTTCTTTACAAACAAAAAATAAACTTTTGGAATTGAGCAATCAACAAACCTAACTCAAAATGTTTGAGGGAATTATAATTAAGTCAGCATTAGTTGAATTATTCTAAGAAAATGGTATTACGACTTAATAATTCTCTCAAACATTGAAAAATTTGTTCAAACATAATGAAAATTTGAAATATGTTGGATTGGTTAATTCCAAAAGTTTGGTTTATTGTTTGTAAAAAAAAATGGTTTGTTGTTCAGTTTTTCTCAAAGTTCGATTTAGTTTTTGGTAATTAACCCAGTACATAATAATTTTATAGAAAAATTAGACGGTTAAATAATAGTGTGACCACACGTTATAATGTAAATTAACATTTAACAATAAAAAAAAGGGAGATTCTATTTGCAGACCATCGACTACTAAATACATACCACTTTTATCTAAAGACTAAAATGTCCTAATAGTTTTTTACATATTTATCCTTACCTATTTTACAAATAAAATAAAATTGCTAAATTATTTTTTTTTTGGCCAATAAAAAAAAAATTTAAAGACCACTTATTATAAATTTAATTAAAATCAATTTCACCCTTTTATATTTAGTCTTACCACTCCAAAATCACTGATTCTAAACTCTATATTTCTGTCGTCGCCACCTCTGTTCTCTGTCGTCATTACATTTATCGCCACTACCAATGTTCAATTGCCTCTGTCCATATTGACAAACCATCAATCGTTGATTTAAATAGTTGATTTTGCATGTAAAGTATTCATTACAAGTCAACAGTAATACATAGAAACAACCTGATATTACCGATTCTTTCTTATTTAATCGGCCTGGTTGAATCGATTTTTATACACAAAATCGGCAACTATTTTCTGTTTTTTTAACATAATCGGCAAAAGCATGTCGATATATGTACCAAATATCGGCAAACTGAGCTTTGGAATCATCTTGGGTGATAGGAACTACTTGTTATATATTTTAGTGTAATTGGATTGACTAGTTGACCAATGAGATCATAGTATCTCATTAAACAAGTTAGGAGGATGCGGAGTGCACGCTTGTTTAAGTATATTATGATTCATTGTATTGGAGATTCATAGGTTGATTAGAGATGAGGCAATGGGGGTCAAAGGGGGCGTTGCCCCCTTTGCCGGGTCCAGGGGCAGCGCCCCTGGCTAGGGTCGAGCTGCCAGGTCAGCTGGGAAATTTTTTATTATACATAAAGTCACTATTCTAAAATTCATTGAAAATTTGAATTTTGGAACTAATGACTTAACTTTTTAAACATCAAAATTCCCGGTTTTTGGACACTTGCTTTAGAACCAAGTATTGGACCGAACCATGGCTAAGGGCCGAACCATGGCTAGGGCCGAACCATTTCTAAAATCTTCCTAAGGTGTCCCTTTGATTTTGGAGCCAAATTTTGAATCAAAAGGGTGTATGTTGGCCGAAATGGTGCATGTCTCTTCCAAAGGACATGGTGTCTTCTCCTAAGGGTGTGAATAACACTATAAATTGGTCATAGGGGGTCCTAAATCTTCATCCAAAACATTCACAATCCTTCTCTCAAGTTCTAGTTCAGTATTCTGATTTTATCCGATTGAAAGTTTGGGTGCCTCCAAATAGTTTCAATCTGAAAGTGTCGTCACGACTTCAGAATAATCCAAGCATACAAATTCGAGTTTATCCACCACATCCATTCGAAATTTTCCAACACTACTTTCTTTTCATTCAGCACAACTTTTTCTTTCTTTGCAGATCCTTTTCTAGTGTGCTTGCTAGTCTGTCAATAAGAAACTTGCAAAACCAATTAAAGAAAACAACATTAGACATAGAAGTTGGTACGGGGTTTCGTTTTGATCTTCCCAATACATACTGATCTAGTTAGAAGCCCGATTGTTTTTTTGGTGTGTGTGTAAATACCTGAGTTTGTTTTTTATTTAGCTGAAACTGCGCTAAGATGATGAAGTAATCATAGCTAGGAGATTTTATGTTGTGAGATCACATTTGGAGCTGTCACGGAGCTTCAGCTTGCCTTTAACTTAATCTCACGGGATATTATACATTCTTGATTGATTTTATGCAAATTTACGGACTTTAGGTAATTGCTTCAATACTTTGTGTTGAATTACAGAGGAATGACAAGAATATTGCTCTGTGTATATTGCTTCACATAATGTACAGAACAACTATTCATAGTAAGCTGCAGTAGTTACAGACTTCAACAACAAACTTCTAACTGAATTAGTTATCTAACTAACTCTAGAATAATCTGACTAACTCTAGAATAATTGAGAATATCATACTTCACTTTGTATGTCTTATCTGATTTTACCCAACAAAACAGGTCCAATGATGGCAATTTGATATTGACATGCGTATGTCCTTTGCAAAGGAATCGAACATGAGTTCAGAAAATGCAACTGATACCAACACCAAAGTGCTACCTGTTCGAATCACAAGGACGCAGGGTAAAAGGTTGGGCAGCTCAACAGGGTTACCCCCATCCTCAAGGCCATGCTTTAAGCAGCTGGAACAGAAGGAGAAACATCATGTTCTTGTTCAACTGAAAAGAGCAGCATCAGATGAGAACAAAACAAATGCTAACAGAACTGCGCTTCTTAGAAATAAGAAAAGAGCAGTGCTGACAGATGTAACCAACACCTCTTGTTGTGTTATATCAGCCAAACCTCAGGTTAGGTGTCTCCATAAAATCTGGAGATCAACTTAACAGTTATTTTACTTCCTAAGTTTCTCTCCTTTTCCGACTTACGAATTTGATTGTGTCTTTTATCCTTGGTGTGTAATGAATCTAAGGCGGATATCTGCTCTATGCTTATTGACAGACTAGCAAGCACACTAGAAAAGGATCTGCAAACAAAGAAAAAGTTGTACTGAATGAAAAGGAAGTAGTTCCTATCACCCAAGATGATTCCAAAGATCAGTTTGTCGATATTTGGTACATATATCGACATGCTTTTGTCGATTATGTTAAAAAAACGGAAAGTAGTTGCCGATTTTGTGTATAAAAATCGATTAAACCAGACCGATTAAATAAGAAAGAATCAGTAATATCAGGTTGTTTCTATGTATTACTGTTGATTTGTAATGAATACTTTACATGCAAAATCAACCATTTAAATCAACGATTGATGGCCTGTCAATATGGCCAGAGGCATAAATGTAATGACGATAGAGAACAGAGGTAGCGACGGCAGAAGTATAGAGTTTAGAATCAGTGACTTTGGAGTGTGGTAAGAATAAATATAAAAGGGTGAAATTTATTTTAATTAAATTTATAATAAGTGGTCTTTATTTAGCAATTTTATTTTATTTGTAAAATAGGTAAGGATAAATATGTAAAAAATTATTAGGACATTTTAGTCTTTTGATAAAAGTGGTCTGTATTTAGTAGTCGATGGTCTGCAAATAGAATCTCCCTAAAAAAAATAGGTACAAAAAATAAATGACAAAGCATGTAATTAATAATTTTTTTTATTGAAGGATAAATAACCAAATTTTTTTTTTTTTTTTTGCTTATTTTCTCAAAGTTTTAACGTTTTATTTCCATAATTTAATGTTTTGTTTCCATAATTTTGACAGATCATTCAATACTTTCCACAAACTACAAATTAACAAGTTTACTTTTTACTTTTTAATTCTAAAAAATAGACAAATATTTTTTAAAAACAAAATTGGGAAATTAGAAAACTATTTTTACTAAATCTTATGATGTATACTTTTTAAAAAATTAAAAATGATATTTAGAAAGAAAAAAGGACATACCTCAAATTTCATTGCAAAAAGGACTTACTAAATTTTGTTTTTTCTTTACAAAATATTTCATTGCTTTCCATTATTTCATCCTGTATTAAGATTGTTTAAATTTATAGTTATTTAATAAAATTACAAATGTTTTTTCTATTTTTAGAATAAATAACAGCCTTCAATTGTAATTTTTAAAAAGTAAAAAATACTCGTCAAATAAAAAATCTCTTATCTTTGTTCAACCCAACTAACCAAAACCAAACTAATTCTTCGGGATTTTTTTTCGTTCAATAATTCTTCGGGATTTGAAAAAAATATTTTAAATGGTATGTCAATTTTATATAATTAATGTCACTCAGATGTTTTGAATCACTTTTTCAAGATTTTTTTTCGAAAATTATACATGTCAATTTTGTTTTTAACAAATTATATATTCAAAAAATATATTTAAAAATTTAGGCATATGCGCTACCCACGGTAGTGCGTTATTTGTTTTTTTTTTTAATGCGCTACTCGGGTATACGCTACGGTAGTTAAATTATAGGACAAATTATGTTAGGTTAACAATTAAATATATATCACATAAAAAAAATCCAAAAATATTATATTAGGTAGATAATTGAATTTCACCATAAATGTCGTTAGCCGTGTTTAGTTTGGACTTACAAAAGCTGAGTTATATTTTTTAAGTCAAATTTTTATATCTCAACTTACGACAGGGCGTACATTCAATCCGTAAGTCCGAATTTAATATTTCGTGCATAATTCGAATCACAATTAAAATATCTACTTACTATAATTTTTATATAAATACATAATTTAATTTTTAATTAAACATTGAATCCTCGAAAAAAGGAAGAAAAAAAAAGTAACCACTGCTACCCAAGGGTAGCGCATTTTACAAAAAAAAACATAACGCCCTACCGTGGGTAGCGTATATGCCTATATTTCTAAATATTGTTTTTGAATATATACTTTGTAAAAAAAATAGACATGTATATTTTTCGAAAATACTCCCTTTTCATTCACTGCAATTGAGCCCAACAAAATTATTTCATTAATTTTAAACTAAATGAGGTAATTTTGTACAATTCAGAAATATAGAGCAAAATACTAAAAAATGAAAAGATTGTTTTAAAAACACTGAAAATAAAATCAGGTAAAGTGACATTATTTTTCTAACAATGATCTGGTTTCTACAGAGCTAATACTCATTTAACCAGTAGGTGGTTCCTTAGGTACTAAGGGATTGAGCCAAGAACAAAGCTAGAAATTTTATTAAGTGGAGGCAAATATTAGAATGAGAACAAATAGTTGAACTAAAAAAAGATCAGTAGAGCAAATGTATGATTTAAAAGGGTTAAATAAAAAATTATTGTATTATTTAGAGTCAAATTCACACAATATCAAAAGTTGAGTGGAAGCAATTGACCTCTCTAATAGCTCCGTCCCTGGATCGAGCTAACACTCCATTAACCAGTAAGTGGTTCCTTCGCGTACTAAGGGATCGAGCCAGGAACGAAGCTAGAAATTTTATTAAGTGGGAGCAAGTATTAGACTGAGAACAAATAGTTGAACTAAAAAATATCAGTAAGACAAATGTATAATTTAAAATGATTAAATCGAAAATTATTGTATTTTTTAGAGTCAAATTCACACAAGGGACAATTGCCTCATCTGGTCCCTTAATAGCTCCGTCCCTGGATCGAGTTTGGGGTGAAGTAGCTTTCATGATCCTGTTTGTCATAATTGTGGGATTCATGCACGCCAATACCTCGAACCTGATCCATTTCACTCCCTACAGAGTCTAGCAGTACAATTTGCGTCTGGCAGCTTCGACAATATCACCACCCACCATGGCAGAAGACATCAAGGACTCCTCCTGTCCATGTCGATCATATCCATTATATACTGCTTAATGGCGCTTTCTCTCAGAAATATAACCAAAATGACATTGATGCATCTCACTCGGTAGCGCTCCAGAGTGTGGTTGGTGAAATGGGTGAAATACTTTGTAGCGCTCGCTTGGAGACCTCAAGAGGATGACTATGGTGTTACTTGTTGGAACCCTAGGGAAAGCCATATAGACCAACCACATTGCTCAGGCTCACATGATACCACATTGGTTCACTCTTGTGCACCCGAAAATCAGGACCCTGATTAATGCCACACTTCTGATTGATGTTTCTAGCTGGCTAATCCCTTTCTTCTCGAATCTTGATGAATTGTCCGTGCTTCTATCAGTAAATAAAGCACACTTCATCTTTATGATGTTTCTGGTGAGGCCATGTTGCATAAGAACCGTCACACCAAAGAAAGATTTTGCCAAGCTCGTGATTCTGCTTTTAGTCATTATCGCTTCTTCGTGCTTTGGTTCTTGGTCACGACAAGGATTGCTCTGTTTTTGCTGCAGCAGAAAATGCAGAAAGTCTGTGGGTGCCGTGGCTGCCATCACTGTCCATTGGAATGAACGTCTTTCTTATGGGGTCTCTGCAAGCCAGTGCTCTTACGAGATTTGGGAGATGCACATTGTTGATGCTTATCTATTATATCTTCTTTGGTCTCCACGCAACCAAGGATACTGCTCATCAAAAGATATCTGTACATAAAGAAAGAAGACCATTGAAGGCAAGCTAGCAAGTGGAGCAGGGACTGGGTAGGAACTCACTCCAAATCCCTATGATTTTTTTTTTTGATTTGTTATGCATATTCTCAATTTGGGTCCGTCCATGAAACGTGGAGGGCTTTGGAAGCTTGTACCATGTACATTTCTTGATCCATAATCAGGTATCTTTGTACTGCAATGAATTGAAATGTATAAGTTTAAAACTAGCAAATGTTGTTAATCAGTGCATGCAGTCAATCCATCACGTTGTTTTAAGCATTAAATGAAAGTATCCAGAAGTGTTCTTGTATATCCCCATATCCTAAATTGGATTACTAGACAATATCTTATCTTTCTAACTTATAATACCCCAAAAGAGGACTTTGAAAAGATGAATATGGCTAATGGCAATCTGAAATTTAACCCAGTATTTTCTTTTGTATATCTCCCTTAATTTTGAAACTGCATGGACTGTGCATCGTTACATAATTCTTTGACCTGTTAACAATGAAAAGAGAAGACTATGAATACTAAAACAATCTCCACTTATAATACATGGTTTCTAAAATCTTGTCTTGAATCATCCCACTTGTTTTTCAATTTCGTATCCTAAAAGAAAAATATACGAATTTAATGAAACATGATTTGCAGCAAGCATGTTGAAAGTTGATTATCTAGTGGTACTAGTAAGTATAAGGACTATTTTCTAGATTAGAACTACATTTCTTTGTTCTCTTTCTTCTTATGCAAGCAAGTAGGCGGTATCAAAAATCAAAACCTATCTAGAACTGCATTGGCAACTATTTCAGCTAACCTGAGAACAAAGTCCAACATTTTTTCGGTATGAACGACTTTGATCTGCAATGTAAGAAAATAATAACCATTTCAGGCCCAATGCAAATAAAACTGCCTAGATTAATCTCTCATATACCAAATAAAATAGAGTGGTTAAATATCTAAAAAGACAAGAAAGAAAACAATTTTGTGAGGTACGTTACCGAAGGTCTATTAGTTCACATTTCATCACTATATGCTGACAGATCCATTGAAATTCAGTATGCTTTCTCCTTGCTTATGCTCAGTTTGAGACTTCACTTGAAGCAGCATAAAGACCAAAAGCACCGTTATTATAACAAACCATTTACTTTTTTTTTACTCCAAACAAGGTGATCACTCTGCATATACATTAAGCCTTCTAAATTCTACAAGTTCCACAGAAGAAAAGTCAGATTAGAATCTTTCTGCAGTATACAAAATATATAAGAATAACATAATAAGGACGCCTCACCAGGAAATATCAGTGAATAAGCGCTTCCAACATTTATTAATAGCAATATGAACCTTCATAGGTTCACAAATATGCTGAACAGCTCTTTGCCAAGTAAGAATCTTTGGTGGCAAAAACTTGTGTAGCATGACTTCCACCATTTTGGAAGCTCCCACAATCCTCTCATGCTTATATAGTCGCACTACTAGTTCATCTAGAAATTCTCCACCATCTTGAGGCGGATCTACTTTTTCTCTTAGAAACTTCAAAAATATGTCACATGTACGCAAATCAGGATCACAATCTTGATCCAGCATAGAATTTAAAAGGTTCATAGCACGTTCAATGCTACCCTGTTTGTACAGAGCGTCAAAAAGTATGTTGTATGTGACAACATCGGGTTTACATTTAGGATCCTGACAAAGCATCTCATTGTAAAGATCTAAACCCTTCTCCAAGAAACCCGCAGTGCAGTGACCATGGATCAACGAACTGTAAACTACAACATCGGGTTTAAATCCTTTACTCAACATGCAGTTCCACGCCACCATAGCCTCATTGAGCTTCCCATCCTTGCATAAGCCATCTATCAGCACTGTAAAACATACCTCATTGATGACATGCTCCTGTTGTTCCATCTCCTTCCACAGTAGAAATGCTTTTTCACTGCTGTTAATCCTAAAGTATCCCCTCAGCAATGAACTATAGGTAAAAGCATTAGGCTTGAAACCTCTATTCATCAAATCATTGAGAATTTCTTTTGCTTCGTCGGGTTTCCCTTCTTGGCATAAACCATGGATGAAAGCACTGTAAATCACTGTATTGGGTTCACAGCCTGTAGCTACCATTTTCTTCCACAGTATCTTTGCCTCTTCAAACTTTTTCTCTTTAAACAACCCATCAAGTAGGGTTGAATAAAAGAACTGATTAGCACGCAACCCTCTTTCCTCTATCAAATTTAGGAAACAAATGCCGTCAATTGCTCTTCCATTCTTAATTAGGCCTTTAATTATGATCCCGTACGTAACATCATTAGGCATATATTTGTTAGCAACCATCTGATTTAAAAGGCGAAGAGCCTTATCCAGCTTCCCCTTCAGACAAAATCCATGAATTAATATGTTATAAGTTCTCTCATTAGGAGCACACCCTTTGAGAAACATATACTCCCCGAGCTTGGCAGCGCGATTCAAATCACCTTTCCTGCATAACCCAGTTAACAGAGCATTAAAAACGGCAATATTTGGAGAGGGTTCCTCAATTTCCATTTGCATTTCATCCAATAGCAAGAACGCCTCGTCAATCCGGTTCTTCTTGCAAAATCCATCAATTAATGTAGCATAGGTGTAGTTATCTGGGGGGGAATTCTTCACGGGCATTTCTCTAAACATTAGGAGTGCTGCATCAACCAAACCAAGTTTGCACATACAACTAATCACCAAATTAAAACTCAGTGTATTCAAAGATATGTTGATATCCCTAGAATTGACAACATAAGAGAAGAATTCCAATGCACGGTCTAAATGACCCTCTTTGATAATAACGTTAAGAACTGAATTGAAAGACTGCGCAGTTCGCTTGCAGTTGAACTCATCCACCATTCTGTGGAACAATTCAATGGCTTTATGAGGCATATGAGCTTTCCCATAAGCTCGAAACACGGCAATGAAACTGCTCTCCGCAAAGGCTCTGTTTTCACGCTTCATTCTTTCAAATACCTTTTCCAGCGACCCCAAATCCCCCAACTCCGCATACTTCTTAATGAGACAATAGAATGTGGAGTCTCCTAATTGGTAAGACCCCGACCTTGGGGCTGCTCTGAAGATTTCATTCGGTATCGGGGCATCAACATCCGAAAGGTTTGGTATTTCGATTGAAATATCATCGGTTTCAGCACCTACAAGGTCTGAAGAGTGGCGGAGAAGTGGAGAGGTAGCGGATTTACAAGGCAACAAGATGGACAGATTCTTGGAGCTCAGAACTTGGCGGATTGATCTAGTGGAGAACATACCGCGAGTAACCTAGCGTAAAGGAGCTACCTCTGAAACATTTTTGTAAGCGAAAGGTCCAGTTGAGGATGAAAGGACCTGAGGGATGAGCGGTACAGCGATAACAGTGGAGGAGAATGGCGAGCTCCGCCGCCGTAACTCATAAGGTCACGCCGTCACGGTGGAGACAAAGAAGAGCGCGAGAGAGACTGGCCGAAATAAATCTGGAATCTGTGCAATTGGAACCGGTTCGACCAATCAAAAGTCCAAACCGGTCAGTTTAGGCTAAACCGGAGCTGCGTCCCAATTTTGGCCTTTTAGGGGTGTAGTCGAATCGAGACGAGTCACACATATGACTCAAACTCGGACTTGGCTAAAGGTAGGGGTGACCTCGGGCGGGGCGGGAAGGATTTTTTGAAGGAAAAAAATTGAGCCCGAAATTTTGGGCCTTATATTTGGACAATCAAAACCAAGACAAAATCCGTCCAAAAAACTTGCACGAGTGAGTTTTGCTTGACTTAGACCAATCTCTGCTTTGGATCGAATTTTTACAAACAAAAAAAAAAACAATTGTTAACCAATGAACAAAATTAACAGCAATTTCATACTCCCAAAACTATCACAAGTTTCATACCAAATGAGAATGAACTGCACGACTTCAGTTCCAGCATACCGAAGGATGGAAGGATGAAACTACTGAATGAAAGGGGTGAAGTGCACGCCTTGACTGCTTGAGAAGGGGTGAACTACCGAATGACAACTTGAAAGGAGCGAATTGCACGAATTCATATCATCATACCGAATGAACTACACGACTTGACTGCTTGAGACAAATGGAAGGGGTGAAGTGCTTGCTGCTGCGGCTTGAGAAGAGTGGAAGGGGCAAAGGATGCTGCGACTTGCTGCTAGGGGTACAACTGAGCAATACGACTGAAGTGTCTGAAGACTGAAATGCTGTTTAGGGGTTGTGAAGACTGAAACGTTGCGTTTAGTTTAGGTTTCTAAATTCTCGGGGTGAGCCGGACCATTCAGGAATTTGAAAAAAAAAACGAGCCCGACTTATAGGGAAAAAACTGGTTTATATTGACTCAGTTTTAAACTCGGGACGGACTATTCAGGACGGTCTCGAGCCAATTTTTTCAGGAATTCGATCCAACAATCTTTTCTCCTCATCCTTATGTAAAGTTTGTTTTTGGTGAACACCCCTAATTAAAGGTAGAGATTGAAAGAATACACAAATAAAATAAGAGTCCATTTTGAATGAAGAAATAATTTAAAAAATCTTATTTTTAGATATTTTAATTTATAATAATCCAAATTAGTCACCCCAATTCTATTAGAGCTCCACTAGTCCTATTCTTACTCTCGATTGTTGACGACAAACGCTTCTGAAATGCCGTATAATTACCTCTTCAAGTACATCGTCATCGGCGACACTGATGTCCATGGTTTCTCTGTCATTTGATCCCTAACGGTACAGATGATGTGATTTTAATTTTGAGTCAATTATTTGCAGGTGTAGGGAAATCTTGCTTACTTTTGCAATTCACTGATAAGAGGTTCCAACTGGTGCATGATCTTACCAGTGGTGTAGAGTTCGATGCTCGCATGGTCACTATTGAAGGCGGTCTATGGAACTTCATATTTGGGACACAGTAATAAAATCTCTTGCTCTGTCTCTTGCGATGCAGACACCCACTTCCAGGCAACCTACAACGACGAAGCCTTCTCCTTCTCGATTCCTCCTCCGACGAAACTTCCTCCTTCGACAAAGTTTCCTCCTCGAATCGACTACGACAACGAATAAATTGGGATTTTTTTGAACCACAAATAAATTGGGATTTGTGGTCTCGAAAACCAGACCAGACCAGTTCAAACCGGTTCTGAATCCGTTCGAACCGTTTTTTCCCTAAATCATATCAGTTCTTTTTGTAAGAAAAAATAATGGTTTTATTAAAACAAGATTAGTTCAGTTCTGAACCGTTGAACCGGTTTATGAACAAGCCTACCTCAACCACGCCACACCCCAAGTGTTTGACTTTTGAGTTAATCGAGTTTAGCAACAGTTAGTAAAAGTATAATCAACCATGAACTAGACAAAAGTGTGAACTCAAAGTTGATACGTTTCATCGTCTCTTTAGTCTTTACTACTAATCGTGTTTTCGAATTTCCTAATTGAACGTTAATTCCATATTTGACCCAATAGCAAATTCTTGAAATAATTCATAGATCTGGTATATATGGAACCATATCGTATTTTCTGAATGTTTATCTTCCTCGAAAAGTAGAAAAATCTATTTGTAGTTACAAGTACATTCAAGAATATCTTGAACCAAAGCAGGGAGAGAAAGAGAAAAAGTAGTGATTGCAAAGCAATAGAAAAACACAATAGAGCAACAAGGTCATTGCCTCATAAGCATGAGCAAGAAAATACCTGAACAGGCGGACGCCAATGATTCATTGCATGCAATGCTTTAATTTGGAGAGCAAACCCGTTGAGAATGGAGACTTTTAGATCACCACCACCACTCAACTGAAGTGGGCAAGCCACTCACGAAAGTGGGCAAGCCACTA
Organism: Chamaenerion angustifolium; assembly: GCA_946814005.1. Classification (NCBI taxonomy): domain Eukaryota; kingdom Viridiplantae; phylum Streptophyta; class Magnoliopsida; order Myrtales; family Onagraceae; genus Chamaenerion; species Chamaenerion angustifolium. The sequence continues at coordinate 35,550,833 of OX328266.1, read as the reverse complement.
ACCAAAGTGGGCAAGACACTCAGCAAAGTGGTCAATCCACTGAACATTGTCATGTTTTTTGGTCTATAAGAAGCCAACAATGTCGAAGGAAAGAACAAGCACAAGAAAGAGAGAAGAATAACAAACGGTTGTTGGAGTTTTGAGTTTGTGGGAGAAAATAGTGTTATGAGCCAAAAATACGGAGTTAGTATTTTAGAGTGCGAGAGATACATATTGTGTGTTTGAATGATACACTATTTGTCTATAGTGAAAGTGTGGGCGTGAGCCGTGGATGTAGCCAAATTGGTGAACCATGTAAATTCTTGTCTCGTGTGCATTTCTCTTGAGCCACTAAATCCCAAGGTCCTGCAAGGCAGAAATTAGCAGCAACCAATTTCCCAACAATTGGTATCAGAGTCTTCTGCAAATAATTTTTGTATTCATCCTATTTGTTTGAGTGGGAGCAATGGCGTTAGAGAAAGAGTCCAAAATTTCTCATTTTGATGGCACAAATTTAGGATTCTGGAAAATGCAAATAAAAGACAGTTTGTACCATAAGGATCTTTATTTACCTTTGGGTGACAAACTAGAGGAAATGAAAGATTCAGAGTTGGAGCTGCTGGATCGGAAAGCTATCAGAACCATACGACTATCACTGTCAAAATCAGTACCCTACAACATCAAAAATGAAAAGACAACCGCGTCTCTCATGTCAACCCTTTCCAGTTTGTATGAATAGCCTTTGCAGCAAATAAAATTCATCTGATAAAGAAGTTGTTCACCATGACGATGTCAGAAAGAACACAATTTAGAGAACATCTCAGCGAGTTCAAAGAAATGTTAGACCAACTAGAAGTAGTGGACATGTCTTTCACTGAAGAGATACGTGCCTATCTAATTCTTGGGTTGTTGCTTAATAGTTAGAAAGGCACAGTCACTGCAATCACCAGATCTGCAGGAAAGAGAAAATTGAAGTTTGATGATGTGGTCAACATCATTATGACTGAAAAAATTTGAAATCGGTCAAATGGTTCTTCTAGCTCAACGTCAACTCTGAATGTAGAAAGCAGAGACCGGGATTCAAAAAAGAGTGGAGGGCAGAATAAGTCCAAATCCAAAAATGGGAGGTCACAATCTCAAAATCCCAAAAAATCCAACAATCAAAATCAGAACGAGAAGGTGATCGAATGTTGGAACTACGGAAAGATCGGGCACTTCAAGAATCAGTGTAGATCCCCGAAGAAAGAGAAAGAAGGAAATACAGAAGCAAACATCGTAGTATAAGAGGCAGGCGATGCTTTGATATGCTCTTTGGAGAGCAAGTCGGAGTCATGGGTGCTAGACTCTGAAGCTTCCTTTCATGAGACCTGTAACAAAGAACTCTTAGTGAGTTATTCACCAGGTAACCTCAGTAAAGTATATCTTGGTGATGATCAACCTTGCAATGTGGTTGGCAAGGGTGATGTACAGATCAAGTTGAATTGATCTGTGTGGAAGTTAAGGGATGTGAGATACAATCCTGACTTGAGGAAGAATTTGATCTAGGTGGGCCAACTAGCAATGGAAAGTTATGTCACAATCTTCAATGGCGATACTTGGAAGGTTTCTAAAGGTGTATTGACAGTCGCTCGTGGCCAGAAGAGTGGTACACTCTATACGACGACGAACACTGGTGGGTCAATTACAGTTGCAGACAGCAAATATGATCCAAATCTATGGAACCAAATACTTGGTCACATGAGTGACAATGGTCTCAGGATCATGCATTCCAAGGGAAAAATACCAGACCTACAGTCAGTTGACACTGACTTGTGTGAAAGTTGCATCTTTAGGAAGCAGATGAGAGTTAACTTCATAAAGAGTGGCAAATCATCAAAGCAAGAAAAGCTTGAGCTAGTTCACACGGATATCTGGGCCCAACTACTGTCTCACCCATTGGCGAGAAGTCATATTTCGTGACTTTCATTGACAACCATTCCAAAAAGGTATGGTTTTATTTCTTGAGACACAAATCAGAAGTATTTGAAATGTTCAAGATGTGGAAAGTCATGGTAGAAAATGAGACAAGTCTAAAGATCAAGAAATTGAGATCCGACAATGGTGGTGAGTATAATGACATGGAGTTCAAGAATTTCTGTTATGAAAATGGCATCAGACTAGCAAGGAATGTGTCAGGGACACCACAACAGAATGACGTAGAAGAACGGATGAATCGAACATTGACTGAGAGAGTCAGAAACATGCATGACTGCCCAAGCAGTTCTGGGCAGAGGCAGCCAATACAACAACATACTTGATCAACCGAGGACCATCAATCCCGCTAGCGTACAGAATACCAGAAGATGTATGGAGCGGAAAAGAAGTGAAACTTTCTCATTTGAAAGTTTTTGGTTGTGTATCATATGTGCATATTAGTGATCAGGCTAGGGGAAAGCTTCAACCCAAGTCACTAAAATGCACCTTCATCGGATATGGTAGAGATGAGCTTGGATACAAGTTATGGGATGACCAGACCAAGAAGGTGATCAGAAGTCGAGATGTGATATTCAATGAAAAGGTGATGTACAAAGACAGAAATACATTATAGCCTAGTAGTGCAACACATGGTAATCCTATGTACGTTGATCCACGTGATATCCCAGATAGAAGTATAGTGCAACAAACAGATGAGAGTCCTTAGTCAGAGGAACAGACATCGCAGAGCATCACACAACAGACTGTTCCACCATAGTCTCCATCTTCATCTCCTATACCAAATAGAAGGTACATGAATTATTTGCTTCTTACTGATGCAGGAGAACCTGAATTCTATGATGAAGCATGTCAAGTGGAAGATTCTAGCAAGTGGGAACATGCAATGAAAGAAGAGATGGAGTCCCTTATCTCTAACAAGATATGGGAGCTAGCTGAGTTACTCGTGGGAAAGAAGGTCTTACACAACAAATGGGTGTATCGAGTCAAGGGGGAACATGACGGTTCCAAAAGGTACAAGGCAAGACTTGTAGCCAAGGGCTTTCAGCAGAAGGAAGGTATCGATTACACCGACATATTTTCATCGGTTGTGAAACTGACGACCATTTAGTCAGTTTTAAGTATTGTTGCAGTAAAAGACTTGCAACTTGAGCAGTTAGATGTAAAAACTGGTTTCCTCCATGGTGACCTTGAGGAGGAGATATACATGGATCAACATGAGGGTTTTTCAGAAAGTGGAAAGGAGAAACTCGTGTGTCAATTGCAGAAGAGCTTGTATGGACTGAAACAGACTCCAAGGTAGTGGTACACAAAATTTGATGGGTTTATACAAACGAATGACTATTTTAGATGCATTGCTGACCATTGTTGCTACTTCAAAAGGTTTGAGTCCAACTATATTATTTTTCTACTTTATGTCAATGACATGTTAGTGGCAGGTTCAGATATGGGTGAAATCAAGCAATTGAAGGAGCAATTGTCGAGTGAGTTCAACATGAAGGATTTGGGCACAATAAAGTAGGTTCTTAGGATGAGAATCAATAGAGACAAGTCAGAGGGTACTTTGCTGCTATCTCAGGAGGAGTACATTGGGCGTGTTCTCAAAAGGTTCGGCATGAGTGATGCTAAAGCAGTCAACACACCATTGGCTAGTCATTTTCGACTATCCAAGGAGCAGTCACCCAAGACGGAAGATGAAAGTAACTTAATGGCTAAGGTTCCATATGCCTCAGCCATTGGAATTCTCATGTATGTCATGGTTCCGATCCCCTGAAGGGAGTAGGTCAGTCAACAGATGAATAGTTAGGTTATCATCAGAAAAGGGTGTTTTCCTCCACCAACGACACGTTTTGGAGGGATTCCCAAGGGCGCCAGGGCTTTAGATCCTCCGGGGACCCGATGGGATTCACAATAGCCATCGGGTTGCATTGTGGACCTGGAGAGGCCACCCTAGGACGTCTCCCTCCGATCTGCACCAGTCAGAGGGGGGAGGGGGAGGCAATGAGGTGGAGGAAGTGGTTATTAGCCTGCGCCCAAGTGGATAAGGTGTTTATAGTCCATCCTTTGGCTATGGGGGTGTTGGTTAGCCTCCCCCATATGAATGGGGTGACCCCCCCTCTGTCTGGCGAAGGGGTTCTCAAGGTCTCCCTGTGCTCGGTAGGGGTGATAAAAAAAGACTGTAGGACCGAATTCCTGACAAGACCGGCCCGACAAGGACAGAGACCGAGCGGGCAGTTTTTTTTCTTCAAGGTCGGTATCGGTCTTTTTTCCCGAAACCCGTTTAGGACCGACCCGGCTCGAGGTTACTATACAACCCCTAAAAATCAATGATGTATGTTTGGAACTATGGGAGAAAATGAACTTTGTTTAGAATTTTGTGTGTTTGTTACTTGGTTGATTTGTTACTTTGATTTGTACTTTGTAATTTTGTTACCTTGATTCCAATCATGTTTGTATTTAGACAAATTCAGTATATATATATATATATATATATATTTTTTTTTGGGGGGGGGGGGGGGGGGTCATATTCGGTCCATGACCGAGACCGTACCGAGTTAATAAAGATCGACTTGGGCGGGCTTTTTTGGCCGAGGTCGGTCTAGGTCTAGGTCTAGGTCCTTCAGAAGTCAAGATCGAAATTTCAGTCTCGGTCTTGCCTTTAGGCCCGGCCCGCCCATGATCAGCCCTAGTGCTCGGGCATCGCCTCAACCTCTACATTCTAGCCCGTTAGGGGGTCCACATCAAGATCAATGATAGGGACCTCCCACTCGATCACCTTAGTTGGTTCCTCCTCCTCTTGTCGAGAGGACGCAAAGCCTTTTCCCTTACGGGACTTAGGTGTCCTTTTTCTATTTCTGGAGGACTCCGCTCCTGGAAAAGTAACGCATGTGTGTTCCTGCATACTCATACACTTCAATGACTCATACCCTAGAAAAAAAAGGTATAAGATTAGAGAAATACACAGCTAATCGGGGAAGGAGTAGACAACATGATGACACTGCCTCTAAGAGCAGGGCGTCAATTGTTTCTTTCGATATATAGGATGGCGCCCTCTGATTGTAGGCCTTGTTGTTGAGCTTTATCATATCTAGATCAACCAGGGAAAGATCCTCCACGGTCGACGCCGCATCAGGAACATCGTACGCTGCTCTTAAACATCATGGGACGCCCCCCTTAAAGAAAAAATACTGGGACTTCCAGTTGGAGTTGAACGTCTTATATTCATCCACCAGCAACCGCTTCTCCGTGATCCGTACACAAATTAAAAGAGGGAAAACAGGTTTGAAAATGGAAAATCCCTTGAGGGTTGTAGTGGAGACGGGAAAAACATCTAAAAAGGTATATAGAATACACCCATCTCTATTGAAAGAACATGATTTTAAACCCGTCCCAAGAGCAAATGGCATTTAGGGAAAGTTGAGTCGGGGAGATTCAGAAGTATCGGCATATCTCGACCAGGGCGGCGCTATAGGGAAATAGCAGCCATGCGTCGATCTGGCAGGGAAATTACATCCTCTTTCTCACAAGCCTTTTGAACATAGAAAGCGTCACTCCCATCGAGGTTTTGCATTATGGGAAAACATGGGCAATGATTGTTGGTCATGTCCGACATTAAGACAACCTCTTGAAAGACCATGGGGGAGATAGTATTGGGATTGGAATTACGCAAAGAGGGGGAATAGATGTTTTCTCACCTATAAAACTGATGGATGCCATCATAGCTGATCGGAGTGTGCCCGAAGCTTGAAAAAAGAAAAAGGTTCACGGCGGAGCTTCAAAAAATAACTGGGGGCAAGCAAAAGCTTAGGAGAGAGAGGATGTCGGAACAAGTAAATTACATTTGTAAAGATTCAAGGCTTATATAGTAGGGTTAAAAATGTCCGCGAATATCTGAACCGTGAAGGTCAAACGTCATCAACTTCCAGTCGTTGGATCTGAACGGTAAAAAAGGCAAGGAAATGTCAAGAGTCACAAATCTTCAATCGTTGGATCTAAATGGTTAGAAATTTGCAAAAGCGTCCTCAAGGCGTTTCATATCTTTCTATGTGTCGCCTTCCTTCAAAAGAGCATAAGCAGCGCATGGCCCCACTTATGCTCGGGGGAAGATGATGGATCCTCAGGCGTCACTTTGATGTATCACCATGCGTCGACATGCTGATAACATCAGCGTCGCCTTGTCTCCTAGTAAGGCGTCGCTTATTATCCCATACAATATAGTACTGTCATGACTGGCAGAAGTGACAGGTCTGATCGAAGGGATAGGAGACATTTATGAGCCTTGAAAGACATTAAGCGTGTACAATACTCTTGGTGAAGTGTATCCAATACGCTTCGTATGATATTTTGAAAGTGTATTTGATACGCTTAACAAGATATTTTCACCCGAATAGTAACCAATAATCACCTATAAATACAGGTTTACCTACCTTTGTACAAGGTAATCAATTATCTGATATTTACACCCATTATTCTCAACCACCTCTTATTGACTTATTCATCGGATGGGAAACAAAAGGATACATCCAGGTTTTTCTTCTTGTAGGTCTCACGAGATCAAGAAGTTGTCGACTTTCCAGAAAGCCAACATAAAAGTCAACGCCTGGAAGCACAAGATCTCGACATGTGGCATAAGAATTTCACAGGAACCAGCAAATTCAACATCTTTTGAATGTTTCACTCAGTCTCTTGTAATTTGAAATAGTAGGCGTAAAAAAACAAGTGGGGGCAAGTAAAAGCTTAGGAGAGAGAGACTGTCAGAACAAGTAAATTACATTTGTAAAGATTCAAGGCTTATATAGTAGGGTTAATAAGGTCTGCGAATATCTGAACCATGAAGGTCAAACGTCATCAACTTCCAGTCGTTGGATCTGAACGGTAAAAAAGGCAAGGAAAATCTAGACCATGAATGTCAAGAGTCACAAACTTCAATCGTTGGATCTAAATGGTTAGAAATTTGCAAAAGCGTCCTCAAGGCGTTTCATCTCTTTCTATGTGTCGCCTTCCTTCAAAAGAGCATAAGCAGCGCATAGCTCCACTTATGCTAGGGGGCAGATGATGGATCCTCAGGCGTCACTTTGATGTATCACCATGAGTCGACATGCTGATAACATCAGCGTCGCCTTGTCTCCTAGTAAGGCATCGCTTATTATCCCATACAATATAGTACTGTCATGACTGGCAGAAGTGACAGGTCTGACCGATGGGATAAGAGACATTTATGAGCCTTGAAAGACATTAAGCGTGTATAATACTCTTGGTGAAGTGTATCCAATACGCTTCGTATGATATTTTGAAAGTGTATTCGATACGCTTAACAAGCTATTTTCACCCGAATAGTAACCAATAATCGGCTATAAATACATGCTTACCTACCTTTGTACAAGGTAATCAATTATCTAATATTTACCCACTTTATTCTCAACCACCTCTTATTGACTTAGTCATCGGATGGGAAACAAAGGGATGCATCCGGGTTTTTCTTCTTGCAGGTCTCAGGAGAACAAGAAGTTGTCGACTTTCCAGAAAGCCCACATAAAAGTCAACGCCTCGAAGCACAAGATCTCGACACGTGGCACAAGAATTTCACAGGAACCAGCAAATTCAACATCTTTTGAATGTTTCACTCAGTCTCTTGTAATTTGAAATAGTAGGCGTCAACTCTGGACAATCACGAGATTCATAAACAATCAAGTAACAAACCGTGAGAGCATCAAATTTAACATGAAGAGAGTTAACATTAAAGTTTTTTTTTACCATAATTAGTCCCTCTCTAAGTCCCTATAGCTTCACTGGAAGAACTAACCCAATTTTTTGCTTAACCCTCTAATCTAAGATTCATTATGGTCTCTATGTACTACCTCGACACCTAAATTATCAAGATTGCACTCAAAAGATCCATCAACATTTAGTTTGATCCAACTTCATTCATGCGGAGACTATATAATATAAATAATAATTGAAGGACACATATCCAACTGATTTTTCATTGTGACTTTAAAATGTTAATGCACCATAATAAAAGAAGTCACATTATTAGATAGTGCACTTCCAAGAAAATTTTTGTTTATTTTCTTCCAAATTGCATAATTGATCATTGTTTTCAAAGAAACTCTAAATTAATGGACAAACTTGTGAGTGAAAGCATGTCAGTATACTCTTAAATCATTTTAACATTTTCAACAACCAATAAACACAACAAAGGTCTATAGGCAGACTCATTCTGTTCATAGCAATCTGATTATGACAAGAGAGCTAAAGAAAGTATTTTTCTTCTTCCTTGGAATAGTTCTATTATACAAGATCCAACTCCAATTTATTTAGAAGCCTAAACAAATTTGACCTAAAAGTAATACATTTGTAATGAGATTTTAATTTATTTAGTTAAATTATTTAAGTTTGATTGAAATTATATATAAAGGTTTTCTAATTAATAAAAGTACTAACTACATTTTTCACCTTATGTTACTTTGTTTTTCCTACAGTAATACGTAAGGTTGAACTGAATTGTAATATTTTGAAAGTGTATGAACCAATGTGATGAATAATTAAAATTCAGGATCCTTATGTAAATCATTCATCCAAATTAACCTCGAAAAAGAAAAATATTTAAAATGAGTCTCGTGAGATGGACAATATCCTTAAGACAATTGCACACACCTCACCTACAGATTCATACTTGAGGGTTTAAAATCATACCAATGTGCTGAATAATTAAAATTCAGGATCCTTATATAAACCATTCATCCAAATTAACCTCGAAAAAGACAAATATTTAAAATCAGTCTCGTGAGATGGACAATATCCTTAAGACAATTGCACACACCTCACCTACACATTCATACTTGAGGGTTTACAGAAAAATTACTTTCTAGGATACATCAGTGTCGTCGGGCAAAAAGTCGCATGATGTTTCTCCTGACCGTATTGAACAACACATGAACTCAGAGAGATGGACTAAACATAACGGTCAACACAAAAAAGGTTGAATAAGGCGACCAGAGAAATCTAACGAACAACACAATTTCTAGAGGAGAAGAATAAAAATAATTATAGAAGATATTCTTATTTTTTTTTTTCTTCTTGAACTTTGAAAAGAAGAAAACTCTCTTATTTAATAGTGAAAATCTTGAATAGTAAATGAAAATACTTAATCGGTAGTCGGGTACAATTTTCATTTACCATTTAGAGTTTTTTTTGTGTGCAAGTTTTGGCCTAATTACAAAAACTCGAACTTATAAAACTTTCTCAATTTAACCCATTTTCCAACAATCCGAACGAAAATTGTTTGATTACTTAAATTAGCTATAGGCTCCAAGTTTTAGTTCAACGCTTAATATTTGTATAGAATAAGTAGGTTTTATCCTTTAAACCTTCCCTAATAAACTAAACATATATTAACTTTAGAAGCTTAAAGCGATTTCTTAAAGTGTTTCTCTAAATGTCTAAATGATTATGGCCGTGTCATCGATTTGCTTGGTCGGTCGTCAGTTTTTTTTTTTTGGCCAAACTGAAACTTCATTCATAATTGAGATAAGTTCGAGAGATCTAACAACAAAAGGGAAATAAGAGTAGATGGTGGTGTACAAAACCAATTAACCGGACACATCTCTCTCTTTGATTGCTTAGCAATCCAATCCGCGCATCTATTCGCGCTTCTACTAATCCACCTCCAAGAGATGGTCTCGATAAAGGATGACTTATCGATAATTGCTGCAATGATGTTCTCTAGTTGCCAATCTGACTCCGTAATCGATCCATTCAGCATCTTGATCAACTTTTCCGAGTCCGATTCTATGATTACATTGCTCCATCCTTCGGTGACAGCCATTTCGGCCGCTTGGTAGATAGCACGGGCTTCAACATTGATGGCCGAAACATCTCTAACGGTTGTGTTTCTCCCCGCTATAAGACGTCCCTCTTCATTACGCCATATGATTCCCGTGCCGCCTCTACGTGTCATTGTATCCCAAGCCCCATCGCAATTTATTTTGATTACTCCATGACTTGGTGGTTTCCAGGCAGCTGCCTGCCTTGGTCCTTGCCGCACCTGGGCGGTTGACAGGTTCGGCCTGCTGCTCATATCAGATTCACGAGACAATCTCAGTCCTTTCTCCAGCGTAAGCTGGGGGCGTGGCTGGTCGTTGTTATGATGTACCCAACAACGCTCCTTCCAAATCTCCCACGCCATTGTCTCGATTCTGGTTCTGGTGCTCGTATCTGGACCCGCCCCAGCCTGTTCTTTGTCGATCAGCTCCTTGATCCAGTCCTCCCAGTTCAGACTGCTTCCTTCTTCCCTTCGCACGCCCACGCCTCCAAACCAGATCAGCCTTGTCCATGGGCAATCCAATAGAGCATGATCGATTGTCTTGATCTTTCCACAAAAGGGGCAGTTTGGGGAGTCACTGATGCCCCTCTTGTGGAGTGCTTCCCTCACGGGCAGTGCTCGGTTGCAGCTCCGCCACACGAACTGTTTGATCTTCGGAATCGAGGCTCCTTTCCAGACCCTCTTCCATTCTTCTTGCCCAAGCCTTCTTGATGAGGAGGCTCTGTTTGTGTCTTCAGGTTCTCGTCGGTCCATCAACCTCCTATATACCAGATTTGGGTGTGCCATTCCCGTGGTGGAATTCGGCCACACCAATCTGTCCCGAGTTGGGTGTGTTGGGAGCTGGATGGCATTGATGGCCACTCGTTCCACCTCCGTGAGTGCACCATCCAGGATCGCTGTGTCCCACCTGTTCCCGTTCTGGCCAATGATCTCGCTCACTCTACGATCATGGTGATCTGCATTTTCTGTTCGGTGGTCGAGTCTATGGCCGTCGATGCCCGGGATCCATGCATCTTGGTAAATCCGAACATACATCCCATTTCCTATCCTCCAGGCCCATTCTTCTTCGAGGACCTTTCTTCCCGCTAGGATGCTCGGCCGCCCTTCTTGGCTCGGAATAAATCTACATGCGGGTAGTAGATCCCTTTAATTACCCTAGCCCAATATGATTCCGGATTATTTTGGAGCCTCCACGCTGTTTTGGTGAGCATGGCATCGTTGAACGTGTTGATGTCGCGAAAGCCCATGCCACCCTGAACTTTCGGCTTTGTTATATAATCCCAATTTCTCCAATGTATTGATCTCCTATCCGCATCTTGACTCCACCAAAATCTGGCCATCATAGCCATTATCTCCCCGCACCAGGTTTTGGGGAGCTTAAATAAGGCCATCGCATACGTCGGGATTGCGGTGATGACCGATTTAAGAAGAATTTCCTTTCCCGCATTACTCAAGTAGATGTTTTTCCACCCACTCATCTTGCTCCATATCCGATCCTTGAGGTAACCGAGTGCCTCTTTCTTGGACCGATCCCATACCGTGGGGATGCCCAAGTAATTTCCCGCTTCCCGAGCTTCCTCTATCCCCATTATCTGGGTGACAATCCCACGGCTATTCTGGCTTGTGCCCGTACTGTAGTGGATGCTCGACTTCTGCAAGTTGATGATTTGCCCTGATGTCCGACTGTAGTGTTCAAGAATGGTCTTTAGGGAAAGTGCATTCCTTGCATCCGCCTTGATGAAGAAGATCGAGTCATCCGCAAATAGAAGGTGGTGGATTGTCGGGCATGTCCTCCGTATGTGAATTCCCTCTAGGTTGCCCGTATCAACCACACTTATGATCTGTCTAGATAAGACGTCAGCCACAAATAGAAACAAGTAGGGTGAGAGGGGATCCCCTTGGCGAATACCTCTAGATGGGTAAAAGCTCCTTGTTTTCTTTCCATTTATGATGACTCTATACCTGACCCGGGTTATGCATCCCTCCATCCAATTGATCCATGTTTCCGCAAACCCCATACTTCTCATCGTGTTCAGGAGGAATCCCCATTCCACCCGATCATAAGCCTTGTTCATGTCGATCTTTACTGCGCACTCTTCTGTCCTGCCACAATGATGGAAAGCCTCGTGTGCAACAATGATGTTGTCATGGATTAACCTGCCTGCCACAAAAGCCCCTTGGAAAGGGGTTATAAGCGAAGACAGAACAGATTGCAGTCTATTCGCAAGCGTTTTTGACAAGATTTTGTACACAAAATTGCATAGACTAATAGGCCGGAAATGAGATGTTTTGAAAGAGTTTTTTATTTTTGGAATGAGAACTATATCTGTATCATAAAAACTAGGGTCGAGTGTACCGTTTAACAGGTAGTTCTTTATCGCAAGAATGACATCAGGTCCCACGATCTCCCAGTATTTGTGATAGAACATTCCGGGAAAACCATCTGGCCCCGGGGCCCTGGACCCTCCTAGTTGAAATGTCGCTTGCTTTATTTCCGCATCCGTGACTGGTTTGAGAAGATTCCGATTCATCAAGGGTGACACCACATGTGTTACACATTCAAGCAAGCTGGTCGGATCTGCAGTGCCTTCAGTTTTGAACAACTGACTGAAATATTGCTCGCATTCCCAGCTGATATCCCTTTCCGATTCGTTCCATGTCCCATTCTCCCGTTGGAGACTCTTAATCTTATTACGGCTTCTCCTTTCCAATGCCGACTTATGGAAAAAAAGTCGTGTTTCTATCACCTTCTCCTAGCCAACGGACACGGGCCCGTTGACTCCAATAAGTCTCCTCCCTTTGCCAATGTTCGGTCAGTTCAGCTTTGAGGGCTTTCTCCGTGTCACTAACATGATCCTTATTGCTGGACCTTTGTACCCTTTCTATTTCGTCCTTAAGTTCCGCAATTCGCAGCCTGTTATTTGCGAAATGTACCTTGCTCCAATGTTGTAGCTTAGTACGGCATCTGTGAATCTTTTTAGGGAAATGTGGGCCTCTTCCAGATTGAGTTCCATGTTGCCATGCAGACCTGATGGTTCTTTCACAACCCCCATCCGCCATCCACATAGCTTCAAACTTAAAGTCTCGTCTACCTTTCCTCTCGGCATGGTCGAAGATCAAGAGTAAGGGGATATGATCCGACTCTATTGCAGGCTTATGAAACAGCACACATTTGGAGAAATTGTCCACCCATTCACCATTGGCGATACCTCGGTCGAGGCGTTCGCGGATCCTCTCGTTCCCATTGCGGTTGTTACACCAGGTGAAAGGGTTGCCTTTGAAACCCATATCCGTCATTTTCAAGGATTAGATGAACATATTAAAGTTGTCCATCTTTCTTGCGTCCTTCGGCCTCCCTCCCTCTTTCTCCCTAGAGTAGCTGATAACGTTAAAATCCCCTATGCACATCCATGGTCCACACGCCCCATTCCCCATTCGGGTGATTTCAGCCCAAATCTTCACTCTTTCTTCCCATATCGGGTTCCCGTAGACCCATGTGATCCGAATTTCCTTACTTCCTCCATCCAAGGTGACCATCGTGTCAATGTAGTAGCTGTTTTTCTGGATGACTCTAATCTGAACTTCTTTTCTCCACCAAAGGGCGAGTCCCCCCGATATTCCAATCGGGTTGACATAGCATTGGTTCTCCATTCTTAGCTTCCTCCGAACTCCCTCACATAACTTCTCCTTATTTTTTGTTTCCATCAGAAAAATGATCAGTGGTTGATGCTTCCTCCCGAGCTCGGTTAGATGGGGAACTGTCAGGTCCGATCTCAAACCCTGACAGTTCCACACCAGAGCACTCATTGGGCACCCGTGGCTGTATCGGGACAGCCACCGGAACTCATTGACTCCTCTTCATTAGCTAACACCTCTCCTTCCTTTTTAGTTTGGTGTTCCCCGAGTTTTCCCTTCTTCTCCTTTAGCTTGCCTTTTCTCGGTTTTGGTTTGGATTTACCCTTGCCGATCGGTTCTCTCTATGAGAGGGTCTCATCTGGACTTAGGCACCTCTTCTTGATTGTTTCTTCCAGCGACTCCCCCTCCGTGTCAAGGTCCTCCATTCCCTTTCTCTTCAGTGAGAGCCTCTTCACTAGAGGGCTCAACCCTGTTGGCATAATGATGGTTTCTCCCCGACTTGGAGAGTTTTGCTCCACGGGGAACTCCACATAATATTCCTTCGGGTTGGGGCTTCTCTTCAGATTCTTCCTTGGTATTATGTACCTCCTTTTCAGAGTGATTTTTGGGCTAAGACTCTTAGGTTCCGGTGAGTTCTCCATGTATTCCACCTGGATCGTGAACAGGTTATCTTCTTCAACTTGCATTCTGTCCGGACTGGTCACTTGAATCTCCTTGCCCCTAGCCTCGTTTCTGATGTCGGGTGATCCCAGGAGTGTAGTTGGGACCACTCTTGATCGAGGGGGGCCTCCACCAAGCTTCGGTCCTCACCCCCTGTAACGATCCACTGATTCCTATCTTCTTCAGTTTCATGAGAATCAGTGTCTGACTGAGGCTGCATTGTTGGATTAGGGCCTTTCTCATTAGGTTCCTGAGACCTGGTGTGAGGTCTCCATTGGGGTCGGGATCCCCGTGATGAGGACCCTCCCCTGCCCTTGCCAACCTCAGCCCAAGTAGTTTCTCTACGACGTGGTCGCTCAGCTTACATCCACGGGCCATAGCACGGCTGATTCAGGTTATCCTCAGCCGTGACCATTGGCTCATTACATGCTCTGTCAGTGTGGCCCAAGCAAACACAGCTATAGCAGAATTCCGCGAGTCTTTCGTATCTCACGGTAGCCCAACTGGTGTCCCTGTTGGACCTTTGATACCAGAATCCTGGTATGAGAGGTTTGCTAGCATCTATCTCCAGCTTTATCCGGATATAGCTTCTGTCGAGACCTTTCGGTCCCCTTATACTGTCCACCTGAATCTTCCTACCCAGACTATGGCCTATTATCTCAGCATTAGACTCATTGAGCTTATCCAGTTCTAAACCGTGGATTTGTATCCAAAATTGAATAATATGGAATTCAACATCTTCAATTCTCATACCTCCTGTCCATTGCTTTATTGAGAGGCAGTGTCCTTGTATGGCCCATGGACTGAAATCCAAAGCGTCCTCCATATCACGTTGATCGTCAAACTCGAATAGGGTAACTGCGTTTCCCATGTCCGTTATGTTAACTCCCTCGTACCGACTCCACGCACTTTTTAGGACTCCCTGAACTGCAGCCGGTTTTATGATTCTATCGCACAGAACCTTTCCGACGCATTGAAGCCCTGTGTTTGGCTCGGTCGACCCTTTCAGCTTCAAGGTGAGGCTGTCACAGAATGTTCTATCACTTCTACCAGTTGATCGTATGGGTGGCTTTCGCCCCTGTATGTCACCCATGCTTTGGAATCCTGCAACAAATACACAGAAAAACAGAATCGATTAGAACTTCCCGTAGTGAAACAGTAATCCTACCAATTCTGTGATTTTTGGGGTGGGTGGGATGGGTGATACGGAATCCTATGGACGGAGGGTGGGGTTGGGACAGAGTCGGGTGGTCTAGGATGAGATTAGTGGTGGGATGAATTTTCCGACTGAGGCTCCCCTAACGCGCCCAAGTGGATTCGCACGGGGGAAGGGGTGGGTAGCTGTGTCCAGCCCCTCAAGGGTGAGGCGCCATCTCCAAACAGCCGCCCCCAGTGATGATTTCGCCGGATTGGTGGAACGAGGTTGTAAATTAGGGTTCGGCCTTTCGGTTGAATTTTCGTGATTGACCTTCCAATCAGACCAGACTTGAGGAGAAGACCACACCCAGGGGCCCTGACTTGCCTTTCTGTGGCCGGTGCGAGAGCAAACCACCCCGGAACGAACGGAAACGGCGACCAAAGGAGGAAAACCTCGACGAGCCCTCAGACGGGGGACTTTCTCTCACTAGAAGAGGAGAGAGACTAGAGTATTGAAAATACGCGCACCCAAGGGTGACGCTTATTTAATAGGCGTCACTCCAAGTGGCGTCTATCAACCCCCATCTTTATATATATATATATTGTTCGATAATGACTACTTGATTTTTAATTAAAATAAAATTATGTATCTATTAAAAAAAATTTAAATCATTATAGTAAGTAGATATTTTAATTTCGATTCAAATGATGCAAAAAGTATTAAATTTGGATTTACGGATTAACTGTACGCTCTGCCGTAAGTTGAGATATGAAAATTTGACTTAAAAAATTATAACTCAGACCATGTAAGTCCAAACTCACCACAGTTAACGTCATTTATGTCGTAATTCAATTATCTACCTAGGGCAATTTTTTTGATTAGAAATACATTGATTTTGTAACCTAACATCGTTTGTTTTATAATTTGACTAAAATAATTAAATGCATTAGGTGAGAAATTTAATTATGTACTTACTCAAAAAAAATAAAAAACATTACGGTGCGTAGATAATTTAATTACGAATTAAATGACGCTAACTATGCGTTAATTTTTGACTGATTGTATAATACAATACGTAAAAAACTCTACATACGATACACAAACTTCTAAATAGTGTTTTAAACAGTAAATGTACTGTTTAAACAATGAATTTACTGTTCAAAACACTATTTAGAAGTTTTTGTATCGTATATAGAGTTTTTTACGTATTGTATTATACAGTTAATCTAAAAGTAAAAAATTAACGCATAGTTAGCGTAATTTAATTCGTAATTAAATTATCTACGCACCGTAATGTTTTTAATTTTTTTGAGGAACTACGTAATTAAATTTCTCAACTAATGCATTTAATTATTTCAGTCAAATTATAAAACAAACGATGTTATGTTACAAAATCAATGTATTTCTAATCAAAAAAATTACCCTAGGTAGATAATTGAATTACGACATAAATGACGTTAACTGTGGTGAGTTTGGACTTACATGGTCTGAGTTATAAATTTTTAAGTCAAATGTTTATATCTCAACTTACGGCAGAGCGTACAGTCAATCCGTAAATCCAAATTTAATAATTTTTATATCATTTGAATCGCAATTAAAATATCTACTTACTATAAATTTTTTATTTTTTTTAATAGATACATAATTTTATTTTTAATTAAACATCGAGTCGTCGTTATCGAATAATATATATATATAAAAGAGATGGGGGGTTAATAGGCGTCACTTGGAGTGACACCTATTAAATAATTACCACCTGGGGTGCGCGTATACCTATTTTTTGAAATATTTTTTTTGTATACTTACTTTTCTAAAAAGAAATATACCTACTTTTTCAAAAAAATCTCAAAATCAAAAGTTGCAAAATGATCCTTCAATGTGTGATGATGGAAAGATCATTCATCACATTTATTGAAGCATCTTGGATTCACGGAAGTTGGGATGCGTGCATTGCTTTTCTAAGCAAACCTCTACCCCAACTACCACTCACATGTGAAACTAACGCCACAGTTAAAGTATTCACCCACAGCTCCCATTCACAAGTGACTTTTCTACCAGCGATTCAGAGTCGCGGTTAGGTATAGATTCGTACTTGTTTATAAATCGAGAACATTTTAGTATTTGGTTATTAATTGGGGTATATTTTGGTGAAAAAATCTTAAACAACCTAAAACATAAAGATGACGCATCAAAACCTTAACATTAGACAACCACAAGTGACGAAATATTGTACCAACCCTAATTATTGTATTTGGATCTCCCTTAATTTGAACAATCACCTAATGATTTTGACACCGTACATTCAAACATGTCAAAATATGTTGTCTCTAATTCGACAAAACATTGAACATGATTCCCATCACACACAAAACAAATTAAAGTATAATACAGTTTTCTCTCTACTCAGCAAATCCAGAATACAAACTTATTAAGACTAAAGCTAAATTGCAGAATTAAGGAGAACAATGAAATCTTGAGCATAAGAAATCCCAAATGACACCATAAACAGTTAATGACTCATTTGCGCTTGGAAGCACGTTTCCCTTTGCCTTTCTTGGGTGGTCCTTTTCCCCGACGTTTCAACATTTCAAGCTTGGCCAAACGCCTGGAGTTATGACAATGAAACGAGCAACGGTCAGAAGGTTGCATCAGATGATGAAAAGCTATGGTTATTCATAACCTTGATCATCTTTTACCAACATATAAAACACATCTCATACATTCCGTTCAACATTGACCTACAAATTCAAGCAGACAGACAACTACCACTACTTCTGAATTTAACATACATGCCTTCAAATAAGGATTAAGGACACAAAGCTTTCAAATGCATTGATGAAATTATTGAATTGGTATAAAGAAACAGTTTTCCTTTCTCACTAAATCTTTTAGAACTTAACCAGAAGACGGCCAAAATTATTTTCCAATTAGGCACTAACTTACTGGCAAGAAAGGGGTAAACCAAACACTGTACATATGTAATCTAACTTTAACAAGTGAGATTATCAATAATGAACTGAAACAATTTAATAAAGATGCTGGAAGCTTTGGATTGCAACACATTTAGCTGATCTAATTTAATTAGACTACATCACAACAGGCACACAAGACTGGCTAATTTACCCAAGTAAGAACTTCTTCTACAAAACTCAGTATAGCAGAATGAATGAATCCATAAGATGACTAATTTGATTTAGATGATTTTTCCATTTCTTCTAGTAAATTGTATTTGTATCAGCTTCTTAGCAATGATAAACCGAAAGACAACAATCAAGAAAGAAAGAGAGAAGAATGAATTACTCTTGTTCTTGACGAGCCATAACTAGAGGGTCGTCTTTCTGGATATCATGGGGGTACCACTGAGAAACTTTGTCGCCAATAAGCTTCTTGCGCAAAACCTTATGGGGAGATCTCTGCCCTGTCGGGTTGAGTATGTGGCCAAAGATTCTAGCCCTCGCCTCGGCCACTCCTGTGGACACCGCAGCTGCTAATAAGTTCTTCAAGCCCCCCCCACCACCCATCCTCTCCTCAGTCTGTCTGTCTCTTTAACAAACAAACAAACAACAAAACTGTCTTCTATTATAACAACAATAAATTTTCCGTGAGAGTTACAGAGAGAGAGACACTACCATTTTCACTTAGCAGTGCCATCATCATGGCTGGCTTAAATGTTGTAGGGAAAAATATATAAAAGCAAGATGCTTCGAGCAAAAGTAACACACCAGATAGAGAACCTTCCACCAGAGAAAAAAGCTGGTTCCTTGTTCGGCCACAACCCTAATACTTTACTTCGGCTAATTTCAATTTATGAGGAAACAAACGAATCGACTAACGTGAAAATCTGTAGTAGTACCGATCTTAATCTTGCCTAGCATCTACCTAAATTACTCTAAAAAACTAAAACCCAATTGATTAACCTATCAGATGCATTGTCATCCCCAATCAATTTACAAACAAACCAAACTACAGCACGGAAGATTCCCATCACATACCTGGTTTTGGCAAAACAACAAACACCTTGTGGGCAACTGCTGCTGAGAACAGAAGCTGGCAGCCAACAGAGAAAACCGTCAACGGCGGAGAGCTGAACCAAATTCGGAGGTTGGAATGCCCACGCAGTCAGTAAATTGAGATATTGCCTGTTTGAATCAAACGATAAGATGACTGCAGAGCAAGCGGGTTGTCGTGGCTCGGCGGGCTGGTTGCCTGTGCGTCTTAACAAGTTAAGCACCTGTCGACCTAAAAAATAAAAAATAATAATAATAATAAAATATTACCTTTTATTTACTCTCTTTAATTTGTATTTACTCTCTCTAAATTAATTTTCTTCAAGTTTTTTTTTTAAATTAGAAAAATAAATATTTTTTATATTTTAAAAAATAGACTTATGATAGCGTGGCAACTAGGGGTGACAATCGTGTCGTGTCGTGTCTAAACATATCGTGTTATTAATTGTGTTGTATCTTAACATGTTTCGTGTCTAAACGGATAGGTCTTAACGTGCCGTATCTTAACATGTGTCGTGTCTAAACGTATTGTGTTATTAAGGGTTAATTAATTGAAACGTTACACATGTTTGACCAATGTGATTAATTGGTTACACATGTTTTTTCGCGTGACTGAAACGTTACACATGTTCCAGCATGTGACTGATTGGTTACTCCGTCACTCAATCGTTAAAAATTTTCGTCTGTTTCGCACGTGACAATCATGTGACCCTTCTGAAATGACGGAATTGCCATTCTGTTACCTTTCATGACTCTCTCCCTACTTTTCCTCCATTTCTTTCAAAATCGATGTTGTCGTTCAACTCCGTGCAGGTCCGGGAGGAGGAAGAGGAACGTGACCTAATCGAGCAACATTTTCGGCAGACAGAGATGGAGCAGCAGCATATTAGAATAAATTACCGTGAAAATATCACGGCATTTGATGATAGCAATTCCGCCATTCAAGATGATACTTGGTCGTGCATCATTGTGGTCCTCACATTCTGGTTCTTTGGTTCGTATTCACCTTATTGCCTCTGTAGTAAACTCCATATGGATCGGATACCCATATTCCAGGATGAAATGATTTGAATCTTGCTGCTGGATAGATCTGTATGCATTGCATTGCATAATTTGTTAAGTCTGCATGAAATTTCTGGTGTCCTTGTTCTTACAATCATCAGTCTTTCGTTTAAGTTTGTGTTTTGATTTTGAAATTGCAGTGTCTATGACTCTGATTCTGAGGGTTTATGGCTCAGTGAACTTGAGGCTTTGAAAACTTCTGTTGCTGCCGATTCTCACCAGGTAAGCAAGAATTATTGTTCCTCAATGACCCTTGCTTTGGGTCCTATTCTGACAGTTCTCGTCCCTGTTAGATTTGGTTGTATTTTAGGATTTTATTTATGTGATAATATTTTGGAGCTGATATGTGCAGGAAATGAAGGGCTTGCTCAATGGCTAGAAGATCCAACATATCCGAACACAACTTTGCCATGGAACCTTATTAATGGTGAGGCAAGACTGAGGAGTCCTGACATTTTGCATTTGCCTGCTGCTTAATATTGACTAAACTTTCTTCAAGGGTTGGTAAAATACAGCAAGATATATACAAGTCTACCAATTACTATGTTGCTGTTGGCAACTTGAATGCTGATGACATTGAGGTAAGTGACCAAGATTAAGCTTTTTTTCCAAGTTCAATCTGCCAATCATAAAGTCTAAAATTTCTGTTGATGCTTCTATATTCAACTAATTCTAGTGGTCACACACTTTACACGCAAAAAGAATGTCTTTGCCACATATTCAAAGATATAATTTAGATGATTTTATCAGTGGAAAGTTTTAATTTACTGTGACATTGTAGTATCTACCATGAAGATTCATAGGTTAATCACTTATTTCAGTGAGGAAATTATCTCAATTCTTTTATGTTGTTGATTACAGCTTAGTTTCTTGTGTTTTTACTATCAGGTTGTGGAGGATGGATATGAGTTATTTGCTATCGAAGTACTGAACTTCTTATGTTTCATGTCAATAGACAATTCTTGATGGATTGAAATCTATAATAATGTATGATATTTTGCAGTATTTGAGATAATTGAAAATCTGAGCTTAGCCTTAGTAATAATGCTCAATTTTAACGTATTAATCACATTTTAAGAAAACATACGTAACCATTTAATCATATTACAAGGAACATACATAACCATTTAATCACATTCTAGCATAACATATGTAACCATTTCAACAACAAATTCAGTTGGCACAAATCGAAGTTCCTTTTGCTATTTGCTCCAAATTCAGTTGACACAAAATTGATGTTTCACGAACATCCTTTTGTTGTTCGTGAAAATGAAGAGGAAAGACACTGATTCCATCTCTAGCTTCCAATCCCAATCTGCAGCAATTGAAGCTCTTCAACAACGGCAGATGGATGAGTTACTCTAGCTTCCAATCCCAATCTGCAGCAATTTTCAAGGATCAACACTACTCTTTTTTAATCTCAGTAAGAATGCTCAATTTTAACGTATTAATCACATTTTAAGAAAACATACGTAATCATTTAATCACATTACAAGGAACATACGTAACCATTTAATCACATTATAGGATAACATATGTAACCATTTAATCAAATTTCACGTTAGGATAACCTAGATTCTGTAACATCTACTTCTCTTGGTTTTGATCATGATGCGCATATACGTTGCAGGTGGATAGCCATCACCCAACTAACACACCACATAATGATATATGTTCCAACTGGATACGCCTTTGGTGCTGGAATGTTCAAAATGGATACCACTCAAGGAGGCTCGCCATATGGTGCCAGAGTTTTCTCGGGTGACAGAACCAAAGAGCCTAACGAAACAGAACTGTCTCTTGCTGAGTATCATGGCAAATACATGGCCACCATTGTTCAAAGGTTATCTGGACCTTCTTAGCTTGATCGGTCACATATCGTCTCGTGTGTTTGGTGGTACATTATATAGATTGGCAGTTTTGTGTTGATTACTGTTTTCCATTGCTTGATTACTGTTTTCCATTGCTTCGTCTTGTTGCTGGAAACAAATTGAAATTGAAAGTGAAACAAATCTCTAATCCAAACAAATTGGAAGTGAAATTGAAATTGAATATGACTTCGTCTTGTTGCTGCGAGACAAAGGTTTATGGCGCCCACATGAGAAATGGTGTTGTTCGTGAAAATGAAGAGGAAAGACACTGATTCCATCTCCGACACCAAATCCATCTCTAGCTTCCAATCCCAATATGCAGCAATTGAAGCTCTTCAACAACGACAGATGGAGGAGTTACTCTGGGCAAGATGACAGAGGTCTCGATGGGGGAGTTACAACAGGATTGGAGTTAGCGGGATGGAGCTGATGGTCCTTTGTTACAGAGAAGGGTAATTAAATTACAGGGGCTTAGGGTTTACAATAATTAAATTAATTAAAAAAGGGTAATATTGTCATTTTATATGTTGGAATAGTGACTTAACGGTGATATTTCACGGTGAACAGTAAAAATGACCAATTAGTCACTTGTGCAAACATGTGTAACGTTTCAGTTAATTAACCCTGTTATTAATCGTCCCTTTAAAATACCTCATGACTCTAAGAACAGGTTTCCAATGACACTTTGATACCATATCAGTAATCTAGACTCAAACCAGATTAAGAACAAACCAAACCAGAGGATTGAAGATAGGTTGAAGACGAAGAAAGAAGAAACTTGACTAACAAGAACCTAACATAAATAACAACTTCTAAATTATCACTCTTGATCAAACGTTAAAGATTACATGAGAAGGTTATCCGTATCTATATCAAAGATAGATGATCAGCTAACCAACTCTAGAACATTCTAGGATATACAAGAAAATTCTACTTCCTTCTTGAACAATCTACTTAACCTGACACACAAAGAAGATATTGAAGGAGCCTTTGATGAGATGATCTCGAAGTGATTCTACTAAGATGTGTTGTTGAATCATCATTCCTTCATACGATGTAATCATACATCCTAACATTCATCTGAGAAGTTCTTTTCTTATCAAGACTTTTAGTACATGCAATATCCATGAATTTGTGCATAGTCTATAGAAAAAATAGGACCAAATGCTCATATAACTGCAGACTCACAGGAAAACTACAAGCAAGAAACTTACATATTTTCTATCTTAATATTTCCTTTACAATTTCACAAAATGGGTAATCAGTGTAATTCAGTTTGAATCAATCCAGATCAATCATCAACTAAACACGACTCAATCATGAATGGAAAACATTAGATTCACATGCAAGTCCAGATTTCATGTCAAGAAGATCATACACTTATTACTCATTCATTTATGAACATACACTCACCTTGATGATCTGATTACATTACTTCTTTTCTTATATTTTCTTGACTCTTTTAATTTTGTTTCTTCTATTTTGTTTTTAACTGATAGGGAGGTTTCCAATTTTTCCTCCATCTTACCAATGAAGCTGGGAGGTTTTCATTTTCCTCCATCTTACCGGCCTCAAACTTCATCAGAGTAGCTTAACGTTGTCTTAGAAGAAGTTGTTTTTGGCTCCTAAACTTCACCTTATGCCAGTAAGAAGACATCAGGTTGGTAATGCATGAATGAGGAATTATAGATCATGACACAAATCAGACCCAACATATGCACACATTGTTGACCACTATGATTAAAATTGAGCAAAGTTATCAGATTGAGCAGGTGATTCAAGTTTAACGTACCGAGGAAAATACCACCCTGGAAATTGAAAAACAAAACTAAGACTAGTTCATATGTAAGAAATGGCATGTTTGAAAATTTTGAAAAAAACAAATAGACAACAAAACAGAGCATTATGATCACATATTTCATGATAGACCCACATAGAGAAGATAGATACACATATACAAGTCTTGATAAGATAAGAAACCTCAACAGAGATTACTAGATGAACTGATCAAATTAGCAGAAGAAAATCATATCTGATCAGCAGCTACCAGAGCACAAAGCACAACACACATCAGTCCAAACCACAACAGACATCACTACTCATCAGCATGCTCAGACTCATCTGACTCAAACTCAACCATATTAATAATAGACTTAGAAATACACCTACTAGATGAGCTGGATTCAAACGAAATTACCCCAAGTTTATCTCTGAACTGAGTAAACATTTTCTCTAGAAGAGGTTTGGTTAAAATATCAGCAAGCTGATTAGAAGAAGGAACATAATTCACCATCACTTGAGCATTAAGGAACTTTTCCCGAACGAAACACAAATCAAGCTTAACATGTTTCATCTTTGATTGTTGAATGAGATTTTATGTCAAAGCAACAACACTTGTGTTATGACACCAAATAGTAGGTATTAAGGATAACTTGATACCAAGTTCAGAGAAAAGAGAAACAACCCAAAGAACTTCACACATAACACTAGCTACTGCTCTGTATTCTGCTTCTAAACTAGATCTAGATATGACATAATGTTTCTTTGAACTCCATACTATAAGATTATTATTATGGAGCAAGTAATGTCCCGACACAGATTTTTGATCAAGAGAGTCATTGCCCCAATCAACATCAACAAAGGAGACAAGTGTTACCTCAGTTAAAGAAACAAGTGTGGAACGAAATAATAGACCATGATTGATTGTCCCAATAAGATACCTCAAAAATCTAATAACAGCTTTCCAATGACACTCTGATATCATATCAGTAATCTAGATTCAAACCAGATTAAGAACAAACCAAATTAGAGGATTGTAGATAGATTGAATACAAAGAAAGAAGAAACTTGACTAACCAAATTAAAAGTTGGTAAGCTGTTTTTAGCTCCTAAACTTCACCCTATGTTAGTAAGAAGATATCAAGTTGGTAATGCACGAATGAGGAATTGTAGCTCATGACAGAAATCATACCCAACATATGCTCACATTGTTGACTACTATGATTAAAATTGAGCAAAGTTATCAGATTGAGCAGGTGATTCAAGTCTGGCGTACCGAGGAAAACACCACCCTGGAAATTGAAAAACAAAACTAAGACTAGTGCATATGTAAGAAATGGCATGTTTGAAAATTTTGAAAAAAACAGAGAATTATGATCACATATTTCATGATAGACCCACATAGATAAGATAGATACACAAATACAAGTCTTGATAAGATAAGAAACCTCAGCATAGAATACTAGATGAATTGATCAAATCAGCAGAAGAAATACAGATCTGATCAGCAACTACCAGAGCACAAAGCACAACATACATCAGTCCAAACCACAACAGACTTCCCTACTCATCATCATACTCAGACTCATCTGACTCAGACTCATCCATATTATTATTAGACTCGGAAATACACCTACTAGATGAGATGAATTCAAACGAAAATACCCCAAATTTATCTCATAACTGAGTAAACATTTTCTCTATAAGAGGTTTGGTTAAAATATCAGCAACCTGATTAGAAGCATGAACATAATTCACCATCACTTGACCATTCTTGACCTTTTTCCTGAACGAAACACAAATCAAGCTCAACATGTTTCATCTTTGAGTGTTGAATGAGATTTTCCGTCAAAGCAACATCACCTGTGTTATCACACCAGATAGTATGTATTGAGGATAATTTGATACCAAGTTCAAAGAGAAGAGAAACAACCCAAAGAACTTCACATATAACATTAGCTACTGCTATGTATTCTTTTTCTGAACTAGTTCTAGATATGGCAGATTGTTTCTTTGAACTCCATACTATAAGATTATTATTAAGGAGCAAGTAATGTCCCGACACTGATTTTCGATCAAGAGAGTCACTGCTCCAATCAACATCAACAAACGAGACAAGTGTTACCTCAATTGAAGAAACAGGTGTGGAACGAAATAATATACCATGATTGATCGTTCTTTTAAGATACCTCAAGACTCTAAGAACAACTTTCCAATGACACATTGATGGTTGTTCCATTAATTGGCTTAGCTTATTAACAACACAGCCGATGTCAGGTGGAGTGATGCAAACATGTTGTAAAGCACCTATAGTACTTCTATACAAGGTGGAATCAACATTAAGAGAAAAATGAGTAGAAGTACTGACTTTACTCAATAAATTACCATACATGGGAGTTGGTAAAGAAGATGCTTTGGTTAGACCAGTCTTTGTCAACAACTCAGTTATACACCTTTTCTGTCCCAAAAGTAAGCAATTGTCCCCAACTTGAACATCCATCCCTAAGAAGTAGTTGAGAAGACTAAGATCATTCAATTTGAATTCTTGGTTGATTTGTGAGATAACAGATTCTTATGCACTAGAATCACTGCATGTGATAACAAAATCATCAACATACACAAGTATACATTTCCTTGTTCAGTTTTCTTCATAAGCAAGCAATTATCAGCTAATGAAATAGTAAATTGCAGAGTAGTAGGTAAAAAACTTTTGAATCTTTCAAACCAGGCTCTAGTAGCTTGTTTAAGACCATAAATGTCCTAATTTAACCTACATACCAACACTCGTCCTTGTTCATCACATTGTTCAAACTCGGGAGGTTGAGTCATGTAAACCTCTTTTGTCAGCTCACCATGAAGAAATGCATTGTTAACATCAACTTGTCTAAGTAATCACTTATGTGTAAGAGCTAGAGTAAGAATGATACAAACTGTTGAGGACTTAACCACAGGACTAAAAGTATATTGAAAGTCAAATCTTGGCTTTTGGGAGAAGCCCTTGGCAACTAATCTAGCTTTATACCTAGCCACTAATCCATCTGAGTTTTTCTTCGCTTTAAACAACCATTTACAACCTACTGGTATTCGTCCTCCAGGTAATGTGGTTAAATGCCAAGTATTGTTTACATCCAATGCATGGAGCTCCTCATTAACAGCTTGTGCCTAATGTGAAGACTTTATAGCAGTATAGATATCATTCAGTGTAGTGTTGTTCAAGTCATCAAGTGGTTGTAGACTGGTCATTAAGGCAGACATAGAGCTTGTCTTTGATCTGGTCTGCATAGGATGAAGATTAGAGTGAATATTATCAATAGTTGTATGATCATAAGTAGTTTGAATAACATCTCTGACCATAGATTCATCATAAACATCAAAGAGAGTAGGTACAAGAGAAGAGTCTTGAAGTGTGTACCTAACATTGTCTGAACTGAGCTGACAATTGGAAGGAGTGAAAATATCTGAGTGTGTATGCTCTTTGACTGAGAACATCGAATGAACTAGACCATACCCTTGAGGGACATACCGTATAGCATTGTCCATTAAAGGTACATCTATATATCCTGAAGTATTACCAATATAAACTTCTCTAGATGAATAGGTTAGGGGCTGCGAAGGTGCTCCTGAAAAAGGAGATTGTAGAACAGTGGATTGAGCATAACCTGATGGCAAACTTGAAGTCAAGTTATCATCAGTTGGATGTGAAGAGGAAATCAGAGGGATTGTATCCCTATCAACTAGAGCACACGCAACAGAATTATAAGATAAGAAAAATGGGGTTGACATTTCTGTATTTTTGATAGCTGAGGACTGCATGAATGACCCCTGTTTATCAGCAAAGGGGAAGACTGTTTTATGAAATTTACATGCTTTGATACATACACACGCCCATCAGCAACAAGACATTTGTATCCATGTTGATTGGCACGGTATCCTAAGAACACACAACGAGAATATCTAAAATCCAGTTTGTGACGATTATATGGTCTTAACAAAGGAAAGCATAAGCATCCAAAACCCTGAAGAAAACTATAGTCAGGAGATTTGCAAAACAGTTTTTCATGAGGAGAAGTGTTCATCAAAACTTTAGAAGGCAAACGATTAATCAGAAAGACAGACGTAAAGAAGACATCCCTCCAATACTACATAGGAAGAGAAGCTTGTTTCATTCGAGTCAAACATGTTTCAACAATGTGTATGCGTTTCCTTTCCACAATTCTATTCTGTTCAAATGTGTGAGGGCAAGTGAAACGATGAACAATACCAAAATGAGAAAGATAAGATCCAACAGCTTTAAACTCTCCTCCATTGTCGGTTTGAATAGATTTCAATTGAAATCCAAGTTGATTTTCAACAGTGTTATGAAACTGAGAAAAAACTCGATACATATCACTATTTTTGTTTAAAAAATAGATCCAAGTAAATTGAGTGAAGACATCTACAATATTAAGGTAATAATCACATCCATTAGAAGTGACAGGAGCAGGACCCCAAATGTCCATTTCAACTAACTCAAGGGGTCTGTTGTAAACAGAGTTTGATGCAGCAGCTTGCAACTTTTGCCTATAGCACATGCCATATAGAGATCTATATCAGATATGATAGACAAGTTATTGGATTTGATTATTAGAGACATTGTTTGAGCTAATGGATGTACAAGACACTAATGTAAAACATATGATTTCATCTTTACATTGCTTGAAAAACACATGACAACATTGTTCAATCTCATTTTATTAGCTTCATGATGACTAGGCTTACACGAAACATCATCAAATCCACAAGGTGTAGTGGTATTCATCAAATCCACTAAGAATGACTTGTCTTGTGTTTGCATCGTGAACAAAGCAACATGTAGGATGGAACTCAAAGAATACCCGATTGTCCCTGGTAAACTGAGAAACAACCACCATATTCTTGGTTATTTGAGGTGTATATAAGAGATTATGCAATACTAAAGGCTTTGATGTTGTATTGAACACTGCAGTACCTATGCTGTTTATACCAAGGTAAGTACCATTTGTTACCTAAACTTTACCTGTTCCAAGATATGGTTGGGATTTGTTACCTGATGGTTGACCTTGTGTGAAGTAATTCGTTGCTCCTAAATCAGGGTGCCAGGCCTTGTTAGGGAGTTGCAGTGGTGTTGATGTTGTCACATTTGCTTGAGGAGCTTCAGTAGTAGGATGAGTTGGTAAACTATAAGATGAAGGGAAATAAGAGGGAATGTAGTATGGTATAGGAGTTGGGATGAACTGACTGAAGTTGGAGGGATAGGAAGTCATAGGAGACTGACGATGCATACTATGTTGGTAGTAAGGCTGCTGGCTAAAAGACTGATTGATTGGTTGAGAGTGCATCATCGGTTGAGTGAAATTTTGAGTCGTGGACTGAATATCACCTTCATGAATCCACTGCACTGCAGATGCCATGTTGGCACTAATTTCCTGAGATTGACTGGTCATCACTCCTTGAAAGTGAACATTAAACCTTTGAAAGCATCTGTGCACCAAATGGCCGAACTTGCCACACAATTGACATTGAGGTTTATTGTTATCAAACCTTTTCCCCTACCTTTTCCCCTACCTTTTCCACGACCATAACCTGCATTATTGGCTTGATACTCAGGTGTTAACTAAGGTTGCTGTCCTGTATCCGAAGGTTGAATATAGCCTGAGTCAGTAGAGTTGTTCTTAGAATTTTCTGAAGACACTTCT
Organism: Chamaenerion angustifolium; assembly: GCA_946814005.1. NCBI lineage: Eukaryota > Viridiplantae > Streptophyta > Magnoliopsida > Myrtales > Onagraceae > Chamaenerion > Chamaenerion angustifolium. Next base: position 35,521,191 of record OX328266.1, on the reverse strand, counting down.
GGTGTGGACTTCACAGCAACATTGACTGCAGGAAAGCTGGTGTCAAAACTAACCTCTCTCTGCCGAGCGTCAGCATCAAGTAAGACTGATCTTATAGAAGCAAGATCATAAGGGTTGCGTCTAGCATGGATTACCGAGACCACATTGTCAAAATGACCCTTGACTCCATTCAGAATGATGTTGATTTGTTGCATCTCTTTAATAGGATGACCACATCCTTCTAGATTGCCACACACCAGTTGTATCTCTGTGAGATATTCTCTCATTGGTTGATTGTATTGTTTTCGAACTTTTAACCTGTCATACAAGTTCATTATTCTGGTTGTTGAAGAGGAAGAAAAGTGCTTATGGAATTTTGCCCATATTGAGGCTGCAGTCATACATCCCATAAGACCTTTGCTAATTGGGGTTGAAATCAAGGCAAAGAGCCACAAAGCCAGGGAGATGTCCTGCTGAGCATGCTTTGTATAATCTGGATTAACGATCTTGTTACCTTCTCCATCGTCAATCATGTGTGGCACATGAACAACACCGAACATATAGTCTTCTAGGTTGAGTCCTCTAACAACCAGAAGGACTTGTTGCTTCCAGGATTGGAAGTTATCCTCCCCTGTAAGTTGATAGACTCGTTTGTTGAAAAAGGATGGATAGTTGTTCTCTTCCATATCCAAATATAGAAGCAACTTGCAGAGATTGCTGCGAAGAACAGGTCCAAAAATGCAGCTAATGAACAACAAGAAATAGAGAGGAGGATACAAAGATTACCGAGATGAGATTATTCACAGATCGAGATGTGAATCTTGAGTGTTGTTCAGTGGAATGGCGTGTATGGATAGCTTTGATACCATATCAGTAATCTGGACTCAAACTAGATTAAGAACAAATCAAACCAGAGGATTGAAGATAGGTTGAACACGAAGAAAGAAGAAACTTGGCTAACAAGAAACTAACATAAATAACAACTTCTGAATTATCGCTCTTGATCAAAAGTTAAAGATTACATGAGAAGGCTATCAGTATTTATATCAAATGAGATAGATAATCAGCTAACCAATTAACCAACTCTAGAACATTCTAGGATATACAAGAAAATTCTACTTCCTTCTTGAACAATCTACTTAACTTGACACACAAGGAAGATATTGAAGGAGCCTTTGATGAGTTGATCTGCGCAGTGATTGAACTGAGATGTGTTGTTGAATCATCATTCCTTCATACGATGTAATCATACATCCTAACCTGTTTCGCGCCTAAACGGATAGGTCTTAACGTGTCTCAAAACATCAAACACGAACACGACAAAATTAAATAGTTGATCACACGGGACACGACACGGGACACGATTAACTTTCTTGAAAAATAAAAATCAAAAAACATAACGGATATACACGACATGATTAGACACGACACAACACGATCCAATACGACTCAATTAAACACGACACGATTAAGATCGACCTGACTGATACAGAACTACACGATTAAACACGACACGACACGTTACACGGCACGATTAATACGATTAATTTTACATATTTTTCAACATACGAACTAAGATTTTCAAAGTGCAAATTGATTACCACTGCGGTATGTACATAATAAAACATTACAATCCAGAGATACAAAATACAGAGACCAAACAAAATTCAGAGACCACATACGTCATACATACCACTTCATGTGTATCCTTTCTAGAACAATTGTCAACATGACGTTTTAGATTTCCAGTTCGAGTTTTACAAGGGTATTTCAATACTTGTCCACACGTTTTGCACGTACAATTATACTTACCATCAACATCAGGTAACCGTCCCCTTTCTATAAAAGTCCAAACGACAGATGTTGTCTTTCTTCTCCTTTTACCTTTGTTTGTATTTGGAGGTGCACCCAAGAATGCACCATCATCTCCATAACTTTGATTTTTGTTATGATTGGTCCAACTGGATGTGGAATGGAGTTTGAAAGACCCCATTCTAGATTTACCTCTAAACTCATATCCATGTCATTTTGAAAATTATAAAACAAACAACAATTCAGTGTCCACATTCATATCCACTGCTCAGACCGGGAAGAAAAACAAACATTAAACAAAATACTGTAAGTTCTGGAGACTTACCAGCTCGGCCAAAACAAAAACAAACAGAATACTGTAAGTTCATCATGAAACCGAACAAAAACAAAAACCAGCTCGACCGAACTATTGCACTTAGGGAGTTGTTCATATCCATTGCTCATACAAAAACAGAACTGATAAGAAAAACAAACATGAAACAGAATACTGTAAGTTTTGGAGACTTACCAGCTCAGGCATAACAAAAACAAACAGAAGATTGTAAGTTCATGAAACTAAACAAAAACAACGGTCGGTTTTTCATCATGAAACATAACAAAAATAGAACTTAGGGAGTTGTTCATCATGAAATTCATTCAAAAATATGTTAGCTAGGAAAATAGTTAGGAAGAAGATACTTACTATGGTCCGTTGTTGGGTAGTTGTTGGTCCAGGGGTGAGAAAAGACTAACTCCGGTCAGTTGCAGCAGACCGTTCGGCCTGTTCCTACTTTCTAGCGAGGAAAGTGACCCTGTTTCGAGTCATTCTATACAATGTTTCATTAGTTTAGTGATTCTTGGAATAAGTGAACAATAAAAACTAAATATAAGATATATTAAACAACAAACAAGGTCACTGACTGGCAGTCAACACTCAAAAAATCACATGTCACTAGGTGGTAAAGAGAATATAGGTGAGGACGGAAGCTCGGAACAGAGGTGAAGAGAACAGATGGGATAAGTGACTTACGACCAGATCGTCACGGAAGCTTGGGACGACAGCCAAGTGACTTGCTCGCGACGGCAGCTCGAGAACTTGCTCGGGACAACCTGCTCGTCCAAGGACGGAAGCTCGGCATCGCAGAAGGACGGAAGCTTCTATGTTGAAGCCTTGAAGGTGAGTTGTAGTTTGGGACTCTAGAGAAGGATAACCGACAAAGTAACATGAATTCAAAATACTGAGAAAGTGAAAATTAAAATGAGTCTTTGACTTTGCTTGTGAAGGTAGAATTACAGACTTTACAGACTGCACTTCAGAGCTGAGATTAGACAACGTGATCATTTCTAACCGTTGGATTGAAAACAATCCAACGGTAAATAAGTGTAGGAATTTATATTGTCTGATATCACAGAAAAAGTGATGGATGTACTATAAGAATTCAGTGTATTTTTCTTCAATAGATTTAAAGTAGTTATATTGTATCTTATAGATAGATTAGGAAACAACTCTAAAAGGATATTACATTAGATTACATTCCCTATTTGTATATTTCCTTATTTCTAACACTCCCCCTCAAGTTGAATAGTAGGGTCATCAATATTTAACTTGCTCAAAACACTTCTAAAAGTCCTTCCATTTACTGCTTTAGTAAGAATATCCGCCAGCTGATCTTTAGACCGTATAAAGGGAAGAGTGACAATTCCTTTCTCTAATTTCTTCTTTATAAAATGACTATCAACCTTCACATGTTGCGTGCAGTCGTGTTGGACTGGATTCTCGGTTAGTAGCTTTTGTAGTCATAATAATTTCGTCAGGCCTTGAGCTATTCCTCTAAATTCTGCCTCAACACTAGACAGTGTCACAACCTTTTGCTTTTTGCTCTTACAGGTGACTAGGTTTCCTCCAACCAGGGTAAAGTACCCTGAGGTCGGCCTCCTGTCTATTGGATTACCTGCCCAATCGGCATCTGTGTACGCTTCTATATCCAGATGGTCGTTCTTCCATAATAGTATTCCTATGCTTGAAGATCCTTTCAATTACCGAAGAACTCTCAAAGCACACTCCATATGATTCATTTGTGGTTTATGCATGAACTCATTCAGTACACTTACTGCATATGCAATGTGAGGTCTCGTGTGAGACAAGTAGATCAGTTTTCTCACCAAATGTTGATATTGAGCACAATTTGCTGGCTTAGCTTTATCCACTGTTTTAAAACTGTGATTTACCATAATATATGTATATGCAGGCTTACATTCAAGTAGTACATTTTCAACAAGCAAGTCTAGGACATACTTTCTTTGAGAAATCAAGATTCCTGTCCGTGAGCGCAACACTTCAATTCTCAGAAAATACTTAAGCTCTCCTAAGTCATTCATCTCAAACTCTTTAAATAGACTCTGCTTGAGTTGTGATATTTCTTCAAAATCATCCCCTCTCATAATCATATCATTGACATAAATGATTAGGCATGTTACCCGATTCTCCCTACTTTTCACGAACAAGGTGTGATATGAGTTGCTTTGGTGGTATCCATTCTTCTTCATAGCTACCGTAAATCTCCCAAACCATACTATGGGAGATTGCTTTAGCCTATACAACGCTTTCTTTAATCTACACATGTCTGACTTATGAAAAACCACTTCAAATCTAGGAGGTGGTTCCATATAAACTTATTCTTTTAGATCGCCAGGCAGGAAAGCATTTTTTACGTCGAATTGATGAAGTACCCAATCGTGATTAGCTACTATTGAGAACAGGACCTTGATAGTGTCAATCTTTGCTACTGAAGATAAGATCTCTAAATATTCAATGTCGTATGTCTGGGTATAGCCTTTAGCAACCAATCTTGTTTTGTATCTCTCGATATATCCATCAGCTCGATGTTTCACAGTGAACACCTATCTACATCCGACAACTCTTTTTCCAGGTGGAAGAGTACACTTTTCCCACGTTCTGCTTTTCTCTAGTGCTTCCATTTCTATTGCCATTGCCTGAGAGTATACAATTGCTGCAAATGCCTGGGCTACTGGTGATAAGCTCCCCCTGGCTAGGTTATCTACTGGTTACCGACTAGCTCTAGGGGTGTATTCTGGTTCATACCGAAAGGGAGGGACCCCTCTTATTATTCTGTCTGGTAACTCATACCTTCCCTGTGCTGGTAGAAATTTTTCCTGTACTGTTCTTATTTGTGGGTTAACTTCATTGTTGGAGGAATAAATGTCATCGAAATTAAGAATAGGGGTAACCACAAAAGGACTACTAACCTCAAGAATATTAGTCGGGGTTGACGGGTCTGAAGCATCTGAAGCTTGCACTACAAGAGTCGACGTCTCGGTGGTTCCGCCTACTTGCTCTTTTGAAACTATCTCAGGCCACACTGGTGTGGTTAACCAATCTAATGGAATCTTACTAAGACTCCCCCCTGAACAGAAGATTGGTTTGAATAATAAAATCCAGTTTCAAGAAAGTTGCAGTACATCGTGGTATACATACGATGACTGTTAGGATTATAGCAGCGGTAGCCTTTCCGATGTATCTTATACCCCACAAAGACACTTAATAGAACATGGATCAAACTTAGAACAACCTGACTTTGGATTATGTACAAAGACAGAACACCCAAATATACGTGGTTGAAGTGCCAAGTTTGTTGGAACACTCATATGATTAGATAGGATATGAAGAGGAGTTTGGAAGTTTATCACCTTAGTAGGGAGACAGTTAAGAAGATATACTGAAGTTGCAACTGCTTCTGGCAAAAAAGAAGTCAGAACATTTGACTCTAGCATCATTGCCCTCGTCATTTCAAGGATGTGACAATTCTTCTGTTCTGCTACCCCATTTTGTTGTGGGGTGTGTGGATAGGAAGTTTGGTGAATTATGCTTTTTTCTTGAAGGAACTTTTTAAGGCCAGAGCTTACAAATTCTCCTTTGTTATCAGACCGGAGGACTTGTATTTGGGTATTAAACTGGGTGAGGACTGAGTTGTTAAATTCTACAAACTTATACGAGACTTATAACTTGTGTTTCAGAAAATAAACCCAAGTCATACAAGAATAATCATCTATAAAGAGTACGAAGTATTTAAATCCATTATTTGACATGCATATACCATTGTTCGGGGCAGGACCCCACACATCAGAATGAATAAGAGAAAACATAGACTTAGCTCTAAAATCTGACTAAGAGTACGACTATTTGTGACTCTTAGCAAGAATGCATGTTTCACATACGATATTTTTATTCAATGGAAACAAACTAGGAAATAATTTAGTAAGATACCCCGCAGATGAATGACCCAATCGTCGATGCCACAACCATTATTTCCTAGTGACTGTTCCGTGAGCAAGCGTTGCAGTTCCGTGTTGAGTCACTTCATCCACGTAGTACAAGCCCTGATGTTCAACACCACACCCAATAAACCGATTAAATCGTGATGTTCGTCCATACGATTAAATTGAACAATTGGACATCATCCTTGCTTTTGCTATATGTTGCGGTTAATCCCTTCCACGGGTTCTTTGCCGTGGGAAACTCTGCATATTGATGCACCAAGTCATGCTCCATATTGTCGAGCATCCACGAACAGACGATTAGATCGTCTCGTTCCCATTGTAGGAACTCAGGTTCTTCAACTGTGGGGGGTTCTGGGACACCCGTGAGGAGGTGAAGTTTTTCTTGGCCACCGATCTTCATTTGAATGAGTCGCGACCACATGGAGTAATTATTTTTGTTAAGCTTTACGCTCAGACTGATTGTGGGAACTCAGGTAGGTTGCTTGTGCATACTGTTTGACTGTGGCAGGTTCGAAAGTAGTGCCGCAAATTGAGTCAGAAACGTTGTGTCAGTTGTAGCGGGTTCATTGGTATGGACGCTATCGTCTTCAGAACCTGACATGGCTACATCGGTGACTGGTAAATGATGATGCCAAGAAAAGGTCGATTGCTTATTTGATCGAGAATTACGACTCTGATACCATGTTTGATATCAAAAAAAAAATTAAGGATGTACTGTAAGAATTCCATGTATTTTTCTTCAATAGAGTAGTTATATTATATCATATAGCTAGATTAGGAAACAACTCTAAAAGAATATTACATACATGGGATTACATTTCCTATTTGTATATTTCCTTATTTTTAACATATATGTGTATAAATGTGTCGCGATTAAACACGATTAGTCAACTGTGTCTCTATTCGTGTCACAGGTATACACAACACGATTAGACACGATTCATTAATCGTGTTTATACAAATATCCACAGATCTGAGATTTTTAGACACGATTATTAATCGTGTCTAAACATATAAGAGTTGTTTAGACATGAGATCCGTTAAGGCCAAACTCATATATGCTTTAAAGCAGATCGTGTCGTGTCGTTTAATTGTGTTGTGTTAGAAATTGTCACCCCTAGTGGCAACACAACACATTACTTAGGTAGAACTTTAATGAACATATTATTTATGGGTGGTAGTGAGTTGTATTTTTTTTTATTAAAATATATTTAAAAGAAAAAGTAAACTAAATAAAAAAAGAGTCAACTACGACATTACCCCCTAAAGTTTACACCGATTTTAAAATTTCCTCTTAAAGTTTAAAGTCTCCCCTAATGTTTAGAAATGATGAAAAAAACTCCTTAACAGATGCTCTTTCAGGAGTATTTTTCATTATTTCCAAACATTAAGGGAAACTTAAACTTTAAGGGGGAATTTTAAAATTGGCGTAAGCTTTAGGGGGAATGTCGTATTTAACCCATAAAAAAATAATTACGAGTTTAGTGTAAATAAAATTGAGTTTTAACTTTCAGATTAACCATACACATTGGTCAAAGTTGAAGTTCAGAATTTGTGTGTTAAACTTTTAAATTTTAATTTTGATCAATTTATGTGGTCATTAGGAAAGTCCAAACGCAATATAATTTGCGAATTAAACTCACAATTGAGTTTTTTTATCTATTATAATTTTTTAGTTTTTCTTGATTAAATAGAGTGTTAAATTTTTAATCTAACACTAACACCAGATATGGTATTACGTAACTCAAAGTCATCTCGGCGTTAAGTTTAAAATAAAATTATATACTTAATTAAAAAAAAAACTAAAAATTACATTACATAAAAAACTCAATTACAAGTTTAATGTCGCAAACTATATTGTGTTTGAACTTTATTAATGACCTACAGAAATTTGTCAAAATTGAAATTCGAAAACTTAGGATTAAATTTTCGACTTTCAATTTTGACAAGCAAGTATGGATATTTTGAAAGTCGAAACTCCATTTTATTATTTGCCATACTAAACTCCTAACTAAATTTTTTATCTAGTGTACTTTTTTTATATTTTAATAAAAAAAATTGGGAGGCAACTTGCCCACCACCCTACTTACGGTAATGCGTATTCATACTTCTTAAAATTAAAAATTATATGTTTTTCTGAAAAAGAATAACTAAACACTTAAAAAAAATCTTTAAATTGAAACGTTTCATATAAATCTCTGATTAGTTTTTTTCCCGTTTTTTTTTCCTTTTACCGTTACATAAGCATTGTTGCCTTTTTACTATTTTCTCCATCAAATGTAGACATAATTATTAGTTTTACAATTTGGTAGCATAATACATTTTAAAGTGTTTTGATTGAGACTTCGGGAACTTGCGAGACATCAGGATAATTTTGAAAATGTATATTACAAAATAATTTAATTTTGAAAACACTTTTCGGTGAAGAAGCAACCAGAAAGGAAGGAATTCTATTTCTATTGATCCACATATGACTGACTGGCTGACTGAATGAAGCAGAGCTTTCTTAATAATACTGAAGATATGAAATGCCAATATCCCAGAATCATTCATTCATTCAAAAATTGTCCAGTTCAGCCAGTTCTTACAATTAGAATAGAATAGACAACAAATAACAGTAACAACTATGCCTCATTTCCGCCCACACGAAACACAAAATGTCTTCCTGTTTTTTCTACTCACTTACTGCAAACAAAAAAAGACTTATTCGTAGACAGTACTAAACTCCAACTAGAGTTTCCTTGAAAAGGCTGCTTCACTTTCTTTACCTGGGATGACGGATGTACTTTGAGGATTAGACTGGATAGACACTATTTTACCGATATGCCTTTCATATAAGGGGAGACTTAGGTAATTAAATGTATGATGTGGAACGTTGTGTAATAATGACTAGTTTGTAATAATTGAATGTTTAGTGTGGACAACAGAAAATTTGTGAAGAGATAAGGATGATGTCGATGGGGCCCAAAGCGCACCCAATCTATCTTATCTCTTCCACTATGTAATTATTGTATGGTTAAAATAAGTCCGTGAAGAGATGGGGGGTCTCTGGATCGTGAAAGAGAGAAGGTAAAAACTCAAACTTTCATTAACATAAAGATGTTACAGACTCGAAGACAACTCAAGCATAAGAACACTAAGAACACTCAAGCACTCAAATACAAAAGATTCTCACTTGTTGAGTCTCAACCGTGAGTATCATTCTTCTTTGATACTCCATTTATAGAGAGGAAGAGATAATATTGGGTGCGCTCTGGGCCCCAATGTTATCATCCTTATCTCTTCACTGACTTATTTTAACCATACAATAATTACATAGTAGAAGAGAATAGTGGAAGAGATAAGGTAGATTGGGTGCGCTCTGGGCCCCATTGACATCATCCTTATCTCTTCACAGATTTTCTGGTGTCCACACTAAACATTCAATTATTACAAACTAGTCATTATTACACAACGTTCCACACCATACATTTAATTACCAAAGCCTCCCCTTATATGAAAGGCATATCGGTAAACTAGTCTACCGATTTCTCTAACTCTTGTACCTTGCTGGTTTCATGCTCCAGCATCTCTCCGGCCCAGTTGTCTTTTGTTGCTTGGGCTCCCATCCTTGTGAGATTTATATACCTCATAGATAGCAGGAGGGCAATTTCTCCTTTGACCCTCTTGACCTGTTCCTGATATAGCTTGATGAGCTTGGCCCTTTCTTCTCCTGACTCTTTGTGGTCGATTGGACTCATGAGTAAATTTTCCGTGAGGATTTTGAAATGATGTCGCTTAGCAATGCCCCCGGAAGTACAGTCTTCAGTATATTGTGCAAGAGTGCTTCCTTCGTGGATACATGCTTCCCCTTTGTCCTTCCACAGCTTAGCTCTCGTATAGCTTCTTCCAGCTGCTCCACCGTAGTTCTTAAGCCTTTTTCCTCCACTGGATCCTGGTTCCATCCCGTAGTCAATAGAAAATATGTTAACCTTGATAATGTGTCTGCCAAGGCGTTCTGCTTTCCATCTATATGCTCGATTTGAACTTCCACTCCTGAGCCAGTTATAAAATCCACAAAGCTTAACCATCTAACCCTTGATGGTTTATGTTGTGAGCTTTTATTGTAAAAACTGACAATTGCTTGACAATCGGTTCTTAATGTAACTGACTCTTTATCCAGATAATAAATCTTGAATGCTTTCATTCCCTCCATCGAAGCATGAATTTCTGCGTCTATAATGGATTTTATCACTGGAAATTTTCCACTGGCATAAGCGCAGACCTTTTCAGCACTTTGTGGGTCAGCCTTCTTTGGTTTCCACTTACAAACCGCGCCCCACCCTTCCATACAACCATCTGCTTCAATCACCATATGAGCATTGTTTGGTGGTAACTCCATGTCTGGGAGTTCTTGTATCTTTTTCTTTATTTGTCTGACTATGTCCCAGTCTGAGGCCTTCATCCTTTTATCACCATGCATACCTGTTTTCTCATAGAGAGGCCCCAAGAGAATTTCTAGTTTTGGAACATACGATCAGGCATAATTAAGTTTTGACTACGGGATGGAACCAGGATCCAGTGGAGGAAAAAGGCTTAAGAACTACGGTGGAGCAGCTGGAAGAAGCTATACGAGAGCTAAGCTGTGGAAGGACAAAGGGGAAGCATGTATCCACGAAGGAAGCACTCTTGCACAATATACTGAAGACTGTACTTCCGGGGGCATTGCTAAGCGACAGCATTTCAAAATCCTCACGGAAAATTTACTCATGAGTCCAATCGACCACAAAGAGTCAGGAGAAGAAAGGGCCAAGCTCATCAAGCTATATCAGGAACAGGTCAAGAGGGTCAAAGGAGAAATTGCCCTCCTGCTATCTATGAGGTATATAAATCTCACAAGGATGGGAGCCCAAGCAACAAAAGACAACTGGGCCGGAGAGATGCTGGAGCATGAAACCAGCAAGGTACAAGAGTTAGAGAAATCGGTAGACTAGTGTACCGATATGCCTTTCATATAAGGGGAGACTAGTTTACTCAGGAGTCCAATCGAATTGCACTTTGTGACGTTTGTTTTCGGTTGCAACAGATGGTAGAATAGACAGATCTCCAGCATCTATTCGGGATTTGTTTGTAACTAAATAAAGATGAGATCTAGATACAACATGACATGACCAGTGCATTGATCACCTTCTCTATATACAACTTTCGGCGTAATCTATACCTGCCAGTAAATACACAATGATAAGGTTTGTCAATACAACGTATTTAAAAATAAACACACAAAGCCAGCAAGTTTAGAACTTTGATGTGCAGGAAGCTTTTGAATTTTGATGTCATATCACATCTGCTGCAACTGCTGATTGTTTCAACAGACTCAGTCTCCATTTACTCCTCAGCAGACATTCTATTGCTTTAACTTTAGCCATTGAAGCAGCACATTATACAGACAGATCAGACATTGCAGAGACAAACATGCAATGCAACAAAAATAATGATCAAATATGAAGAGCTATATTTATGATGTAGAATCCATGCAGTCAATTAGCATATAAAGTATTAAACAAAAATGGGATTTGGAATGAAAATATATCCATTCAATCAGTGTTTGAAGAATGAAGTCTGCCCCTCAACCCAAGCCGAGAGGTGTGCGTCTCGGTCACCTCCTTCAGCGAAGAGGTATCTACACAATCTGAAGCTCCTATTGTGATTCTTAAGTGGTATTTTGTGTCTACTTGAAAAATAACATCAATTGCAGTTCTTAAGTGGAGTACAATCTTCTTATACTGCAAGTTCTTAAGTGGAGTAAATTCTTGTTCTTCATTCACAAATATACTTGAATTGCAAAAGTCATACAAAGTGTTGCTTAAAAAAACAATTATTGATCTCATACTTGTACTGAACCACAATTTAGATTTACAGCATGTGAAATATAGTTTGTTTTCTATACTTTTTTTCAGATTATAGGTGTGCCTCATTCAATGAAGCTAGCACCTCAAGATTAGGGCAATATTTGAATTTTGCGTTGGGGCATGCCTCAAACTTTTAAAAACAAAAGTTCAATTATCTCCATTTCCCATACATACTATGCTGTCTTTTCCATTTCCATCCATTCAAGGACAACCCTTTAAAACAACCTTTACTTTGTGTGTCAGTTGATTGAATGTATCAGCTGCAACATATTGCTGTAAAATGGCGCCCATGGCCTAATGGATAAGGCATCTGACTTCTAATCAGGGGATTGTGGGTTCGAGTCCCACTGGGCGTGTCTTGTTTTACAAAAAAAAAATGTTTTTTACTAACCAAAATGATGATGATCCAAGACATATGCAGAACGAAAAAGTAGGGAAGGGGACTATGAAATGCAGAAAAAACAGATGATGGCGAGCTACCTTGTTTCAATCCGTCCAGTCTCTGAAGATGTGGTCCACAACTTCGAGAGCGGCGTTTGCATTGCCACCGGAGACGCAAGCGGATAACGCCATTTCTAATTCTTTTGCTTCCTTAATTCGAGCTTCCCTCAACAAATTTCCGCATACAGATCTCCTCAGATGGGTATCTGGCATCGAATCGGCGGCCAACATGGCACTCAGCACCTTCAAGGCTTCAAACGTCAGTCCGTTTCTACAGAAAGCTCCGAGCAGCACACTATAAGAGTCTGGCTCGGAAAGGCAAGGCGAGCCTGGTCTAATCATCCAATTGAACACGTTCACGGCCTCCCCGATCTTTCGAATCTTCAAGTAGGAAGAGATTACCATAGTAGCGATGGGAGTGAGCTGAGCAGGAGTGCGCGTCAGCCGCGTGAGCAAAGACATGGGGAGAGACGCGTCTGGTTGGGAAACGAGCGAGTGAATGAGAATGGAGAGAGAGAAACACTTCAGCGGCGGCGGATTAGGAAGGAGGAGCGCGGTTGAGGTGAGGCGGATGGCCGTAGGAAGCTGATCGATTAAGCAGAGACGCGGAATTAGCAGGTTCACTTTACCAAGCTCCACTTGTGATAGAGACGGCGCAACAGCATCTTCCGAGACAGAGAGCCCTGTAAATAATCGCTGATGCTGAATGGGGGCGCGAGCTCGTAACTGAGCTTCAAGGAGGGAAAGCAGGCGTTTGTGTTGCTTGAGTGCCATCTTCACGCCACCGACGCCGATTTAGAGTTTAAGAGCTCGTTGCCCTTCGATTTTCTACAGCAGGCTTCTTTTAGTCCGTCTTTATTTATTAACAGTTCGCGTATCTCCATCTCCGCCGCTGCTCGGCCCAATTCGGCAATTCGAAGCCCATCTTCTGCATTCTCCACCGTCCGCAGCCGTTCAGCTGCGACCGGTAGAGACTTGATCCGTCGATCGTTTCTGTATTGTTACTTACTGTTTCAGACCAATTAATAATAAGCAGACCAATTACTTAGTATGGTCTAGTAGTTCAGAGTTACTCCAAAGTGGTTTGGCTCCGGGTCATGAGTTCGAATCCCCTGAAAAAAAAAGGGAAAGAATTACTACTTGGGCCTAACGGGTCAGTCTCTCAATCCTACACTGCCGGTAGAGCTACGTTGACGGGGCCAATTCATGCGCTGGTTTCTTAGTGGAAGCTTGAGTACCTTGGGACAAAAGCCTGAACATTACGTAGCGGAGTGGAGCTTATCACCACTACTAGCCCATTCATTTTTTATAGCCAAAAAAATAATAATAATAACCAACTGACGTCTGAATCGGGTCAGGTATGCAGGTTGGATCATCGCGACGGCCGTCGGGTATATTAAAATTTAGATGCTCCCGAAATTCTGAGAAAATCGTACTGAACTGGGCCAAAAATAGGTGGGGCTACGTTGACGGGGCCAGTTCATGCGCTGGTTTCCTAGTGGAAGCTTGAGTACCGTGGGATGAAAGCCCAGACATTACGTAGCGGAGTGGAGCTTATCACCACTACTAGCCCATTCCTTTTTTATAGCCAAAAAAATAAATAATAATAACCAACTGACGTCCGAATCGGGTCAGGTATGCAGGTTGGATCATCGCGACAGACGTCGAATAGAATAAAATTTAGATGCTCCCGAAATTCGGAGAAAATCGTACTGAACCGGGCCAAAAATACATGGTTTTGTTTACATTAGTTTTTTTGCATGATTTTCACTTTTTGACTGTTCGGTCTACGAGTCTAAAAACTGTGGGTCCGATCCAATCGTTAATACACATATAATTTTATATATTCTATTAATTAATTAATAAATACAAACTAATATTTGTTAGGTATTGATAGTGACAACCCAATATGGAAAAGGCCTCATAGGCCCAATAACTTTGCAGGGGTAAACTCATATCATCTTAACCGGGCCGACCCATATTAAAGTTGATCTGACCCTCATAAAGCGGTCCAGTATCGAACCCAAGCTGAAGTGGACGCCAAAGGCTCCATCATCGGTCGCCATTAACCAAAGTCGTAGACTCCTACTACTCGTCATAGGAGTGCTCGCCCAAGAGAGTCTAACCTCTCATCTCTGGTCCCACCAACCGGTCACTAAAGATATCTACTATCATAATCTTCACCAACACAATATTCCCTAAGATATTCTGTTGCCTATAACGGATTGGTCTCTTTACTCTATAAATACATCTTCTTTTCAATACCTTCATTACGTTTTTGAGTTCATATACACAGAATACTCATTTAAGCATCGGAGAGGGACCCAGAGAAACCCTCTCTGTTGCGATCCCCTTCCTGCAGGTTCACCGGAGCTAAAGCGAGAGCAATCTTGATCCATCATTTGGCATTCAATTCACTGCCAAGTCAGCATCCAGGAGATTCATATCCAACATTTGACGCCGTCTGTGGGAATCGAGTAAATAGTCATGCAAACTCGATACTAAAGCAATCGCCGGAACCAGGTCAATGAGCAATCCTCAGACAGCTCTGATTCCGTCGCAGCTTCGCCGCTCCACCAAGAACCTGCTAATCAAGCAGCCCCTAATGTCGTCCCCCAGAGGCCGACACGAGAACATGTCAGCAATTCCAGACCGGCTCCCGTTCCAAACGCCACAGAGACTCCAACACCGCAAACCGTCCATGTGGCCAGGGAAAACATTCAGTTGACCTCGGAGATGATATCACTTCTAGAGACCATCTTAGTACAGGCTCGCAGACAAGCCCCTGCTCCTCAGGAAAATTCTCGCCCCGCAGCCGCAGGGCCAAGACCAGCAGAAACTGGAAATTCGGGCACCACAGCCCCTCGGGAAGATCAATAGATGACCTCGGGATACCAGTCCTTACCTCCGGCTTCCACTGAGTCCTTACCTTACAGGGAAAACAAAAAACTATCATAAAAAATAAAAGATATGATCGTCGGGGGAGTTGAAGACTTCAAGCATTGGGCTCTTCAGGGACGGTGGCTTCCTGCTCGACTTCGGGGGCAACCTCCTCGATGACAGCAGCAGGGGGAGCCTCCGTGGAATAATTGCTCTAGAGGAAGGGCTTGAGAGACTCAACTTCCCGGAGGGGAAATTTGTGGTTGATCGCCTGAATGTCCTCGACTAGTATCTGGAGGTATGAAGCCACTTCAGTCTTCATCACATCCAAGGCGCAGTCGGTAAACTCCTTGGACTTTTTAAAGTCCTCGACCACGCTCTGGGGGGATGGGACAGACTTCAGCCGAAGGGCAAGCTGCTCCTTCTCCTTCTCCAGGGTGTCCCTCCTGGCCTCAGCGGCGACTCTCTGAGCCTCAGCAGCGACTCTCTGGGCATCACCCTCCTTCAACTGATCCTTCAGCCGAGCATTGGACGCCTCCACCTCAGCAGAGTATTGGTTGGCCGCCTTAAGCTAGAGCTCAGTGCTCGTTTGCTTATTATTGGTGAGGGCCGCCTTTTCCTCCTTCTCCTGCACGAAAGCGAGGAGTCTCTGCTCCTTCTGGAAGTACTCCTCCCGAGCATGCTCCACCAGGTAAGCAGCCGACTCAGGCTTATCCTTCAAACTCGTCATCTGGTTAGGGGAGAACCATAAACTCCGGTACTGCTCCAACTCGATAATCAGTCTGCTTATCGGCGAGCTCCCCTACGATCCGACCGATCGCCAACTCCTCCCGGACGAGCTGACAACAGGGAAAAAGGGGCAAAGTACAATCAGTTCAAAAAAGGTCAAAAGACTATTTGAATATAAGTAAAGACAAATGAACTTACCAAGGCGATTCGCTCGAAGTGTGACCTCATGACCCCTTCGATGGTGGGCAACTCGGAGGGGATCAAATCCATGTCCCGAGGATGAACAATCCCTTCGATGAGATGCATGCACAAATTTGGGTTACCACAGAGTGTCTTCTGATATGAAATCTCCACCTTTTGGGATTCGCAGACGCCCAGACGCCCTTGGGATTCGCAGCCTTTGGCGGCTGGAATAAGCCCACCAGGGGGCAGTACTCCCCGAGAGAAGTCTTCGAGGGGACCGAGGTGGTCTGCCCCTTCTTCCAAGCCCCAGTCTCCTTAGGAGGATTGGGAACAACTTTATCGGAAGAAGGTGTGGCGACCTATGCCACCACCATAGCCTTCTCATTGGGGGCAGCAGGACCCTTAGGAGGAGTAAAACGTTCTTCGCCCGAACTCCTGACCTTCTTGGCAGGAGTAGGATTCGAAGCCACATCAGAAGTGGTCTTCCCTGTAAAAGGTCAGCAATGGAATTACAAACCTAAGACTAAAACAGAGGAAAGAAAAACTAAAAGATAGTTGCATACCTTGCTGGCGAACGCCAGGAGTGGTAGAGGGACGATCCTACTCAGGCTTGCATTTGGATGAACGTCTGGAAGGAGGAGGAAGGCTCAGTGACGCCTGATCCGGAGATAGCCCCTCCTTAGTCTAATTGGAAAATATACCAAAGAGTTTGTGGCTCCGAACGTGTACAATCAACACAAGAAAAAGTTAGAAAATTACCCAGTCAATAGAAACTGGCGAGGCATGATGGATGCCCGCCAGCTCGAGCATCGATTCTGAGGTTTCCGCCACCGTACGAATCGAAGAGAAGTTCGATTGCTTGTGTAATCGGAAGAAGTCGTCAATGGCGTTCCGATCACTTCCTGTCAACTCCCCGAAGATAGGAGGAGTATCCTTTTCCAGCTGGAATAACTCCCGTGTTACGCTACCCTTGCAAAAGAAGTAGAACTTCTTGTAGTTGGAGTTGGTAGCGCGAAAGTCGTCCACCAAGAAAAAATGGGATTTCCAGTTCCACGCCTGTACCCTTTATTCTTCGAACTCGGGCCACCGAGTTTGGAAATGGTTGAGGTGGTTCGCTCTGGCGGCCAATCGGTAAAAGCAGCGTAACAAAGCCAGTGAATACGTCCATTCTTGACGTAAACACATGAATTTGAACCCAATCCACATCCTAATGGCATTGGGTACTAGCTGCGTAGGACCTATCCCGTAGTAGCAGCAAAGCTCCTGCAAATCCTCGTAGAGAGGAAAACGCAACCGAGCATCGATCTGGGCTGCATAGACGTAAACCTCTCTGTCACTAGGATAATGCATCCCTAAGCCCGGATATATGGGGGCATCTTCTTCTCTCAGGCCAGTTATGGCGACCACTGCCTTAAACGGAGCCGGCTTCAGTTCATTGGGCTTGATATCTACTCAGGAAACCACAGTATGGCCAGAACAATATAAAAATAAAAAACAAGAAGCATTATCTAAACAGATGTAAACAGATAGCATCAATGTTTACCTATCGGGGAGAAGGCGGGAACGTTGGTCTCTGGCCCGTCCACCACCACCGGTGTGGCCACCGACTATCCAGAAATCGACCTGGAAGCAGGGTTCCTCTGGCTTGGCGGCGGCGAGGAACCGTTCCTGATGGTCAGGGGAGCATTGGTGACCTTCGTAGGACCCTTCTGACTTGGGGAGGGTTGGTTTGAAGAAGACTTGTGGGCTGGTGCCTTACTGTTTCCGGCGGATTGGTTCTTAGAAGTCATGGAAATGTTAAGGAGTTTTTTTTTAAAAATCGAAGAATGAAAGTGGAAAGTTGAAAAACAGAACACTGAGAGAAGCACTGAACTCTCTGGAATGCAAATGAATAGAACGCGTAAAAAACAAAAGGGTTGATGTTCTGTTTCTTATATAGACAAAATAGAAGAAACCGAACAGACACAATCGAACGGCTGAGAGAATGATTACACCCCTTTGGGTAAAAATCGAAGCAATGTTAGAATTCCAAAAGACACTTCGGGGAGACAAACGGTACAAAAACTGTCGGCCTACCCTTGGGTTACAGAAGAATAAAAGACAGACATGCCTCAATTGTCTGTTGAACTTCTAGATATCCGTGCATCATTAAATGCTCAAGCCCCTATACGGAAAAGGTGATCGCCAAAACTCTTCTAAGCCTTTCTGAAAACCCTTTCAAAGGTAGTGTTCGCCAAAGAGTGGGGAATAAGCATTCATAAACCCTGGCAACCCCAAGCGTTCGCCAAATGTTGGGTATTGATAGTGACAGAGCAATATGGAAAAGGCCCCAGAGGCCTAATAACTTTGCAGGGGGTAAAACTCATATCATCCGAACCGGGCCGACACATATTAAAGTTGATCTGACCCTCATAAAGCGGTCCAGTATCGAACCCCAGCTTAAGTGGACGCCAAAGGCTCCATCACCGATTGCCATTAACCAAGGTCGCAGACTCCTACTGCTCGCCATAGGAGTGTTCGCCCAAGAGAGTCTAACCTCTCATCTCTGGTCCCACCAACCGTCACTAAAGATATGACCACGATATCCCGCGTATCTCGGGCACAAATTCTCTAAAGATTATATACGGTAACTGCAATATTACGCCATAACCGTAATATCTGCTATCCTAATCTTCACCAACACAATATTCCCTAAGATATTCTGTTGCTTATAACAGTTTGGTCTCTTTACTCTATAAATACCTCTGCTTGTTAATACGTTCATTACGTTTTTGAGTTCATATACACAGAATACTCATTTAAGCATCGGAGAGGGACCCAGAGACACCCACTCTGTTGCGATCCCCTTCCTGTAGGTTCACCGGAGCTAAGGTGAGAGCAATCTTCATCCATTCTTTGGCATTCAATTCACTGTCAAGTCAGCATCCAGGAGATTCAAACCCAACAATATTAATTCAGTTATTTAATAATTATTTTTAGGGAAAAGTCTGCAAATATCTAAAATGTTTGCACAAAATAATTTTTAGGGTTAATTACCTCAACCGTTACTTATGTTTGCACATGTGACTGAACCGTTCAAACTTGAGCTCAACCGTTACTTATGTTGACACATGTGACTGAACTGTTACTATCACCTAACTGCCGTTATTTCTTCCCGTTAAGTAGTCACATGTGCTTGCCACGTGAGGTGGTTGTATTTTGAAGTTCCGAAACTACCCTAAACAACTTGTCTACTTAACATCATCTTGTTCTTAGGTTGCTGGAGAAGTTTGAGCGCGAAGACAATTGAGAAGAAGGAAGAATTGAAGAAACCAATTGAGAAGAACTGAAGACAGAAGCCATGAAGTCTGCGGATGAATGATGTCATATGGGTTCTGACAATCATAGAAAGGTTCGATCTCGATCAATATATTCCTCTAATCTCTCGCCGTTTCCTTGGATGCCCCAATTTTGAAGTAAATTTACAGTGGGTAACCCTAATTGGCAACCCTAATTCATTTTGCTGCAGTAATTTGAACCGTAAAGCCTTATTTTCGAACCTTAAATCGTCAAATCTGAGGTCTGTACAGAACCCCAGATGTGGGTTTTTTGACTGGGGAGATCCAGCTATGTGCCCTTCCGATCGGATTGCAGTGATGCAATTTCAACAAAGAGAGAAACATTTGAAAGAACAATTGGATGTTGCGAAAATCCGAGCTCTTGAAAGTCGACCCAATCGGAAGTTAGTTGCAGTCTTGGTAATTGTTGTTGTTGTTTTTGTTCTAAGTTCAATTGCGAAGAATTAGTAGAAGTTAGTTGTACCTTTGTCTGTAACTGAAGGATGAAGAACAATGTGTATTTTGCGAAGGTGATGACTTATGTTTGTGGACATGTTGTTAAATGAAGTGTTATCTTTTATGAACTGTGATTAAAAGGTGACTTAAGTTTGTGAACTGTTATTAAAATGTGACTTAAGTTTGGACATTTTGTTACCCAACCGTTACTAAAATCCAGAATGCATCTGAAAACATAGAATCCATAATAATCCAGAATCCATCATACATCCGAAAAAATAATCCATCATATAATCCCAAAATAGGTTCCGTTAAAACAAACCTTCATAACTAACAAAATATGGAAGTACAAAATGAACTTGACTCTACTCTACTGTGTAGATCAACTAGGAAAAATGTTTGGCTAAATTATGCACATTTCACCAGTTCTTATAACTTCTTGATGAGGCCAAGCTTCCATGGGTGCTATCTTCTACACCAATTGAGGCATATCTCTTGAGATTAACATTTAAATTATCTTGTCCAACACGAGGCAATTTAGTGGTTTCTGCTGACTGTAGATTCCATTCTTCTGCATTCCATTGCATCTCTATTCATTGTCCTTGGAACTTTCATGTTTTTGAGATACTACCAGCAGAGATGCATTCTGCAACGAACAAAGCCACTGTGGAAGTACATATATAATGGAGAATGTATTAAGGGAGAATAAGTAAAACTGCAGAAACCTTAGTTCCAGCTATGATGGTGCTATTGAGGGGATGAGCAGCTTATTCAGCTTATACAAAGGTAAAAAACAAACTTTCACAATAAAAATCAAAATTTTGTTACCAAATCGACAACCTATAACACGTACGAAGCATATCAACAGAAAAACCCTAACCTACAAGATGAACTTCAACATCAATCTGCAGCAAATCGCACAAACACACAGAAATAGGAACATATTATGCAGCAATTTCATAGTTTCGTACTGCAAACCCAACATCATAGCCCTAATCTACAACCGAATCGACCATTAACGAAGCGAAACAGGGTAGAAGAACACAAACCCAAGTCAGAGCACAGAAAGAATATGAAAAGCCACAGAAACCGAAGTTCAATCGAAGCAAAAACACAAACTTACTTCCAGATGTGGTTCCGAAACACAATGTCGCTGGGGAGGGTTCCTTCCGTGCTGGAAATTGACACACTCTGGACAGGAGGGTATAATCGTCATTTCAATTGACTTCAAATCGTTTAAATTGGGTCATGTGCTTTGCACGTGACATTTAAACGGTAAGATTTGACGGAAACTTCACGGAGTAACCTTTCAGTCACATGTTCAAACTTAAGTAACATTTCAGCTACACCAAAAAAGATGAGTAACCTTTTAATCACATGGGTCAAACATAAGTAACAGTTGAGGCAATTAACTCTAGTTTTTAAACCTAAAACGTTTTGAATGATTCAACTTGTTTGAAAATAATGATAATTGGTACTTTTGCCAATTCTATGTTAAAAATTTCGTTAAATATTTTCATACTAGCAAAATTAACTTTCTAAATGTTACAACTTACAACTAAACCCTACAAACTTATACTAATATTACAAACATTTTCCGACTCGATTCGAGACACACTGGGGCCCCTAACCAGGGTTCGAATCCAGGGTTTGGTTCAGACCCAGGGTTCGGTTCACCGAGGGTCCCTTAACCAGGGTCCAAACCCAGACCAGGTCCCCAAGGTTAGGTGACCTGTTCTGGGTTCGGACCCCCGATTGGGGCTCAATTGGAGCCTCAATCGTCTAAACCCCCGATTGGGACTCCAATTAAGCCCCGATCGGGTGTCCTATGGTTTGGGTCCGAGCCTAGATCAAGTCCCCAAGGTTAGGTGACCTAGTCTGGGTTCGAACCCAGACCATGTACTTAGGGATCAGTAACCTAATTTGGGTTTGGAACCTGGCTAGGAGACCACCAGTGTGACTCGAATCGAGTCAAGACTAGTTTATAGAATTAGTGTAAGTTTCTAGGGTTTAGTCGTAACATTTAAAAAATTATTCAGTTAATTTTGCAAATATGAAAAATATTTAACGGAATTTTTTAACAGAAAAGCAACAGAAGTACCAATTACCATCTTTTCAAACATGTTGAACCATTAACCAACACAAAAAAACATGTTCGTGAAACTAAAGTTTTGTGCAAACATATTGGATCATTTTCAGACTATTTCATGATTTTAATTGTTTAATAGATTTAGTAAACAATAATGTAAATATTGTTAAATCGAGTTCTTTTGTTGTTTAATTTGATTTTGAAGACTTGTTTTGGTTTTGGATGTGCATTTTTTGAATTTTTGGAGTAAACCGAAAAATCAGTCTGAAACCTATAATAAGAATGGACAAATTATTTTTTCCTATATTTCCTATTGGTTGAATTTTTGTGTGGAGAAAATTCGATCAAAAAATATAGTTACTCGGACGAAATAGTAAGAAAACTAGTCAGAATACACTGGTTTCACCTCTAATAATTAGTACTGTTATACCCACTCCTATTTAGTTGTACATGGGGATTAATTTTTTAGTCATGAATGAAAATAACATAATTTTCTATCTCTCTTTTCTCTCTTCGTCACCTTCTTCTTCCTTTTCGTAACCATTTCGCCGCTCGACCCGCCTCAACCGCCACGGGTTATATCATCTGGTATAAAGTCACCAATGTTGCAACTTCAAAGGAGGATCTACCTAGTTGGGAAGTCACCAAGCTACAACTCCTGAAATGGCGGCGCCTGTAAAAATCTGCGCACAAAAGGACGTTCGGTATGAAACCACCTCTTAAGAGCATGGTCAAATGCTTAATGATCTTTCCGAAAGATTGACTGCTACTGACGAAAGGATTCAAGCGTCCTTTCAAAGGATAAAAATGATGAAGGCATCGATTATCTCAAAGTTTACTGAACCATGACGAGAAGCTAGCATTCTCGTATCGGGCACTGGGAATTCTAGAGCCGCATCAACGGGTATCACCTCAAACAACGCTCAGTCGCAACCACCGGAACAACGTGAACAACATCACGTCTATAGAGTAGGGAAGATCGACTTTCTGCGTTTTTCCGAGGATAATGTCTCAAATTTTTCTCTTCCAATGTGAGCACTACTTCGACATTGATGGAACCTCGTAAGAAAAAGCTCAAGGTTGCAACAATACATCTTGAAGGAGAAATTTTATAGTGGTATCAAGGTTTTGCAAAGATTCAAGCAAAGGAAGGAAAGCCAATATATTGGTCGGACTATGTCAAGGCCTTACAGATCCGTTTTCGGGACGAGCTCTTTGGTGATCTTGTGCTAGAGATGAAGCAACTTCGACAAGAGGGAGTATTTTCAAAATATCGTAATAGATTTGATGGGATCCTCAATAGGATTCATCTCGCTAAGACAATATCCGAAAAATTTGTTGTTAGTCAGTTCAGGGGAGATGAAACCGCACCTTTAGGGTTGGGTTCGACTGCAGGAACCACATAGACTACACGAAGCTTGCGCAACTGCAAATATGTAGGAATTGTTCATTACAACTCAATCGAGAACATCCACAATAGCTAAGTCCTCTTCTCCTCTATTTAAAATCTCATCTCCCTCTATACCTATGAGTACTACTATCGTTAGCTTACCTAGATGCCTAGAAACAATATTGGAAATGTTGTAGGAAGCAGAAGCTACATTGGGAATAGAAGTGTTAGGTTGACTATAAGCATGGAAATGGAAGCACGTCAGGCAAAAGGCATATGCTACTGGTGTCCTGAAAAGTATAGTTTAGGTCACGTATGCAATGTGAAACAAATATTTATGATAGAAGTGAGAGAGGATAAGTAATCTGCTGCAAAAGTAGAACAAATTACTGAGTGCGAAACAGAGCAGGTGCAGGAAGATATGGCAGAGTTGTCCCTACATGCCCTCACAGCTACCTTGGGATGCTTAACAATGAATGTAAAGGGCACAGTAAATAACAGACGGCTCCAATTATTGATTGATTCGGGGAGTACGCACAACTTCCTCGATATATCGATCGTAGAGAAAATTGGATGTCAAACTGAACCAGTACCACCCTTGAAGGTTTTGATTGTTAAAGGCAGCGAAATTAATTGCGATTGTATTTGCAAGGACTTCTAATGGAACATACAGGGGCGGCAAGTCACTGCCAGTGTTTTCCTAGTACCACTTGAACGCTACCACATGGTCTTAGATATAACTAGTCTTATTTTTAAGTTATCTCTACTTTTAATTGATAAAGATAAACAAACTATAGATAACGAGACTATATCCAATATGTTTGAGTTGGTCCAACTTTGGGAAGAAAATTTATTCAAATTACTTTTAGCCCCTAAGCAATATTCATCTAAATTTATTTATGTTGGAACTTTATGGTAGATTGTAATATTGTAAGGGTAAATGTATCACGAAAAATAAGAATGGGGATGTATTTGTCTATTCAAAAAAGTTCAAGGACTAAAAAAAAGGTGTAGAATCTAGAAAATACTAAAGGGTGCATCTACTTTGAAGTTGTATAATGAAATGATGCAACTCTTTGAAGTGATACAAATGTAAGGATGCAACCCTTTTGAAGTGGCACTTTGATGCCTATAAATAGGAACACATACCCCACAACACAATTCATCCAAAAATCAATACACTTACTCTCAAGCAAGTGTGATTCTTCTGAATCATGCTATGTCCAATAGAAGATATGTCTCGATAGAAGTTCTATGGAAGGTCTTCGAGTTTTGCTACTCGACGACCTTGAGATTTTGTTGTATCCTCGGGGATGATTTGTTGATAACCTGTTAGCAAAACTCATTTACGAGTGGGGGCAAATATCATCTTTCAAAAAACGTCTACACGGCGTGCCTCAATATCACACCATTTTGATGTTGGCTCAAAATCCCGTATTATACAATTCGATGTTGGCTCAAAGTCCCGTATCATACAATTCAATGTTTGCATAATATCTCGTATCATATCATTCGATGTTGGCTCAAAAGTCTCGTATCATAAAATTCAATGTTGACACAATATCTCGTATCATATCATTCGATATTGGCTCAAAAGTCTCGTATCATATAATTCCATATTGACTCAATATGTCGTATCGTATAAAAAGATGGTAGTTCAATGTTCTGCATTCCATAATTGATGGATGACTAAATTTCTAGTATGACATAATTCACGTCTTGACTTTAAATGTCCTATATCGGATAATGCCTAGTTAGCTTTGAATATATAAGTGATTGATTGCTCGCAATGTTATCCCTAAGTCTCATATGTAACAGTTTCCAATATCAGTCCTCTTATGTAACGTTGATGGCTATACTCTGATTTGTAGTTTGATATCACTCCAGCTGCATGACCAGTATTTTTTGTCATCCATTCTCCCTTGATAATCACATATGCAGTAACCAACTCGATTGCCAACTTTATGTTGCTTCTCGTTGAAGTACAAATCAAGCTTTACGATCATTGTCTGGTGAGTAAAGCACTTGTTCAGTTATAAGAGGGGCATATAAATACGCATACTCGTCTTCAGCTTGAAGTAGACCCATACGAGAGATTTGCCATGTCAGGTGTTTTTGTTTTTGTGGAGAACTTTATTTTGAATTAAACAAAATGTACGATATAAAAATGGGTTAAATACCTCAACAGTTACTTATTTTTGACCTATGTGATTAAAAGGTTACTCGTCTTTTTTTGTGTGACTGAACCGTTAATTAAGTTGTCGAATGTGACTGAACGGTTATTCCGTGAAGTTTCCGTCCATTATTGTCTCTCTGAACGTATGGAAGGACTATTTTGTTGAAGGTCAATCTGATGGTCCAGATTAATCTGGAATATTCTGGAGTATTCATTTCTGCAAGGACCAATTTGCTAATTAAGATAAGTATAAGGTTTTATGTTCTAATTATTTTGTGTTAGGTTTTAGTATAAATAGAGTAGCTTGGATCAGATTTGAGTAACGCAGTCATTTACACTTCTCTGCTATATTCTCGGTTTTAGGTTTTGTGAGATAGTTGTTAGGGTTCAAGGTGCAATCTATGTTTTGACATATTTTACCCTTTTTGAGCTGAAAATTGAATCTTTCATCTTCAACCTCTGTTCTTCGATCAAGGGGATGAAACCATCGCGATTTTCCGACCAAAATCAGGCTGCAGCAAGAAGAGTCATCTTCCATTTCCAATTCATGGTTGAAGTTCTATGCTCAATGAATTCATGAATTGATGATTGAAGCCTTGAAGGTATGTGACCCATTTCCAATTGATGATTGTACCATGAATTCATGGGAAACTTCAACATTAGGTATGTAATTATTGCTGTAAATTCTTGTTGTAATTCGTCTGCGACCCATTTCCAATTCGCGACCAATCGCGACCGATTTCCAATTCGTATACGAATTCTTGCTGTAAATTTTCACATTAGGTATGTAATTCCGTTATTGAATCTGAGTTTGTTCGTTCTTCGATCACTAAATTGCTCTCGATTCAAATTCAAATTCAAAAGATTGGGTCAAAAGGCTTCTACTGTAAGTTCCAATTCAAATTTCTATCTAATTCAAATTCCAATTCAGATTTCTGAAACTGCTCAAGTTTGAACCGTTCAGTCACATCTGCCGACATAAGTAACGGTTGATGTAATTAACCTTATAAAAATATTAGGTGGAGAAGATAGGTATTTGAGGCTTTGGAGTATTAAATCTGGGAAATTGCTCTTTCAAGACGTATTGTTTTCTTCGGATCCCGTCACTATGCGCTGCCAGATTGTCGAAGGTACTCCGTTATATAAGCTTTGATTTATATTATGAACATTAGGATGCGAATGATTTGCTAACTAAACTTTGTAATGAGACAAATTTCTAGTTGAAGTTAAACTCATGCAAAGTTGCAATACACTTGATTCATATGGTTTGCTATAATATTAAATGCGGACAAAAACTTGTACGTGTCCATCATTTACTATCCTAAAATTTAACTAACTAATTGAATTTTTTTTCTCAAAGTTAAACTAATAATTTGAAATAAAAAACTAATAAACTAATAAATTTAAGTCAGGTAAGACAATAAACAACTATTAAGTTTTCGTCACTATTCTAGCTAGGTGTTGCAAATTATACATACTTACGTGTTATTATGTGTAATACTTATTAAACACGAATACGCACGATAAGTTTATCGTGTCATGTTCCTCAACACAAATATGACACACAATTTTTCATGTGTGTTCATATTGTGTTATCATGTTGTGTTAAATTAGTATGTTATATGTTCACATGCAAAATTTATAATGAAATATCAAAGTAACGAATTGTTAATAGTAAAAATTATCAAGTCAAATATCAATTTTCACGAGTTTTTAATATAGAATTATCAACTTTAAAAAATAAGATCTAAATAGACTTTTAAAAGCTAATAAACGAGACTTATTAAAAAAATATTAAAAAATAGATTTTCAAGTCTAACTTTATAATTGATCTAAAAAAGTCTAGTATTATCATGTATGTTGTGTTCTGATACCTAACTACGAACACTACACGGAAATATTTTCGTGTAATCGTGTTCGTACTATCGCGTTAACGTTTGTCATATACTTCCACAAACATGATTTTTTTCCGTTCGCGTTGTGTTGCGTAAAAAATTGTCAGTTCTAATTTTAGCAAATTAGAAAGAGATAACTCATTTCAACTTTGTATAAGTTTTAATGCAATTTGTTACCAAAAAACTTTCTATGAGGCTTTGGAGTAAGTATTAAATATGGGAAATTGCTCTTTGAAGACGTGTTGTTTTCCTCTCCATTGTCGTCATGTATGTCTCTGTTGCACAGGACGCTCATGGCCACCACAATATCGTGTTAAACAATGGAGATTTTTGGGTCACTACCGCCGCTCAACTGAAGTGGGCAAGTCACTCACCAAAGTGGGCAAGCCACTCACGAAAGTGGGCAAGTCACTCACCAAAGTGGGCAAGACACTAACCAAAGTGGCCAAGACACTAACCAAAGTGGCCAAGCCACTGAAGATTGTCATCCTTTTGACAACTATAAGAAGTCAACAATGTCGAAGGAAATAAAAAACAAGAAAGAGATAAGAGTAAGAAACGGTTGTTGGAGTGTTGAGTATGTGAGAGAAAAATAATGTTGTGTATGTGAGCCAAAAATACGGAGTGAGTATTTTTAGAGTGTGAGCGATACACAGTGTGTGTTTGAGTGATACACAATTTGTAACACTATTTATTTATAGTAAAAGTGGGTGTGAGCCATGGACGTAGCTAAATTGGTGAACCACGTAAATCCTTGTCTCGTGTGCATTTATCTTTCCTGCAGATCCGGTGCTTGCAGTGACTGTGCCTTTCCAACTATTAGGCAACTGCCCAAAAATTAGACAGGCATGTATCTCATCAGTGAAAGACATGTTCACTGCTTCTAGTTGGTCTATCACTTCTTTGAACTCGCTGAGATGCTCTTTGAATTATGCTCCTTCTAGCATCGTCATGGTGAACATCTTCTTTATCAGATGAATTTTATTTGCTACAGAAGGTTGTTCGTACAAACTGGAGAGGGTCGCCATGAGAGACACGGTTGTCTTTCATTTTTGATGTTGTAGGCTACTGACTTTGACAGTGATATCCTTATGGTTCAGGGAGCTTTCCATTCTAGCAGCCCCCACTCTGAATCTTTCATTTTCTCTGGTTTGTCACCCAAAGGTAAATAAAGATCCTTCTGGTACAAACTGTATTCTATTTGCATTTTCCAGAATCCAAAATTTGTGCCATCAAAATGAGAAAAGCTTGAGGTAGTTCACACGGATGTCTGGGGCCCAACTACTGTCTCATCCATTGGCAGGAAGTCATATTTCGTTACTTTCATTGACGATCATTCCGAGAATGTATGAGTTTATTTCTTGCGACACAAATCAAAAGTGTTTGAAGTGTTCAATATATGGAAAGCCATGGTGGAAAATGAGACAGACCTAAAGATCAAGAAATTGAGATCCGACAATGGTGGGGAGTATGATGACATAGAGTTCAAGAAGTTCTGTTATGAAAATGGCATCAGACTAGCAATGACTGTGCCAGGGACACCACACCAGAATGGCGTAGCAGAATGGATGAACCGAACATTGAATGAGTGACTTAGAAGCATGCGTATACATGCATGACTGCTCAAGCAGTTCTGGGCAGTGGCAATTAATACATCAACTTACTTGATCTTGAGGCCAGAAAAAAAAACTTACTTGATCAACGGATGACCATTAGTACCTCTAGAGTACAGAATACCAGAAGAGGTATGGAGCGGAAAAGAGGTAAAACTTTCTCACTTGAAAGTTTTTGGTTGTGTATTATATGTGCTTATTAGTGATCAGGCTAGGGGAAAGCTTGACCCCAAGTCACTAAAATGCACCTTCATCGGATACGGTGGAAATGAGCTTGGATACAAGTTATGGGATGACCAGGCCAAGAAGGTGATCAGAAGTCGAGATGTGATATTCAATGAAAAGGATGTACAAGGACATAAATACACTACAACCTAGTAGTGCAACACAGGGTGATCATATGTATGTTGATCCAAATGATGTCCCAGATAGAACCATAGTGCATCAAACTGATGAGAATCCTCAGTCAGAGGAACAGACATCGCAGAGCAGTACACAATAGACAGATTCGCCACAATCTCCATCTCATGTACCAAGGAGATCTTCTCGACCTCTTGTACTGAATAGAATGTACATGAATTATTTGCTACTTACTGATGCATGAGAACCTCAAAGCTATGATGAAGCATGTCAAGTGGAAGATTCTATCAAATGGGAGTGTGCAATGAAAGAAGATATAGAGTCCCTTATTTCAAACAAGACATGGGAGCTAGTTGAGTTGCCCGTGGGAAAGAATGCATTACACAACAAATGGGTGTATCGAGTCAAGGTAGAATATGACGGTTCCAAAAGGTACAAGGCAAGACTTGTAGCCAAGGGATTTCAGCAAAATGAAAGAATTGACTACACCGACATATTTTCACCGGTTGTGAAACTGACTACCATTGAGTCAGTTTTAAGTATTGTTGCAGCAGAAGACTTGCACCTTGAGCAGCTAGATGTAAAAACTGCTTTCATCCATGGTGATCTTGAGGAGGATATATGCATATGCAGCATCCAGAGGGTTTCTCAGATAGTGGCAAAGAGAAACTCGTGTGTAAATTGCAGAAAAGCTTGTATGTACTGAAACATGCTCCAAGACAGTGGTACAATTTTTTTTACGGGTTTATGCAAACGAACGACTATTTCAGATGCAATGCTGACCATTGTTGCTACTTAAAAAGGTTCGAGTACAACTACATTATTTTGCTACTTTATGTCGATGACATTTAGTGGTAGGTTCAGATATGGATGAAATCAAGTAATTAAAGAAGCAATTATCGAGTAAGTTCAACATGAAGGACTTGGGCGCAACAAAACATATTATTGGGATGAGAATCAATAGAGACAAGTCAAAGGGTACTTTGCATCTATCTCAGGCGGAGTACATTGGACGTGTTCTCAAAAGGTTCGACATGAGTAATGCTAAAGCAGTTAACAAACCATTGGCTAGTCACTTTCGATTATCTAAGGATCAGACACCTAAGACAGAAGATGAAAGGAACTTCATGGCTAAGGTTCCATATGCGTCAGTCATTGGAAGTCTCATGTATGCCATGGTTTACACAAGACCATATATTGCTCATGCAGTGGGAGTTGTGAGCATGTTCATGACTAATCTTGAAAATCAACACTTGGAAGCACTCAAGTGGATACTAAGGTATTTGAGAGACACTACAGGTAGATATCTGTGTTTTAGCAGAAACGAGTTGAGAATACAAGGCTTTGTAGACTCATATTTTGTTGACGAAGTAGACAACATGAAGAGTACTACTGGTTATGTATTTACAGTGAGGACTACTGCAGTCAGTTGAATTTCACAGATACAGAAGATAGTAGCGTTATCCACCACATACACGGAATACATAGCAGTTACTGAGGCAAGCAAATAGATGATCTGGTTACAAGGATTGATAGCAGAATTGGGTCTAAGGCAGACGAAGAATGTTTTGCACAGTGGCAGTCAGAGTGCTATACATCTGTCAAAGAATTTAGCATTTTATTCAAGGACGAAGCATATCGGATTTCGTTATCACTTCGTCAGATCTCTACTAGAGGATAGAGTTTTAAAACCTGAGAAGATTCAGGGCAGCAAGAACTTAACTGACATATTAACCAAGACAGACACTATATAGAAACTGAAGTTGTGCTCAGCTTTAGTGGGTCTTCAAGGATAGAAGACAGGATAGTCTCACACCTAGTTCACTCATGGATATATTGGTGGAGTTAAATCTCCAAGTGGGAGATTGTTAAACAATGGAGATTTTTGGGTCACCACCGCCACTCTACTGAAGTGGGCAAGTCACTCACCAAAGTGGGCAAGTCACTCACGAAAGTGGGCAATCCACTCACCAAAGTGGGAAAGACACGTACCAAAGTGGTCAAGCCACTAAAGATTGTCATCCTTTTGACAACTATAAGAAGCCAACAATGTTGAAAGAAAGAAAAAACAAGAAAGAGAGAAGAGTAAGAAGTGGTTGTTGGAGTGTTGAGTTTGTGACGGAAAAATACTGTTGTGTATGTGAGCCAAAAATACGGAGTGAGTATTTTCAGAGTGCGGGCGATACACAGTGTGTGTTTGAGTGATACACAATTTGTAACATTATTTATCTATAGTGAAAGTGAGTGTGAGCCGTGGACGTAGCCAAATTAGTTAATCACGTAAATCCTTCTCTCGTGTACATTTCTCTTGAGCCACTGAATCTCAAGGTCTTGCGAGACGGAAATTAGCAGCATCTAATTTCTCAACATATCGAAGCCGAAGCAGCAATCCTGATGATTCATGGAGCTCATGGATGGATCAAGGAAAGGATTGTTCTACACGCTTTGGCTGCTAACGAACTTGGTGTGGTAATGTGTCTACTAGGAATACTTCCATTCTCAAAATGTCATCTTTAGTATGACATGAATAGGTCCTTTATAGAGTCTACTTTTGATAACAGTGCATATACATAATTAGATTTGATTCAAGATTAAATGCAGAATCAAACCGGTATACATTCCTTTAGACGTTACATCTGTAAACAAAACTCGAAACAAACAAGATTGTGGCAACTGCAATGGAAACTGAGAAAGACTCATAAAGATTAGTTAACGTAATTGCAGTTCCTTCGAATTTCACCTTCGTCCTCGGTGAGTACCTGAACATTCCCGAGCTTGGTCATTGACACGCTGAACTGGTACATGAACAGATCGGGCTGCGATGCGAGTGCAGTTACGATAGGGCCGGTTCGGGAATCGGAGTAAAGGTATTGATCAGTACTTAAGAGTCCTCTCTTCTTCTGCAGATTCTTGTAGAAGATATTGTCGAACTTCTTTGGGGTGGTGCCGTCGAGGTATACGTACTCAGAGGCCCATCTGCACTTGCGCTGAAGGTAGTTAAGGTACTGAGGGTCAATGGAGGGGTCAGGTTTCTTGGTTCCTTTGTAGTTGAAAAGACGGTTCTGAATGGAGCCGCATGTGCTACGTCCAATTGTGTGTGCACCTGCAGTTTCATTAGGCATTATATATTTTTGTAGTCTAGAATACTCAGACCCGTGTAAGGCTCACAATTGTTAAGATCTATGACAAATAATATAATCATACCATATTTTTAAATCACATATTAAAATGAGTACAATTTTTAATATCGTAATCATAACCATAATTGTGGTTATTAAATACAAACTTGAATACTCATACTTATTAACACATGTGTAATGAAACATTATGAATATTATCTTAATAAATATATAAACACGTGTCACAAACAACAATAATATTCAATAGTAACACTATTCAAACTTAGCACCCCTCAAATTATGGATTCTTAAAATCTGAAACTAAAAATTATATTTAATATATTAGTATATACTAATATATTAATATTAAATAATTATTATATTTATATAATAATTATGATTATAATCTAAAATATCAAATATGAAATTCAACGTCATAGCACCCTAATGACACGGTTTATCATCTAAACAAATGATGATTATAATCTCGGTTTTAGATTTTCACCGCGGGATATCGTCAGCCCTAGACCTGAATAATTAACAGTATCCACAAACAACCTATGTTATATATGATCGATCGATTACCTGAGAGTACGACCAAGTCGAGAACATTAAGACCTTGAGACTGGAAGAACTCGACGAGGTGGGTGACGTTCTCGTGGCCTGCGGGCACGAGGTTGGCCTCTCGGCCAATGGAAACAGTGCCATCTCTCCTACCGTAAGGAACCATCCAGAATGGTCCACCGGCAATGACTGTGGCATCTCTGGAAGCTGCCGTCAATATGTCGGCACACGACACCTTCATGGGACACTTCTTCTCCACCTCCGCTTTGATTTCATCAATGATTTGAAACCCTCTCAGCGACTTGCTCACCACAGATTTTCTCTCGCTCCCGGCATGGTTAAGCAAAATCGACGCATCACATCCCTGTAAAACCACATTCAAGTAGTCAATGAAAAGAGTTGTGTATTTGCATATTTGGTCTGAAACTTTAAAACTGGTTTTGACATTAACCCTAGACTGTTACTTACCCGAACAGCACAGTCATGGAAATGCAGCCTCATGAGGCTAGGGGCCAAGGTGGAGTCTTTTGTGGTCCACTGTGAGACTTTTTCATAGACAATGCTCTCAAACTGAGGGCACTTTGCCTGATAAAACCCAAACGAGAGACCATCATCCGTTACGGTATTTAGATCGATGGCCATTGAAACCCCACATAGTGCAGCTGCAACCAAGAGAAGAGAAGCCGAGATCTTCATGGTGATCGATGGATATTCACCGACAAGTGAAGGGATGTGGTTGATTTGTATTGCAGAGTTGTGTGGATTGGTTTATATAAGTTATTGAACGGCTTCTATCAAACAAGGACGTGGTGTGCACTTAGTTGGAACGACGAAATAGAACATGCTAGCAAGGAAGTTTGATGGTTGGGGATTGATATGTAATTATTGTTTGACTAATCTTAGAATCCAAGTTATTGCTGGCACGTTCTGTTGATACTTTGATATGTAAAATTAGTGATGGGCCGACATACGGGAAGCCCAATTTTATAGGCCCATTTAAGGAGCTAGGCCTGGTCACACGGACATTGGACTCTCAAGCCGAGATATGGGACTTTTTCTTTTTCCACTCTCCCTCAGAGGATAAAAAGAACTTATATTTGAAAACTATACAATACTTTCAAAATTACAATTTATAACCATGTAGTATTGTTTTTTTTTTATATATAATGAAAATACTATAAATTATATTAAGAATATTTTAAATATCTTAAGATAGGAAAAAAAAAAAAAATTTCAAAAACCAAATCTTTAAGTTTGTTTTTTTAAAAAACAATATTTAGAAAAAACAGAGTTTTCCCCCTATTTTTTCAATTTTCTTAATATATTTTTTAAATAAATATTTATTTATCACATCATCATTTCATACACTACGTTAACTTCATCAATCTTATTTATCGAAAATTATCAAAATTATTATAAAACCGACAAAACATATTATCTCATAAACAAAAAGTCTACTCTATTACAACTTAACTTAAATTTATTATATTTTTTCATACTAACCCTTGTAATAATCGATGAACGTTGTACTTTGGATAATGTTGCGTTATATTAATTTATGATTTTTTGCCAAATAATTCTTTCTTATAATAGAAAAGATCAATCCAAGTATAAGTCAATCTAATAACAGAAGAGAAATTGAAGGACATGATGATATATAAACTCAATTTATGATTTGTTAGCAGCCCCAAAACACATCTATTAATGTGCATTTATCTTTTTTTGGCCAACTTTTTTTTTTGGCCAACTAATGTGCATTTATCGTACATGCTAAGTTGAGTTAATCTCAATTTTATTTAAATTAATCTATTTTAATTAGGTCTAATAATTTCTAACGCACACATGAGTACATGCATGCCTATAATAGAATGAATCTATCATAACATAACTTAATAGCATGATTTGAATATGATACTTGAGTATTTCTTTAACTTTGTTGAAGAGTTTTGAAAATTTATTAATTTTTTCATAAAAAAAACTTATGAAAATTAATATATGAATATGTATTTCTTACTATTAGATAATCATGATTTGATAAAGGATATTATATGTCAACGCCCAACAAATATGGCATACCATGAATATGCATGAACAATGTCGTATCGTGTTCGTATTTATGTGTTTGACACCATAAACTTATTATGTGTATTTGTTTTTGTACGTGTAACACAATAAATTTATGAACACACGGGATAGCACCATAATGTTACAACGTGTTATGGTATGTGTAATATCTGTATTTATAATATATAGAGAGAGAGATTAAAAAAAAGGTTATAATGTGAATTATTATATAACTGCATCGTTGCTATTGTAGAAGGAGTTAATAACCAAAAAACAAACCGAACTTTGATTAAAAACCAAATTGCAAATTGAACTTGTTTTTTTAACAAACAACAAACCAAACTTTTGAAATTAAGCAATTAACAAACCTACCTCAGATTTTCATTATCTTTGAACGGATTTTTCAATGTTTAAGGGAGTTATTAAGTCAACATTAGTTGAAGTGTTCTAAGGAAATGGTGTTACAACTTAATTAATAACTCTCTAATACATTGAAAAATCAGTTCAAACATAATAAAAATTTGAGTTAGGTTTGTTAATTGCTCAATTCCAAAAGTTTGGTTTGTTGTTTGTCAACAAAAAAACGTTCGGTTTGCTATTTATTTTTTCTTCAAAGTTCGTTTTTTTAAATTAACCCTTGTAGAAATTACGGTGCTAGGGAAAGAGTCTAATGAGAGTGGTTGGCCATGTGGCCTAACCACACGATAGATGAATTATTATTAAATCAACTTATTCATCTTAATACAAGATTAGTTTATTATATATATATATAGTATGATGAGATTAAAAAATATTTTAAAGGATAATGACAAATTTAATCTAATATCTAAGATAAAATATTATCCTAATAGATAACAATCTCCCTCAAAATGAACATTTAGCACAGTGAAATGGTCAACTTATCTTTTTATGTCGTGGTCTTCGAGCTTTTGTCATGGACGTTCTCTTCATCTGCATAACCTGATTTAAGGACTTAATCCCTATTTTTGTGGATTTCAGAGGTCCATATAGAAATTGTCATTTACATGTCCTGATTCAAGGACTTAATTCTTCCTATCTTTGTGGAATTCAGAGGTCCATTTGAAAACTACCTTTTGCATTACCTGATTCAAGTATTTAATCCATATTTTTGTGAAATTCAAAGATCCATATGAAATTTAACTCGAATTTTTTTTTTTGCTTGAACTCAAAATCCAAAATCCTGAGATTTTTTATTACTTCATTGATTGATGCATGTGGCGGTCTACAATGAAGTTGAGAATTCTAGACTTTTGCTTTCCCTCATGTGAGTTTCAATATTTTGTTGGCAGTTAAACCATTTTGGCTACGATACCATATAGAAATTACAATGATATGGAACAAGTGTGATGAGAGTGGTTGACCATATGGTCTAACCAGGCAATAGAGCAGTTATTATTGAATCGAGTTATTCACCTGAATATAAAACTAGATCTCCTTTCTATATAATATGACTAGATAAGAAAATACTCTAAAAGATATTGATAAATCTAATTTAATGTTAAGATAAAATATTATGCTAACATATAATTATTTTAAATAAAAAATAATATAATCTAATATCTATATTTAAAATAAAATGTTATCTTTATATATAACTATCTCAAACAATATAATTCTAGTAGTATTCCTAGTGTCATTATATAACCGCACGCTTGTCTAAAATTTTACACTTACAAAAACATGATTTGATTGGTCCGTGTGAAAACTGAATGCATGGATTTGGGTTCCGGGTATGTTGACTTTGACCAAATATATAACTGAAAGTTGAAATTGACCTAAGCAAATCGTGTAGCAGATGAAACTGAATTCTTGAGTGCATATATTCGTCACGTCCACCGAAACGTGACATTAACATAGAATATATATGTCAGCTGCACCTGCTGTGGGTAGGTGGTGTATGAATATGGGATTGTACCTGTATCTTTTTCTCTTATTATTTTTGAATACATAATATCATACTTATATAGACGATAACACTTATCTAATGTATGTTCTAAATATGGAATACATAATATTATAATTAATTGTATTTTATATGAAAAGTGATATATTCTAACACTCCTCATCAAGTTGAGTAGTGGAGTCTTTAATACACAGCTTGCACAACACCGAATCAAATATCTTCCTTGTAACTGTAATTGGAAGAATATCTGTCAATTGATCTTCGGATTGTACAAATGGAAGTTCGACTGTTCCATCCTCAATCATTCCTTGATAAAGTGTCGATCCACCTCTATATATTTTGTTCTGTCATGTTGAACGGGGTTTTCCGAAATGCTTATCGTTGCCTTCACTACGGGAGAAGGGTGAAATAACGGCTCAAATACTATTGAGCCGTGAATAATTTATTTATCTGATTATTCACGGCTCAAACCATATTGAGCCGTCATTTTATTAATATATATATATATTTGTTTTTCACGGCTCAAATGTTAGAGCCGCGAAATTTAAAAACAAATACACATTTTTACGGTTCTTTTTTTTATCCGTCTTTATTTTAAAAGAATTAATTTGTTTAATTTTTGTTATTTTTCACGGCTCAATCACTATTGAGCCGTAAAAAAATTAAATTATTTTTTATGGTTCTATTTTTTGAGTTGCCATTTTTTTAAAAGAATTAATATTGTTTTTCGCTATTTTTCACGGCTCAATTAGTATTGAGCCGTGTTTTTTTTTATTTCAAAATTTGAACTTTTCCCGCCGCTCCTTAATATATTATTTCTCTTGTGCTTTCAACACATGAGAGGACATTTTCCTTTACCCCAACACATGGGACGGTGGAAACCTCACGCCAACACATGGGAGCATGGGAGGAAGTAGGAGTATCAAAATTTGACCCAACCCGTGGGTGACCCATGGTTGATCCGCCCACGGGTCGTGTTTGCGTCAGAGTTTTTGACCCATGGGTCATTTTGACACGATCCATGGATGACCCGTGAAAACAAGGGTCAGGTTTGGGTCAGAAGCCTTGATCCACGGGTCAACCCATGACCCGTTCCATTTATATATTTTAGTCTATTTTTTGTTTTTATTGATATGGTGGGTCGAACGGGTCAGATTGACCCGCGGGTCATGGAGATCGAACGGGTCAGATTGACCCGCGGGTCATGACATGTCTTTGCCGTCAATTAAAATGATTTTTTTAAAAAAAAATTAGTTTGGACGGCTCAGTTGTATTGAGCCGTCCAAACTAAACGATTTTAATAATCAGAAAATATTTTGGACGGCTCAACACTATTGAGCTGTCCCAATCAGACCTTTAATTTACAGAATCGCTCAATTCTTCATTTCAGCAACAGACGCAATCCTCAGCTCCTCCTACCGAAACACAGCGACACAACTCTTCTTCTGAATCGGTAAGTTGGTTTTCATTTTTTTTTTTAATTCATTCAAGGATTTGACATTCCCAAGTCTTATACATGTCTTCCTTTCTTCGATCTCTCAGAGAAAACATAAAAAATCATCAATTTTGCAAACCCTAATTTCTACATCAAGCTTCGATTTCAAGGTAATAAACTCCTCTCTATCTCTTTATGTAAGTTTCGTGGTTGGTGTAAGCTTCGATTATGTCAGTTTTGTGGTTGGTGTAAGATTCAACTATAGGTACGGTTTTGGTCGAAAATTCGTGATTTTTGTAGCATCCTTATGAGAATTGCTGCTGGTTCGTTTTTGGTTAATTGCTGGGTTCGTTTTTGGTTAATTGCTGGGTTTGTTTTTGGTTAATTGTTGGGTTCATTAAGACGTTTTTTGTTAATTGATGCTGGGTTCGTTTTTGTTAATTGATGCTGGGTTCGTTTTTGTTAATTGCTGCTGGGTTCGTTTTTGTTAATTGCATGGTTATGAATC
Source organism: Chamaenerion angustifolium (assembly GCA_946814005.1). Taxonomy (NCBI): domain Eukaryota; kingdom Viridiplantae; phylum Streptophyta; class Magnoliopsida; order Myrtales; family Onagraceae; genus Chamaenerion; species Chamaenerion angustifolium. Next base: position 35,482,091 of record OX328266.1, on the reverse strand, counting down.
CCTTATATCAAAATATCTTACCAAAGGTAGATTTCTAAGAGCATTGTTAATGAGAGCAATTAGCTATACACTCCAAATAAAGTTGTTGAAAGGAAGCATTAAGTATCTTTTAGAAGTGGTTATGACTCTTAAATTTGAAAGTTATGTTCCTTTACATTTTTGGGAGAATGTATTCTAACAATCTATTGCTTGATTAATATGACGTTTTCCCTCTATTTTAAAGGATGTTTCACCTTTAGAAAAATGTTTGGTAAGGAATATTTTATGAAGTATTTGAGATTTTTTGGATATTCACATGATGAAGACAATTCTTAGTCTTAAAGGATATAACAATATTAAAGGATATATTTTAATAAGTTTGCTCCTAAGTTAATACACTAAGTTTGCCCCACCTTCCTAACTTTCATATTCACATTTTTTGTTAGGAACTTTAAAATTCGGCATGGATAGAAGTTGGATAAAAAAACCTAGAATTGGCAAAGAGTATCAATCTGGTGTGAAAAAGTTCATTGGATTTGCTAATAGAAATGGTTTGGTTAATGGTAAAATGACATGTCTTTGCCGTAAATGCAAAAATAGAAAATATCACGTGGCAGAAGAAGTAGAAAGTCACTTGATTTGGAATGGTTTCTTAGTTGACTATACAACATGGTGTTTTTATGGTGAATCTTGTATACAAACTCAGCTCAGTATGAACCAATAAATGAATAGTCCTATAAGGAACAGTGAAATTAACAGTGACTTGGATGGACAAGGTGAATTGCGATATTTATTTCATGATGCCATGGGATCTGGTTCGTCAAACACTGTGCAAGATAGTATGCTAGTTGATGGTGATAATAACACTTCAGGTTCTGAACAGCAGAATGCTGGCCCTGAAAAAATTTCACCTCTTCAAAAATTAATGAGTGCATGTGAAAAACCATTATATCCCAATTGTGAATCATTCATAGTGATATCATTCATCTTACATATATGAAATATAAAAACAGTTGGTGGTTGGTCTTGGAAATCAGTTGATATGTTGTTTGAAGTATTAAGAATTGCATTTCCTTCAACAATTTTTCCGATTTCTTATTATGATGCTAAGAAATTGATTACAGAATTGGGTCTTGGGTATGATAAGATACATGCATGCCCAAATGATTGCACGTTGTATTGGGCTGAAAATGCTTAATATTGCAGTTGTCAAACTTGTGGTCTTTCGAGGTGGGAGAATCATAAAAAAGACCTAGGTGAAGATAATATAGAAGAGACCACTTCTGGAAAAAAGAAAAAACCTGCAAAAGTATTACGGTACTTTCCCTTAATTCGAAGACTCAAACGTCTATATATGTCAAAGGATATTGCATCTTCGATGCGCTGGCATAAGGAGGGTCGAACAATGGATGGAGTCTTGAGGCATCCCGCTGATGCATTGGCGTGGAAGTCATTCGATGAGTGTTACACAAATTTTGCAACTGGCCCACGAAATGTCAGACTAGTAATGCTTTGCATTCTACTTTACCGTGTTAATATAATAGGAACAAGAGCGTAAACAACCTGTGGGGAGTCTGGAATTTTATGAGTATGCCCATGTCCGTAAGAATATTGGTGCATTTGTTGATGAAGTGACAGCCTTGATAGTGGTAATACTTAAATTTGTTCAAAGTTAACTTTTGTATACACGTTTTATTTGTAGAAGATGTATTAAACATCATTCTTAATTGTTTGTTGTAGGAACAAGGAAAATCCTTATTAGCATATCACACTTCTCATAACCCAGATGAGGATCCACTTATAAGGGAAGAAAGTGTATATCATGAGGTTGTAAGTGGAGAAAAACCCGGGCGAATCAAAGGATATGGGCTTGGCGTAACACCGACTATGGTACATAGGTCACAGAAAGCTAGGAAATCTGAAGAAGAGATAGAAATACGTGTATGAGCACGTCTACAGATTGAAATAGAGAGGGACAAGAAAGAAACTAAGGATAAATTGAAAGAAACTGATGATAAATTGAAGGAACAAGCAGATCAAATGGCTAGTATAAAGGCACAGATGGGGGATATGTACAAACAGTTTCAACAACAATTACAGGTCATGCAAACCATTCATCAAGGTCAGATCGCTAACCTTCAGAGCAATATGAATGGATTTAATTCATTTCAAAATTTCATGACAGCTGGTTCCAGGGATTTCACACCAACTAACAATCTTGGTTGTGGTTCCACACTCTTACCAATTGAAAATAAAGTAAGTACATATGTTATATTTATCACTTATATCAATACAATTATACATAATGTGTTCGACTGCTATTTTAGTTCACATGTTAATAGGATATGATTATGTTAACCACGCACGCTTGTTTGATGTCTAAATGTGATGCATCTTATATATAGTACTTTGTTGGGATGCTTTTATAGGATGGTCAGACAACTCAACCAAGTGATCAGTCTGCCGAGCGTAGAAGTGAAGATGATGATCCAACAGATGATTGAAGATTGATGTTCGAAATTGTTTCTTTAATCCTTTAGGAATTGAATAACGGATTGTAATACTGATTCTTTTTGGTTTATATTTACAGATTTTGGTTTGTAAAATTATTCAGGTTGCAAATTTATGATTAGGGGTATATTAATTTATTCAAATTTTTTATTTTTAAAAATTCGAATGATTACGGCTGGAAATGGTTGAGCCATCAAAAATAAATTAAAATTAAAATATAATCTATTTTTGACGGCTCAAATTAAATGAGTTGTCCCAAATAAATTAATATTATTCATTTAGACGACTCGTTTTTCATTGAGCCGTCAGAAGGACAGCTCAATGAAAAATGAGTCGTCATATATAAGACGACTCTTATTATGACAGCTCGTTTTTCATTGAGCCGTCTTTCATTAACGGCTCAACAAATGAGTCGTTAATAAAACAATTTTGAGTCGCTATAAGTGTATTCTCCCGTAGTGATGGAACGGTGGAAACCTGACGTCCTTACAATTTCCTTACGAATGAAATCTCGACATTTTTCCTACGAAGAAGACCATGCAATGCTTAGCAAGTTGGAGTCGACGAAGCTTGAAGTCCGGAGCCCACGAATTCCACTCACGGCGAAGCTGGAGAAGGCAGGGCCTGGAGCTTTGGAACTCTTCCTTCTTCCTTCAGAGCCTATCGTAAGCCTTTGATAGATCGATTAACAATGCAAGCGCGCCCTTGGCAATCCTCGATTTCTGAATATAATGCTAGAGCTTAAAGGCTATGAGAATAATCTCGGTTGTCCCACGTTCCGGGAATAAAACTGCATTCGGAGCTGGAAAAGAAGGCGGGGTTGGGATAAGATGCGAAGGAGGTGAAGCTCCGGAGCTGGAGAAGAAGGCGGCTCAACGGAGCTTCGGAGGAAGATGAAGACACCGACCGGAGAACAAGGAAGACGTAGGGAAGTGATATTCAATATTTTTTTTTTTTAAAAAAAAAACATATTTTTGGCGGATAAAAACAAATGAGCCGTCAATAATAAAGAAATAAAAATACTTTTCACGGCTCAATCAAAAGTGTTGCCATAATTGTTTTGGCGGCACTTTCGATTTGAGTCAGGAATTATCACGACTCATCATATATTGAGCCGTGATAATTCTCCCAACACATTATAAACGTCTCAACTTCTGTTGAGCCGTGATAATTTAACGGCTCATTAATTGAGCCATTAAAAATAGATATTTTAGGCGTTATTCATAATCTCTCCCGTAGTGCTTGTTGTCACACCTTAGCTGAGTAGACCGCTTTAGTGGAAAACTGATCTAATTCATCAACTTTCTCAGCCAAAGAACCTCCACGATTCCCTTTACGATACCTCTAAACTCTGTCTCTGCACTAGACAGTGTTACCACCTTCTGTTTCTTGCTTCTCCAAGTCACTAAGTTCCTTCCAACTAGAGTGAGATACCCTGCAGTGGACCATCTGTAATTCGGGTTACCAGCCCAATCAGCATATGTAAAGGCTTCAAGATCTAAGTGTCCATTTCTTCTAAAAACAATGCCATTTCCCACCGTACCCTTAAGGTACGTATTATGCTCATAGTTGCTTCCATGTGATCTTCCTGAGGTTGGTGCATGAATTGATTTACAACTCCGACATCATAGGCAATATTTGGTCGAGTATGAGCCAAGTAAATTAATTTTCCTACCAACCTTTGATATTTCTCTCAATTTGCCAGCTTAACTCGCTCAACTACCTTGACTCGATGGTTTACTACTGTGGGAGTATCACTAGGTTTGCAGTCTATCATACTCGTCTCAGCCAATAAATCAAATATGTACTTTCGTTGATAAATGAAGATTCCTTCTCTTGATCGAAGAACTTCAATTCCCAGAAAGTATCAAACGCCCAAGATCTTTCATCTCAAATTCAGTAAAAAAAAGACTATTCATGAGTTGTCTGATCTCTTCTTTATCACTCCCTGTTATGATCATGTCATCAACATATATTATTAGACATGTAATCAGGTCATTCCTCCTTTTAAAGAACAGTGTGTGATCTACATTGCTATGTCTATACCCATAACGCTTTACGACCATTGTAAATCTGCCAAACCACGCTCGTGGAGACTGTTTTAGTCCGTATAGGGCCTTTCTGAGTCACCATACTTCATTCTCCTGGAAGTCATCAGAGAATCCTGGTGGAGCTTCCATATACACTTCTTCTTCCAAATCACCATGTAGGAAGACATTCTTGACATCAAACTGGTGAAGGGGCCAGTCTTCATTGGATGCTATTAAGAATAGTACCCTGATAGTATCGATATTGGCAACCGGAGAAAACGTGTCTGCATAGTCGATGTCATATGTTTGAGTATAGTCTTTGGCTACCAGCCTTGCTTTGTATCATTCAATAGTTCCGTCAACCTTGTATTTTATGGAAAAAAAACCACCAGCATCCTACTGTTTTTTTCCTGGTGGAAGTAAGCATTTCTCCCACGTGTTGTTATTCTCAAGCGTTGTCATCTCGGCATCCATAGCTTCTTGCCACTCAACATTTTTCCTTGCCTCTTGAGATGTTCTGGGAATGCTCTCTCAAAGAAACGAGACAGAGAACACTTTTGCAACTTCAGCCATTCTCCACGTGTCTGTATTGACTGGATACCTCGAAGCACGGGGTACATGCTCTGGTGAGTATCGATTAGGTGGCACGCCTCTATTTCTTCTTGGAGATATTATGAACTCCTCTGAATGCTTTACTTCTTCTAGGATGTTGTCATGGTTAGTGACATGATTCAAGCTAGGAGACATATTATCAGGGTATGACTCATTTACCTCTTGTTGGACACTGTCCGAAGTAGGTTCATCGATTGTATGTACTGGTTCGTCAGCCTTGTCTATGTTGTAGGAAGGTTCGGTGGCTCAATCTACCCGCTCTGTTGGAATAGTCTCTGGCCAACTCATACTACTTAACCAAGCTAGTTGTTCACTTGCTTTCTCCTCCTGAACACAAGTTGGTGGCAAAAGAATTATTCTGACTCTAAGATGTCGCAGTCCATAGTAATATGAATGAGACGAGTTATTGAATTATAGCAGCGGTGTTCCTTTTGATGAGTAGAATATCCCACGAAAACACATTTTTCAGCACAAGGATCAAGTTCGTTCCTATCATTTTTAGGAATATGAAGGAATACATAGCAACCAAAGACTCGGGGGTTAGAGTTAAAATGGACGGAATTTTTGGTTGGAAGACGATTAATCAGATATGCTGATATAGCTATTGCTTCAGGCAAAAACGATTTCAGTGTCTAGGACTCAATCATCATAGCTCAGGTCATTTCGAGTAATATCCGATTTTTTCTTTCAGCTACACCATTTTGTTGGGGTGTATTAGGACAGATGTTTGATGAATAAGACCATTTTTTTGGAAAAAGGTTTGCATGGCCTGATTTACAATTTCTCCTCCATTATCAAAGCGTAGAGTTTGTATTTTTTTATCGAACCGAGTATGGATCATTTGATAGAAACCGATGAATTTTTCATATACTTCAGACTTATGTTTGATGAAATAAATCCAGGTCATACGAGAGTAATCGTCTATAAATAATATGAAATACTAGAAACGATCATTACTAGAATTTGGAGCCAGTCCCCACACATCAGAATGAATTAATGAAAACACAGAATCAACCCTAGTATTGTTTTGGCAAAAAGAAACTCTATGGTTTTTAGCTCGAATGCAAGTCTCACATTTCATACTAGTTGATTTTTTGGAAACAAGACTAGGAAACAAAAACTTAAGGTACCCAAACGAAGGATGACCATGACGTCGATGCCATAGCCAAAGTTGTCGATCAATTGTTCCGTGAGCGAGCATGGCATATCACTAGTGAACCACCTCATCAACATAGTAAAAGCCTCCTCGCTCAGTACCACGCCCAATGATCTCCTTCGTATGAATGTCCTGTAAAGGCAAAAATGTGGATACGTTAGCAACACGCAATTAAGTTCCCTAGTCACTTGACTAAGCGATAATAATTTTAAAGATAATGTAGGGTTGTATAAGAAATTATTTATTTTTATCCGGTCAGACAACACAACTAAACCCTCTTCTTTCACTTCCAAGAATTCTCCACTAGCGATTTCGATACGGGTTTTTTATGGTGACGACCAATCTAAAATATCGTCAGGATCATAAGTCATAGTGTTTGTGGCCCCGCAATCAAATATCCATTCACAACTCCTTTTATCCTGAAAATTGTTTTCAGACCCGGTCTGGTTACATGAACCAGTTCTGTGTTGTTTAGAAGAATCGATTCAGCCATTTAATGACTTCGATCGTTCGGTTTCTTTGCCAACATGTACACCATTATTCTCATTTTCTAGATTTACAATAAGGAGGGATTTAGGGTTACCACTCCTCAGTGAAGCCATGAATGCGCCTCCATACCCTGCTATTTGCTTTCCTGGTGACGCCGATTCCGTACTGGTGTCTGAATTGCTTGCGGCGACGATTGCACCTTTGCTGGTAGTCGATTGGTGTCCCGTTTTATGATTGTCCTACCACCATTTTGGGTAACCTACAATCTGAAAAAAAGTATCCTTCGTATGCTTCCTCATTCCGCAGTGTGTGCACACGAGTTTCGACTTATCTTCTTTGTCCCTGCTCTAAGGTGGTTTCGGTCGGAACTTGCCTTTTCCTAGAAATTGCAATTTATGGGTTCAATGGAACCCATAATCAATGTTTGTTGTTTGAATTGGTTGTTTGTTGTTTGTTGTTTCAATCGGTTATTTGCTTGATTGTGTTTGATTTCCGATTTTCTTGTCAATCGGTTGTTTGCTTGTTTGATTTCCGATTTGCTATTTCAATCGGCTATTTGTGGAACCAATAATTTGTTCCAGTGGAACCCAGAAATACATATTAATGCTTGATTGTTTGGGATAAACATTCTTAATGATGTGTTTTCTTGAATCTATGTTTGTTTGCCTGTCTCGAAGCAGTATTCTTGTTTCTCTCTCCGTTTTTCTCAAAATTTTGATGATTTTTTTGTTGAATATCTGTTTTTGATTTCTTGATTTTTTTATTAACGAAATGTGGTTCGAGAATCCGAAATGCAAGGAGGTTATCCGAACGGTTTGGAGGGAGAACGAGGAAAACCGACTGAACCGAACCAGACTATGGCCGAAACTTGGCAAGTGTAGGCGCAGTCTCATCGAATAGAGCAAGAGTAGGTTCGGGAACAATATGGCAGAAATGGGAAAGACAAAACAACGTATTAAAGTTATTGGGAGGGGAAAACAGAGTATAGAGACCCAGGAGGAGGAAATCAATCTAAAGAGACAAATTCGGGAATTATGGAAACGGGGGGGGGGGGGGGGGGGGGGAGTTGTACTGGAAACAAAGGGCGAGGGTCAAGTGACTCACTCAAGGGGACCGAAACATAGCATTCTTCCAACTCACCACAAACTCAAGGAAACAGATAAATATGCTGTCCCCACTCAAAGGGGAGGGGGATAGTGGATCAGAAAGGGCAGATATATAATGGAAGAAGTCAAAGGCCACTATGATAAGTCATTTACATCAGAAAACCCGGATCCAGACTGCACTGTATTATATAGCTTACCACACCAAATAAGTGAGGAGATGAACTCAGATTTCACAAGGGAAGTGACTGTCGAGGAAGTTAGAGAGGTGGTGTTCCAAATGGGGGGTTCAAAGGCGCCGGGGCCAGACAGGTTTTCAGGATTATTCTATCAAAGGAATTGGAACATAGTGGGCTCAAATGTCTTCACCGCGGTCAAAGCCTTCCTCGAAACAGCTATCTTTCCTACATCCCTTAAGCAAACTGATATAACTATGATACCAAAAGTACCTAATCTGATACATGCTTCTGAGTTTAGGTCCATAAGCTTATGTAATTTTGTGTATAAGGTGATATCAAAAGTTCTAGTGAATAGATTGAAAGGTTATATATTCGATCTCATCACGTCCTATCAAAGCGCTTTTGTAGCAGGTCGCCTAATACAGGATAATATCATTGTGGCTCATGAAGTATTCCACCACCTGGAGAGCAGGGGAAACCACATAGGGTGGAGTGAACACTGAAACTGGACTTGCAGAAAACTAATGACAGAGTGGAGTGAGACTTCTAGTTAAAGCGCTTGGAGAATAAAGCTTTCTGTCCCAAATGGGTCAGATGAATGAAGGCATGCATAACCACATCATCCTACAGGGTACTTGTGAATGGGAATCGAACCACACCCATTCAACCTACCAGGGGCATCAGATAAGGAGACCCTGTCTCACCATACTTGTTTATATTTTTGGCGGATGTATTGTCAAGGATGGTTGTGAGAGACATACAGGAGAAGAAGCTGGGAGGAATAACACTGAGCAGGGACTGTCCGAAATTATATCATTTGTTCTTTGAGGATGATTCTATATTCTTTCTACTTGGCACAGTAGAGAACGTCGGACGACTAGAGGAGCTCATAATGATGTATTGTAAGGTATCATGCCAATGAGTAAATGAATTGAAATCCACCCTCACATTCAACATGGGGCGAATCCGAACATGTGCAGGGAGATAGAGGAAGCCCTACAAATACCGAGCACGAACGAACCGGGGAAATACCTGGGCCAATCGGCAGTCTGGGGGAGATCAAACAAGGAGACACTGGGATACTTAAAGGAAATAATCAGAAATAAGATCAGTGGATGGAGATTGAAGACGCTCAACCAAACGGGTAAGGAAATACTCATCAAATCAGTGATAATGGCGATCCCAACATATGTGATGAGTATGTTTAAACTACCAAAAACTTGGTGCGCGGAGGTTAACTCGATGATTGCGGACTTTTAGTGGGGGCAAACGAATGAGGGAAGGAGGATTCATTGGAGAACACCAAGAACAAGCTCAAAGGAGGATTGGGATTTATAGAATTTAGGACTTTCAATACGAAACTTCTTGTGAAAATGGCGGGGGGAATGACAACCGAACCCAACGCACTATGAGTCTGGGTTATGCGCGACATCTGTTATCCGGGGAGAGACATACTCTTGGCTCGCAAGGGTGGGAGAGCCTCGTGGGGATGGACAAGCTTGATATGCGGACGTGATCGACTCTTGAATGAGGGCCTATGGAGGATAGGAGACGGGAAATCCATCCGAGCATTCAGAGACCCGTGGATTGATACGGTCGAAGGCTTCAAGATTGAGATAAGCCCGGACTCCGAGCTGAACCGGCACATCAAAGTGGTCGAAATGCTTAACCACGGCAGAACCTGGAATGTTGAGCTTGTCCGAGCCATTGTCGATCCGAGAGTGGCGGCGAGGGTGATGCTAATACAGGTGTCGAGAAGGGTAGGGTGGACTGGCTGATCTGGCCACATACGAACGACGGGAGCGTGACGGTCCAATCGGCATATCACCTGATGAGGGAGCTAGCCGAGATTCACCCAAACTCAAACACCACCACGGGAAAAGGCAATGAGGCCCAATAGAGAGACGTATGGAAATTCAGCATGATACCGAAAGTGAAGAATATCATGTGGCGGCTTCAATCGAACTCAGTGTCGGTCATGAAGAATCTCCAAAGGAGAGGGATGAATGTGTCGATATGTGGAATGGATAGGGAACAAATGTTGTATAAATGCAGGTGGACGAAAGGGATATGGGCCGAGTTGCTTGGACTTGGATCGCATTACCACGATAACATCTAATTTGACAAATGAATGCGGGAAAGAAAGGAAGAAACATGTATGTCGACGACAACAAAGGAAACTCGATGGAGATTATGTATGGTGATTTGTTGGACAATATGGAAGGTGAGGTGTCGTGCGACCTTCGAAGGCAAAATGTCGAACAACATGGCAACGGTGGAGGAAGTAAGGCGGACCCGGGATGAACTGATGACCGAACCGAACGCAAACCATGGAGGTACTGGACCAGTAGAGACCGAAAGGTGGAGTTCACCGGAACAAGGAGAAGTCATGGTGTCCTCGAACAAAGACGGGAGGGATCGGTGTAGTCGCAAGGGACAGGGATGGCCGACTAATAGGGGACGAACAGGAGAATGCAAGGGACAGATGCAACAACGATGGAGGCAGAAGTCATCATGCTCGGTATGAAATTGGTATTAGACAAAGGATGGGATCGAGTTGTGGTCGAATCGGACTCGGAGGAGGTGATCAACCAATTGAACAACATGACACACCATTGGAGGATCGAAACGATTTGCGAGAACATCAAAGTCTTAACAAGAGAAGTAGAAGTGATAGCATGGAAGAAGATTCGACGATCCACGAATGAAAGTGTCAATTGGATCGTGAAACAAGCAAGATTAAGAATAATGATTGTAACAGTATTGAAACTAGTTTGATTCTGGAATGAATACATGCATCTTTTATGACAAAACCCCCCTATGTTTTGATGTTTTTTTGTTGAATCTCTGTCTATAGACACAAACCCATTCGTTGATGTCGGCTTGTATTGTTTTGTTTAATTAACATTTTTTCATGAACTCCTTTATGCTTCAATCTTCTTGTTTGATTTGGGTTAGTTCAGGTGAATTAATGTTCTTTGTTATTGAAGGTCGAGATCGGGACATGAGACAATGAGTGTTAGGATTCTTGAATGTGAGGAGAGAATTTAGAACTCAATGCCTTTACTAATGAGAACATTGTATTTCATTAAGATAAAATGAATACAACCTCTACTAATCCTTATATAGGAAAACTAAGACTAAGAAGTGATCATCTAGACTAATCTAGATTAATTTAGACTAGATTACACAATACTCTAACATTCATCTATGTTCGTTGCTTTTCTTGATTTATTGCTCTAACATTCACCTAAGATCTTTGCTTTTCTTGATTTTGGTCCTCAAACTTTCGAAATTTTCTGAATTGGCCCTCAAACTTCCAATGCTTCTTTGCTTGTGCCGGATCCCAAGTCCAATCTTGATCAAATCTCCAATCGAATTGAGATTGCACACCTTCATCATTGGTGATATACTCCTCATTCGAACACAAGTTTTTCAAGCTGAAATCTAGATGAGAAGGAAGAAGACTCGGTCATGCCATCGCAGTGCCATCTCGGTCATCTCGTCGTGGTCATGCCGTAAAAGAAATAAGGGCCATCCGGGTCATTCCATCTCGTCGTGGTCATGCTATCGCAGCTAAAACTAATCTAAAATATGAATTTAAACACTCCAATCTTGTATCAAATCCAATGTAAATCATCAAAAACTTGGTTGTGAAAACTTAATGTGATCACACATCTTCACGCGACCAAACCGGCAATTCATCACAAGTAATTCAGCATTGTTTGAGGAGGTATTGAATCAACAAATAATTCTGCATAGAATCAGCAATCAATCGAGCAAAGATACGCATCAAAGCAGTAATCAAATCCAGCAATGAATTGCAGCAACGAACCAGCATAAAATTGCAAAATTAGCATCACAGAGCAACAGAATAGCAGCACTGTCCATCCTTTGAGAAACCAGCTTCAAAACCACCAGTTGTGTCTTGAAATCGCATAGCAGTCGGATCAGCAAATCAGTGCTCATCATAGCAAATCAGCAGTCATTCAAAGATCACCATTCGGTAATCAAACACAGTGAATGCAGCAGCAACATCAACAGATCCTTAGAGTCGCATCATCACAACATTATGCAGAAATAATCGCAGCAGCTCAGTAATCACAAAATCACCTAGAACTGGTAGAACACTTACAGAAAATCTGAAGATCGCAGCAAATCTGTGATGATCAGCAATTGATCGGATCAAGCGATGCTGAATTAGAGTAATCAGATTCTGTGGAGCTGCGTTGGATGCATGAGGTGGCAATGAATGCAATTGAATCGGTAATTTCAATGGAGTTGTTGAATCAGTGATTTCAGTGGAGGTTCTGGATGGAGCTGTGAATGAATATGGAGTAATCAGATCACCGAATGAAGTGAGTTGGATCTGGACTGATGTGAGGAACTGACGTGATGAAGATGATGATGATCTGAGCCGTTGGATGTGCTGGATGCAGGAGGTGGAAATGAATCACAACAAAGCTGATGCAGGAGGTGGCAATGATGTTGATTCTGGATGCAGAAGGTGGCAATGAATCGCACCAAAGCTGATGCAGGAGGTGGCAATGATGATGATTCTAGATGCATGAGGTGGCAATGAAACGCACCAAAGTAAGACAGTTGGAACTGAACACTCAGTCTTACGAAGTGATGCTGATGTTGAAGACGCTAAAACCAAGCTGAAGAACAGAGAATGAACAGAGCAAATAAGATAAACCGCAGACGATTTGGCCCTAGGACTGACGTGAAGATGATCACCAGTAAACAACAGAAGGAATGAACCGAATGAACATATTCTGCCCTAGGAAAGATTAAGCTATGATACCATGTTAGTATTCTTGAATGTGAGTAGAGAATTTAGAACTCAATGCCTTTACTAATGAGAACATTGTATTGCATTAAGATAAAATGAATACAACCTCTACTAATCCTTATATAGGAAAACTAAGACTAAGAAGTGATCATCTAAACTAATCTAGATTAATCTAGACTAGATTACACAATACTCTAACATTCATCTATGTTCATTGTTTTTCTTGATTTATTGATCTAACAATGAGGACGAGGATTGTAGGTGTATGGTCATTTGATTGTACGTGTTGACATTGTAATGCAATTGGAGTATGATATTTTGGATATTTTAATTACGGTTATGATTGTAATTAACTATTTTATCTTAATTAGTTAATCGTATTAATTAATTAAATAAATTGTTTTAATTTTTTTTTAATTATTTAGTTAATTATATTTAAGTTTTTATTACTCTTAATTTTTTAAATTAATTAATACAAATTAATTATATAATATAATATACATATACAAGGAGGAACAAATATGTTATTTTACCACATTCCATTCATTTCCATATACAATTCCACCAAATAAATAACAGAATTCCTTATTCCATTCGATTTCATTCCACCGAATAAACAACTTCATATTATTATCTCTTATTCCTTAATCTCTATTCCTATTCCCTATTCCATATTCCTTAGTCTGAATTCCATGAAAGAAACGCCCCGTAAAACCACACTATTAGTAGTAGGGATGATCATGGGTGGGTCGGGCTGGTCTTGGAGGCAGGCCCGAGACTGAAATTTCAGTCTTAACATCTAGAGGACCGAGACCGACTTTGGCCAAAAAAGTCCTCCCGAGTTGGTCTTGCTTGACTTGGGTCGGTCTCGATCTTGCCCTGAAACTTTTGGTCAAAACAAAAATCAATTGGATTGGCCAAAAATATCACCTAAGTTTTTGTCTTGAACTTGCTCGCTTCTCGTCTTCCGTCGACTTCTCTTATGAAACCGATCCAAGGATTCTTGAATGCTTCAAGGTCATGAATTACTAGTGTTTCAAGGGTTACGCCATGAATTTCTAGGGTTTTCTTCAAGTCCAGTCCGGTCCTAGTCAGGCTTTTGGGAAAAATGCATGAGACCGAGCCAGACCTTGAAGAAAAAAACCTGCATGCTCGGTCTTGTTCCTAGTCGGTCTCGGACCAATCTTGTCGGGAATTTAGGTCAGACAATCTTTTTTTATCACCCTAACTAGTAGTTAAAAGCTTTATCATTATGATATTAATTTTAAAATATTTTTATATATTTACTGTATCAAACTCTCATATTATAGAGTATTGTGTTAAATCTCTCATGTTTAATTATTGATACTCTTTAGTAATTAATTTTTGTTCAACGTTGTTTATTTAATTATCAACCATTATAATTTTTTATTTCCTTAAAGATGGTTGAAAAATAAGAAGTGTTTATAGGCTACTGAAATATTCATTTTAAGAATATATTTTTCTCAACTATCTCTAAGAAACTAAAAATATATATTATATATAATTAATTAAATTATAACTTTAATGACACATATAATGTTGAGTTTAAATTTTTATATCGATCATAAAATTTGGTCAAAGTCGTGTTGCTAATTCTTAATAATTTTATCAACTTTAATCGAATTTTATGGTCGATGTGAAAATCTAAATTCAACATCGTGTATTTCGTTAGAGTACTACTTTAATTATCTTCTTGCTATAATTAATTATCGTTCTACCTGCGAATCTTGTTCATATGTTTGACCAAAAAAATTCAAACCCGCAAATAAGGTTTGGGAGTACGATTAGTTTGAAAAATACGAGAGTTAGTTTAGTAATTAATTTTCAAATACGAGTCAAATTTGAAGGAAAAAACAAATATTTACAACTGCCTAAATCAGTATATGCAAACAACGAAAACGTAGAAAAAAATAAGTTTAGAGAGTAAAGATTTAAAGTAAGAATCGAGCTTAAAGTGTAAAGATAAAAATTTCAAAACGTTAAATCGAGCTTATATTTTTTAAAAATAAAAATTACATAACACAAAAACTTAAATTATATTTATCTTGAACCCATGTGGCCTCGCTCACGCGAAGCTGCACAATCACTAATCAGTAATCACCATCCGAAACCATAATCATATCTAATAATAGTTAAGTGTAACTATGGGTTTTAGAAAATGTCATTTCTTGATCTTTCATACTTTCATTTTATTTAAGCAAAGATTTTCTCGTTGATCACCCGCTTACTACGACGTAAAGTTTTATTAATCTTCTAATATAATAATATGTGACAAAATCATTATAAAGGTAAGTTTAAAATTAATTGTAGAATCTTTTTTTTTTTGCCAAACTATTGTAGAGTCTAAGACATAACAACTTTTAATTAAAAGATGTTCAAGATATATAAATTCATTTGTATTATTAAATACTATTATATTTTTCTAATATACTATAATATATATATTTTTAATACATATAGGATTTTTATTCACATTTTGGGTATACACTAATCAGTTTTATCAGAAACGGACCGGCTCTCGAACTGGTGAAAGAGTCGGTTCCCGGTTCGGTCGGTCCAATCC
Source organism: Chamaenerion angustifolium (assembly GCA_946814005.1). Lineage (NCBI taxonomy): Eukaryota > Viridiplantae > Streptophyta > Magnoliopsida > Myrtales > Onagraceae > Chamaenerion > Chamaenerion angustifolium. The sequence continues at coordinate 35,466,653 of OX328266.1, read as the reverse complement.
AGCCGAACCGACCAGACCATCATGCATAAATAAAAATATTCTTAAAATATAAACTACATACTACTCTCAATACACAGAATAAAATAATACTCTCAAACTGTTAGAGTATTATGTAGTCTAGTCTATATTAATCAAGATTAGTCTTTATCTTTAGTTTATCTATATTAATTATTTTATCCTTTTAGATTTAGTTTATTATATATATAGTTAGATAGATAGCGTGAGTATCATTTTAGATAGAATCAATATATATATATATATATAGTTATCTCTATACTATATACATATCTAGTTCTCTATGTACAAAAGAAAAAGTTTCTCAATAATGGAATCAGATGTTTTTCTTATTCATATTCTTCACGTCTTCATGTTCTATTAAATCTAACATGGTATCAAAGCCTTCTTTACAAGGACCGAATCATTCCTGCTGTTGATCTGTGATTTGCTGATACAATGCCTCTTCAACAATGCTGAATTAATTGTGCTGAAATCCTGATTTAGTATCGTGTAGATGTGTGATCAAATTGAGTTTGCACAACCAAGTTTTTTGATGATTTACAATGGATTCAATAGAAGATTGGAATGCTGGAATTCATATTTTAGATTAGTTTGTTAGCTACTACGGCATGACCACGACGAGATGACCAAGATGGCACAGCGATGGCATGACTGAGTTTTTTTCTCTTCCTTTTCATCTGGATTTTAGCTTGAAAAACTTGTATTCGAATGTGGAATATCTCAACAATGATGAAGATGTGGGAGCTCAATTCGATTGGGGATTTGATCGAGATTGGATTTAGGAACCGACACAAACAAAGAAACATTGGAAATTTGGGGACCAATTCAGCAAATTTTAAAGTTTGAGGATCAAAATCAAGAAAAACAAAAAACATGGGTGAATGTTAGAGTATTAGGTAGTTTAGTCTAGATTAATCAACATTAGTCTTTATCTTTAGTTTATCTATATTAATTAGTTTATTATATATATAGTTAGATAGATAGTATGAGTATCTTTATAGATAGAATCAATATATATAGATAGTTATCTCTATACTATATATATCTAGTTCTCTATGTACAAAATAAAATGTTTCTCAATAATGGAGTCAGATGTTTTTCTTTTTCATCTTCTTCACGTCTTCATGTTATGTTAAATCTAACATGGTATCAGAGTTTTCTTTCCAAGGACCGAATCATTCATGCTGCTGATCAGTGATTTGTTGATACAATGCCTCTTCAACAATGCTGAATTAATTGTGCTGAAATCCCGATTTGGTATCGTGAAGGTGTGTGATCAAATTGAGTTTGCACAACCAAGTTTTTTGATGATTTATAATGGATTCAGTAGAAGATTGGAATGATGGAATCCAAATTTTAGATTAGTTTGTTAGCCAATACGACATGACCACGACGAGATGACCGAGATGGCACCGCGATGGAATGACCATGATGACCCTTCTTTATTTTACGGCATGACCACAGCGAGATGACCAAGATGGCACTGCGATGGCATGACCGAGTTTTTTTTCCTTTTTATCTGGATTTTAGCTTGAAAACTTGTATTCGAATGTGAAGTATCTCACCAATGATGAAGATGTGCGAGCTCAATTCGATTGGGGATTTGATCAAGATTGGATTTGGGATCCGACACAAGCAAAGAAGCATTAGAAATTTAGAGACCAATTCATCAAATTTCAAAGTTTGAGGATCAAAATCAAGAAAAATAAAGAACATGAGTGAATGTTAGAGTATTATGTAGTCTAGTCTATATTAATCAAGATTAGTCTTTATCTTTAGTTTATCTATATTAATTAGTTTATCCTTTTAAATTTAGTTTATTATATATATAGTTAGATATATAGTATGAGTATCTTTATAGATAGAATCAATATATATAGATAGTTATCTCTATACTATCTATATACATATCTAATTCTCTATGTACAAAAGAAAAAGTTTCTCAATAATGGAGTCAAATGTTTTTATTATTCATCTCCTTCACGTCTTCATGTTCTATTAAATTTAACACAAACTACATAATAACTGTCAAATAACAAGTAATAAGTAATAACATTTCTCGACCTCGACCTCTCCAAATTCTTAGTCGGTCTTTTCTAGCAGCAATGGCCGCTTCATCTCTTCTACAGAAAACACTCAGATTGATACAGTACCAGTACACAATAGTTAAAACACTATCATCCCACAGTCTGCGCTTCAGCTCAGCTGCCAACAAAGCTCAATGCGTAAACCCATCATCCTCTTTCACTTTCAGCGATGATTCCATCGACAAGATCTACATCAAGTCGCTGAAAACCCAAGCGAAGACATCATCTTCTTCAGTGTCGATGCCAATGTCGTTCATGACTAGATCGATTATCGGGAATCGGTTCTACAAGCAGGTAACTGTGCGGCAAGCTGAAGATGGGAACGGTCTTGATTACAGAACTCTCAAGTCTCCATCGAACAAGCCACTCAAGCTCCTCACTTTAACAGAAGATTAAAGAAAAGGGTCTGGAAGGCTGCGGTTACTGCTGGAAGCTGGAACCGAAGCACCGAAGTCCTAAATTGAAAAATCAAGGCTCGAACGAAGGCTACGTCTGGAACGAAGGTTGCAGCTGGAACAAAGCTGAATATGGCCAAATTGAAATCTATTCCAAATGAAATGAAATTAAAACCTAGACCCCCTGTTGAAGTATGAAGACCGATCAGATTTAAGTTGTTGTGTTGAACCGAAGAAGTCGTTTTAAACCAAAAAAGGACCGACAAAAAAAACTCGAACCGAAAATCAACCTATTTTTTTTTTAAAAAAAAGTTGATTCACATCGGTCCAAACAAGTTCACCATGCATTTCAGTCTTTTGATTGAACCAAATCGGATAGGGGTTCGGTTCCCTATCAGACAGGTAGTCCGGTTAGATAACTATGATAGATTTTTTTCCAAAATATACCTTAATTATTTACTAAATACCAAAATGTTATCGGTTAAAAAAAAAGACGAATGTATATCTACCTGCGACTCTTATTCACGAGTGAAAAGGCACCTGCAACTCTCATTCATGAGTGAAACCACTGTTATTAGCTACCGTTTCACCAGCGTATGGAATTCGCGGGTGGAACAGTATACTTTCCGGTTTTTTATATTTTCCTACAAGAAACGACTTTTGTACATTATTATTATTTATTTATTATTGATACATAAAAAAAAATTACTTCTGATGTCATGCTGACTTCTACATAGTAATTATAGAGGAGAGAGATCCGACAAAATTTTGAATTAATCCATTGTGTTTAATTTTAAGGTTAATTAACTTAAACATTACACATGTTTGCGCAAGTGACTAATATGTTATAACTTGTGCAGGATGGTTACACATGTTTCATCACGTGACTAAATGGTCATTCTTATTGTTCATCGTTAAAAATCACCGTTAAATCACTATTTGGATACATAAAATGACCAAATTACGCTTACCTTCATTAATTAAGTACAGTCAAAAGGAAGAAGAAGATGAAGACCCTTCTTCATCCTCTAGATGAACAAAGTTCCCTAGCTCATTCCTTCATGAACCGATCGGCCCCATGGCTTTAATTAGGTCATTCAGAGACATTGAGTCGTGAGTCTGGAGGTTCCATGATTCCATGGTTGCTCCAATTTTGAGTTAATTGCAAACATTTTGAGTATTTCGTCCCAATTTTTTCTTCGATTATGAAAAAACTCTAATTTTGGTAAGAACCCTAATAAGGGAGATCTCAAAATTGGAAAATAGACCGGCGTGGAAGAGATGCACTGAATCGAGGATTTCGATGAGAAGAAGATGTTTTGATGTATTTGTTGTTTAATTTGAATTTGTTGTTGAATATTTTGTTGAAATGGGTTTACGTTCTTCATATTCTGGGTTTTAGTTTTGCAGATCCTGGGTTTTAGTTCTGCAGATCCTGAGTTTCATTACATAGTATCTAAATTAAATAATTCATTCTAACGTGAAATTTGATTAAATGGTTACATATGTTATCCTAGAATGTGATTAAATGGTTACGTATGTTCCTTGTAATGTGATTAAATGATTACGTATGTTCCTTGTAATGTGATTAAATGATTACGTATGTTTTCTTAAAATGTGATTAATACGTTAAAATTGAGCATTATTACTGAGGTTAAAAAAAAGTAGTGTTGATCTCGGAAAATTTCTACAGATTGGGATTGGAAGCTAGAGTAACTCCTCTATCTGCCGTTGTTGAAGAGCTTCAATTGCTGCATATTGGGATTGGAAGCTAGAGATGGAATTGGTGTCGGAGATGGAATCAGTATCTTTCCTCTTCATTTTCACGAACAACACCATTTCTCATGTGGGTGCCATAAACCTTTGTCTCGAGCTCCAGCAACAAGACGAAGCCATATTCAATTCAATTGCAATTTGAATTTCACTTTCAATATGTTTGGATTGGAGGATATACAAAATGAATTGTAGACTGTAGTTTTTGTTTTTGTTTTTTGGATAATTTAATCGTAAACTGTAGTTATTAATACAGTGATGTGTTTCAGCAACATTATGCTTATTTTCTTCAACTTTTGGTTATGTTTTATGAAATTGGAGCAAATAGCAAAAGGAACTTCGATTTGTGCCAACTGAATTTGTTGTTGAAATGGGTTCCAGTTCTGATGTTCTTCAGATCCTGGGTTTTAGTTCTTCAGATCCTAGGTTTCATTGAATAGTATCTAAATTAAAGAGTTCATTCTAACGTGAAATTTGATTAAATGGTTACATATGTTATCCTAAAATGTGATTAAATGGTTACGTATGTTCCTTGTAATGTGATTAAATGGTTACATATGTTATCCTAGAATGTGATTAAATGGTTATGTATGTTCCTTGTAATGTGATTAAATGGTTACGTATGTTTTCTTAAAATGTGATTAATACGTTAAAATTGAGCATTATTACTGAGGTTAAACTCAGATTTTCAATTATCCCAAATACTGCAAAATCTCATACATTATTATATATTTCAATTCATCAAGAATTGTCAATTGACATGAAACATAAGAAGTTCAGTACTTCGATCGCACAGTTGCCCCAGAACTTCAGTAAGTATTTGTAAAACAATAAATAGATGTCTATTGTGGTGGTCTAAGACACTAACAGATACATACACAAACAGATATCTATTGTGGTGGTCCAACTAGCTTTAGCATTGTTAACCGATGTATAAATTGAAAAATGAAACATTAATGGAAACTAAGCATATATTATTATCTAAACCCCATCAAAAATTTGTTCAATTAAAACACTTATAGACATAAGATTGCAAGACACTTGTCTATTAGCAAAGAACTCATATCCATCCTCCACAACCTGACAGTAAAACACAAGAAACTAAGTTGTAATCAACAACAACATAAAAAAATTGAGATAATTTACTCACTGAAATAAGTGAATAACCTATGGAATGTAGTTTTGATTAATGATTAACATATGCATTACAAGGAGAATATCACATCCAAGGGAAAGGTACTCCATGTTTCTTCTTCCAAATCTATTGGAATATGCTAAATTTGAATTTTTGTACATCTCCTCCAGCTCCCTAATCTTCAAAGAGAAACCCAGATTTAAAAATTAAATCAAAATCAAACTCAGATCATAATCAAGTGAGCTGACATACAAACGTGAAAGAACATAAGGAAACTAAAGAAGAATACATTGATTGGCGAGAGGGTAGATGTGTCAAATAAATTCCACTGACGATTGTTGACCGAGACGCTGAGACGCTGGACAGAGACCAAAAATGAGCAAATCCAAATCTCTGAGCAAACTGAACGATGGACTATGGCAAGAATAGGCGACACAATGACAGGATTGACAGCGTACAAAGGTATATCTAAAGAATCGACCAAATCGGAAACTGATTGAGCAATTCAATTTATTTGTAATTTTGCATAAATAGAGACTGGTTCCTTTGAACCAGCACGACACATCAACAATCGCAATCGCGATGGTCTTCGGAGAAATGAAAAAATATTGAAAGGAAAATGAAGAGAAAAGGTGCAGCAGATTACTTGAGGTGAGTTTGGAGGTGGAGCAATTGTGAAGAGGTCAAACGAACGAGAGAGTCCAGAATGAGAACCGCAAAGATGGAGTTTGAACGAAATGGAGGGAAAGTAGGAGAGAGTCATGAAAGGTAACAGAAGGGCAATTCTGTCATTTCAGAAGGGTCACATGATTGTCGCGTGCGAAACAGACGAAATTTTTTAACTATTGAGTGACGGAGTAACCAATCAGTCACATGCTGAAACATGTGTAACGTTTCAGTCACGCAAAAAAAACATGTGTAACCAATTAATCACATTGATCAAACATGTGTAACGTTTCAATTAATTAACCTATGTTTTTTATATTTTCCTACAAGAAAAGATATTTGTACATTATTATTATTTATTTATTATTGATACAGAAAAAACAAAAGTTACTTCTCATGTCATGCTGACTTCTACTAGGCTTGGCCAAATAAACCGGTTCGGGCGAACTGGTCTGGTCTGGAACTGGTTTGGTTCGAACCGGTTCGGCCGAACTAGTTCCAAAACCAGACCAGTGTTTTTTGCCTTCAAATAGAACAGTTCGAAATAGTACCAACAATCCAGTTCGAACCGGTTCGACTCGACTCGTTTTTGATACTGGTTTATACTTAAATTTCAATCAAACCACTTTAAACCTATATAATTTTAGAACCGGTTTGAAGCAAAATTAACTAAACCGGTCTGAAATTAAACCAAACCTAGATATGTTTTCAATAAACCAAACCTAGAGATATATTGGACTCTCGTATGTTGATGTTGGACAAGATTTTAGTCGGTTGTGGAACAGATTTTCAATCGGTTCAATGTGTTTTTCAGTCGGTTCAATGTATTTTTCAGTCGGTTCAGTGTTTTTTCAGCCGGTTCAGTGTTTTTCAGTTGGTTCAGTGTTTTTTAAGACGGTTCAGTGTGTTGGACAGAATTTTCATCCGGTTTAGGTTCGATTTGAACCGTAATATTTCCGAACCAAAATTGATATTAAAAAAAACAGACCAGAACAGTTCGAACCGGTTCTGAATCGGTTCGAACCAGACCAGTTCTTTTTTCCTTAAACCATACCAGTTTTTTTAGAAACAGAAAAATGTACTGGTTTTTTTCAAACCAGACCAGTTCAGTTCAGAACCGGTTCGGGGTCGAACCGGTTCATGAACAAGCCTAACTTCTACATAGTAATTATAGAGGAGAGAGATCCGACAGAATTTTGAATTAATCCATTGTGTTTAATTTTATGATCATGATTATCATTGTGTGTTTTTTATCAAGTGTATAATTGCATGTTTTTGTTACTATATTCTTCAACTTTGTCAGTATCTTTTTGGATGAAGCATGTATGCACTTATATTAATTAATCCAGCTAGATTATATTAGTAGGACAAAAGTATGTCACGGAGAGAAGAATCTCCTCAGTCCTCCCTTCCTTCTTCATTGGCAGTCTGTCTGTTTGTGAGGTGACCATAACGGGTATTCATTAAAGTCGCAAGACAAGGAAGAGATAAGAGATAACAAAAGACATCCAAGCAAAAAATTATTCATGTTTAGACTAACTGCGTATTTAATCGGTGGAACGGAATAAGAATAAGAAATAAAAAATAGAAAATAATGATACAATATTGTTTAATTGAAATAGAATTCAAACATAGTGAAAGAGTATATAGAAATGAAATCAAATAATGTGAGATGATATATATATTATTTGCTTCATTATGTATAATATATAATTTAATTATCTTATAGAAAATTATATTAATTAATTTGAGAACTTTAAATTAAGATTAACTAAATTAAAAAAATATTTTATTAAAGACTTTAAAATAAATAAATTAATTAAAAATATAATTAATTAAATAAATTAAATTAAAATATAGATAAATAATTAACAATTGATGATATTTTAGTTGATTATACATCAATTCTTTAATAGCAAATCTTAGTCACTACCCATGAATCATTATTCCTAGTTCTCTATTATTCATAGTTCTTTAGGATTTCTGATTTCGTAGAATTTCAATTCCGCAAAATAAACATGGAAATACAAAATTCGTATTCCTTAAAAATTTCGCGAAACAAACATGTGTAAGGGTTGTATAATTGGTAGATGACGAATCACTTCCAAATTGTATTCTACAAAGTAAAGGTGTAGTTCACCATACAAATTCTATTGAAAAATAACGGTTTGATCCGCTTCGTACATTTTTTTAATAAAATCATTAATATAATATATTTCAAATCTCCAAACGTTAATAACCAATTTAATAATATATTAAATGTTCAAAATTAAAATAACTAAATACCTTACAGATCAATTAAGTGTCCCTCCGATTGTGAGACGACATGAACTTGGCTGTGAACATCGGAATTTTTTCAAAAAGTAACTATTTAAAAAATAAAATATTCAGATTTTTTTTTGAAGAAAAGTATATAAGCGCATGTACCCCTAGTCGTGTTTTTTAATAAACGCTACTACTAGTAGGGTTTATAAAAGAACACTACTCCCCGTCGTGTTTTTTAATAAACGCTACTACTAGTAGCATTCCGTCACGGCTGCTCCGTTCCGTGAAACCTGCAACCCAAAATTCTTCACCCCCATCTCCCTCAGCCGAAACCAAAACCCACCCACCCCTCCTCTCCCTCAGCCTAAATCAGCCCCCACCCTCCTCTCCCTCGGCCGAAACGAAAACCCAACCCACACCTCATCTCCCTCAGCCTAAACCAGCCCCCACCCTCAGCCTAAACTAGCCCCCACCCTCCTCTCCCTCAGCCGAAACGAAAACCCACCCCACCCCTCCTCTCCCTCAGCCTAAACCAGCCCCCACCCTACTCTCCCTCAGCCGAAACGAAAACTCACCCCACCCCTCTTCTCCCTCAGTCAAAAGCAGCCCCCACCCCTCTTACCTCAGTCGAAACTTTCATACACTACTCATTTGTTGATTGAAACTCTCAATCCAGTTACTATCAATTCAATTTTTAGCAGTGTGTTGCATCATTTGAAGGTTGTGGGAGCTACTTCCACCATGGTCACCTTCATGTACATTGTCAGAAGTCTCGCAAAACTTAACCACCTCTTCATTGTGTTCATCAATGTGACCCGTAAAATGCTCAATATACGGATCTTCCTAATTTATCGATGCATCTGAGAGTGCATCAAGGTCAACCTCGTCATTGGAGAGATCATGGATGTGGTCATGCAAAACATTCACCGTATCATGACTATCAGTAATGTTTGGCCTCAAGTTAACTCCTCTAGTTACGCTAAACACAATAAAGCGACTAGCAATGTTTCACTGTAGAGCGAAAGACAATGCACTTTGTGATCGAAAACGTACAAACTTGCAAAGTGCATCAGTATCAGTAAATTTATATGAAAATCTAATAGACTGGGGTTCAATATCATCCCAACCGCACTTTGTACATATAATTTCCTTTAGTCTAAAAAGTGAGATATTCAAGGTAGATGTAGTAATACTGGAGGTACCACCCACATATACTTCATTACCATTCTGAGATAATATTTCAATGTTATACAAGCAAATGATACCAATCTCGGTCATGTTTGATCCTAAATAATTAATATTATAAAAGTTCGTATCAGATTTGCTTATCTTTTAGTTAACATAATATTTATGTAAATATAACTACTTACAATTTTCAAAACATTGTAATTAAAGAATACAAATAACAATTTTCAAAACATTGTAATTAAAGAATACAAAAACATATATTACATACCTTAAAGTATAGGACAGTCGGACAATTAGAAACGGAGGAGATAAATGATTACGCATATGAAAATTACGGAGATGTTGTGCAAATGGAGATTTCGTAGCAAATGAGGATGTTCGGTAAGTATTTGAATGGAGAAGCGTCGTGTGCAAATACTTGTTTCCTTCTTCTACAGAAATATGCAAATAATTGGTGGGCGAGACAAATTATTGTATAATTTCGCTATCCGAGGTAGCGAAATTATACAAAAAACAAAACCCTATTACAGGTAACGTTTTAATTCAAAAGCAACTATGAGGTAGCGTTTTTTTTTCGCTACTATGAGGAGCGTTTAAATTTTAACGCTACTCCTAGTAGCGCAAAAAAAAAAAGTTACTAGGGGCAACACTTATACACGCTTTTTTAAATATTTTGTCTTTGTACTTACTTTTTGCAATTTTTATTCTAACATAGTTACTTTTTCAAAAAATTCTGAACATCGATACGGGAATCTGTTGGATTGCCTTAACCGTTAGAGGGTGTAGTAACAAGGCTAATTGTACTAGGTCCCACGCCCGAGCTGGTTGGTGAATGACGTTAGATACCTTATTTTCTATGGTTGAGTTCTCGCTTATGGCCTAGTCCTTTAGAGGACCTAAACAATGATTTTACTGTTTAAACAGTGATTTTAATGTGTGCATATACATATGTATAATTTTTTACGTATCGTATTATACAGTTAGTTTGAAAGTCAAAATTTAACGTCTAGTTAGCGTCGTTTAATTCGTAATTAAATTATATATGCACTGTAATTTTTATTTTTTGAGTAAGTACATAATTAAATTTCTCACCTAATGCATTTAATTATTTAGGTTAAATTATAAAACAAATGATGTTAGGTTAAAACATCATTGTATTTCTAATAAATACATTACCCTAGGTAGATAATTGAATTACGACATAAATGACGTTAACTGTGGTGAGTTAGAACTTACAGGGTCTGAGTTATATTGTTTTAAGTCAAATTTTCATATATCAACTTACAGTAGAGTGTACAGTCAATCCGTAAATCCAAAATTAATATTTGTTGCATCACTTAAATCACAATTAAAATATCTACTTACTATAATTTTTTTTAATAGATAAATAATTTTATTTTTAATTAAATATAAAGTCATCGTCGTTGAAGAAAAAAAAACTCAGCCCATTGTATTGCCAAAATGCAATACACGCTACTCGGGGGTGCGTGTATTGCAACATACGCTGCCGTGGGGGTGCGCATATACTCAGATTTCGAAATATTTTTTTTCAAATGCCTACTTTTTTTTAAAAAACAACTCTAGAAAAAAATAAATTAACTAAGAAAATTTTAAAAAAAATGAAGAATACATCACCTCAAATATCCACATGGTTTAGTAAGGCTAGATTTCCCCAAAAAACTTTTGGACATGTTTCGAAGTATCACAGGGGACAAGACAAATGTATCTTGTGATACTCAAATATTGAATGCCACAAACTCGGGGAGTTACACTACGACATCTGCTTATTCTCTCTTAGCAGGTCATGACTCAAATTGTCAGGTATTGGATCAAAGAGATTGGGTTTGGAAAATTCAAACTAACCCAAAAATTCAGTGGCTCCAATGTTCAATTACCAAATGGATCATGTTTCAAAGTGCTTAAAACTGGAGATTTTGTTCTTGGGGAGTCAAAAAACTGACCAATGTTCTATACCTTCCTGAGTTTAAACATAACCTTATGTCAATAGCTAAATTGACTAAAGATTTATCCTGTTCTGTTACCTTTTTTCCTAAGTTCACGATTATGCAAGATCTTTACAGTGGACTAGTCTTGGGGATTGGTAGAGAAGATGGATGGCTATATCTTTTCAAACCTTCTAGCCCATCTACTGCTTTACAAGCTCCCTCTACCATCCATCCTCAGTCCATATTATGGCATAAGAGATTAGGACACGCTTCAGCTCAGACTTTAAGCAAAATAGATTTTCTCAAAACAGTTTCTTTTCAAAATAAATGTGTGATTGACTGTCAGATATGCCCTTTAGCGAAACAACATCGTTTGTCTTTTCCTAGTAGTACTTCTAGTACATCATTTCCTTTCGAACTGATACACTTGGATGTATGGGGTCCGTATCATAGGCCCACCTATGACAACAAGTGGTATTTTCTTACGATTGTTGATGATTTCTCTGGAACTACTTGGACTTATCTTCTCAGTTTCAAACATGTTGTTATAGTTGTTACTAAACATTTATTGATATTGGTTAGAGATCAGTTTAATAGATCTGTGAAACGGATAAGATCATATAATAGGCGTGAATTTTTTAATGAACAATGTTCCACTCTTTTTAAAATCAAGAAATTGTTCATGAGAGTAGTTGTCCATATACTCCTCAATAGAACGGAGTATTAGATCGAAAACATAAACAGCTCCTTGAAGTTGCTAGAGCCCTTAAAATAAAGGTAACATTCCTGCTAGATTTTGGGGTGATTGCATTTTAACTGCCTGTTATTTAATAAATTTGATGCCTACTCCTGTGCCGAATGGTTTGTCTCCTCATGAAAAATTGCTTGGTAAAAATCTGAATCTTAGTCACCTTCATGTATTCAGATATCTTTGTTTTGCCAAGATTATACCTAACACATACAAGTTTGATTCACATGTTGTTCCATGTGTTATGATGGGTTACTCTTTAAACAAAAAGGGATACTGATTGTTTAATTTAGATACTAGATTGTTCTTTGTGTGTAGAGATGTCAGATTTTTAGAGGATGTTCTTCCCTTCAAAAAACCTGATGTGAGTAAAGACATGTTATTCGTCCATGAGCACATTGCCTCAGTCAATGATGTGTTCGACTACTCCGAGTCACGTGAGACTGGGGATGATAAGAATGGTTCCATAGATGCTCCAAGTTCTGATGATGATGTTCCCACATCTTCAAGTGATCAAAACACATCACCGGTACCTAATGATGAACCAAGAAGATCAGCCCGACCAACTAGGGCACCTTCATGGCAGAAGGATTACGTGATGTCTGGGAACTCTGTGGCCTACCCAATCGAGAAACAGGTTTGCTATAATTCTATCCATCTGAACTATAAGAACTATATTCGATCCATCGATAAAATTCATGAACCTAATACCTATGTTGATGCTGCTAAGGATATTAATTGGGTAGATGCCATGCAAACTGAAATAAAAGCTCTTGAAGAAAATAAAACTTGGACTCTTGTTTCCATTCCACCTGGTAAACATGCAATCAGTTGTAAATGAGTTTATAAAATAAAACACAGCTCTGATGGTTCCATTGAAAGGTAGAAAGCTCGCATTGTAGCAAAAAGCTTTAACCAACACGAACAGATTGATTATACCGACACCTTCTCCCTGGTCGCAAAAATGGTTATTGTTAGGACTTTATTATCCATTGCTACTAAGTGTAATTGGCCATTATACCATATGGATGATTTTATCCCTTTCTTACAGGGTGACCTTAACGAAGAGATTTTTATGCAGATTCCTCCGGGTTTTCGCAAACAGGGGAGGTTGACAATCTTGTCTGTTGTTTGCGAAAATCTCTTTATGGCTTAAAGCAAGCCTCGCGACAGTGGAACGTTAAGCTTACAGATGCCTTAATTAAAAATGGGTATAAGCAGAGTTTATATGATTATTCTCTCTTTACAAAAAGACAAGGCTCTCATATAGTTGCTCTATTAATATATGTGGATGATCTTGTGATTATTGGAAATAGTGAGTCACTTATTGATGAGTTAAAAACCACCTTATAAAACAATTTTAGAATGAAAGATTTGGGTGAGTTGAAGTACTTTTTAGGTATAGAAATTGCTAGATATGAAAAATGTCTCTTTTTGTGCCAAATGAAATACTCACTTGAACTTCTTTCTAAACTTGGATTATTAAGGGGTAAACCCAATAAAACTCCAATGGAATAGAATCTCAAGGTGACAACCAAGGGATATGATGATAATTTTGGGTTGAATTCTGATGAAACTCTTATATCTTATCCTACTTTATATAGAAAACTGATAGGAAAGTTATTGTATTTAACTACTACTAGACGTGATATCAGTTTTTCTGTTCAACATTTAAGTCAGTATATGCAGAATCCAAAAACATCTCATTTGAATTATGTATATAGGATTATTAGATATATAAAGAATCAGCCAGGTCTGGGTATTTTATTAAACTCTTATGCTAACACTAAATTAACCGTCGTAACTCTGATTGGGGAAGTTGTTTAGAAACTAGAAGATATATTTCACGATATTGTGTGAAGTTTGGTAACTCACTAGTCTCCTAGAAGGTAAAGAAACAAGCAACAGTTTCCCGGTCATCAGCTGAGGCAGAATACCACATCATGGGATCAGCAGTATCTAAGGTTATTTGGTTAAAAGGTTTGATAGAAGAGTTAGGGCACTACGGGAAAGATGGTAAATAGCGACTCAAAAATGTATTTTTAACGGCTCATTAGTTGAGCCGTGATATGAAGCGTCGGGACAATTATCACGGCTCAATATATATTGAGCCGTGATAATTCCAGGCTCAAATAGAAAGTGCCGCCAAAATAATTATGGCTTCATTTTTTATTGATCCGGGAAAATTATTTTTTATTATTGGCGGCTCAAAATATATTCAGCCATAACAAATATGAATATATTTTTAAAAAAATATTTTTAATTGTTTTTTGTCCCAGCCATCCCCCCCCCCCCCCCCCCCCCCCCCCGCCGCCGCCCTAGACTTCCAGCTCCAGCCTTACGGTACTTTTAGCTCGGCGTTCCCAGCGAGATGTACAAGCTCGCCGTTCCCGGCGACCATGAGTATAAGCTCGGAGTTCCCGGTGAGCTGCAAGCTCCAGCTCGAGTGGTTGTTGCGGCAGGCGGAGCCCGCCATCTTCTCTGCCATCGGAACTGGCACCATCCCAGATAACTTCTCGACGTTCAATGTCTCAATCCGGAGCAGCGGCGCGACGATTTCTACGCCGCAATCTAAGTCAGCTCCGCTTTCTTTCCACAGTGGCCTTAGTTTGCACAGCGAGAAAGCTGCCAGGAGGCTTCTTAGAGGCGGACTGGTAGGGTTCCAGCACCAGGTGAAGACGAGGGCGGACTGGTAGAGTTACCGTTGAGTCGGACTCTTACAGACGACGAGGGCGGACTGGTAGGGTTCCCCTTGAGACGGACTCTTACAGACGACTAGGGTGGGAAGAAGACAAAGGGACAGTGTGAAGACAAAGGGACAGTGTTGATGAACTCAAAAGGAAGAAGGAGAAGTGGACGAGGGTGGGAAGAAGACAAAGGGAGAGTGTGAAGACAATGGGACACTGTTGATGAATTCAAAAGGAAGAAGGAGAAGTGGCATGAAGAAGAAAAAGGGATGAGGCCGGGAAAATAGTTAAATTATTTTTGAAAGTGGTGTGAAGACTTTGAATTTTGAAAGGGCGAAAGTACGGGATAGTGTGGATACTTTTTATTTGTTATTAATTTTTCATGGCCGAAAGTAAAACGAGCCGTGAAAATTATTTTATTTTCACTTAAATTATATCAATTTTGAAAAAAAAATAACGTCTCAATACGAAAACGAGTCATGACTTATTTAAAACAAATTTCTCCATTTATCACGGCTCAAACTCAAATATATCGTGACAATATTTTTTTTTGCCCATATATCACGATTCATTTGGTTTTGAGCTGTGATAAATGGGCAAAATTAAAAAAAAAAAAAAAAAACTAGTATTGTCACGACTCATTTTGTTTCGAGACGTGATAAATGGGCAAATTTTTTTTAAAGTATTTTCACAGCTCATTTGGTTTTGAGTCGTGATACAGTAGAGAAAAAATAATTAAATATCAACGGCTGTGTTATTTGAGTCGTAAAAAAAACTAAATAACGACTCAATGTTAATTGAGCCGTGGTATTCAATTTAAATTAATTTTTAACGGCTCAATGTACATTGAGCTGTAAAGTTTAGCCGTTAAATGCCCCTTCTCCCGTAGTGGGGATTTCTAATTTACTTCCAGCATACTTATATTGTGATAATAAGGTTGCAATTCAAATTGTTGTTAATCTGATGTATCATGAACGTACCAAACATATTAAAATTGACTGCCATTTTATCCGAGAACAAATAAATGCAGGTACGATCAAGACTGAATATGTCAAATCAGGAGAGCAACTGGCGGATATTTTCACAAAGACTCTTAGGAAGACTCAACACGATTATTTATCAGCCAAATTAAGATTGATAGATATATTTTCGGGAATGTCAGCTTGAGAGGGAGTGTTAAATTACAATTAGTATTGAGGTCTTCTTTTGGACCTCGTTGTAATTATGTATTATTGGTCCGCTATTTAACGGCAGCAACCTTACCTTCTCAAATACAATTTACGTTTCCTATTACTCTTTTTCATCCGTCAATAGAAGTTCTCTCATCTGCTCTTAGGTTCTCTAGAAACTTCATATACCGGTTTTTAAATCAATTTTTTTTATAATTAGTCCATGGGAGATTCTATTTGCAGACCATCGACTACTTTATACAGACCACTTTTGTTGAAAGACTAAAATGCCCTAATAGTATTTTACATATTTGTCATTACCAATTTTAATGAAATTAATTCTCAAATTGACCTCATATTTTCGTAGTTACTAAATTGACCTCATATTATCAAAATAGTGGAAAATTATGCTTCTAGCAAGTTTTGAACCCTAGACCTCTTACATACTAGCTAAAAGCTTTACCACTATACTAGTAATTCCAATTGCTTTCTTATTTACTTCAAATATAGTTATTAAAGCAACACTCGTATTATTGCATTAAACATCTCATGTTTATTTATTGATGCTCTTTAGTAATTAACATTTATTCAACGCTATTTATTTAATTATAGTTTGAATTTTATTATGTATCTACTGATTTATTTATTTTAATGGTTGAAAAATAAGTAATTTTCTAAATTTAGTATTTATACACTACTAGAATATGCATTTTGATAATATTTTTTTTCAACCATCTTAAAAAAAATCAAAAATATTATAGTATTTAGATAATTAAATTAGAACTCTAACGACATATATGGTGTTAAGTTTCAATTTTCTTATCAATTATAAAATTTGGTCAAAGTAGTGTTGGTAATTTTTGATAATTTTTATAAATTTGACCAAATTTTATGGTTGATGGGAAAATTGAAACTTAGCATCATATGTGTTAGAGTTCTAATTTAATTATCTACATATTATAGTCTTTCTGATTTGTTTAGAGATGATTGAAAAAATATTTTCAAAATGAGTATTCTGGTAGTTTATAAATATTAAATTTAGAAAATTACTTATTTTTCAATCATTAAAAAAAATTGATTAGTAGATACATAATTAAATTAAAACTACAATTAAACAAACAACGTTGACCAAATGTTAAAAAACTAAAGAGCATCAATAAATAAACATGAGATGTTTAATACAATAATATGAGAGTTGCTTCAATAACTATATTTGAAGTAAAGAAGAAAACAATTGGAATTACTAGTATAGTGGTAAAACTTTTAGCTATTATGTAAGATGTCTAGGGTTCAAAACTCTAGAAGCATAATTTTCCACTATTTTGATAATATGGGGTCTATTTAGTAACTACGAAAATATAAGGTCAATTTGATAATTAATTTCCTTAAAATTGGTAAGGACAAATATGTAAAATACTATTAGGGCATTTTAGTCTTTCAACAAAAGTGGTCTGTATAAAGTAGTCGATGGTCTGCAAATAGAATCTCCCTTAGTCCATGGAACGTCACATTTTTTTTCAATTTACCATTTTCTTACCCACTTTGAAACCAATATGATACATAAAAGCTCGACCCACTTTTTTATGACCACACGTAGTTTAGATCGATAGATAAGCAAGTAAATACGAGTCCGTTCCTGATATCAATCAACAGAACCCTGGTTGAATTATATCTCACCCGCAAAGACCTAGAAGGAATGGATGTTGTCACTAGGTTGGACTTAACATGGTCAAACCTATCCCCCTCTACCGACGACACACAAAGAATATATAGCACCAAATTAGGATTTTAATTGTTGGCCAAAAAAAAATTAGGATTTTAATTGAAGGACTAAGAATCAGAGAATGAAAAAATAATACAAAAATTGGTATGGGAAATATAATTAAAAGACGGAATTGAATAAATAAATAAATAATCTATTTAACACTAAAATTATGCAATACTAAAATTCAAGGACTAAGAATCAGATTATGAAAAATATATAAAAACAAATTGGAAGGAGAAATATAATTAAAAGGTGGAATTGAAAAAAAAAACATAATTAACGCTAAAATTATGCAATTTCTGCAGCATTAGGAAATCTAGCTATACAAACTTAATTATATACTTGGTAGATTTATATGATGTTAATTAAGATTTGGTATAAAAAAAACTTTGTTACCAATTATCACTTTGTTATCTTTGTATCCAATGTTATGTAATAGTGTTATTCAAGAATAATAATGACACACACGAAAAATGCATTATTTTAATTATATTTATGCATTATTTGTCATTTTTATAATGTTTTTTTATGACGTTCATTGTATGTTATGTCAATTTTTCATCAACTTATAACTAATTAAATAATTAGATTTTAAAATATATAACAATCTATTAAATATTATAAATTTTAACTAAATACCAAATATACAATTAAACATGGATAATTATTACGAATCGCCAAAACTTGCACGTAATTAATTAATAAGGAATGTGCAGTTGGTTGGGTTGGTTGGGTAGAAGTACGTTGAAGGGTTTGTATTGTATTCTATCCAAGGGAAAATGACAATCACTGTGTGGGTCTAGGTGTTTGACTTTTGGTAAGCTTCTTCACTCATCTATGATCTATATATATATGCTTACATACATACATATATATATATATATATATATATATATGCTTACATACATACATAGATACATACATCTTTTATATATCGGGGAATTCAACCACTCTCTTTCTGTATTAGGGTTTCGGTGAATTTGAGCTAACACACCATAGGCAGGGAGAAGGAATCAGCTAACCACTATCTTGAGATCATTTATTTTTTCTTTATAAACTCAACATCCTCTTACATATGTATTTATTTAAACTGATGATGAATGGATTGTTAGTAATTTTCTTTTGATGGAGATTTTGAACACAAGAAATGGAAACAAAGTCACCATGTCTTCACCTATCATTGGAGTATAATTTTTTTGTATAATATATTAATATGTTCGAAGTACCCATATTTAATTTAAATTAAATTTGGAATTTTTTATTTTAAAATATTAACATAACCATTAGATAATTGAATTTCAACCTAATCGATTTTAATTCAAGTTCAATATATATATTGAAATCTATTAGATATACATGTAAGGCTACGGTACCCTAACCATTGTAATGCACTATTATTGTGCGATTAACCGCATTAAAAAAATACGTGAAAACCACGATTAGTAAGTTTCTCCGTACTAATATCAACCCTCGTTACTTTTTGTCCAATCATGCAACTAAATACTATAGTATCTTTTCCTAAGTCGCAAATTGAAATTTGTGATTCAGAGTTAGATTTGAACTTAGAAAACTATTTTTCGTTTAAAAATAAATCATTTCTGGGTTCATTTTGAAATATATATTTTTTTAATTCAATACAAACCAAAAATGATATTATGATATTATGGCGGCAAATCGAACCCAAAAAAATTATCGAGATCGTTTTGAATCCAAAAATGTTGTTCCGGGTTCGTATTGACACTACGGGAGAAGCTTTGGTTAAGGGCTCAAGAAAACGGCTCAAGCAAGATTGAGTCGTGAATTATTTTTATTTACAATTATTAACGGCTCAATGAAAGTTGAACCGTCGATTATTAAAAAAATTGTTTTTTCAAGGATGGCTCAATACTGTTTTTGACGGCTCAATACTGTTTTTGACGGCTCAATACTATTGAGCCGTCGGAATTAATTTTGATTAAAAAAAATATCATTTTCAAAGGCTCAACACTATTGAGGCGTCAAAATTAATTTTGATTAAAATTTTGATCAAAATTTGTTTTTGACGGCTCAATACTATTGAGCCGCCATTCAAAACAAAATCCCGCTCACACCTTTCATTCAAAAAAACAATACTGTCATTTAATAGTCAATAGTTTAATACTTATGAGGTGTGGAAACTGGAAACCTTCTCTTACAAGCTGCAGGCTTGCAGCATCTCATTCGAAGAGATATCCACCACCGAAAAGGATATCTATCTTCACGCCTCCTTGATCGGAACGATCACGTCCTCCGGCCACCGAGTTCAAGTGGACGGTGGAGCTTCGGAGATGGAGCCCTCAACATCCGGCGAATAAGAAAGCTCGACATGGGAGGAACGCTTTCAACGCGTGAACGGTACGGCCGAATGGAGGAGGTCGAACGGAGGAGGAGAATGCCGAACGATAAGGCTGGGAACGAAGGCAACGGGATTCTGTCTGTGGTGCTGACAGTCTTTGAAGTTGAACACACTAGAAGAAGAGTATAGAATCTGAGAAAGTGAAGCTCCTCTATTATTGTTTGTACAAATAATTTTCATCCATTCCTTTTCTGATTAACGTTTGTTTGTTAGGGTAGAGTCAGAGATGTAAATGGATTATCAAAACAGATAAAATTCCTTGTTCTCTTCCTTCTTCTTCATAGCATTATGTATGGTTTGCTTTGCTTGTTCTCTCTCTGAACGGGAACGGGAAGGTGGTCGACGGTGGTGGAGCTCGGAAGGGGAAAGTGAACGGGAACGGCTCAAACTAAATGAGTCGTCCCAAATAAATTAATATTATTAATTTAGACGGCTCATTCTTATTGGACCGTCAAAATGACGGCTCATTCGTATTGAGCCGTCCTTCTGATGGCTCATTCCTAATTGAGCCATCATAAATAAAACGACTCTTATTATGACAGCTCGTTTTTCATTGAGCCGTCTTTCATTAACGGCTCAACAAATGAGCCGTTAATGAAACCAAGCGGCAACCAACATCTCTCCAGTAGTGTAAATTCAAAAATGTTATTTGGGGTTCAAAACAAACTTTGTACATTATGATAAATTACTATTCATTTTGCGCGATTGTTTTATTTAAATTAATATACCCAAAGAATATATGCATTTTTCTTGGTTACATTTTTATAATAATATATGTAAATTAAAAATATATAATATCATATGAGAAACCCTCCACGTGTATTCTCAATACAAAAGTAGTTCGTAAATAAAAATATTGTAAAAATTTATTCTTTTATGATATTCAAGACTATATATATTAAAATAAAATAGTCATACATCAGTGTTTTTTTTAAAACATTCCTTACAAGTAGTCCTCACTTATATTTTCATAGTGCATTTCTAAAATATAAAATTTGTATATCAAAATCCTTAAGTATCTTAAGTAATTATTTTAAATAAGATTATTAGAGATCAAAATATTATTTACGTGTAATTGAAATCCCAAATTACATTTGACATGGGTCAACAAAGGCATACAAAATCAACCTATATTTTGATTTATTTTTACAAAATTAATGTAAAAGTATTTTAGAGATATTTTTTAGGTTAAAAAGTTGTAAAAATATCAGGGCATTTTTTAGAGGAATATAAGTGTTTTTTTTGTGTGAACCAAGTAATATAAGTTATTAAAATATAATTATCTTTACAATCTATCAATGTCATAAATCAATCAAATTCTAAAAAGATCATGCTTGATTATTGACATAAAATACTGCAACTTTGGACCGGATGCGTTTACTCTGTTTTCTCCTGACGCTGTGCTCCGTAATTCGTATGATCAGAATCTCAACTTTGACTTGCTATGGTTGTTTCTTTCCTTTCCTGACCAACTCTGACCTTCTCGTCTCCACCGCTTTAAGTACAACCAGACGTCTGTCCTCCTGCTTTCTCTCTCTGTTCCTCAATGGCACACCCGTGCGGCGGCCATTAATGGAAGATTAGCATTTAACACACAGACGACACAGCTGTCTTTTTCTTGTCCCTCCATGCAGCTCCTCCTTCTAGGACATTAAATTCTTCCTCGCTACTTGTTTTAAAATTTTCTCATGGCCATGCCACTCCAATTACAGCCTCTATAGCTACTACATGCAATTGTTCTAGTTTGTCTAGCAACAAAAATCAATGGCGGCAGCGATGAGAATTCTGTCGTCGCTGACTTGTGTTCTTGTCCTGCTGAATTTCTTCTCCTCTGTTTCATGCAAAGGCAAGCTCGACGCATCCACCACCTTGAGGATTCTCCTAGAGGTTAAGGAATCATTCGCGGAAGGATCGCTTCCCGATTGGTCGCAGAGCAACCCTAGCTTTTGTTCGTGGACCGGCGTTTCCTGCGCCTCCGTTGGTGGAGGCCAGGTGGTGGCGCTGAATCTCTCCGATTCCTCCCTCGCGGGAACCATATCACCGTCCATTGGCCGTTTGCAAAACCTGCTCCACCTTGATCTCTCCTCCAACAGCCTCGTAGGCCCTATCCCACCTACTCTCTCTAACCTCTCCTCGTTGGAATCTTTGCTTCTATTCTCCAATGGTCTCACCGGCACCATTCCGCCTCAGCTCGGGTCCCTCACTTCGCTCCAAGTCTTCCGCATTGGCGATAATGGCCTTACCGGGTCGATTCCGCCGGAGCTCGGACGGCTTGGAAACCTAGTCACTCTAGCGTTAGCCTCATGCAGCCTCTCCGGCCCAATTCCGCCGGAGCTCGGTCGCCTCTCACGGCTGGAAAATCTCATACTGCAGCAGAATCAACTCCAGGGCCCAATTCCGGCTGAGCTCGGAAACTGTTCCAGCCTCACAGTGTTCACCGCCGCCGACAACGGCCTCAACGGATCGATACCGGGAGAGATAGGGCGGCTCCGGAACCTTCAGCTTCTGAACCTGGTTGACAATAGTCTTTCCGGCCACTTGCCGGATCAGCTCGGTCAGCTAAGCAATCTCGTTTATCTGAATTTGATGGGGAATCAGCTCGAAGGTCCGATTCCGAACTCACTTGCATCGTTGCAGAATCTGCAGAACTTGGACCTGTCGATGAACATGCTCTCCGGCGTGATTCCTGTAGAATTAGGCAACATGGGACAGTTGCAGTTCCTGGTACTGTCGAACAACAATCTCTCCGGTTCTATACCACCGGCGCTATGTTCGAACGCCACGAACTTGGAGCACCTGATGATCGCAGAAGCTCAAATCTCCGGCACGATTCCTGCCGAGTTGAAAGACTGCCGTGCTCTGAAGCAGCTCGACTTATCAAACAATACGCTGGGCGGAAACATTCCCGATGAACTGTACGAACTGGTCGGCCTAACGGACCTCTTACTTCACAACAACAGCTTAGTCGGTCCATTGTCTCCTTCCATAGCCAAACTCACAAACCTGGAGGTACTTGCGCTTTACCATAATGAATTAGACGGCAAACTGCCGCCGGAGATCGGGATGCTGAGCAACCTTCAGATTATTTATTTGTATGAGAATCGGTTCAGTGGCATGATTCCGCCAGAGATCGGAAACTGTTCTAACCTGCAGATGATTGATTTCTTCGGAAACCAATTCTCTGGCGAAATACCGATCTCTCTTGGATATCTAAACCAACTCTCACTCCTCCATCTGAGGCAGAACGAGCTCGTCGGCGAAATTCCGGTGACGTTAGGAAACTGCCACCAGATGACTATCCTGGACTTGGCCGACAACAGAATCTCCGGCGGAATCCCAGCTACCTTAGGATATCTTACTGCGATGAAGGAGCTGATGCTCTACAACAATTCTCTATCCGGGCCACTCTCACAGACGCTGATCAATCTCCGGAACCTAACCAGAATCAATTTCTCTAAGAACCAATTGAATGGCAGCATCGCTGCCTTATGCAGCTCGAATTTGTTTCTGTCGTTTGATGTCACAGATAACGATTTCGACCAAGAGATACCTTCCCAGCTCGGAAATTCGCCATTGCTAGAACGGCTCCGATTAGGGAATAACCAATTCACCGGGAAGATTCCGTGGACTCTTGGAAAGATCCGGAATCTGACACTGCTCGATCTGTCGGGGAACTCCCTGACCGGAGCTGTTCCTGAGGAGCTCTCTTTGTGCAAGGAACTAGCTCACATTGATCTTAACGACAACCTTTTGTCCGGTCTGGTCCCATCCTGGTTTGGGACTCTACCGCAGTTGGGTGAGCTCAAGTTGTCCAAGAACAAGTTCAGTGGCTCTCTTCCACAAGAGCTCTTTGGCTGTTCCAAGCTCTTGGTCCTCTCTCTAGACAGGAACTCGATCAACGGGACGCTTCCTCCAGAAATCGCCAATTTAGTGTCGCTAAATGTCCTAAACCTCGACATGAACCAGCTATCAGGACCTATTCCGAAGGAGATAGGGAAGTTAAGCAAGCTTTACGAGCTTCGGTTCTCGCAAAACAGATTCACAGGCGAGCTACCGATCGAGATTGGACAGCTACAGAATCTCCAAAGTGTCCTTGACCTGAGCCACAACAATTTCACCGGTCCAATTCCGCCTTCCATTTACTCGCTTTCGAAGCTCGAGTCGCTGGATCTATCGAACAACCAAATTAATGGAGAATTACCGACAGAACTTGGAGCAATGAGCAGCCTTGGAAAGCTTAATCTGTCTTATAACAAATTCGAAGGGAAGTTGAGCAAGGGATTCTCTCACTGGCCTGCGGCGGCATTCCTTGGAAATGACCACCTCTGTGGAAGCCCGCTTGACCAGTGCAGCGACACTTCAGGTACCAACCATGCGGGACTGAGTGAATTGACGGTTATTGTCATCTCCGCGGTTTCAACGGTCGTGGCAATTGCACTTTTACTGCTTCTAGTGACGCAATTTTTAAAACGTCACCAAGAATTCGTCACGAATTCTAGTGATGTGAAGATCGTTTACTCCAGCAGCTCTTCATCACAAGCGCAACGGAGATTGCTCTTCCAACACGGGACTGCCAAACGGGACTTTAACTATGAAGACATCATGGAAGCAACTAACCACCTAAGTGACGAGTTTGTCATCGGCTCGGGTGGGTCCGGGAAAGTCTACAAGGCAGAGCTGTCGAATGGAGAAATCGTGGCGGTTAAGAATATGTTATGGAAAGATGTTTTTTCGAGCAAGAGCTTTGTTCGAGAAGTGAAGACATTGGGGAGGATAAGGCACAGGCACCTGGTGAAGCTGATGGGTTATTGCAGCAATAGAACAACGGGATCGAACCTTCTGATATACGAATATATGGAGAACGGAAGCGTTTGGGATTGGCTGCACCAGGATCAGGCATCTGCGAACAGCAAAATCAAGAGGAGTCTTGATTTGGAGACGAGGTTGAGGATCGCGCTAGGGTTGGCACAGGGTGTGGAGTATTTGCACCATGATTGCTCGCCCACGATTATTCATCGTGATATTAAATCAAGCAATGTGTTGCTCGACTCGAAAATGGAGGCGCATTTGGGTGATTTCGGGCTTGCCAAGGCGCTGATTGAGAATTATGACTCACTAGACACTGAGTCTGGTGCGTGGTTTGCAGGGTCTTACGGCTACATTGCACCAGGTACATATATTATAAACCGTTACGATCTGTTTTCATGTTAATATATGCTCCATTAAGAAAGAATAACCTGCTCATCTGACTGACATGAGCCTAAACCAATCCCGTTAACTTATACCGTCTAGCTTTAGTACCCTCTGATTGCGCTACCTAGTCCAATTTAAGGAAAAATGATTAGTTCTGATAAAGAATGCAATGTAAAATAAAAAATTTACATTTGTGTTTTATTTTCCAGAGTATGCATATTCGATGAAGGCGACAGAGAAGAGCGATGTGTACAGCGTGGGGATCGTTCTGATTGAGCTAGTAAGCGGGAAAATGCCGACAGAAGCAATGTTTGGTGTTGAAATGGACATGGTGAGGTGGGTTGAGAAGCATATTGAAGGGAGATGGAAGGAAGAGTTGATTGACCCGGCACTAGTCCCGCTCCTGCCAGGTGAAGAGAATGCAGTGTTCCAGTTGCTGGAGATTGCACTGCAGTGCACGAAAACCGTGCCCCAGGAGAGGCCAACCTCGAGGCAAGCATGTGATCTTCTCTTCTCCTTATTCAACAACAGAATGGTGGATATTGAGAAACCCAAGTACTGCATAGGATAAGATTGGATTGGATCGGATTGTTTTGTTTTGCTTTGTGTGTGAAAAGGGTTTGTTGTTTGTAGATGCACTCTGTTCTTTGCCAACATAACATATTGTATCTCATTAATATCCTCCTAAAAGCTGAATAGATTCATGATCGATTGTGATGAAGAATTGCAGGAGTGAATCCAAAATGCTTGTTTTGTGGAGAACAACAAAAAAGTCAGATACACGTTTTTTTTCCTATGGGAACATGTCTAGGGTATTTAAACCTATGAGTTGAATTATTGGGGAGCAATAAGGGCTGGGCATAATAAACCGGTTTCGGCTGAACCGTATCGGTTCACAAACTAAATGTGTTTTTTTTTTCAAAAAAATGGAACGGTTCAGAAGAGGTATAAAAAATCGGTTTGCAAGCGGTAAACCGTACCACTTCTTGTACCGATTTTAATATAATATTATATTTAATTTTTCAAATATATACTTTAAACCATTAGACCAAAGTTGTTTTGGTGATGATTTACAATCTACATTAGTATAATGAATTATATATTATGGTTTATGGATTATGCTTTATAGATTATGGTTTATGGTTTATGGTTTAAATTATAGATTATGGTTTATGGATTAGGATTATGGTTTATGGATTATTTATCATGTATTATGATAATACATAATACATAATAAATAATCCATAAACCATAAACCATAATGCTATTATGTATTATTATAGTTTTTTTAAAATATATATAAAGTGGTTCGGTCGAACCGATTTTTCAACCGGTTCAGAAGAGGTACGGTAATTTTGTCAAAATATGGAACGGCCAAAAAACTGGAGCGGTAAACCGTACCTCTTTAAAATGTGATAAGGTACGGTTCATGAATAGGTTCGACCTCGAACCGGTTCATGTCCACCGCTAAATAGGCCTAATACACTCGTATGTTTACTTATGTTATTATTTGTATCACTCGTATATAAGTATTTGCATCAATACATTTTAACATGTTAAATGTATTAAGTATTAACCATCCATGTTTGCAGTTAAATAATAAATATGTAAAAATAATAATTTTATTTCTTGTTTATCTTGTTTATTATTTTCAACATTAGATCCAAACTCTCAATTTAGCTTGAATTCCACCCAAATATGTATTTTGAGGCTGAATTCGAACTCCAAACTGTAGATTTAGGTTGAATTCCACTTAAGAATGTATTTTGAGGTTGAATTCGAACTCCAAAATGTAGATTTGAGTATGAATTTAACCCAAAATGCATATTTGAGTGGAATTCAAACACAAATCTGCATGTTGGAGTTGAATTTAGTATGAAGATGTATAAAGAATAACAAAATGGTAAAATTATCATATTAATATATTAACGGAAAAAATGAAGGAATGGTTAACGATTTGTGCATTTAACAAACTTTTTATAACTAATGGATGCACAGAACTAACACATTCAAATATTTTGATATATTTAACAATAACAGAAGAACAAAATGGTAAAATTCTCATATTAATATATTTAACGGAAAAAAATGAATAAATAGTTAACGATTTGTGCATTTAACAAACTTTTTATAACTAATGGATGCACAGAACTAACACATTCAAATATTTTGATATATTTAACAATAACAATCAAAATGCATTAGCGTTGTTTATGCTGAAAACGATCCCTTCTGATAAGGTTTGGAAAGTTCTAAACGAGTTTACCAAGAATCATGCTCGTATGGGATCGGAACTCTTAATCCAGCAAGTTTTTAATGGTCATAAATGAAGCCATGCAGGTAGATTACGAGGGAGTAAGAGTAACAAATTCATATAACAGACTCTCACTCTGATATTTGGAGAAAACCACAACCTCCGGGAATTCAGGTCAACTTCAATGCGACACTTATTAAAGACAAAACCATTGGGTCTGCAATAGTCAGGGATGATCATAGAGGTTGTATAATGGGATTTGCGATGGGATGTCACCTCCTCAACACACGCAGAAGGGTTAGCTGGAGCAAATTTAGTCAAGAAAGACACGAAAATTTTCAAAAGTCATTATTGAAGGTGATAACACTTCTGACATTAACACACTGAGAGGGGAAAATGAGACGTGATGCAATTTTGGAGGATACCAAAGCGGGGCTAGCCTTAACTGATGAGGACGCACGATGACTCAAAGATTCGGAACAATCTTGCTCATAAACGTGTTGACCTCTTCAAGCGGAAATAGCGTGAAAAAAAAAATAATCATTTTTACTGCTTAGGGGACTACCAATACGGTTGTTCTCTATTGCAGAAAACAAAATTCCTCATCCAATAGTAAGGGTGAGAAAAAAAAATGACTAATTGATCCAAAAATCGTACCGAATTTTAGACCAAGTCAAAATGGGTGAATTTTTTTTTATATCAAACTCGGAATTGGGGCCTATATCGTTTTTTTATACCCAAAAGTCCGATTAAACATGCCCGGCCGAAGTATAAGTTGAAATCAACATTTATTGTGTATTTTTAATTAGTTTATTGTGTGTTTAAGGTTATGTTTAGATTTTGAACTTTTTTATATTAGATATTTGGTATGATATTTGTATTTTTTTTTTTGTATTAGATACTTGATATAATATTTTCATTGTATTTTGTATTTAAAATTTTTGAATATATTTGTTTTAGAGAAAAAGTCGGTTCAGAACCGAGACCAGTCCAAGACAAAAAAAAACGTATCAGACAAATTTTCTAAGATGAACTTGATCTCGGTTCTCCAAACATGAGTCCCAAAATTTTGGGTTCGTCCTCCCCGTCCCGAGCTCACCCCTATTAGTGTTTAACCTTGTGTATTTTTCTTTTCTCGAAATTTACTTATTCACTTTTTTTTTGGTAATGAATGAACTCCCGCATCTTAAAGGGGAGTAAGTTTGTAAAATCCGACAATTTTGCATACCGTACTGATTGGAACTTGAAACTAGAGTCAATCTTATAAGCGATATATTTAATAGAGTTAATGGGTCAACCCGCAAGGTTCAATTCGAGTTAATATTAATTTGACATGATACACGAGTTTGGTAGGGTGAAACAGGCCCGATCGGACCGATCTTTTTACTATTTGGGTTGGGTTTCTATATTTTCGAACCGGATGTTCTTCAAATAAAAGTCCGTATCAGGAAAAATAAATCGTTCATTCGGATTTCCGAACCGGATTTTCGGTTTAAACCGGAAAAAAAAGACACATTCAAAACCAAAATGAATATTTAAAATCAAATTAAACTATAAAATAACTCGATTTAATAATGTTTACATAACTTTCTACGAAATCAATTAAATAACTAAAATAACGGTTGATTAACAATGTTATTATTTGTTTGTATTCATTGATTAATTATATTAATTAATATAATATATAAAATTATATACGCATAAACGGTCGGATCGAACTCCACAGTCTTTTATATTTATAGACCGAACGGTCTAATCAAATAACAAAAAATCCGACCATAATCCAAACCATACATTTTCTGACAAGTTTTTTCGGTTCGGACCGGTTCGGATTTCAACGTTTTTTTATTTCACCCCTAGAGTTTGGACGGGTCATCAACGTCCTCTTGAACTCGATGGTTCAATCTGTATTACCCATACAAATTTAAAAAATATATATATATATATATAATATAAACAATATGAATTTTTTTACCAATGACATCTTAATTAGTTTTCTATTCTTGTTCTTGATTATTAATAAAATATTCTTAAATACTATTCTTAAATACTATTCTTTAAATAAATAGAATTGTTTTCAATTCTTTTTATTGATGATTTATAAAATACTCTTAAAACTATTATTTAAATAAATAGAAATGAAAACCATCTAATTGGGTGAAGTGTGAACCAATCGATTGTAGTACCCTTACAAATAAGAACATAGAAGAAAAAAAAACTCATTTTTCATGACCCAAATCCAGACCGTTTTATTTTTGTTGTTTCAACACGATCTTGATTCGCGCCATTTACTACACCGACCCAAATTGGGTTGGATTGGAGTCATTTTTGGATCTGTCAGAAGTTGAGAACTCTAACTCCCCTAAGGAGGATACTGAGTTTAGGAAAACTTAATGGGAACTGAAACACGGTATGTAATGAATGAATCTGTTTTTGTAGGTTTCCTGATTCCTCATTCACCGATATTCTCAAGCCAATTCTTAACATGCTTGGCAAGCACCTAATCTATGCTGAGAAGTTGGCAAGTACCAAATTTTCTATACAAAACTTACAGACAATCTGCAGTTCCACATAGAAATTCTTCTATTGAAGAGAATTGTAGAACAAAATCAGCACAACCGATACACCAATGATGACCGGGAAAGCGCTGACTAGATAGAGTGCTCCATAACCCTGCAAGACAGTATAAACAGTTGATGTTCAATCAGTAAGGTACCTGTCTGTTAGAACTAATTCTAAGATTGTGTTCCCTACAACCATAAAGGACTGGGAAAAAAAAACATTTTCATTTATCTCTGCACAAGAAAAAAGAAAACAACAAAACCAACCAAGACAGCAGGAACTTCGGTCTCATCGCTGGTGTCATCATCTTCGATATCAGCTGCTGCATCCCAATCGATATTCAATCTCTTTGCAGCCACTTTCGGGTTAATACCCGTGTCAGTGGCTTTTGCGTATAGGGATTTGCTGGGCTTCTTCTTTGTAGGTTCAACCTTGTTAATCAAACACCACCATAAACTTTCATAAGTCTAGAACACAACGCTAAACCCGAGCAGACCAAGGCACCGAGGCATGTTGGATTTCATTTTTCATGGTGAGTGAAGAACACATAACTTTATAATGACAGAAGAAAAGATGCCCAAAATAGGCAGTTACAAAAATGTACCTCCAAATTAGGCCACTGGGACATTTCTTGGGCAAGTATCTGCAGAGCTAACCGATTTTCTGGTATCTTTCCTTCATTGACCTGCTAATCACAAAGTATTAGTAAAGCAATCGGATTTAAAATTGCAGCACCAAAAAAGAGAGCTCCTTTTCTTTTCCCTACAGAAATTTCAAGTGGAAAAAAAGGTTGTGAATCTCCTAATCTTTACCATTTCTCGAAAAAAAAAAAAAAAATTACTTCCCATTATGGTTCGTGGACCGGATCCTCTAACATGGTGATAAATAGCTAAATGCAGCTGACTGAGAAGAAGATCACAAATTTAACAACAAAGGTCCAAAACCCAGTAGTTTCTTTCAAGCTATATATGTACCACTTTATTCTTCAGTGTGAAATATAACAGTATGAATCAATTTGGTAACCGTAATAAGGATTTTCATGAGTACATCGGAATCTAATATAAATCCATTCAAATTTATATATATACTCTGTTAATTCTGCTTCGAAATGGTATGTTACTGCAAGTGCAATTGTCATTATAAATAAACTAGTTCTCTTGAACCAACAACACCTGAATAAATTAAAGCATGATAATCAACAAGGCTTACGTACATCATCAAGAGCGTCCACTAAATCATCCCTTGTCGGAGAATCTGGATCTTCGATTCCCAAAAGTCTCATGCGTTCAATTTCTCTTGGATCCTCAATCATGATTATCAACCTAACCTACGGAAAGCGACAGTAGCAATTTGAGGGGCAAGAACCACGAAATTCAGATACATATATAGAGAAAAAAATGGCATTGATGAAGAAAGTAGATTTTACCTCACTGAAGAGCATGTCCCTGTTCTTCTTTAGCAGCTCCAACACCTGGAGAAGGAGAGAGCAGCACGTAAGTACTAGCTAGAATTTATCATCTGCTTCCATGCAGTGTAAAGCTATGCAATCAGTAAGTTGGGAACAGACCCTTTTAATTTGGCGGACATATTCCAGGTCCTGGGGATCGGCACCTGCGTACTCTCTCACGTCATCGCCGGAATCGACAGAAGTTCGCAATTGCGTGTCTTCCTCACCCACCAGGGAGATAACGGGGCTCTTCTTCCGGTTCCGAAGGTGCAGGCGAGTAAAGGACGACAGGCAAGTGCCAGGCTGAGTAAGAAAGTGGGAGGGACGGTGACATTGGTGGTGGCTACCGGCGACGCTGGTGCGACAGTCGAGTTGCAGAGCTAGCGGAAGGTGAAGAGAGGAAGACTGCTGGTGTCCTGATCCTCCACCTAAGTGGAACTGCAACAATTGCACACCCATCATTCCATATCTTTTTGATCCTTTGCAGTCCTATCTACGTACAGCCATGGCGATTGAAGAGGAGAACTTGGGCTATTCGTTGGACTTAAAATATCTGTTAGCCCAAATGCTCTTTTTTAGTAACAATTACTTAATAAAGAGGGTTGATTTGGCGGATTTTTTCCCCAAAAAATAAATATATATTTAAATAATCGTTTTTTTTAATTCACGAATATCAATCGTGGTAAGACTTATTTCAATTCTAACCGCGATTGACAGTCGTTGATAAGAGTATTTTTTTTTTCAATTCGTCTAACAGTCACGCTGGAATGTAGATCTATTGCATAGTCTATTTGTGGTAGACTGCATCAACATAATTTTGTACGTCTAGTCCAGATTTCAGCAAATAGGCTGTAGCATGTGCACAAGGAATTTCGGTCAGACTCCATTCCAGACAACTGCATGTTCTAGTGTTCATATCTACTGTGAACTGATAGCAAGCATGTTCAGACGTCATTGTGTTTAGCAGCAAACATGTTTTGATGAATGTTCCGTGCACAGAAACGATGCTCTGGTGTAGGTAGGATCTCCTCTACTGCAGTTATTAACCCCTAGCAAACATATACTGCAGTTATTAACCCCTAGCAAACATAATTCATCATACAATTAGAATTACAAACATATGACATCAACTTTTTAAATAATCAAAACATAATACATAACATTTTTAAAATATGACAACTTAATACATAATATATTTAAAAACTGAAGACGTACTAAATTAAACAGCATACCGTTTGCTTATCTGACATGATGATCTTGGGACCCCATCAGCAAGGTCTGTCTATTAAAGCTCCAGGAACGACGTCCACGACTCTCTGGTTTCAGCTTCGACCCATGCATAATATAGAGGGAAAACTCTATTGTCAGCATCCTGAAACACGACACTTAGCAATTGTCCCCCATCCAGGCCTTTCATATGACACTCATCCAAGCCAATGAAGGGTCGACAATTAGCTCTAAACCCTTCGACACTGTTAACCCTTCAAACAGACGTACAATCATTCAAATTTAGGTCTTAAAGGGTTGGGCACCGGATCAACCTGTATGTAAACCCTGCTTTCTGGGTTATGCATCATCACGGTCCTGACGTAGTCCCTTAGACGTTCAAACTGCTATAACCTATCTCCACATAGCTTCTCTCTCGCTAGTCTTATCCCTTCACATATATTCCATCTCTTGACATCGAAGTTGAAGCGTTTTTGAATTTCGTCCGCTATTGTCGCACTTTGAACCTTTGGTTCGTTCCGAATCAGCTCCATGAAGTTTTCGCATATCCACTTCTCACCAATCTTCTTGGTACGGAATGCTCGACCACATGTATGCTCCTCCACTAACTTTCGTAACTGAAAAGTGACTGTTTCTGAAGCCGAACAACACATGACTTGAAGCCATAGTTCGATTGTTTGCAACAGAATTCTATTCGGTTTGGACCATTCGATCCATTGGACTCCTTCTCATAACCCTCTTGAATGTTATGTCCAATCATGTAATCCCTAAACGCCTTCGTATCTACGAACTTCATACCAAGTTTGAGTTCGTATGTTTTGGTTGCTTGACCAAACTCATCATTCACCTCTTCATCAATAACCGTTGTCCTATGTCTTCTTGTAAGGTCGTCTTCAACTTCTGAGTCAGGCGGAGTCCTCAAGGTGTCGCTCGGACAGTGATGCTCAAGGTTCAACATGTCAACATCGATGTTCTCCCAAATAGTGGCAGCTGTATCGCCTCACTGACCTTCCATCGCACCCACTAAGTCAGGTATATCACTAACACCTTTAGTTTGAGGGGTTTGGTTTCGCTGCCCATGAGTTTTCGATCTCTTTGGTGGCACTTCATCCTTCTCGCTGTCAGACTCCTCTACACCCTTTTTTGCTTTCTAATTGGGGTCGGAAATTCCCTCGGAATCGGAAGACATCTCTTCGGATCATGAAGAAGCACTAGTCTCGAGCATGGGTGCTTTTCCTTTTGCTTTCTCACTCAATCGTTGTGCGGACAGTTCAGTTATCCTTGTGGATGTCATCCTTCTTTTACTTGCAATTTGTTTCAACAACGTGTTGTTCCGCAGTTCTTCCAACCATGGATCTTTCGACATGCTTCCTCATCAAATGGTGGAAGCACATACAAATTGACTTCGCGTACACTTTGTTGTTTATCCTTAATTAGGGAAACATTTTCATCGCTACATACAACTTCGATGTCAGTTTTAGGATCTCCATTTGGTGGAACGTATGTGATTACACCATCCCTTTTCAAACCGTAATACTCCAGGAGAACATCGACATTGAAGTAGACAAACAAATGGTCAGACAGGTCTGTCAAACATACTTTGCCATTGTAAATACCGTCCACCCAATTTTCATCGTAGTGGATTTGCATAAACCATTTCTCCTCACTTGAACTTGACATTCTGCAAATCGTTAATTACACAAACAAGCCACACATAAACATCTCTATAATTAAAGATATCATCTCTATATACAACAAGGACATAACTAATTAACCTTTCAAGAGGCTTCTTTTCCGTCAACTATGAAAATTTTCGAAAATTTCATGCACAATTTTTCAGTACCTTTAGCATTTATACAAGATGTTTGCACAGTCGTAAGTTACCTATGAAAGAGTAGCACCGATTCGTGTTGCACTTCTAAATGGAACGGGATAAATTGAACCAGTCACATCGCAGGGGAAAATCGTGTCGCTTCGATTTCAGCTTGGAAGAACCGAAATTGCACCAGTCCGTTCGCAGCAGCGGGAGGTCTTCGCGGAGCTCCAGGCGTCGCACCAGCGAGGAGGATTAGGGTTCCAAAAGAAGGTCTTCTTGGGGAGGGGAGGATTGCATCGATTCTGGATTTTTGGGGAAGAGAGACTTGTTCGGTAATTTTGGTGATGGAGAGGTTGAGGAGGAGATAGAGGGACACTGGTTCAGATATTGGAGGGAAAATAGGACGAGGGTAGTTTCAGTATTTTCAATTCTTGTTTTTTTAACGTTCAAAAACAAGAGCACGTGAGCTGCACGTGTCCAATTTAAACGGATAAATTGACGAAAAAACAAACGTTTCTTCAAAAACCAACAAAATGAAACATAATACATAAAAAAACCGCGACCCAAAACAAGTTACACCAGTTACCAATTTTGGCAAACATATTACATTTTTTCATACTTTTCCCTTTGTAGAATAGTCTCGCATTTTTGTTCAAAGGGTCTTGGACCTTTTGTGAGGAAACGTTACCTTTCAGAGTTTCTTTTTGCTCCTTTAGGCTTTTGAGGAAAGACTGTTGCCTTTTGTTGGCTCGTCCGTTCTTTCGCCAATTTTCTTAGGGGAACTGTTACCCAATGATATGGCTTTAAGAAAACTGTTATCCTTGATGGATTCGTTCACCTTTCAGGATTTTGGTCTTTGTATTCGTTCGCCTGATCGTGAGGAACTGTTACCTGAGATTGGCTCCCCTTTTAGGAAGTTGTTACCTTAGATTCCTTCAACCTTTTGTGGGGAACTTTTACCCAAGATTTGTTTGCCTTTTAGGAAACTATTACCTTAGATTTGTTCGCCCACTTCGCTTTTTAGAGGAATTGTTACCTTAGATTCGCTCGCCATTGTGGGAGCTATTACCTAAGATTCGTTCTCTCTCTTAAGCTTTTCTTTGGAGAGACTGTTACCTTGTCGGTTCGTCCGCTCCATTGTTACCCTTAAGATGAGTCTGCTACCCTTGATATGGGTTCGTTTGCCTTCAGCGTCAGGTCGTTCGCCTAACTTTTAGGGAACTGTTACCTTGATGGTTTGTTTGCCTTTTCGTTTAGGTTTTTGCTTTGCCTGGCTTTAAGGGAACTGTTACCTTGGTGGTTTGTTCGCCTTTTAGCGTATGTATTTGTTTTGCCTTGTTTGGGAGAAACTGTTACCTTAGTGGTTCGTTTGTCCCTCGTTTTAGGTCTTCGTGGGAGAGGAACTATTACCTTATGAGGTTCATTCGCAGTCCTCTTTTTGCCTGACTAAAGAGACTGTTACCTTTGTTGGTTTGTCTGCCTGTATGCGTTAGGTCCTATCTTTCGATGATTCGTCCATTCTTTGGGACTTTTTGTTTTGGTTCGAGTGACTATGCTTTATATGAAGGAATGGTTTGTTTTAATGACTTTACGTTTTGATTACAAACTATGCATAAAACCTCCGTAAATGTTCGGAATTGAAAGGACGAGGTAGCCTTATGCCCTCTATGTTTTCCAAGTAGTGGGACCCTGGTGCGGCGATCTCTACTGCTTTGTATGGTCCTTCCCACTTAGTTGAGAGTTTGTTGTGGCTGTCCAAATTTGTGAACTCATTCATTCGCATAACCATATCACCCACGGAAAATTGGTGAGCGTTGACTTTTCTGTTGAAATACCGAGCGGTCGCCAGCCGCATTTTAGCTTGTGCGTTGTCTGATTGCTTTCTCTTTTCTTCAGCAAGATCGAGGTATGTAAGTCGCTCGATATCATTAGGATCCTATGGGTAGGCACCACTATTTCAGCGGGTGCCACTGCTTCTGATCTGTTTACTAGACTAAATGTCGTTTGCCTTGTTGTTGTTTTGTGTGTCGTTATGATAGCCCACAGCACGTTGTGCAACTCATCTACCTAGCTTCCGTTTAAGGCTTGAACTCTCTTCTTGAGTCCTTCCAGGACAACTTTGTTGACTGCTTTGGCATGTCCGTTGGTTTGGGGATGATGTACCAAGTTAAATCTATGATCAATATCGCACTCTTCACAGAGTCATTTGAGTTCTTTTCCCACGAATTGCGGGTCAATATCGCTTATGAGTATCTTTGGGACGCCAAATCGCAAAATTATGTTGATTTTTACAAATTTGATCACTTGAAATTTAGTTGTAGAGGCCAATGCTTTCGCCTCTATCCACTTGGAGAAATAGTTGATTGCCACGATAATGTGGGTTATTTGCATAGTGCTTATGGGAATTGGTCCCAAGATGTATATTCCCCATTTGGCGAAAGGTCAGGCGCCCGCCATTGGGGATAGCAATGTCGGTGGTCGACCGAATCTTGGTGCGAACTGTTGACAAGTTGCGCACTTCTTTGTTAATTCTGTTGCGTTTTTGCTCAAGGTTGGCCAGTAATACCTAGTCTGAAAATTTTGCGGCAACTCCTTCATGAGCTTTGCGTAGAGATCTTTCTGTCTCAGGATAGGAAATGCATCTCAGAAAGGGAGTTGAGTATCCTCGCCTATATAGTTTGTGTCTAGGCGGTTTATCTTTATGGCCTCGCCTTCGCCTTCTGGCAGGGTTCCTTCTTTCATAAATTTCTGGAACGAAGTCATCCAGTTATCCTACTCTTGAATATTGAAGACTTCTGCTCGGTTTTCGAGGACCAAGTATAGTGCTTATTCCATGAAGGATATTTCCTGCATTTTTGTTCCTCCGAACGCTAGCTTGCTTAAGGAGTCTGCTAGTTGGTTGTCTTGGCGAGGAATTGACTCGATCGCGACAGTCAGAATTTCAGCGATGAAGTTTTTGGCAATGTCGAGGTACTTTTTTATTTTTTTTCTCCCCCTTTGCTTCATAGTTACCATTGATTTGGTTGGTAATTAGCTCTGAATCGCTTTTTGCCTTTAGTGACGGTATACCCATTCCCTTAGCGAGTCGCAGCCTAGTGATAAGCGCTTCATATTCGGCTTCATTGTTGGTCGCCTTGAATGTAAGAGTGATCACATACTTTATGGCTCGCCCTGAGGAGGGATGAGGACCAATCCTGCCCCCGAACTTTCTTTTGAAGAGGATCCGCCGGTATAAAGTTCCCAGCTTTTTACTTTGTCCCTTGGTTGCTCTTGTTCTTTTTCCACTTCAATAAGACCATTGCTAGTACTTTCCACTATAAAGTCTGTCAGGGCTTGACCTTTAATAGCCGCTTTCGGCACGAATTTGATTTTGAATTCGCTCAACTCAATCTCCCACTTGACCATCCTTCCTGAAGAGTCTGGCTTCATCAGGAAGTGCTTGAGGGGCTTGTTGTCGAGGACTGTTATTGCATGGGCGTGAAAGTACGGTCTCAACTTTCGAGCAGCAATAACCAAGGCGTAGAGATACTTCTCAATATATTTTATTTCAGCATAATTGAATAACTTGCTTACAAAATATCATGGACTATGTTTACCCTCATCTTCTATAACTAAGACTGCACTGGCTGCGACTTCACTAATACGTATATCAGTTGGGAGTGCTTGCATGTGTTTCTTGAGTGATTGAAAGGCAACCTCGCACTTTGGCGTCAATTCAAACTTGCAGTTTGCTCTACGAGTTTGGAAGAACGGGAGGGACTTGTCGCTCGCCCTTGAGAGGAAACGATTAAGTGCGGCAAGGCAAACGTTCAAACTCTGGACATCCTTGTGGCAAGTCTTAGACTTCATTTATTCTATAGCCTTGAGTTTTTCGGCGTTTACCTCAATACCTCTTTCGCTAACCATGAAGCCCAAAATTTTATCTGATTTCACTCCAAAGATGTATTTTGCTGGGTTCAGGTGAACACTGTGTCTCTACATGCATTTGAATGCTTCTGGAAGGTCTTCTGTGTGAAGGTTCCCCTTGATTGTATTAATGAGCATGTCGTCCACATAGGCTTCCATATTTCACCCGAACATCTCTTGGAATATTTGATTCACCATTCGCTAATAGGATGCCCCCGCGTTTATCAAGCCAAAGGGCATCACCTTATAGCAAAGGATATCGCCGTCATCGTAGAATGCTATGTGGGCTTCATCGGCTGGGTGCATTCGGATTTGGTTATAGCTTGAATAGGCGTCCATGAAGCTCAGCATCTCGTGACCAGAGGTTGCATCCACCAGCTGCTCAATTCGCGACAGGGGGTACGAATATTTTGGACATGTCTTATTCAAGTCACGGAAATCGGTGCACATTCTCCATTTTCCGTTCGACTTCTTGACCAGCACTAGGTTGGCGACCCAACTTTGAAAGCGTACCTCACTGACAAATTTGGCTTCAAGTAGTCTTCCTACCTCTTGCCTCATCGCCAAGCTCTTGTCTTATCTGAATGACCTTCTTTTATGAGCAATGGGCTTGACCGAAGGGTCTATCCACAACTCGTGAGAGATTATGTCGGTGATGATGCTTAGCATGTCACTGGGCTTCCAAGCGAACAATTCTTTATATTCTTTTAATATGGAGGTCAAGACGTCCGTTTGGTCTTAGTTCAAGGTAGTCCCGATGCGCACCTTCTTTTCTGAACCATCTATTTCGAATTCTGTCAGTTCTTCCATCGGGGTTGGTCGAGCTTTATCCTCACGAGGGTCAGTCTCTGTCAAGATGTCGAGAGACTCCTTTTGGTTCTTCTTGCGAAGGAAGTTCACATAGCATTAGCATGAAGATGGTTGATCGCCTAGAACTTCATTTTCTAGTGGACTGCAGATGCCACGATCTTATTTCGATTGATGGTGGTCCTCCCCAGGATGGCGTTATATGAAGCGGGTGCGTCGACCACTACGAAGGCAACTGACACCTCTATGTTCCTCCATCCTTCGCCCAAGAATACCAACAGGGTTATGGCTCTCATCGGATATGTCATTCGCCCAGCACAGCTGATGAGTGGAAAGTCGACTCGCTAGAGGTCTCTTTTCAACTTTCCCATCTTTTCAAAAGCGTCTAGAAATAGAATGTATGTCGAACTTCCTTCATCAATCAGAATTCTTTTCATATCGCATTCAGCGACGTCAGTCGTAATGACTAACGCATCATTGTGCAGAGTTGTGACATGTGTCAGGTCTTCTTCGGAAAATGAAATGACGATGTCTTCATTTGGACAAGGTCTCTTTTCGAGTTGTGCAGCTGCGGAGATTTGTGTGGCGTATACATCTCTTGCATGGGACCCCTCGCCTCCGGCTCCAAAACCTCATACAATTAGGTTTATTACCCTATCGTCGTGGGATGGGATGGATTGTTTTTGAGGAACTAGCGAGCGGATTCTACGTGGAGGCGTCCGACTTTGCTCCCTTCCTATCATGACCTCCTTCAGCATGCCTCTCTGAATTAATTTCTCGATGTCGCGCTTGAGTATGCGACAATCATCGGTCTTGTGGATTTTCGCTTTATGGTAGCGGCAGTAGCTCTCCGTTTCTCTGCCCATGGGTTGAGCATTCTTCCAGGGCATTGGTGGTCTTGTTAGGGGCATTTTTTCCATCTCAACTAGTATCGTCGAGATCTGCCTGTTTGAAGCCGTAAAATACTCGGGAATCTCTCGATGACTTAGCTTGGGGGCTTCAGATATAGGCTTATTCCGGTCTCTCTTACGGGGCGTTTCTTTCACGGAATAAGGAATACGGAATAGGGAATAGGAATTTGGAATAAGGAATAGGTGTTAAAAATATGAAGTTGTTTCTTTGGTGGAATGGAATGGAATGAAATAAGGAATTTTGTTATTTTTTTGGTGGAATTAGATATGGAAAGGGAATGGAATGTGGTAAAATGACATATTTGCCCCTCCTTGTATATGTTATAGTATATAATAAAAATAATTTGTATTAATTAATTTTAAAATTACGAATAATAAAAATAATGAAATAAATAAAAAAAAACGAAATTTATATTTTTTTATTTTATTTAAAATACCAATCTCGGCATTTTTTTTTTAATAATG
Organism: Chamaenerion angustifolium; assembly: GCA_946814005.1. NCBI lineage: Eukaryota > Viridiplantae > Streptophyta > Magnoliopsida > Myrtales > Onagraceae > Chamaenerion > Chamaenerion angustifolium. Next base: position 35,425,849 of record OX328266.1, on the reverse strand, counting down.
TAAATTATAATGCAAAATAATATTTATTTTCACAATCAATTGATTGCATAACATGATTAGAAATAACGTTAAATACAATATCCGCTATATAATATTTCATGAACACACGATAATAGTGATCTTTTTCAAAAAGTAGACATATTAGGAAAAGTATTTGAAAAAGTATACCTCGAAAAAAAATAATTTAGCAAACTATGTATACGCGCACCCCGGGGTCGCGCCTATTGGACATAGGCGCACCCCAGGGGTGCGCCTATACCAAATAGTTTTTTTTTTTTTCAAATTTTTCAATAATGACGACTCTATGTTTAATTAAATATAAAATTATATATCTATTCAAAAAAATTTAAAAAAATTATAGTAAGTAGATATTTTAATTGCGATTCAAATGATGCAAAAAATATTAAATTTGGATTTACGGATTGCCTGTACGGCATGCCGTAAGTTGAGGTATGAAAATTGTACTTAAAAAATTATAACTCGGACCATGTAACTCCAAACTCAACACGGTTAACGCCATTTAGGTCGTAAATCAATTATCTACGTAGGATAAATTTTTTGATTTTTTTTGAGTAAGTATATAATTAAATTTCTCACCTAATGCATTTACTTATTTCGGTCAAATTTGGGTGTAAACGATGGGGGGTTACAAAATCACTGTATTTTTAATCCAAAAAATTATCCTACGTAGATAATTGATTTACGACCTAAATGGCGTTAACCGTGTTGAGTTTGGAGTTACATGGTCCGAGTTATAATTTTTTAAGTACAATTTTCATATCTCAACTTACGGCATGCCGTACAGGCAATCCGTAAATCCAAATTTAATATTTTTTGCATCATTTGAATCGTAATTAAAATATCTACTTACTATAATTTTTTTAAATTTTTTTGAATAGATATATAATTTTATATTTAATTAAACATCGAGTCGTCATTATTGAAAAATTTGAAAAAAAAAAACTATTTGGTATAGGCGCACCCCTGGGGTGCGCCTATGTCCAATAGGCGCGACCCCGGGGTGCGCGTATACATAGTTTGCTAAAAAAAAAATTTCGAGGTATACTTTTTCAAATACTTTTCCTAATATATCTACTTTTTGAAAAAGTTCGATAATAGTCAGTCCGACAAAGTGGTAGTCATTTGCTTGAAACCTAGCATAAATGACCGCACATACATGATACAAAAGATAAACACGAACAACATCATGCTAAACACGAACAACATCATGCTAAACACGAACATCATGTTAAACACGAACAATTCATCCAATTCATCCAACATTGATTTAAGAAAATAGTCATCCCTTCAACATTGATTTTGATGAACTATCATCCTTCACCAAACGATTATCAGCAGCATTTTCCTCCTGTAAATGTGTCCCCATGGTCTCTACCCAATTTTCTTCCTCCACTTGATCCACCACCTGCTCACTCTCTGCCTCGTGATGATGATGTTCTGGAAAGGTCTCAGCTATCAAACGCAAGCAAGCACAAGATTTTACCCTCAGCAAAGCACCTCATTGAATAGCTCATACATTTGTAAGAACAATCTCTACAAATTGAGTGCAGTATGTATAACTCTAGCTTCATGCAGGCTTCAACAACAATAATTCAACAATTTAACATCCAGAGTGAATTGTATACTACCATGCACTTTTCTTCATTGAAAAATAAGACTCTTTACAAGGCCGTTTCATAATTCAGTGTTCATCGTGATGTTATTTGAGTTCTGATGCAATACCTGAATAGATTGTAAGACTTTGCTGAATTTGTTCCTATCAAAATTCGTACAAGATCTGATACGCATCATCAAATTGCAGTTTAATTAGCAGTAGCATTATAAACGAACAATTAAACAATCAGAGGGTGAGGAGGGAACTATTCATCTTCAATCAGTGGCTTGTAGAACATTTCATAAGCCTCAAGAACTTCGAGATACCACATCGATTCTCGATCTGGAAATGCAGAGAGATCAACCATCTTGTGCACCTGCGGATTCAATTGATCAATCAGTTGCAGTTAGAGGCAACGTTCTGATAAAAATCGAGGAAAATGCGAGGCGCTTCTATTTACCTTGATCATTGGGAGCTCCCCTGCTCGAATGAAGTAACCTCCGACCACCATGACATACATTCCTATTTACATTCCAAAGAGAAGAGTCAGTATCTTTTGTTGGAGAGAGAAGCGAAGAGTGAATGGAGCTGCTTGATAAAGCCTACCTACGGTCCACTGGCGGAGACGGAACTCGCCGGAGATAGCGAGCTCGACGATTCCGGTTCCGTCGTCGAGAAGCAGCCGACCCTCATCACGAGCAGAAGAATCGCAGAGGAGATTGATGCTGTATATTCTTCTGGACAGCTTCAGTCCTGCGTTAAGGCAGGGGGCACGCTCGGTAATTCAGCAAACAGTGGAGGGCAGAATGGTCATTCGATCATGGAATCCGAATTCCAAGCCTTCTTGGCTTAAGAATTCTGAGGTTTTGACCCGGAATACCTAAGCCCACACCGCCTAGAATCCATATGCATGGAATATGCAATTCCATGAAACGAACATGGGCTTACGGAATCCGTAAGCCCAAATCCTTGCCATGAGAAGAACGGGCCATTATTCTTCTTTTCATTTTTTCCATCACGTCGGGGCTCTAGAATAGCACTTGGAGAGGTTGATACCAGGAAATTAGCTTCAGTGTTTGCCCTCTCTAGGTCTATGAAACCTTTGGCCCTTACTGTTAGCTCTTCTAGTGTCTCTATTTCTTGAACACGGTAGCTGTTGTGCAATTTTCTTGCGGCTTTGTTAGTCCATTATGGTGTGGTGCGGTTATAGAGAATTCAAACATGATTACGAGGTCAAGAAGGAATGTTGTTTTTGTTTTAATTGTTAGGGGTGTGGAATCATGTGGAATGATGTTAATGTTTCATCGTTGTTATGTTGAATTTTAATGTTTAGCCAGTGATGTGAATGTTAATGTTGAATGATATGAATGTTGCATGATGTTAGTGTTATATATTTTTATTGTTGGTAATATAGATTTATGTATTTTTTAAAATAAGATTTTAGGTCATTTATTATATTACATGTGTAGAATGGATATGGGTATACGAGTAAAACCATGGTTAATAACCACAGTTATTTTAATGATTATGAATTGAAAATTGTACTTGTAATGATTATGATTATGGTTATGGTATGTGATTTAAAAATATGGTATGATTATGATATTTTTCATACTCTAACCATGGATTTCAAATTTTTGGATTTGTTTTCTTCCAATTTTGACCCCTATTTAAAAATTAATTATCAAACTAACCTTTATATTTTATTTTTAAAAAAAATGACCATATAGTTCGCATAATTAACTTTTTTATAGTTAAACATACGAACCTGGTTCGCGCATACGGTCATTTTTAGAAAAATTAAAATATAAGAATCAATTTAATAATTAATTTTTAAATATGGATTAAAAATGTTTTTAAAAAAAAACTAATTTCTGGCCTGTCCATAGTAAATACTAAATGGGCCTTTGAATGGAAATAAAGGCTAAACGAGGTTATCTTCTGTCCTGGTGTTTTGGCGGGAAAGAAAAGGCACATCCTTTATGTTTTCCCGCTACAACCAGTTGTTCTTTCTCTTCAGTCTTCACCACCGCTCCAGTCTTCGCTGCTCTCCGTAATTACTCTGCACAGTGCGCACTGTATTCTTCTATCCTTCGCATTTGGGCGCTTGAGGAAACCAAAGATGGAGACCTATTTTGTTGATAGAAAGGCGGTACAGGTCGAGAATGTCTTCCTCGAGTTCCTCAAGAGGTAAATCCGATGCTACAGGTTCATTTCACACGACCTGAACTGTACACAATCATCTCTGGTTCTGGATTAATTGATTCTTTGTTGGTAATCAAATTTACAGCTTTAGGGTGGATCCCAATTCAAGAGGGCCTCCCCATTACGAGGGGGAGATCGAAGCTATGCGTGCAATCGAATCTAGCACCCTCTTCGTCGACTTCTCTCACGTCATGCAATTTAGCGACCTCCTTCAATCCGCCATTTCTGATGAGTACTTCAGGTAATTTCTCTCAGTTCGAATTTCGGAGCAATAATGGCCGCTGTTGAACTCATCAGGCTTTATTCCACAAATTTACTTCAGTCTCTGCTCCTCTTAGGTTTGAGAGTTACCTGAGGAATGCTTGCAAGAGGTTTATGATGGATCAGGGACACACATACAATGCGGAGGATAATGTGAACAAGGATTGTAATATTGCCTTCTACAATCTGCCTTCTATTAAACGGTATGTTTCATTCTCCTACGTTTGTTGGGATTTTATCAATCAACGGATCTTTACCCACATAGAGTTGAAGTCGTTATATTCGTGTTTAAATGAATTTTGTTTTGCTATGATATGGTGACTGGAATCTAAAGATGCAATAATCTCACTGCTCAATAATTCTTCAAGCTTTGATTTTGAAATTGGTCTGTCTTGCCCAATTGGAATTTCTCTCTCGGGGTTCACTAATTATGAAAAAAATTCAGGTTGCGAGAACTCACGGCCACAGAAATTGGGAAACTTGTGTCAGTAACAGGGGTTGTCACCCGTACAAGCGAGGTGCGGCCTGAACTTCTTTATGGAAACTTTAAGTGCTTGGATTGTGGAAATGTCGTCAAGAACGTAGAGCAGCAATTCAAGTACACCGAGGTTGGAATATTTGCTCATGTCATGCGTATAGTGAACATGTTTTTTTGTCTTTCTGAATGTTGTTATTTGTTGCTAAATGAGCTGTCAATTGCAGCCAACAATCTGTGTGAACATTGTATGCTTAAATAGAACAAGGTGGGCGCTGCTTCGTCAAGAGAGCAAATTTGCAGATTGGCAGAGGGTGAGAATGCAGGAGACCTCCAAAGAGATTCCTGCCGGATCTCTTCCCAGATCAATGGATGTTATCCTCCGTCATGAGATTGTCGAGCAAGCTAGGGCCGGTGACACGTGCGTACTTCTTCAATTCCTCCTAGCTAACCTTTAATAAATCAATAATTCATACAAAAACTTTCCAAAAGTCTAAATCATTCATCTTTGAAGTAAATTTGAAAGAAGTGCATCGTCTTGTGTTTCTGCCCTCTTCATTTGTTATCATTCTTACAGCATGAGGCTAACTTCATCCTTTTCTAATTTGAACCTGCAGAGTCATTTTTACTGGAACTGTTGTTGTGATACCTGACATTATGGCGTTGACCTCCCCTGGTGAGAGAGCAGAGTGTCGTAGGGAAGCTCCACAGCGCAGTGCATCCACTGCTGCAAATGAGGGTGTAAGAGGCCTTCGAGCATTGGGCGTGAGAGATCTTTCCTATCGCCTTGCTTTCATTGCCAATTCAGTACAGGTGCTTTTTCTTTGAGATTTTATATTATTATATTATATTATGGTTAACCAACTCTACATAAATAATCTCTCTTTTGATTGATTTAGATTTCAGATGGTAGAAGAGATATTGACATCAGGAACAGGAGGAAGGATGGCAATGATGATGATATCCAGCAGTACACTGTTAGTCTCCAATTTGCTTGAGAAGTTTCTTTGTTCAAAACATGTGTTTTAAAGGGATTCCATGTATTATTGTAGCGTTTGTCATAAGTTTAAATTCATATCAGTGTTTGAAACAAAGGAAAAAAGATGAGTTGGGAATCATTTACTCTGTGTAATAAGCTAGAACTTCCGTTGACTTACTGTTTTCTTGCAGGAACAAGAACTGGAGGAAATCCAAGCAATGAGGAACACTCCTGATTTCTTTAACAAGCTTGTGGACAGCATTGCTCCTAATATTTTCGGTCACCAGGATATCAAGAGAGCAATCATCTTGATGCTCTTGGGGGGCGTTCATAAATTCACCCATGAAGGCATTAATCTGAGAGGCGATATCAATGTCTGCATAGTTGGAGATCCTAGCTGTGCAAAGTCTCAGTTTCTAAAGTATGCTGTCTGTTTACAGTTACTCATCTAATACTAATAAATACTGTCAAGGAATTCTAACTTTCTCCTTTTTCATTGTTGGTGTTTGCTTTCTTACTCAGATATACTGCAGGTCTTGTTCCAAGATCTGTCTATACATCAGGAAAGTCATCATCTGCTGCTGGATTGACTGCTACCGTTGCAAAAGAACCCGAGACAGGGGAATTTTGCATTGAGGTACAATATAACCCTTGTTGTATCTGATTAAGTTGTTAATGAATGAAGAACAATGCCATCATTGAAAGGCTTCTAAATCTTTTCTTGTATATTAGGCGGGTGCACTTATGCTTGCAGACAACGGCATTTGCTGTATTGATGAATTCGATAAAATGGATACCAGAGATCAGGTACGTCATTTACTTTGTGCTTTCTTCATACATTCATGTCATCAGTGCTCAGAATAACTGAAACATAAATTGGTTTTGAAGGTTGCAATTCATGAAGCAATGGAACAGCAGACAATTAGCATAACCAAAGCTGGTATTCAAGCAACTTTAAATGCACGAACAGCTATTCTAGCTGCTGCTAACCCCACTGGTGGCAGATATGACAAATCTAAGCCTCTCAAGGTAAGAACATAGAAATTAACTCAACAAAAAGGTTTAATTTTGGGTGGTGGGAATGATTTATATTGTTTTAGATTAGATATGCTTAAATTTTGTTGTATAGATTCAGATATTAAAACGTAACTATAATGGTTTCCTCTTTATCAGTACAATGTGGCTCTTCCTCCTGCCATCCTCTCAAGGTTCGATCTGGTATATGTTATGATTGACGATCCTGATGATGAGATCGATTACCATATTGCTCATCATATTGTGAGAGTTCATCAGAAGCACGAAGAGGCATTGTCTCCAACATTCTCCACGGCACAGCTGAAGCGTTTCATTGCATATGCCAAAACTTTGAAGCCTAAGGTTTGGTCTCAACTTCATTCTACTCTGCGTACATTTTGGTGTAGCAGGATTTATAACAAAGCTATTGGTTTGCAGCTGAGCTCTGAAGCAAGAAAATTACTGGTGGAGTCTTATGTTGCTCTTCGTAAAGGAGATACTACTGTTGGGAGCAGAGTCGCTTACCGCATGACAGTCAGGCAACTCGAGGCTCTTGTTCGACTCTCAGAAGCAATTGCTCGGAGTCATCTGGAAACCTTGGTACTTTTACTTCTCTCATTTCTTATTGTAGATGTCTCCCTCGTGAATTGGTGACTTGATCTTCTCAATGGTATTAAAGGTACAATCACGCCATGTTCGGTTAGCAGTGAGGCTGTTGAAAACATCCATTATAAGGTGAGACATATTCCAAATATTATAATGTTCCGATCACCCCTTTAATAAGCATTAGCCACGAATAATCACAATTTCTGTTGTGCAGTGTGGAGTCTTCTGAAATCGATCTGTCTGAGTTTCAAGATGGAGGTGTAGAGGAGCGGGATGGTGGAAGTGATGGAAATGGTAATGGTAATGGTAATGGTACTCAAGATGATAACCAACCCAGAGATGGTTCATCCGAGCCTGCACCTGAAAATGCAGGTGTGCATAGATCAAGAGATTCTTTTTTTGTTTCTTTGAAGATTCTTTCATTTTCCCTTTTCCTACAAGGGTTTGTATCTTGCAGGAGACACGAACGGCAAGGTGAATCGTGAAAGGAAGAAACTAACAATCAGTGATGAGTATTTCCAGAGAGTTACTCAAGCCCTCATTATGCGTCTCAGACAGCACGAAACAACTGTAATGCAAGACGGTAAGCACAACAAAACCTGCTTCGCCATGACCTTTCTCTTTGAAATTGATCTCTTTTTTGGTAGAAAGATGTGATTTGTATACCTTGTTTCGGTCAATTTCATGCCTCTTGATTGATTGGCATGTGAGGTGATTTGTAGGAACTGGACTTGCTGGAATGAGACAGAGGGACTTGATCCAATGGTATGTTGATCAGCAGAATGAGAAGAACAACTACAGTTCCATGGAGGAGGCTGCCAATGAAGTGACCAACTTAAAAGCGATCATTGAGGTATGAATCATTAATTCTAACTACGATCAAAGTAACAAACTACCATTTATCTGCATCCATTTTTTTGTGCAGAGTCTGATACGACGAGAGGGACATCTGATTATTCTAGACAGTGGTAACCAAGCAGCAGAGGAGAGTGGTGGTGCAACGAGACCGGCCTCGAGGAATGACAGAATCCTCTCAGTGGCCCCTAACTATGTTGTTGATTAGTTCATGATACATTTTATAGTTTTTTCTAGTATGCTTAACTTGTATTGTCTGTACGGAAAATGAAAGATGTGCTCTCAATGCCGCCTTAAACAAACGTGATCCAGAGATGGCAACTATTGCAATCAAATTTATATTTAAGCACACCATGGAATTTCAATGCCAGTCCACGGAACTGAAATCTTCAGATGTGCCCAGAAAAATTTATTAATCCACAAGTTTAATACAATGAACTGAGACTAAAAAATTGAGTTTAAACTTGATATTTCTGGTGCCATACAGTACATATTAACCCGTTCACATAATAAATGTCAATAGCAGCACTTTAGCACGATAAAGTAAACAAGAAAGAGAGGCTTCTGGTATCATCCGTCTTTATTTGTCTGTTGTTGTCCCTGCCTCTGAAGGAGTTCGTGTTGTCATCTGGTCAACAGCATGCACTGTGTTCTGAAGCTCCTCCCATATTGCTTTGTAAACCATCCTCTGTCGATTCACAGCGGATTGTCCCTCAAAACATGAAGCCACCACATCGATGCTACAGTTGAAAGGGAGACAGAAAATGTGTCAAAACACAGGACACTGAGCCATATTCGAAGCAGCAGCAGCAGCAGCAAGCAATGACATCAATGTTCACAAATGCTTCATCTATGCATTTAACTAAGTTAAAGTCATCAAAGACAGGTTCATATATCAAGAATCCAAGATAGCTCATGTCGATTGCTAGACAAAATAGAAATAACTCTACCATTCAACAATAAGCAGTATGTTGGTAAATTTAAGAAACAACAATACAGGGCAAAACGGAAACTAGTCCATTCGCTAACCTGACATGGCGGCCATCCCCATTTGCGTCCTTGACAGTAACTGATTCAGCATTCAGCTGCTCCGTAATCTATTATTCCATTAAGTTAAGCTCAGTTGATAGCATGATAATGATGTAATAACAATACAGGCAATGAGTTTCATTAAGAAAACAACAGAATATCAAACAAATCAGGCCCTGCTCATAGTTAAGGACTTGCAACAATTCTGTTCCCTAGAAGTACAGACTAAAGGATCCTGAAATTAATTCCGGAGTTAGTAGATCATCCTCTGTTATCTTATTATATTACCTTACCAACGTAGATCACGGAAAAAATGGGAATGCATTATGCTTGTTCATAGTACATACTTCAATATAGGAGGCAAGAAATAACCCCTATAAGGATTTAAGTACCCACCAAGACTAAGAGAGACAGACACACAAGCAGGAAAATATATAGATTTAAGAGCCTTCCACTATTATAATGTCAAACATCAATGTGTGCTCAAACTATTTGCTCCCTTGTCAGGTAAACAGTTGGAAGAAGGGTTTCCTCATGAATATAGCAAGATAACTAATCAAGTTCGACCGAGAGGCTATCCAACATGTTAACATTCGGAAGCTTGATATAGAACCAAATGCCTAGTTTTGTATTTCAATTAGTACACATTGTTGTGGTCAACAACTCAAGATTCCTATCTGATGAAAGGGGATGCAGTCAATTGTTTCCATTGCATTCAAATTCCAACTCTGCTGAAACATTTTATCTTTACAAATTCGTGCCTAGATGAAGAGTGCGAGTGATGTCTATGACAGTAAGGTGAATTGTCTATTGATTGTAAAAGAGTGGGACAAAAGAGCTCTAATTGGAAATTATTAAAATAAAAAATGCAATTCTGAAACCAATAGTCGTCCTATCCTATTCCATTCTACTCAATTAAGAGAATAACGTCGAGTCCTCGACGAATAAATCGATCAGTATAGATGATATAGCAGAACATTTTTTAGTGGAAGACGCAAAAACAAACCTTGTTCTCCATGGACTGCATGAGAGGGGAATCGATGGAGCCTGCATCGTTGACATGCGCAGCTCGGACAATGAATCTGGAAGGTAAACGCGATTCATACTTGTTACCATACGCTACGGCGACCGGAAGCCGGCGTTGGATTCTTCCGCCGGGAAGCCTCGCCGCCGACTGATTACGAACGAAACAATGGTTCCAAACCCCGACCTGAGGCCCGTGCTGAAGTTGGGATACTATGAAAGAGAGAGGGTTTTGAACTTGACGGAGCAGCTGGAGACGATTGCGCGATGCTGATACTGAAGCAGATACAGAAAGGGGCCTCACCACGATACTCGCCATTTCTGCAGGACTGAAATAGCTTCGACTCTCCAATGGTTTTGCTTTCTAACAAAAATGCATCTTTTTCTTCTTTTGGTTTAGGAAAACCTTCCGGACGGATTCATGAGTTTCGGCCTAGGGGTGTTATCGAACCGAGTCAAGCGGTTAGTATAAATGTTGAGCTGTGTTAGTATGATAGTATCCATGCATAGGCACGTTGTGACAAATATACCAAAACATGATGTGTTATATTGATATTTTATCCATTACCAAGTAATTCATGTGATCATGCTCATTTATTTCATGTTGGTTGTATGTACTAGCATGATTGTTTGTTTTTTTAAACTCCATGTATGAGTAAAACCCTAAGAACATGAAAACTTGGTTAGTTATCTTAGAGATTATTTGTATAGACTCCATGTATAACTCAATCATAAAATCATGTTTACTTGTTTAATGCTTATGATCTAACAAATATGATACATGTTTGTAAGATATTCATTTTTAAGTTAAAACATGATTTTATGTTGTTTGGTTGATGTGAATGGAGTGCTTGATTTAATTAACTAAGGGTGAATTGTCAATTTCCCCCTAAAGTTTGGACCAAAATTAAGATTCCCCCATAATGTTTAAAATTTTAAATTTTAGTCCTAATGTTTGGACCGGATAAAAAATCCTCAAAATTCGCCAGTTGACCGTTTATTACTAACAGAATGGAGATCATGTGCGAGACACATGCTATTTTAATTTTTGTAAGTAGCCAAACTGTCATTATCCTCTTCCACTGTTACTTGAAGAGCTTGATTTTGATTCCAGTATGCAACTCTTACGAAGAAAAATTATCAATGTAAGTAAAATTATCGTATCAATTTGCTAATAAAAGCTTACATTGATACTGGAATTATCAATTTGATTCCACTCTGAAACTCTATACCTCTCTATTTGCTAATAAAAGCTTCAAGTTACCGAATCCACCAACAGTGGCCTTCTCATCTGTATCTACCTAACTGGGCAACGGTCGGAGCTCCATCTCTGGTGTTCATCCTGAGCTGAGGAATGATGTTGTATTATGTAGAGGTTCCATGCTGCTAGAATTAGCAGCTTCCGGTGACCTCCTGACCTCCCAGCCACGAAGGACCAGACCCTGCCCTTTTTCTCGCGTTTCGAACATGTCTTCCTCGAGCCACTTCTCTAACTCGGGTCCCTGGAGGGCTCCTCTAATGACATAGATGAAGGGACTCCCCGAAGCTTCGAGCCCTAACCCTAGCTCTATCATCTGCCGACATGGGACCCGATTAAGACTTCCTAAGCAGCAGCAGATCACTGACCCTATTGGTTGCGAGTCTAACCAGTTTGTTATAACCATGTTGTCGAAAGAAGATCTGGATTTATGTCCTCTCTGCAACATGTCTCGTATGTTGTCGTTGCATAGAGATACTGGGTCGACGCACCATACCTTGTCGTTCATGAGCTTCCGGCAGAGCGTAGCGAATTGGGTCTCCATTTCCTCAAAGCTATTGACTACAGCGTCGTAGGCTTCATTTTCAGACGCCCTGATCTCTTCCCTACAGTCCAGCGTGACCTTCACCACCGAGGAAGAAGAAAGGTGGGTAATGGAGGGTAAATTTGTAATTTCAAACTAAAAAAAAACATGTCAATCACATGATGGGTTTTCGTCTGAACTAAACGGAAATTGGACAGAAAGGGGAAATTTTTCATTTGTCCAAACATTAGGACTAAAATTTAAAATTTTAAACATTAAGGGGGAATCTTAAATTTGGTCCAAACTTTAGGGAGAAATTGACAATTAACCCATTAACTAAATTAATTTTTATTAAGTGTACTTTGGGCAATGATTGAGAATATATTATTGGACTTTTGACTCTGAGATATACTTGCATTAATTGATTTGTTAATAAGGAAGTTGAGTATCACATGTGTATGTATGTTGAACAGTGAATCTTGCATGCCTTATTTTTATATGTGGATCCTGACATTATCCTTTTTGTGTGTGAAGGAATACATCACCCCTCCGGTTGTCATCAGACTCGATTGTGTACTGAAGTTAAATGGTGATAACTATGAAGTCTAGCAGAAGAAAGTTAAGTACTTAATCCAAAAAATAGTAATTCTGGAAACCATATCCAGTAACATGGAAGAGCTTATAGCCAGGAATATGGCCCAGCAAAGGCAAAAAATGAAAGTATATTAAACATGTAAAGAGGAGAATCGCACCGCATGCATCATTTTACTAAGTTCACTAGGTGATGATGTATTTAGGGAATTTCAAGGTTGTCAAAGTGCAAAGACGCTTGGGAATACCTTGAGAAATAAATTTATTTTCTATTACATAAAATGGATACAATTCCAAACTATGAGATAAGCCTCCTACAAGAGACACCTTGAACAATCACTGAAGTTATATATTTGGCACATGATCGGTATGATAGTTGAACTCAGATGCGCTTGTCATGTTCTCACTCAAAATAGCAACTCCAAGTAGTGATATGTTCATTACACGATTTGTGGATGCATTTTAAATACAGATATCCCACTCTGATTGGGCTACCACTTCAAAAAAAAGATCAAGGACTCCTAAAATTTAAAGAAAAAAAGCATAAAGTAAACGAACTGTCTGGGTTGCATGTGGCAACTTTTTCCAAATTCGAACAGAGATCTAAAAGGAAAGATCGTGGTGAGAAAGATGAGCTTGCTGAGTTCAGTCAGAAACAAAAGACCATTGAAATTTGTGAGTGGAAACGTCCACATAGTGTCAAGATGGCTAAAAGAAAGTGTTATAGTTGTAACCAGAAGGGTCACAACTCATAAGATTACACTGCACCGAAGTGTAGAGATTGAGCCATAGATATGAAGTATTAACATTTGATCTTTTTAATTCAACTTAAGCATGATGAGGTGGAAAACTCGAAAGTTGTCGCCGAATGAGTTGGTGTTCGCAAACTATGTTTATGTGAGAACTGAATCACCAATGTTTAATTGATTAGTCAAAGTATTGATTTTCAATCTGTGTTTCGATTATGCTCAAGTATATTTCATTTACAGTATTCATGAATTTGAGTTTGTAACATATATGGTCAATTCCGACGAATTTATTTAACATTGAACTTGCATGATTCATTCTTGTCATGATATCAATATATTCGTATTATAATTTTTGATATATCGTATAATACGGTCAATTTGAAAATCAAAACTTAACGCCTAGTTAGTGTCATGTATGTCATAATTAAATTATCTATAAACTGTGATTATTTTTTTAAAAAAATATATACTTAAAAAATTCACCTAATTCATTTTATCATTCCGGTCAAATTATTGAACAAACAATGTTATGTTAAAAATTTAATTATATATCTAATAAAAAAAATACAAAAAAATAGAGTAGGTAGATAATTGAGTTTCACCATAAATATTGTTAATGCTGTTGAGTTTGGATTTACGGGGTCTAAGTAGATTTTTTTAAAGTTAAATTTTCAGATCTCAACTTAGGGCAAAGCATATGGTCAATCCGTAAATCCAAACTTAATATTGGTTTGCATCATTTGCATCATAATTAAAATATCTACTCACTCTATTTTTTTAATAGATACATAATTTAAGTTTTAATTAAATATTGTGTCATAAAAAAATAGGAATGACATGTCATTCCTTGATGCAACACACTTCCCAGGGGTGCGTGTTGTGCAACAATACACACCCTTAGGTTGCTCGTATATCATAACTGGATCGGACCGTCGGTTGGATCGGGTCCGACTGGACGAACAGCCTGGTTCAGACAAAAGACCAAAATGCATAGTGAATTTGGTTTAATCGGTGTATACCGACTGGTTCTTGCTGTTCTTTTTTTACCAGTGTTCTCATTTTTGACCGAGGTTCTTCAACCATTCTCAATATATATATATATATATATATATATATTAATTTGGCTAGAATGTATACAATTATGACAAGTAATATTTTTAACACATTTTCTCACTCCTAATGTTAAATTCATAACTTCTTATTGGTCTACATTTTTCATGCGTATCTGACATGTCATGTAACTCACTTCAAAATCCTCCAAACCTTCTAGTTCATTCTCCACATAAGTTACAAAAATTCAATAATTTCTCCCTCTTTCACATGTGAATTTATTAATTTATTTTATTTAAATACTAAATTTTATAATATTATGTTTCATATAAAACAAGTAAGTACACAAATGAAATTTTCCTATTAAGTTTTATTTCTAAGACTAAATTATAATTAATTTTATGTATTGCATATATTTTTCTAAATTAATAGTTACATGTCTAACATTATGTACACAATTATAATTATGCATGCAATATAACTTTTAACACATATATAAAAAAATTATTAATATTATCAGTATAGTTTCTTAATATTTTTTATATAGTTATGTAGAGCTTCATTTTTAGAAATAATGTCTACTTAATACGCATGTGAATTTATAATTTATTATTATTATTTTTATTGAAGTTCTAAAATTGGTAATATTATACTTTATAAAAAATCTATTAATTTAACATTATAAAGTTTGTTATTAAAATTTTGTTGCTATCATCAAATTATAACTAATTTGTTGTGCTATTTATCCTTTTTATAAATTTATATATAGTTCTTTGTCTAATTTTATGTACTCTATTATATTTATATGATACAATATAAAATTTAATACATGAAGAATTAGGGTTGGGCAATAAGTATATTTTTCATAAAAGTAAGTACAATTTACATAAGTCCATAAAAAAAATCACATAGTTATAATGTTGAAAGTATTTATGTTTACATTACTGATAGTTCAATATTTATCTATTTATAAAATTAGTCGAGTTTAAAAATAAAGCTCTACAAAACTATAAAAAAAGAACATATTAAGAAAATATAATGATAATATGAATATGTACTTACTTACTTTATTATTTAATTATAATTACGCATGCAATTTAAAATTTAACACATTAACAAAAAAATATTATTAATTCATTTTCTTAGTACTTTTTCTTATATAGTTCTATGGAACTTTATATTTAACTATTTTTAGATTTAAATTATTTCATGGATTAAAAAATATTATTGTATAATTGAACAAAAGTAAACGTTACTATTAACAAAAATAAATATATTTTAACTAATACTTATAACCTGTTTTTTAAAACAAGTATACGATAATAATAAAATGTATTAAAATATCAAAATTAAGTTAAAATTAAAATTTAACATCATATAAAATTGATATGATGTTAATTTGTAATTTTAACTTATGAATAAAAATGAATATGATTAAAAATGAATTATCAATAATTAATCATATTCATTTTTATTATCGAATTTTAAACTTTCAGTTATTTTAATAAAAAACATACTTAATCCTTATATTTGATAATATATATTAATCGTATAGTCTAAATACAAATGCAATTATTATTAAAAGAATAATATATTTACTAATATTTTTAACATTTTGTTAAATGCAATTCAAATATTAAAATTAAATTTAAAATAGTAACTAGCATTACATAAATGATTATTGATATTTAATTTTACCATCAACTTATGTACTTTTCAATTATTTTTATGAAAACAAATACAATTAATCTTTATGTTTTGTACTATTCTTGGTATAATGGAAATATAAGTGTAATTACTATTAAAAATAATATTTTTACTATTTTATTGACAATTTCTAAAATGTAATTTATTTGTACTTTTTATAATATAATAAGAATTTATAATATATTAAATAACTCTAATATGATCATTAAATGTTTTTTATCATATATATATACTTATTAGTAATTATATATATAAATATCGCCCAAAGCGCGAACCAAATTTCCAGTATACAATTATTCTCATTTTGACCGAGGTTCAAAAGGAGGACTCTTTTTTTGTTCAAACAAAAGGAGGACTCATTCGCTTCAATTCTCAATATTTTTTTTATACTAGTGATATGAACCGCTTGGTCCACTAGTGAACCAATGGTCCGAACTGAGAAACGTTCCTAATTGGTTCGAAAACTAGTCCGATTCTAATAACTATGCCCGTATGTACATTTTCCAATATATATATATATATATATAAATATATATTTACTTTCCTAAATATTTTTTTAAGGGTTAAATACCAAATAGCTACCACAATTTTGAACGTTTTACAAATAGCTACCTACACTTTGACAATTGGGGCAATTAGTTACCTAGTTAACTTTTCCGTTAAATATGGACGGAAAATGACGTGACAATACATGATTGATCCTTAATTTTAAAAAACTAAATAATTTTTTAAAAATACCAAAAAAATATGTTATTTTTTTAAAAAATTGGAAAAACAATATAGAAAATAAGAGTTTTTAATATAATACTTTTATTAAAAATATGAAATACAAAAATAATAAATAATTAACTTTTTATTTTGTTTCATATTTTTAATAAAAGTATTATATTAAAAACTTTTATTTTCTCTATTGATTTTCGCATTTTTTGCAATTTTTTGTATTTTTAAAAAATCAGTTAGTTTTTAAAATCATGTATCAATCATGTGTTGCCACGTCATTTTTCGTCTATATTTAACGAAAAAGTTAACTGAGTTAACTATTTACACATTTGTCCAAAGTTGAGGTAGCCATTTTTTAAAATTTAAAGTTGAGGTAGCTATTTGTAAAACTGTCAAAGTTCGGGTAACTATTTGGTATTTTATTATTTTTTAAATTATATTTATTTTTTAAAAAAATTATAAAAAACTGCTAGTTGGTCGGACCCCACATCAATTAGATCGGTTCACCAGAACCGATTAAAGTTGGGAAGCGGGGTTGTTATGGCGGAAAACTGAGAAGGGTTTCTTTAACTGCTGAAGGCGGTGACTGCCGCCTCTGAAGAAGATCAATTGAAGCTGGAAAGATGATGGCTTCTGCGTGTATAACCATAACCAGGGTCTACTCCCGCTCCAATGGCGTCATTTCTCGCTGTGTTCGTCGTCCTCTTCGTTCCAGCTTCAACCACGCGCCGTTTTCTTCTTTGTGTAGAACTTCCAGGACTTGCATTCACTGCTACTTGACTACTTCTTGCGTTTCTCTTAGCTGTATCGTTACTTCTGACTGCTACTCTACTACGCCCTTAAGCCATGGAAGATCGGTTTCAACTTCAGCTATCAGTGATGCCGTTAAAGCTGAAGTGGAGACGATCGGTAATCCAGTTGCAGAGGACGAAAATTCATGTCTGTCGATAGAGTCGGCATTGGACTCAGTTGTGAAGATATTCACCGTCACCAGCAGCCCCAACTACTTGCTTCCATGGCAGAACAAGCCTCAGCGAGAAACTATGGGTTCTGGTACTTTACTGCCTTTTCTTATAAGATTTTATGTCTGTTCTGAATGATAATTTCAAGAAGGCATACGTTCTAACATGTTGCGGACCAAATGAAGGATTCGTTATTAGTGGAAAAAAGATTATTACAAACGCACATGTGGTTGCCGATCAGACGTTTGTTCTAGTGAGGAAGCATGGTTGTCCGACCAAGTTTAGAGCGGATATTCGAGCCGTTGGTCATGAATGTGACTTGGCGATTCTTGAAGTTGAAAGTGAAGAATTCTGGGAGGGCATGAAGTTCTTGGAACTTGGAGACATTCCCCTTCTGCAAGAAGCTGTAGCAGTCGTTGGATATCCACAAGGTAACTTTTTTTTTTTGGTCACTTCCACAAGGTAACTAGGTCTGAGTTTGTTCTGTTAAATTCAATCAACATATTCTCTTGGTGATAATTCAATTATTTGCACTTTTGTTAATGCCAGACAGCGTGGTTAAATAATCTGCAGATTTGAATAATGTTGTTTATAAATACTAAGGGTTTATTGTACATTTGATTTGCTTCAAATTTTGATCCTCATTGTTGAAGTTGATAGTGTAGTTTGCTGTTGTTGCGTATGCATCTGATGTTGCTCGCTGTAGTTTCTTTCTGTCGCCTCCTCCAGTTACTTGCTGTTGTGTGCTTCCTAGTTGGTCTGAACTCTGAAAGTCATCTGTTTAATTTGGTCTTCGTTTACAACTATCTACTCTTCTAGTTTATCGGGGTTTTAGAACTAAAGATATAGTTTGGCGTCATCAGGGATTGTATGTGTTCTTTTCGTTGCTAAAATTGTATGTGTTTTACTGTTTTTCCATTTAACAATGTTAATTATACGAGTTAATTATGTTAAAATCATTGCATTTATTTGTGCTAGTCTTTTGACTAATATAATTTACTTGACATTCGCAGGAGGGGACAATATTTCCATTACAAAAGGTGTTGTATCCAGAGTGGAACCAACTCAATATGTACATGGTGCAAGTCAACTTATGGCAATTCAAATAGATGCAGCTATAAATCCAGGAAATAGTGGGGGTCCTGCAATTATGGGTGATAAAGTTGTCGGTGTAGCTTTCCAGAATCTTTCGAATGCAGAAAATATTGGGTGGGTTAGTCTTACAGACATCCCTTAATACTCTAATTATCGATTTTGAGGTATAGGAACTACTGAAGCAGAGGCAAAGTCATATCCTAACCAACAAAATCATGAAAAACAAGAATTATGAAAAACAAGAATCATGTTACCTTGAAGGGTATCAAATGGATTTCAAACAATGTTGCTGCAGTATGCTGAGTTCTTGCTTTTTTCTTTTGCAGTTACATTATTCCAGTTCCAGTGATAAGACAATTTATTGGTGGTGTTGAAGCAACTGGAAAATACACTGGATTCTGTTCTCTCGGCTTATTATGCCAGACCACTGAGAACTTTCAACTTCGTAAACACTTCAAAATGTCGCCCGAAACAACTGGGATACTAGTAAACAAAATTCATCCTCTTTCACATGCTCATGGGATACTTAAGAAAGACGATATTGTCCTCGCATTTGATGGGGTCCCCATAGCAAATGATGGAACAAGTAAGTCTGAAATACTTGTGGGTGATCCTTTTTAAACTAACTAATGTAGAATTACCATGGTATGTATGATGGCTTATTTTTGTGTTATAACTTATAGGACCTCATATACTCGGTGACTGTAGCCTTAAAAGAGCTTCTCCTTTCCTTACCAATGGAATGATAGAAAATGCTTAGCGAAATAGTATAACTACTTGCTTAATCAAAACGAAGATCTTGTTGATATTTGAGAGACTAAATTTCCTTGATAATTGCTTAAAAAAGAAGAGTAAAGTATATATATACATGTGAGTGTTAGCTTCTAGATTCTAAGGCGCACTCTCATAGGTCTATAATAACTCACTTACTTCTAGTCTCACTCTCTTAGGTGTTTAAATAATTAAATAATTTATATAGTTCTAGATTCTTCTAACCCTATATAATTCTCAGTAATTCTAGATATTTGTAACACTCCATCTCAAGCTGGAGCATACAAATCGTATGCACCATGGTTGTTACTTGTTACAAATATATAGTCCCTAATCTCCACCGAGTGATTTTGTGAAAATATATGCTAGCTAATTATTAGACTTCTTTGTATAAGACTTCTCTTTGATGAAGTGACAATCAATCTCTATATGTTTTGTTCTCTCATGAAAAATGGGATTTGATGTTATATATATAGTTGCTTGGTTATCACAACACAATTTCATTGGTTTATTATCTCCAATCCTCAACTCTTGAAGAAGTTGTTTAATCCAAATAAGTTCACACGTATCAACAACCATGACTCCATACTCTGCTTCTGCATTGAAACCACCAACAATATTTTGCTTCTTACTTTTCCAGCAGACTAGATTTCCTTCAACAAAAACACAATATTCAGGCGTGAACCTTCTATCTACTGGAGATCCTACAAATCAGCATCACTCTATATGATTAAAATTTATGCCCCAACTTAAGGGGAAGTGTTATGATACACATATATTGTTTCCTTAATAGTTTATTTCCTTATAGCTAATTTTCTTAATATGTTGTTTCCTTATAGGTTATTTCCTTAGACTATCTTTCCGTAGATAGTTGTAATAGATTTATATATATATTTTCCTTAATGAATAAAAAAGATAAAGTATTATGTATGAAATTCTACATAATCAGGAGTAGATATTCGAATAGGACCCCAAATATATGGGTATCATAGTCATAGGAGAATCAATTGTGGTTTCAGTATGACTTAGAAAGGTAAATCACACATGTTTTCTGAGTTGGCAAAACTAACAATGTGGTGTTTTTAGTTCGACTAAATTAGGAACTATTAGTTGAAGTTTGGACAAATTGGGATGACTAAGATACTTATGAAGGAGATTTGGAGACTCTGCAACACAGATAATCGAAGGTGATTTGAGATAGTAAAGTCCCCTGATTCATATCCCACAACAATCGTTTGTCCCGTACCATGATCATGTATAACACATGAGTCTTTACTGAAAGTTACTAAATAATTAAAGGAATGAACCAACTTGCTGATGGAAATTAGGTTGAAAGAGCAACTAGGAACGTATAAAAAAATCTAAGAGTACTAATGGAATCAGTGAGGTGTTACCAATTCTCTGAGTAGTAACTTTAGAGCCACTTGTAAGAGTAATTTGACGAGTGAAATTTAGTGAAGATGTAGAAGTAAAAGAGGAAGAGTTACCTGCAATGTGATCTGAAGCACCTACATATATAATCCATTGAAACCGGTTTAGAGTTTCAAAACAAAGATCTAATGTAATCATTGCCGTTAAACCACATAAATGTTTGCTTCTTTGAATTTCCTTTTCTCGCAGGTGTTTATGTTTATTGTTTTTATGGGATTGTGAGAATTTACAGTAACCAGTATTCTCATTTACATTCTGCAGTTCCTTTTCGAAACAGGGAGCGGATAACATTTGATCACTTAGCTTCTATGAAAAAACCCAATGAAACTGCACAAATTCGAGTTCTTAGGGAAGGTACGATCTGTGAATTCAGTATCATCCTGAAACCGGTAAGTAATTTGTCTCCTTTAGTGTGTCAATTTCATCATGAACAATCTATCTTCCAGACGACCGACATGTAGTTTAATTTTAAGAACTTTTCTGGAGAGAAATCATACACTTTTTTATAACCATTGAGGTATTGACTGCGTTATGGATAAAGTAGAATGTGCCCTTTATGCTGATTCCTGCATGACAGTATGAAAAATATATGCTACAGAATTGGTTCATATCCTATTTTCCATAACTTTTCAGCTTAAGCTAGATTCTATTAAAAGCTTCTGTACTTTGTATTTGGTATGCACTTTGTCATCATTTGATGCTGAATTCTGCAGCTGCAACCATTAGTTCCTGTGCATCAGTTTGATAAGTTGCCAAGTTATTACATATTCGCGGGCTTGGTATTTGTGCCACTCACTCAGCCTTACCTGCATGAGTATGGAGAAGACTGGTATAATTCATCGCCTCGCAGATTATGTGAGCGGGCCCTGAGGGAGATGCCGCAGAAGCCCGGTGAACAACTTATTATACTTTCACAGGTACTATAAACTTCTGAGAATTAATTAATACATCTCTCATAAGGGAAGAAGACATTGAATAGCAACTTTGGCCTTTCATTTTTTTGACAAGTATTTTCTTGGTACAGGTATTAATGGACGACATCAATGCAGGATACGAGCGACTTGCAGAGTTACAGGTCCATTTTTATTTTACTTTGGTCAATATAGTTAGAACTCACGCCAATGATTGAAATGGAAAGGCATACTTGTGATAAATTTACCGATATTTTTCTTCTCAAAGCCCTTATTACCGATAAATTTAAGAATCTTATTATGGGGATGTTGAGTTATATTGTTTGGGCAGGTCAAGAAAGTAGATGGAGAGGAGGTTAAGAATCTGAAACATCTATGCGACATTGTAGAGAATTACAAAGGGGAGAACCTGAGAATCGATTTGGATGATGAGAGGGTGATTGTATTGAACTACAAAACGGCGGCACTGGCTACTTCAAATATATTGAGGCTTCATCGGATTCCTGCAGTAATGTCGACTGATCTAATGAATGATCAGAAACAACTGCAAAATTGAGCTTTATTTGGTCGTTCATACAGACAGACAGACCCCTTTGCAGTGTGATATGATATCTGAGCCTCATTGCTTCTTTTCTCAGTTCCTCCATAAGGAGTGAGTTAAAGATTTCTGAAGGAGCTAAATCTTTTCACTCCTACTGCTCGATTTTGTATTCCATGTTTATGTTAGAATTCAATTTGCTGCAGAATTAGTTGGTTGATACTTGCTGGCTGCTGCTGTGTTTGTAGCTACACCGATATCTGCATATTGTTGACAAGATACTGTAAGAAGAGGGAGAAGAGGAGTTATATGTATGTGGTTTCTGTTTACATAAAAAAAAACATTTAGGCTGAGGTGAACTGTAATTTAATTCCATGTAATATGTCATGTTTTTATTGTTTTCTCCTCTCATATGCGCTTGATGAACACATCCGATTCAACTTCAATAGCAGACCAGTTCTATTATATAGCCAGTTGAACACCCTCCAATATTGCCCTTGTTTCCACCGATTCCACATCAACTTCCCTTATCTATTGGTTAAGTAGTACGTTTGAGTCTGTGCACCAGGAACCATCACAATTAATCGTTTCCACTTAGTTTGAATTCGGGCAACAACTTGTATTGGTACCATGGAGTTCCCCTTGCTCGCATTTTACTCGTCTTATTGCTTCATCTGGGTTTGGACCGCTACCTTCAAATGTGACTTGACACAGTTTCTTTTAAATTTGTCAGCATGTGATATCGAGTTACAAATACAAGAGATTTTATGCGAAGCAAAAAAAGTTTTAAGATTTATGAATTTTCTAAGGAAATGAATTGTTGTCGGAGGATCTTTAATCGGATTTAGATTTAAGAGATTAGCCGAATAGTAAAAGGAGATTAACTGAAGTTGAGGGTGGAAGTAGAAGGAAAGTGGAAGTTTGAATTGTACAATGGTCATTCAATGATTCAAAATTGAAGATAAAAGATCCAATTTTTATGTGATTAATATTTAATTCACAAAAAATGCTGATAACTAATTAAAAATAGTCATACTCTGCATAAAATAATCATTTAATAACCCACACAAAAATATTAAATAAATATAAGGAACCAAATAAATTATTAACCCTAAAAAATTAATAAAATATAGAGTAAAATACGACATTGTCTCCTAATGTTTGACTGAATTCTCAATTTTCCCCCTAAAGTTTAAATTGTAAAATTTATTTCCATCATTTTTGGAAAAAGTGAAAGTTTGCCCCCTTCGTTAACTTTTCCATATCCAAATTTAACAGAATTAGTTTCAAAAATTACAAAATAACAGAAACATTTAAGAAAGTTTGAAATGGTTAAATTGTTACATTTTTTATTTTTATGTTTTTGTAATTTTCAAAACTAATTATGTTAAATTTGAATGGAAAAGTTGACGGAATGGGCAAATTTGCACTTTTTTCAACACATGATGGAAGAAAATTTTACTATTTAAATTTTAAGGAAAAATTAAAAACCTGTTCAAAAATTAGAAGACACTATGGTATTTGTATTTTAGCCTAAAATATATGTTATAACATACTTCCCTCAAGTTCACCTTTTTTGTCCTATTCGACACTTGTAATTCAGGTAATGTATTTTGGAATATCTTAACTAGGGGTGACAATCGTGTCGTGTCTAATCGTGTCATGTCATTAATTGTGTCGTGTTTAAACATGTCTCGTGTCTAAACTGATAAGTCTTAAACGTGTCTCAAAACTTCAAATACAAACACAACACAATTATTAATCGTGTCTAATCGTATAAGAGTTGTTTAGACACGAGATCCATTAAGGTCAAACTCATATACGCTTTAAAGTATATATATACACAAATCCATATATACAAAGTAAGGTTTTCAAAGTTCAATATTAAAAAGTAAGTGGGTATTTCAATATTTTATTATTATTATTATACTTAAATGTGTCTAAACGTGTCACATGTATACACAACACGATTAGATACGATTAGTTAATCGTGTTTATACAGATATCTGCAGATCTGAGGTGTTAGACACGATTATTAATCGTGTCTAAACGTATAGAAGTTGGTTAGACACGGGATACGTTAAGATCAAACTCATATACAGTTTAAAGCAGATCGTGTTGTGTCGTTTAATCGTATCGTGTCATAAATTGTCCGCACCCTAATCTTAACACCCTAATCTTAAGAGAATGATTTCAGGGGTATTTCGTAATTACAACATAACTTTGGGGGTCTTTTTCCTAATCAGACGGTGGTTTTCTTCTCCGCTTCCTTGTGAACTCCAAATCGATCTCTCCTCTCCTTGCTCCTTTTCTCCTCTGATCGTCCATGTCATTCTGCCCCACAACGTCAACTTCAAGCATTTGCTGAATCTTGCACAATTTCAGGGTACTCTTCGTCTCTTGTGGTTGATTCCTTGTTGCCGACGTCTGTGACTCAATTGGAGATTGAAACAGTGGATCCTGGATACAACAGCTGTGATTCCCTAAAGTAGTGCTGTGATTCTATCCCTTCGACGCTTGCGGAGGTGGTTAGGCGTTTTTTTTATCGATCTGATTAGCGGATTATGCCGTATGCAAATTCCATGACTGGCTGATGAAAGGATTTGATGAGAGGGAAGAGGCCTCTGATTGTGTATCAGATTCTTCAAAAGCTTCTTCTTCATCCTCGTGGTGGACTTTCTTAACCTCGGCTTTCTCCATCCTTGATCCTTACCGGCAATCGGTCTCGCATACTAGACATAATGCTTGGACCTCAGCTGTGAAGAGAATTGTGAGTGGGGGATCGATGAGGCGGTTCCACGAACGTGTGCTTGGGTCTTCAAAGATTGGGGTTTCCAATTCAACTAGCGATATATGGCTTCTTGGTTTGTGCTATAACATCTCAGCTAGGGAGGAAGCTGCTGGCTTGACTGCATTTGAGCAGGATTTCTCCTCGAGAATCATCACGACATACCGTAAAGGTTCGGCCTCTCAGCTGCTTTCAGCTTGTACAGTTGATTTTCTCTTAACCTGTAAAGTTTTTTTTTTTTTGGCCATCACCTGTAAAGTTAGAGGCTCCTACAACCTTTTTGTCGATGATCATAATATCATAGGTAGCGGCTAAGTTATCATTGCCTCTGTTTCATTAAAGGATTTGATGCTATTGGAGATTCGGGTTATACCAGTGACGTGAATTGGGGATGCATGCTTAGAAGCAGTCAAATGCTCTTTGCTCAGGTATGTAACTCTAGTGCTCGCGTTTTTTTTTGGTAACATCCATTTCTCGAATCACTGAATTGTGGAGACTTGTACTCATTTTGTAGGCATTGGTTTTTCATAAATTTGGTAGAACGTGGAGAAAATCATTGAGCAAGGTAAGAGGATCAGTCTTTTCTAAATGTTCATGTTTTGATATGCAAGAATCAATTCTCTTTCTCAAGTGAGTTCCAATATTTATAGAATGTAACTTACTCATTTACTCTTGAATGTTTTAGCCACTAAATGAAGAGTATATTGAAATTTTGCACCTCTTTGTGGATTCGGTGGCTTCCCCATTCTCTATACACAATCTCATTCAAGCTGGAAAGTCTTATGGCCTTGCTGCTGGTTCATGGGTTGGTCCATATGCAGTTTGCCGCTCGTGGGAAGCCCTCATACGTAGTAAGAGAGAGGCAATTGATGATGGGGAACTACACTTTCCTATGGCTCTTTATGTCGTTTCCGGTGATGAAGATGGAGAGCGTGGTGGAGCCCCAGTTCTCTGTATTGAGGATGCTAAAAAGCATTGTACTGATTTTTCACAAGGTCGCAGTGAATGGACACCTATCCTTCTGTTGGTTCCTTTGGTTCTTGGACTTGAAAAACTCAATCCCAGGTTTGTGACTTACTTGAAGTTAAATCTACACGATTATAGTTACTGAATTCTGTTCTTTTAGCACAGTTATTGAAAGATTATACATGATTTATTAATGCATTTGGCTTTAAGTGTCGCATTCAACAGTATATCTTGTCTGTTGGAAGAGTTTTCCCTCTTCCTAATTGTTGACTGTACTCTGTAGATGCTACTCAGATGAAAATATACGAGTAACCTTGTGTTGGAGTTTCCCTTTCACAAATTGGCCACCAGTTCCCCCATGCGCTCAAAGAATGATTATTATTTTTAATTGTGTAGCCTGCAGGTCGCGGTTGAGTTCATCTCATAGTATAAAATCTATCAATAATTTGCACTAGAGCAACAAATTTTGTGTTAGTTTTAATAGTGATTGGTGAGGATTGGTAATTTTTTTCTTTGATTAACAGATTGAGAGCTAGTCTTTGTCTCTCCGGTTTAGGTTCATTATAGAAGGCATAGCAGTTTTCTTTAAGATTTTGTACACTTGGGAAATAATGTTCTGAGTGGGAGTGCCAAGTGGGTTTGAAAATAGTAGTTTGTCAATGATAATTGGCCCAGCTAACTTTCTTTCCCTTTGGTTGCTTTCATCAACTCTTGTTTTCTTTTATGCGTGCATTTGGGAAATAATGTTCTGAGTGGGAGTACCAAGTGGGTGTGGAAATAGTAGTTTGTCAATGATAATTGGCCGAGCTAACTTTCTTTCCCTTTGGTTGCTTTCATCAATTCTTGTTTTCTTTTATCCGTGACTTGATAATGGGATAACTGATCAAAAAGATGATTCTCCTGAAAAGAGTCTTCTGTACATTTCCCCTCTCATAGTCATGAAGTTGGTTAGGTTACAGACATTTTAAACCATCTGGTTGAGCTAGCAACAAACTTGGAAGCAATGACATTATTTACTTCGTTTGGCCAACATTGATATCGTTATATGAGGATGTATTTCTGCTTAAAATGAGATAGTGTCACCACTTCTCTTGGGTTATATTTCGCAATAAAGTTCTTTATTCATCCCAGTCTCCGGTGCATCCCCTGCTTTTATCCATATGCCTACCCTGAGAAAGCACCATTCCGCGATGAAGTCACTAAACATGCGCAGGACACATCATTAATTTCCAGTTACTTTGTGTTGGTTGTGTTATTGTTACTGCAGTGAGATGCAGATTTGGTTGTGACATGACTTCTGCCTGTAGACTGTAGAGGTTTGAGCTCCTAAACGTTGAGTTGAGTATAAATGCAAGCCAAAGAGATGGGCTGTTTAATCCATGGAACAGTGTAGAAATACACAATTAATCAACCATAAAATTGTTCATTCTGTTACTGAAGTGCGCTGAATATTTATAGGATTTAACTACAAACAAGTTATAGCTTCTTGTGACAAGGTTTAATTGTGGTTTTTTGGCCTTGCTTCGGAGTTCTCTAGGGTTCATCCTCTGTCCTTCCATGTCCATCTTGGGTCAGAAGTAGTGCGTGGTGGGACATAAACAGAGAATAAGTTGTCTGTAGACTGAACCTTGGGTTTAATCAAGTGTCATTTCCTTTTATGTCTTGACTTGAGATGTTTTTAATAGTCCAGACAGTACTAGGTCATCCAACCATTACTTGAATCTCACATGGATAGATAAAATACTAGTCATAAAAGAAAGGGTGGATGGAGAGTGCTAAAGCATCCCTTCTGGTTTCTGCCTAGTTTTCCCCATTTGTAGATTTAATAACACCAATCTTGATATTGTTTAGATGTACTCCAAGTTAGAGGCTAATGCCTGATCAACTTCTTTTGGTGAATGAATTATATTTATTTTGAGGGTAACACATATTGCTTTAATCATTGGGTCGCCTATCCTTACTGCTGCTCATCTAATCTGTCAAATTCCTCAATTTGGAGTACACAGAATTAATTTTCATTTGTTTGGAGTGTCACAGATGTTATAGTAATAATAGCATTCTGCTTACTTTGTACTTTGTACTTAAACATGAGTAATCATTGGACAACTGTGAATGTTTTACAGGTATATTTCATCGTTGCGTGCAACATTTTCATTTCCCCAAAGTCTCGGTGTATTGGGAGGAAAACCTGGTGCTTCTACTTATATGATAGGTGTGCAAGATGATGAAGTTTTCTACCTTGACCCTCATGAAGTTCAAACGGTAAGTCTTTGAAACATTTAGGAATTTGCTGAAATCTAACGCTCTTTATTTGGATAAATTGGCTGATACGACCATGTTAAAAATCTAAGAGAATGTCACAAAAAGCAAGTAGCAATTTTTCTTTCCCTGATGAGTTAGTACATCTCCAATGCATATTACATAACATTACTTAAATGTGTTGGTGCATTAGAGACTAAAGTATTACTTAATTGTGTCCCAACTATTGGTATTACCCAATCCTATGTGGCAGTTTTAAGGAATACAATTTAAAGTAACCATTGGAGATGCTCTAACTTTTTATTTCATTCACAAAGTGGTATCTAACAGCTAAATGCAAGATTCATTTCAGGTAATGTCTTAGCAGACTACTTCAATAAATAGTACGATAAAATAATAAAAACACACAAGACGAGAGTGCAACAACATAACTCTTTCTTTTTCTTTCCTGCACTGATCTCCCAAAATTATGTTGCTTTAGGAAGATTTTCTGTTTCCAGAATATATTCTATGCATTTACATGAGATTTTTCTGGTCTGTCAGGTGGTCAAGATCAGCAAAGACAATTTGGAGGCAGATACTTCATCATATCACTGCAGGTACTATTTTCTCACCATTCCGTTAGAGAATCTGTCGTTTCTGTCTTTCTATCCCTAAATTTTGGAAACATTTCCAGCACTATCCGCCACATTCCTTTGGATTCACTTGATCCATCGCTAGCTATTGGGTTCTACTGCCGAGACAAAGGTTAGTAGCATGTTGTTTTTATCGAGTTTTGCAGACTTGAGAATTGGAAT
Source organism: Chamaenerion angustifolium (assembly GCA_946814005.1). NCBI lineage: Eukaryota > Viridiplantae > Streptophyta > Magnoliopsida > Myrtales > Onagraceae > Chamaenerion > Chamaenerion angustifolium. The sequence continues at coordinate 35,396,671 of OX328266.1, read as the reverse complement.
TAATGATTCCTACATGTTTTTCTAAAACAATAAAACTTTTTGGGGTTGTCTAAGCAGATGATCTTGATGATTTCTGTTCACGCGCGTCAAAGCTAGCAGAGGAGTCCAACGGAGCTCCCATATTCACGGTTGCTAAAACACATGGCATTTCGAAGGATGTAAGCCACAGTCATCGTGATAGCATGGGCATTCGAGGTGGTCCGTTCTGTGATGAGGAGGACCCCACGATTGTTGGTGATGCAGATGTAGATGATGAATGGCAACTCCTGTGAAGCAGATGTATCAGAAGAGAATCAAGTTTCATTGCTTGGCCATGGATGGTTGTAAATCAATGTTATATACAACACTCCGCAGTTTGCATATTCTGACTTGTATTCCTTCTGTTATTCATTTAGATTTGTAGAAAGGGCATACTTGCTGATGTACCGACTGACTGCACTAGCAACCCACATTAGCCATTAGCCAATAGTATTGCCCAATACTGTTTTTTTAAACAAGTATTACCTTTTTTTTTTTTCCTGACTGCTCGATGTTTAATTAAAAATTAAATTATGTATCTATTACTTTTTTAAAAAAAAAAAATAGTACGTAGATATTTTAATTACGATTCAAATGATGCAAAAAATATTAAATTTAGACTTATTGATTGACTACACTCTGACCTAAGTTGAGATATGAAAATTTGACTTAAAAGAAAATATAATTGAGACCCTATAAGTCCAAATTTAAAACGGTTAATTAAATTTATGGCGAAATTCAATTATTTACATACTCTATTTTTGTTTTGGATTTTTTGATTAGATTTATATTTAATTATTTGACATAACATCGTTTGCCTTATAATTTGACCAGATGATAAGTTGAATTATGTGAAAAATGTAATTATAATTTATATACTCACTAAAAAAACACAGTACGTAGATAATTTAATTACGACATAAATAACGCTAACTAGACATTAAATTTTATCTTTTGCACCGATAGTATAATACGACACACAAAAAATTATATATATTATGCCCACTAGTTCATACTGATATACCTATTCCATTTTGTCGATGAATGGTGTTTCTAGATCCATCCATATTGTTTTGGTCAAAATTACCACTTTACTTGAAGAAATAAAATGTCGTGACTCGGGGTCACGGATGTTTGGGATTATAATCTTTAGTTAATAAACATAACAATGGTAGTGGATGTCTTTCAACCCAATCATTTAGACTCACTCCCAATCGCGCTTGCTTTGCTATCCAATTCGCACATTCGTTTGAAGTCCTTGGAATAGCACGTCATTGCACTTGTTTGATATGCCTTGCTAGTGCTCGAATGTTTCGTATCGTGGTGGACAACCTCAAATGTTGCGTTCCCCCTCTATTTGTCAATGAACCGTTTGTGAGTTCGTCTCTATGATAATGCTTTGCCATCCTCTTTCAATCACTATTCATACTCCTTCTTGTATGGCTTGTGCTTCCATGGTCTCTATGTCATGACTTCTTTTCCTGCGGTTCATTCCTCTTACGACCTGTCCTTCATTGTTTCTCGCCACTACCCCGATGCCTGCTTTTCCCGTTCGGCTACACCATGATGCGTCACAGTTAATCTTGATGGTGGTCCCCGATGGTGGTTGCCATTGTTTGTGCGGTCAACTTGCTTGGGCTGGCTGTGGAGTTCGACCGTGGGTCATGAGTTCCTCTAGTGCTTGTTTGATTTCCGATATTACAACCCTCAGGTTGGGTTGTTTCGCTTCGAAGGCGGTCTTGCATCTAGTCTTCCATATGTGCCAACATGTGAGGAGTGTTAGTATCCACCTAGTCCCCCTATCGTTCCTTGTCCTCCCGGTTCAGTCCTCCTCGTCTCGAGCCAATTGACCACATCTATGTTGTTTGGTATATCAGTTCGTACCCCTAATATTCTGAACCATACCGGTTTGGTCCAGCTGCAGTCTAGGATGATGTATTACCGTGTCTCCATCCCCCTGCATATCGGGCACATTTGGATCACGTTCATTCCTCGTCTTGCCATGTTAGCCGTCACGGCTATGAAATTTGTAGCAAGTCTCCAAATGAAGTTCTGTACCTTGGGAATCACCTTGGTTGCCCATAGCTCCTTCCAGAAGCGGTCGTGAGTTGCTTGCACTGCCCTCCCTTGTTGTTCGCTCTTTCCTTTAGTTTGTGGTAGATTGATCGGACTTGTGGTGGTCCGTCCCTGGTGTGTGGCCATATGTATCGGTCCCTCCCCCTTCATGTGGGATCAGAATGTTGAGTATGTGCTCGACATCTTCCTGACTGACCATGCTTCACACCATGCTCTCATTCCATTGTTCACCGGGTATGATCAAGTCACTTACCCTTAATTCACTCCCATGTTCCACTCTGATTTCGGTACTTACCCTCATGCCCTCCTTTGGGTATATCCACGGTTCTACAAAAATTCGGATGTCTTTGCCCGAGCTGATCAGCCACATTCCCTCCTGTTTCATGATATCCCGTCCATGTGTTAGGCTACTCCATCCCCATGATGCTCTACCACCTTTCCTCACCTCTAGGAACGAGGTCCATGGATAGTACACTCCCTTTATTACCCATGCACAGAGTGTGTCCGCTATGATTCTGGACACCATTTTAGTAAGGAGGGCCGAATTAAAGCTTTGTAGTTCTCGGAACCCTAGTCCACCTGACTCTTTGGATTTTGTTAGGATCTCCCATCTCCTCCAATGCATTCTTTTCCCCTTTGATGTTTATCCCCATCAGAAATCCGCTATGAGTGCGTCTATCTCCGCACACCATGTTTTTGGTAGGAGGAACACACTCATGACGTACGTGGGGATTGCCGTGATGATTGCTTTTATTAGCACTTCCTTCCCCGCTTGGTTTAGGGTCTTCAGTCTCCATCCTGCTAGCTTATCTATGATTTTTGTTTATAGAGATCCCAGTGCCTCCTTATTTGATCGTCCCCATATCGATGGTAAACCCAGATACTTACTGGGATCACTCGTGCTTTGTATATTAAGTGTGGTCTCCACTTCCCTCTTAGCGTTTTGGCTCACCCCTTTGTTGAAATACAGGGCCAACTTGCTCATGTTGATCCATTGTCCTGAAACTCGACTGTATGCTTCTAGTATGCTCCTGAGGTTATTGACATTCGTGGTTGAGCCTTGTATGAAGAACAGTGAATCATCTGCAAAAAAACAGGTGGTGGAATTCCAGACACTGTTTCTTTATTTGGATCCCCTGTATTGTCTTCTCCCTAGCCGCCCCCTATTCGCCTTGATAGTACATCCGCCAATAAAATGAATAGGTAAGGCGACAGGGGGTCACCTTGTCGAATGTCGCGGGTTGGCTTTATGGTTTCAGTCCGAGTTGATGCCACAGGTTGGCTTGATAGATCCATCCATTAGTCATAATAAATAACAATAATGCAAAATAAATATAGGCATGGTATAGTGGTCACTTCGTCATGGCAACACCAACACACTCTGGAACGCTTTGCAACAGGTCAAATGAAACAAAAAAATAAATGGCCAACACGCCACATGGCGTAGCGTGTCGCTATCCTAGGGTGCGACTTGCAAATAAGTTGCACTCCAGGGTAACGCATATATTCATATTTTAAAAAAAAAAATTATATATTTATTTTTTCCAAATAATTTTTCTATTATAATTACTTTTTGAAAAAGTTATTATAAAGGAGAAAAATAACAACCTCAATTAGGGGTGACAATTTCTTACACGACACGATTAAACGATCTGCATTTTACACGATAATAACACAACACGATTACTAAGCGTGTCTAAACAACTCTTATACGTTTAGACACGATTATCTAAACACCTCTAACCTGAGAATACACGACAAACACACATTTAAACACGATTAATTAATACAAAAGACATAAGAGAAGAATTTTCATTTGTAAATAAGTGTTTTTCAAGTTTAACAACTCTATCATGGCAAAGACAAAAAAAATTATTTAATAGAGTATTGCCTGACATAAATATAATATAATACATAATATTAGACATGAAACTATTAATTTATATATATAAAAAAAGAAAAATAACACACAAAATTACTTTTTGAAATATTGAACTTTGAAGACCTTACTTTTTAAAATTTAAGTATAATAATAATAATAAAATATTGAAATACCCACTTACTTTTTAATATTAAACTTTGAAAACCTTACTTTGTATATATGAATTTGTGTATATATTTACTTTAAAACGTATATGAGTTTGACATTAACGGATCTCGTGTCTAAACAACTCTTATACGTTTAAACACGATTAATAACTTATCCGTTTAGACACGAGACTTGTTTAAACACGTTTAAAATTTATAAGACACAAAATAGATTTATACACGATTGCCCCTTGTCCTCAATAATTGAGTAAATAAAAATGATAATTTTCTGTTATTATTATTTTATCCAAAGGCAATAGCAATTTACATGGATCGATTAGTATCGCCAGCCAAAAGTGCTTTATGGGAATGGAATCCTTCTCCTTTTGTAAGTCAAGTCAATCGTGTGTGCTTTTAGGAGTCAGGCGGGTCCCATGCAGTCCTTATGATTGGTCAATTTGGTAGTAATAATAATTATTACGAAATGGATTTTATTGACTGCTCCTAAGTCTGAGTCTCGACTATTTTAGGAGTTTTTTCAAAAAATATGTATTTTCGAAATTTTTTTTGAAAAAGTATATATACAAAAAAAAATATTTAGCAAAATGTGTATACACGTACCCGGGGTCGCGCCTATTGGACATAGGCGCACCCTAGGGGTGCGCCTATTCCCAGGCGCAACTTCTAAGTTGCGCATGGGAAGAAGAGCGTTCCTTTCTTTCTTTTTTAAAAAAAAATCATTTTATTTAAAAAATGATGACTCGATGTTTAATTAAAAATAAAATTATGTATCTATTAAATTTTTTTATTAAAAATTATAGTAAGTAGATATTTTAATTGTGATTCAAATGATGCAAAAAATATTAAATTTGGATTTACGGATTGACTGTACGGCATGCCGTAAGTTGAGATATGAAATTGTACTTAAAAAATTATAACTCGTACCATGTAACTCCAAACTCAACACAGTTAACGCCATTTAGGTCGTAAATCAATTATCTACGTAGGATAATTTTTTGGATTAAAAATACAGTGATTTTGTAAACCCCCATCGTTTACACCCAAATTTGACCGAAATAAGTAAATGCATTAGGTGAGAAATTTAATTATATACTTACTCAAAAAATATCAAAAAAATTACAGTGCGTAGATAATTTAATTACGAATTAAATGACACTAACTATGCGTTAATTGTTTACTTTTAGACTGACTGTATAATACGGTACGTAAAAAACTCTACATACGATACAAAAACTTCCAAATAGTGTTTTGAATAGTAAAATTACTATTTACACAGTAAAATTACTGTATAATCACTGTGTAAACAGTAATTTTACTATGCAAAATACTATTTGGAAGTTTTTGTATCGTATGTAGAGTTTTTTACGTACCGTATTATACAGTCAGTCTAAAAGTAAACAATTAACGCATAGTTAGTGTCATTTAATTCGTAATTAAATTATCTACGCACTGTAATGTTTTTGATTTTTTTTGAGAAAGTATATAATTAAATTTCTCATCTAATGTATTTACTTATTTCGGTCAAATTTGTGTGTAAACGATGGGGGGTTACAAAATCACTGTATTTTTAATCCAAAAAATTATCCTACGTAGATAATTGATTTACAACCTAAATGGCGTTAACCGTGTTGAGTTTGGAGTTACATGGTCCGAGTTATAATTTTTTAAGTACAATTTTCATATCTCAACTTACGGCATGCCGTACAGTCAATCCGTAAATCCAAATTTAATATTTTTTTGCATCATTTGAATCGCAATTAAAATATCTACTTACTATAATTTTTTTAATTTTTTTTTAATAGATACATAATTTTATTTTTAATTAAACATCGAGTCATCATTTTTCAAACAAAATAATTTAAAAAAAAAAAAAAAAAAGAAAGGAACGCTCTTCTTCCCGGGCGCACTCCTAGGGTGCGCCTATGTCCAATAGGCGCGACCCCGGGGTGCGCGTATAGACATTTTGCTAAATATTTTTTTTGTATATATACTTTTTCAAAAAAATTTTCGAAAATACATACTTTTTGAAAAAAATCCTATTTTAGGGAATTGTTTTAAGAGTTAATTATAAAAAAAAACAAATTGAACGTTGAAGAAAAATCAATTAGCAAATTAATTTTGTTTTGTTGACAAACAACAAACCGAACTTTTGGAATTGAGCAATCAACAAATCTACCTCAAATTTTCATTATGTTTAAACGAATTTTTCAATGTTTGAAGGAGTTATTAAGTCCTAATACTCTTTACTTATAATATTTCAATTAATGTTGACTTAATAACTCTCTCAAATATTGAAAAATCTGTTCAAACATACTAAAAATTTGAAGTAGGTTTGTTGATTGATCAATTCCAAAAGTTTGGTTTGTTGTTTGTCAACAAAAAATGTTTGGTTTGCTGTTTGTTTTTTCCTCAAAGTTCGGTTTGTTTTTTGATTATTAACCCTTGTTTCAAACTATTTTATTCATTTAATCGAAAACAAGTATAATAACCACAGTTAGGAGTGGTTAGGAAAGCATGGTTGCTTCCTTAAGATTACAACACAGTAAATGTTGCAAAATCATTTAATAATAAACGAGAAAATGTCACGGAATATAACGTTCTAGTGCATACGCATAATAAATGTTATCATCTCTTTTAGTAATATATCGTCATTAGAGTGTCTAATTTGGTATAACATGTTGACTGATTTTTTTTATTTATCATGGCTATTACTAGGGATACAATATCTGTTATATATTTTAGTCTAATTGGATTGACTAGTTGACCAATAAGATCATAGTATCTCATTAAACAAGTTAGGAGGGTGCGGAGTGCACACTTGTTTAAGTATATTATGATTCATTGTATCGGAGATTCAATAGTTGATTAGAGATGAGGCAATGGGGGTCAAAGGAGGCAACACCCCCTTTGCCGGGTCCAGGGGCAGCGCCCCTGGCGGGGTCCAAGGGGCAGCGCCCCTCGCTGGGGTCGAGCTGGGAAATTTTTTATAATTCATAAAGTCACTATTCTAAAAATTCATTCTAAATTTGAATTTTTAGAACTAATGACTTAACATTTTAACCTCAAAATTCCCGATTTTTGGACACTTGCTTTAGAGCCAAATATTAGGCCAAACCATTGCTAGGCCGAACCATTGTTAGTGTCATCCTAAGGTGTCCCTTTGGTTTTGGAGCCAAAATTTGAATTCAAACGACATATATGGCCGAAATGACACATACCATGGCCAAATGGTGTTGTGTCTTTTCCAAAGGATGCGGTGTCTTCTCCAAAGGGTGTGACAAACACTATAAATTGGTCATAGGGGAGGTCCTAAAATTCCATCTCAAAGATTCACAATCCTTCTCAAGTTCTAGTTCAGTATTCTGATTTTTTCCAATTGAAAGTTTGGGTGCCTCCAAATAGTTTCAATCTGAAAGTGTCGTCACGACTTTAGAATAATCCAAGCATACATTTCAATAGTTCAACCACCATCCATTCGAGTGTTCTCCAACAATATCATCTCACAAATCAATAAAGTCCTGAAAGACGTGTCACACCTTAACTGATGATATCACGATTGACTAGTTTACGTCCATAGAAAAACTAGTCAAATTCAATAGTTAACACCCTCTAAACTTGTTCATGAACTCATTCGACTCTGAATCGGTTCTGAATTGAACTAGAACTGTTTAAAACAAAGTGGTATATCTTTGACTCACTAAAAGAACTGATATACTTAATACATAAAAAATTGACTTGGTTAAAACAAATTTGAACGCGGTTCGAATTGTTTTTATTAAAAAAAAGATTTGGTTTCAATTTGGACCAAAAGCTGGACCAGACTGGTATAAAAGCAAAACCAGTCTGGAGGGAGTGGGCGTGTGACTGCATAAGGGGGTGGAGGTGAGTGAAATGAAAATGAGACTCTATAATGGTAGGTCAATTAGAGGTTAGACCAGTATAAAACATATATTAGTTTAAAAAGGTTTGATTTGAATTTAAGTATAAACTAGTACAAAAAATAAATTGGTTTGAACCAATTCAAAACTGAATTGAATTTTTTTTGAACTGGCTTATTTCAGCCTTAAAAACTAATTTGATTTTGAAATTAGTTCGGTCAAATCAATCCAAATCCAGTTTAGTTTAGTTTAGTCGAACCAATATTTTTAACAAAACCTAACACCGTTCAATGATGGGTGTCACGTTTTAAGGGATGAAAATTTCGGAGCAATAACATATTCCTCCGCTTATCCGTTGTGACGCCTCATCGCATCACATACGTTGCTTCTCCTCGTGTAAATCTTTATTTCTGCTAGCAACAAAATTGTTTACCACTCCATCAATCATTCAACCTTTAAATTAATCTTATTTGTTTTTCGCTATCTCACTTTAACTTTACATTTAAGTCCGGGAACCACTCCACTCGACCAACAAAAAGTGTCCATTCTCAAAATCTATTTAGTAACTTCTCTTTACCCCATGATAACTTTCTCAATAGCATTGCAACTCATTCATTCCATCGCACGCTTATTTTTATCAACAAAGATTGTTCCCCTCTCCATTCATATCTCGTTAGGGTGTCAGAGTATAAGAAAAAAACGATATTTTCTCCTAAACTAGTAGAAGAACATATCACACGTTAAGTGATAATGCCACGATTTATTTACTTATGCGCGTAGAAAAACTAATCGAACTTAATAGTTAAATATTTACTTATGCACATCGAAATCAATAATTAAATGATGAGGATCGCTTTTAACTTTTAAGGATAAAGTCCCCCAACAATGAGATTTTTTTTTTTGGGTCATCCAAGAATTAATCTTGGTTACATCGAGAATCGATCTCGTGACCAAGCAAGAGGTGATACCGTTGGACCAAGTGTCCGTTGGCCCCAACAATAAGATGAGATATGCATGAAAGGAACAAGCACCCCCACCATATTCTGCATCTTCTAATCAATGATAAGTCCCTACTACTACTAATAATTTAGAAAATGGAAAAAAGGATGAAAGGAACAAGCACCCCCACCATATTCTGCCATCTTAATCAATGATAAGTCCCTACTACTACTAATAATTTAGAAAATGGAAAAAAGGAACACATGGATGAAATGCCTGCTCAATTCATTTTTATTTTGTGTGTGTCGTTCATCAGATAAATAAATACTTTATGTATTTGATTTTTTTTTTCCAGAAATATTACTCAAAATAAAAGTAAATATCAAAATATTTTAAATTTTAAAAAAAAACATCAAAGTATATCTATTCGTAAATAGGAGTCGCAGATGGATATATTGAAAAAGCATACCCGCGAATGACATTCACAAATTTTCCTAAAAACAATTATTTGCGAATGTCATTCGCAACTGAAGCAAAAAATGCACACACACACACACATATATATTTACATTCTTTGCTTAAGCTGTGAATGTCATGCGCGGCTTAAGCAAAGAATTCATATAAATTGTACCCGCAAATGTGATGAAATGCCTGCTCAATTCATTTTTATTTTGTGTGTGTCGTTCATCAGATAAATAAATACTTTATGTATTTGATTTTTTTTTCCAGAAATATTACTCAAAATAAAAGTAAATATCAAAATATTTTAAAAAAAACATCAAAGTATATCTATTCGTAAATAGGAGTCGCAGATGGATATATTGAAAAAGCATACCCGCGAATGACATTCACAAATTTTCCTAAAAACCATTATTCGCGAATGTCATTCGCAACTGAAGCAAAAAATGCACACACACACACACACACACATATATATTTACATTCTTTGCTTAAGCTGTGAATGTCATGCGTGGCTTAAGCAAAGAATGCATATAAACTGTACCCGCAAATGTCATTCGCGGTTGAAACTAACGATAAAGTTTCAACCACGAATGATATTCGCGGGTGTCGTTTGTCTAATTTAGAACTCGCAAACCCCATTCGCGGGTAGGTATACTTTGATATATTTTTTTTCAAACCAAAAATATTTTGTTATTTATTTTTTGTTAGGTTATATTTTCGGAAAATAACTCTACATATTGTATGAATTTGGAATTAATTATGAAGATGAAAAAGAGAGGACACCTTTGGGGCATGCACGACAAATTACTTGATAAATTATAAGGCAAACACGATTTAGGAAATTCGAAATATTCTACGGGATTAAATCAATTAATTAGACACATTAAATTTGAAGAAATTTAACTTTTAGGGTAAAATACAAGTTTTCCCCCTAAAGTTTGAGCCGAATTTAAGATTCTCACTTAATGTTTAAAATTTGAAATTTTAGTCCTAATGTTTAGACAAGATGAAAAATACACTCATTCCGTCTAAAAACTGTTTATTTATAACGGAAGTTTAGTCACGTGCTTTACACGTGAGTTTCGACATTTTGAATGGACAAAATTGTCATTGGATCTTCCAGCTCCACGATGGCGTCCTCCAGTTCGGCGTCCTCCAAGTCTTCTTCCTCCACGGTGGCGTCCTACAGTACTCTATAATTTTGCTCGAGTATCATCTCTCTCCGCATCTTCACCGCAAAGTTGCTATGGTAATTATTCCTTTTTATATATGTATATAAAGGCAAGGCAAAGGTCCGGTGCCGGAGCTGCCAAGACCAATGCAAAGGAGAGGGTTCTTGCCAAGGAAGCTGCTTAGAGAATGAATTAAAAAAATATGCAATTCCGTGTTTGCGTTTTTTTGTTGTTAAAAGCTGCAGATTGTTCTCAAATTAGTAGTTGATTATGAGACTTGAATGATACTGTTTTGATACTATTATGAGTTTTGATACTATGTAGCTGAGGAGGGAGCAGTCTGCTATGCGATTGCTGGAGTTAGTGCTGGAGTTGCCGATTGCTGAAGATCTGGTGGAGCTCTGGTTTGAGTGAGGATGAGGGTAATTTTGTCATTTTACAACTTGAAAACACATGTGACCTGCACATGTGCTCGAATCCGTCCAAAAATAACAGACATATGGCAGAATGGGGGTATTTTTCATCTTGTCCAAACATTAGGACTAAAATTTCAAATTTTAAACATTAAGTGGGAATTTTAAATTTGACCCAAATTTTAGGGGGGAAACTCGTATTTTACCCTAAATTTTAAGTAAATTATAGACTTGTTAGTTCAATTCTCAATTATTATATCAAGTGCTACACCAAAAAAAATTAATATTATTATAATGTTAATAATAGATAGATATATACTATTTTATTTTAATATTATAGTACTTTAATGACCCGTTCTTTCGCGAAAAACTTATGGAATAGGTGCTACGCATTCCGTAAAAAGTTTTTCTTTTCGCGGAATTGAAAAAATACGGCTTACGGAATGCTAGCCTTCTAGTGTTAGTTATTCCTTGTCAAAAACGAAGAATTCGTAAGGAGGGCAGGCAAGGAATTCAGAATAGGTGCCCAAATGACTGTTTTGCCCTCATTAACTTTTCATAAGAGAGAACTACCATCTTGCTCTTCATAACCAACCGAAGAAGCCTCCTGGTTCTGGGTATGTTAGAAGCTCCCGTGATGTCAGGTATGTTCGATGCTCTCCTTCTCGGTTCTGGGTATGTTCGAAGCTCCCGTGATGTTAGGTATGTTCGATGCCCTCCTTCTGAGTTCTGGGTATGTTCGAAGCTCCCTTTCCTCAGGTATGTTCAAAGCTCCCATGATTCTGGATTCGAACCGAGAACACGATTCTGGGTTATGTTGATTCTAGGTTTTGTTCGAACCCAAATTCGATTGTTCATGTTGTTCATGTTGTTCATGATGTTCTTATGCCAAATCATGTTGTTCATGTTGTTCTTCATTTTTGCACATTTTCTCGTGAGTGACGTAATTGTATAAGCAATCAACATTCATGAACTTCTAGAAGATCTGTTAGGACCCTAATTCAAAGGGTGTTTGCTCTTGAATGGTGATGTTTGTGTTTATACTAATTTTGGTTATGCTGTATGTGTTTGTGATGTTATGCTGTGAACTTCTGAAAGATCTGTTTGTGTTTGTGATGTTTATGCTGATTCAAAGTGACGTAATTGTTGCATGGTGGTTGATTTGGTTGAACGAAGGGCTTAATGGTAACATCGATTATACTAGCAAACATGATTTCTTGTAGAAGATAGAGAAGCACTGGAAGCCTTGTTGTGCAATTTTGTGAATCTCTGAAGATGAAGAGGTCGAGATATGATGTATTTTTGTGAATGACGAGCTTCTGATTGTAGAGCTCCTGCTTGCTGCATCTAGAATCTGATGGTTCCATTTTCATTAGATTGTAAAAAAGCTTCATTTTTTGGATCAATATTGAACACTGGGATTAGAAAGATTCTTGAGAAATCGATCGGGTTGATTTAATATGTATTGAAGGTTATGAAATTACGGTTGTCAATTTTGGATATTGTAATTACGGTTTTGTTTATGTAAATATGAGAATTTACAAAGCATATGAATAAATAGTTGTCAAGTTATTTTGTTGATTATATTGTGGATTGTTAGAATCTATGGAGATATAAGAGATTAGTCTTTAAAGCTAAATAAATAAATTATTTAGAAAAGTTTTTTTTATTATTAGTTAATTATATTTAAGTTTTTATTATTATTAATTTTTAAAATTAATTAATACAAATTATATGTATTATATACTATACATATATAATGAGGGACAAATATGCCATTTTACCACATTCAATTCAATTTTCATATACAATTCCACACACAAAAAAACAGAATTCATTATTTCATTCCATTTCACAAAAAAAACAACTTTATATTATTATCTGCTATTTTTTTATTTTCTATTCTTATTCCTTATTTCGTAGCGTATTAACTTTTCTACTTACTTTTGTTTATATATAATTATGTTTATAATACATGACAAAATCGGTAACCCGAACATTTTTTTTTATTAAATAATATTGGTTTAATTCCTATACATATACTTGTGTTCTTTTATGTATTATAATATTATATTATGTTAATACTTATTGATACATTTATTTACTTTTCTTTACTATAAGTTTTTTTTTATAATTTTGAATATCGTGATAAAAGAGTAATAATTTTCTTAACATTATGAATTTATTTTTTATATAATTTTTTAAAATAGAATATAATATCGTATATTTTTTTAAGTTGCATACATTACTGTATATAAAATAAGCAAGAATAAGGCTTTCCTTTGGTATATTAATTTAAATAGAATTTCAGCACGAATTAGTAATTTGCTATAAATTTTCATTCAAGTAAAATTTCAATACAATGCGTGAGTCAATAATAATTGTTTTATAATTTTGAGTATCATAATAAAAAAATCATATTAGTATTTTGATTTATGAACTATTTTTAGGTGAAAGTTGATATACATTAAGTTTTCTAATAACATATTATACTATATATTTTTAATTTATGTATATTATTCGGTCTTGGTCAAAATCCAGACCTTGTCCCCTACCCATGGGGGGTCAGTATGGGTCATGACCCAGACCCGAGCTCCAATTGAATCAAGACTCAATTGTAATATTTGAAAACGTTTGAAAGAGTTAAATTATGACATTTTGAAAGTTTTTTTTTTTTTTTTGCAATTTTTGAAACTAATTCTGTTAAATTTGGATGGAAAAGTTGACGGAGGGGGCAAACTTGCACTTTGGCCAAATATGAGGGAAACATTTTTTACGATTTAAACTTGAGGGGGAAACTGAAAATTTGCCCAAACATAAGGGGTCAATGTGATATTTTACTCTAATTATTATAACAAAAGTTCTCATTAATCTCGTGCAATATTGATAAATAACTTGTTATAATTGTATTGTTCAAATCGTAGTCAACTTAACTCTCTCTTCATCATGAAACACGATTTCTTTTGTATTACATATTTTATTTTAATTTTGTAACTCATTTATTATCCAAGTTTATTATTTTTTATTTAAGAAGAAAACACACACCTCGATGTTGGCTCTTCGCTACATGGGGTTTTAGTATTGTTAAGATTGGAATCAATCAACATGAAATCCTCACAGAAACCCTAGAAACCAGAAACCCTAGAGAAAACGAAGAGGCGCAATTGAGGATCATTTGATCTGGTTCCTTCACTTGGCAGATCATCACCCTTAAATCCTAAACTATGCAGCGGTTCATTACAAATTGAAGGAACGGAAACGACATAATGAATAAACCAAACGACACATAATAACTAAACAGATAAAAAACGGACGGGCCGAATAACAACAGCGGACGGGCCGAATAACAACTGGGCCACATCATCAAAGAAGCCCACGAACATAAGCAGCCTGATTCTTAACACTCCCCCTCAGGCTGAAACCGGATTTGACTAATCTGATGAAAGCTCCCCCTGTCTGCTAAAGATGTTCTTCATACCAAGCTTGTCAGATAGAAAATAATGCTGTTGGGAACCAAGGGGCTTGGTGAATAGATCAGCAAGCTGATTACCTGTCCTTATATGTTCAAGCTGCACAACCTTCTCAAGCAATTTTTCACGAATATAATGACAATCGATTTCTATGTGTTTAGTCCGTTCGTGAAAAACAGGATTATTAGCAATTTGTATAGCAGCTTTATTGTCACAATGTAGAACAACAGGATCATCATGCTTAAAATTTAACTCTTTCATCAATCCTATAAGCCAGATTATCTCAGATAAGCAGGCGCCCATACTTCTATATTCCGACTCAGCAGATGATTTAGAAACAGTGGTCTGTTTCTTTACTTTCCAGCTTACTAAAGAATTTCCCAACATTATGCAAAAACCAGTAACAGATTTTCTAGATTCAATGCAACTTGCCCAGTCAGAATCACAATATCCCACAAGTTTAGGAACCGAACTAGATGAAAGAAGAATACCTTTGCCTGGTTCCCGTTTGATGTACCTGATAATTCTAAGGGCAGCCGCAAGATGTGAATTTTTTGGATTCTGCATATATTGGCTAAGATTCTGCACAGCAAAAGAGATATCTGGTCGAGTAATAGTCAAGTACAACAGTTTCCCTATCAGTCTTCTATAAAGAGTAACATCATCTAGGGGTTCATCCTCACTATTAACATCGAGGTGTCTATCATAATCAATGCTAGTAAATTTAACATTCTGCTCCATAGGAGTCTTAGCAGTTCTAGCACCAGATAATCCAACATCAGAAACTAACTCTAAGGCATATTTCCTTTGACAGAGTACCAAACCCTTTTCAGATCTTGCTATCTCAATGCCAAGGAAATACTTTAATTCACCAAGATCCTTCATTTTAAAATTGGTTTCCAGTACATGCTTCAATTCAGAAATCAAAATATTGCTATTCCCACAGATAAGCAAATCATCAACATACACAAGAAGAATAACAAGTTGATCACCATCATGCTTTGTGAATAGGGAATAATCATATTTTGATTGCACATACCCAGCATTAACAAGAGAATCAGTCAACTTAATGTTCCACTGCCTACTAGCTTGCTTTAAACCATACAAGGACTTTTTTAATCTACAAACAAGCTGACAGTTATCCTTATCAACAAAGCCTTCAGGAACATTCATATAAACCTCTTCATCTAGATCTCCTTGTAAAAAGGCATTGTAAACATCCATTTGAAAAAGAGGCCACTGATATATAGAAGCCAAAGCCAGAATAACTCTCACAGTATTCATTTTAGCAACAGGGGAAAACGTATCAAAATAATCAATTCCATGTTTTTGACTATATCCCTTAGCCACTAACCTTGCCTTATATCTATTTAAGGACCCATCAGATTTGTATTTCAACTTATAAACCCATTTGCAACCAATTGATTTTTTACCTGCTGGGAGTGGAACTAACTCCCAGGTTTCATTCTGCTGTAAGGCCTCGACTTCGTCCTCCATGGCCTGAATCCAGGCCTTATCCTTTATGGCCTCAGAAAAGGTGTCAGGTTCTGTCAACTTTGAAACTGAACTCAAATACACTTGGTAATCATGGGATAAATTGTCATACGATACAAATTTATTAATAGAATGAGTACAGTAGACATTTGAAACCTGATAATCCTTCATCCAAATTGGAGGCCTTACAGTTCTTCCAGATCTGCTTATAACAGGCATATCATTTCCATTCACACTCGGGTCATCGTCACCATCAGAGTCATTTAGAGACTCATCATTCGGTGAAATTCCATCAGTGCCATTATCAGCATCATCATTTGGATCATTTGCACTGATTTCAGTGCTATCCTCAGTATTTGCATTACGAGGAATGCTTACATCATTGGATTCCAACTCATCGGGACAATCAAAAAATATGGGTAACTGATCTGTCTTGCCATTCTCAAAAGGAAATACACTCTCATTAAATTGCACATCACGACTAACAAAATATTTTTTTTCAATCAAATCATAGAGTCTATAACCCTTTTGAGTCTCAGAATAACCTAGTAAAACAGATGGTATTGCTCTGGAGGCAAATTTATCAGTCACCAACATATTTTTTGCATAACAGAGACACCCAAACACCCTAAGGTGATTAATCATAGGTTTTCTTTTCCCTAAAACCTCAATGGGTGACTTTCCATCCAACAACTTAGAGGGCATCAAATTAATCAGATAACACGCAGTAAGCACACAATCACCCCAAAAATCATTTGGAAGAAAAGCTTGCAACTTGAGTGCCCTAGCTACTTCCAGAATATGTCTATGCTTCCTTTCAACCCTCCCATTTTGTTGGGGGGTATAAGGGCAACTGCTTTGATGAGCAATTCCCTTTTCTTTGAATAGGGCTTTCAGTTGTTCATTAAAGAACTCCCTGCCATTATCTGTTCTGAAACACTTAATAGTCTTTTTAAACTGATTTTCAATCAAAGCAATAAAGTGTTTCAGAACAATAACAACATCAGACTTAAACTGAATTAGGTGGATCCAGGTAACTCTTGAAAAATCATCCACCAAAGTCAGGAAAAATCTTTTATTATCATGTGTGGGGGTATGGTAAGGCCCCCACACATCAGCATGGACAAGGTCAAATGCAGCATCAGCTCTTGAATTAGAAAGAGGAAAAGACTTTCTAATGATCTTAGCCTTGGGACAAACAGAACATTCTCCCACATTAATCATATTATTCTTAGGCAAATTTATAGAATCAATATGTTCCAAAGCCTTCAATGAAATATGCCCAAGACGTCTATGCCACAACATAACATTGCCAACAACAGAAGAACAAACATCCACAGCAACGTTCTCACAGCCATTCTTAAAGAAATACAGCCCCGCAAATTCTTTACCAGTCCCCAAGACCTTCCCATTTGAGAGGTCCTGCAGGACAGCAATTTTGGGGTAAAAAACCACATTACAATTTAACTCTTTAGTAAGTTTAGAAACTGATAATAAATTGAACTTAAACTCAGGTATATAGAGAACATTCATCAGTTTCTTGTTCTTACTAAAGGTTAAATTTCCAACACTAGTTACACATGAATATCCCCCATTAGGTAATTGAACTTTAGTTCCTGGAACCAACTTATGATCACATAACCAATCATTTCTGTTGGTCATGTGATCTGTTGCTCCAGTATCTAAAATCCAATAATCATTATTGTGTGGGACAAAAGAGTTAAGGGATATACCTGCTGTATTAACGCGATGTTCCTCGGTAGGGGTAGCACCTGCTGATGCAGTGCTGCCAGCCTGTCCAACACTATGCAACAACTTCTCAAACTGATCTCGGGTAAGGGTGATAGATCCTTGCACAGAAGAACTCGAAGAAACATCATTAGAACCATTTTTATGAAAAACAGAGCTAATGTCGCCAGTCTCAGAAGAGGCAACATTAGCTTTGGGATTTTGCCCTTTTGCCTTCAGAAAGTCTCTATGTTTAAAACAGTTTTCCTTTGAATGACCCTTCTTTTTACAGAAGTCGCATCCTCGGGAAAAACATCTTTCAATAGTATGACCTTTCTTTTTGCAAAAAGTGCATTCCAAATTCTGATTTCCCTTAGGTCTATCAGAATTAACAGATATATTAGCAATACCAGAATCAAAAGAACTCATGCTAGAGGTTATGCCTCTCTGACTTTCTTCTTGCATCACAAGATTATAGGCCACATTTACAGAGGGAAAAGGATTCCACAAAAGCAATTGACTTCTCACAGCAGAATATGTTTCATTTAAACCCATCAAAAACTGGAATAACCTTTGGTTATCCTTATGCTCTATGTGCTTTTTAAAATCGTCACCCTCGATATGAGGTAAAGCACAAGCAGCGTCGTATTCTGCCCAGAGAAGCCTAAGTTTTGTAAAGAATGTAGAAACAGAATCAAGACCTTGACGGGTCATGCATATTTCCATATGTAACTGATAGGTCCTAGGGCCACTTACCTTATCAAATCTTTCTTTTAAATCTTTCCAAATCAATAGGGCACTATCAGTATACATATATCCACTACCAAGGTCTTTAGCAATAGAATTAGTAATCCATCCTATCACCACAGCATTGCACCTATCCCATAAGTGATGCAAAGTATGATCATATTTCTCACGAATGCAAGTTCCAGTTATAAATCCTAACTTGTTTCTACCTAACAGGGCAAATCTAATAGCACGACTCCACATAGCATAATTTTCAGGCCCTGTCAGAATAGTAGAAACCATACTTACACCCGGGTTGTCACTGGCATGCAAATACAGGGAATGGTGTGACCCAACAGTGGCCACAGCATCATCGTCAATGTCATCGGTGGCACGGCGAGCTGCCTCCTTGACAACCTTATCCTCAGCCATGAAAGAAAATAGCAAACACCAAATATACAGGTAATATATGTTTGCCTTAACAATCGCAAAAAGAGTAAAACAAACCGTCAATCGGGGCCTCGGTTATAGACAACCGATTTGATAACTAGGTCACCGCCAAGGAGAAGATCCGGCAATGACACAATCAGCAACACAAGAAAACAGCCAAGGAAGCGATCAAGAGAATCGCAAAAAAGGGAAACGAACCGTCGGGACCAAGATTGCGAAAGAATCGCAAGAACAGCAAATCGTCGGGACGGGGAAGACGGATAAAGAACAGCCAAGGAACTATATCACAGGTAGGACAAAACGATCGTAGGCTCTGATACCATGTTAAGATTGGAATCAATCAACATGAAATCCTCACAGAAACCCTAGAAACCAGAAACCCTAGAGAAAACGAAGAGGCGCAATTGGGGATCATTTGATCTGGTTCCTTCACTTGGCAGATCATCACCCTTAAATCCTAAACTATGCAGCGGTTCATTACAAATTGAAGGAACGGAAACGACATAATGAATAAACCAAACGACACATAATAACTAAACAGATAAAAAACGGACGGGCCGAATAACAACAGCGGACGGGCCGAATAACAACTGGGCCACATCATCAAAGAAGCCCACGAACATAAGCAGCCTGATTCTTAACAAGTATGTTCTGAGAGTTGGATCGTTCAGTCTTTAAAGCTATATATGAGTACTATTTAGATAGTAGTAGGGGTCACAATTATATCGTGTCGTGCCTAATCGTGTCGTGTCATTAATCATGTCGTGTCTAAACGTATCTCGTGTTTAAACGGATAAATCTTAAACGTGTCTAAACATGTCTTATGTCTAAACATGTCTCGTGTCTAAACGTATAAGTCGTTAATCGTGTCTAAACGTATATAGTTGTTTAGACACGGGATCCGTTAAAGTCAAACTTATATACACTCTAAAGCAGATATATACACAAATTCATATATACAAAGTAAGGTTTTCAAAGTTCAATATTAAAAAGTAAGTAGATATTTCAATATTTCAACATTGAGCATTTATAGAAATAGCTTTAGTCGGAAAATGGTTAATCACAAAAAAGTAGTACTCAAAGTTTGGTTATTTCAAAAGATTAGACACGACACGATTAGACATGTTTAGACACGACACGATTAGACACGTTTAGACACAATTAATTTTTTTTTTTTTTTATAGATTTACTATTCTAAAATTTATTTTTAACATAATCACTTTTTGAAAAATTCAAAAATATTACAACATTGCAATGCCTCACAGAAGTGACTCACTACGAGTAGGGCTGACAATTTATGACACGACACGATTAAACCATCTACAAACGATCTGCAATTTACACGTTTAGACTCGACACGATTACTAAGCGTGTTTAAACAACTCTTATACTTTTAATCGTGTCTAAACGTGTGTTTGTCGTGTATTTGCATGTTATATGTGTTTAGACACGATTATTAATCGTGTCTAAACGTATAAAAGTTGTTTAGACTAGACACGCTTAGTAATCGTGTCGTGTCTAAACGTGTAAATTGTAGATCGTTTAATCGTGTCGTGTCAGAAATAACCACCCCTAGTCGTGAGACAGTTCAGTTCATATCTGGTTAGTATGTTCTAATAATTCCATTAACGCTGACAAAATAAATTCCATTAAGAGGACATTTCTCTAGTATAGTTTTTACAATCCACACTAATTCCATATTTTTGCTAACTTAAAACATTTTAAAATGCTTTGTTGTATAAAGTAGGAAAATCTTCTAATACATACACAAGGTATATAATGATCTTAATATTATATATAATAAATATATTATGCCAAATTTGTGTTATCCATAGATCTTATTTTTAAAAATACTTTTTATTGTTCCAATACTTTCCGCTAGTAACATAATATGAAATTATACAATTACATAAATTAACAGAATAATTAAAAATAAATTTAAACTAAGTAAGAATACGTAATAATATAATTTAACACAACTAGTACTTAAATAAATCATCTTTTAATTTAATCAAATATTTAATAAATAAATTTAGTAGTGTAGTTTGTCAAGATCTGAATGAAGCAACCAGAAACTGCACAAAAGAAGAAAATTCTAACAGAGCAATTCGTGAATCATCTGGACTGAATTGCTTCACCTTCATCTGCCCAACCATCACCACTTAAATAGGAAACGTTAGCATCTGATATTTATAACAGAAATCAAAAGTCTTAACACTGATACAAAATGGTCCTCAAAGAATAGCAAACAAATACAACCCAAACTTTACAACAGTATAAAACACACCCTCAAGTTATACATCTTGACAGCTTGATATTCCAACACTCCTCTTCAAGCTGACATTCCATAGATATTCTTCAAACCAAGTTTGTCCATCAACCTACAATGTTGTTAACCACCCAACGTCTTAGTAAACATGTCAACTTCTTGATCCAAAGATCTAACAAACCGAGTTTTGATTTCACCTGCATTCAACTGTTCTCTAATAAAACGACAATTTATCTCTACGTGCTTAGTTCTCTCATGAAAAATAAGGTTAGCAACAATTTGTATAGAAACCTTGTTATCACACACACACACAAAAAAAAGGTTTCGACTGAAAAATACCTAACTCAGACAATAAGCCTTTCAACCAAATAATTTTAAAAAATGTTGCTCTCATACTTCTATATTCAATTTCTGTTGTAGACCTAGAAACAATATTTTTTTTAACCTTCCAAGAGACTAAAGAATCTCCTAATTTTATACAAAAACTAAATACCGACCTTCTATACTCAATACACCCTACCCAATCTGAATCACAGAAAGTAGTTAAATATGTTGATCTAGAAGAAGATAGAAAAATACCTAAACCCGATTGGCCTTTAACATACTTGATAATCCAAAAGATAACATCCGGACTGTTTAGGAGCCTGCATAAACTGACTTAGGTAATGTACAACAAAGGATGTATTAGGTCTAGTCATAGTGAAATCTAACAACTTACCAATCAGTCTTCTATAAAAAGTTGCATAAAAAAGAACCGAATCATTATTCTTCAATTCAAGAGTTTTATCATATGCAACACTAGTTAAATGCTGATTTAATTCCATAGGAGTTTTACTTGTCTTAGCTCCTAACAAACCTACCTCAATAATCAACTCAAGAGCATATTTACGGTGATTAGTTACTATACCAGACTCAAATATAGTAACTTCCAGACCTAGGAAATACCTTAACTCACGTAAGTCCTTCATTTTAAAACTAGATTCGAGAACATAATTCAGTTCATCTATTACTTCAGATTACTACCCATCTCTGGCCACCTTCGATAGCATCTCCGGATTGTTAGAAACCCTACGAGAGGAAACACACCATCAGTGCAAAGAAAAAGAACAAAACGACGAGATGAGTATGACACCCTAACAGGGGAGAGCATCACGAAACGCCTGGACTGTAAGATCAAACATAGAGAGTGTGCAACCCTAATTCTATTTACGTGTGCTTGCAGGAGCCACGCCAACTCCAGTGGACAGAATACACCCAGGAGAACTACACTGGACCTGGAATCAAACCCGAGCTCAACACTGTACACCTAATGTAAGACTGACAAAAGTCGAGTCCCGAATGGTCGAGTTCTAGGTCCAAATCCATGACCTAGGATTTGAGAAGTTTAGTGCAGCGAACGCAAAGAAGATAGGGAAGAAGATCTACAAATTCATTGAGACCGCGAAGGAATTTTAAAAAGCCACAACTTGCTACCTGAGAGTGAAAGTTGAAGTAGATGCAAACCAATCGTTACTAGCAGGATTCTGGTGGAAAACTCAGAAGGCAAAGAAAATTGGGCATCGATTAAATATGAAAGTCTACCAGACTTTTGCTATGAATGAGGCATGCTTGGTCACACAACACAAGAGTGTAAGGAAGAAGTCCAAATGTTGAAGGAGAAGCCAGGGCATCCAATGTACGACCCCTGGCCAAATGGGAGTCGAGACGAACCATACATTGGGAGTTGAAGGTGGGAGAGGAAAGGAGATCACTCCAAAAGAGTCACCCACGGAGGAAGTCGTGGTTTGAGATAATTAACGAAGCTAAGGTAATGGGGAAGCAGAAAGCACCAATAACTGAAGGAGGAAGGGAAGGCTGAGTGACGAACCAAATGAAAGAAGAACATGAGACACCTAGTGAACCTGAGAATGCAGAGAACCTACATGATATGAACAACAACATCATAATGACTTATAGAGTCCCATTGCAGATCATTATAGCAGAAGCAAAACCCAAGAACCATGATAGTAACACCAACAACTCGCCAACCAAAGGGGAAAGTAGGGTGGAAGAAACCCTTCTCCTAACACCCAACATCGTTGATGCAAACCCGATCATGCTCTTCTCTACCACCATACAACAAACCCTCATCCAAAACCCTATATACTATGACCAAAACCGATGGATAAACAAACAACTTTCCCGCCACCAAACTGGACTAGGACCAGCTACATGCATAATATAAGCACTATCCAGACCACACCAATAGCCCGACCAACCAAGATAATAACCATGCCCACTCGACATAGCTAACCCCAAACCTACACCATTGAAGAACCGACATAATCACCTCCCCGAACAACCAGCTTAGAATCGATCCTACAAATCACATGTCTCAACCCAATATTAACAAAGATGTATTTGAAAAGACGAATCGAAGAGGAGGAGGAAGAACACAACGATGGGAAGAGAATGAGATTGGACTTTATACACCCTGAACAAACAATAGAGGGTGGGACTAAGCAGGAGAACAAAGAAAGAGGAAGGCCTCAGAGGAGGGTGCGATGCCTAAGACCGAAAAGGTAAAGAGGAATGCAAAGAAGGAGACACAAAAAAGAAAGGATGAAGGAATAAAGAACAATAACACGAGTTGTAGTGGTTGTCCTGAAACATTCACACGGGGTCAATGAATATAATTTGTTGGAATTGTCAAAGTCTGGGGTCTCCCCTGACAATTCATCATATTAAAGACCTCAACAGGATGTATCAGCCGGAGCTAATATGCTTAATGGAGACGAAAAATGGGGATACATTATGCGAATGGATCCGAGAGAAAGTGGGAATAGGAAGTGCATACAATGTCAACCTGAGGGTATATCAGGAGGTTTAACACTCTGGAGGAGAGACAATGTTAATGTCAACGTAAGAACAACAACCCACAATATCATAGACTGCGAAGTAAGAATGGGAAGCCAACCAAACCCAACATTGATAACTTGGGTGTATGCAGACGCAGATCCTCAACAACGAAAGCAGAATTGGAATGAAATTAGGGACATATGAAGGGGACGAAGGGATGCATGAGTACGTATGTGAGATTTCAATGCAATAAGCCATCATCACGAGAAGGAAAAGGATCGACGACAATCTCAACATCAAGTGGATGAATTTAATGTGATAATAGAGGACATCCAAATGGAGGGTTGGGGGCAAAATGATCAAGATTCACGTGGTCAAACAATCGAAGAGGATATAAGAGAGTTTGCAAGCACATTGATCAGGTCCTCATAAACTCGGCATGTGCAGCTCTAAACCCCCATGTACAATGTACCAACGACCTTGCAATTGGATCAGACCACACACCGCTAATCCTGCACCGAGCACAAGGGAGGCGAAAAAGGAGGAGAAACTTTTGTTTTGAAGAAATGTGGTTGGAGAATCTAGAATGCAAAGAGGTCATACGGAAGACATGGACGGAGAAGGATAAAACTGATGCATCGAACATATGCTCGAAGCTGGAGAACTACTGAATGAGTCTAAGTCGGTGGAAGAAGGAACGATTTGGGAACAACCAAGTTGAATTGAGGAAGGCAAAAGAAAGACTCTGAAGAGTCATGTAGAACTCACAGAACCAAAGGAATCAAGTGGAGGAAGTTGATTTCAAAGAACGAATAAGAGAATTACATAACCGGGAAGAACTATGTTGGAAGCACCAATCAAGAGTCAAATGGTTAACGAAAGGAGACCGAAACTCGATCTTTTTTCAACTCATAACTAATGCTAGAAGAAGGAGAAATTGTATTAGAAGGATCCATAATAGTCGAGGGAAGGGATAACCACGTAGAGGAGGAATAAGGAGGATATTTGTGATCACTTCAACTCGGTCTTCAAAACCAAGGGTGTGGAACTGGATGATGAGGCAATTTTGGCTGTCATACCGAAACAAATCATGGAGGTGATACACACATATCTAGAAAGTGAGGTGAGTGAGAAAGAAATTCGAGTTGTGGCTTTCCAATTGAGCGGGGAAAGAACACCAGGTCTTGATGGTTTCCGAGGTTTATTTTACCAAAGGAGTTGGTAGACCGTGGGCGGTGGAATGTGCCTTGAAATTGGACATGGAGAAGACGTATGATTGGTTGGAATGGGATTTCTTAATGAGGAGCCTCAAGAAAAATGGATTTGGGGAAAGATGGATTGGATGGATGCGACGATGTGTTACAGATACATCTTACCGAGTCCTTATAAACGGGCAAAGAACAAGAGTTATTCAACCACCAAAAGGTCTACGACAAGAAGATCCACTTTCCCTATACCTATTCATACTTCTTGCGGATGTGCTATCAAGGCAAGTCGAAGAGGCCGTCAGGACAAGGAGATTGTGTGGCCTAACATTAAGAAGAGGATGACCAAAGCTACATCACCTATTTTTTATTTTTATTTTTTTTTGTAGATGATTCACTATTTTTTTTCTAAAGGGAACAGTGGAGAATGCCCGAGAACTGAAGGCAATAATCACAAAATATTGCATGGCGTCAGGTCAACGAATCAACAATGTAAAGTCGAATCTCGTGTTTAGTAAAGGGACGGACGAGGGTAGCTGCAAGGTAGTAGAGGAGGAGCTGCAAATTCGAAGAGTACATGATTTAGGGAAATACCTTGGAATTCCATCCGTGTGGGTTTGATCGAAAAAAGAGCATTGAGCTATATCAAGAATAGGATACGGGACAAGATCCAAGGGTGGAGGTCCAAAGCCCTAAATCAAGCAGGAAATGAAGTACTCATCAAGTCGGTGATCATGAAAATACCCTCCTTTGTGATGAGTGTTTTCAAGATTCCCAAGACACGGTGCTCGGAGGTAAATGCAATGATAGTGGACTTCTGGTGGGGAAAGACAAACGATGGCAAAAATATCCATTAGCAAAGATGGGACATACTTACACGATCGAAAGTTGTGGGAGGCTTAGGGTTCCAAGAGCTGTAAACCATTAATGCAGCGCGACTCACGAAGATGGCTGAAAAAATTCTTAATGAACCTGAAGTACTATGGGTACAAACAATAAAGGGGTTCTACTTCCCCAATACCGATTTCCTATCGGCGAATAAAGGAATACGTGCATCATGGGACTGGGCGAGCATTATACATGGTCGAGACGTACTGCAAGGGGTTGTGGCAAATCAAAGATGGTGAAGATGTGCGAATATTTGATGAACCATGGGTAGCCACAAATTCGGGATATAGAGTGGAATGGCCGAGTGAGGGAGGGGAAACATCATACCTAAGAGTACACAATCTTATTAACCATGACCATGAGTGGGATGAAGGAGTAATTTGAGGAAGCTTCCATGAAACAGATGCAAATTAAATCCTTAGAATACCACTATGAGTTGCGCCAACAAAAGACCGAATGATATGGCTTCACACAAAGGATTGACAAGTTACGGTGAAATCGGTATACCACCGACTGAGGGAATAAGAAGGTGATACGTTACAGGGACCAAATTCGAATGAGACCATCTGGAGGGAAATATGGAAGGTAAAGACAATACCAAAAGTTAAAATTTTTTATGTGGACATTGCTCTCGAATTCGCTTGCAATTAACAAAAATCTCAGGAGGAAGGGCTGAACGTGGAAGCGGACTGCCCTATCTGCGACATAGAGGAGACACAAAAACACATGATCAATGACTGTGGATAGACAGAGGTTTTGTGGTTCGGTATCCTGGTGTGCGATAAGTACGAGAACAAACCGAACCCATCAATAAGTGGATCACCGACAAAATGATAGAAGGTGGTGCAACAGGGAGAGCACGAGAAGAACGAAAAAAACCTTTATTTGATCACCTGCTGGTACATATGGTAAGCTAGGTGTAAAGCAATGTTCAAGGGGAAGATTCTGAATCCGGCGGCACCACGAGATCGACAAATAACGAGATGGACAACACCGCATGGGAGAGCAATCCGACTAAACTGTGATGCTTCATGGTGCAGCCAGACGCGACGTGGAGGAATTGAAGTGGTGGATCGGAATGCGGCAGGGCAAGTAATGGGAGAGCTAAACCGAAGGTCATACTGCGACAATGTCGAAGGCCTTGAAGCTCATGCAATACTAGAAGGCATCAAACTAGCAATCGAGAAAGGATGACAAATCATTGAAGTGGAACACAGACTCCGAGATAGTGATTGAGTAGATCCAGGGGAACGTTAAATATTGGAGACTGGAAGCATACTGGAGACTGGAAGTGTTATGCGAAAACATCAACATACTTGCAGGGCGGATCAGAAGTGTCAAGTGGAAGACAATCCCGTGTTCAGCAAATGAGAGTGCCAATTGGATAGCCAAACAAGCTAGAATGATTGTGTATCTTGATAATTGAGTTATAGAACCCCTACCCCAACTTAGAAATTTTGTAGTCCCCCTTAATGTTTGAAATTTAAAATTTTAGTCCTAATGTTTGGACCAGATAAAAAATATCCCCTTTCCGTCAGTTGACCGTTCATTTTGATGGATTGAATATCATGTGTCAAGCACGTGCTGTTTTAATTTGTTTAAGTGACCAAACTAACCTCCTCCGGAAACACATTCTCCTCCATCTCCTCCTCTCAGTTTCGACCGTTCAAAGTGGCCATTGGACGTTGACTTCAAGAATTGGACATTCTCCGCCACCGTTGCTAAGAGAAATGGAGGGAAGATAAAAAATGGAGAGGATGGGTGGGATTTCAGCTGGTGGTGGTGATAGAGAGGAGGGCGGAGGATCTGCTGGTGGCGGTGGCGGTGAGGAGGAGGGTGGGGCTGAGGGAAGCGTCTGACCTAGGTCACCGACATCTTCATTCTCGGCCAAGTTCCTCGTACTTGAACAATCTGCAGGTTGAGGAACCCTAAACTTCCATTTTGAAGGTGTTGAGCGAAATTTTGAAGCTTTAATGAACATTTGCAGAATCTAAAGGATTTAAAGGGAAATTGTGAATTGGGTTAGGTGATAAGCTCCAACTTCACCTCCATTGTGAAGATTCTTATTTTTGTTGGAGCAGATGGTTAAGAACACTGAAGATGTCAGATTTTTACAGTTTGAAGATTTACCAACGTCTTTTTCAGCAAGTGAATGCAGCTAATAGTGATCTTCGAAGAAGAAGAGATCCATTGTGACTTCATTCGGTGCTTCAAAATGGAAGAGGCTTTCAGTCTTTGAAGTCTAGGGTTTGATGCTTCCAGTCTTTGAGGCTTTCAGTCCACTGTCCCTTATGGCAATTTACAAATTCAAAATTCGGCCTTAGCATGGCCTGCTCATGCTATAAACAACTCCTCCATCTTCAGGTGATTGTTGCTTGCGATTTGTAGCTTAAATGTTACTTCTGATTTGGTATTTTGCCCATTGGATTTTTTCCCTTCAGAACTTCAATTAGTTTGAAGGTCAATTTCTTGATTCTAGTAGTTCCACTTAAATTCAAGGAACAATATCAACGTAGTTCGTAACTTTGAGAGTAAACGGCCAAAATTTATTGATTTGCTATCGTTGGTGATTTGATTGCTAAGGATAGTTGATAGGGTGATGTGGACGTAAATGAAGCAGAGGCAGAATAACCTGTGCAAACCAGAGGAAGAAGAAGCATCATCTTCTCTGTCTGTAATGAAGAACAATTTTGTCATTTCAAAATGTAAAAAAATTACGTGTCAAACACATGATGAGATTTTCGTTTGAATTTAACAGCAATTTGACGGAAATGGGAAAATTTTCATTTGGTCCAAACATTAAGACTAAAATTTAAAATTTTAAACTTTACACAAAAATTTAAATGTGGCTCAAATTTTAGGGAAACTTGTATTTTACCCATAATAATTTAAAAAAAAAGACACAAACAAAGATGAAAAAAAAAGGGATTGTTCCCCCCACTACTTTCATATTATTATATACTACTTGTCTTGTTCCTCCTCTCCTCTCTCAAACTATATCTTACGTTCGTTGTATGCCTTTGAAGATTTCTGAATTGTATTGTGTTTCCACCTTCTATCTTTATCTTCCAATTGCTGAAAACTGCAGCGGCTACCTCAGCTAGGAGTGAATACATTGGTGCTGCCATGGCAGCCGAAGGGATAAGCTTAGAGGCCACTCCGACATGGGTGGTCGCCCTTGTCTGCTTATTCATCGTTGGAATCTCTTTCGGTGTGGAAAGGGGTCTTCACAGCATTGGAAAGGCATGCCTTTCTTCTAGATTCTTGTTCATCTCCGTTTGTCTCGATTTTATGCTATAACAAGGATCTATGTATATATATTCTTGCAGTACTTCAAGAAAAAGGATCAGAAGCCGCTCTATGAAGCTTTACAGAAGATCAAAGAAGGTACTTGTTCGATACTATATATTAACAATCGTGTCTTTAAATGTGTGTTTTCTTTCAGAGACTGTCGGCTCCAACATAATACGATATTACGTACATGCAGAGCTGATGCTGTTAGGGTTCATATCGCTGTTGCTAACTGTATTCCAGGACCGGATCAACAACATATGTATCGCTGAGAGGGTTTCCAAGAGCTGGATTGCCTGCAAGCCCAAAAACCCGAAAACCACTTCACATTTTTTGGCCTTTTCCTCCACGTTCGGACAAACTCGACGACTTCTTGCCGATGCCTCTACTTCTCCTTCAAAATCATCCCCCAAAGTTTGTGCTGCTGTAATGTTCACATCCCTTAAACTTGGCTTTCCTTTTGTCAATATTGTGGTAAACTTTGTGACTGGATCTTATGAATCTGTTAGGGAGTACTTATATATAAGGAGAGTTAATTATACCAACACACACACAACACATATTTGGCTATTTTATAAAAGAATTATCTGAAATTTAATTTATCAAATCTTCCTACCTAATTTTTCTAATTGTTTGAGATTTTTTTTATATAAAAAATAATATATATTTTTACGGTATGGATCAATCATGTGTTATCATCAATTGCTTAAACAAATAGAGATAACTTTTGCCCCACCTCTAAAAGTATATGTAGCAAAATTGAAAAAAATAAATAAATCAAAGTTCAAATAATTTTCGGTAATAAGTCCAAAGTTTGAGTAACTTTTTGGTAATTAAAATTGTGGGCTATACTTATTGTTTCAAGATTTTTGTAAATGTATGTATTATACATTTTTTTTTTATTGTTGTAATTACTATAAGAAAAAATCAGTTTATATTGGAAAATAAAATTCAGATGCATAATATAAACATCTATAAGATTTTGAAACAACAAATAAATGTTAAGTATTCAAAAGTAACAAAACAAAAAATGTACCAATTTATCAAAGCTTGAAAGTTCAGGTACTTTAAAGATTTTTATTCAATATATATATGCATCATCTTGCTTTCACTATTATTTTTTCTTGCATCTCCCTTGAAAACAAAAAATATTTATTTTGGATGACTGCAAATGTTTTTTCAGGGTTATACTCCAATGTTATCTTCAATGGCCTTACATCATCTGCATATCTTCATCTTCGTGCTTGCGGTTGCTCACGTGTCTATCTGCGCTCTCACCATTCTATTCGGTGGAGCAAAGGTAGGAGCATGGATATATGCAATTTCACAGTTAGGATTCATCTCTATGTTATAATACTCTTGTCTTTAACACTTCAATGTTGTATCCATAGATACGTCAATGGAAACATTGGGAGGAAGCTGTACATAAGGAACTTGACGAAAAACATGAACACGGTAATACACTTCTTGCTCGTCAAGTCATTTCTTTCCTAGAATCATTGTTGATAAAGTGAATGTTGACCGTGGCCCAAGTGTTTGGGCCGGTTCTCTACGGTCTGGGCCGGTTGAACTCAAAATCGGCCGAAATGTATTTTGAATGTTAAATGATATAAAAAGTAATTTTTTGCACCACATGGGTCACTTCATGGTGTTTTAGTAGTAAAAAGCATAGTTATCAGAACCGGACCGGACATCGAACCGGCGAGGGGACCGGTTCACGGCTCGGCCGGTCCAGCCCGGTCCAACCCGGTTCGGTGTGCGGTTCACTGTTCACAATGGGTAAAAAATTTGAAAACTTAAAATACATACATAGTCTCAAACACAAACATAATTACCTCAAACTACATGATCTCACACACACACACAAACTACCTAGTTTCAATATCAAACACACATTACTCTCAATTCTCAAACACAATACACAATAGTAGTGAACCGGTCTAACCAATTGGGTTAAACCGATTGGTTTGTGCATAACCAAAAACCGGAAACCCCCAAAAAAAAAACAAGTGAAAAAAAAAACCGGGAAAAAAAACGAAAACCGAAAAAAAATCAACTAAAAAGTGAACCGGAAACCGGCCGGTTTTTGGAAGACCGGCCAGTTTTCTAAAAACCGCCCGGTTCGACCCGGTTCAAACACTGTTTATTTGTAGAACGGTCTTTTAACTGAATCAAACCGGAGAGGGGTCCGATTCCCGGTCGGACCCGGTCCGACCGCCGGTCCGGTCCGGTTCTGATAACTATGGTAAAAAGTCTCTCGCACGCCTAGGGGAGTGCAGATTGATCCAAAAAGCACTCCTCGTTCGGGTCGACCTATGTATGTGTCCGCTCATGCAGACACAATTGTCGCTTTGAAATACCTGCCTTGCTCAAATCGGGGTTTGTTAAAATACATAATTTTTGTTCGATTCGATTCGTGAAAAATATTTTTATATTAAACAGAATGGTAGAAAGAAAAATAGAACATTGAAAAAGATGATGAATTTAATGTTGATAAGTTTGGATTACCTCAGAACATGTGGGGGAAGCTATTTTAAATAGCAATTACCTTTTAAACATGGTACCCCGAAAAAAAGAAAAGAAAATACATTTCGAATTATGGAAATGTAGAAAACATTTTTTCAATCAACTCTGAGAGCGGGGGTTTCTTACTAAAGTTATAATGTCTCCTCCTAAAAAGGTTAGAATTAGACTAAAAAATGTTGATTGCATCTTCATTGAATATGCTAAAAACAGTAATACTTATCATTTTCTTGTGCATAATTCAAAGATTTCGAATACACATAAAAATATAGTGAAATCAAGAAATGCATATTTCTTTGAAGAAATAATTTCGGTCAAATCTAGGGATAATGTAAATTCGTCGAAACAAACATATGAGACTATTGAAGATATTGGTCTAGACCTAGAAAATGTTGAGCTAGAAACTGAGGTGGAACCTAGAAAAAGCAAAGGAGCTCGAGTATAAAAAAAAATTTGGTCCTGCTTTTTTTACTTATACGCTTGAACATGAACCTGAAATATTTCAAGAAATTGTAAATTCTTCTGAAGGACCTCTATGGAAAGAGACAATCAAAAGTGAAATTGAGTCCATCTTGCAAAATCATACTTGGTAACTAGTGGATCTTCGTCCTGAATCCAAGCCACTAGTTGAAAGTAGATTTTCAAAAGAAAAATGAAAACAGATGAATCAATTGACAAGTATAAAGCTAGACTTGTAATTAAGGGTTACAAGTAGAGAGAAGAACTTGATTATTTGGACACATATTCTCCTGTCACGAGAAAAACATCCATAAGGATGATACTCGCAATAACAACATTACAAAATTTGAAAATACATCAAAGGAATGTAAAAACAACTTTCTTAAATGGAGATTTAGAGAGAAATTTATATGGAACAACCTAACGACTTTATTGCGCCAGGGTAAGAAAATAAAATTTGTAAACTAGTGAAATCACTGTACAGTTTGAAACATGAACCAAACAGTGACATCAGAAATTTAACAATGTCATCTTGGAAAAATGATTTAAAATAAATGGATGTGACAAATGCATCTACGTGAAAGATACAAATGAAGGTTATGTCATTTTGTGTCTTTATGTTGATAACATGTTTATCGTTGGAAGTAATGATAAGATGATTAATCCAAGTACTGATTATTGCGATAAAATCAAAAGATTACTCAGGTAGTTGAGATATACTCGTAGTTATGGGTTGCATTATACGAGATATCGAACTGTTATAGAAGAATATAGTGATGCTAATTGGATATCGACATCAAGAGACTCGAACTCCACAAGTGGATTCGTGTTTACCCTGGGGGTATAGCCATATCGTGGAAATCCTGTAAGCTAACAGTCATAGTCAGATCCACTATGGAATCTGAGTTTATTGCATTGGATAAATGTGCTGAAGAAGCTAAATGGCTACACCATTTTCTTGAGGATATTCCTAGGTGGCCAAGACTAGTGTCTGCAATCAACATACATTGTGGTAGTCAATCTGCGATTGGTAGGGCACAAAGACATATGTATAATGGTAAGTCTAGGCATATCCGCCGTAGACATAATTTCATTAAACAATTGCTCTCAACTGGAATTATCACGATCGATTATGTAAAATCAAAGGATAATATAGTGGATCTGTTACCCAAAGGTTAAATAAATAGTAAGTTTGTCAATCACCGAGAGGAATAAGGCTCATCATGATTCATAAGAGTGAGGTTAGATCACTGTGAGAGATTTTAAACTCCGAGTCCATTCCTATGATGAGAAACAGTGACAATAGTAGGATGTTAAGAAAATGTTTTTAATGATCCAGAAATATAGAGTGTCGGAATAACGCTTGAGATAAAGAATCACATATGCAAGTGAGAAGATGGGTCGTTTCAAAAGGAATTGTTGATGGCACAATTCTTAGAAATGCTTGTAGAACCAGGCAATGTGCGAACTGAACAATACTAGGATGATGTCTGTGTGAGTTATGTCATCATTTACACCAACGACAGACATTTCAAAGACATCGCGATAATTGACTAGCTAGTAAAGTCGATGTAATTTCACAAATTAAGGTTCAAAGGGTAACACCTACGTATCCTATGCAGGTGTCGACCGTTGAACTCTTATTCTGAGTCTAGAGCGTCTAGAAAGTCTCTCATTTCTCCATTCATGTGGGGGATTGTCGATCGTAGCCCAAGTGTTTTTGTCGGTTCTCTACGGCCTGGGTCGGTTTAACCAAAAAACAGACCAAGTGTATTTTGAATGGCAAATGAGATAAGAAACAAATTTGCTTGTATTTGTTTGTACCACACTGGGCAATTCTTGGTGTTTTTGTGGGTATATATTGAGTATTGCTTTATACTACTGTAACAAATTGCTAGTAGAAAGACTCTCGCGCGCGCCCGATAGGGGTGGGTAGGATGTAGATCGATCCGAAAAGTACTTTTTGATTCAGGTCGACCCACGTATATGCCTGCATCATAAGGTCACGATTGTCACTTCGAAAAACCCGTCTTGCACGAGTCAGGTTTTACTACAACTCACATTCTTTTTCGATATTCCGACCCGACTCGATTTTTTTCTCTTACCGTTAGAATTTTTTTCCCTGTTGAAATTATTTCATTTTTTTATTGATTTAATTCTTCAGTTTTGTCAAATTTAATTAGGGTTATTCATGCATTAATTGCATGAATGGTGAATAAAACTCTATAAATAGAGTATGCCTCTTCACCATTTGTACCAAAAAAAATAATCTTGCTAAAGTTTCTTTGAGTTAGGTCATTTCAAGTATTCGTCCGAATTTCCGTCGAAGTGTGAGTTTTAGTATTGTCCACTTCGATATGGGAAACACCGTGTTTGTTTCCTCTTAACGACACTGTTTTATCTAGGTAGGTAATCGTTCTAATTTTCATCTTATACAAACCAATTACGATGAGGGGACGAAATTGTCTTAAGGAGACTAAATAATTTTAACAAAAAATATTTTCTTGGGGCAATTTTGTCATTTTGTCAAGTTGCATGTTATTCTTCATTTTATGCACTACTTAATCCAAAAATATTATTAAATTACAAATTTAATTCTCTTATTTTACTAACAGTAAATTTATTGAATTATGCAGAGAAGCTCAATTACAGGCATACCCAAGATTATGCTTTCATTAGGGGTCGTTTCTTTGGCATCGGAAAGAATGTACACTTGTTAGGTTGGGTGGTAAGTATACAACCTTTGTAAGTAGAATCCATTTACTTATCATCTGTGTATCCAAGATGAAGGAACTGATTTGGATTACTTTTGCTATAGCATTCATTCTTCAAGCAATTCTATGGTTCTGTCACAAAAACAGATTACATTACACTACGGTTGGGTTTCATTAAGGTAATTGCGTTGCTTCACACTCAAAAACATTTTTGGTGTAAACATTGATTGCACCATACATATTGTTTTGTCAAGGCTCACTGCAAGGGGAGCCCGAAATTTGACTTCCACAAGTACATGATAAGAGCTCTTGAGGCTGATTTCAAGAGAGTGGTCGGGATTACGTACGTTGTTCGACTAATCATTGATGCATACATTGTATCAGGTTGGGTTAGGTTTGGTTAGGTTAGGACCTCACTTTTGCAACTTCTCCTGTGCAGTTGGTACCTCTGGCTGTTTTTGTTCATTTTCATACTAATAAACTTTTCGGGTAAGTCATGTCATATGATGCACAAATCCAATGCTTTTTGTTATTCTGATCCGCAATTTACGATCGATTAACGTTTCAGGATGGCGCGCGTATTTCTACATTTCGTTCTTTCCATTTGTGGTAAGTATTCCTGCGAAACTCTAACTTAGAATTAACTATTTCTACATGTTTAGATTATGCAGCTACAGACGAATTAATGGATGAGTTCCTTTCCAATGCATTGAAACAGCTTTTACTTACGGTCGGAACAAAGCTCGAGCACGTGATCAACCAGTTGGCACACGAGGTTGCCGAAAAGCATGTAGCGATTGAAGGCGACATCGTGGTTCAACCGTCCGACCACCATTTCTGGTTCCAAAAGCCCAAAATTGTCCTCGTTCTCATCCATATTATCCTTTTCCAGAATGCCTTTGAATTGGCTTTCTTCTTCTTCGTATTGGTAAGAACCAGCGTGACGATACTGGTCCATGTCATTGAATTGTCCTATAGGAGCTTGCTTTATAGAATCTATGTATTTCACAGCTTCAATACCGATGGGGTTCGTGTATGATGGGAAAAGTCGTCTACGTTATCCCGAGACTCGTCATCGGGTAAGTTCGATTTCACAAACGTAATTTATCGACCGAACACATACGATTGAGTATTGTTTTCCTAACATGTTATTCCAAATTGTAGGGCATTTACTCAGTTCGTATGCAGTTACAGCA
Organism: Chamaenerion angustifolium; assembly: GCA_946814005.1. NCBI lineage: Eukaryota > Viridiplantae > Streptophyta > Magnoliopsida > Myrtales > Onagraceae > Chamaenerion > Chamaenerion angustifolium. Next base: position 35,360,413 of record OX328266.1, on the reverse strand, counting down.
CTCTTCCACTCTATGCAATTGTCACTCAGGTGATTTCTTTTACGTAAATTTTCTCATCCATCGATACCAACGTATTGACCAACATTACGTTCTAATATATGCTTGGTGAATCATAACAGATGGGGACTTCGTTTAATTCAGCTATATTCCAAGAACGCACACAAAAAGGAATCACTGACTGGGCTAAGCATGCGAAGACGAAGACGACAAACATGAAAAAAGAAGCACATGGGAAGGGTTCGAGTCACACGGAGAGCCAAGCGGGATCGTCGGAGATCGAAGCTCAGGTTGAGATGAGAGTTGTTAAGAGAGAAGATCGTGCATCTTCCATTTGATCAATCCATATATGTACTGCTTGTTATATATTTTAGTGTAATTGGATTGACTAGTTGACCAATGAGATCATAGTATCTCATTAAACAAGTTAGGAGGGTGCGGAGTGCACGCTTGTTTAAGTATATTATGATTCATTGTATCGGAGATTCATCGGTTGATTAGAGATGAGGCAATGGGGGTCAAAGGGGGCAACGCCCCCTTTGCCGGGTCCAGGGGCAGCGCCCCTGGCTGGTGTCGAGCTGAAAATTTTGGATTTTAAAGTCACTATTCTAAAAATTCATTGTAAATTTGAATTTTGGAATTAATGACTTAACATTTTAACTTCAAAATTCCCGGTTTTTGGACACTTGCTTTAGAGCCAAATATTGGACCAAATATTGGACCAAACCAATTCTTGGCCGAACCATTATTGAACCAAACCATGTGTTGGCCGAACCATTGCTTGTATGTCATCCTAAGGTGTCCCTTTGTTTTTGGAGCCAAAATTTGAATCAAAAGGGGTGTTATGGCCGAAATGACACTTTGCCTCTTCCAAAGGACATGGTGTCTTCTCCTAAGGGTGTGACAAACACTATAAATTGGTCATAGGGGGGGTCCTAAATCTTCATCTCAAACATTCACAATCCTTTTCTCAAGTTCTAGTTCAGTATTCTGATTTTATCCAATTGAAAGTTTGGGTGCCTCCAAATAGTTTCAATCTGAAAGTGTCGTCACGACTTCAGAATAATCCAAGCCTACAATTACCACCATCCATTCGAAATTTTCCAACAAAGATTGAATCTATTTCTCTGAAGATGACGAACGGAGAATCTGCTAGAGACATGACTAGCAAATTTGCTAAGTTAGAGAAGTTCGAAGGTAGTGACTTTCGAAGATGGCAAAAGAAGATGCACTTCCTTTTGACGACCCTAAAGGTGGTGTATGTGCTAAGTACTCCCATGCCAGAACTACTCGACAATGAAACAGTGGAACAAACCAGGCGCCGCTGCAAATGGGAGAATGATGACTACATTTGTCGTGGTCACATCCTCAATGGTATGTCTGATTCCCTATTTGATATATATCAGAATGTCGAGTCTGCAAAAGAATTGTGGGATTCCCTTGAATCCAAGTACATGGCCGAAGATACTTCAAGTAAGAAGTTTCTTGTTAGTAATTTTAATAATTACAAGATGGTTGATACTAGTCCGGTCATGGAACAGTATAATGAACTGTTAAGGATTCTGGGACAGTTTGCTCAACATAACATTAAGATGGATGAATCCATCTCGGTTTCTAGTGTTATTGACAAACTGGCACCATCATGGAAAGATTTCAAACATACCCTAAAGCACAATAAGGAAGAGATGTCTCTTGTTCAACTTGGAAGTCACTTCAGGATTGAGGAGTCTTTAAGGGCTCAAGAAGTTGACAATAACCCTAAGGGGAAGAACCAAGTTGGTCACTCTTCTGTAAACATGGTTGAAGAGGGTCGATTTGGAAACTCTAACAAAGGGAACAAACGCAAGTTTAAAGGAGATGACAACAAGTCTTTCAACAAAAAGCCTAAGGTGGCATGTTGGAAGTGTGGCAAACCCGGTCATTTCAAGAAGGATTGTCGGGTTGGAAAAGGCTAGCATAATGCTGGTCCAAGAGGATCTAAGGATCCTGAAAAGCAACAAGGTCAGATTTTAATACAAAATAATAATTCGGGTCAGAATTATGTATCTGTAATATCTGAGGCATTTTATGTGCAGGATGATCATGTTGCATGGTGGATTGATCCAGGAGCAACAACTCATGTGTGCAAAGATCTTCGTTGGTTCAAAGACTTTCAACCAATTGAAGATGGATCTGTCTTAAAGATGGGAAATGTTGCAACTGAACCAATCAAGGGACTAGGAAATGTCAAGCTTGTCTTTACTTCAGGAAAATGTCTGTCATTAAACAATGTATTGTATGTTCCCGGGATTCGAAAGAATCTCTTACCGGGTGTTGTTTTGAACAATTGTGGTTATAAACAAGTGTATGAAAGTGACAAATATATTTTGTCAAAACATGGTTCTTTTGTAGGATTTGGTTATTTAAGTAATGGCATGTTTATGTTAAATGTTAAGGTTTCATTTGATAATGAATCTGCTTGCATGACTTCTATTAGTACTAGCAATAATATAAATAAATCAGATTTATGGCATGCTAGACTAGGTAATGTTCATTATAAAAGAATGAAATATATGTCTAAAATGAGTCTTATACTTGCTATTGATATAAACAATGAGAAATGTAGAACTTGCATGTTAACTAAGATTACTAGAAAGCCTTTCAAGGATATAAATAGAGTTTCCAATATATTGGAACTAATTCATAGCGATTTATGTGATTTTCATGCTACTCCTTCATTAGGAAATAAAAAGTATGTTATTACTTTTATTGATGATGCTTCTAGATTCTGCTATGTTTATTTGTTGCATGCTAAGGATGAAGCTCTTGATAAATTTTAAATTTATAAAAAGGAAGTTGAGCTACATCAAAGTAAATTGATTAAAAATTTACGGACTGATAGAGGAGGTGGGTATTATGATCCAGAATATTTTCAATCTACTGGTATAATACATCAAACTACAGCTCCTTATACACCACAGCAAAATGGTGTGTCTGAAAGGAAGAATAGGACTTTGAAAGAGATGGTTAATTCCATGTTATCCTATTCAGGTTTAAGTGAAGGATTTTGGGGTGAGGCTATGTTAACAACCTGTTATTTATTGAATAGAATTCCTAATAAAAGGAATAAGATTACCCCATATGAATTGTGGTATAAAAAGCCACCAAAATTAAGTTTTCTGAGGGTTTGGGGATGTAGAGCAGTTGTAAGGCTCACTGAACCCAAAAGAAGAAACTTGGGAGAAAGAGGTATAGATTGTATCTTCATTGGGTATGCTGAGCATTCATATGCATATAGATTCTATGTATTAGAATCTAATGACTATGTGTCTATTAACACAGTCATAGAATCAAGAGATGCTACCTTTGATGAAGATAGATTTACATCTATACCTAGACCAAAAGATATGATTCGGAATTCTTTAAGTTCAAATACTTCTGGTGGTACTGTTTTTGTACCTGGACCGACTGAACCAAGGAGAAGTACTGGAACTAGAAAAGCCAAATCTTTTGGATATGATTTTCAACTTTATTTAGTTGAAGGGTCAAGGGATGATGTTGAGTATCAGTATCAATACTGCTTCATGATTGAAGAAGATCCAAGAACATTTAGTGAAGCTATGACTTCAAGAGATGTTGCATTCTGGAAAGAAGCTATCCATGATGAAATGGATTCAATCATGAATAATAATACATGGGAATTGACTGATCTACCTCCTGGCTGTAAAGCTTTGGGAAACAGATGGATTTTCAAAAGGAAAATCAAAGTGGATGGTAGCATAGATAAGTATAAAGCAAGATTGGTTATCCAAGGCTTCAGACAGAAGGAAGGGATAGATTATTTTGATACTTATGCTCCTGTTGCTAGGACCTCTACTATTAGGTTATTAATAGCACTTGCAGCTATTCATAATCTTGTAATTCATCAAATGGATGTGAAAACTGCATTCTTGAATGGTGATTTGGATGAGGAGATATATATGAAACAACCGGAAGGGTTTGTTATGCCTGGAAATGAAAATAAGGTGTGCAAGTTGAAGAAATCATTGTATGGTCTTAAACAAGCACCAAAACAATGGCATAAAAAATTTGATGATGTGGTATTGTCTAATGGTTTTCTTCTTAACCAAGCAGACAAGTGTGTATATAGCAAATTTGATACTTCTGGTAAAGGAGTCATTATTTGTCTATATGTAGATGACATGTTGATTTTTGGTACTGACCAAAATCAAGTTGATAAAACCAAGAAATTTCTGTCATCTAATTTTGACATGAAGGATTTGGGGGAGGCTGAGGTGATTCTTGGTATAAAGATCATACGAAAGAACAATGGTATTTCAATCTCTCAATCTCATTATATTGAGAAGATTCTGAATAAATTTAATTTTAAAGATTGTTCTCCAGTTAGCACTCCCATAGATCCTTGTCTTAAGCTTCTACCTAATAAATGTGTGGCGGTATCTCAACTTGAATACTCAAGGGCTATTGGTTGTCTTATGTATGCCATGATTAACACTAGGTCTGATATTGCTTATGCTGTTGGAAAGCTTAGTAGATATACTAGCAATCCAAGTTCACATCATTGGCAAGCATTAAATCGAGTATTCAAGTACTTGAAAGGAACCATGGATTATGGTTTGACTTATACTGGATTTCCTTATGTTCTTGAAGGATATTCAGATGCAAGTTGGATTTCCAATGTAGAAGATCATTCTTCTACAAGTGGATGGGTATTCCTTCTTGGGGGAGGTGCCATCTCTTGGGCCTCTAAGAAACAAAGTTGCATTACTCACTCAACAATGGAGTCTGAGTTTGTTGCATTAGCATCGGCTGGTAAAGAAGCTGAGTGGCTAAGAAATCTGATTTATGAAATTCCATTGTGGCCTAAACCGATATCTTCTATATCTATCAGATGTGATAGTGAATCTGCCTTGGCTAATGCATATAGGCAAGTATACAAAGGCAAGTCTAGACACTTAGGTGTTAGACACAGCATGATTCGTGAACTCATCATGTATGGTGTTATATCAGTGGAGTTTATAAAAACTCAACATAATTTAGCCGATCATTTAACCAAAGGGTTAAGAAGGGATCTTGTGCACAAATCGGCTGTGGGGATAGGATTAAAGTCCATTTGAAATCTCTCATGTTGAGATACCCAATTCCCACCTAATATGACATTAGGTGTTGAATTCAATGTGGAAAGCTTGACATTTGGAGATTGGAACACATTGGTTATATTATCCCAAGGTATGTGTTCAGACCTGTAAGTAAAGGAGGTTGAAGTTTAACTTCTTAATAGTTCTTTTGAAAAATTGCATATGCAGGTGCAAGAGTAAAAGAGCTACCTATGTAAACATGAAGTTTAGCCGCTTCAAGAAGCTAGGACTTGGCTTTGATATGTTTATGAAGGATTAGGACACAAGGCTAGTAAAAGATAGTGTCAAGAAAGGACATTTGGGAATGTTAACTTATGTGTATATTATCTTCACGTATTCACAATGAATAGCAAAGGTTCAATTCATAGTGACACCTTGATATTCGAATATTTGAAATGTGTAATACACTAAGATGAAATTCAATCGTCATGATATTTCATTTATGCATAAGTTTGTTGTGTTGTTTGATTGTGATCTTATGTTTAGTTAATCAAGGATTACACTAAAATGGGGGAGGATTGTTATATATTTTAGTGTAATTGGATTGACTAGTTGACCAATGGGATCATAGTATCTCATTAAACAAGTTAGGAGGGTGCAGAGTGCACGCTTGTTTAAGTATATTATGATTCATTGTATCGGAGATTCATCGGTTGATTAGAGATGAGGCAATGGGGGTCAAAGGGGGCAACGCCCCCTTTGCCGGGTCCAGGGGCAGCGCCCCTGGCTGGTGTCGAGCTGAAAATTTTGGATTTTAAAGTCACTATTCTAAAAATTCATTGTAAATTTGAATTTTGGAATTAATGACTTAACATTTTAACTTCAAAATTCCCGGTTTTTGGACACTTGCTTTAGAGCCAAATATTGGACCAAACCAATTCTTGGCCGAACCATTATTGAACCAAACCATGTGTTGGCCGAACCATTGCTTGTATGTCATCCTAAGGTGTCCCTTTGATTTTGGAGCCAAAATTTGAATCAAAAGGGGTGTTATGGCCGAAATGACACTTTGCCTCTTCCAAAGGACATGGTGTCTTCTCCTAAGGGTGTGACAAACACTATAAATTGGTCATAGGGGGGGTCCTAAATCTTCATCTCAAACATTCACAATCCTTCTCTCAAGTTCTAGTTCAGTATTCTAATTTTATCCGATTGAAAGTTTGGGTGCCTCCAAATAGTTTCAATCTGAAAGTGTCGTCACGACTTCAGAATAATCCAAGCCTACAATTACCACCATCCATTCGAAATTTTCCAACACTGCTTTATTATGTTTGTGGATCGTAGCAATTTTATGTTTCAAATCACAATGTTGTGGGTTGAACTAACAATATTCTTAATTAAATTAGCGGAGAGGAATACAGAACCTCTAACTTTAATATATAATTAAATATTGTATAAACAAAATGTGGTAATAAGTAATTTAGTACTTTTGTAGTTATTAGTATAAAATATTGTAATGTATATACTTGTTAAACAATAAAAATATGAAGTAATACATAAATTTACTCTTAACCAAAGAAATAATCGAGATCAACATAATAAAAAATTAAACGACGAATACGACAGCTTAGGGACAAAATGAGATCAACATAATCAAATAATATGGGACAGCTCGCCGTGATGGCCGACCATCATCACCGACCCTATCTGCAGGAAGTAGAGAGACAAAACCACCACCATCATAGGCCCGACAATATAACTCTGCCTCCTTGCTTCAATATAACTTGGCGATTATACCTCTTCCAGCTTCTTCTACGTTGTTTGTGGTTGCACGTAGCAAGCAGTGGAAGATGAAGTTATTAAGTATGTGTTGGCTAAGGTAAAAAACACTAAGTATAAAAGTGAACTCTCTTTCATTATTGAATCTAAAATCAGTACAACTTTATTACATTACTTATACAGTACTTGTTACTAATTTACTTTGTTGACAATTCAGCTAGTAATTGAGTGCAAGTCAGGTATGTCAATTTTACTTTTCTATTTTTCAATATTCCAGATTTTGCTAGACCCAGATTTGCCTTTTGACATTTGCTGTCTAGTCTTCTAGCCTTTTATACTCTTGGCAATTCTGTTTATTCTAACACTCCCCTTGAGTGGTCGGATCTCTAATGCTCAACTTGCTTAGTACCTCTCTGAATGATTTAGAGTTTACTGCTTTAGTAAGTATATCCGCTAGTTGGTCCTCGGAGCGAACAAATGGTAATTTGATATTCCCAGCTTCGAGGTTTTCTTTGATGAAGTGTCTGTCCACTTCAATATGCTTGGTTCGATCATGTTGAATCGGATTCTCTGAAATACTGATAGTTTCTTTGTTGTCACATAACAGTTCATAGGATCCAATTGGGGGAAAACCTATCTCTGTCATTAGACTTCTTATCCATAGCATCTCTGTGAGTCCTCTTGCTATTCCTCGGAACTCTGCCTCTGCACTTGATAGGGTCACCACCTTTTGCTTCTTGTTTCTCAAGGTTACCAGATTATCTCCAATCAGGGTAAAATACCCGGATGTGGATCTTCGATCAACCAGATTTCCAGCCCAGTCTGCATCTGTGTACCCTTGTATTTCTAGATGACCATTTCTTCGGAATAGGACTCCATGTCGTGGAATGCTCTTCAAATACCTCATTATCATCATGACTGCTTCCATGTGATCATTTTAAGGTTGATGCATGAACTGACTTACTACTCCAACTGCATATGCAATGTATGGTATAGTATGTGACAAATATATAAGTTTGCCAACTAGCCTTTGATATCGTTCTTTATCTACTAGTTTTGCCCCTTCTGGTATGCGTAGACCATGATTGACAACCATTGGAGTATCAACCGATTTGCATTCCAACATTCCTGTCTGCGTTAGAAAATCCAAAATATACTTCTTCTGAGTTATAAAGATCCATTCTCTTGAATATCTCAGAATACGGGAGAGAATGTCTCAGAATAGTCAATACTGTATGTCTGAGTGCATCCCTTTGCGACCAGTCTTGCTTTATACCTATCAATGGAGCCATTCTGCTTGTATTTGATAGTATACACCCACCTGCATCCTACTGGTCGTTTTTCGATTAGCAACTTGCACATCTCCCATGTCTTGTTTTTTTTCCAGTGCCTCCATCTCGATGTCCATAGCCTGCTGCCAACTCTTGGATTGTTGGGCCTCTTTGATTGAACTCAGAATTTCTTCTGAGAGGATAGACATGGTGAATGCCTTTGCTTCCTCACTTAACCTCCCCTTACTCCATTTGCCACCGGATATCTTGATTTGTTTGGCTCCCTATCCGGTGTGTATCTTTGTGGTGGTCGTCCTCAATTTTCTCTCGGAGGTAATTTGTAGCCTTCCGTCCTTGGTTCCTCCTGTTATTCAATATCAATATATTCAATTATATCGATATTTCAAGGTTCAGACGGACTCACCGGGCTTATCTCAGATACCTCAAACGAGGGATTATCAGTTATGACCCTTAGCTCGCTGGTCGTTACTGGCGTGTCAGACGATGGATCACTGGTTCGACCAGCCAACTCAATTGGATCATCATAGGAGGTACTATGAATATCATAGGATAGGTTTGGACTACTTACCCAATCTAGTGGATCAACTGTATGATTCCCCCTGAACACTAGATTGGTGGTAGAAAAATTCTGTTTTAAGGAAATCACAGTTCATAGTGGTGAACGTGTGACGATTTTTAGGGTCATAACACTGATACCCTTTTTGATGAACCCCATATCCTACAAACACACACTTGACCGCACAGGGATAAAATTTGGTGCGGTCAACTTTTGGTTTATGGACAAATACGGAGCAACCAAAGACACGAGGAGTTAGGCTGAGATATGGGGGTACTTTGGTAATTTCGGACAGAACATGTATCGGTGTTTGGAGATGTAGGATCTTTGTAGGGAGACAATTTAGAAGATACGTGGCTGTTGCAACAGCTTCAGACCAGAATTCTTTTGATACTTTGGACTCGATAAGGAAGGATCTTGTCATTTCAAGAATTATGCGATTTTTTCTTTCTGCCACACCATTCTGTTCTGGAGTGTGTGGACAGGAAGTCCGATGAATAATTCTTTTTTCTTAAAAGAAAATTTTCATATGTTGATTCACAAATTCCCCTCCATTATCAGACCGAAGGACTTGAATATTTTTCTAAAACTGAGTTTGGATCATTTTGAAGAAGTGGGTGAATTTGTCACACACTTCAGATTTTTGTTTTAAAAAATACACCCATGTCATACGAGTGAAATCATCTACAAAGAACACAAAACATCTGAGACCTTGACCCCCAGATATAGGTGCTGGACCCTACACGTCAGAATATACTAAGGAAAAAATAGACTCCATGCGATTATTATTTGACTTAAAAGTTTGTCTATGACTTTTTTCAAGAATACAAGTCTCACAAAAAAAATTACTACTCTTATTCAAAAACAACTGGGGAAACAAGAGTTTTAGATAACCCGAGGATGGATGACCTAATCTTCTATGCCATAGCAAAGCCTCTCGTCCTGTAGTTCCATGAGCTAGCAACACCGAACCTGGTTGAACCATTTCATCCACGTAGTTTAGACCTGCGCGTTCAGTGTCACACCCAATAATCACCCCTGTTTGGATATCCTGCAACACACAAAAATCTGGATTCATCACCATAGTACAATTTATCTCCTTAGTGACATGAGACACTGATAACACTTTATTCGAGAGTGTCGGAACTAGGAGACAATTTGATATCTTCAAAGTTGGTGAAATTTCTCCGGTGCCCATTCCCGTAACCGGGGCCTTCCCCATGTCCGCCGTTTTAATATATTCAATCCGGGATCTCATGATATTAACAAGACCACTTGAATCATATGTCATAGTATCTGTTGCACCGCAGTAAAAAATCCACAGATGATTTTTAAATCTGGTTTTATTTTGGACTAAATACGCCCGTGTTAAATGTCGAGGGACCGATTTGCAATAATCAGGGGCTATTCTGTCAGATTTTATAGCATTGAGGCAAAAAAGGCTAGGGTTAGAAGTAGAGGGACTTGGATGCAATTTCCAAGTCCCTATACCTTCTTCATCCGATTGAGCCGCATCAATCCTCCATTCTTCATATCCCGTGCGTCTGCCTCCTCTCTTTGCTCCGCTAGGGTTTGGGCTTTCTTCATCCAATTGAGCTGCAACAGTCTTCCATTTTTCATATCCCGTGTGGCTGCCTCCTCTCCTTGCTCCGCTAGGGTTTGGGACTCGGTTCATTAGCTCGATCGGAGCTTGGCCGAACCCTTCTCCCCCGTTGTCCGGTAAGTAACTCCTTTTCCTACTCGTTTACTTCTCGATCATAACCATTTCTTCACGATTTCTCCTCCTTGTGGAACTAGGGTTTGTGCCGAACCCCGCGATTCCAGCGAAGGAAGGGTTGCCGTCGGGGTGTGGGGTGTGTGTCCACGATGGAGTCCAGCAGTTGGAGGACCCCTTTCCTGCTTCGGCGACTCCTCCGATTGAAGCTTCCGTTTGCGCCTCCGACACTGGTTGCCGACGTGGTGTTGCTCGTTGCGACAACGGCACGGTTCCGGTCTTTCTCCGCGCGACTCTCGTCCCACCACTCCGGGTACCTGACTAGCTGGAAACACCCCTCCTTGGTGTTAGGATGTATGTCACAGTATGATGATTACTGTAAAGGAGTATTGAAGATTGTTGAAGATATCAATAAAGTCGTGAGGTTCTAAGCTTCAGAAGTCATGTATAGGCTTTAGCTTCTTCTAGTGTGTTCATGTATGTTCTAGGATGTTCATGAAGCTTCAAGTAGGTTCAGGATTAGTTGAGAAGCATTCGAGTCTGTCATACTAAATAAGGATGAGATTTGTGTGCTGTAAACTTAACTTTGATAGATGAATGAAATTTTGTTGAAGCATTACTCTATTTCTGTTAGTTACTTGCTTAACAAGTTTTCATTCCTGTAATTGATCTCTTTCTTGAAGATCAAGATCTTCTTTCATCTTAGTTTGCTCACATGGTATCAGAGCCACGATCACGTCTTTCTGCAACATATCACTGAAGAAATCATCAGAGGAAGGCATTACAGATGTAAGCATCTCATTTTCATATATTTTGAGAACCATATGATCTATTGTTGAATTATTTATGGCATAGAGTAAAGCTTAGATTCCAAAAATAATTATTGAAGAGATTACATTAAGATACTCTTCTGGATTTTGAGGATGGTAAGATGGATACTCAAATCTCCCAGCTTCATTGATAAGAAGGAGGCTCAAACCTCCTTGCCATTAAAACAAAAATCAAAGAAGAATATCAATGAATGAAAATAAATACAGATAGCATCGAATGAAAAAACAAACAGAGAAAAAAATTTCAAAAGAAAAAATTTCTGATGATGGTTCTTAGGAATGGTATTGTGAAATGAGTTTCAATTGTTGTTGTTATCAGATCACAAATGGTTGATTTTCTTGAGGGTGAGATTCTAAGTCTATGAATTGATCTGTTAGTGTGTAGTCTGATACATAATTGGTATTCTGTACAAAGAAATGTGCTACTAACATCTGCATCAATGACAGGTTTTTCAGATTAAAGGGTGTCATCAGAAAAGGTGGATCATATACCTGTTTGTTTTTCTCAGCTTAATCAATCAGGTGATGATTAAAAAAAAAAAAAAAGATAACAAATCTTCACAGAGGAATATTAGGATGTATGACACAGTATGATGATTACTGTAAATGAGTATTGAAGATTGTTGAAGATATTAATAAAGCCGTGAGGTTCTAAGCTTTAGAAGTCATGTATAGGCTTTAGCTTCTTCTAGTATGTTCATGTATGTTCTAGGATGTTCATGAAGCTTCAAGTAGGTTCAGGATTAGTTGAGAAGCATTCGAGTCTGTCATACTATATAAGGATCAGATCTGTGTGCAGTAAACTTAACTTTGATAGACGAATGAAATTTTGTTGAAGCATTACTTTGTTTCTCTTAGTTACTTGCTTAGAAAATTTTCATTTCTGTGATTGATCTCTTTCTTGAAGATCAATATCTTCTTTCATCTCAGTTTGCTCACACTTGGTATGTCGATTCTTCCCACAATGAGTGCATTTAAGCTTGATTTTATCGATTCGGGATAACGACCCACCGGTTTTGCCGTCTGTGTCTGACCGATTTTGTGATGGTCGACCTGATTTCGTTGTGTTAGCTGATGCTGTGTTTTCGGCCCTTGCGTGTAGTCCGTAGTCCGATCCCGATGATGGTTCATTGGGGGTTGCCGCTCCGAGGATTTGGAGTCGGGCGACATCCTTTCGGACGAAAGCGTATGCTTCCTCGACTGAGGGTGTCTGATCCTGTCGTAGGATTTCTCGTTTGATTCCATCGTATTTAGTGTCAATTCCGCCCAAAAATTGGTATACCTTAGTTTCGGTCCATAGTTGGTCGAAGGTTGTGATATCGTGATAACATATCATCGGATTCGATTGGATTCGGTCTTCTATCTTCGATCTCTCTCCATAGGGATTGCATCGTAAGCCAGAATTCCTCAAGTGTCATTGCCCCTGCATCATTTTCGCAGCCTTGTTATGTAGGTCGAAAATCTGTAAAGAATCTTTACCACTACCGTAAGTCGTTTGTAAAGTCTTCCATAGATCACGGGACGTAAGGTAGTATGCAACGTTGTTTGCTAGTCGCGGATCAATATTTTGGATCATCCATGAAAAGACGACCAAATCGTCTTGTTTCAACCTATCGTGGCCTGGTTCGGTTTGGTCGGGGGGTTACGGGTCTCCGGTAAGATGTTGCATCCACCCCTTCCTCCAATGGCTATCTGCATCAATCTGGCCCATAGATGATAATTCTGGCCATTAAGTTTCGTCCTCACCGTGATTGTTTCGGGTAAGTCCTTGGACTGTTTTTTATTGAGGTTGAGGCCGTTTTTAAGGAGGTTTACTATTTTGAGGGTTAGGTCGTCATCACTTAGACCTAACCCAGTTTGGGTTTGGGAATGCCTCTCACTGCCGGACATGTTGGCTCGGTTTGGTTTTCTGGTATATGATGAGCAACCAGAAAACAAAGAACACAGGCCTAGAATGGATTGTATTCCTGCTCTGATACCATGTTGGCTAAGGTAAAAATCACTAAGTATAAAATTGAACTCGTCTTTCATTATTGAATCTGAAATCACATTACTTATACACTTGTTACTAATTTACTTTGTTGACAATTCAACTAGTAATTGAGTGCAGGCCAGGTATGTCAACTTTACTTTTCTGTTTTTCAATATTCCAGATTTTGCTTTTGACCCATATTTGCCTTTTGACATTTGCTGTCTAGTCTTCTAGCCTTTTTTTACTCTTGGCAATATGTAGCTACCATGATGCTTCTGCTATCAGTATCAGACTTTCTGGACGGTTTCCAGTGTGTTCTCTCAGGTCCTGGAAACTAAATATATCAAACATGTTTCGAATCGTCGTAACCTATTGTTAGAATACGTACGAAACATGCAATTGATTAGGGCACAACATAATACATAATTAAGTTACCTCCTTAAACGATTGCCTTAACGGAAGCGGAAGGGGATCTACCTGCGGTTGGGATCACAGTATGGAGCGCGCGCTACAGAAGATCTCCTCTCCCATGGAGCATATGTCCAAATGTTGTACAGATGTCCATCAGGCACACAAAGTACCCGAACCAAAAGTCACAAAGACTCTCATCCGACCCGTGAGTGGATTGACATACCAAAATCCGTCATAGTGCGAAATCAGATAGTTCCAGACACAAAACCTTTTCCGGTCATCCCAACAGATTTCCAGAACTAGAAATCATCACCAGCCTCACCTAGCCACAAAGGTATAGAAGCTATCATCTAGAGACTACACATGCCTCACTAAAGACTCCCTCTTCAAGGTTGGAGAGACGGTCGACAACCATCTCATTCGTAGACAAGTACTTCAAACTCATCACCTTGTGTCTAACCAAGTCTCTAACATAGTTTTGCTTGATATCTACTTGCTATGACTTGTTATGATACTTGGGTTTCTATATCACGGATATTGCAACTCCAATGACTCAGCAGTCAATCCGGAAGTCTCTTCAGCCATACAACCTATTGAATGGTCTACACAAGACCCACATATTTGAAATCAATGGCGATCAACATAATGCGCGACTACTTCTTGCTCATCCACGATATGGCTTCATCGGAGAGCAGAACATAAAATCTGAGGTGAGTTTTCTCTCATCAAAGTCACCACCATAGTCTGCATCGTTATACCCAGTCATTCACAGATTCTCGAATCTATACCCAGTCATCTTCCATTACTTTCATCCATTCTTCTTAGAAGGGTCCATTGAGAGCTTCTCTAACGTTTTACGACACAATAACCATATCGTTAGATATTAGGGTGTTTAGTTCTCCATCACCTTCGAATGCATGTCGCCGGGAGGAAAACTTATGTTCTATCCCATGGCCTAACAACTCACTACTACCAAGGTATGACCTTGATCACTCCCACTAAGAATGAGATCCCTAATGCTCCCACTGTCAACAAGATCATCAAGAGCGGAATCTGTTCCATTCGCTCCAGCAGGCGGTGAATCCGACGGACGACGAACTGATTCATCATTTGCGGTTTCAACTCTCCCACTCGAATTAACAGGTGTCTGCTCAACTTGATCTTGAATCTCATATAGAGACCGATCCAAATCAATATCTCCCTTCTTAGGAATTTGGTTCTCTACAAACGTTACGTCTCGTGATTCGATCTCGGTAACACTCCCACTGTCATGCTCAGCTATAAACACATACCTCTTGGAGGTATCAGAGTAACCAAAAATACCTCTTGGTCTAATATTTTCCAAACTTATTTGAGAAATCATGATTGTAAGCGGCACACCCCTATGGGCGCATATGGTGAAGGTCCAGAACTTATTCCAATCCAAAACTCATATGGAGTGGAGTTAACCGTCTTCGTCGGCACATGGTTCAGGATGTGGGCAGTAGTTTTCAAAGCGTTTCCCCATAAGGAAATTAGCAGTTGAGTCTGCGCCATATCGACCAAAACATTTCAAAGAGCGTTTTATAGCGCCTTTCTGCAAAACCATTTTTCTGAGGGGTTAACAGGATCATCAACTGATGAATGGTTCTTTTTTCATTGCATAAACTGTTAAATTATGCTGAAAGGTACTCTTCTTCCACGATCAGGGTAGAAGGACTTTACCCTCCTGTCTAACGGGTGTAATCATCTGTAAGTGTAATGAAATTTAGCGCTCTGTGCCGAACCCTAGCACTAAGAGGGTCACAAACGTCGGAATGGACTAATTGCAAATGGAAATTCGGCTCTAGGTGCCTAACCAAAATGACATTCTGGTGGAATTTTATGCTAGACAATTTACACAAGTAGGCGTCTCCACTTGTGAAATGTTGGACAACAAACCCCATTGGGCTAGCCGCTGCATTCTATGCTGACCTTTATAGTCAAGGCTAGTTTGTCTTTCATTCACATCGCAAACATATCTGCAAGTAGAAGAAAACATAAAATTATTATTGTTGCCATGAATCCATCTCTGAAATAATAAATCCACCAAAAATAATACTAAACCCAAACGAAGTTGAATCTAAAGAATATTGGACGGAAGATTCATGAAAAGATAATCTAAAATCGAGTTTCATTAATCCTAAGACTGAAATAACATATCGGCGAATCTGCGGAGCATATAGGATATGATGTCCGACTAATACTCGGCCACCGCACAAGCGCAACTCAGATATTCTAATCCCTTCGACTTCAACACGAAAGTTTTCGTCAATGCACATCCACCTAATTTTACGCGGGACTCTATGGCACTCTACGAAAACATCACGATCCTTGGCTACGTGATTTGTAATTCCTGAATCCAAAATCCACAAAGGGGACATGACTCAGTCAACATATCTGTACTAGGAATACAAAATTCACTAGATTGGCCATTAATGTTAGGATATATGTATAATTACATATAACTAGAGGATAGATCTGCAAATATAAGAGGGACCGAAGTGCAATTTCTGTTTCTTAGAAGCCTATAAATAAGAAAGGCGTGTAACGACTTAAATCAACTCAAGATAATCAGATTTCATTTCTTCATCTTCAAGTAAGTTCTATCTTTCATTTTCTTTGCTTAATTCGAGCATCCTATCATGGTATTAGAGCTGCTACGATCTGGAGATTCGTAGTAGTTTAGTGCGCATTGTTCTGTTCTTCATTCTATGCTGTTAGCGATAAATGGAGGAGATTTCAGCGACGTTCCTCAACAAGAAGGTGTGTCAATTGGAAGGAGAGGAGAACTTCCAATCATGGCGTCAGCAGGTTCTTCTGGCAGTCCGTGGATACAATTTGGAATCGCATCTGTATGGGAATACAACAATCCAACCTCGAATTCAAGGTCCAGACGGTGAAGATTGTCAAAATCCAGAGTATGGCAAATATGTGCAGAAGGACAGCTCTCTAGCATCCTGGATGTTAGCTTCAGTATCTTCTCAAGTAAGTAGAGGCTTGATTGGATGCATGTCTGTTTCAGCAATTTGGCAAAAGCTGCATAGAGATTTCTCGTCGTCATCGACAACTAGGATCATGCATCTATACGATCGTCTTAAAGTCAGGAAGTTACCTCAGCAGAACATGCGTGATTATCTGTCTGCGATTCAGTCTGCGTGTGACAGTTTGGCCAGCTGCGGGCATCCTATTGAAGAGATGCAGCAGATATCAATAATTCTCAATGGAGTTAAAGGTCAGTATGATAGTGTAGTATCTGTTATTCATGCAAGCAGAAATCCTTACGATTTAGCTTCGATTAGCTCTGTGTTGCTGGATGCTGAGGCAAGGCAGGTTGATCTTCTGTTTGAGACGAATATCACTGCTAATGTGGCCATCAATTCATCCTCTGGATCATCTGGACAAAGGCAAGGCGTGATTGAAAAGTCTGGTGAGACACTACCAAACTCCTCTGCAGGATCGGCAAGTATGCCAGAGAATCTGCAGAACTCTCTGGTTGCTAACTCTGCTCAGTCGAATTCTCAGAATTTCAATGCTGGATCAGGTAGAGGTAGAGGTAGAGGACGTGGTTTTGGCAATAATCGTCCTCAGTGTCAACTGTGTGGGAAGTTTGGACATCTTGTCCATAGGTGTTATCACAGGTTTAATGTCAATTTTACTGGAGTAACAGATCCTGGCAACGTCTCATCTCCTGTGGTGAATTTGGCATCATCTCAGTGGGATGATTCCAATGAAGGTGGCCAATATGGATCCAATACCTGTGCCTCAGGCAATTCAGTTCACTCCTCCACATTTTCACCTGCTTCAGCACCTCCTCTGACAGTGTCAAACTCATCTCAAATGATATATCCACAATCTTTTTCAATGCCTGTGCCTCAATACATACAGCAGTATCCTCCGTCTCAGCCTACCTTTTCTCATAACAATGTTCCTCAGCCTATGTTTCAAACATATCCAATGACACCTGTGTACAATGGCTCAGCATCGATGCCTCAGCATAATCCTTTTACAACTAATACATCACCTTATGCCTCCTCGATTGCAAGCTATACTCCGAGTCATGGTCAGAATATGGACACGCAATCTGTCATAAGCAATCCTCAAGCTCATCTGGCTTCTGTAGCTCCTGTGATACAGCATGACTCAAGCTGGATTCCTGATTCCGGAGCTACTAATCATCTCACAAATGCCACTCCTGCACACTACAACACATGCGTCCCATACAATGGTCAAGGTAAGGTTATGGTAGGTAATGGCTCTTCATTAAAAATTTCTGCAATAGGCTCTGCTGTGATTCCTGCTGATGTATGTGATACTGGTACATATTCTCGTCCTTTAATGCTACATAACATGTTATACACTCCATCTGTGACTAAGAATCTGTTATCTGTGTCACAGTTCGCTAAGGACAACAAGGTCTACTTCGAGTTCCATGCTACGCATTGTATAATAAGAGATTCTCAGTCTCATCAAGTTCTTTTACATGGCTATGAACATTCAGGTTTATATAAACTTGATTTGTCCAAGTTAGATAGAATTAAGTCTGGTAGGAGTAGTACTGAGCAGTGTGTGAGTAGTTCCAAGGTGTGTGTTGCTGAAAATTATATCAATTGTAATGAAAACAAGGATTCTGATGTGGCATCTATGAATAAGAAGTCTATGTTTGTGAATCATGGTACTGATGATATCATATCTGTTCGTATTGATTCTGTCAAAGATATTGCTCAATCAAATGTTATATGTTGTGATCCGATTGATAATACTGATTTTGAGTGTTTTCTTGCGTCTGTAAAATCAATTGATTCTTCTCAGTTATGGCATATGAGACTAGGACATCCGTCGAACAAGATTCTTCTTAACTTCTTAAGGATACATAATCATCCTGTTCAGCATTCCTCTACTCAATGTGTTGCATGTGCCGTAGGAAAAAGTAAGAAACAACCATTCTCGCCTTCATCTACTGAATATAACCATCCTCTTGAGCTTGTTCAGGTGGATCTATGGGGACCAGCTGCATGTACATCAAACGGAAATAGATACTATTTGAGCATTGTTGATGCATTCAGTCGGTATACTTGGATCTATTTCCTAAAACAGAAGAGTGATGCTGCTAAATGTTTTATAGATTTCCATAAGCTTGCAGAAAAACAGCTGGGGCACTCACTAAAAGCAGTTCAGTATGATGGAGGAGGGGAATTCCAGTTTCTATCTACATATCTTGCATCTTTTGGAATTGTTCATCGTGTAACATGTCCTTATTCGTCTCAGCAGAACGGAATTGTGGAACGAAAACATCGACACATTGTGGAGCTAGGATTGACACTTCTTGCTCAAGCCTCGGTTCCCCTACATTACTGGTCAGATGCGTTCTTTACAGCTACATTTCTTATTAATCGACTCCCTTCGTACAGTCTGTCAAAGATGTCTCCTCATGAGAAGCTGTTCAAGGTATCTCCTGATTATAGTTTTCTTAAAGTCTTCGGTTGTTTGTGTTTTCCCCATTTAAGGCCATACAACAAATCTAAGCTTGCCTTGAGGTCTGAACAATGTGTGTTTCTAGGCTATTGTTCCAAGTATCATGGTTATAAATGCATATCTGCAACAGGGCGTGTGTATACGTCTAGAAATGTTGTTTTTCATGAACAAGTTTTTCCGTTTGCTGATAAACAAGGTAGTTTCTGTACTTCTACAGCTCCTACACAGAATTATACATCTCTTCCGTTCTTTATTCCATGTGATTCTCAGTTTGTTTTACCTGATAGACAGGCAACAGGGTGTGGATCTGGTGCAGTCTCGTTCTCTGATATAACACCTCCTTCCACAGTCAGAATGTTAAATTCCCCATCACCTGTAATTTCTACTCCTCCTATGAATAACTCGCCTGGTATGTGTCCTATAACTACTTCTAACACATATAATAGATGGCAACCAATTAATCAACAAGATCAGCATGATCAGTGTGCTGTTTCTGATTCTGATCAGCGTCAGGCTGAGATTTCCTCTACACCTGTGTCAGTCGATTCTATTCCTACTATTACATATAGATTACATGATTCTAATCTTGTTCCTGGCTCTCCTATTAGGACTACGACTGTATCTCCTATTATGTCATCTCGTGTTTCTCACAATGTACATTCAATGCAGACCAGATCTAAGACTCAAGCTCAAGGACAATCAGGTTCTGTAGCTTCTCTTCAGGCTCTTCTGTCATCTGCAGAAGACTCATTTGACTTAGCTAACTTGGAACCTAAGTCTGTTCATCAAGCTTTAAACTGTCCTCATTGGAAAGCTGCCATTGAAGAGGAATATGCAGCTCTGCAGCTTAACAATACCTGGTCAGTGGTTGAGCTTCCTTCAGGTAGGATTCCAATAGGATGTAAATGGCTGTTTAAGATTAAAAGGAATGCAGACGGGACCATAGCCAGGTATAAGGCTAGATTAGTTGCCAAAGGTTTTTCACAAAAACCGGGTTTTGATTTTCAAGAAACATTCAGTCCTGTGGTAAAGTCTGCTACTGTTCGTATAATACTGTCTTTAGCCTTAACTCACAAGTGGAATTTGAGACAGATAGACATCAATAACGCGTTTCTACATGGTGAGTTAACTGAGGAGGTTTATATGGTTCAACCTCCTGGGTTTGAGGTCACTCATGGATCTGAAACTCCACTTGTATGTAGGCTAAAGAAGGCGCTATACGGTTTAAAACAAGGTCCTCGAGCTTGGTTTGAAAAACTCAAGTGTTTTCTTATTCAAAATCTGAAGTTTAAAGCATCCATAGCAGATAGTTGTCTGTTTATAAAGCAAACTGGTGATGGTTCTGTTTACCTATTAGTATATGTCAATGATATAGTTGTAACAGGTCAGTCAACAGCTGCAATTGATAAGGTAATTCATGCTATCAATTCAGAATTCAAACTGAAAGATTTTGGTAGTCTTAGTTACTTTCTGGGCATGGAAGTTACAGCCACAGATGAATTCTTACTTCTAAATCAGAAAAAATACATACAAGATCTGATTGGTAAGTTGGGTCTTACTGATGCCTCTACGTTTCCTACACCTATGACAGGTACTTGTCTTTCAAAGACTGTGTCTGAGGTTGATTCAGAGTTGTTTGAAGATGTTACTTTATACAGAAGTACAATTGGAGCGTTGCAGCATATCTGTGTAACAAGGCCTGATATAAACTTCTCCGTCAATAAGCTAAGTCAATACATGCAGACACCAGCTCAAATTCACTGGAAAGCCACTCTGCACATTGTTAGATACTTGAAGGGAACAATTGATCATGGTCTAATGTTTCGAAACAATCCTTTTTCTATAAAAGAAATTTCTTTAACTTCGTATACTGATGCAGATTGGGGAGGAGATGTAGCTGACAGAAAGTCTATATCTGGGCATTATCTCTTGCTAAATGGCAACCCAATCATATGGAGTTCAAAGAAGCAATCTGTTGTAGCTCGGTCTAGTGCTGAAGCAGAGTTTAGGGCCATAGCTAATGCTGTGTGTGAGCTCATCTGGGTGAAGTCACTCCTAACTGAAATGGGATTACAGATGTCATCTGTTCCAACTCTTTGGACAGACAGTACAAGTGCTGCAGCTATAACTGAGAATCCGATACAACACTCAAAAATGAAACATGTTGAAATTGATTTATTTTTTGTTAGGGAGAAAGTAAATTCTGGTCAGGTTATGGTTAACTATGTTCCATCCAGTGAGCAGATTGCTGATATTTTTACTAAGCCTCTAACAGAGAAATCGTTTGTGCCTTGTAGGAAGAAGCTGGGGGTGTTTTCAGTTTCTGAGGTTAATCAAGACAAGACGATTCTGTTGCTGGCTCAAGGTATTAATTCAGAGTAAATCTATGATTTTGTGCTGCGTTGCTAAGGTTGATAGATCATAGCTAGTTTCATATTAGTTTTGTCTAAGATTGTTCAAGTCAGCAAAATCTATAACATACATGTGCTTTCATCTTCTGTGAACGTAGTGTACTGATCTGTTCTGGTGCATTTCGTATCATGTTGTTTAGATTTTTTTTTTCTGGTATTCATTCAGCATGTGATAGTGCATTTACAGGTCAAAACTATCTAATGAGTATGCTGTCAGCTGATATTATTTCAGTCTTTCATGTGGGGCAGTTTCTTGCTGTAACTTGCATTCAAGTGTAGTAAGTCTGATTATAATATCTGCCTACTATCGTATCTCATCATCATTCTATCTTATCTTTCTTCATCTGAGAAAAAAAAAAGGAAGAAAAGAAAAGAATTGAAGTTCAGTTTAGCGATATAAGCTGAATAGATTGGCATAAAACCTAGCTTGATTCCAAAAACAGAGGTGTTTCAAAGACAACGTCAAGATACTTTGAAACAGATCTTGAGGAAGTAAAGATAAGGGCTCAAACCCTTCAGCTAGTGTTGGTAAGATAAGGGCTAAAACCCTTCTGTCAATAAATGAAAAAAAATTGTGAAAAAAAAAACTTCAAAAGAAGAAGATCAGTAGAAGAAAGATAGCTGTATGAGATGTATGATATTGAGTAGTAGGTAGATGATTATGTCAGCTTAATACTGTTGAGCGTGTGTTATGGTTAGATAGAAGCTCCATTGTTTGACTAAATGGTGTTAATGATGTGTATATTCGTATGATAATTTGAGCTGTGATGTCCGCTGTTCGTGGTGTGTGGATACTGAGAATGATCTAGATGATCATGATTGGTTATGTATTAGACATGATTGTGTCATTCTGTTTCAGAAGATGTGAGTATGTGTGTGTCAATGGATTTATGCTGGTATGTCCAATCTGTGGCATGACTATCTGTGAAATTGCTATGATGATGTCAAGTGAAGCAAGGTAAAGCTAATACAATCATAGAAGTACTCTGTGTTAGTATCTTGTTGCAGCAATTTGGCGAACACAATGACAAGATTGAGTTCATTTGGTGACCAAATGTGCATTTGGCGACCACAATAACAAGATCAAGTTCAGTTGGCGACCACAAGTGCATTTGGCGACCAAATGTGCATTTGGCGACCACAATAACAAGATCAAGTTCAGTTGGCGACTACAATTGGTTGAATAGAAGCTGCAAAGTATTCAAGAATCATCAAACAAGGATCATCAAACAAGGATCATCAAACAAGGAGTCGAACAAAGAAGTGGATCTTGATAGGGAAATGTTAGGATATATGTATAATTACATATAACTAGAGGATAGATCTGCAAATATAAGAGGGACCGAAGTGCAATTTCTGTTTCTTAGAAGCCTATAAATAAGAAAGGCGTGTAACGACTTAAATCAACTCAAGATAATCAGATTTCATTTCTTCATCTTCAAGTAAGTTCTATCTTTCATTTTCTTTGCTTAATTCGAGCATCCTATCAATTAATACATTCATGTCAGATCGATCCAGGGCATGCGTTCACAAAGTGTACCCACTGGCCATAGTTGGAGCATTTCCTGTAGTTAGGCTTCTTGGCCTTACGTGAACATTTTCACGGTGTTGTTTTCGGAGGAGTCTTTGGGTTCACCTCAGTCTTTGTCTACTTTTACTTCAATGAATTTGCGCCATCTCCTTGTGCATTACTCCATCGCCTTCAGCGACTCTTCTTAGGTCCAAAGGATGGCGCCACACGCACCTCAGCCTTAGCTCCAACGACCTTGGGTCTGTCCTCTTCAGCTCAATGTGCCTTCGAACGTGTTCAAAGGTATTAAGGCCCCCAGAATGGGTTATTTAGATTTTCATATGTTTCTAGGAGTTAAGCAAATAACAGATTGCGACCTAGATTTGCTGTTCTTCGGTCAATGAGTAACCGTTCTTCTTGAGTTTCATGATCATGTTTCCCATATGCCTCAGATGCTATCTCGCGAAGTGCTGAGGATTCATCATGTATGAATAAAACTTAATGTTGAGTGAGCACTGTTGAGCAGTCGTATAAAACCATTTCTAGCCTGCAAAGTATCCCACAACCCTTTAGCCGTGTGTTAAGCTCAAACTCGCAAAGGATGTCGTCATCCACCGTACTCAGTATCATGGCGCACGTCTCAGCATCATTAACATCTCACTCAAATGGAAAGCCCTCTATTGATTCGTTATTCCAGAGTCAGGTCTTTTCATAATCTTCTTGATGGGTTAATGGATTTCTACTCAATTAGGTACATCTTTATACGCTTTCTCCAGATTGTATAGATGTCACCGTTAAGTCTAAGACCTTTGTCCAACTAAGCGATGATGTTCTTCATGGTGGCCTAATTTTTCTAACTAAAGAAAATTCTAATAGGATCATGGAGACACAAGGAACAATGTTCTATTGCATGTAAAAGACAAGTCTCAGACCGAAGGACATACTTGAGAACATACTTAAACCCGGGGGGACAATCCTAGCTATGCCGAGAAACACTCCCCATCTCTAAGCATGCCCTAAAGTCACTACTATCAATCGATACACAGTCTATTCCAATAGTCCTTAATGGACCAGAGTCGATCATATCGCACTAAACCAAAGTGTTCGACTCTTACACAAAATAATCGCCCTAGCATTATTCAAGGAAATTCGGAGAACCTCGCAGAATAACCGACCAGTTCACACTCAGGAATATTTTCCTAGGTGTAGTTCGTACTGATCCAAACTTCTGAAAGGCTACTATGGGCAATCCTAAAAGTTTGTTATCTATGCTAAACGAAAAATAGATCTACCTATCTAGGTAATCTAATACATGTAAGCAAAGAAATAAACCATACACGTCAATACACACACATATATATTGATACCTTTCAAAAATAAATTAATTTGGGGCTAATTTGTAATTTTCAAAACTTTGAAGACTAAAGTCACCCTAACCAAAAGTTTGGGGATCAAAATCAGCATGAAAAACAATTGGAGACTTAAGAGTCAACAAATAAAAATTCAGGGACTAAAGTCTCAACAAACAAAAGTAATTAACATGTTAGACCAATTTTCACATAGTATGTTGGGATCTCAACAATCACAACCTAGTCAATTCTACTAGTCATGGAGTCAAGAGCCAAGCATATAAAGTAAGGCAAGACTATCTACACTGCAGAAAACACAAAGTAACTCAGGGATCTCAAGGAATCCACACAGTGTTCTATCTATCCAGTCATGCAATATAAAATAATATAAGCCTCTCCCAACAATTCAAATTGGTCTAACAATTAATTAAATTATCCCAAAAATTATTTATGAAAGGGTCCAGACACATTTACCGGACTAAAATAAACCACTAGAACCCACAGAGGATCCATGATCGCCACCAAATTTGTTTCAAATCAATTCAGGTAACCCAGGGCCTTCGAATTAGTTCAAACCGGTCCAGACAACACGAAACAATCCAAACTGGCCTAACCAGTCGGTCTAAACTGAACCGGTTCATTCATCTGAAACCGACTGAAACAAACCGACCCAGACTGGTTCACAGCGAACCTGTCCCGTCGAACCAAACTGATCTGGTTCACATAGAACTGCACCGGTACTGTTCTTCTTTATCATGGAGAAGAGGCAGCTGCTAGGGTTTTGAAACCCTTGTAGCCGCAGCCGCCAACGGCTGGCCATAGGGGTGGGTCAGCCACCACTGGATGACCTCACCCCAACCGCTCAGGCGACTGGAATCGCATCCACAAAGGCTGCGAAGAGTCGCAGGGCCACAACCACGAAGGTTGTGGCCCCGCCTGAGCGCGATCGCAACCACAGTGGTTGCGACCTCTTGTCTCTGCTTGGGACGCAGCAACGAAAGTTGCGGCCAAGAGAGGTCGAGCTACAGCTGAGTGGCTGCGGCTAGCAGAGCTGCAACTGAGTGGCTACGGCGAGCAGAGCTGCAACTCAGTGGTTGCAGCTAGAAAGGGCCGAGCTGCAGCCACGAAGGCTGCGACCGACCTAGGCGTGGCCGCAGCCACGGTGGCTGTGGTTAGCACGGGCGGAGCTGTGGTCACGAAAGTCGTGGCCACCCCTGATTCGGCCTCTTGGTGGCTGGTTCTTCCCGATAGAGATCCCGTCGCAGTCAGGATGACGCCATGGGGATTTTCCTCTTAAAATTCGATAATTCGGAAACCAACCTACTATCACTCTGATACCAATGTTGGAATATGTACGAAACATGCAATCGATTAGGGCACAACATAATAAATAATTAAGTTACCTCCTTGAATGATTGCCTTAACGGAAGCGAAAGCGAATCTGCCTGAGGTTGGGATCACGGTCTGCCGGACGGAGGACACACCACGGTTTGACGGGCAATGACCTATAATACCACAGCTACTGACCTCTGTGTAAAGTGTAGGGTGACTATCTTTCATCATCAGATTTTTCCTAACCCTGAGCATCCATATATTTACTGATATATAGAGGAGTATGTTGTAAGACCAGACACATAACTGGGCTTATGTGAATGGACTCCCACTTATGGGCGGTCCATTTACCTAAAACCTACACCTATCTACCTTCATTTGAAACTTGTGTTGGATAATCATTGCAGGAGCTGCAAGAGGATGTGGATGGAAAAATCTCTATACAGTCATCAACCTGGGAGCTTATTATGTAGTTGCAGTACCTTCTGCAGTGCTATCCGCTTTTGTTTTACATATTAGAGGAATGGTAGGAGACGTTGACATATCAACACTTTATCATAAATACACACAAAGTTTTATGACAGTGATTGTTGCTGTAAATATAATGGAGACAAGGTCTATGGAAATTTATTTATAATTAGAAGTCCACCTACGCTAAAATTGGAAGTACAGGAGATTTGGAAACTTCTCTTTTAGGGTTCAAACCCTTCATTGTTGGAGCTAGTGGATTGTTGTGTTTCGAGTTTAGAACCTTCATTGTTGTAAAATTTAGAACTTTGGCATACAATTAGTTGTAATATTGCCTAAATTTAGAACTTTGGCATGCATTTAGGCATTTGGAACAATCATATTGGATTATTACGGATTTTATCAACACAATTGTTTCTTGTAATGATTTCTATCCATCTGCCATTGAACTATTTGTACATTTATAAAAAATTTAAATAGTTCTTCTTTTACCAACGACATTTTCCGTCGGCATATCATGTATGCCGACGAAATTGACTTCGTCGGTAAAAACATATTTACCGACCAACAATATTTTGTCGGCAAAAACCTTTTTACCGAGGAAATTGGTTTTTACGGTAAATAGGTTTTTGCTGACGAAATTCACATTGCCGACCAAAAGAATTTCGTCGGCAAAAACATAAGTTGGTGACGAAAAAATGATATTTGCCAACAAAAATTCCGTCGGCAAAGAAATTGTTTATACCAACGAAAAATTTGTGACATATTTCGTCGGTAATACCAGCGAAATATTTACTTTTACCAGGAGTGAATATACCACTCAGTAATAGAAATGACAAATATAATTGTCATTTTGGTAAATTTTATGCTCAAAACTTAATTATATATGAGTCAAAACGTCTTACTCCAATTAAATACAGTTGCGTAAATGAAAAATTGAATATTGAAGGAAACAATTAACTCATTGCTGTTAATTTTTGAATTACCTCATAACATGTAGGGATAAACTCTTTTGAGTAACAATTATCTTTTAAATGAAGTAAATCAAAAGTGAAAAATTCAAATTATGAAAAAGAATGAAACATTCTTTCAACAATGTTCGACGAAATCTGCCTCATAATGTTAGTTTCTCTCTTCTCTCTTAGGTCGTACCTCGTGAGCGATTTTGGCGCCGTTCAAGTCGGCTGATTCAATCCCAGCCAATCAATTGTGTTGAAGACCACATTGCAATCAATGATGGTGACACCAAACCAATCCCAGCACAGAGAACCCATGCAGTGTAGGAAGTGACTACGTTCCAAAACGTTTATGAAATTTTGCAGCATCCTGCGAACCGATGTGCTATTT
This sequence comes from Chamaenerion angustifolium, assembly GCA_946814005.1. Lineage (NCBI taxonomy): Eukaryota > Viridiplantae > Streptophyta > Magnoliopsida > Myrtales > Onagraceae > Chamaenerion > Chamaenerion angustifolium. The sequence continues at coordinate 35,332,874 of OX328266.1, read as the reverse complement.
TCCTTATGTTTTTTCATATGTTTCATGCAGGAGGGCGCGACTTCGGTGAGGAATCCTGACCTACGACCGAAGATGAGCAATCAACGACCCGATTTTGGCAAACAAAGCTACCCTCGAAAACCTGTCTTGAACCTTCCGTCAAATCCGCAACTAATAAATACAGAGAGGTACGTTGAAACAATTATACCACAGAAAATCATCAAATCTTCAGCAATTCATAGTGTGCTAAACCTGGCTTGGGCGAAATATGGTTCGGTTATGATATCAGATGTGTCAGATAGAATAGTAATGCAAGAATTCGAGAATGAGGAGGAATGTACGCAAATTTTCGATCTGTCACCATAGTTTGTGCAAGGGTACTGCCTCGGTGTGCAGAAATGGAAACCGAGCTAGAGTATAACATAGGTGAAGTTCGAATGGGTGCAGATATGGATTCAGGTCCACTAGTTGGAACTGCATAAATTCATTTTTGAAAATGAGAAACGGATCGGGGAGCAAGTCGGGAACTTCATTAAAATAGATAAGGAGGTTTAACTCCCACATAAAACATTTATGCGAATGAAGGTGGAAGTGAACGTGAAAAATCCTCTAATGGCGGGATTCTAGTGGACTAACTCACAAGGTGTTGAAAAGTGGGTGATGATTAAATATGAAAGACTATCAGATTATTGCTATGGGTGTGGGAGATTGGTACACACAACACAGTACTTGATACTAAAGTAAAATTCAGAGGAAAAGGGAGCCAGATGTATATCACATGGGTTCATGCAGATACAGATGAGGGAAAGAGGAACTAAAACTGGGATACTATCAAGGTGATCAGTTGGGGACAAAACTACTTATGGATATGTCAGGGGGACTTCAATGCGATAACGCACCACAATGAAAAAGAAGGAGGCCGAAGGAAATCACAAAGACATTCTATAATTTCATTTATGTCATAGGTATGGAAGATATGGGATCAAAAGGGCAAACGTTCACGTATTGTAATAACTGAAAGGGGTTTGAGTGGGTGTACGAAAGGTTGGATAAGATACTGGGAAATGCGAGATGGGCGACAAAATTCCACAAGGCTCAATGTCAAAACGAATTAACAGTGGATTCGTATCACTCACCACTAATCCTAATGCAGGAAGAGGGACATAAAAGAAACAGAATAGAATTCCGCTTCAAAGAGATGTGGCTTGAAAACCCGGAATATAAGGACGTAATTAGTAATGCATGGGTGAGACACCGTCGATGGGGAAACAACATATGGCTGAAACTGGGCGAGTGTAGGAGAAGTTTGATAACATTGAGCAAAGAACACTTTGGGAATAACATGGTGGAGATGAAGAAGGTGAAAGATAGATTGAGAATAATTGGTCAAAACAATCTGGCACACGCGAACCAAGACAAAGAAACAATGTTGAGGGGAAGAATCAATGACCTATGGAGAGAAGAGGAAATCTATTGGAAACAACGGTCAAGGGTAAAATGGTTCAATATGAGTGACTGGAACACAACTTTTTTTTCACCTAACAACAAACTCAAGAAGAATAAGAAATCAAATTCCTCGATTAAAAATGGCGGATGGAACCTGGACGACAAATGATCAAGAAATCAATCGGGAAATATGGAATCATTTCAACCAAGTGTTTGAGACCGAAAAGACTGAGATGGATGATGAGGTGCTGAACTGTATGCCTAGACATATTACAGTTGAGATGAATGATGACCTGGGGCGGAATGTAACGATGGAGGAGGTGAGAACCGCAGTTTACCAACCGGGAGGATCGAGGGCGCCGGGTCCATAGGAATTAGGGGGTCGTAGGAGAAGACGTCTTCACTGTGGTTAAATCCTTCCTTGAAACAGGTACATTTCCTAACTCTCTTACCGAGCCATATATAACCTTAATCCCAAAAATACCAAACTCAAACTGTGCATCTGATTATATACATATTAGCTTGCGCAACTTTTCTTATAAGGTGATATCAAATGTACTACTAAACAGGGTCAAAGGTTATCTCACATATTTGATTACCCCGTTCCAGAGTGCATTTGTGGCTAGTAGGCAAATACAGGATAACATTATCGTGGCACACGAGGATTTTCACCGTCTAAGAGCAAGAAAGAACGTGACTACAATGGTTTGTGCTCTAAAACTAGACATGCAAAAGGCATATGACAGGGTGTCTAGAGCTACATCACCTACTGTTTGCAGATGATTCTCTCTTCTTCATAAAGGAAACAGTGGAAAATGTGTTCCGTTTAAAGGAGGTGATAACAAAATATTGTAGGAGCTCGGGACAGAAATTAAATGAGGCAAAATTAAGCCTCGTTTTCAACCAAGGAGTCGATGGGGACACATGTAGATCAATTGAAAACACACTTGGTATACAAAGTACGAGCAATTAAGGAGGCTTTGGAGTATCTTAAGACAAGAATCTGGGACAAATTGCAAGGGGGGAGAACAAAGACACTAACCAGGCGGGATAGGAAGTATTGATCAAATCAGTTATAACTGCCATACCAACATATGTGATAAGTATCTTCAAACTTCCAAAACCCTGGTGCAAAGAGATTAATGCACTTATAGCGGGATTCTAGTGGGGGCAAACGGGTGAGAGAAGGAAAATACATTGGAAGAAATGGGATGACCTCGCAAAAACAAAAGAAGATGGTGGTTTGGGATTTCGAGAACTGGAAACATTCAATATAGACCTACTAACCAAGATGACAGATAGAGTGAACAGAGAACCAAACTCGCTCTGGGTAAAGGTACTATAAGGTCTCTACTACCAGAGAGAAAATTTTAGGGAAGCCGGAAAAGGAGGAAGAACATCATGGGGATAGGCGAGTATGTTGCAGGGAAAATACATCCTAGTTTGGGAGGGCTTGTGGATGATAGGGGAATCAGCCACGATAAGCGTGGGGACTGACCCATGGATTTATGACAATTTGGGATTCATGCCCGAACCGATAGAGGGGTGGCGGGACAACCCGAATTTGAAGGTGGGTTCCCTATATGACCGAACCAATGGGAGGTAGAATGATGATCTAATCCGCGACTTGTCCACACCGAATGATGTTGTACACATCCTTAAAATACAACTGCCCACACACCAAGCACCATATCAACTTATTTGTCCATATGCGAACGATGGAAGGGTGTCAGTCAAAACGACCTATCATCGATTACGGGAGGCGGAAACGGGAAGGATTCCAGAGATCAGACATGATGGAAATCGACCTGCGACAATATGGAGTGATGTATGGAGTACCAACGTAATGCCAAAGGTAAAAACTTTCATTTGGAAGCTCCTTACCCATTCTTTATCGGGGATGAAACATTTTAGGAGAAAGGGAATAAATGTTGAGTCAATCTGTCCAGTGTGCGGGAGGGATGAAGATGTCGAACATATGTCACTCAAGTACGGATAGGGGTGAGCGGTTTCGGGTACCCTGTAAATTTAGGGGTTCTCGGAACCTACCCAGTATGTAACAGGGTATTTAAATTTGGAACCAGAACCTACACGTTTAATTTTGGAGTCGGAACCCACCCGCAACTTGTTTGTATAAGCGGTTCCGGGTACCCTGTTAGGAACCTGTTTCTTTTTTTCCTAAAACAATCTGATTCTGTTTAGGTTCGGTTTTGGTTTGGTTCTTGTATTAAGAATGATACATTCTTCAATACTGTCATTTCATTCACATTTACACAAATCTCATAAGAGATTATAACATTTATTACAATCATCAACACCTGCGCATGAAGGCTCTTCATGATGCTCTCGTTCTATTTCTTTATTTATTTTTTTAAAAATATAGATATATTTATATATAGAACCGATTCTGGTTAGTTTAGGGTACCTAGATAAGAGAACCAGAACCGAATAAATAGGTTCTTGCATTTTTTTCCCCGGAACCTATCCTATTTTTAAAACTACTACCCGGAACCTACCCAAAGTGTCGGGTCCAGATAGGTTCCGGGTCCAGATAGGTTCCGGGTCCAAATGGGTAGTTTGCTCACCCCTAAGTGTGGATGGACGGTGATGGTATGGATGGAGTGCCTAGGGCTGGATGAGACTTTGGAAAATTGCCCGTCGGTCGAGGAGTGGATCCGAGCAATGAGAAATGAATCGAGTACAACCCGCGAAACCAAGGAGATAATGTGGTGGATGTGCCTAGCAACGAGCTAGAATATCTGGAAAGGGAGGTGCAAGGCGACATTCGAAAACAAGAGGCCAAACCAGAGGGAGGTGGTAGAGCAAACAAGGAAGGTTTATGACGAATTCCGACGAGCTGAAACCACACCCAGACCGAATCAAAACCTCAGGGATCTGCAAACGTGGAGTAGACTGAACCAAGGGTACGTTAAAATAAATTGTGATGCATCATGCTGTAGTCGGACAAAGATGAGTGGGATTGGGGTGCTCACATGAAATTGTGAGGGCGGTTTGATTGGGGGCACAAACAAATGTTTAAGGGGATGGAATGTTGATGCAGTTGAAGCTGAATCAATCCTCTTAGGAGTGACAATGGAAATGGAACAAGGATGGCGCAACGTCATAGTTGAGTCCGACTCGAAGAGGATCAAAGAACAATTACAAGGGAGAGCACAAAATTGTCGAAGTGCAGTGGTATGCTCCAACATCCTAGCTTTGGTAGAAAATTTTAAATTGGTACATTGGTCAACAATTAGACGCACAACGAATGAAGGAGCTAACTGGATTGCCAAACAGTCGAGATTGGGAGTAAGATTACATGATTGAGTTTTACAACCCCCACTTCCATTAGTTGAAATTTAAGGAATGATTGCATTTCGTTTGATGAAAACAGTATTGAGGAATGAAATGAAACAACTTTTTGTGATAAAAAAACAATGTTCGAGATCGAGTATGGGGTGTCTTGCTAAGGTGATGATACATCCACCCCACAAAATTATTAATTGTAGATACTTTCATTTAATATACTAAAAAAATACTTATAGGTTTCTTGTACAAGAATAAAAATTCTAGATATTCACAATGAATGATACAATAATGAAAATGAGAATTGCATATTATTTGAAAATATATTTCCACCTAATATATTGAAAATATATTTCCAACTAAATATAGGCGGAAGTAAGTTTGTTGTAAGAAACGTACGAGACATTGATGAAGATAATAAGTACTAAGGACATGAACAAGATCAGTATGTGTGACCAAGTGAATATTTCTTCAGGTTGCAAATCACTAGGTTAAAGGTGCATTTTCAAATGGAAAATTAAAGAAGGTGGAACAATTGACAAGTATAAAGCAAGACTTGTAATTAAGTCTTACAAACAAAAGAAACATCTTAATTACTTTGACACGTATTCTCTTGTGATGATAACCACTCCCATTAGAATGATACTCACAGTTGCGACATTGTAAAACTTTAAGGTACATCAAAAAGATGTAAACACAAATTTCTTATTTGTGAATTCAGAAAACAAAATCAATATGGATCAAGCTGATGATTTATTTGCGTTGAAGTAAGTCTAAAATTTGGTTAAATCACTGTATGACACAAAAGAGATGTGGAAACAATGACGTCAATCACATCAATTTAGAAAATGAATTTAAAATAAATGAATGTAACAATTGTATTTACGTGAAAAATACAGATGAATGTTATACTATTATGTTTTTGTGTTAATGACATGTTTATCCTTGAAAATAACCTAAATTATTAGGGATATTGGGGAGTAGGATCTCTTTAATCTCACTTTCAGAATTCCTAATAACATCTTTGATATCATTAGGGTCATTCCGAGAAGCATCTCATCGGGTTTCCGTAATAGGAAAATGTGGATGGGATCCCCTAAGGAAAACCATTCGGTGGCTTTGGTCTACACGAGTTTAAGGCTAAAACGCCACAATCACATTGAGTCTGAAGTTGAAAAGTGAGAGTGGAAATGGAAGTGTGAAAGCATTCCTAGAATCAAATCTTTTATGTGACATTGCAACTATGATCGGATTCCCACTGCAAGTATGTTTCACAAAACAAGCATGAACATAAACCCTATATGTAAAAATTGTGGTCTCTATGAGGAGAACACTTTACATGTTCTTCAGGATTGTGAGGTAGCGAGTAAAATATGGGTTGATATAGGTATCCCCGGTGGTATTAATTTCTATGGGTTTCCGCTATCAAGATGGCTGAATTAAAATGTGTAAACAAAATTGAACATCATACTGGTATTCAATGACGTTTGATCTTTTCCTCCGCAGTATGGTATATCTGGAACTATAGAAATTCTCTTATTTTCAACAATAGATCACTAGATATATATATTCTTGGTCTAACACTTTCGCATGCAAGAGACTCAACGAACATCCTCGTGAAGTCAGCAGAAATGCAAAGCAGAAATTAAATAGAAGTCCAGTGGACCCAACCAGATCTTGGATGGACAAAACTCAATATGGATTGATCGATATTTGGAAATCCAGGACCGACAGGGTGTACAACAATACTTAGGAACCAACTTGGAAAGAATCACAAAGAAAATTGAGATCATAAATAGCTTGGTGAAAGAGTTATGGCGATTAGGGATGGTTTGGTCTTTAAAAAAACACGGAGATACAAAAGAGGTCATAGAGTTGATAGTAGAAGAACAACTTGAAGATAAACTGTTAAGACCACTTATTTCTGATTGTAGAATGTTGTTGTTAGAATTCAAGAGATTCAAGATTCGAGACGTATTCCGAGAAGCAAATGGAGTAGCAGACATCATTGCTAAGAAAGCAGCTAATTTGGGAATAAATTTTATAGTACTAATAGATTCTCCAATAGGCGTGTTGTCTATCCTTAGATGGATTTAATTGGCTCTACCAAGACTAGAATTGTAATTTTCAACTAAGTCTTTTTTTTTTGTAATAAATCTCTATCTACCAAAAACCAATCTTGAAAAATATGTTAAATTCGAGATTTGATATAACAAAAATTGAATCCTTCTGAATTGATCATCATTGTAAGAATCTTTAGAACATCTAAAGGAATCTAAGTCAATCTCATTACGTTAATTATTTTTTAAAATAAAATATAAGGTCATATATTTTTTAAGCATATTACTGTATCAAAATAAGCAAGAATAAGACTCTCCTTTTGGTTTATTAATTTAAATAAATTTTCGCACAAAATCACGAATTGATAATTTACTATAAAATTTCATTTCAAGTAAAACTTCAACACAGTGTTGAGTCAATGACTAATAATTTATAACTTTGAGTATCGTAACGAAAAACATATTAGTATTTTGATATATAAATTATTTTTTACGTGAAATTAGATATATATAAAGTTTTTTAATAACATATTATATTATATAGGGTTAATGGTCAATATCCCCCTAAAGTTTGGACGAAATTTAAGATTCCTCCTTAATGTTTAAAATTTTAAATTTTAGTCCTAATGTTTAGACCGAATAAAAAATCTCCCCATTCCGTCAGCTGACCATTTATTACTAACAGAATGGGGATCATGTGCGAGACACATGCTATTTTAATTTTTCTATCCACTGTCCACTTGAAGAGCTGCCTTCTCTACCTGATGGACTCTTCTACACCTTATCTTCGTTCTCAAGCTTCTCTACCTGAGACATTTCCTCCGCAAGTACAGAGAGTCCAAGAAGATTGACCAGCTGTAAAAAAACTTTGGATTCAGGAAAAAACCAGCTGCCTGGAGCGGAAGATGTTGATACTATTCCCACCGATAATCGATTCGGTTCCAAAACCACAAGTAATCTCCCTTCTTCAAAAGCTCTTTCTTGATTGCTTCCTTCGCGCGGTACATCCCCGCATAGACATACCCCATCGAACCGTTTTTCTCGCTCACGATTCTCAGTAATCGCAGAAGCGGGTTCGTTAATTGGGTCGTGAGATTGCAGGAAGACCAAAACTGCTCGCTCGTTAACAAATCAAGCATTTCGAGAGCTTCGGGGCGATTCGAGTATGGATGATTCACCATCCATTTCTGGGAAGTCACCATGCTTTGTAAATGCACCTTGTACACTGCGATCTGTCTTAAGGTTACGAAGTTCGTGGCGAAGCGGGACCCGCCGGGCTCGACAATGTCGTTCTCGAACGTGAATCTTCGCATGAGGTTCAAAACGGTGGGGTGGTTGTAAATAAACCGAGTCATGGACTGGGCGTTGATGATGAGAGAGTGGATCCAATCACACTCACCAAAATATTTGAGGATCAAATCGATGCACTGGGCAGCACATGGCGCACAGTAGAGATTCGAGCAGGTCCTCATCAAGGTTTGTCCTGCAGTTGCAACGTGTTCATCGATCAGTTTGAAGCTAAGCGAGCCAAGAACAAGGCGTCAAGGGAAAGGAAACATGCTCGCAGAGAGGACCGATTAGCACAGGGGCCTGTGCTTAGATTTCAGGAACGGAACCCGATCCGTCGCAGATTTTGGTCTTCTAGCAGCAGTCTTGCTTAGATTTGTTTTGTTCAGTTCTGTTATTTCTTAAACTTGATATATTCTTCAGTGGATGAAAAAAGCTACATGAATACAATTGTATTCTTTAAAGAGTTAATTATAAAAAAAAAACACGATCGTTCAGGAAAATCTAAACGTTTTTTGACAAATAACAAACTAAACTTTTGGAATTGAGCAAACAACAAACCTGCCTCAAATTTTCATTATGTTTGAACATATTTTTCAACATTTGAGGGATTTATTAAATCGTAATACACTTTCCTTAGAATATTTCAACTAATGGTGACTTCATAACTCCAAACATTGAAAAATTCGTTCAACCATAATGAAAATTTGAGGTAGGTTTGTTGTTTGCTCAATTCCAAAAGTTTAGTTTGTTGTTTGTCAAAAACAAAATTTTGATTTGCTGTTTGATTTTTCCTCAAAGTTCGGTATGTTTTTTTTGGTAATTAGCCCTTCTTTAAATTGTAGTCACCGAGTTCTATTATTCCTATTTATGTCACAATCTCTATGTTCTGAGGGTTGGGTTGTTCACTCATTAAAGCGGTATGTGAGCTGAATTCAGAATATCGTGAGACTGTTCAATCCATATCCAGTGTGGGCGTTAAGAGCATTGAGAGGACATTTCCCTACTATAAGTTGTCATGTGCCACATAATTTCTACTATCTACACTACCTCCATATTCTTACTAACTTGAAATATATTAAAATGAGTTGTTGTATAAAGTATGGAAATCTTATAATACAGAGGCAAGATATATAATGATTAATATATTATGTCAAATATGTTTGTACCACATTCAGTAGTTTCACATTCAAGTATGGTAAATTTAAATTGTACCACATTCAGTAGTTTCACAATCTCATCACGTTTTTCACCTTATAAATAGATAATTTTCTCACCTTCAAAATCTAAGTAAAAAGAAGAAAATCCTAAAAAGGAAAAAAAAGTCTATAGTATTTTCTTCTCCTCCGATGATTGTCTTGACATTAGTCGGATTTTGTTTTTCGATTGTCGTGTTAAGTTAATTGGTCTATTTGATTTCAGGCGTTGTTCAATTCAGTTAGGAGAAACTTCGTACAAATTTCTTTCTAACGACACTGTTGTATCATGGAAGGTGATCGTCTCATGAACCCTCGAGTACGAACCTGCGAGTAAGGGGGCGAAATAGCCTTAAGGATACTGTGCACCTCACGGGCCTCAGTTTGAAATTTCGTCAATTTCAGGGTCAATTTTCATGATATACATGATTTGCATGATGATCCTGAATGTTAGATATTTTGCATATTGATCCTTATACTTTCAAAATATTACAATTTTTTCCAAGCCTCTATATTGCGTAACAATGTTAAGGCAATTTCGGTATTTGCAATGGAGGCTTTTGATTGGAAAATATTTCTTCGAGAAAAAGAAATAGGCATTTTCTATGTTTCAAAAAGATGACTACGAAAATAGTGTTCAAATGAGTATTGGATTTTGACTCAAATGAGTGATGTCTCATTTGAAAATAGAGATATGTCTCCTATTCTTCATAGTAACAGACGCGTTTTGGGAGCTTATCTAGACGACTATGTGTTTGGACTAGTAAATGCAGAAAAATCAATAGGTTTAGTATAAACCTCCACATAAAAGATCAACTCAAGAGATTCTGTATAAGGGACTGAGTTTGAAGTGGAAACAATGGTACACCCTCCACATGGTGTGGGAACCTAATGGTTTTGTCTAGAAAAGGTTGGCAATGCGACACTCTGCGAACCCTCCAGCGACTTGAGAAACAGTCTAAATGGAACTTTGGATACCCATACATATTTTGAATTTTTTCCCAAGAAAATATGACGATTTGAGAACCAAGATCGATATTGGGGTGACTAAAGTCTATAAGAATTTTAGTCTCAACTCGTTTGGTGAAATGTTTAAAATTTTAAAAGAAATTCAACAACCCGACCAAGTTTTAAGTCACGTATGACGTGGGTAGCTATGAAATAGCAATTTTCTGTGTTAAGGTACCCCAAGTAAGAAAAATCTCCACAACTCTTAAAATGTAGTGAAACCATTGCAGTTATACTCAAATGTGGGAGTATCTCACGAAAGCGTCTATTAGTATGATTGAAGTAATTAATCGGTAAATAAACACATCAACAACTATACTTCGTTGAAGTTTTTCATTAATGACTATGAAAGTCTAATGAAAAATAAATAGAATATCTTCAAGAGATACTTGAAGCACAAACAGAAGGAGATGACTGTGGTCGAGCTGCTCGAAAGGATCAATGTGAAAGAGCAATACATGAATGTTGCACGAGGAATTCCAATCGTACCCATGAACACGATGGCTTCCCCCAAGACAAATGTGGTGGAGCATGGATAGAGCTCAAACACACATGCTACCAAAGGCAATCAGGAAAAGCAAAAAGGATTCATTTTGAGTCCTAATGGCGGAGTCTGTAAGAAGTCGGGATCCAAACCACAAGGATTTATCATCTCGTGTTACAATTGCGATAAAACTGGTCATAAATCTAATGCTTCTAGGTTTACAAAGAGAAAGGAGTCCAACGCGTTGCTGGGAATCACCACAGACCTTGACGACATTAACTTGTCGACGGTGGTGTCTAAGGTGAGTCTGGTTGGTCCCAAACCCCCGACAGTGGTAGACTGATACAGGTGTCACCAAGCATGTTTGTTCGAACAAAGGAATATTCTTCAACTTTGAAGAAGTTTATTCTGGAGAGAGCTTGTACATGGGAAACTCTGCATCGTCCAAGGTCAGGGAAAATGAAGCGTCGTTTTGAAGATGACTTCCGAGAAGGAGCTGACATTGAAGAATGTGTTGTATGTGTCAGACATTCGCAAGAACTTGGTGTTAGGATCTCTCCTCAACAAGCATGGCTTCCATCTTGTATTTGAGTAAGATAAATTTGTACTCACTAAAAATGGAATGTATGTGAGTAAGGGGTACAAATGTTGGGGATGTACAAACTTAATGTATGTGAGTAAGGGCTATTAAGCCAAAGATGAACAAGAATAAAATTATTTTTGCCGCTTACTTGATTGAGTCTCCTAATATTTGGCATGGTAGATTAGACATGTTAATTATGATACCTTGCGAAGGTTAATTAACATGAATCACATCCCTACATTTCAAAATGATCTCAAACATAATTGTGAAATATGTGTTGAGGCTAAATTAACTAGGTCATCCTTTCATTCAATTCAAAGGAACACGTAACCTCTTGATTTAATACATAACGACGCTTATGCCTTAAAACTTGTCCAAACAAGAGGTGGAAATAAGTACTTTATCATTTTTGTGGATGATAGTACAAAATATTGCTATATATATTCGTTAAAAAATAAAGATGAAGCTATAGAAAAGTTCATGCTTTATAAACAAGAAGTTGAAAATAAACATAACAAGAAAATCAAGGTCTTGCATAGTGATAGAGGTGGCGAGTATGATGCTCAATTTAGTGAATTTTATGCTGAACACTGAATCATACATGAGGCCTCTACGCCTTATTCATCCCAATCAAATGGTGTGGCGGAAAGAAAAAATTGAAACATTGAAAGAGATAATGAATTCAATGTTGATAAGTTATGGGTTACCTTAGAACATATTGGGGGAATCTATTTTAAGTAGGAATTACCTTTTAAATAAGGTACCCCGAAAGAAAGAAGAGAAAACTCATTTCAAATTAGGAAAAAGTATGAAAATGATTCAACATGTTTGAACAAAACTTTAGTTGTACCAACATGTGTTTTCGTGATGGTTAATAGTTAAACAAGTTTAAAAATGATTGTAATTGGTACCTTCATTACTTATGTGTTAAAAAATTCTATTAAATATATTTCATATTTGTAATATTAACTAAATATTTTTTAAAATGTTACAATTAAAGCTTACGAACTTATATATAGATATATGTATAGTTTTTTTGTCTATCATATTTGTCTAGTTAACGTCATTTATGTAGTAATTAAATTATCTACACATTGTATATTTTTTTTGAGTAAGTATATAATTAAATTTCTCATCTAATGCATTGAATCATTCTGGTCGTATTATAGGACAAACGATGTTAGGTTAAAATATATATATCTAATCAAAAAAATTCAAAAGCATTATAGAAGGTAGATAATTGAATTACGACATAAATGACGTTAACCGTGTTGACTATATTTTTTTAACTCAAATTTTCATTTTTTTTGAATCTTTTAAATCGCAATTAAAATATCTACATACTACAACTTTTTAGTTTTTTTAATAGATACATAATTTATTTTTAATTAAATATCGAGTTGTGGTTGGAAAAAAAGAAGAAGACCCAAGCCCACTTGAGCATGTATTGTCAACATGCCACCATGTGGTGCGCCTTTTGTATAAAAACAAATAACGCGCTACTCACGGTAGCGTGTGTTGGGTATTGATAGTGACAACCCAATAAGGAAAAAGACCCAGAGGCACAATCACTTTGAAGGGAGTGAAACCCATGTCATTCGAACCGTGTCGGCCCATGTTCAGGTTGATCTGGCCCTGATGAAGCGGCCCAGTATCAAGCCCAAGCCAAAGTAGATGCCAAAGGCTCCATCACTGATCGCCATTAACCCAAGTCGCAGACTCCTACTGCTCGCCACAGGAGTGCTCGCCCAAAGAGAGTACAACCTCTCTTCTCTGGTCCCACCAACCGTCACTAAAGATATGGCCACGATATCCTGCATATCTCGGGCACATATTCTCTAAAGATTACATACGGTAACTGCAATATTACGCCATAACCGTAATATCTGTTATCTTAATCTTCACCAACACAATATTCATTAAGATATGTTGTTGCCTTTTATGGTTTGGTCTCCTTACTCTATAAATACCTTTGATTTACAAACAACAGTTACGCTTTGAGTTCATATACACACATACTCATTTAAGCATCGGAAAGGGACCCAGAGACACCCCCTCTGTTGCAATCCCCTTCCTGCAGGCTCTCCGAAGCTAAGGCGAGAGCAATCTTCATCCTTTCATTGACATTCAATTCACTGCCAAGTCAACATTCAGGAAATCATAATCCAACATTTGACGCCGTCTGTGGGAATTGAGTAAAACAGCCATGCAAACTCGATCCAAAAGCAATCGCCGGAACCAGGCCAATGAGCAGTCCTCAGACATCTTTGATTCCGCAGCAGCTTCTCCGTTCCACCAAGAACTTACTATCCAAGCATCACCTAATGTTGTCCCCCCAAGGCTGGCCCGAGAAAACGTCGGCAATTCCAGACTGGCTCCCGTTCCCAACACCACGAAGACTCTAGAACCACAAACCGTCCGCATCGCTGGGGAAAACATACAGTTAACCCCGGAGATGATATCACTTCTGGAGGCCATCTTAGGGAAGGCTCGCAAACAAGCCCCTGCTCCTCAGGAAAACTCTCGCCCCGCAGCTGCAGGACACCAGTCCCTACTCCCGGCTGCAAGAGATGACATCGGGACACCAGTCCCTACTCCCGGCGTCCACTGAGCCGTCGACAGCCACCTATTCTGTCAATCCATCCAGTTCTATATCGAATGGAGGGCAGCCGAACCAGTGCACTCTTGACCATGTGGAGGAGCTTATCAGCAAAAGGCTCCAGGAACGGCGAACAACTGTCGCAGCTTCCTTCAGGGAGCGATCAGCTCATCCCTTCACCACTGACCTGGTCGCCATCAAAATCCCAAAGTATGTCGTCGCCAGGGCCATCACCGAATACAGTGGTGAAGGTGATCCCATTATCCATGTCAACAATCATGAGGCCTCTCTGTTGGGCAAGTCAAATGATCCAAATCACTTGGACCTATTATTTCCGTCGACCCTTTCGGGTTCGGCGTCGTCCTCGTTCTTCGGCCTCCCTGTAGGATCAATAAGGACTTGGTCAGAGCTGAAGAACAAATTCCTAGAAATATACATGGGCGAGCGCCAACTTATGAAAAGCGTGGTCGCCTTAGATGCAGTCAAGTAACAACTAGGAGAGTCACTAGCTGACTTTTATGAACGTTTTCATAAAAACATCACAGAGATAGATCGTCGGGTCACATATGGGGAGATTATTCGAGCATTCTACCGAGGACTGGACGTGGCCAACAAAGCCTCGAGAAAGCTGCGCAACAGTTACCACGTGCAGGAAATTGAAACGATGGAGGAACTGGCAGCGAGGGCGAAAGGTTTCATAGACCTTGAGAGGGTGAACGTCGAAGCCAATTTCCTAACGACCTCGCTAAGGGTAGTTCCTGATCCCCGACGCGATAGTAAGAAGGAAAACAAGGACAAGAAGGGCCGAGACAGCAAGCCTTGAACAGAAAACCCAGGGCCTAGAAATCCAGCGGTCCCCGAGTATTTTACGCCCTTAAACAAGCAGCTCTCGGCGGTACTAGTCGAGATGGAAAGAAGGTCTCTAGCAAGGCCACCAATGCCTCGAAGGAGTGGTCAGACCATGGGAAAGGACACTGAGAGCTATTGCAGATATCAAAAGTGCAAGGGCCACAAGACTGATGATTTCCGTATTCTTAAACGCGACATCAAGAAGCTGATTCAAAAGGGAATGCTGAAATAATTTGTGGCGGGACGAGACAGGAGTCGGACGCCACCACGTCGAAACCACTCGCCAGCTCCGCCTGAGCAATCCGGCCCATCCCAGAGCAGGAGGGTGATCAACCTGATTACTGGAGGGTTTGGTGCCGGAGGCGAGGGGTCACATGCAAGGAAGGTCTATGCGACTCAGATTTCTACAGTGTTCCAGCTGGGAAAGCGACCTCGACCTGAAGAATACATTGTCATTTCATTATGTGAAGATGACTTGGCACATGTCACCACCCCTCACAATGATGCCCTAGTTATCACAGCTGACGTCGACGGTTGTGACATGAAGAGAACTCTGATCGACGGAGGGAGCTCGATAGATATCCTGTTTCTAGACGCTTTTGAGAAGATGGGCAAGTCCAAGCGTAACCTGAAGAGGGTCGATTTTCCATTGATTGGTTTTGCTGGGAGAACGACTTATCCGCTGGGAGCAATAACCCTTCCGGTGATTTTGGGCGAAGGATGGAAGAGAATCAAGGTATCGATTGTTAGGATGAATGAGTTTAGAGTTTACTTACTCTACAAGGTACTGTGCCATGTGTTGTAAGAAAGGTTTAGAAGTGTGTAGATTGTTGTAGAAGGTTCAAGGTGTTGTATTTCGTTTATGTTTCTATTGTTAGAAGATCATAATTCAGGTATAAATAGGTGAGATGTTTTATAGGATTGGTAACTTGAATAAGAAGTTTGAGATTAAAGGTTGTTATTTCAGTTAGTTCTGTTTTCTTCATTCTCAAGTTATCTTCTTCTTCAATCATGTTCAAGCTCAAAACACTGAAATGGTATAAGAGCCACTCTGATTCTCATTTCCGTCGAAAGATCTGCTGCAATCTCTGACCCAAAGTCGTCGCAACTTCATCTCTACTCGATCATCTGTGTCCTACTGATATGGAGGAACTAGTTCCGGCATTCTTCAATAAGAGGATCTGCCAATTGTCAGGGGAAGACAATTTCCAGTCCTGGAAGTAGCAGGTATTCCTTGTTGTAACATGATTAAATCTTGAAGGCTATTTGTTTGGTACGTTAGACATTCAACGACTGATTGATGATGAAGATGGCAACAAAGTGCCGAATCCTGAATATGTGAAGTTGTCGCAACAAGACTCGTGCCTATATTCATGGCTATTGGTGTCCATTGCTTCGCTAATAAGCAAAGGACTGGTAGGATGCATGTCATCGGCTGCAATATGGAACAGGCTTCATCATAATTTTTCCTCCTCATCCACAACTCGCATAATGAGCTTATACGATAGGTTACAGGTCAGAAAGCTTCCTACACGAACTATGCGAGATTATCTTACGGATATTCAATTAACTTGTGATAGCTTAGCAAGTTGTGGACATCCTATAGAGGAAATGCAGCAGATTTCTATAATTCTGAATGGAGTAAAATGACAATTTGATAGTATCGTTGTTGTTATACATGCGAGCCGTAATCCATATGATCTTGCATCCATTTCGTCAGTTTTTCTTGATGCAGAGGCAAGGCAAAGGGAGATGTTATTTGATATTCCGCTAACAATGGAAAATGGTGTTGTTAAAACCGATGATACTGCTGTCAAAACGATGGACTCTGGCCAGACTAGTAATCTAGATTCTGGACAACAACAGCATCATTATGCTCACAATGCTCAACCACCAGAGTATCAGCATGGACAACCTGCTTTTGGTCGAGGAAGAGGCAGGGGAAGAGGCTTTGAAAATAATAAGCCACAGTATCAGCTTTGCGGTAAGTTCGATCATCTGGTGCATCGGTGCTACCAAAGATTCAATGTCCATTACCAGGGAGTTACCGCACAACAGAATGAGAATGTAAGTGCAAATTTCGCATGACGAAGATGTCATGTCTTTCTCCAGTTCTGGTTCTTCTAAGATTCAGAACTATAATGCAAATCCTACTGCTGCTCCTAACTTTTTATATGTGAATCCAAATCCTAGTCCTTCTTTTCAACCAAATCCTCAAGCCTATATTCCATCTCATGCTTATGGAAACAATTATCTTTCTCCCTGTTTACCTTCGCCTGGACTTCAGTATCAGCCATACTCAGTGATGCCATCTATGATTACCATTCCACTGTCCATGACTTCATATCAGACTATCTTACCATCGGCTCCTCCAAATTCTTCTGCAATTGCTCCAAGTCAGGATAATGCTCATCAAGCTCAAATGATTTCGACTGCTTCACCATCTGCTCAGAACTTTCCTGATAAGGCCTGGTACCTCGATTCTGGCGCAACTAATCATTTCTCGCAGAACAATCCTCCTGGTGCGCAGTCCTATTCAGGCTCAGGTAAGATTCAGGTAGCAAATGGTAGCTTTATTGACATAAGTAGTATTGCAACCTCTTTTATTAATACATCTGCTAAACCTCTAGTATTACATAACATGCTTTGTACGCCTCAAATTACTAAAAATCTAGTCTCTATTTCGCAGTTTACCAAGGACAATAGAGTTTACTTTGAGTTTCACTCAACCCACTGTGTGGTTAAGGACTCATCTAGCCATCAAGTATTGCTTCGGGGAATAGAAAGTGGAGGCTTATATAGGTTTGATTTTAGTAGTTTTCGGTCAAATAAAGCTGGTTTATCTGAGACTAGTAGGCAGAATAATGTTAGTTGTTTGATTGCTTGTAACTCTCCCAGTGAGACATTATGCAATATGGTTCAAATAAAAGTTTCTCCTGATATTCTTCATAAACGGCTTGGGCATCCGTCTCAACAAACTCTGTCAATTGTAATAAAACACTCTAAGATGAATATGAATGCTAATATCCCATCTTGTAATGCTTGTGTTGTAGGGAAAAGTTGTAAACTACCCTTTGCAGAATCCAAGACCGAATATCATGCTAGTCTAGAGTTACTTGAAATGGACTTATGGGGACCTGCAACTCTATCATCAAACGGTAATCTTTATTATCTGAGCATAGTCGATGTGTTTACGAGGTATACTTGGATTTATTTCTTAAAGAAAAAGAGTGATGTATCGATTGTTTTTCCTCAATTTCATAGAGCTGTTGAAAATCAGCTTGGCTTCTCTATTAAATCCGTGCAAACAGATGGAGTTGGGGAGTTTAAAGCCTTAGCTTCTTATTTGATTCAATATGCCATCAATCATAGGTTTACTTATGCATACACATCTGAACAAAATGGCATTGTTGAGCGAAAACATCGCCATATTATTGAGATGGGTCTAACCTTACTAAAACAAGCTCCCTTGCCATTACAGTATTGGAGTGATTCCTTATTTACATCCGTTTTTTTAATCAATAAACTTCCAACTAAGGTGTTGAATAATCTATCTCCGCATGAGAAGCTGTTTTCCAAACCTCCTAATTACAGTTTTTTAAGAGTTTTTGGTTGTCTATGCTTTCCATTGATTCAACCATTCAATAAGCATAAGCTGGACTTTAGGTCCACACCATGTGTGTTTCTTGGCTATTGTTCGAATCAACATGGCTATAGATGTCTTGATGATTCTGGAAGAATAGATGTGTCTCGACATGTTCGATTTAATGAACCTGTTTTTCCATTTGCTGAGAAAACAGGATCATTCATGCAGTTAGGAGTTGTCAAGAACACAGCTACATCTTTACCATTTTTACTTCCATTTAATTGTTGAGCGAAAACATCGCCACATTGTTGAGATGGGTTTAACCTTACTAAAACAAGCTTCCTTACCATTACAGTACTGGAGTGATTCCTTCTTTACATCTGTTTTTTTTATCAATAAACTTCCAACTAAGGTGTTGAATAATCTGTCTCCGCATGAGAAGCTGTTTTTCAAACCTCCTTATTATAGTTTTTTAAGAGTTTTTGGTTGTCTATGCTTTCCATTGATTCGACCATTCAATACGCATAAGCTGGACTTTAGGTCTATACCATGTGTGTTTCTTGGCTATTGTTCGAATCAATATGGCTATTGATGTCTTGATGATTCTGGAAGAATATATGTGTCTCGACATGTTCAATTTAATGAAGCTATTTTTTTATTTGCTGAGAAAACAGGATCATTCATGCAGTCAGGAGTTGTCAAGAACACAGCTACGTCTTTACCATTTTATCTTCCATTTAATTCTTCACTATGTACTCCTGTTGATGATCATGTCAATGCAGACTTGTCTAGGGATATAATCAGTTATGAGAGTGTCTGTCCACTGGCGTCGAATTCTTTAGGACATACCATTCAAGAAATTATTTCACCTGCTGATTCTATTCCTGAGAATGCTGATTCATCTCATGATGATCAATAACATCGCCCATTATCCTCAGGACCAGCTGGGGAGCAAATCTCTCCTCCTGTCACAAACACAGATAGTCTGTCCACTATCAGGTATGTTCTGCACGACTCGATTATGGTTCCATCAGCTGATCAAGCTAACTCAGACCATACTAATGAATTGATTCCTAATGATTATGGTTGTAATTTATCTGCTCATATTGGCTCTGGTTCTGTCAAGGCTAACCAGCATTCCATGTAGACTAGATCAAAGACAAGGAACTTAACTGCTTTAACTACTTAGTAGTTGATCCAGATGATCTTCTTCAAACCGAGCCGACTGATATTCATAGTGCCATGATGTATTCTGTGTGGTATCTTAAAGGGACTATAGAGCATGGTCTTTTGTTTAAGGCTAACTCGGTTGCTTCCTCTGATGTTACACTTGTTTCATATGCTGATGACGATTGGATTAGTGACTTAGTTGATAGAAAGTCTGTCTCGGGGCATTATCTTTTGTTAAATGGGAACCCTATTGTGTGGAGTTCAAAGAAACAACCTGTTATCTCCAGGTCGTCAGTTGAAGCTGAGTATAGGGCTATTGCCAATGCTGTCTGTGAGGTAATGTAGGTTACCTCATTGTTATCTAAGCTTGATGTTAAACTAACTTTTGTACCTAATACAGGTTTTGTTGCTCGTACTGAAAATCCAATTCATCACTCGAAGATGAAACATGTAGAGATTGATCTTTGTTTTGTTCGGGAAAAAGTTCAACATGGGCAGGTTGTGGTGAATTTTGTTCCAGCATCAGAACAATTAGCAGACATTCTCACAAAGCCTATCAGTAGAAACAGTTTGTTCCTTTTCGAAGGAAACATGTCCTTTCAAGAATTAACTAATATTTTTTCTTCTGCAGATGATGATGATGATGGCAAGGAGAATATATCTGATACTGAATGAGGTAATTTGTGTTTTGGTAGTGAGTGGTGTTATGTGGTATTGATTTAGTGATGACTGGGTATGTTTAGTGGTGGTCTGGTCGTTCTTCATTTCTGTAAGTTGTTTCATATTGATCTTTTTGTATTATAGCATATAGTGTTCTATCCTCTGTTCGATTTGTATGTCTCTGCTCTTTCTTCTTTCTATTTTCTCTACATATCCTGGTACATTACTTACACTTGATTGTACTTGTGCTAATTTCTCTCTGCATGGTTTGACAGTTTCTGATTCCTATTCTGATTTGATATCTTTCTCAGCGTTGAGTTTTCTTCCTCAACTTGTTCATATCTACCTGGTTTTTGAAATTCAGCTTCTTTCTTACTTCTAAAAGGATTCTGTTACAATGTTCTTCTGCTAGATTGGTATTCTTGCTTGATCATAAACTGGCATAGGGTGAAGTTTGAATCCAAAAATAACACTCCTTGAAGAGAACATTCAAGCAACTTTGATGAGTGTTTGAGGATGAAAAGATGGAGGCAAATGAAAACCTCCCAACTTCATTGGTAAGATAGAGTAAAATGGAAACCTCTCTGTCAGTTCTGAAAAAAAAAAAAAAGGAAAAGTTATATGAATGACAATGTCATTCCAAGGATGTTTCTAAATGAAAAAAAAAGCAACAGAAACAAAAATAATCAAAAAGAAGTCAAAGATGTCTGATTGATATGATCAAAAGAATTCTGTTTCTGGTATGAAGTTATTGTTTGTATCAGAATTTGGTTCGGTTGTTTTGAAAGAAGATGGTTTTGATAATTGGTTAGTTGAGTTGTTGAGATGTTCAAAACTCGGTTGAAGAAAGATATGATAATCATATGTGGGAATTAACTCTGATAAATCTATGTATGTGTTGATTGATCAATCTCAAGTACATTTAGTGTATGCAGGTGTGTGGATGGAGATTGTGAAAGCAGTAGTGCAGAGAATTATAGATTGCAGATCAGATGAGTAATGTTGTATGATGCGAGAAAAAAAAGAAGAGAAAAGATGAAAATCAAACTTCTTAAGGGAATGTTAGGATGAATGAGTTTAGAGTTTACTTACTCTACAATGTATTGTGTCATGTGTTGTAAGAAACGTTTAGAAGTGTGTAGATTGCTGTAGAAGGTTCAAGATGTTGTATTTCGTTTCTATTTCTATTATTAGAAGATCATAGTTCATGTATAAATAGGTGAGATGTGTTATAGGATTGGTAACTTGAATAAGAAGTTTGAGATTAAAGGTTGTTATTTCAGTTAGTTCTGTTTTCTTCATTCTCAAGTTATCTTCTTCTTCAATCCTGTTCAAGCTCAAAACACTGAAATCGATCACCTTCCTAGTGGTCAACTCGCCTACATCGTACAACGCAATCCTGGGAAGGACCACTATCAATCCTCATAAGATTGTGGCCTCCACAGTCCATCAAAAGATGAAGTTCCCTACGCCCAACGGGATTGGAGAAGTTCTTGGCGATCAGCCTTCCTCACGACAGTGCTACGAGAACTGCATGCGCAGGAAAAATCAAAGGGAAAACATCGCCATCGTGAGGACTTGGCTCGACCAGCACCTATGGAGGAGTTAGTGGAGGTTGAGATTGACGGTCCAGACAAGAAGGTGCGCATTGGGACCACCTTGAACGACGACTAGAAAGTGGCCATGACTACACTCCTCAAGGAATTCAAAGAACTTTTTGCCTGGAAGCCCAGCGACATGCCGGGTATTAGCACTGACATCATCTCTCACGAGCTGAGGATAGACCCCTCTATCAAGCCAATCGCTCAGAAAAGAAGGTCATTCGAGTCAGACAAGCGTTTGGCGATCAGACAAGAAGTGGGCAGGTTGATCGAAGCCGATTTTGTCAGGGAGGTGAGATTCCAGAGTTGGGTTGCCAACCCAGTTCTTGTCAAAAAATTGAATGACAAGTGGAGAATGTGCGTCGACTTCCGCGGCCTGAACAGAGTTTGCCCAAAGGATTCCTATCCCCTTCCCCGAATTGATCAGTTGATCGATGCAACCTCTGGTCATGAGATGCTGATATTTATGAACGCCTATTCAGGCTATAATCAGATCCGGATGCACCCAGACGATGAGTCCCACACGCGTTTTATGCAGACGGGGACATTCTTTGGTATAAAGTGATGCCCTCTGGTCTAATCAATGTTGGGGCGACCTATCAGCGGATGGTAAACCACCTGTTTCAAGACATGCTGGGGCGAAATATGGAGGCTTATGTGGATGACATGCTCGTCAAAACAATCAAGGGAAGTCCTTACACAGCAGATCTTCGAGAAGCTTTCGAGTGTATGATGAGGCTTTGCTTGAACCCAGCAAAGTGTGCATTCAGAGTCAAGTCTGGGAAATTTCTGGGATTCATGGTAAGCGAACGTGGCATTGAGGCAAACCCGGAAAAGCTTAAGGCCATTGAGGAGACGAAGTCGCCAACTTCCCATAAGGAGGTCCAATGTCTGAATGGCCGCCTGGCTGCACTCAATCATTTCCTCTCCAGGGCAAGCGACAGGTCACTACCGTTCTTCAAGACTCTCAGGGCCAAGCGTAAGTTCGAGTGGACGCCAGACTGCGAGGATGCCTTCCAATCCCTAAAGCAGCATATTCAAACACTTCCGGCTTTGGCCAAACCTATTCCTGGCGAGCATCTCTTCCTCTACTTAAGCATCAACGACGTAGCAGCTAGTGCCGTCTTAATAAGGGAAGAAGAAAATGTCCAGAGTCCAGTGTATTTTGTTAGCAAGATGTTTAATTCTGCATAAATAAAATATGTCCAGATTGAGAAGTATCTCTATGCCTTAGTTATTGCTGCTCGAAAGCTAAGACCTTATTTTCACGCGCACGACATTATAGTTCTTACCAATGAGCCTCTTAAAAACTTCCTGCTGAAACCAGATTCTTCAGGAAGAATGGTCAAATGGGCGATCGAGCTCAGCGAGTTAAAGATCAAATTTGCACCGAAAACGGCCATTAAAAGTCAAGCATTGACTTATTTTACAGTGGAAAGTATAAGCAATGGTCTGCAGAAGCAGAAAACAGGCCAAGTTCATAAGCAGGACTAATTCTCATCCCCCCCCCCCCCCCCCCCGAGGTCGAGCCTTTGAAGTATGTGATCACCCTAACATTTCAGGAGACCAACAACGAAGTAGAATACGAGGCTCTTATTACTGGACTCAGACTTGCTAAAGGAATGGGCATAACAGCGTTCAGGGCAAAAAGTGATTCCAAGCTAATTGTCAGTAAGGTCAATGGCACTTATGAAGCAAGGGGGAAAAGATGAAGAAGTACCTCGACATCGCTAAGAAACTCATCGTCCAAATCCCAAATTTCACGATTGAGTCTATTCCTCGCCAAGAGAACCAGATGGTAGACTCTCTGAGCAAGCTGGCGTTCGGAGGAACAAGAATTCAAGACATGCAGTTTCTGGAAAAGGCCTTATATTCAGTTCTCGACAACTGAGCATAGGTCTTCAACATTCAAGGACAGGTAACCTGGATGACTCCATTCCAAAACTTCTTAAAAGAGGGAATTCTCCCAGAAGACGGAGGTGAATCCACAAGGATAAGACGCCTCTCACCAAGCTACTTGATCATCGATGGAGAACTCTATAGGTGAGGCCACTCAACTCCCTATTTAAGGTGCATCTCTCATCCCGAAACAGGAAGGGTTCTTCGTGAAACTCATGAAGGAGTTTCCGCATGCCATGAAGGTGCACGCTCATTGACGCGGAAAATCTTCAGATTGGGCTACTACTGGCCAACCTTGAGCAAAGATGCGGCTGAATTAACACAGAAGTGCGCGACTTGTCAACAGATCGCACCACAATCTGGTCGACCACCAACACTACTATCCCCAATGGCGGGCGCCTGGCCTTTTGCTCAATGGGGATTAGACATATTGGGTCCTTTTCCCATCAGTACTGGGCAGTGTACCCACATCATAGTGGCGATCGACTACTTCACCAAGTGGATAGATGTGAAACCTTTGGACTCTACAACAGAATTTCAAGTGATCAAGTTCTTGAAGATCAACATATTTTCGCGATTTGGCGTTCCCAAGATACTCATCAGCGATAATGGTCCACAATTCGTAGGAAAAGAACTTAAATGGCTCTGCGAAGTATACCATATCGATCACAGGTTCAGCTTAGTGCATCATCCTCAAACGAATGGACAAACTGAAGCAGCCAACAAGGTTGTTTTAGCAGGACTCAAGAAAAGGGTTCAAGCATTTAAAGGAAACTGGGCAGAAAAGCTGGAAAACGTACTATGGGCTATCTGAACAACGCCTAAAGCAGCTACTAGAGAAACACCCTTCAGTTTAGTGTATGGATCAGAAGCAGTAACACTCTCCGAAATAGCGGTGCCTACCCACAAAATCCTACATTTTAACACTGAAGCAAACGAAATAGAGCACATAGCAGACCTTGACTTGACAGAAGAAAAGAGGTGGCAATCAGAAAAAGCACAAGCCAAAATGCGACTGGCGACCGCTCGATACTTCAATAGAAAAGTCGGCACTCACCAATTTTTCGTGGGGGAGATGGTCATGAGAATGAATGAATTTAAAAGACTGGACAACCAGAACAAGATTTCAGCTAAGTGGGAAGGACCTTACAAGGTAGTAGAGATCGCCGCCCCAGGATCTTACTATTTGGAAACCACAGAAGGCGAAAGGTTACCCCATCCATTCAACTCTGAACATTTAAGGAGGTTTTATACATATCTTGTAATAAAAATGTTATGTCAATAAAAGCAAGTCATTCCTTAAAGCATGGCTACTCGAATCAAATCGAAGAAAAAAGAACCAATAACAAAATTGGGCAAAAGACCTGATGACAGAATCAGGCATCGAAGAAAAAATACCTGACTCCAAAAGTCATGCGAAAGACCTGATGACTGAATCAGGAAAAAGACCTAACGCCAAAGTTAGGCAAACCAAAAGACCCGATATCAAAATTGGGCGAAAGACCTGACGCCAAAAGTCAGGCGAAAGACCTGATGACCGAATCAGGCGAAAGACCTAACGCCAAAGTTAGGCAAAACAAAAGACCCGATATCAAAATTGGGCGAAAGACCTAACGCCAAAAGTCAGGCGAAAGACCTGACGCCAAAGTCAGGCAAAAGACCTAGCAACAAAGTTAGGCAAAATAAAAGACCTGATATCAAAACTGGGCGAAAGACCTGACGTCAAATCAGGCGAAAGACCTGACGCCAAAGTCAGGTAAAAGACCTAGCAACAAAGTTAGGCAAAACAAAAGACCTGATATCAAAATTGGGCGAAAGACCTGACGCCAAAGTCAGGCAAAAGACCTAACGCCAAGGTTAGGCAAAGCAAAACACCTAGCAACAAAGTTAGGCAAAACAAAAGACCTGATATCAAAATTGGTAGAAAAACCTGACGCCAAAGTCAGGCAAAAGACCTAATGCCAAGGTTAGGCAAAATAAAAGACCTAACACCAAGGTTAGGCAAAAGACATAACGCTAAAGTCGGGCACAAGACATGTTATCAAAATCAGGCAGAAAATCCTAACGCAAAAGCGAACAATCCATCAAGGAAACCGTTTTCTTATAAGTTGGGCAAAATTCAAGAAAGTTAAGAAGAAACTTAAAGCGATCACTATAGGTGAAGAAACTTTGAGTTACGAATTGCTCAGGATTAGGCGAACACTCCAAAAGGTTTAAATCTTAACAAGGTAACACATCTTTTTAGAAGATGATAGTCTTCCTTAAAAGGTTTATACTTGGCGAGGAGAATAGATAACTCTATAAAGACTTATCGTTTTAAGCCTAGATAAAGGTCCATGACCCTAAGGGTCGAGACCATTATAAAGCGAAGAAAACGTCGAAGGTAATTATAATTAAGATATCAGAATAATCGCCAACACATTCAAAGTCAAGATAAAGGCTTATGAATATAAAAGGCATTCAATATTATAAAAAATAAACGAGTCTGAAATTGAAAAATAATTACAAGGCATTCCCAAAATATAAGGGAAGATAAAAAAAACTACTATCTAAAGCAAAAATAGAGATATGATCGCCGAGGAGATGGAGACTTCAGGCCTTGGGCTCTTCAGGGACAGAGTCACTCTGCTCGCCTTCGGGGGAAACCTCCTCGATAAAAGCAACAGGAGGAGTCTCCTTGGGGAAGGTGCTCTTGAGGAAGGGCTTAAGGGATTCAACTTCCCGAAGAGGAAAGTTGGGGTCGACTGTCTGGATGTCATCGACCAGGAGTTGGAGATAGGAAGCCACCTCAGCTTTATCACTTCCAAGGCACAGTCGGTAAATTCTTCAGACCTTTTAAAGTCCTCGACTACGCTTTGGGGGGATGGAACAGACTTCATCTGCATGGCGAGTTGTTCCTTCTCCTTCTCCAGGGCGTTCCCCCTGGCCTCAGCAGCGACTCTCCGAACATCCGCGGCAACCCTTTGAGCCTCAGCAGTAGCTCTCTGGGCTTCAACTTCCTTTAGCTCCGCCTTCAGGCGAGCATTGACAACCTCTACCTCGGCATAGTACTTGTCGGCCGCCTTAAGCTTATTATCGGCGAGGCATGCCTCTTCCTCCTTCTTCTAGACGAAGGCAAGGAGCCTCTGCTTCTTCCGGAAGTACTCCTCTCGAGCATGTTCCACCAAGAAAATAGCCGAGTTGGTTGTATCCTTCAAGCCTTCCATCTGGTCGGGGGAGAACCCCAGACTCCTATACTGCTCCAGCTCTATAAGCATGTCAGTCTGCTTATCGGTGAGCTCCCCGACAACCCGACCAATCTCCAGCTCCTCTCGAACGAGCTGACAACAGGGAAAAAGGGACAAAGTACCGTTAGTTTAAGGAAAAATAAATAGATGGCTTGAAGATAAATAAAGATGAGAGATCTTACCAGGGCGATTCCGAGGGAGATCTTACGAGCGCTCAAAATGCAACCTCATAAGCCCCTCGATGGCGGGCAGTTCCGAGGGAATCAAGGTCTTGTCCCGAGGAGGAACAATCCCCTCGAGGAGATGCATGCATAAGTCCGGGTTACCCCGTAGAGTCTTCTGGTCGGAAATCTCTGTCTTTTGGAGATTTCCCCAAGGGGTCCAAACGCCCTTAGGGTTCGCAGCCTTAGGCGGATGGAACAAGCCCACTAGGGGCAATACTCCCCAAGGGAAGTCTTCGAGGAGCTTGGGGTGGCTTGCCCCTTCTTCCAAGCCTCGGTCTCCTTAGGAGGATTGGGGGCAGGTCGATCAGAAGGAGGTGGGGTAGCCTTTACCACCACCAAAGCCTTCTCCTTGGGGGCAGCAGGACCCTTAGGAGGAGCTGGGCGCTCTTCACCCGAACTCCTGGCCTTCTTGGCAGGAGTGGGGTTAGAGGTCACCTCAGCATTGACCTTCTCTGCTAATGATTAACAAGGGTGTTAGAAACCTAAGATTGGGACAGAGAAAAAAGAAATGAAAAAGACAGTTATGTACCTGGCTGGCGAAAGTCAGGAGTGATAGAGGGGTGATCCCCCTCAGGCTTTCGTTTGGAGGAACGCCTGGAAGGAAGATGAGGAAGGCTCAGCGACGCTTGGTCCGGAGATAGCTCCGCCTTACCCTAATCATTAAAGAGATCAATGAGTTTGTGGCTCCGAGCACCTACAATCAACAGAAGAAAATGTTAGAAAATTGTCCAGTCAATAGAAATTGGCGAGGCGTGATGGATTCCCTCCATCTCGAGCATCAACTCGGTGGTTTCCGCCACCGAACGGATCGAACAGAAGTTCGATTGCTTATGCAACCGGAAGAAATCGTCGACGGCGTTCCGGTCGCTTCCCAACAATTCCCCGAAGATGGGAGGAGTATTCCTTTCCGGTTGAGACAACTCCCAAGTCACGTTCCCCTTACAAAAGAAGTAGAACTTCTTGTAGTTAGAGTTGGTGGCACGGAAGTCATCCACCAACCGAAAATGGGTGTTCCAGTTCCACGCCTTGCCTTTCCATTCTTCAAACTTGGGTCATCGGGTCTGGAAATGGTGGAGGTGGTTTGCTCTGGCGGCCAATCGATAAAAACAGTGGAACATAGCCAGTGAATACGTACATTCTTGACGTAAACACATGAACTTGAACTCAATCCACATCCTAATGGCGTTGGGGACTAGTTGTGTAGGACTTATCCCGTAATTGCAGCATAGCTCCTACAAATCCTCGCATAGAGGAAAACGCAACCCAGCATCGATTTGGGCCGCATAGACGTAAACCTCTCCGTCACGAGGATAATGCAGTCCTAAGCCTGGATACCTGGGGGCATCAGCTTCGCTCAGGCTAGTTACGGCGACCACTGCCTTAAACTGAGTCGGTTTCAACTCGTTGGGCTTGATATCTACTCACAAAATCAGGGTATGGCCAGAACAATATAAAAACAAAAAAAGCAGGAGGCATTATCAGAAAAGAAGTGAGCAGAGAGCATCGATGTTTACCTTTTGGGGAAAAGAGAGGCACGTTGGTCTCTGGCCCATCCACCACCACAGTTGTGGTCGCCGATTGTCCAGAAATTGGCCTGGAAACAGGGTTCCTTTGGCTGGGAGCCGGCGAGGAACCGTACTTGATTTCAGGGGAGCGTTGGTGGCCTTTGTACACACCTTCGGGTTGGAAGAAGAAGAAAGACATGTGGGCTGGTACCTTGCTCTTGCCTGTGGATTGATTTCTGGAAGCCAGTGATGCTAAAAAGCTTTTAAAATCGGAAGAGGAAAGAAGGAAGTTTAAGAGCAGAGGACTGAGGACTGAGAAAATGAAGAAGCACAAAACTCTCTAGAATATGGATGACTGGAATGCGTAAAAAAGAAGAGAGTGGAGGTTATGTTCCTTATATAGACAAAATGGAAGTAACCGCCACAGACAGAATCGAAACGGCTCAGAGAATGATTACACCTTTTGGGTAAAAATCGAAGCAATGTCAGAATTCTAAGAGACACATCGGGGAGACAAATGGTCGGACGGTACAAAACCTGTCAGCGTACCCTTGGGTTACGGAAGAATAAACAACAGGCGTGCCTCAAATGTCCGTTCAACTTCTGGATAATCGTGCATTCATTAAATGCTCAAGACTCTGTACAAATAAAGTGATAGCCAAAGCTTTGCTAAGCCTTTCTGGAAAACCCTTTCAAATGCAGTGTTCGCGAAAGAGTGAGGAATAAACATCCATAAACCCTGGCAACTCCGAGTGTTCGCTAAAAAGGAATAAAGGATTGAATATTCCATAAGCTCTAGGCGACCAAACGATTGATCGCCAAAGAGCATAGAGTGTTCAAAAGGATACAAATAGCAGTCAAGGACAAAGAAGATCCAATCCAAGTGTCACTATCTCAAACCCTATCAAAGAATCAAGCTGGATCGAAGAAAATTCACTCAAGCTTCGGGGGCAAATGTTGGGTATTGATAGTGGCAGTCCAATAAGGAAAATGCCCCAGAGGCCCAATCACATTGAAGGGGTGAAACCCATGTCATTCGAACCGGGCCGGACCATGTTCAGGTTGATCTGGTCCTCATGAAGCGGCCCAGTATCGAGCCCAAGCCAAAGTAGATGCCAAAGGCTCCATCAGTGGTCGTCATTAACCTAAGTCGCAGACTCCTACTGCTCGTCATAGGAGTGCTCGCCCAAAGATAGCCCAACCTCTCTTCTCTGGTCCCGCCAACCGTCACTAAAGGTATGACCACGATATCCCGCATATATCGGGCACATCTTCTCTAAAGATTACATACGGTAACTGCAATATTACGCCATAACCGTAATATCTACTATCCTAATCTTCACCAACACAATATTCATTAAGATATGTTGTTGCCTTTTACGGTTTGGTCTCCTTACTCTATAAATACCTTTATTTTACATACAATCAGTTACGCTTTGAGTTCACACATATACTCATTTAAGAATCAGAGAGGGACCCAGAGACACCCTCTCTGTTGCGATCCCCTTCCTGCAGGTTCAGCGGAGCTAAGGCGAGAGCAATCTTCATCCTTTCATTGGCATTCAATTCACTGTCAAGTCAGCATTCAGGAGATCAAGATTCAACAGCGTGTATACCCAGATTTCGAAATACTTTTCTTATTATTTTTTCTTTTCAAATACGTACTTTTTTAAAAAAAAAAACTCTAAACAAAAATGTCAATTTTCTGTTATTGTTATTTTATCCAAAGGCAATAGCAATTTACATGGATGGATATTCGATGAGTATCGCCAGCCAAGTGCTCTAAGGAAATGAAATTCTTCTCCTTGAGTAAGTCAAGTCAATCGTGTGTGGCTGCTAAGTAATCAGGCGGGTCCCGACACAGCTATTATGGTTGGCCAATTTGGAATTTTTTTTAAAAGTAACTATATTACTTTTTTTATTTAGAAAAGTAAGTAAATATTTTTTTTTTTAGAAAAATAAGTATAGGCGCACTCATGGGGTGCGTCTATTCATGAGCGCCACTTCTAAGTGGCGCCTATAGGCAGGCAGTTCCAATTTTTTTTTTTTTAAATCATTTTGTTCGAAAATGACGACTCGATGTTTAATTAAAAATAAAATTATGTATCTATTAAAAAAATTTATAGTAAGTAAATATTTTAATTGCGATTCAAATGATGCAAAAAATATTAAATTTGGATTTACGGATTGACTGTACGGCATGCCGTAAGTTGAGATATGAAAATTGTACTTAAAAAATTATAACTCGGACCATGTAAGTCTAAACTCAACACGGTTAACGTCATTTATGTGGTAATTCAATTATCTATCTAGGGTAATTTTTTTGATTGGAAATACAGTGATTTTGTAACCTAACATCGTTTAAACTAGAATTTGACCGAAATAATAAAATGCATTAGGTGATAAATTTAATTATGTACTTACTCAAAAAAAATCAAAAATATTACGGTGTGTAGATAATTTAATTACGAATTAAATGACGCTAACTATGCGTTAATTTTTTACTTTTAGACTAACTGTATAATACGGTACGTAAAAAACTCTACATACGATACAAAAACTTACAAATAGTGTTTTGAATAGTAAAAATCAATGTGTAAATAGTAACTTTACTATTCAAAACACTATTTGTAAGTTTTTGTATCGTATGTACAGTTTTTTACGTACCGTATTATACAGTCAGTCTAAAAGTCAAAAATTAACACATAGTTAGCGTCATTTAATTCGTAATTAAATTATCTATGCACCGTAATTTTTTTTATTTTTTTTGAGTAAGTACATAATTAAATTTATCACCTAATGCATTTTATTATTTCGGTCGAATTCTAGTGTAAACGATGTTAGGTTACAAAATCACTATATTTCCAATCAAAAAAATTAACCTAGATAGATAATTGAATTACCACATAAATGACGTTAACCGTGTTGAGTTTGGACTTACATCGTCCGAGTTATAATTTTTTAAGTACAATTTTCATATCTCAACTTACGGCGTGTCGTACAGTCAATCCGTAAATCCAAATTTAATATTTTTTGCATCATTTGAATCGCAATTAAAATATTTACTTACTATAAAAATTTTAAATTTTTTTTAATAGATACATAATTTTATTTTTAATTAAACATCGAGTCATCATTTTCGAACAAAATGATTTTTTTTAATAAAAATAAATAAATTGGAACTGCCTGCCCATTGGCGCCACTTAAAAAGTGGCGCCCATGAATAGGCGCACCCCTGGGGTGCTCCTATTCACCTGGGGTGCGCCTATGTCCAATAGGGGCGATCCCGGGGTGCGCGTATACCTATTTTCTAAAAACAAAATTATATACTTACTTTTCTAAATAAAAAAAGTAACATAGTTACTTTTAAAAAGAAGTCGCCAATTTGAGAAGTTTTTTTGAAAAGTGAGAATGCCATATTTTTTTTTAAAACAAAAATATTTACAAATCTAGTCATATTCGCTACTTGGGTTAGCGCGTATTTATTTTATAACAAAACGTGTTATCCAAGTAGTGTTTTACGCAAATGTTACTCATGTGTAGCGTGGTCTACATCGTTTGATTTTATGATTTAATGTTTAATTAAATTAAATTATGTATCTATTAAAAAGATATAATAAATAGATATTTTAATTGTGATTCAAATGATACAAAAATTATTAAATTTGGACTTAAGAAATTGACTGTACGCTCTGCCGTAACTTGAGACATGAAAATTTAAGTTTAAAAAATATAACGCAGATCTTGTAAGTCCAAACTCAATACTTGGTGTTCGCGTATTGCCAATACGCGCTACCCGGGGGTGCACATATATCTATTTTTTGAAATATATTTTTTGTATACTTACTTTTCTAAAAACAAATTACCTACTTTTTCAAAAATAAAACTCCCTAAATCTGAGTCTGACTTTAAATGACTGTCAAAACTATTTTATTCATTTAATCGGAAAAAATATAACAACCACATATAAGAGTAATTAGGAAAGGAAATTTTATATGCAGAATATCAACTACTTTATAAAAATAGTTTTTATAGAAAAACTAAAATTCCCTAATAGCTCTTTACATATTTGTCCTTACTGATTTTAAGTAAATTAATTATCAAATCGACCTCATATTTTTATAGTTACTAAATCAACCCCATATTATCAAAATAGTAAAAAATGCATATTTCTAGCAAGTTTTTAACCCTAGACCTCTTACACATGCAAGCTAAATTTGTTACCACTACACTACTAATTCCAATTACATATTTACATACTTCAAATATAGTTATTGAAGCAACTCATATTATTGTATTAAACATCTCATGTTTATTTGTTGATGCTTTTAGTAATTAATCTTTGTTAAACGTTATTTGTTTAATTATAGCTTAAATTTAATTATGTATCTACTGATTAATTTTTTGAAATGGTTGAAAAATAAGTCATTTTCTAAATTTAGTATTTATAGATTACGAGAATACTCATTTTAAAAATATTTTTTCAATGATCTCTAAAAAAATCAGAAAGATGATTAAATTAGAACTCTAAGACACATATGATGTTAAATTTCAATTTTCCCATCAACCATAAATTTTGGCCAAATTTATTAAAATTGTATAAAGTAATCGATGGTCTGCAAATAGAATCTCCCATTAGGAAATCATGGTTGCTTCATTAAGATTAGAATATAGTAAAGGTTACAAAATCATTTAATAACAAGAAAATGTATGTCACGAAAAATAAATTTTCAGCGCATATGCATAATAAATGTTTATCTCCTTTAGGAACGTATTATCGTTAAATTGTTTAATTTGATACAGTATGTTGACTGCTTTTTTATTTGTCTTGGCTATCATTAGGGAAACAATATCAACTCACAAACTAGCGAGGTCTCGAAGGACGTGTCACGCCTTACCTAATGACATCATCGGTTTCTCAGTTGCGCACACAGGAAAACCAATCAAATCCAATAGTCAACACCCTCCCAGGATGGGTATCACTTTCTGAGGGATATAAATTAGTGAACAATGACATATTCTTCCACCCATTCACGGCGCCCTTGTCACATCATTTATGTTATTCCTCCTCGTATAAATTTTTATTTCATTTTACAATAGAAAAATTTCCGCACTCCATCAATCATTATGTCTTTGAGTTCATCTGAGTTGTTTTTCACTATCTCACTTTAACTTTACGTCTAAGTCTGGGAACCACTCCCCTCGCCAACAAAGATTGGTCATTCTCAAAAGCTATTTAACTTTTCTTTATTTTCTGACAATTTTCTCAACAGCAGTGCAACTCAATCATCCCCTTGAATACTCTTTTTTACCGCAACAATCAATATATGCACCTAACTTCACTTTTTGGTGGAACCACCCTGTGTGGTGACGTTACCGCGTATTCTTACACTCTACGACTAAAAGGCCCCTCATGTTCATTAAACTACTAAGCAACACCCCCTGATGAAACTCGTGGTATACCCTAACCCACAACGTTCAAATGTTCAGAGTTCACAGGCCTGGATATGTCAATAGGGAAGCAATATCTTATCTCAAACCAATAGAAGGATATGTCACACCTTAACTCATGACGCTACAACTTATTTGCTTACGCATATAGAAAAACCAATCGAATTTAATAGTTCAAACCCTAACGATGAGTCTCTTCCCACCATCAAACGCCCCCAACAATGAGATATGCATGTAAGGGACAAGACCCCAATATTCCTTTTTGCAAATTTAACCATAAATTAATAATTAATTACCAAACTAACCTTCCCAATTTTGAATGTACTAAAATATGACAAAACGCTAAACTCGTTAGCGTTTTGGGGAAGACGTCCAAAACACTAACGTTAGCATTTCCAAAATAGGTTATTTTATTTTTGAAAAAAAAAATCAAACCCTAGCATTAGAGTTAGGTGGGTCCCTCTGACTATAAATTAGGTAGATTATACTGTAAATTAGGATTTTTTTCAAAAAGTATGTATTTTCGAAAAAATATTTGAAAAAGTATATACAAAAAAGATATTTAGCAAAATGTGTATACGCGCACCCCGGGGGCGCGCCTATTAGACATAGGCGCAACTTAGAAGTTGCGCCGGGGCAGAAAAGCGTTCCTTTTTTTTTTTTTTTAAATTATGTTGTTTGAAAAATGATGACTCGATGTTTAATTAAAAATAAAATTATGTATCTATTAAAAAAAATTTAAAAAACTTATAGTAAGTAGATATTTTAATTGCGATTCAAATGATACAAAAAACATTAAATTTGGATTTACGGATTGACTGTACGGCATGCCGTAAGTTGAGATATGAAAATTGTACTTAAAAAATTATAACTCGGACCATGTAACTCCAAACTCAACACGATTAACGCCATTTAGGTCGTAAATCAATTATCTACGTAGGATAATTTTTTGAATTAAAAATACAGTGATTTTGTAACCCCCCATCGTTTACACACAAATTTGACCGAAATAAGTAAATGCATTAGATGAGAAATTTAATTATATACTTACTCAAAAAAAATCAAAAAAATTACAGTGCGTAGATAATTTAATTACGAATTAAATGACACTAACTATGTGTTAATTATTTACTTTTAGACTGACTGTATAATACGGTACGTAAAAAACTCTACATACGATACAAAAACTTCCAAATAGTGTTTTGCATAGTAAAATTACGGTTTACACAGTGTAAAATCCGGGGTCAAAACAGTTTTTTTTTTTTTTTTTTTTTTAAAAAAAAATCATTTTGTTCGAAAAATGATGACTCGATGTTTAATTAAAAATAAAATTATGTATCTATTAGAGAAATTTTAAATAATTTATAGTAAGTAGATATTTTAATTGCGATTCAAATGATGCAAAAAATATTAAATTTGCATTTACGGATTGACTGTACGGCATGCCGTAAGTTGAGATATGAAAATTGTACTTAAAAAATTATAACTCGGACCATGTAACTCCAAACTCAACACGGTTAACGCCATTTAGGTCGTAAATCAATTATCTACGTAGGATAATTTTTTGGATTAAAAATACAGTGATTTTGTAACCCCCCATCGTTTACACCCAAATTTGACCGAAATAAGTAAATGTATTAGGTGAGAAATTTAATTATATACTTACTCAAAAAAAATAAAAAAAAAATTACAGTGCGTAGATAATTTAATTACTAATTAAATGACGCTAACTATGCGTTAATTGTTTACTTTTAGACTGACTGTATAATACGGTACGTAAAAAACTCTACATACGATACAAAAACTTCCAAATAGTGTTTTGCACATTAAAATTAATGTTAGAGCATATATATCCAATCGGTACGTTAGAGCATTGAGAGGAGAGGATATTTCTATAGATCTTATTTTCAAAAATACTTTTGATTGTTAGATGGCTTCCGCTAATAAATTAATATATAAAATTGTATAATTACATAAATTAACAAAATAATTTAAAGTACATTTAAATTAGGTAAGAAAACGTAATAATATAATTTAAAACAACTGGTACTTAAAATAGACCATCTTTTAGTTCAATCAAACATTTAATGAATATATTTAGTTATGTAGTTAGTTAGAAAACGTACTACTATAAGAAAAAAAAATCATTTACTCAAATACTAATATATATATATATAAATTTAGTGTTTGTGATTTGTTTTTCTTATAACTACAAAAAATCTCACAACCAATTCAAGATGGTGTGATCGATAAGCGTTTTGCCTTTTAATTAAGGAAAAAGTATGAAAAAAATGTAATATGTTTGATCATTGTTGTAAAAGCGACACCTTATTTTTTTATGAAACATGTTTGCTGTTGTTGGTATTAGATGAAATTTGTTTGTTTCTGTGAAAAATTATTGTTAACTCCTCACGTGCAAGGAGTGTGACGTCCGTTCAGTTAAAAGAATAGGTGAAATACTTGAAATGTCTCTGCATTCTTCTTCTTCATTGATGTTGAACAGTTATTCCTTCGTTCTTTCGACTCCTTCCTTCCCTGGACACTCTGAGCATCCACCATCATGTCTCATTCCGTGCCCGATCAACTCTACGCCTCAAACCTCATATCTCAGTCACGACACCATTTCCCGACTCTTTCTGGAGACGCATGAAACCTCATGCCTCAGTCCTAATTGACTCCACTGATCGTTTCTCTCTGCAATTAGGAGTTTATTATCTTCATCGTCACCTCCGCCACTCCAAAATCCCCACGAAACAGTAGTTGATTTCTCACGTCCTATTCCTTTCGGTTGTTTATGGTTCTTCCACTCAATTATGTTGTTGCATGTGCATTTGCTTCTCTAATCGTTGAAGCTGACAACACTTGTCACTAATGGATTCTTATTTCTGCTAATATGTTAATGTTGAATCCACTGCTGCTTCGGTTCTGTGCTGTTGAATACATGCAATTGCACTGAATACAATGTCATTTCTATGTTTGAATTTTTCACTTTGAATTCACGTTTTTTTGTCCTTTCAAAGTTTTTTTGTCCTTTCAGAGAATCGTCTACAAGGAGAATCTTCCATCCAAGGTTATTTACATCGTAATGGAATAAGTTGTAAACTTCATTAAATTTCAAAAATTATTTCATTATGACAGCATAGTAAATGCATTACTACCCAAAGGAAGGAGTATGTACAACAAATGCATTACTACAAAGTAGCAAAATCCCACTACTTGATTTAAAAATAAATGCTATCCTAACTAAACATATAATTGTCCTAATTGTAAAAAAACAAATGTGTGGAATCATCCATAAATTTCAAAACTCATGCCCAGCACAAACAACGGAGTAGTAGTATAACATTGTCGAATGAGAAAAGCTCAAGCACCAAGTAGTATAAAAAACACGTAAGACAAATTGGATATTCCAACCTAATTTTACTGAGATAAACAAATCAAACTATGCTTTCAACTTCTTGGGGCATTAGACAGTAGGACTCCTTATCGTCCTCTTGATCTTCTTCAAAGTTCGACCTCTCTGCTTTGCACTCTTGGATGAGGAGGATGAACTCATCTTCCTTATGGGACTGGGGGACATGCCTTTTTTAAGGGCACTTCCTTAAGGAGTAACAAATGGAGGAATTCTTACATGCACTGAAGGCAGAGGTGTATGCGACTTCCACACCAAGTTATTGTTCATGGAGAATGTCACCTTTTTGTTATGTTTTTATTGCTCTGTTTGATACCACTAACTGCACCTTCAGAACCACAGACACTCAAAATGGTTTCACTCAAACCCTCCTGCAGCTGAGCTATAGTCAAGAGGAACGAACAGAAGTGGCCACATTCAACTCATCACTTTCTCTATTGATTTCATCAAGTAAGCTACAGTACACACTATGCGTTCAACAAACTAGACTGCTAAGGTTGGATCCTAAATGCACTCTTTTCACAGCGAGGAAGAATGATGTTGAATCCTCCAAGGTTGTGTTCATGTCTTCAGTTGCCGTATTCAAGTGATGGACAATCTTGACTGGATTGGTTGGTGTGCTGCAAGGACTATAGAAACATTGACTGGATTAGGGAGATGCAGTCGAGAGATGGAGATGGAGTTGAGAGCTGAAGAAGAACGAATTAGAACCTTAGTCGAGAGCTGGAGATGTGAGGAACATGGATTGTTGCAATTGGAGGGAAACAGAGGTAAGGACAATTTTGAAATTTCATTTTTTTAGTAACGTTCAAATTAGCGAATTTTAACTGAAAAACATACGTTTCATCCAAAACCTATAAAATGAAACATAATAGATTATAAACCAGCGACTCAAAACAATGTGAATCACTTACCAATTTTGACAAATATATTACATTTTTCCTCATATTTTTACCTTTAATTAAATGTTTCAAAATATTTGTAGTGATCTGAAAAAATCATCCATCACCGTTGGCCGCCACCCATCGATTGCCCCCTTACTCAGTCAGAAGTCTTCGGTCTTCTTTCTTGAGCTATCTCATCAAAATCCTCCCCTACTCCTACCTCCCCCTCACATACCATGCTTACGAGTTACGACCTCTACTAAATTAATTTAACAAAAAATCATAAAATGATGATTTGATTGAATATTTATGTATTAATTATTTTGACAAATGTGGTAACATTTACACCTGATAATGATTTGGCTATGATAAATATTGTAATTATACTATATTTTTAAATTATATTACATACTAATAATTATAATTATTACAGATATAATTTTCAATAGCATAATTATATTCATAACTATAATCATATACTCATATTCATTAACAAATGTGAAATTTATGCACAATTATGAATAATATTTTAATAAATATATAAATTTATATCATAAATAACAAAAATATTCAAAACTAACCCAATTCAATATAAACAACATTCAAAATTAATATTAACACAGTTCAATTTCTAAACATTACGGTCTAAAATGGTGTCTTAACTTTATTTTGTGTAAACTACAAAATGAAAGATCAAACCGTTTTCTTATTCCATATCGCCGGTTGGATTCTGAAAAATACGACAACTAATATGCTCTATATAAATAAAGTTCTCCAATGAAAAGTTTGATTCTCTATCAACATGAGCCGCCGGTCATTTAATATAATACACAATATCGACAATAGCACTACCCATATGTGATTCAGTCTCCACTGGAAAAAAAGAAGCTTCTATTTTAATTATTTCAAAAATATAATTAAATTATTGTATACGCGGTTCGTTGATCTGTTCCTCCATCAATAATCACGAAATAAATAAAGACATAAGTCATAAACAAATGAAATGAAATGAAAGAGCGGCCCACTACTTTCATATCATTATATACTACTTGTCTTCCTCTGCCTTTCCTCTTTCCCACTATGGCACTATATCTTATGTTCGTTGTATGACTTTGAATTTGAGGTTTTTCTATAATTGTATTGGGTCTCCACTCTCCACCTTCTATCTTTATCTTCCAATTGCTGAAAATTACAGCGACTACCTCAGCTGGGAGTGAATAGATTGGTGCTGCCATGGCAGCTGGAGGGACAACCTTAGAGCACACTCCGACATGGGTGGTCGCCCTTGTCTGCTCAGTCATCGTCGGAATC
Organism: Chamaenerion angustifolium; assembly: GCA_946814005.1. Taxonomy (NCBI): domain Eukaryota; kingdom Viridiplantae; phylum Streptophyta; class Magnoliopsida; order Myrtales; family Onagraceae; genus Chamaenerion; species Chamaenerion angustifolium. Next base: position 35,293,147 of record OX328266.1, on the reverse strand, counting down.
TCTTTCGGTGTGGAAAGGGGTCTTCACTACATTGGAAAGGCATGTCTTTATTCTAGATTCTTGTTCATCTCTGTTTGTCTCGAGTTCATGCTAACATGGATCTATGCATATATATCTTTGCAGTACTTCAAGAAAAAGGACCAGAAGCCGCTCTATGAAGCTTTACAGAAGATCAAAGAAGGTGCTTGTTCAATACTATATATTAAAAACTGTCTTTGAAGGTGTGTTTTCTCAGAGACTGTCGGCTCCAACATAATACGATATTACGTACGTGCAGAGCTGATGCTGTTAGGGTTCATATCGCTGCTGCTAACTGTATTCCAGGACCGGATCAACACCATATGTATCGCTGAGAGGTTTTCCAAGAAATGGCTTCCCTGCAAGCTCAAAGAGACGACAACCTCAACCACTTCACATTTCTTGGCCTTTTCCTCCTCCACGTTCGGACAAACTCGACGTCTTCTTGCCGATGACTCTGACTCTACTTCGACTTCACCTTCAACTTCATACTCCAACTCGACTTGTCCTTCTGTAATATTCACATCCTCTAAATCTGTTTTTTCTCTTGTCAATATTGTGGTAATTAATTTTGTGATTGAATCTTATGAATCAGTTAGGGAGTACTTAGAGGCTTAATTACCAGAACACACGCACTCCATATTTGACCGTTTTATTATATGAATTTTGATTTGTCACGTTTTGTTATTTAAAATTCAAAGTTGGATAAAAATTTACCTTTGCTTATTTTTTGTCATATTTGAATGAAAATTGTGGTAACACATATTGGTCTATGAACTACAAAACTATATTACTTTTTTAAAAAGACTTCTTTTTTAGAATGAAAAGAAATATTTGATTTTTTTAATATATAATTTTATTAAAAATATAAAATAATTAACAAGCTTTTTATTTCAATTTTTCCATGAAATATTATATTCAAAACCCAGATTCGGTTAAGCAATTTTCTATTTGCAGGATAAAAGTACTGTGGGGGTATTATACATGCACATTGTCGTTGAAAAATAAGGTCGCAGGATAAAAGTTCCAGAGTATTTGAGTTTTCACGTTTTGACATTATTTTTTTAATGTAACATTTACTTATAGTGACAATTAATCATATATGCATCATCTTGCTTTCATTATTATTTTTTCTTGCATCTCCATTGAAAATAAAAAAAGGACTTTTTTATTTATTTTGGATGAGTGCATATGTTTTTTCAGGGTCAAGTTCCAATATTATCTACAACGGCCTTACATCATCTGCATATCTTCATCTTCGTGCTTGCGATTGCTCACGTGACTGTCTGCGCTCTCACCATTCTATTCGGGGGAGCAAAGGTAGCAGCATGGATATGCAATTATACAGTTAGGATTCATCTCTGTGTGTTATAACACTCTTGTCTTTAACACTTCAATGTTGTATCCATAGATACGTCAATGGAAACGTTGGGAGGAAGCTATACATAAGGAACTTGCCGAACACGAACACGGTAAAACACTTTCTTGCTTGTCAAGTCATTTCTTTCTCACAATCTTTGTTGATGAAGTAAATTCATTGGATTATGCAGAGAAGCTCAAGTACAGGAATGTCCAAGATTATGCTTTCATTAGGGGTCGTTTCTTTGGCATCGGAAAGAATGTATACTTGTTAGGTTGGGTGGTAAGTATACAAACTTTGTAAGTAGATTCCATTTACTTATCATCTGTGTATCCAAAATGAAGGAACTGATTTGGATCACTTTTGCTATAGCATTCATTCTTCAAGCAATTCTATGGTTCTGTCACAAAAACAGATTACATAACACTCCGGTTCGGTTTCATTAAGGTAATTGCGCTTCTTCACACTCAAAAAAACATTGTTAGCACTAACATTGATTGAATCATATTGTTTTTTTTTTCAAGACTCACTGCAAGGGGAACCCGAAATTTGACTTCCACAAGTACATGATAAGAGCTCTTGAGGCCGATTTCAAGAGAGTGGTCGGGATTACGTACGTTGTTCGACTTATCATTGATGCATACATTATAGGATAAATAGCGCCAAATGCACCAACATGTTTGAAACTGTTGCTCCGTGCACTCTTAAGTTATAAAAAGTTGTTAAATGCACCAACAGTTAACTATCCATCCATTTTTGCCCTTAAATATGTCAAAATGACAAATTTACCCTCTTGTTCTTCTTCATAATCATTTTCAATACTAAATCGAACTCCAAAATGCAGATTTGAGTTCGAATTCTACCCAAAAATGCATTTTGGGTTGAATTCAAACCCAAAACTACTGTTTGGAGATCAAATTTCAACCCCAAATTGCATATTTGGGTTGAATTTGAACCCGAAAATGCATATTTGAGTTCGAATTCAACCCAAATCTACATTGTTAGGTTGAATTCAAACTCGTCGAATTTGAACCGAAATCAGTGTTTTAGAGCTGAATTAAGTGTTGAAGATGAATAAGAGGGTAAAATTGTCATTTTGACATGTTTAACGACAAAAATGGATGGATAATTAACAGTTGACACATTTTACAACATATTCAAACGTATAAGTGCAAATAACTATATCAGTTGTGCAAATAACAACATTCGTAAACATATGAGTGCATTGAGACTATTTATACTACATTATATCAGGTTAGGTTAGGACCTCACTTTTGAAACTTCTCCTATGCAGTTGGTACCTCTGGGTGTTTGTATTCATTTTCTTACTACTCAACATTTCGGGTAAGTCATGTCATATGATGCACAAATCCAATGCTTGTTATTATTCTGATCCGCAATTTACGATTGGTTAACGTTTTAGGATGGCACGCGTATTTCTACATTTCGTTCATTCCATTTGTGGTAAGCATTCCTGCCAAACTCTAATCCTTACCTTAGAATTAGCTATTTCTACATGTTTAGATTATGTAGACATACAAATGGATGAGTTCCTTTCCAATGCATTGAAACAGCTGTTACTTACGGTCGGAACAAAGCTCGAGCACGTGATCAACCAGTTGGCACACGAGGTTGCTGAAAAACATGTAGCGATTGAAGGCGACATCGTGGTTCAACCGTCCGATGACCATTTCTGGTTCCGAAAACCCAAGATTGTCCTCATTCTCATCCATATTATCCTTTTCCAGAATGCTTTTGAATTAGCATTCTTCTTTTTCGTACTGGTAAGAACCATCGTGACGATAATGGGCCATGTCATGGAATTGTCTTATAAGAGCTTACTTTATAGATTGTATGTATTTTACAGCTTCAATACCAATGGGGTTCGTGTATGATGGGCGATGTCGTCTACATTATCCCGAGACTCGTCATCGGGTAAGTTCGATTTCACAAACGTAATTTATCGACCGAACGCATAGGATTTGTGATACTCTGTCCCTCGTCAGATAGAAATAAGTGATTTGAGACTTATATAAGCAAAGATTCATCATTTTACAACTCAAGTCCAATAGAAATTCATCATTTTCTGGGCCCAAGTGAGGACAACATGCTCAGTCAAACTGGATTGGGCTAGTGAGCACAGACGCTTGAACTTGGGATGTTACAGGATTGAGTATTGTTTTCCTAACATGTTATTCCAAATTGCAGGGCATTTGTTCAGTTCGTATGCAGTTACAGCACTCTTCCACTTTATGCAATTGTCACTCAGGTGATTTCTTTTACATATATTTTCTCATCCATTATCGATACGAACGTATCGACGAACATTACGTTCTAATGTATGATTGGTGAATCATATCAGATGGGAACCTCATTTAAGTCGGCTATATTCGAAGAACACATACAACAAGGAATCAGTGTCTGGGCTAAGCATGCGAAGACGAAGATGACGAACCTGAAAAAAGCAGCACATGGGAAGGGTTCGAGTCACACGGAGAGCCAAGCGGGATCGTCGGTGGCTCCAGACTCGGTGACGGTTCACGTCAAAGAGACGTCGGAGATTGAAGCTCAGGTTGAGATGAGAGTTGTTAAGCAAGAAGATCGTGCATCTTCAATATGATCAAACCATAGATATTGCTTTATTTTGCTTGTCAATCATGAACTTTACGTTTCAAATCATATTGTTGTGGGGGTTAAACTAATATCATCCTCAATCAAAGGAATACAAAACCTCTAAGTACCCTTTAGTATATAGCAATGTTTGTAACATAAATTTTGTATAAACGAAATATGTTAGTAAGTAATTTAGCACTTTGGTAGTTAATAGTATAAGATATTGCAATGTATATGCTTGTTAAAAAATAAAACTGAAGTAATATATAAATTTATTCTTAATCAAAAAATAAATGTAGATCAACATAATAAGAAAGTTAATATACTACTACGTAATAGAGATGATAAATATAATTGCCATTTTGGTGAATTTTATGGTTCAATTGAACTATACATGAAGTCGCAATGTGTCGCAATGTCTTATCATATACAGCTGCGTAAAATAAATGAATATCGAAGGAAACAATTAACTCATTGTTGTTAATTTTTGAGTTACTTCAAAACATGTAGGTATAAACTAATTTTGAGTACAATTATATTTTAAATAAAGTAAATTAAAATAGTAAGAAAAAAAAACTCCTTCCAAATTATGATAAAGAATAAAATTTTCTTTTAATAATGTTTGAGAGAGTCTAGGGTGTCTTGCTAAGGTGATGATACATCCAACCCATAAAGTTGGGATATGACATAAAACCGTTAATTGTAGATACTTTCATACTAAAAAAAAATACTTATCGGTTTCTTGTACAAGATTACAAAAATTAGATATTCACAAGGAAGGATACAATAATGAAATAAAAAAATGCATATTATTTGAATATATATTTTCGACTAAATCTAGGAGAAAGTGAGTTTATTGTATGAAACGTACGGGACATTGATGAAGATAATACGTGCTAAGGACATGAACAAGATCACTGAAACACCTGATTTTGGCTCGGAATCAAAATACCGTATGCGAGTAATCGAGCCAAGAGGAATCGAGATTGGAAAAGTATATATATATATATATATATTTGAAAAATAAAAAATATATATATATATTATTTAAAAAAAAAACATTTTCCAACATGGAAAATTGCCACATGGGCACACATGACCATGTTTCCTCTTTTCCACTGTTTTATTTTTTATTATTAAAAAAAAATTTAAATTTAAAATTAATTAAATAAGTAGTAGATTTCTTTTCTTATATAAATACCATTGACTACGTACCTCAAGGACCAGCACCATTCAAATAAGTAGCAGAACGAAAGAACCGCCATATACTTGAGGTGGCTCGCACTATGATGATACATGGACATGTCCCTCATCGCTTCTGGTCTGATGCCGCTCTAACAGCATGTTATCTGATAAATCGAATGTCATCCTCTGTACTAGATGGTGCAATACCATATAATGTTATATTTCCATCTGCACCTTTATTCCATGTGTCACCAAAAATCTTCAGTTGTACCTATTATGTATACGATAATCGACCAGGTCGTACGTAACTTGATCCCAAGTCCCTCCGTTGTATTTTTGTCGGTTATTCTAGCACCCAAAAAGGTTATCGGTGTTATAGCCCTACTCTTAGGAGATTCTTCATTTCATCTGATGTTACTTTCAGGGAGTCCGTACCATTTTTCTTAAAACCTGAAATCAGTTTGTCTAGTAATCCTTCACCTATCAGAACTATTCTAACATATCCAAATGTCAACTCTTCTTCACCCATTGAGAGTGAAAGACCGCAAACTGATACTGCACTTTCTGCGCCTCCTATTACTCAGGTATATACTCGACGAGATAAGAATCTCCCTATTAATATTAACTCTGTCCACACCATGCATGACCATGAGGCTTGTGCATCTCCAGTTTCACCACCTCATGTCTCTGATCTTGATCTTCCCATTGCACTTCGTAAAGGGTAATGCACATGCCCAGTACCCGATATCCCTTAGATAAATTTTGTTCCTACGCATCTCTATCCACAGATCACCGTGCCTTTACTTCCAGTCTTGACAGTTACTCTATTCCTAAGAATGTGACGGAAGCTCTACACAATCCAGGATGGTTTAGTGCTATGCAGGAGGAAATGTCAGCTCTGCGGAACAATGAAACGTGGAATCTTTGTCCTCTTCCTCCTGGTAAAAAGGCAGTCGGTTGCAGGTGGGTTTTCACAATCAAGGTTCATCCTGATGGGTCATTGCACAGACTCAAAGATCGCTTAGTTGCAAAAGGATTCTCCCAGTCTTATGGCCTGGATTATGATGAAACTTTTTCTCATGTTGCTAAGATGGCATCTGTTCGCATTTGTCTATCTCTTGCTGCTATTTGCCACTGGTCACTGCACCAATTAGATGTCAAGAATGCATTTATCAATGGCATTCTTGAGGAGGAGGTTTACATGACTCAGCCACCTGGATTTGTTGTTCAGGAGGAGACTTCCAAAGTATGTCGTCTGCAAAAATCTATATACGGTCTGAAACAATTCCCCCACGCTTGGTTTGGACGTCTCTCCCAAGCACTTAGTCAGTTTGGCATGACAAGGAGTGCTAATGATCATTCAGTCTTTTATAGACACGTAAAGGAGCAGACCATCATTTTAGTCGCATACATTGATGATCTAATTATTACCGGTGATGATGTCGAGGGGATATCAAAGTTGAAGAAATATCTAAGCAACCAATTTCAGATTACAAATCTTGGTAAACTAAAGTATTTTCTTGGCATTGAAGTATCACGATCTCATGGTAAGATCCTTATTTGTCAAAGGAAGTATGTCCTTGATATGCTTTCCGAATGTGGACTACTTGGTTGCAAACCCATTGACTCACCAATGGTCCCTGAGACTCATCTCATGCTTGATGATGGAGCCCCCTACATGATTCGGAAAAATATCGGAGATTAGTTGGGAAGTTGAATTATCTAACAGTTACTCATCCAGATATTGCTTATCCAGTAAGCGTACTGAGTCAATTCATGACAGCCCCGCACACTACACACTGGGACATAGCTATTTGAATCCTTAGATACCTTAAGGGTTCTCCAAGGAAAGGACTTGTATATTCTGATCAGGGACATAATAGGATCGGAGCATTCACTGATGCAGATTGAGCGGGTTGTCCTACTAGTCGAAGGTCCACTACTGGATACTGTGTATTCTTTGGTGGGAACTTTATATCATGGAAGAGTAAGAAACAGACAGTTGTATCTCGATCTAGTGCGGAGTCAAAATATCGAGCAATGGCAAACACAGCTTGTGAGCTACTGTGGACAAAACGTTTACTCAGTGAGCTAGGTGTTCACCATGATGGTTTAATGAGGCTACATTGTGACAATCAATCCGCCATGCATATCTCCAAGAATCAGGTCTTCCATGAAAGAACCAAGCATATTGAAGTAGATTGTCACCTAATTTGAGACCTGGTTATAGGGACACGAGAGTGTCCCCATGTATTCAACTTATTCACGTCCAGACAAATCTTCAACTCGCAGACATTTTAACCAACCCCCTTCGCAAAGCTTCGATCAATACTATATGTAACAAGTTGAGCATGATAGACATATATGCTCCCACTTGAGGAGGAGTGTTAAAGACGTTAGATTACCGTTGTTCCTTTCTAGGCTTTAAATTGAGATAGATTGGTGTACAGAAGATAGATTGATAAAACAATTCAAGAGTATTTTCTACACATTGCAAAGCTTCATCTCCATCCATTGCAAAGCTTCATCTCACCAGAAGTTCTGCTTAATCAAGCTGCAAGTCATCAGCTTAATCAAGTACGTTCAGTCAAAATGAGGTTCAATGATGTGGGAGAATGAGGACCCCACCGTTGTCCGAACCGAGTTTCCAAGCATTGCGTTGGCTAGCAAAATCAGGCGCCAAAGTCTCATTCACAATCTCATCTATGTTTCTGATCTCACGAACAAGGTAAAGTTTTAGTCTGCAAATCCTCTTTTGTTGCTCCTCTTTCTCTCTCTCTCTCTATATATATCTTGTTAAGCGTTTGTGCCATTTTCATTGAACAGACACCTATGAGAGAGACTCCTCTCACCTTGGAAGCTACATTGCCCCACAACGGAAGGAAGGGCAATCCCGGTGGGGAGGAAGATGTGGATGTAGGTGATGACGTTCCTGTGAGCAACTACCCACCTGTTGAAATTGAAAGAGATGACGCAAAGTCAAACTCTTCAAGTAGTTCAAGCTCAAGTAGTGATTCTTATTCATCTAGTGGTAATTAACTTCTACTCTTTTTCTGGCTTGAATGTACTTTGTGTGTGCCCAATCATGAGTCTTTGTACCCTTTTCCCCCTGCAGATTCATATTCAAGAAGTTCAGGTAGTGATTCAAATGCAGATAGTGTCCAATCCCCCTATGTAGGATAATCGAAAGGACGGACTAGGACTTAAGAAATTGGTCGTTCATGACGGTTTGTTGATTTTGCTGGGTTGAGCATGTGCTCTGCAGTGGATTTGGGTGTTGTAAAGAGAAGATGAGAACCAGAAATCAAGAAGGGAGAAGCACGAGTAACTCCGTCTCAATTCATAGGGACATATGTGTAGTTAGGATTAGTGTTGGATAAAACAGAGATTAATTAGTGTTGGAGGAAGAATAAACGACAATGTTTATAATGGAGTACAATTTTGTCTTTTCGAAATGTGAAAAAATCACGTGTCAAGCACATGACCACGTTTCAGTCACAAATAAATGGTAATTGGATGGAAAGAGGGTAATTTTAATTTTGTCCAAACATGAGGACTAAATTTAAAATTTTAATATTTAAGGGAGAAACTTAAAAACGGAGCAAACTTGAGGGACAATGTCATATTTTACCCTATTTTTAATAAAAAGACAGTTATCAACTTGAGAGACCACAAAATTGAGGTTATTGAGCAAGAAATCCTTTAACTTTCCAAAGCACGCCTGAGGAGTTTCTTTTAATCTATACAATGCTTTTTGGAGTCAACAAATCAAAGGTTTGCCAAATGAGTCAAATTGCTCAAAACTAAGTAGTTGAGTCATATAGACCTCCTCAAAAAGAACACCATGGAGAAAAGCGTTATTTATATCAACTTGTCTCAAATGTCATTTATTTGACAAAGAGATGCTTAAGATAATATGAACCGTGGAAGGTTTATCAACGGGACTGAATATTTCTTGAAAGCAAAAGATTGAGTTTTTGAGAAAAGTCTTTGGCCGATAATCTGGCTTTGAACCGAGCAATAGAACCATCATAATTTTTCTTAACATGAAAGATCCATTTGCAACCAATAAGACTTCTACTATGGGGTAAGGGGACTAAGGTCCAAGTATTATTGGTTGTTAAGGCTTGATGCCCAACATTTGCCCAATTTTGATCTACCATTACTTCATGAATACTAGTAGGTTCCTCATCAAGGAGAGATGTATTAAAGATTTTGGGTTTGAAGATACCTAACTTTGAGCGAGTTTGCATAGGATGAGAGCCCAAGGATACAGGGATACTAGTAGGTTAATGGTTAGTTGTTGTGCACTGATGTTGTACGAGAGAGGAGTTATCAGAATGCAGAGGTTGTACTGGTGCGGATGCTGAATCTTCAAGTTGGGCCATATCTGTGAGATCACTGCAAGAGGGAGAGTCTATACCTACGCAAGGTAGTTGCACAGAAAAGGAGATGTTAGCAAGGTCAGATTGCTGAATCCTAGGCGATGTGTCCATGGGAAAATGAAAAAAATGAGTGGGAATTGATGTAGTTAGTGGGCGATTGGTGTGCATTAAAAGGGAAGACTTCTTCATGAAAAATAACATGATAATCCATACATTTGTACCCATCGTAGAGATTACAGTACCCTAAAAAGGTGGAGGGAGTAGAGCGAAAATCAAATTTAGGGTTGTTATATAGCCTAATACGTGGAAAGCATAAGCAACCAAACACTTTTAAAAGGTTATAGTCGGGTTTCTTGTTGAATTTTTTTTCATGAGGAGACAAATCAGAAAGTACCTTTGTGGGAAGACGATTGATCAGAAACACTGCAGAGTAGAAAGCATCAGACCAAAAGCGCAAAGGTAAGGACACTTGAGCTAACAATGTTAATCCAATTTCAATAATCTGTTGATGCTTACGTTCAACTATACCGTTTTGTTCATAAGTATATGGGCAAGTAAGACAATGAATAATACCTTGGCTTGACAGATAGACACTAAGAGGCTTACATACTCCTCCACCATCAGTTTGAACAAACTTAATGACATTGTTAAACTGCTTTTCAGCAATTCGGTGAAACTGTTGAAACACAAGTGTAGCATCAATTTTATGTACCAAAAAATATATCCAAGTAAATCTCGTATATATGTCAACAATGCTCAAGAAATACTCATATCCATTAGACGAAATGGGTGCAAGGCCCCACAAATCAACTTCTAGTAGTTCAAGTGGGTGACTATAAACTGTGTTGGAATTTGTAAGTGGACGTTTATGAATTTTAGCTAATATGCATGCCACACATAAAATATCATCTTTAGTAGAAGAAATATTGCATTGTTTTAGTACATGCCGTAAAATTATAGGGGAGGGGTGACCCAACCGCCTATGCCAAGTAAGATTCGTAACAGTGGAAGTAGATGATAAACAAACATGACTTGAGTTAAAAATACTAGGTAAAGGATTGTTGAGGGAGGGTGGTGGGTATGGGACTTGTTGCGCGAAGATCTAGGGCAAACTGAGTTTGTAGAGACCATTCATCTCAGTGCCTCAAAGTAAGACTTGATGAGTGGCCAAGCAATGAGATGGATAAAACTCGAAACAAACATTATTATCCCTGGTGAACTGTGAAACATAAAGCAAATTTTTGGTTATTCCTTGTGCAAGTTAAAATAAAAAGAGGAACCCACAACTGAAATGGGTAAAAAAGAGTCATTACCCATGCTCACTTTACCTGAGCCATTATACGGAGTGGATTGAGCCATTGACGATGAGGAATTGGTGATACGATTTGTGGCTCCGGAGTCTGGATACCAAGCTGAGTCAGCCACAATCTCAGGTGTGGCAAAGGTAGATTCATAGACTTGATGATTGACCATGTTGGATGCATGCAAACTGTTGCGAGGTGTCCAGACAGAGTAAGGGGAGGAAATGCAGAGTTGACTCCTCTGTATTGAGATGGGATAGTCGGGTTACTTGCTGGAATTGTTGGTGGAGCAACAGGGAAGTGTGTCAGATAGTGTGACGCCAGGACTGGAGGAGTACTTGGATAAGTCTGATTTGTAGAGACATGTTGAACATGGGTGTAGGGATTGAAGGAAGTTCATATGGTAAGACATTAGATCTAACACTTGAACCTGAACTCTCACATGTCTGAAGTGTTGGAAATCACTCGAATGGATGGTGGTTGAACTATCGAATTGTATGCTTGGATTATTCTGAAGTCGTGACGACACTTTCAGATTGAAACTATTTGGAGGCACCCAAACTTTCAATCGGATAAAATCAGAATACTTTCAAACTTGAGAAGGATTGTGAATGTTTGAGATCAATTTTTGGACCTCACCTATGACCAATTTATAGTGTTTGCCACACCCTTTGGAGGAGACACTTTGCCCCTTGGAAGAGACACAACATCCCTTGGCCAATGTATGCAACATTTCGGCCATGACATACCTCTTTGATTCAAATTTTGGCTCCAAAATCAAAGGGACAACTTATGATGACACTAGCAATGGTTCGGCCCCTAGCAATGGTTTGGCCCCTAGCAATGGTTTGGTCTAATACTTGGTTCTAAAGCAAGTGTCCAAAGACCGGGAATTTTGAGGTTTAAAAAGTTAAGTCATTAGTTCCAAAATTCAAATTTTCAATGAATTTTCAATCGTCAGCTCGACCCCAGCCAGGGGCGCTGACCCTTTGACCCCGCCAGGGGCGCTGCCCCCTTTGACCCCCATTGCCTCATCCCTAATCAACCGATGAATCTCCGATATAATGAATCATAATATACTTAAACAAGCGTGCACTCCGCACCCTCCTAACTTGTTTAATGAGATACTATGATCCCATTGGTCAACTAGTCAACCCAATTACACTAAAATATATAACAATCCTCCCCCATTTTAGTGTAATCCTTGATTAACTAAACATAAGATCACAATCAAACAACACAACAAACTTATGCATAAATGAAATATCATGACGATTGAATTTCATCTTAGTGTATTACCCATTTCAAATATTTGAATATCAAGGTGTCACTATGGATTGAACCTTTGCTATTCATTGTGAATACATGAAGATAATATACACATAAATTAACATTCTCAAATGTCCTTTCTTGACACTATCTTTTACTAGCCTTGTGTCCTAATCCTTCATAAACATATCAAAGCCAAGTCCTAGCTTCTTGAAGCGGCTAAACTTCATGTTTACATAGGTAGCTCTTTTACTCTTGCACCTGCATATGCAATTTTTGAAAAGAACTATTAATAAGTTAAACTTCAACCTCCTTTACTTGCAGGTCTGAACACATACCTTGGGATAATATAACCAATGTGTTTCAATCTCTAGATGTCAAGCTTTCCACATTGAATTCAACACCTAATGTCATATTAGGTGGGAATTGGGTATCTCAACATGAGAGATTTCAAATGGACTTTAATCCTATCCCCACTGCCGATTTGTGCACAAGATCCCTTCTTAACCTTTTGGTTAAATGATCGGCTAAATTATGTTGAGTTTTTATAAACTCCACTGATATTACACCATGCACGACGAGTTCATGAATCACGTTGTGTCTAACACCTAAGTGTCTAGACTTGCCTTTGTATACTTGCCTATATGCATTAGCCAAGGCAGATTCACTATCACATCTGATAGATATAGAAGATATCAGTTTAGGCCATAATGGAATTTCGTAAATCAGATTTCTTATCCATTCAACTTTTTTACCAGCCGATGCTAATGCAACAAACTCAGACTCCATTGTTGAGTGAGTAATGCAACTTTGTTTCTTAGATGCCTAAGAGATGATACCTCCCCCAAGAAGGAATACCCATCCACTTGTAGAAGAATGATCTTCCACATTGGAAATCCAACTTGCATCTGAATATCCTTCAAGAACATAAGGAAATCCAGTATAAGTCAAACCATAATCCATGGTTCCTTTCAAGTACTTGAATACTCGATTTAATGCTTGCCAATGATGTGAACTTGGATTGCTAGTATATCTACTAAGCTTTCCAACACCATAAGCAATATCTGGCCTAGTGCTAATCATGGCATACATAAGACAACCAATAGCCCTTGAGTATTCAAGTTGAAATACCGCCACACCTTTATTAGGTAGAAGCTTAAGACAAGGATCTATGGGAGTGTTAACTGGAGAATAATCTTTAAAATTAAATTTATTCAGAATCTTCTCAATATAATGGGATTGAGAGATTGAAATACCATTGTTCTTTCGCATGATCTTTATACCAAGAATCACCTCAGCCTCCCCCAAATCCTTCATGTCAAAATTAGATGACAGAAATTTCTTGGTTTTATCAACTTGATTTTGGTCAGTACCAAAAATCAACATGTCATCTACATATAGACAAATAATAACTCCTTTACCAGAAGTATCAAATTTTCTATATACACACTTGTCTGCTTGGTTAAGAAGAAAACCATTAGACAATACCACATCATCAAATTTTTGATGCCATTGTTTTGTTGCATGTTTAAAACCATACAATGATTTCTTCAACTTGCACACCTTATTTTCATTTCCAGGCATAACAAACCCTTCCGGTTGTTTCATATATATCTCCTCATCCAAATCACCATTCAAGAATGCAGTTTTCACATCCATTTGATGAATTACAAGATTATGAATAGCTGCAACTGCTATTAATAACCTAATAGTGGAGGTCCTAGCAATAGGAGCATAAGTATCAAAGTAATCAATCTCTTCCTTCTGTCTGAAGCCTTGGATAACCAATCTTGCTTTATACTTATCTATGCTACCATCCACTTTGATTTTCCTTTTGAAAATCCATCTGTTTCCCAAAGCTTTACAGCCAGGAGGTAGATCAGTCAATTCCCATGTATTATTATTCATGATTGAATCCATTTCATCCTGGATAGCTTCTTTCCAGAATGCAACATCTCTTGAAGTCATAGCTTCACTAAATGTTCTTGGATCTTCTTCAATCATAAAACAGTATTGATACTGATACTCAACATCATCTCTTTACCCTTCAACCAAATAAAGTTGAAAATCAAATCCAAAAGATTTGGCTTTTCTAGTTCTAGTACTTCTCCTTGGTTCAGTCGGTCCAGGTACAGAAACAGTACCACTAGAAGTATCTGAACTTAAAGAATTCTGAATCACATCTTTTGGTCTAAGTATATATGTAAATCTATCTTCATCAAAGGTAGCATCTCTTGATTCTATAACTGTGTTAACAGACACATAGTCATTAGATTCTAATACATAGAACCTATATGCATATGAATGCTCAGCATACCCAATGAAGATACAATCTATACCTCTTTCACCCAAGTTTCTTCTTTTGGGTTCAGTGAGCCTTACAATTGCTCTACATCCCCAAACTCTCAGAAAACTTAATTTTGGTGGCTTTTTATACCACAGTTCATATGGGGTAATCTTATTCCTTTTATTAGGAATTCTATTCAATAAATAACAGGCTGTTAACATAGCCTCACCCCAAAAACCTTCACTTAAACCTGAATAGGATAACATGGAATTAACCATCTCTTTCAAAGTCTTATTCTTCCTTTCAGACACACCATTTTGTTGTGGTGTATAAGGAGCTGTAGTTTGATGTATTATACCAGTAGATTGAAAATATACTGGATCATAATACTCACCTCCTCTATCAGTACGTAAATTTTTAATCAATTTACTTTGATGTAGCTCAACTTCCTTTTTATAAATTTTAAATTTATCAAGAGCTTCATCCTTAGCATGCAACAAATAAACATAGCAATATCTAGAAGCATCATCAATAAAAGTAATAACATACTTTTTATTTCCTAATGAAGGAGTAGCATGAAAGTCACATAAATCGCTATGAATCAATTCCAATATATTGGAAACTCTATTTACATCCTTGAAAGGCTTTCTAGTTATCTTAGTTAACATGCAAGTTTTACATTTCTCATTGTTTATATCAATAGCAGGTATAAGACTCATTTTAGACATATCTTCCATTCTTTTATAATGAACATGACCTAGTCTAGCATGCCATAAAACTGATTTATTTATATTATTGCTAGTACTAATAGAAGTCATGCAAGCAGATTCATTATCAAATGAAACCTTAACATTCGACATAAACATACCATTACTTAAATAACCAAATCCTACAAAAGAACCATGTTTTGACAAAATATATTTGTCACTTTCATACACTTGTTTATAACCACAATTGTTTAAAACAACACCCGATAAGAGATTCTTTCGAATCCCTGGAACATGCAATACATTGTTTAAAGATAGACATTTTCCTGAAGTAAAGACAAGCTTGACATTTCCTAGTCCCTTGATTGGTTCAGTTGCAACATTTCCCATCTTTAAGACAGATCCATCTTCAATTGGTTGAAAATCCTTGAACCAACGAAGATCCTTACACACATGAGTTGTTGCTCCTGAATCAATCCACCATGCAACATGATCATCCTGCACATAAAATGCCTCAGATATTACAGATACATAATTCTGACCCGAATTATTATTTTGTATTAAAATCTGACCTTGTTGCTTTTCAGGATCCTTAGATCCTCTTGGACCAGCATTATGCTTGCCTTTTCCAACCCGACAAACCTTCTTGAAATGTCCGGGTTTGCCACACTTCCAACATGCCACCTTAGGCTTTTTGTTGAAAGACTTGTTGTCATCTCCTTTAAACTTGCGTTTGTTCCCCTTGTTCGAGTTTGAAAATCGACCCTCTTCAACCATGTTTACAGAAGAGTTACCTACTTGGTTTTTACCCTTAGGGTTATTGTCAACTTCTTGAGCCCTTAAAGACTCCTCAATCCTGAAGTGACTTCCAAGTTGAACAAGAGACATCTCTTCCTTATTGTGTTTCAGGGTATGTTTGAAATCTTTCCATGATGGTGGCAGTTTGTCAATAACACTAGAAACCGAGATGGATTCATCCATCTTCATGTTATGTTGAAAAAACTGTCCCAGAATCCTTAACAGTTCGTTATACTGTTCCATGACCGGTCTAGTATCAACCATCTTGTAATTATTAAAATTACTCACAAGAAACTTCTTGCTTGAAGCATCTTCGGTCATGTACTTGGATTCAAGGGAATCCCACAATTCTTTTGCAGACTCGACATTTTGGTATATATCAAATAGGGAATCAGACATACCATTCAGGATGTGACCACGACAAATGTAGTCATCATTCTCCCATTTGCAGCGGCGTCTGGTTTGTTCCACTGTTTCATTGTCGAGTAGTTCTGGCATGGGAGTACTTAGCACATACACCACATTTAGGGTCGTCAAAAGGAAGTGCATCTTCTTTTCCCATCTTCGAAAGTCACTGCCTTCGAACTTGTCTAACTTAGCAAATTTGCTAGTCATGTCTCTTGCAGATTCTCCGTTCGTCATCTTCAGAGAAATAGTTTTAATCTTTGTTGGAAATCACTCGAATGGATGGTGGTTGAACTATCGAATTGTATGCTTGGATTATTCTGAAGTCGTGACGATACTTTCAGATTGAAACTATTTGGAGGCACCCAAACTTTCAATCGGATAAAATCAGAATACTTTCAAACTTGAGAAGGATTGTGAATGTTTGAGATCAATTTTTGGACCTCACCTATGACCAATTTATAGTGTTTGCCACACCCTTTGGAGGATACACTTTGCCCCTTGGAAGAGACACAACATCCCTTGGCCAATGTATGCAACATTTCGGCCATGACATACCTCTTTGATTCAAATTTTGGCTCCAAAATCAAAGGGGCAACTTAGGATGACACTAGCAATGGTTCGGCCCCTAGCAATGGTTTGGTCTAATACTTGGTTCTAAAGCAAGTGTCCAAAGACCGGGAATTTTGAGGTTTAAAAAGTTAAGTCATTAGTTCCAAAATTCAAATTTTCAATGAATTTTCAATCATCAGCTCGACCCCAGCCAGGGGCGCTGCCCCCTTTGACCCCCATTGCCTCATCTCTAATCAACCGATGAATCTCCGATACAATGAATCATAATATACTTAAACAAGCGTGCACTCCGCACCCTCCTAACTTGTTTAATGAGATACTATGATCCCATTGGTCAACTAGTCAATCCAATTACACTAAAATATATAACATGAAGGATAGAAGTTGGAGAAAAAGAACCAAAGGTGATAGTAGATGGGTTAGCATAGGCAACAGAGCCAGCAGTGGAGCTAGTTAAACCACTACAGTCAAATATCGGAAGGGACGAGGAGAAACAGGAGAGGGTGGAATATTGGGGGTGAGAAATGAAAACTGGGCAGTATAAGAGTAGTTAGGCATGTCAGGGAACATGGACGACTCAGTAATGGACAAATGGGCAAACAGGTTTCGATTGATAAAATTTGGTTGTTGGAACCCGAGTTTTTACTTGAAGGAGTAGTCACTCCAATAAAAGTAAATCAAAACGTTTATACCAATTATGAACTAAATGCCCAAATTTACCACAAAGTTGACATTGTGGTCGAGAGCCATACCTACGCCCACGACCTTGACCTCGACCAAAACCATTAAGTGTGGGACCAGAGTAAGGGAAATGATTAGACACAGGATTCAGAGGAGGTGAAGGCATAACATTTAAAGACATGGCAATAAATGGTATAGCATTGTGAGAGCTAGGTTGTTGAACAACAGTATTAACAGAAATCGGATGAGAGAAAATACTGTATCTCGGAGACAAGTTTCAGTATCTTGAAGGACCGAGCAAACCGCTTGAATATCATAGTTGTTAAAGCTCGCATGAATAACGGCAACAACGTTGTCATACTCCGGAGTAGAGGCAAGCCTGCCGAGAATGGTGGAAACTTGTTGAAGTTCATCAACAGGATCACCACAACTGGCCAAGTTGTAGCGTGTAGATTGAATCTCTACAAGGTGAACGCATAGACTGGTCACGTCGTTTATGGTCCTTCAGACAACCGTAAAGATACATGAGTCACGTAGTGGATGTAGAAAGGTATAATTGACGCAATCATTGTCAGATTGCCTGAGTAGTACAATAGTGGACTAGATTAGAAAGAATTGAATCAGAGATTGATGCAAAGAGTCATCCAGCAAGAGCACTATCCTAACGTTCGAAGATAATTTAGGCAGGATTTGTAGATTTGACCCCATTTGCATCAGTTATGAAGGGTTGTGCTGTATCAGAGCCATCAAGAAGGCCATCTAATCCTTGACCACGAACAGTAAGCTCAACCTGTTGACACCATATAAAATAGTTTTTTTCAGAACTTGATAGATACACTTTTATTTGTAAAGGATTTGAGGTTGTTGGGATCTTCAGCCATGGAGAAAGGTAGAGTAGCAGAAATTGCAGAGGTGCTTGAAAGAATCGGAACCTTTGCTCTGATGTCATTTCAGATTTTTATATATACTTAGATAAAGATAAGCCAAGGAGAGAACATGAACTTCATTTTTTTTTAATTGCTTACTTGTTTTTACAGACTTGAGATAATATATAAAAGAAAGGGTTAAATGTCAAGGAGCTACCTGAACTTTGGATGTTTTGCAACGAACTACCCAAACTTTAAAAAATCAAAATGGAATACCTCAACTTTGGACGAAGGTGCAACGAGCTACCTCCGTCCAATTTCTGACGAATTTCCAACAAATTTATGTGAACAGTTAACGGTAATTTGGACGGAGGTAGCTCGTTGCACCTTCACCAAAGTTGAGGTAGCCTGTTTTGATTTGTTAAAGTTCAGGTAGCTCATTGCAAAACGTCTGAAGTTCAGGTAGCTCCTTGGTATTTAACCCTAAAAGAAATGTCAGAGACCTTAAACCGTAGATGAAGACGATAGATAACAACGACATGGTTCTATGAAATTAGAAGATACAGTCTCCTTAGACTTTTAGAAAGGTCATCTTTGACCCTGAACATTATGAGTACCTCTAACAAACTTGTTGTTCCTTAATTTGTTTTAATCGATTTTATTTGCCAAAAACAAAATAGAGTTTGGATCTTAACCCAAATCTTATTCCCTTCAATTAGGGCTAGAGTGTGGGTCTTGACCTAAACTAGATCTCATCTATGAACGAACTATTCTGGTGATGATCTAGCCCCCAACTTCTTTGATTAGAGTTCAATCAAATTAAAATTAAATTATAATTTAGTTGTAATATATATATTAAAAAAACTCGTCATATTCATGTGATGCGGATTCCGTAAACAAAATTCGTAATTACTTGAAAGTCAAGTAATCTTCTATTAGTCTCCCTTTTTTTCTACAATTACCTGTCGGCTCTTCCGGAGAAAGGGGACCTACCCTCATTCTCAAGCTTGGAAAACTCATTCTTGGTTTAATTGTGTACTCTTAATAATTTTCTGTTAATTTTTAAGTTTTCAAAAAATAATCTACTAAATTTGATGAAAGGTATAAAGTCAACTTCTATTCAAATTTTAAAGAAATAATTTTTCAAAAATAAACTATAAATAGATTTTTTTTTGGTCGATAACAAGATCCATAACATTGCAATACCGGTCAAGCGTTCGCAAACAAAATATTGTCCAAGAAAATACATCTAAGAAGCGGGGTTGGGGGTGCAAGCAAGCACCCAATCCTGATGGCACAACCCGTGCAAAGCAGCTTTTGCTATCCAATCCGCACAAGCGTTAGCGGATCGGGGAATATACACTCACGTTGCCGCCTGAATCATAGAAAATAAGGCGGTAACGTTTGACGAAATTGGTGCAATTCTCCAAGCGAAATGAACACCTACTAAATGATTTATTACATGAGAGAAATTCGACTCGAAGATAACCGGTGACCAATGGTGATGAAAAGTCACCAGGCAAAGAGTATAGGAGAGGAAAAGGCAAGTTAGGGTAGGGTGGATGGAAAAAGCTGGGGCATCGTTATCGATAAAAAGAAAAAAAGAGCATATACGTCAGTCAGGTAATAATAATAAACAAGTGGTGACGCGGATTTATTGTTTAATAGACTTTAGACTTGGCCATTAGTAACTAATGGCTAGTGGAACAAGTTATTTTTTTTTTTGACCTTTTCTAGTGGAACAAGTTAGGAGGATAGTATAATAGTGTAAAATGAAATAATATTGTTATGAATTAACTAAAAATATTTATTTGAAATAATTAATTAAAAAAACAATAAGGAGCTTATCCTTATCTCTCTCTCTATAATAATGTTTAGTATTGATATAGCGTACAATTACTTATTATTTTAAAATTTAACTGTAGTAAAAAGATTTTACAAAGTGTTTGGTATGTTGATTGGGTTAAGCGTGAATTATTTTTTATATTTATATATTTATATCTCAAACGCTGCTTTAAATGAAAGTAGGTATAAATAATAAATACTATAAAATATTAACACTAAGTTTTGATAGAAAATAATTAAGAAAATTGAAAAACATATATAAAATTATATCTTATCTATACATATAAAATATGGCCAAAAATAAATCTATACATATAAAATGATTTCTTATTTTTCTATTCAATTATTAATGATAATGTTATTTTATTATGGAGTCATTATGTTTTTTTTTTTAAAACAAATATGCTGTAAACAATTAAATGAATCACAAATTTAACACCAGAGAAAAATCATAATACAACAAATAAATTTTACTTACAAAATATCTCCATCATAATTTGTATTTCTATTTATTGACATAATAATTGAAATGTAATTATATAATCATTTCACTAACATAATTTGTTTAATATTTTCAGAAAATGTAGTATATGATTTGACGTTTTATAAATTAAACATGTACTTAAGAAATCATATTATGAAGTTGATTTATAGAAAAAGAGTATATATTACATTAAAAAAATCCTTATATACTTGTAGATAGAAACTAGGCTGTGATTATATTAATGCAGACAAAGATACGGTTGACAATGGTGCAGTGAAAAATTCATAACCATGGTTATAACTGTTACTGTTTAATATGGTTAACCGTACCATTATGGTGCAGTGCGATTATGATGATGAATTTTCTACCCATAATGGTTATGGTTATGGTATTTGAGTTATAACCATGTTTATTATATAAATATAATATTGATTTATTATTAATAAACTAATTTATATAATATACTAAATATAAATTATATAATTGAAAATTCGAAATTGTTGAAGATTGAAGGCGTCAAAGTCCAACAATGGTAATATAGATTGATGTATTTTTTAAAATAAAATTTTTGATCTTTTATTATATTATTTGTGGAATGAATATGGGTATACGGGTAAAATCATGGTTAATAACCATTTTAATGGTTATGGTATTGAAAATTATACCCATAATGGTTATGGTATTTGATTTAAAAATATGGTATAGTTATGATATTTGTCGTACATTGACCATACTTTAACTATCGACAGCCCTAGATAAAGATAACAAATTGATGGAAATTAATAGTTGACAAAAAGAAAAAACTGCCCAAGATATAAATTCATTTTTTTTTAAAGTAAACTCTTCCAAATATGTGGAATTTGTTGAAGATATAAATATGGAGAATAAAGAACAATTTGAAACCATCCATTCGCAAATAAAATAATGTTGAACCGCAAACCGTTAAATAAAATAATGTTCATATATGAAAATCTGTTAAATTTTGAAAGACGTCTCATATTCAACTTATAAAAGTGTGCTTATGATTGTTCCACTTATGCATTAATATAACTTTTGACAAAAAAAAAATGCATTAATATAACTTACTCATATAATAATTAACTAGTCTGACTGTAAGATTAAAATTACATTTTTATTTATGTACATCATATATAAATATATATTAAAAAACAAAAAATATTCCATTAAAATAACTTCATTTGAATGAATATTTTATTAATCTATATTCATATTTAAATGTTTATATACATTTTTATTAAAAGACTGTAAAATTAGTATACGATATATTGTATATAATATAAAATTCAGTCATAATTACAAATTGCTAATCATGATCACCTCGTTAGGAAATTCCACATTCAGCATGCCAATTTTATATATACTATAACTATAAAGTAGAATTTTAGATTAGGAAATTTGTTCAATCTTAAATACAATATTGAACAAAATTCCTAATCTAAAATTCTACTTTATAAGCAAAAGCAGGGCAAAACTGGGTGTAAGATCATCAAAATAGACCTTGAGAAAGCTTATGATAGAATTGAGTGGGATTTCATTAGAAGAACACTCTTTTTCTTTAATTTCCCGGATAAAGTCATTCAGTTGATTATGAGTTGCATCTCCACGTCTTCAATTGAAATTTTGTTCAATGGGGGGAAACTTGAAAAATTCTATCCATCCAGAGGGATTAGGCAAGGGGACCCGCTATCCCCGTACATCTTTATCCTATGCATGGAATATCTAGCGTTTCTTATCGATGAAAAAGTTATGCAGGGACAATGGAAATGAATTAAAGTGGGAAGAGGTAATTTGACTTTATCCCATCTTTTCTTTGCCGATGATCTCATTCTCATGGGAGAGGCGACACCGGAAAATTGTAACTGTATCAACTCGGTCTTAAAAGAGTTTTGCGAAATTTCAGGACAGAAGGTAAATCAAGGGAAGTCAATCATGGTTTTCTCCAAAAATGTTCCGGTTACCCAAAGAACTCAGATAGCAATGAGTTTACAGTTTAGAACAGTTGAAAACTTTGGTTCTTACCTTGGCTTCCCTTTGGATTTGTCGAACTCAAAAGTTAGCTCTTTTAACTTTATTCTGGATAAAGTTAGAAGTAAACTCTCGGGTTGGAGGGCAAAGCTGTTATCAATGGCAGGTAGAGTGACGTTGGTCAAATCGGTCTTGTCCACTATCCCTTCCTACTATATGCAATGTACTATGTTGCCTAATTCAGTCTGTAAAGAACTGGACAAGATTAATAGGAATTTTGTTTGGGGATCCACGGACCAGAAAAGAAAAATCCATTTGATCAATTGGGAGGAAATAACAAAGCCGAAAAAGCTTGGGGGGCTTGGTCTGCAGTCGGCTGTGTATCGTAACAAAACACTTTTGGGGAGTTTGACTTGGAGATTGAAGAAGAATACGACTCCTTGGGTTGTGGTCATTAGAAACAGAACTTTTAAGCAGGATGGAACTTCTCTCACTACTTCGAACAAGACGCCTTGTAATTGGAAAGCAATTAAGGAAGGTATGACCACCCTTAAATTAGGGTCTGGGTGGGTGGTGGCAAATGGTAGAGATATTAAATTTTGGCATGATAACTGGGTGGGTAATCAACCCCTGCGAGCGGCAATCTATGGTCCACTCAACTATGAAGAAGACAGTCTGTTGGTAGGAGATGTCTTCCAAAATGAAGAGTGGAAACTAGATAGAACGTCCTTTGACTTCCCCAAAAAATTTGTGGACATGTTTCGAGGTACTCCAGGGGCCAAGACCAATGTATCCTCGGACACGCAAATTTGGAATGGCACTCACTCGGGGAATTACTCTACAGCATCTGCATACTCTCTTTTAGCTGGCCATGACACAAATAATCAGGTGATTAACCAATGGGATTGGGTTTGGAAGACTCAGACTATCCCAAAAATTCAGTACTTTATCTGGTTATGCCTTAAAGATAGACTTGCCACCAGCAAGCTATTGAACCATAGATGATGTAATTTGAGTCCTCTGTGCCAAATTTGTTATTCTAGCGTGGAGGACATAGATCACATTTTGCGTGGGTGCAAGCATGCTAAAGAGATGTGGATCTCTGCCACTGGACCGCCTAATCTGGGTCAATCTATTGACTACCCTTTGAATGAGTGGATCAAGAAGGGTTGTCAGGATTCGGTAGTCAATATTCAAGGCGTTGAGTGGAAGTACTTTTTTCCTTATGCGATATGGAATATTTGGAAAAATAGGAACTCTCTTATCTTTAATGATAAACCTGCTTTTTCTTCTGTTTATTCATTATCTTTATCTCAGGCAAAGTTTCATAAAAATGTTTATCTTGAGACTGACAGTGCTAATGAGTTTATTTCCATTGATATTAGTTGGGTTCCTCCCAAAGAGGATTGGTTTAAAATTAACACAGATGGAGCTGCTAAGGGAAATCAAGGTTTCGCAGGAGCCGGTGGGGTCATCCGAGACTTCAGGGGTCATTGGGTTGCAGGTTTCTCAAGGAATTTGGGTTGCTCAAACAGTCTCACTGCGGAATGTTGGGCCATCCGAGATGGACTGCTTTTGGCAAAGACACTCGGATTAAAATCTATTCACCTTGAGACGGACGCCCTTTTAGCCCATAAGGTAATCTCTGATGAAAATATGTCAAATAAAAAACTAATGCCGATCATTGCGGATTGCAGGAAGCTATTGATGCAGTTCGAAAGAATGAAGTTCAGACATATTTTTCGAGAAGCGAATGCAGTAGCGGATATCATGGCGGGTATGACGCTCAATCAGAGACATGTTTTTGAAATTCATAGCTCTCCTCCGAAGGAAACTATTATCGCGCTCCGGAAAGATGTTAGGGGTTTTTCTGTTTCGCGAATTGTTAAAGTTAGTTAACTTTGGTTGTGTATTTTGAACTTGGGTGATTAATTGTCACCTATTGCAGTTAATTTAATCCATGATTATCAAAAAAAAAAAAAAATACAATGAATATATATATCGTAATATTTTCATTATTAATATAATAATGTCTACATAAAAAATACTAAGGAAAGTTAAATTAGTACTGATATCTATATCTATATGATAATATTTGCTAATTTAATAATGTCTAGAATAAAAGGAAATATGTAAGGCATTTTTCAAATTCACCCGTTGAGCTTTAGAATATATATATATTAGGATAGTGATGTATGTATCATAATATTAATAGTATAAATCCTAATGATATATAATAAGGGAAAGAATAATAAAATAAGAAGTGGGCCTCTTTCGTTGGATATGCAAATTCTAATAAGAGTGTCAAAAATATTCCGAAGACAAATGTATCATTTTTTAAAACAATTATTAATCATCATAATTCGATTGTAGCAATTATATGAAGTTTTGTAACCTCTTCAAATTAGTTCATTCTTTCTTCTCAATGTTAATTCAAATCTATAGATTTCGTTACACGTTGCCTTCAATATTGTTTAATTTGATGAAACTTTTCACCGTACCAATATTATCTCTTTTTTTTTTGGCCAACAACATCAAATTTCATTCAATAACCAACGATGAAACCGAGTACAAGATATTATCCGCATACAAACATCTAAGAAGGGGGGTTGGGGGTGAGGACACCCAATCCGAAGGACACAACCCCTCAAGCACATTCTTCGCAATTCAATCCGCACAAGAGTTAGCGGATCGAGGAGTATGGCCCCAAGCGACTTCCCTAATCAAAGAAGATCGGGAAACCGCATTAGACAAAATCGGGGCTATCCTCCAAGCGAAGTCACGACTCTGAATATGATTAACGACGTTCAGAGAGTCAGTTTCAAAAATAACAGAAGACCAATCCTTCTCAATAGCCAGTTGGACCGCGAAGAAAACCGCATGGGCCTATATCTCGTCCACTGAGCCCGCATAGAGCACACCTGATCGTCCACCCATAACTCGGCCCGAGTGGTCTCTAGCAATGACCCCATAGCCTCCCCGCATGGTGGAACCGTTCCAAGCTCCGTCACAATTTACCTTGATGTACCCCGTAGGAGGTGCCGCCCAATCTTGGAAATGCGAAGACGACGAATCTGCCGACCGAACCGTGGCTGCCTCCGTGAGCGTTGTGTTGATCTCCGAGAGGATAGAAGGAACAAACGGTTGGATTCCCTCGAAAGCAAGTTTGCATCTCGCTTTCCAAATGACCCAACACACCACCATAATACGTCTCCATAGTTTTGATTTATCCCGCCGGTCCGCTCCCGTGAAAGACGTTGCCGCGGTTAACCACTCCTCCAATGATGTCATCTAGCCCTGTCATGTCCAATAAAATGCTGCCAAACCTGTTGAACCCAAGGACATGCAAACAAAAAATGCTCATGTGATTCAAAAACAGAGCAGGTCGGGCAAGGCGTTCCCCTCGTCGGCAAGGCGTCGTTCGCAAGCTTCCACATGAACGCCTTTATCTTAGGCCACAAATCAGAACTCCATATCGCTGGCCATACCGAAGGTAAGTCCGGTCCTGGCCTCCTGTTCAAGTCCCAAGTCCGATCACGCGTCGAGTGGATGTGGTGGTAGATCGAGCGCACTGAGGTCTCGCCCGACCTAGAGAACGGCCACCTGTGACGGTCCTGCACCTGTTCGATAGGGATGTGGTGTTGAAGAACTGCATTGACGTCGTCCCTATGAACGGCTTGTCGTACCGCTACCTCGTCCCACACCCGAGAGTCGTGGTTTATCCATAGAGCCACCCTAGGTGAGGATGTTTGGGATCCATCCTCCCTAGGTCTAATCCTCGAATGATTACGCGTCGTGACCCAATAATCCGAGAATGGGTTAATCGACCTCCCATCCCCAAGTAGCCAAACACCATCCGATCGAATAACATCCCGCCCCTCGAGTAAGCTCGACCACGCCCATGAGGCCCTGTTCCCCGCCTTCGCCTGAAAGAATGGAAGGTCCGGGAAATACAGGCCTTTGAGGAACCTCACCCATAGCGCATTCGGTTCCGAGAGGATCCTCGCCGCCATGTTAGCTAAAATAGCTTTGTTGAAATCGTGCATGTCCCTAAACCCATATCCCCCCTCCGACTTGGAGGAAGTCATAGAGGCCCAATTCTTCCAGTGTATCTTCCTGTTTCCCTCCTTAGATCCCCACCAGAAACGAGCAATAATACTATTCACTTCCTTGCACCAAGAGACAGGAAGTTTGATCCATAAGTTAATCGTTCTTTGATTTGAAATACTTCAATTTGTTATTGTTAGTTATTTGTTAGATGTATTGATTCGATTTATTATTAATGTTCCATTCCTCTCTCAATTAACAATTAATTTTCATCTTTTATTCTAATTGAATTTTTTTTTTCTAGTATGCAAGGAGAAGTTTTGAATTTTTTATAGGAAAAATATGTAATATATTTGTCTAATATAGTAAGAGGACAAATCTACTTATTTCAGATAAACATGTTTATTCTTGTTTGTTTTTTTCGATAATTATGGATTAAATAATCGCTATAGGTGACAACTAATCACCCAAGTTCAAATTACACAACAAAAACTAGCTAGCTTTAACAATTCGCGAAACAGAAAAGCCAACAGCGTCTTTTCGGAGCGCGTTAATAGTTTCCTTCGGAGGTGAGCTATGGATTTCAAACACATGTCGCTGATTGAGCGTCATACCCGCCATGGTACCCGCCATGGTACCCGCCATGGTACCCGCCATGGTACCCGCTACCGCATTTGATTCCCCAAAAATATGTCTGAACTTCATTTTTTCGAACTGCATCAATAGCTTCCTGCAATCCGCAATGATCGGCATTAGTTTTTGATTTGACATATTTCTGTCAAAGATTACCTTATGGGCTGAGAGGTCATCCGTTTCAAGATGAATAGATTTTAATCCGAGTGCCTTTGCCAAGAGCAACCCGTCTCGGATGGCCCAACATTCTGCAGTGAGACTGTTTGAGCAACCCAAATTCCTTGAGAATCCTTCAATCCATTGACCCTTGTGGTCTCTGATGACTCCACCGGCTCCTGCAAAATTTTGATTTCCCTTAGCAGCTCCATCTGTGTTAATTTTAAATCAATTCTTTTTTGGAGGAACCCAACTAATATCAATGGAAATAAACTAATTAGCAATGTTAATCTCAAGATAAACATTTTGGTGAAATTTTGCCTGAGATAAAGATATATTATAAACAGAAGAAAAAACGGGTTTATCATTAAAAATAAGAGAGTTCCTATTTTTCCAAATGTTCCATAGAGCATATGGGAAAAAGAACTTCCACTCGACTCCTTGGTTGTTGACTCCAGCTTCTTGACACCCATACTTGATCCACTCATTCAAAGGGTAGTGGAACGATTGCCCCAGATTTGGCAGCACCGTAACTGAATTGCACATCTCTTTAGCATGCGTACACTCACGCAATATGTGATCTATGTCCTCCACCCCATAGTGACAAATTTGGCACAGGGGGCTCAAATTACATCCCCTATGTTTCAATAGTTTGTCGGTGGCTAGTCTATCTTTAAGGCACAACCAGATAAAATACTGAATTTTTGGGATAGTCCGAATCTTCCAAACCCAATCCCATTGATTGATTACCTGGTTGTTTGTGCCATGACCTGCTAAAAGAGAGTATGTTGATGCTGTATAGTAATTCCCCGAGTGTGTGACATTCCATATTTGAGTATCCCAGGAGACATTGGTCCTATCCCCTGGAGTACCTCGAAACATGTCCACGAAATTTTTGGGGAAGTCAAAATAAGTTCTATCTAGATTCCACTCTTCATTTTGGAAGACATCTCCTACCATCAAATTCTTGTTGATTTTAACTAAAATGTGTCATGTGTCATCCAAAATATTCGTTAAGTGGTCATGTGTATGACCACACACAACAAAAAAAGAAAAAGAAAACTTGTAATCCTCCTATCATCTTCTTTCTACTTTATTTTCCAATTATTCATTATTTGTTTCTTCTCAAATATTCCTCTCCATCATTTGTCATACTCATTACTCACATCCATTTATATATTATCATCCACTTACCTTCACTACCTCTATTGTATAAATTTGTGATCTTCACTCCATTCTTTCCATCAGAGCATGACTTTTGCAATTGGTGAAACAAAAACATAATGAATCTGTTAGAATATAGAAACAACATATTAGTGTTAGAATATAGAAACAACATATTAGGAAATACCACAATAGGAAGTAATCTTTTGTATTATGTACTTTCCTTTTCTAATTGTTTCCTATTCTCACAATTTGTACACTATATGTAATAGTCATGGATGAATAACAATACAAGTTGACAAGCTTCAAACAAATCCCAATCAAACAATCTCAATCCAACATGGTATCAGAGCAGAGTGAGTGTTTCTAGGACCAAATCAGCCTTAGTGCTCATCATCTACCGACCATACTGAAGAAGACGAGCTACCATGTCGAATGAAGGTAGCTCGATCAACCAATTCTGAAGCAACATAGAATTAAGCAAGCATGGAATGGCAGCTAGTGACCCTCAGTGTCAGAGGAAAATCAACGGAGACAAGCCATTCACGGAGGAGGACATCAAGCCCCCACACCTCAGCACCAGTGATCTGTATCATAATCTGAAGCTCGCGAAGGATAAGCAGAAAGACCTTATGCAGAAATCCTCCGCCATGGAAGTTTCCAACTTCTCCACTCTCTTTCAGAACCTCGAGGATCATCACACCTCCATGAAGAAATTCATCGAGGATCGGATTAGGGCTCTTGAGGAGAAGGAGCGTGAGGCGCAGAAATCGCTTGAAGTGTGCCAGAAGGAGCTCGTTGCTAGGAAGTACAAATTAGGGTTTGTAAGCAGTGCGCTGCAGTTGAAGAAGATTGAATTTATGTCGTTACGTAATTCTGTGGAGGAGAATTCAAGGCTGATTTTTATTCAGAGGAGCGAACTGAATACGATCGGGGAGAGGACGATGACACTGGGGAAGGAGTTGGAGCGGAAGAAGAATGAGTTGAAATAGGTGGATGGGCTACTACAGGAGGCTACTAGAGGCCTGCGTGAAAAGAAAGATTCGTTTCTTGGAGTGCAAGAAAAGATCGCGACTTGTAAGGAGGAGCTGCGCCTGAAAAGCAAACAGCTGTCGGAGGTGAAGAATTCGCTCGAGGAGAGTTGTCGGGAATTCAATCTAAAAAACAACACGTTGCTGTATATGGAACATAAGATTGAGTCGTGTTCTGATGAGATCGATCAGAAACAGGCTGAGCTAGCTTCGGTAAGGAGTTCGTTAGACGAGTATTGTAAGGATTTTGGGCTTAAAACCGATGAATTACGACGCATGGAAGGTAAGATTGAGTCGTGTTTAGCAGAGCTCAATGTGAAGAAAAGTGCGATAGTTTCCATCGATAAGTTGCTTGAGGAGTACTCACGGATGGAGTCTGGGTTCTTGGAGACCAAGAAAAGGGAGATCGAGTCTAAGGAGGAGGAATTGCAATCACTCCTTGAACAGTCGAGGTTGGAGTTGAATTTCTTAGAGACAAGGAAAAAGGAGCTTGAGTTCAAGGAGGTGGAGTTGCAGTCACATCTTGATGAATCGATGATGGAGTCGTGTTTCTTATAGAACAAGAAAAAGGAAATCGAATCTAAGGAGGAGGAATTGAAGCCGCGTGCCGAAATACTTGCGTTGAAGGAGAGGAATTTCAAAGAGAAAATCAAGAAAGCGAACCAAGAAAGGGAAGAAGAATGTTTGAAGGAGAAGAACAAGAAAATGCCATTTTCGAGTTCGAATAGAGGCCGAGAACAACCTGCGAAGATGAGATTTTCCAACCGGTTGCTGAAGATGGAGAAGAAGCGTTAGTGTGTTGTTATTATATCAAAAGTCTGTTAATCTTGAATGGATTGACGGGAAATAGAATAAAACGGATGATAGTTTATCTTAAAAAAAAAAATCACTCCGTCAACACTGAATGCTGTGCAAGTTGAGCATTGAAGATTCCACCGCTCAACTTGAGGGGGAGTGTCAACGCAAACAGAAGCAGAGCCGCCCTAGCTCCGATAGGGACAAACAGAAGCATAGCCGCCCTTGCTCCGATAGGGACAAACAGAAGCAGAGCCGCCCTAGCTCCGATAGGGACAAACAGAAGCAGAGCCGCCCTAGCTCCAATAGGGTACAACAACAACAACAGAGTTGCCCGGACTCCAATAGGGTACAACAACAATAGAGTTACCCTGACTCCGATAGGGTCCTAAACCAATTAGTCCAAAGAGTATTTTCAGGAAAAAGATATTCAACAAGTCAGTCAACGGAAGAATTTTCAACAATATCATTGGCAAGTTAAACATTGGAGATCCCACTGTTCAACTTGAGGGGGAGTGTTAGAATATAGAAACAACATATTAGTGTTAGAACAACATATTAGTGTTAGACTATAGAAACAACATATTAGTGTTAGAATATAGAAACAACATATTAGGAAATACCACAATAGGAAGTAATCTTTTGTATTATGTACTTTCCTTTTCTAATTGTTTCCTATTCTCACAATCTGTACACTATATGTAATAGTCATGGATGAATAACAATACAAGTTGACAAGCTTCAAACAAATCTCAATCAAACAATCCCAATCCAACAGAATCTTGTGGGATTCTCGTTGGTGAGGGAGAGAGAGAGACATAAACGATGGTCGGCGAGAGTCTCCTATGAGATCATCTTGTAAAAGGTTAGTCATCAAAGAAAATAAGTTGTCTATCAAAAAAATAACACAAGAAACACAAAAAATGTTCTGTCATTTTTCATAACGGTATCAATTGTATTGTCCAAGAAAGACAAGGGGTAGAGAGATGCAATGGAGACGGGTTCACGGTCAGGGGAATAGAAATTTGCGAAGAAACTGCTTGTCTATTTTGTTGAACAAGGAAAGAAGGAATGCTTCGTGTCATGCTTGTTTGTTTGTATTTTGAAACTTAGTTAAAGTTTCTTAGGACCATGACTTTCCTATGTTTTCGTGAACCTTACTCGGATTCTCAATTGATTGACATCAAGAGTCTTCCTTCAAGCATACTAAAACAACATCAACAACATCCTTGGTTTATATTTGTTTCATAATCTTGTTTTCCAATAAATAAATAAAAAAGACTCGCCTTGATTTTCCTCATAAAATTCCTCTTCGTCTTCTTGTCTTTATACTTCGATAGTTTTTCTCTTCAGTCTTCTACACTACAGTTGCTAAAGTCAATTGAGGGATGCAGTTGATGGTGAACCTCTATTTACTTTCATGCATGTTTGTCTCACCTTGGATTTAGTGTACTGCATACTCAAGAAGGAGAAGTTAGAGAGAGAAAGTTTCACATTAGAGAGAAGGAAAGAAGAAAGTTGAAGGAGAACGATGAAATTATGAGTAATTAGACATTTTAGAAGGAAAACACTTGTGTCTAGCACGTGACTGACTTAATAGTCAAATAGACAGTAAATGTAACGTTTTCATCTAAACCTAACCAAAATAAACATAGTAAATAAGAAATAAAGGGTCCAAAAAAAGTTATATCAAATAATAATTTGGTCAAACATATTATATTTTTTTATATATAATTTTCCTTTTTTCATAATTACCTACATGAAAAGGCTATATAACGAATATCATAAATAAATGAATGTGAAGCAATGATACTTATGTATTAGAGGTGAGCAAACCACCCATTTAGACTCGGAACCTATCCGGAACTGACACTTTGAGTAGGTTCCGAGTAGTAGTTTTAAAAATAGGGTAGGTTCTGAGAAAAAAAAAAATCCAAGAACCTATTTACACTTCTCCATTCCCAGTACTGCAAACCAAAAAGAAATAGAAGCACTTAGCATCCATCGCCCATCCTATTCGCTTAGTACTTGCAATCCATCCTCTCCTCTCAGACTGTCCAGCCTCTCCGACGACAGCCTCCTCGTCGGCAATTCCTCTTCGACAAAAGTCTCTCTCGGTCTCTTATTATGGGAGCTTCTCCGATGACAACTTCCCCGTTGGCAACTCCTCTCTGTCGGTCTCTTAATTAGTGTTTGTGTTTTAGATTATGTGATTTATGTCGTGTTATGACTTGTATTTGTTCTGTTTGTGCTGTGTTGTGTTGTATTATGACTTGTTTGCCCGTCATTAACCAATTTCTTGTTAAATGTGCTGAATTATGTGCCTACAGAACCGAACCAGAATGTGTTGTTTGTCTCTTAAATGTGATGTATCATTTAACCCAAAATCGAACTAAAACTAAACTGAACCAGAACCTGAATATTTTGGAAAACAAAAACAAGAAATAGGTTCCTAACAGGGTACCTGAAATCGTTTATACAAACAGATTCCGTGTAGGTTCCAGTTCCAAAATTAAACAGGTAGGTTTCGATTCCAAATTTAAATACCCTGTTATATACTGGGTAAGTTCCGGGAACCCCTGGATTTATAGAGTACCCGAAACTGCTCATTAGCTCATTTGATTAAATGTCAAAATCACATAGGATTTAAGTAAAATAATATATATAATAAATAGGAAAATAATACTTTTATGTTTAATATTTTCTTTTTTTTAAGGAAGAATTTATACACTTTAAGCTAATCCTAATCCTCCACGCCAAATCATTTTTCTATAGCGGAAACACAACACAACTTGAAGTTAAGGAGTAGAATGTAGAAATAATTGTTAAACACAACTTGTTTTCAATAATATAGGTTGGCACCATAATTTTATAAGCAAGTATTCTGTTCATGATTTACGGTCACAAAAGTGTAACTCTCTAAGTTATTGATAAAAAATATTGTAACTCTCAAGTTGTCAAGTTCGGGTCACTTTTTTTTTTTTTGGCCAATTCGGGTCACTTTTGGATCGGGATAAATATTGACACTTCTAGGTTTCACAAATAACTGAGGAAATATCTACTTACTAAGAACTTAGAAAGTCTTAACCATTTGACCCTCCACTATAGATAAGATGCACTTTAAAATTAATCGATCTTTTCTAAAAATATAGTAGCTCTTTTCTCATACTTTATGGTAGACTACAGTTAAAGGGGCACTTGTTATATAAATGACATGGATAATATCGAGGCAAAAGTTCGACAAGGATTGGAACGTATTCAACATAATTAATAATTAATGAGGACATATTTCGACAGTCGTTAGGCAATTGTGGAGATTTCACCATATATACAGGCTATGACAAGATGTCGGTTAGATGTTTTAACAAGATTTTGAAAGAATTTTGGTCATTAACCATAATGATTTTATTAGAGCTTACATTCAACTGAATAAATACATATTTTGTCAACCGTCGGGCTAGATACGAAAAGGAGTTATCAATGGAAAATGACTTTCTTACGAAATTAAAAGAGTTATTAACGGTTATGGAGGAGACATCTCATGCTTTTTAGATAATGAATGATTCATATGGAGAAGAGTATAAAGTAAGAACGCATGGTGATCAGAGGTATACTGTAAACCTGCCACAAATGTTATGCGACTGTAGTGAATGGACGTTGTTTCGAGGGGCACTTGTTATATAAATGACATGGATAATATCGAGGCAAAAGTTCGACAAGGATTGGAACGTATTCAACATAATTAATAATTAATGAGGACATATTTCGACAGTCGTTAGGCAATTGTGGAGATTTCACCATATATACAGGCTATGACAAGATGTCGGTTAGATGTTTTAACAAGATTTTGAAAGAATTTTGGTCATTAACCATAATGATTTTATTAGAGCTTACATTCAACTGAATAAATACATATTTTGTCAACCGTCGGGCTAGATACGAAAAGGAGCTATCAATGGAAAATGACTTTCTTACGAAATTAAAAGAGTTATTAACAGTTATGGAGGAGACATCTCATGCTTTTTAGATAATGAATGATTCATATGGAGAAGAGTATAAAGTAAGAACGCATGGTGATCAGAGGTATACTGTAAACCTGCCACAAATGTTATGCGACTGTAGTGAATGGACGTTGTTTCGACGACTGTATAAGCACACAATAATAGTGATCAGATTCACAAATATGAATCATTGTTCGTCTTTACTGTACGCCTTTTCGCTCATGTTTAGTTACTTATATTATATCCATATTATTCGTACACAGACTCGTCACTCGTACGTTGATTCACATTTGAGTGTTGATTACTACAAACGAACATACATTCCTAAATGCCACCATTTACCAGAACCAACTTGGTAGCCATAGTGAAATGGTCCAGAAAGAAGTGTGGTCCACAAATATTGATTTCTAAGCGTGGTTGCGGAAATGTCAAAATTCACAATGAGATGGATTCTAATACTGCACCATAACAGAACAAGTGTGATAAATTTGGTCAAACAAACCCCAATAAAATATATTGTAAAGAACAATGTAAGTTAATTTCAATTACTTTCTAAATATGTAATTTGACTTACCGCTTATATGAATCTCATTCTAGTTATTCTTATCGTGTCATAGATAATGAATCGTGGTAAGAGTATTGGAGCGTCTCACTTTACCTCATTACACCATTTGAAAAAGGGTTAATTATCAAACATGTACCTGAACTTGACACAAATTGGCAAGTAGATATCTAAATTTGTTTTTGCAAATAGGTTTCTTGACTTTTATATATAAGCAAATATAGACCTTCATCTTATTTTCCATTTATTATTGACGGAATAAATCATGTGATTCCCACATGTATAATGGATTTAATGGTAATGTATTGTACATATGAAAATACCCTTGTTTTATTTATATTACGATTACCGAATTTGATACAAATAGTCAAATTCAACACAGAGGATAGGAGAGCTGAAGTAGAGTTGCACCCTACATAATCAATGTGCATCAAAACTTCTACCCCTGTGGCAATTTACCTTTAATTTGGTTGCGACTGATGGAGACAATAAATGTAGAAATCTAGCCTAAACCTTTACACACCACACGATCAATTCAGAAATTTCACACATTTGGTATGACAATAGAATGACAACACATGAAACCCTAAACTAGTCGTCCAAACACGAGATATTACAGATGATTACCTGATATATGTCTGTCACACCTCTCCAATTCACGCCAGAACGAAGCTTCACGAACCAGGATAAATCTTCACAACGATCATGGCATGCATTTAGGCTAGTAGTGAGAATACAAACTTTGAAGTGCAAGGGAGGGACGAACCATCAGAGATTCTAGAGCGCAGAGGATGAAGAGTTCGAAGGAAGGAATTGCAAACTGACTGAGAAACGAAAGGTTTCAGGATTTGAAAGGTTTGTCAGCCAAGAGAGCATTTTCATTCTCAAACAATATTTTGCGCCAAATCTGTTATACACGTGGGTATCACGTGATTTATTCAGTCAATAATAAACGGGAAATAAGACGGAGGTCTATATTAGCTTATATATAAAAGTCAAGGAACCTATTTGCAACAAAAAAAGTTTAGATATCTACTTGTCAATCTGTATCAAGTTCAGGTACCTGTCTAATAATTAACCCTTTGAAAAATTTCACTTCTTCGAAAGACGGGAAATATCGTTGGTCCGAGAAACTGAGGTTGTCGAATTCAGCTCCATCGTTGCTCTCCTCCGAGCGGTGGGTGAACGGACAAACAAAAACTGACCAATGAATTCACTTATAGATTTGATGTAAAAATATTATTCTTTAAAAACTTAATGTGTACTGTTGTGTAAATCGAAACTTAACACATATTATCTAAATGAGAGGGTTTAAGTTACCTTAATAACATTGTTTAAGTTTTTTTTTGACAAATTTCAAAGATTTTGAGATAATTAACCAAACAAATTATAACTCTAATAGAAGCCAAGATGCCCAATCTGACGGTGATAATTGACGAAATAAAGCAATGACACGAGGAGTATAAAAGAGCTCCGAAGGAAGCAGCTTCAGCACCAAGTCCACGAGTTGTTCAAACTTGGAAAACGTCGGGGACAGGGATTGTTAAGGTAAATTGTGATGCTTCTTGGTGTAGGCAAATCAAGATGGGTGAAATTGGCGTAGTAGCGAGAAACTTGGATGGTCGAATGATTGGAGGGGTGAACCGAAGAAAGACAGGTGAATCTGACAAGGGGATGGAGGTTGAAACTATCCTTCTTGGAGTTAATCTAGACATTAAAAGAGAATGAAATCGAGTAGTGATAGAATCGGACTCTGAAGTAGTGATTAACCAACTGAGATGAAACATCTCACTGGCGGAGTGAAACACCATGCACAAATATCACCACATTGACATCTACTATTGGATCGGTAGAGTGGATGACGGTTCGGCGCACAGCTAATGAATGCGCAAATTCGATTGCAAAACAATTGAGTTGCGAGTACATCTTAATGACTGAATCTCACAATCTCCACCCCTTATAACTATTTTACTTAGTGATCGTAATAATGCATATGAAAACTAGATTATAAACTCTACTCGTAATGAATAAAGTTCTCTTTTTGACCAAAAAAAATAGAAGAGATAACATCAAATTTGAACTTAAATGTAGTTGAAAAATTACAAAAGTTGAAGAAAAATATAAACTCTACTGGTGAATATCGTTAACACATAGAAATTATTTATAGTTAAATTCTACTTACGAATACCATTTACTATATAACGGTGAGGCATATTTCAGTAAATCGAAAACCATACGGGATATTTTGAAAAAAAAAAAAAAATTGCTAAGCAACGATGGTCTGAATATTTGATAGACCGACCAAGAACGTTTCTTTTCGTGTGGGCAGATGATTTGTAGTTTTGTACTATCGAGTATCGACTTCGTAGTTGGGTTTTGACTATTTATAACAGAAAACGACATCGGAATCAAAAGAGAGATCCAATAGCAGGAGTTAGGTTGACGTGTCGTCCTCCGACTCTTCCTTTCCTTCTTCTTCTTTGCTTCTTCCTCTTCTCTATTCCTTTCTTGCTTCCTTCCTTCAATCCTTTGTCCGTTCTTAATTTTTTCCATCTCCTTACCTTACACAGAAAGACTTGAACTTTGCCACTGTTCGTTACAGTATATACATAAATTCTGAATTGTGTACTGCAAATAGCAATTATTTAGTAGTTTCCTTCCCTACAAGCAACAGAATTTCGATAATTGATCATTTGCCAGAGAATCCAATTCCTGCAATCCTCTTCAAGGTATTGAGTTTCTGCTGTCCGATCTGGTCTGCGTGATGATGGAGGTGTCGACGTCTTCCTCCTCGCCGCTCTCCATCCATTCAGGCTTCACCGGACCCTATAGACGCCGGCTTCTTCCCCGATGCCGAACACGCGTCGGATTCTCTCTAGCACATACTCAGGCTGCTTCTTCCTTTTGGGGCAGTTCCATAAGCGTCCATAGCTTGCACGCGAAACCGATCTTGCGGTCCCGCAATCGTAGGAGAAACCTTACGATTTCGGCGGTGTTCGAGCGGTTCACGGAGAGGGCGATCAAGGCCATCATCTTCTCTCAGAGAGAGGCCAAGGCTCTCGGCAAGGACATGGTCTTCACACAGCATCTTCTGCTCGGCCTCGTGGCGGAGTCTAACACCAACGGATTCCTCGGCACCGATATCACCCTCGATAAAGCCCGAGAAGCTGTTAACGCCATCTGGCATAAACCTAGCACTCAGCAGAACCAGAACGAAAGCCCTGATACTTCCAATTCCGCACCGGAATCCTCAAATTATTCGTCCTCCACGAGCATCCCTTTCTCCATAAGCACTAAGCGCGTGTTTGAAGCTGCCGTGGAGTACTCCAGGACGATGGGTCACAACTTCATCGCTCCTGAGCATATTGCCATCGGCCTCTTAACAGTTGATGATGGCAGCGCTACTCGTGTCCTCAGACGGTATTCAAGTAGATTGATTCTGTTACTGCAAGCTCATCGGTTGTTCAGTGTTGCTGAATTTGATACCTTTAGTTTATCTTTGATTGCTGACCTGTTGAATTCTGCCTTGGACACGAAGAACATGTTTGTTTGTTTTTTGCAATTTATATAACTCGTTTCATCCTTCGTATAGATTGGGGGCGAGCGTGAATGATTTGGCAGACGTAGCGGTCACGAGACTACAAGGAGAGCTAGCTAAGGATGGGAGAGATCCTTCATTTGATAAAGGAGTTCAAGGAAAGTCATTCCCTGTAAAGTCTGCTCAGAAAAACGAAGGTTGTCATTTCAATTTCTAATGTTTTTCTAGTCTTCTGCACTCGAAAAAAGTAGCTCAAATGGTTTTATTTCACTTACCAGAAAAGAGTGCTCTTGATCAATTCTGTGTGGATCTTACTGCCCGAGCTCGTGAAGGACGGATTGATCCTGTGATTGGTCGAGAATCTGAGGTCAAGAGAATCATTCAGATACTTTGTCGCAGAACAAAGAATAACCCAATTCTTCTTGGGCAAGCTGGGGTTGGCAAAACAGCTATTGCAGAGGGGCTTGCTATGAAGATTACAGATTCAGACGTTCCGGATTTTCTTTTGGTGTGCATTAATCAATTGCCTATGATCTTTTTTAGAAACTATGTATTATGATTCATTGTTTGTGAAACTGATTACAATTGGTTTGTAACAGACCAAGCAGATAATGTCATTAGATATTGGATTACTAATTGCTGGTGCAAAGGAGAGGGGTGAGCTAGAGTCTCGTGTTACTAACTTACTCAAGGAAATAATGGAATCAGGTGACTGCATTTTCGGGATTTCCTTAATTAGTAACTGAGAAAAAACATGATCTTTTGTTGAATCATACTATGAATTTGTTAATGGTGCAGGGAATATCATTCTGTTCATTGACGAAGTCCACACAATTATTGGATCGGGTACTGTTGGGAAAGGAGGCAAGGCATCTGGTCTTGACATTGCTAACCTGTTAAAACCTCCTCTTGGAAGAGGTGAATTACAGGTAATTCACAGTCTTTCTGTTCATTGTAATCTTACGTTGAGTTAGAGTTGAAATTATCATAGCTTCCATCTCGGATGGCAATTCCCAAGGTTAATACTTATCTGTTCGTAACATTCTTTAATTGCTTACTGATCTTCAGTTTACTGCTTCGAGTTGCACGTGATTATGATGCTAAAACAATGTCAAGCAGTGTTGATTTATGTACTCTGGAGATTGCTAATTTCCAGAATTTGCTAGATGCATATTTTTCTTTGAGTAATAAACAATAAATACACTTATTTTGTTCAGCACTTTGTCTAGGTCGGCTTTTCCCCTTTAAATTTGATTCTACATTCCTTATAATCTTTTCTAATTTCACAAAGTACCTAAACCACAAAACTGATTGTTTATCCGAAAAAAGCATTATTTTGTTTAGTCGGGTTAGTACAGTAGAGGTTTCCTTTTAGCAATTATACTTCAAAGCTACAACTGTTAAGTTGAGAACTAAGTCAATTTGATTTTCAGTAGTTGGCCCATTTCTCTTTAAGGTTTCACTTCTTTCTTTAATGTTGGTCTCCTTCTTGCAGTGCATTGCATCAACAACTATGGATGAATACAGATCACATATCGAAAGGGATAAAGCATTGGCTCGAAGGTTCCAGCCCGTACTTATTGACGAGCCAAACCAAGTATTTCTCTTCTACAACTTCTATTACTGATGAAACCGTTGCTTCTTTTGATTAGTGATTAATAAATCACCTTTCCTTATATAATGTATAGGAGGATGCAGTTCAAATACTTTTGGGTCTACGCGAGAAATACGAAGTTCACCACAAGTGCATTTATACACTTGAAGCTATCAATGCTGCTGTGCACCTTTCAGCAAGATACATCTCTGACCGTTACCTCCCAGACAAAGCTATCGATCTGATGGATGAGGCTGGAAGTAGGGCTCACATCGAAGCCTTCAAGAGGAGAAAACAACAGCAAACTTGCATTCTATCGGAATCTCCTGAAGATTATTGGCAAGAAATTAGAACGGTCCAGGCCATGCATGAAGTGGTAACCGATCAAAATTCCATGACATTTAAATTTCGAATGAGTTCACGTTTTTATCCCTTGTTATTGACTTATCCTATTAATAATAGGTCATCTCTAGCAAACTAAAAGATGGTGTTGACAATACTAATGATAGCTTGGAAGATGCGGACTCCTGTCTACCTACAACATCAGACAGTGATGAGTATGGCTTGATAACCTTAATTTTACATTGATTGTCGGATAAGTGTAGCAAACTTTTGATTGGGTGTTGGCCTTGATCTGTTATGCAGACCTGCTATGGTTGGACCGGATGATATAGCAGCAGTAGCTTCGCTGTGGTCGGGAATTCCAATCCAGAAACTCACTGCAGATGAGAGAATGCTTCTGGTTGGTCTGGAAGAACAGCTCAGAAAACGAGTAATCGGTCAAGAGGAGGCTGTTTCTGCAATTTCTCGTGCAGTTAAGAGATCCCGGGCTGGACTGAGCGATCCTGGCCGACCCATTGCTGCCATGCTGTTCTGCGGACCCACCGGAGTTGGCAAGACGGAGTTAACCAAGGCTTTGGCTGCCACCTACTTTGGCTCTGTGAGCTTAACAAATTTTCCTCAACACTCTTTATCATATACCAATAGCAATTGCTGCAACTCTCTTTAAAATCAATTTACCAATATACCAATAGCATCTCTCTTACAATTTACTATCTTTCTCAATTACGATATGTCGTTTTTCTCGACCACTTGGATCCCTCTTTCGCATCGCCTCAGCTTGCTCATATATTATAGACTAGTAATACTAAATTTTATTTTTGAATTATTGTTTCAGGAGTCAGCCATGCTGAGATTGGACATGAGTGAATACATGGAGAGACATACAGTAAGCAAATTAATCGGTGCACCACCCGGTTATGTCGGATTCGGTGAGGGTGGTGTTCTAACAGAAGCTATCAGGAGACAGCCTTTTAGTGTTGTTCTTCTTGACGAAATAGAGAAAGCCCACCCCGATATTTTCAACATCCTCCTGCAATTATTCGAGGACGGGCATTTAACAGATTCTCAGGTTAGTTATTCCATTCCGTGTTGAATGGTTAGAAAATTGCATTCTATACTTTATTCATTTGCAAAAATATTATTTCAGGGACGAAGAGTTTCGTTTAAAAACGCATTACTAGTAATGACATCAAATGTGGGTTCAACTACGATTGCCAAAGGTGGAAGGCAGATTGGTTTTTTCAACTTAGATGATGAAACAACTTCGTATTCCGGGTTGAAGGCATTGGTGATGGAAGAACTCAAGGCCTATTTCCGACCAGAACTGCTCAACAGGATCGATGAAGTTGTTGTCTTCCGCACTCTTGAGAAATCTCAGGTTCGATGAAATCACACTTCGTTTATAAAACCATTCTTTTTTTACATAATTTTGGAAATTTTGAATCCAGATGATGTCAATCTTGAACATGATGCTGCGAGATGTGAAGAAGCTATTACTGTCATCGAAAGGGATCAGACTCGAGGTTTCTGAGGCAGTTATGGATTTGGTATGTCAGCAAGGATACGACAAAGTTTACGGCGCACGGCCCCTTAGGAGAGCCGTGACCCAACTTATCGAAGACCGACTCTCTGAGGCTCTACTGTATGCAGAGTACAAGCCTGGGGACACAGCAGTCATCGATATCGATTCTTCTGGAAATCCCTTCGTTGCTAATAAATCCGACAAGAGCATACATTTGTCAGACACATCATCAGTACTGTGAGCTGATGACGAATGAGTACATACATATCTTGATACTACGAAATTGTATATCTTCTGAAAGCAATATTCAATTGTATATCCATTGTTTTTACAGAATCTCCAGAATCCAATCTGTTTGGTGCTCTGGTCTCCTTCTTGGTGTCATTGTAACGTGTTCGTCCAAGTATTGAATGCACTGCATTAGCAATAACTCAAAGGATATCGATAACCCAAACATGTTTTTTGTGTTAATTTCTGTATAAAATGAATAATCAAGAATAGAAAGCTATTGCTTCATCAAACAGACAAAAGAAACTATGTTCCACATCAAGAGTCCGAATCTAGGCCTCAAAATCACCAATGCCGAGGTTTTCCACACCCATTCAACTGAACTTCATATGATAAGTAATGCTATGGAGATCTGAAAGTTCCTAGCAGACTAACCGTTTCCATGGAATGCCAAGGAAACCGATGTTAAACCATCCGCCTTCTTCTACTCCTGCAATCACAGAGTTAAAATTCTAGAGAAAGATCATTAGTTGGCTTTAATGAACCTCCTATACGAGTTACGTCATATAGAGATATATGAGCTACAAAATTAGACTTCCAAAGATGGGAGCATCCACAATAAGCTCGATTTTGACCTTGTAAGGAATTATGCTCCCCGTCGTGATCAACACTGTTTACTGTCTCCTCTTCATGAGCATGAACCTTTCCAGGATCAGGTGTAAGTCCAGATATCAACTTTCTTCCGTCACTTTCAATCAAGTAGTTGATATCAACCATTATTTCAGCCTTTTTCAGATTAATGGAGGGACTACGAATCCCAAAAACATCTGCAGTGGGCTTTCCGAACCCAATAGTCTCTTCGATCTTCTCCCTAACATCGTGAATGAAATCCTTCACCTTGTCCAAGAATCCATCATCACTTTTGTCTTTCTTGTCCTTCACGTCCCTACTCCCTATCCACTATCTCAGGCTTATTATCTGAAGAACATGATGTTGAATAACAAACTGGGCCTACAAGCCCAACAGCCCAATCCTGACTCTGAAGATCGGCCCAAGCTTGAACCAGAAGAACCCAGCACGGCTTATGAAGACAATCTGCAGGTAAGTGAAACACAGCTTCGAGAGACTTCTTCTGATGGTGTGTTGTCTTCTTCCTGCAGGTTGGTGCCCTAATCGGAGTACGGCATGCTTGATCCCCAAGTCAGGCGGCCACTATATAAGAAAGGGGTTAACCTATGATGAAGGCATTGTTTTCTCTTGACAACCATTGTCTTGATGAAAAGCCTGAGGTCTATACCCTCACCCATCCTCTCCTCGACTGAATCCTGGGTTCGGTAAGGTCTTCTCGTTTTTCTATCATGGTATCAGAGCGAGGCATATAAGGTTCGTTGATTTTTCGATTTGGTTGTTGCTGGTATTTGGGTGAGTTTTCGATTCGGTTGCTGCTGGTTTTTGGGTGACTGTTGATAGCCGATTCATTGCTGGTTTCTTGTAGTTGGTTTGCTGCTGGTAGCTGATGTGTTGGTGATATCTGGTTTTCGGATTAGATAGTTGGTATTTGGTTTGTCTTGGTTTCAATCCTTGCACAGATGAATCCCGCAGAAATCGAAGGAGTAGAGGCAGGCTCAGATAACCGAAGTGGTATGATAGGTGGAGAAGGATCTGTGGTTCGACTTTCCTCAATGATAGATCAATATCATCCATTATACCTGCATGAC
Source organism: Chamaenerion angustifolium (assembly GCA_946814005.1). Classification (NCBI taxonomy): domain Eukaryota; kingdom Viridiplantae; phylum Streptophyta; class Magnoliopsida; order Myrtales; family Onagraceae; genus Chamaenerion; species Chamaenerion angustifolium. The sequence goes on along the minus strand of OX328266.1, from coordinate 35,249,053 downwards.
AGTGATATACCAGGTTTGAGTTTGGTATCCTTTCCTCTCACTGGGTCCGATAATTACACCCTATGGAGCAGATCTGTTCTAATGTCTTTATTAGTGAAAAACAAGCTGGGATTTATTGATGGTAGTTACCCTAGGGATGCGATTGAACCTGAATTATAGCATGTTTGGGATAGGTGTAATGCTATGGTCACATCTTGGATTATGAATAATGTGTCTAAAGATTTAATGAGTGGAGTTGTGTACTCGAGCAGTGCTCAGTTGGTTTGGGAAGATTTAAAACAGCGTTTTGATAAGATTAATGGAACTAGAATTTTTCACCTACACAGAGAAATCTGTAACCTGAGGCAAGGAAATGCTTCGGTGTTAGTCTATTTTTCTAAACTGAAAATGATGTGGGATGAGTATAACTCGATTGTTGAACTGCCTCAGTGTGAGTGAAAAATCTAAGAGATATGTTGAGATGCAAGAGATACAGAAGCTGTTTCAGTTTCTGATGGGTCTAAATGACAGTTACTCGAGTGTCAGAATGCAGATCTTGCTGCGGTCACCCCTGCCTGGCGTGAATGAAGCATATGCATTGGCTCAACAAGAAGAGAGTCATAGAGACCTGGTCAGTCCAGTTGGTTCCGAGAGCAGCATGGAACCTACAGCTCTCCTCACGGGCAAATCTGAAGGATGGAGAAGGAACCCGACCAACCCGGACATCATCTGCAACTATTACAAGAAGAAAGGGCACGTGAAGGCAAACTGCTTCAAGCTGAAGAACAAACAGAAGTATGAGGGTCAAGCAAATGGAGCAGCTGCTGAAACACCGCACAACCATACCGTGTCTACCCAAGGTGACAATTTTGTTTTTTCTAAAGAACAGTTGCATGATCTTTTACAGTCTTTGAAGAAGGAACATGAAGGAAGGGGTGGACAGAATTCGAGTGATGCAGGATCAAGAAGGACTGGAGAAGAAGATGCTAATTCGGTCATGTCAGGTTCGCTTACTGCTCTATCTCAAAAAACAGATTTTGATAAAACCTGGATTATTGACACGGGTGCCACTGGTCACATGACATATCACACTAATTGGCTAGAAAATATGCAAAATAGTCCTAAAACCTCATACATTAAGCTGCCTAATGGTGAAGGGTGTGTGGCATCACACTTTGGAACACACAAAATAAATGAGAAAACCAGTTTACATAATGTCATGTATGTTCCTGAGCTGAAATTTGATTTGTTGTCAGTTTCTAGATTGACTAAGGATTTGTGTTGTGCTGCTGTTTTTTTGCCGAATTTCATGATATTACACGACCTTTACAGTAGGAGGGTTATGGGGACTGGTAGAGAACAAGATGGTTTATATTACATGAAGTCTGAAATTTCAAAAAAAAGCTTTGAATAGTGTTGGTGAAAGTATTTCTGCCATGAAATGGCATAGAAGGCTAGGGCATGTGTCTGTTCAGAAGTTGAGAAAGTTTAAGACAATTAGTATAAATAATGAAGATGTTGGTTGTTTAAGTCATTGCACTGTGTGTCCTATGTCTAAACAAACCAGATTTCCGTTTAAATCCAGTCAATCTAAAACAAATGGGTTGTTTGATCTTGTTCACATGGATCTGTGGGGTCCTTATAAGCATTGCACTCATGATAATTTCAAGTATTTTTTGACTATTGTGGATGATTACTCAAGATGCACTTGGATTTATCTTTTCCGGAACAAAGAAGAAACTTTTATCCACATCAAGAATTTTATTGCCCTTATTCGAAATCAGTTTGATATTACCATAAAGAGGGTGTGAACTGATAATGGTTCTGAATTTGTGAATAACATGTGTGCTGAAATTTTTGGAACAAATGGGATAGTTCATCAAAAAAGTTGTATATATACGCCACAACAAAACGGGGCTGTGGACAGAAAACATAGGCATTTGCTTGAGGTTGCAAGGTCGTTAAAATTTCAGTCGGGATTGCCATCTAAATTTTGGGGGGAATGCGTTCTCACTGCTTGTTATTTAATAAACATGATGCCGACTGAGATTTTGGGTTAGAAATCCTCTTTGGAGGCTTTATTTAAGAAAACACCATTAGTAGATCACTTGCGTGTTTTTGGTTGTTTGTGTTACAGAACTAAGATGAATAATCATGATAAGTTTGGACCACGTGGAATTCCGTCTATCTTTTTGGGATATTCTTTTGACAAGAAAGGTTATAAGCTTATGAGTATGCAGGATCAGGTTTTTTATACTAGTAGAGATGTTTGTTTCAAGGAGGACACATTCCCATTCAAAAACAGTGAGAATATACATGCGAGAGAAGTTTCTCCCCTCAGATTGATTGATGATGAAGAAATCCTTGATCAGGTTGAGGAAGCCTCACCAGTTGTTGAATTACTTGAGGATAATGCTGAGACAGACGCAGAAACACAAGGTACTTCTTTTGATGAATTACAGGATGAAACAGGTATAATAGATGACAGAACCGAGACACCTTACCCTAAAGATGTCCCTAGAAGATCTAGTCGATCAAACAAATCACCTATGTGGCATACAGACTATATCATGAGCTGCCAGAACAATGCTAAGTTCCCTATCTGTGATTATGTTGATTACTCTCATTTATCACCTAATTACCAATCTTTTGTTGGAAACATTTCTAGAGATATTGAACCGACATCATATATTGAGGCAACTAAGGACCCATGGTGGGTGGCAGCAATGAAGTCTGAAATTGAAGCATTGGAGCAAAACAACACATGGGACCTGACTTTTCTCCCCAAAGGTAAACATTCAATCAGATGTAAGTGGGTGTTTAAAATCAAATATAAAGCTGATGGTTCAATAGAACGATTTAAAGCCCATTTGGTTGCCAAAGGATATAATCAGCTTGAAGGGTTAGCCTATAATGAAACTTTTTCCTCTGTTGTTCGCATGACTACTGTTCGCACTGTTTTAGTTGTTACTTCAATTCAAAATTGGCCTCTATATCACATGGACGTATATAACACCTTTTTACAAGGGGATTTAGATGAGGAGGTTTACATGAATGTTCCACCTGGGTTTGGTGGAATGGGGGAGAATAGAGTTTGTAAATTTGATAAATCTTTGTATGGGCTAAAACAAGTTTCTCGTCAATGGAACCTTAAACTGATAAATGCCCTTGTTCAATTTGGTTATACCCAGAGTAAACTTGACTACTCTCTGTTCAGTAAAAGTGAAAATGGAAAATTTGTTGTGATTTTGATATACGTTAATGATATAGTCATCACTGGGAATGATAAGCAGATGATAGATAAGCTGAAAAGGGATTTGCAAATAAATTTTAGGATCAAGGACCTTGGTGATTTAAAATATTTTCTTGGATTTGAGATCCTTAGATCCACTAATGGGATTGTTGTGAATCAAAGAAAGTATGCCCTTGAGCTCATATCTGAAATGGGATTAGGAGGACCCAGACCTATCACTACGCCTCTTGAACAAAATGAAAAATTTACTTCGTATGAATTTGATCAGTCTTTTCCATGAGAAAAAAAAAAGATAAGTTGTTCAAGAATGTCACTCTTTACAAACGGGTAATAGGAAAACTCTTGTATTTGACCAACACAAGGCCGTATATTGCCTTTTCTGTTCAAACGCTCAGTCAATTCATGCAGAATCCCAAACACTCACACTTTGAGGCCGCCATGAAGATAATCAGGTATGTGAAAAATGAACCTGGTCTTGGGATTTTCTTATCTAGCTCAAGTAGTACCAACCTGATAGCGTTCTGTGATGTTGATTGGGCTGCATGTATTAATAGTAGAAGATCTGTTAGTGGGTATTGTGTGAAAATTGGAGAAAGTTTGGTATCATGGAAAGTTAAAAAACAAAGCACTGTGTCTAGATCATCGGCCGAAGCCGAGTATAGGAGCATGGCTTCTGTTGTTGCGGAGATAATTTGGGTAAAGAGACAGTTGGAAAAATTCAATATTCAACAGACCAAACCAGTGTTAATTTACAGTGACAGCAAATCAGCTATACAGATTGCATCGCATTCGGTTTTTCACATGAGAACCAAGCACATCGACATAGACTGTCATTTCATCAGAGAAACAAATACAAGAAGGGTCTGTTGAAACAAGATACATCACTACTAGGGAACAACAAGGGGACCTCCTTACCAAAGGCTTGAGTAAGCAGCAACATCATTATCTGATTAGCAAGTTTGGATTGAAAAACTTGTATTCCACAGCTTGTGGGGGAGTGTTGAATAACAAACTGGGCCTACAAGCCCAACAGCCCAATCCTGACTCTGAAGATCGGCCCAAGCTTGAACTAGAAGAACCCATCACGACTTATGAAGATAATCTGCAGGTAAAGGAAACACAGTTTCGAGAGACTTCCTCTGATGGTGAGTTGTCTTCTTCCTGCAGGTTGGTGCCCTAATCGGAGTACGACATGCTTGATCCCCAAGTCAGGCGGACACTATATAAGAGAGGGGTTAACCGATGATGAAGGCATTGTTTTCTCTTGACAATCATTGTCTTGATGAAAAGCCTAAGGTCTATACCCTCACCCATTCTCTCCTCGACTGAATCCTGGGTTCGGTAAGGTTTTCTCGTTTTTCTATCACATGACATTGACAGGATTGAACCAAACACATCACAAATTATAAAATTACAAGGTATGGTTTTAGACAAAGCTTACAATGATGAAATAAAAGAAACCTAGCTAAGTTGAATGAGTGAAGAGTTAAAGCAACCATGTTCTGTTATAAAATCAATTAGTTATTTGAAAAGTAGTTTATTTGCTTATACACTCCTCGCTTGTCGGGTTGGAAAATTTTGATTTGTGGATCATTCTAACATGACTTGTTTAACCAATATGAAATATATACATTGTTTGAATTTCAATTGTCGACACACGAGTCAACTCATGAACCCGTATAATAAATATATCATAATTATATTTTATGAAAATTCATGTGTCACACGGATTGTTTAAGTCGTATTGGTCAAGTAGGTCCATATGTCACATGGGTCAATAGGTCATATGAGTTCACAGGTCTCACAGATCAACGGGTGGACTCACAAAATTTAAACCAAAACAATCGAATTAAGCACGGGCTCACGGGGCATACAGGTCGAAGTTTTAAAATTTGACCCTTCCATAATCATGAGTCGTGTTTGGATTAAGCATATCTTAACACGACTCGTGGTTGATCCGTCAACCCGGATTGACACCCTTGATCAGGGTAAGGACACTGAGGAGTTGCCTTTAGACACATTGTTTGTCCTTGGTCACTGCCACATCGATTGGGTGTCTAACAGACGACCTTTTCAGGTCGATATCCTATAAAAACAATGTAAATTTTGTGTCATAGAGCAGATAAAGGTTGACTTAGCTCACCCTCCCTATTGACTGAGTACCTAAAAGACGACCATTTCATATCGTCATCCTATGAAAAATGAAGTAAATGCCATGTCGTAGAGAAGGCAAAGATCGACCAAACTCACAATCCATCTCGATTGAATACCTAAAAGGCGACCCATTGAAGTCATCATCCTATATAAACAAAAAACATTTAAACTTTGTGTTCCAAAGCAAGCAAAGATCGACATTGCTCATCGTCCATCTCAATCGAGTACTTAAAAGATGACCCCTTCATATCTTCATCCTATTAAAAAGGACCTAAATCTTAAGTCACAGAAGCGGGCAAAGGTCGACCTAGTTCACTGTCCCTCTCGATCTAGTACCAAAATACTGTCCCTCTAAGTCTTTATTTTATTAAAAAGGATGTAAATATCGTCTCACAAAGCGGAAAAAGTTTGACCTAACTCACTATCCCTCTCGATCGAGTACCTAAAAGACGACTCATTGTGGTTGTCATCCTATATTATGTAAGCATTGTGTCACAGAGCAGACAAAGGTCAATATAGTTTACTGTCTCTTTCAATGAAGTACTTAAAAATATGATCACGTGCCATCACACTTCCATGAAAAGACTGTTCGTATTATTTATTAAATTTGGTCGTCAGACTTTATAAATGTACAACACACGTTATTTGATCCTCCCTGTTATCAACCGTACAATCCCAATCCACTCTAGCTACTATTCACCAGGGGTTAATTTAGTCTGTTCAAATGAATTTCCCCTAAAAAAGCTCTAAACTGAAATTTTAGAATACTTCACCCTAAGACCTAGATCAAGATCAAGTGCATTACCAAAAAAACTTTTAGTTGAGCTTCTTTGACTTGAGACGGTCTCAAGCTTGATTTTTTTTTTCGTCCAAAAATCTTAAAAAATCATGAAAATAAAGTTTCAACCAAAACTTTTCATTACAAAACACAAGAATAATATTATTTCAAGTTTCCAATACAAACAAGTTCAAGTTCTCAACACACAAATATGAAACAACTTAATCGTATTTTTTTTGGCCAAATAGGAATTCATATTAACTAGTTATCAAGAGTATGTCTCAAATACAATTCCTCATCATTGTTCAGAAAATATAAAAACGGGGTGGTGGTGGTGACACCCAGTCGTAGTGACCCATCCCCGCAATAGCTTGTTTCGCAACCCAGTCTGCACATTGGTTGGCGGATCTTGGTACGTGCCTCCAAGTTATGTCACTAACGGAACCAGCTAAATGGATTGTGTTTCGAATGATGGTATCGATGCACCATGACGATTGTATTCCCACTACAAGAATATGTTGTAACAACGATGAGATTTTGTGTTGACGCTAGCAGTTGTAGTTGAATATATGTATATTGTGTCGATAGTTTTTGTTGTCGTTATTATTACTTATTAGGCACGGTATGTTTTCCACCGTTATAAGATACATTTAGTGTTAATTTTTGTCGTCACTTTATTTTTTACATGGATGAATTTGTAATGACGACCAACACTTGATGTTAAATGACTCCATCAGTAGCAGATGACATTTCCGTTGTAAATGTACATATTCAAATGCGAAAAGTTTTGACGTAAATCTATTTATAACAGCAACGGATGTGTACCATAACCAATCAATTTTGTCGTCGTTAAAACATAAGTACTAGGAAAATGTAAGAATAGGTTTACGTGTCAAAATATTGTCGACATTAATATAGGCATTCAGTAACAGATTCAATGGTTTTTTATAAAATTGTTTATTTAGTGATGACTATGGTTGATGTCAATAATCCACAAACATTCTAAACTTCAATAGTGAAAAAAAAAAATCAAATTTTCAAAACACAATTCCCCCTCTTTTCAACCATTGTATCAGTATCACCATTGTATGATTGACCTGTTCAATAGGTTGATATGACCCATTCTCTCCACTCCACTCACGCCTTCACTCCACTCCTCCACTCCCTTATCTTCTCTTCCTCCCTAACAAATGTTCCTTCGTCCCTCTCCCAAGACCTCAGATGAAGTCATGCAAATGACAAATTCATCCGTCCTCCACTCCGACGTCATACTTCTCCACTCCGACGCCTGACGTACGACCTCCATCCTGTCTTCCCCACCAGTCTCTTTCGTCGTCGTCAATCTCTCTGGTCGCGCTTCGTAACAGTCGTTTCCAGTTCACAGGTACCATCAACAGAACACTTTGCTTCTCTATTTACTCATTCCATGTTGAAATTGACGGTCGAGGTTTATGATTTGCGGTTAATTGCAAGTCTATGGTTTGTGATTTGCGGGTCTGCGGCTTGTTTGATTGCAGGTCTGTGGTTAATTGCATGTATGTGGTTAATTGTGGTTCTATTGTGTGTTTGTGGTGTCTGTTTGGTGTTAATTGTAGTATGACCTGATTTGATGTCTGCGTTTCTCATTTGCTAAAATACAACTCTGAAATCACCTTTTGCTGAAGTGTAGTGGTGACTAACTTTTATTAGTTCTGGAATTACTGAATCTGTAGCCTCCCAAGGAGGACTTTCGAGCAAATTTGGTTATGGCAGTTGTGTATTGATTTGGCTAGTGAAGTTTTGCTGTTTTTTGAAACAACATAACTTGGGTACTTTCACTTAGAAATTCATGATCACCTTTTCACTTTACCACCCAGAACCCTTTTCTCATCTTCCTTCCAATAATAAGTACATTATATATTATTCTATCGAGTGACCATCATATCATTCAAACATTTGAACATAATGGTATTCATGATTTTTATACATAACAAAGTTTTTACTTCAACATTCCAGTAATTCTTATGTCATGATTCGGTTCCTCAGGGGAAGCTGCTGTAGTGATCCGCCATAACAGAATATGACTTGGGCGAAAAAGGCGATCTGTTCAAAGCTCCCGAACCCATTATTCTTGAAGAGACGCAAATGGTGGGACTTGACCCAGTGGAAGCAACCATTGCTATCATATCATGTGGGGATGCTGAAATTTTGCCTCAAGAAATGAAGATTGTAGATGTCTCCTCCCTTCAGAGCGAACAACTCTACAATGAAGTTCTTTACGAGCGCAATTTCAGGTAATTTATTAATTGTTTTCACGGAAATTTCTGGATGTTGTCTAATGTTGTCCTTATAAATATTTCCTAAAGTTCACTGTCCTTAAGGTCCCAATTTAGAATCTGTTTATTTTATGAGAGCTCTTGAAGGAAATTATTTTCCTTCAATAAATTTAGGTCTTAGATTTTGTTAGCTTATGGTTGTCCCTGTTATGTCATGCAGCTTCATATCTCTTGTTCTAGCCTGTCCCAAAATAAAAGAAAAACATAGTCCTACACAAAGTGTTGTCCTGCACAATTAGTATGAACTAGTGTTATGGAGTGTGTTTGAACTATTGTGTTGAGGTATCTTGTGTTATGACGTGGTTCAACTATTGTGTTAAGATGTCTAGTGTTATGTAATGTGTTTTACATTATTGTGTTAAATGATTTTGTTATTGTATTTCCTTTCTATATGATCACGTGATATTGTTGGATTATTGTAGGGCATCGTTCATTAGAGACAGAGATGAAGTTCGTACTTTCGGCATTCCAAATTCACAACCATCTCAAGTATAAAAGCATATTAGTTGTAGGCATTCATATGATTGAGAAAATGATGTATTTACAAGTAAAATTATTGTCAGCTCTCATAGTTTGGATGTTTATTAAGATGTATATATATATACATGGATAAATAATATATTATATTTTTTAAAATGTATTGTGTAGTTCATCTCATATATCAATAACTAGATAATTAATAATAAAAAATACATCACAAAAGTTTGTCTTTAACAATGATTAGTGGTTGTTGACACAAAAGACTTGTGTTTAGCAACGACATAAACTGATATTTGTGGTGGTTATCACTAAAAATATGTATTTAGCATCAATATTACCTGACAGTATCAAGTGTTTTTAATGGTGGATTTGTAGTCACTAATCACTAAATACACGTATTAACAACAAGTTAATGGACGTTATTTCGAATAAAAAACAACCATTAAAAGTCACTGCTAAAAATGTAATTTAACGATGAAGTATTTTCATAAGTAAAACTCATCTATAACAGCAACAATATGTTGTCGCCTTTCATCTGTGTTTAACAACAGTCTGATGCTCATGTAAAGGAGAAGTGGGGAGTCTCATGTTAACAGCGGCAAACCTTTGACAACGGCAAATTGTCGACCTATAAATCTTTAACGACGGGGGCTACCATCACGAAGATCTCGTTGTTGTTAAAAGTTAACAACGGTATTTATGCCTTTAGCAACAAATTTTTGTCGACGTCGATGCTCGAGATTCTTGTAGTACCCTATATTTGGTCGATTACCGTTGTCGCATCTGTTTCTATCTCGACCTTATCCCATTTGTTGTCGACGACAAGTTTAACACCTAGAAATATTGCATTTACCTCTAGATACTCAATCCCCTCTGCGATCTCAACTCTGTGAGTTCCCCCGACCAGTTTCCCTTCGAAGTTACAGGCCACAGCTTTCGTCCCCCTTCCTGTGTCGCTTGACCATGCTGCATCACAGTTTATCTTAATAGCATTTATATTTTGCCTTACCCAGTGTTGTGAATGTGAGTCAGTTTGAGCAACGGTTGAAGTATGCTCCAGGATACTTTGGTGCTGAGTTGTTCTATGTTGCTGGGTCGACCGGTATTCTTCAAGCAGCTTTTCGTCGTGGCAGATCACTCCTGTCTGGTCTGGTTGTCTTCCTTGGAAGACCATGTCACACCTGGCCTTCCCGATTGCCCAGCAAGTCGTGAGGGTAATCGTCCATCTGGTTGATGTCAATGAGCGCATGTTTGTCCCTTCCCTGCTTCTCTTCGTTAGCCATTGTTGTATGGAGTTGCAGTTGTCATGTGCGTCGTGCATGCCCAACAGGTCCCTTCATACTCTCTTGGCCTAGTCACACCCCATGATGAGGTGTTCACATGTCTCCGTTTGGTCGCACATTGGGCAAGTTGGTTCCACTTGCAGACCTCTCTTTCGTAGTCCATCTTTGACAGCAAGAGCTTGCCTCGCCAATTTCCAGCTGAATACTTTGATCTTCAGTATCGTGTTCGTCTTCCAAATTGATGTCCATAGGTCCTGCAGTTGTGTGTCTCCTGTGACGTCCTCCCCATTGTCACATCTTCTTCTCTTCGATCAGATGAAATCGTATGTCGACCGCACTGTGATTCGCCATCCTCTCTCGAAGGGCCATCGTAGTTCATCACCCAGCTGTATGTACGGGATGGGGATGTTTAGGATGATTGCAGCTTATGCATCCTATACCTCTTCCCTCACTGTGGACTCCTTCCACTGCTTGGTGCGTGGGTCGATCCAGTTCGACAGCCTGGTGTTCGCCTGGCCCTCCGTGATCGGTTGTTCTCCTACCTGTTTATCATACCTGCCTGGGATCCAGGGATCCATGAAGGGGTGGATCGTGTGGCCATCTCCCAGTGACCAGACTGCTGCGTATCTCACGACATCCCTTCCCGACAGCATGCTCGTCCATGCCCATGATGCCCTGCTGCCCTTAGATGCCTGGAGGAAAGAAACCGAAAGAAAGTACATACCCTTGAACACCTGAACCCACAGTGAGTTCGGTTCGAAAATGACTCGAGCTGCCATCTTCCCTAGTAGTGATAAGTTGAAAGATTTCAGGTCACAGAAGCTAAATCCTCCATGTTTTTTTTGAAATCGTCATCGTCTCCCAATTCGTCCAATGTATTCTCCTATCCCCTTTTGCAGCCCCCAGCAAAAGCGAGCTATTTGAGTGTTTACCTTTTTACACCATGTCTTAGGAAGTTGAAAGACACCATCGCATAAGTCAGGATTGTCGTGATGACTGCCTTAATTAGCACTTCTTGGCCAGTTGTCCTCCAGTCCCCCCCCCCCCCCGATTCCTCTGCGGTAAGGGTTTCCTCTAGCTGTTCGGGTTTCACAAACAGTCTCATTTCTGCCGAGACTGAGCCACGTCCCCTCATGAGGTCTCTCCATGATATCCTGGTGTTGTCCCGCTTATGCATCTGATTGGTCTTTTCTCCTCCTAACTAGTGCCACCCCACATTTCTCCTCGGTCTGGAGCCCGTCATCCAGGGGTTGTACATAGGTGTGTTGGGGTTAATCTCCGACATTACTATTTCTGAGTGGCAGAACTGCGATGTGTGACCCAACTTCCCGCAACCATAACAGAAATCTGAGAGTCTCTCGTATTATTTGGATGCCCATTTATCTTCACTTTTCGCATTCGTCCACCAGAAACCGGTTAATTGAGAGTTACTCACATTAACTTCAGTTTTTATTCCAATGTATCCCCTCTTCTGCATCTTAGGTTCCTTTTCCAATTCTAGGCATTTTCCCAAGTTCTTAGAAATTTGGCGAGCATTATCAGAGTTCATCATATCTAAGCTTAGTCCATGCACTTGAGCCCATATTTGTACCCACGAGAAGTTGACATCTTTAATACATTGGCTAACCTGACAGATTCAGAGGTTGAGGCAGTGGCCATGTTTAACTTGATATCAATTAATAAATGTTACATCACTATCATAACCTATACAATTAAGGTTTCAACAATAACTTATATTGGCACTATCTGACTAAACGATCACGTATGTTTCAAAAATGTGACTTTTTTGTTAAACATGACATGTTCAGTCACATATGTTTGACAAATGTGATTAAGTGTTCACTAAAATGATGATTTTACTCTTCCCTTTTATATTATTCTTCATGTTCTTTCTCGATTCAAACCCGAAATCTAACTTTGAACTCAAATTTATGCAAATCTGAGTTTGATTCAAACTCAAATATACAATTCTAGGTTATTAGAAACGCAGAACTGAGTTCAAACTGAATCCAGATATGCATTTTTGGGTTCAGATTGAACCCAGATCGTCGTTTTGGGGTTCGATTCGAACTTAGATTTGGGTAAATATGATATCAAAATCAGATTTCAGGTTTGAATTGAGAAAGAAGACGAAGAACATGAAGAAGATAGGTTAAGGGGTATTTTAGTCATTTTTTACATAATTGTTTTTGTAATCTTTCAGATACATTTTAAAACATAAATAACTGTTCAGTGCAAGTTTCAACTGTTCAATCACATGTGACAACATAAGTGATTGTTCAGGTAATTTACCCGTTATTAAAACATATGTGTAATAGGATAAAACCCATGCAAAATTGTAAGAAAGAGGAAAAAAATGTAGTAAAATTAGACGGACATGTCTTGAGTCAAGAAATAAACCATAACATGATATGAATAAGGGAAAACTATCAAACTAGTACCCGAACTTGTGGGTGATTAGCAAGTAGGTACATAAACTTTTTTTGTAGCAACTAAGTAGCCGAACTTATGAAAATTAGTAAATAGGTACCTATAGTTAATTTTCGTTAAAAATAAATAGAAAATATCCGGTGAGGAGTTCCTGAACTTACACGAATGAAAACTTATACAATTTAGGGTTGGGAATACCGGGACTGAGCTCAAAAACGAGCTTCAAATATTAATAAAACGTTTTGTTGGTGTCGATCGATCATAGATTCGGAAGCGCTTTTTCGAGGTTTGGGTCAACCAAGCTTTTATCTCCGTCGGCCTTACTATTCACCACTCAATTGAAACTCTGTAATGGTTCGTTTATTTGTTATGGGCATAGACCGAAAATGAGAATATTTTCCTCACCATCATAAATTCATAATCAAACATTGGAATAAGATACTTAGATTACATCTACTATGGAAAGAAATGTGAAGTGTTTGCCTACAACCACTCGATCATGGACAAAGCGCAAAATAAGTAGCTCTACAATCCATGTGGTTTTCATCATGCTGCACTGCTGATGCATATAGCAGTAACTAAACCTAATTAACTACAACAAACACTTTGGAAAAAACATTAAAATCGATTACAGACAACTCTTTGGGATGAGAACACCTCCACTCGATCCCCCAATGTTGCTGCAGGACGAAGAAGCAGGCTTGTTCAGGTACTTGAGGTTTATGTCTTGTAGTCGTATTCCTCTACATGGGTTGCTTGGGCTGCAGTCAAATACCATTGCTTTGGCTGTCGCTGAGGAACCTCGTATGTTCTTGTAAGTAACTCCAGAGATCTTAACACCAGAACTCTGTACGTAACAATCATATTCCCATGCAAATTTCAATATTATTAGGGTTAGGGCATAATCAAATTCATCATGCATCCTTGAAAAACTCAAAATGTTACCTTGTTAGGGCAACCTTGATTGTTGGGGCAGTAATTCTGGTCGATAATGATGGGGTTCTTCACATTCTTCATGATCAAGTTCTGGAATACTACGGTCCTAACGAACGAACTGCTGGGTCTAGCCCATGACTTTATGCGAACCCCGTTGTCCGAACCACTGAAAATTGAGTCTGTTAGTGTTACATTTTGGACACCCTCTTCAATCTTGTCCTTCCCAAGGCTTCCAATGCTGTACAGAGCAGCAAATAAGGAAACATATATTAGACTTCTATCCATTAAATGGGGAAAAAACAGTTACTAACTGATTAACCCTACCTGACACCATGACCAGGGCCACAGCTGAGTTTTGTCATGAAGACATTCTTCGTACCGGGGCCAATCGAGACACAGTCGTCCCCAGTCTGTAGTGTACTTCCTGAAATTGTTACATCTGTCGATCCTTGGACGTGGATGCCGTCGGTGTTGGGGCTCTCGTTGGGAGCAGTAAGCTTCACATTCTGAACAACGACATTGTTGCAGCTGTTGATCACAAGGTGAGTTGCTTTGCTGTTTATCGACATCAAACCGCTTACAAAAACATCATTTGCCCAGTTGAAAGTAATCGACTGCATTCAGAATTCATATCAGACGAGGTCTTTAGTTATATCACTATATATATATATATATATGTATTATTGAACCTTACCCTGGCTCCCTGAGGGCAGCTCTTCCCAGAATTCCGACAAGCCCAATACCCAGCTCCAAGACCGTCTAGGGTTCCGCCGATGAAGGATATTTTGTTAACTTTGATGAATAGAATCCAGTAACCGGAGTTGCCAAGGGCTCGGTAATCTGACGGAGCCACCAGACTACCATCGACTTTAAAGGTGATTCTGCTCTTACATGGTCCTCTGAACACCACCGCCTTAAGCAGGAACTTCCCTTTTGGCACGTAAACTGTTGCTGCGGTGGCTGAACTGCAGGCGGCTTCCCATGCCTTGAGAAATGGGTTGGTTGAGTCACTGGCACCGTTGGGTTTGGCACCGTAGCGGACGACATTGTAGTCTGCTGATGAAGATGCCATCATCGTGGCCACTGTGGAAACCACGATGAGGAAGTAACTGTAGGGAACGTGTTTAGTAGGAGTTGCCATGGCTGACTAGTGTGGAAGAGAGGATGATAAGCAGTTGGTTCATGTGATATGGGTATATATGGTGGTGCTTGGAGATTAATTAATTGTGATTTCATGTGATAAGCTTCATTTGATTTGGTATTTTCCTCATGAACCAATAAAATACTGAGAAAACTCTATATGAAGATTGTGGAAGGGGAGTTGTATTAAGAAGTAATTATGGTAAGGGACCAGTTCAAAAATATAATTTAGTGGAGATAAAGAATTAGAATAGTGACAAGAATTGAGATACAAGGAAATTATGGAGGCAAATGTAAATTGGAAATAATTACATCTTCATGTCTAAATTTATACAATATTAAAAGTTTAGGAATTAAAGTCATCGTCTATGCGTCCCTGATAATAGGTCAAAATCATTTTTTTTCTAAAAAATATTGAATGGCAGTGGTGTCTATATAAAATTAATCAAAGTAGGTTAAGTATTCCTAATTTCATGCTTTATTTATACAGTTTTAAGAGAGAAACCCACTTAATTAGAGATGCTAAAATTATAGAATTTAATTTTTCATTGGTCTTGGAATAATATTAGATACATCGTAGCATGGCATACTACCTTGCAAAGAGTAACGGATAAGACCCCTTTTTAAGGGTCAATCACTATGTAAGTTTAATATTTATATCATACCAATTAAAATATGTAAAGTAGTATATTATTTGGTAGTTTCTTTTTTTTTAAATAGTCTCTTTTAACTTAAGAGGTGTTAGATAGCTAAGCGTATGTAATTTTGAATACAATATTTAACTTGTTATGAAGTTATACGTAATGAAGTTATTAACTAATTAAAAGGCATTAAAATATTCTTACATTCATTTTTTTAATATAAATATAGTTTACATAAGAAATTATTTATAACACTATAGATAAGTAATACATGTATATTAATTATTATGATTCAATATGCGGTTTTATTATCGTCTTCGATTAGTGAAATCGCGTGGGTGTTTGCTCCCCGATTCACTAACTCTTGCGCGGATTGGATTGTGAAACATGCTTTATTGAGGTTGTGTCCTTCGGATTGGGTGTCTTCACATCCAACCCCACTTCTTATATGTATATTTGCGGATAATATTTTGTACTCGAACTCGGTTACGTCGGTTGAAATGAATTAGCATGTTATGTTGGCCAAAAAAAAAATTCGAAGCAAACGTATTTATATTAGTTTGTTTATTCATATATTAACTAAATTTAATACGTAATTAACGTGTGAATCAAACCCCACTTAAAGAAATTAAAACACTTAACCGTCGTTAATTGCTTTGTTTGAATTCATTCCGTACCTATCCATTTTCCACTTGCTTAAGGAATTCTTCCCAAGTAAAATGTGAAATAATATATTTAGAAGAAGAACATGGGATGACTCTTTCGAAAAGAATTAGAACATGTCATGATTGGCCTAATCACATGACTACAATTATAACATTTAGTGAAACATTTATCTTGGTACAAACTTGTACGGACACGTAATCGCGTCTCGTCCGACATGATTAGGATTATTATAATACACGACATCCGGCAACCTCTTATTGGATTCTCGAACAAGAGACTTTTTATTCACAAAATAATATATAAAAATAAATAAATGAACGTTACATGAAGTACGGAGAGAGCGGTGGGAGATGACGTCATCAAGTGGAGGCGCCACATGTGCACGTGGAGAGATATCGGAGCTCAAACAGCCACGTTAGTTGCCAAAGCTTCCGCTATCGACTAACTGAATAAACGGTCAACATCATTTAGTATTATTTTTCAAGTATAATTATTTTATTTTTTACATTTAATCTGCATATATATTTTTTTCAAAATTTTTTTAAGCTATTATAATATTATATAGTTCATTTAGAATAAAATGACAACTTTAAAATGCAAAATAGATGGTAGAGTTAACTTGGATGAAAATATAAGATAATCATACTCATCGTAATATGGTATAGTCATTTAGTATTTATCTTTTAATTAAAGTTCGGACATTAAAAAGATATCCATAGTCAGCATCTTATTCATTGACCACAGTGTCGGTGAAAATTATTATGTATGTAGAAGAAGTATGTAAAAAGTGTCACTCCCGATGAGACTTTGAAAATTTGATTTAAACAAATTTATAAGATAATCCTAATTTAGAAATTAGTTTATTTAAGGAAATCTTATTTTACAATCAAAGCTATTTTTGGAAATTCATTTATAAATGCCCCGACCGTACGTACTGCTTGTACATGATCGTGCAGCGCGTAATATGCGAACGAGTACATGCAATTCAATGATTGCATGGAATAATAATTAGGAATGTATTAACGGAACAAGAAGAAGTTGACCATACTCATTAACTAAATTTAAATTTTATAAAAATAAAGGCATCATTTGAGATGCATGTGGAATGCCTCTTTTTTTCAAGAAATACTTGGTAATCTAATCGAGAGACGACGACTGGATCGATTATCTAAAAAATCATCATGAAGTAGGTCACATGTTGTTAAGCCTAATTAGGAATTACTACGGGAGAAACTTTGGTTAAGGGCTCAAGGAAACGGCTCAATCTTGCTTGGCCGTAAATGTTTTTTTTTCAATTATTAATGGCTCAATGGAAGTTGAGCCGTCGATTATTGAATTACCGGATCAATTTATACCGGATCAATTTATAGAGACGTCATCTTTATTTGCGGTTCTATATTGAAAAAGCATCTAAAACTATTTCTTTTAAATCAAAAAAAATTTTGACGGCTCAATAATGTGAAGCCGTCATTAAAAATAATTTTGACGGCTCAATACTATTGAGCCGTCATTAAAAAACAAATTATTTTAATCACAAGTATTTTTGACCGTCCAATATTGTTGAGCTGTCATTGAAAAGTCAATATTTTTTAATAAAAAATAATTTCGACGATCCAATATTGCTGAGCCGGCATTAAAAAACAAATTTTTTGATTGAAAAGTATTTTTGACGGCTCAAATAATATTGAGTTGTCCCTGAAAAGTATTAGTTTTACCATAAATTCTCTTCTCCTCGTCGAACAGAAGTCATTCCAACTGAACTCGCTCTCCTCGCCGCGCGTCACTCCTTCGAATCGGTAAGTTTTTTTTCAATTACTTCAACGATTCGACCTTGCTTCATTTTATATATGTCTCCCCTTCTTCGATTTATCACAGCAAACATCAAAAGTCATCAATTGTGCAAACCCTAGTTTCGACATCAAGCTTCGATTTCCAGGTAATATGTCTCGGATGTATTATTTTTGGGTTCAAAAATCATCAATTGTATCATTAATTCAGTTCGTGTTGAAATTGTTTATGTTATTGATTCTTCCATGCCCATTTCAACCAATTGGTTTATGAAGTTGTTCATTTCGGAACACATTATCAGTTTAGCTAGGTTAATGAAATTGTTTGTGAAATTTCGGAATGCAGTATCGTTAATTTTTTGTGATATTGTTTGTTCATTTCAGAACGCAGTATCGTTTGTGAAATTGTTGATTTTTTTCGCAGGTTAATGAAATTGTTGAATTTTTTTTCGTTTGGGATACCATTTAGCTAGGTTTTGATTTTTCGTCCCTCCCGCCGATTAGAGCCCAAACATCTAATCGATGAAGAAATACTGAATAGTAGAATACAGAATACTAAATAGTCTTATTTCCGTCAAGAAAGATATGAATTTTGATTTTTCCTATCTCTCGTCGATTAGAGCCCACTTATCTAGTCAATGGAGGAATACTGCATACTAGAATTCCTATTGGACTTATTGCATTCAAGAATAAGTTTGTCAAATAATTTATTGAAACATGGCTTTGTCAAATAATTTGTACAAATAAGTTTGTGCATCTTAGTTACAATGTACGCACATGATACATAACTTGTACAAATAATTGACCACTCAATGTACATGCATTTATACATTGATCAGTCTTGAACATTAAAAGTATTTTTCGCGGTGTATGTTCGGAATACTGATTTGATAACAAGTATTTTTAACTATATTGATATGTTTTTGTTAGAGAGGTTTAAACTAATTTTGAAGTTCTTAAGCTTAAATTTCTATTATGTTAATATATGGCATTACTAATAATTTTAAAATTTTATAAACTGTTGGAAAAAATAGATTTTATTAAATTATTTAATATTTATTTCTTTCCATTTATTATATGTTATATATTTTAGTGTAATTGGATTGACTAGTTGACCAATGGGATCATAGTATCTCATTAAACAAGTTAGGAGGGTGCGGAGTGCACGCTTGTTTAAGTATATTATGATTCATTGTATCGGAGATTCATCGGTGGATTAGAGATGAGACAATGGGGGTCAAAGTGGCAACGTCCCCTTTGCCGGGTCCAGGGGCGGCGCCCCTGGCGGGGTCTAAGGGGCAGCGCCCCTGGCTGGGGTTGAGCTAATGACTTAACTTTTTAAAATATCAAAATTCCCGGTTTTTGGACACTTGCTATAGAACCAAGTATTGGACCGAACCATTGTCTAAGGGTCAAACCATGGCTAAGGGCCGAAATGTTTCTAGAGTCTTCCTAAGGTGTCCATTTGATTTTGGAGCCAAAATTTGAATCAAATGGGTGTATGTTGGCCGAAATGGTGCATGTCTCTTCCAAAGGACATGGTGTCTTCTCCTAAGGGTGTGAATAACACTATAAATTGGTCATAGGGGGGGTCCTAAATCTTGATCCAAAACATTCACAATCCTTCTCTCAAGTTCTAGTTCAGTATTCTGATTTTATCCGATTGAAAGTTTGGGTGCCTCCAAATAGTTTCAATCTGAAAGTGTCGTCACGACTTCAGAATAATCCAAGCATACAAATTCGAGTTCATCCACCATATCCATTCGAAATTTTCCTACAAAGATTGAAACTATTCCCTGAAGATGACGAACGGAGAATCTGCTAGAGACATGACTAGCAAATTTGCTAAGTTAGATAAGTTCGAAGGTAGTGACTTTCGAAGATGGCAAAAGAAGATGCACTTCCTTTTGACGACCCTAAAGGTGGTGTATGTGCTAAGTACTCCCATGCCAGAACTACTCGACAATGAAACAGTGGAACAAACCAGGCGCCGCTGCAAATGGGAGAATGATGACTACATTTGTCGTGGTCACATCCTCAATGGTATGTCTGATTCCCTATTTGATATATATCAGAATGTCGAGTCTGCAAAAGAATTGTGGGATTCCCTTGAATCCAAATACATGGCCGAAGATGCTTCAAGTAAGAAGTTTCTTGTTAGTAATTTTAATAATTACAAGATGGTTGATACTAGACCGGTCATGGAACAGTATAATGAACTGTTAAGGATTCTGGGACAGTTTGCTCAACATAACATGAAGATGGATGAATCCATCTCGGTTTCTAGTGTTATTGACAAACTGCCACCATCATGGAAAGATTTCAAACATACCCTAAAGCACAATAAGGAAGAGATGTCTCTTGTTCAACTTGGAAGTCACTTCAGGATTGAAGAGTCTTTAAGGGCTCAAGAAGTGGACAATAACCCTAAGGGTAAGAACCAAGTTGGTCACTCTTCTGTAAACATGGTTGAAGAGGGTCGATTTTCAAACTCGAACAAGGGGAACAAACGCAAGTTTAAAGGGGATGACAACAAGTCTTTCAACAAAAAGCCAAAGGTGGCATGTTGGAAGTGTGGCAAACCCGGTCATTTCAAGAAGGATTGTCGGGTTGGAAAAGGCAAGCATAATGCTGGTCCAAGAGGATCTAAGGATCCTGAAAAACAACAAGGTCAGATTTTAATACAAAATAATAATTCGGGTCAGAATTATGTATCTGTAATATCTGAGGCATTTTATGTGCAGGATGATCATGTTGCATGGTGGATTGATTCAGGAGCAACAACTCATGTGTGCAAAGATCTTCGTTGGTTCAAAGACTTTCAACCAATTGAAGATGGATCTGTCTTAAAGATGGGAAATGTTGCAACTGAACCAATCAAGGGACTAGGAAATGTCAAGCTTGTCTTTACTTCAGGAAAATGTCTGTCATTAAACAATGTATTGTATGTTCCCGGGATTCGAAAGAATCTCTTATCGGGTGTTGTTTTGAACAATTGTGGTTATAAACAAGTTTATGAAAGTGACAAATATATTTTGTCAAAACATGGTTCTTTTGTAGGATTTGGTTATTTAAGTAATGGTATGTTTATGTTGAATGTTAAGGTTTCATTTGATAATGAATATGCTTGCATGACTTCTATTAGTACTAGTAATAATGTGAATAAATCAGATTTATGGCATGCTAGACTAGGACATGTTCATTATAAAAGAATGAAAGATATGTCTAAAATGAGTCTTATACCTGCTATTGATATAAACAATGAGAAATGTAAAACTTGCATGTTAACTAAGATAACTAGAAAACCTTTCAAGGATGTAAATAGAGTTTCCAATGTATTGGAACTAATACATAGCGATTTATGTGACTTTCATGCTACTCCTTCATTAGGAAATAAAAAGTATGTTATTACTTTTATTGATGATGCTTCTAGATATTGCTATGTTTATTTGTTGCATGCTAAGGATGAAGCTCTTGATAAATTTAAAATTTATAAAAAGGAAGTTGAGCTACATCAAAGTAAATTGATTAAAAATTTACGGACTGATAGAGGAGGTGAGTATTATGATCCAGTATATTTTCAATCTACTGGTATAATACATCAAACTACAGCTCCTTATACACCACAACAAAATGGTGTGTCTGAAAGGAAGAATAGGACTTTGAAAGAGATGGTTAATTCCATGTTATCCTATTCAGGTTTAAGTGAAGGATTTTGGGGTGAGGCTATGTTAACAGCCTGTTATTTATTGAATAGAATTCCTAATAAAAGGAATAAGATTACCCCATATGAATTGTGGTATAAAAAGCCACCAAAATTAAGTTTTCTGAGAGTTTGGGGATGTAGAGCAATTGTAAGGCTCACTGAACCCAAAAGAAGAAACTTGGGTGAAAGAGGTATAGATTGTATCTTCATTGGGTATGCTGAGCATTCATATTCATATAGGTTCTATGTATTAGAATCTAATGACTATGTGTCTGTTAACACAGTTATAGAATCAAGAGATGCTACCTTTGATGAAGATAGCTTTACATCTATACCTAGACCAAAAGATATGATTCGGAATTCTTTAAGTTCAGATACTTCTGGTGGTACTGTTTTTGTACCTGGACCGACTGAACCAAGGAGAAGTACTAGAACTAGAAAAGCCAAATCTTTTGGATCTGATTTTCAACTTTATTTAGTTGAAGGGTCAAGGGATGTTGTTGCATATCAGTATCAATACTGTTTTATGATTGAAGAAGATCCAAGAACATTTAGTGAAGCTATGACTTCAAGAGATGTTGCATTCTGGAAAGAAGCTATCCAGGATGAAATGGATTCAATCATGAATAATAATACATGGGAATTGACTGATCTACCTCCTGGCTGTAAAGCTTTGGGAAACAGATGGATTTTCAAAAGGAAAATCAAAGTGGATGGTAGCATAGATAAGTATAAAGCAAGATTGGTTATCCAAGGCTTCAGACAGAAGGAAGGGATTGATTACTTTGATACTTATGCTCCTGTTGCTAGGACCTCCACTATTAGGTTATTAATAGCACTTGCAGCTATTCATAATCTTGTAATTCATCAAATGGATGTGAAAACTGCATTCTTGAATGGTGATTTGGATGAGGAGATATATATGAAACAACCGGAAGGGTTTGTTATGTCTGGAAATGAAAATAAGGTGTGCAAGTTGAAGAAATCATTGTATGGTCTTAAACAAGCACCAAAACAATGGCATAAAAAATTTGATGATGTGGTATTGTCTAATGGTTTTCTTCTTAACCAAGCAGACAAGTGTGTCTATAGCAAATTTGATGCTTCTGGTAAAGGAGTTATCATTTGTCTATATGTAGATGACATGTTGATTTTTGGTACTGACCAAAATCAAGTTGATAAAACCAAGAAATTTCTGTCATCTAATTTTGACATGAAGGATTTGGGGGAGGCTGAGGTGATTCTTGGTATAAAGATCATACGAAAGAACAATGGTATTTCAATCTCTCAATCTCATTATATTGAGAAGATTCTGAATAAATTTAATTTTAAAGATTGTTCTCCAGTTAGCACTCCCATAGATCCTTGTCTTAAGCTTCTACCTAATAAAGGTGTGGCGGTATCTCAACTTGAATACTCAAGGGCTATTGGTTGTCTTATGTATGCCATGATTAGCACTAGGCCAGATATTGCTTATGCTGTTGGAAAACTTAGTAGATATACTAGCAATCCAAGTTCACATCATTGGCAAGCATTAAATTGAGTATTCAAGTACTTGAAAGGAACCATGGATTATGGTTTGACTTATACTGGATTTCCTTCTGTTCTTGAAGGATATTCAGATGCAAGTTGGATTTCAAATGTGGAAGATCATTCTTCTACAAGTGGATGGGTATTCCTTCTTGGGGGAGGTGCCATCTCTTGGGCATCTAAGAAACAAAGTTGCATTACTCACTCAACAATGGAGTCTGAGTTTGTTGCATTAGCATCAGCTGGTAAAGAAGCTGAATGGCTAAGAAATCTGATTTATGAAATTCCATTGTGGCCTAAACCGATATCTTCTATATCTATCAGATGTGATAGTGAATCTGCCTTGGCTAATGCATATAGGCAAGTATACAAAGGCAAGTCTAGACACTTAGGTGTTAGACACAGCATGATTCGTGAACTCATCATGCATGGTGTTATATCAGTGGAGTTTATAAAAACTCAACACAATTTAGCCGATCATTTAACCAAAGGGTTAAGAAGGGATCTTGTGCACAAATCGGCAGTGGGGATAGGATTAAAGTCCATTTGAAATCTCTTATGTTGAGATACTCAATTCCCACCTAATATGACATTAGGTGTTGAATTCAATGTGGAAAGCTTGACATCTAGAGATTGGAACACATTGGTTATATTATCCCAAGGTATGTGTTCAGGCCTGTAAGTAAAGGAGGTTGAAGTTTAACTTCTTAATAGTTCTTTTGAAAAATTGCATATGCAGGTGCAAGAGTAAAAGAGCTACCTATGTAAACATGAAGTTTAGCCGCTTCAAGAAGCTAGGACTTGGCTTTGATATGTTTATGAAGGATTAGGACACAAGGCTAGTAAAAGATAGTGTCAAGAAAGGACATTTGAGAATGTTGACTTATGTGTATGTTATCTTCATGTATTCACAATGAATAGCAAATGTTCAATCCATAGTGACACCTTGATATTCGAATATTTGAAATGTGTAATATACTAAGATGAAATTCAATCGTCATGATATTTCATTTATGCATAAGTTTGTTGTGTTGTTTGATTGTGATCTTATGTTTAGTTAATCAAGGATTACACTAAAATGGGGGAGGATTGTTATATATTTTAGTGTAATTGGATTGACTAGTTGACCAATGGGATCATAGTATCTCATTAAACAAGTTAGGGGGGGTGCGGAGTGCACGCTTGTTTAAGTATATTATGATTCATTGTATCAGAGATTCATCGGTGGATTAGAGATGAGACAATGGGGGTCAAAGGGGCAACGTCCCCTTTGCCGGGTCCAGGGGTGGCGCCCCTGGCTGGGGTTGAGCTAATGACTTAACTTTTTAAAACATCAAAATTCCCGGTTTTTGGACACTTGCTATAGAACCAAGTATTGGACCGAACCATTGTCTAAGGGTCAAACCATGGCTAAGGGCCGAAATGTTTCTAGAGTCTTCCTAAGGTGTCCATTTGATTTTGGAGCCAAAATTTGAATCAAATGGGTGTATGTTGGCCGAAATGGTGCATGTCTCTTCCAAAGGACATGGTGTCTTCTCCTAAGGGTGTGAATAACACTATAAATTGGTCATAGGGGGGTCCTAAATCTTGATCCAAAACATTCACAATCCTTCTCTCAAGTTCTAGTTCAGTATTCTGATTTTATCCGATTGAAAGTTTGGGTGCCTCCAAATAGTTTCAATCTGAAAGTGTCGTCACGACTTCAGAATAATCCAAGCATACAAATTCGAGTTCATCCACCATATCCATTCGAAATTTTCCTACATTATAATACTATATTATTTCAATACCTATTGGTATATCTATTTAATTTTATTTATTATAGGAAAAACAATTAAAGTAGTACTATTATAACCAAATAGTTATTTATTTATTTTTTAAATTTTACCCCGTTTATGAACGCTTATTTTAATCTAAAAATAAATAAGCTTAAATTTTTAGAATTTTAGTCCAAATTAGCACTATTTATTTTACCGATCTGACGCTACATCTATTAGGATTCGAAGTCTCGAGTCTCCACTAAAAAAACAATGATTTTTATCACTAAACCACTAAAATCATATTATTTTTTAAATACTTAGTATTTACTTATTGCACTAAGGTATAGATAATTGTATTAAACATCTTAGATTTATTTATAGTTCCAAACATTGCGTCAAATTTGTATTGATATATGATATCATATATATTTAATTTACTATGAAATAATTAATTAAAAATAAAATACTTATCTTTTTTAATAGGGTTTTAAGTACCAACTTGTTAACTGAACTTTGCGTGTTAAAACAATTTTTTAACTAAATTTTTGTTTTGAATAAATTGTTAACTGACTTTATATACTGTTATAATGTGTTAACTTCGTCAAATTTATTGTGAAAATTGTATTTTATTTATTATTTTACTTTGTTCTTTTGTGCAAATTACTACCTACACTTTTGATAAAAATATGCAATTAGCTAGTTGAATTTTGTGAAAACGTGTATTCTGCTAGTTGAACTTTAAAGAAAGTTGTAGTTTGGTAGTTGACACGTCTCATACACATGCATGTTTCCCCTCACCATTTAACAGTAAATTAAACGGAACTAGCAAATTGTAAATTTTTGTAAAGGCAAGTAATAATTTATTTTAAACAAAAGTTGAGCTAGTAAATTATCCAGGACTTCAAAATTCAGCTAACAAATTAGTAATTAAACTTATATATTAAAATAAAATCAAAACAATTATACAAAAAAAATCTAATTAATAACTAGTATTCATTGTAACTTAGAACTTATTACTTTTATTTTTATGCAATGAGTTATATATATATATAATGCTTCCTACCCAATTATACAATATGTAATAATAATTATAATTATAAAACTGCGTGTTATATATATAACGTGGGGTTGCAACTCTACTCATTTATAAATTTTGTAATAATTAAATATATTTGAAAAATATCTAATTGACAATTCAATTAGAGGATGTGCATCTGTTTTAACCTTTTATTGTTAAATTTTCAATGTTGATTTTGGTAACTTCAATCCATTTTTGTTCATCCGTGGATAGAAAAATGAGCAACTCATGCAAAAGTTGTTATTTGAAGCGAGTTTCTAAAGTTGTTATTAAAAAAAATAGTAATAGCTTGACTCGAAATTGATCAACTCATGCAAAAGTAATCAGAGTGAAAATTGAAAAATTAATGGGGTGAGAGAGGCTCGAACTCTCGACCTCAGGATTACTCAGAAGCTATGAGACCTACGCGCTAGCCAACTGCGCCACCACCCCTTTGATATTTAAAGGTTGTTCTTTTTTAATTCCAATACAATGTCAGCAGCCATGCAACCTTTGAGAACGTAATTAGATGGTTGAACGAGCTAAGGAATTAGGGGTGAGCTCAACATTGGCGGGATGGACACATTTTTTTTTTTTTTTAAAGTATTGAATCCGAAATTCTGGAACTTATGCTTGGAGGTTCATGACCGAGTTTATTATCAAAAAGTCGTTCGAGTAGGTTTTGCTTAACTCGAGTCACTTCTGAACCGACTATTTCTCTATTAAAAAAAATCATTCAAATATTTTAAATACATAATATCATACTAAATATCTAATACAAAACATAATAAAAACACCATATCAATTATCCAATACAAAGAAGTCCCAATTTCAAACGCAACTGTAAACACAAAATAAACTAATTTTAAAAACACAATAAATTGTGACTCCAACCTATACTCATGATGTGTCAGTTTATTCGATATTTTAAGCAAAAGAACTGGGCCTAAGCCCGAACCCAAATTTATGATAAAAAGCTTGCCAATTTAACTCAGTATTAAATTTCGGATGGATGGTCTCAAGACAGATTTTTAGGTTCATCAATTTATGCAGGAACCACAAAAATATCTAACACTATTGTCGGGAACAAATCCGATCACGACACCACACCCCGATCTCTTAAGCAACAATTTCTATGTAGTAAGTAGCCTGCGTTAACTACATGTTAATTATAATTTAGAATATGATGTCTTGTTTAAGTATGACAGACTTATCAACATACAATCTTAGTCAAGGCCATATATCTCAAAGAAACTTGAATTGAGTAGGTAATTTTCCAGTAAAATTTTATTTTATTTTCACACTGATTATGGTTGATCTCTCTAAATATTCACAGGTTGGACAAGTAGTGAATTAAGTCCTAATTAAAGGCAAGAATTAACTCTATGCCGTCATTTCTTATATAAATATACGTAATTCTTTTGTGGTATAAACCGTATAATAATAAGTCAAATTTTCCTTAATTAAAATATTTTAATGTATTAAAAAACGAATAAATAATATCTTTATGTATTTTTTACTTAATATTTCATATAAACAATTATAATTGAATTATTTATGTTTCTGTCTAGCTTGTTGCACCTTTCTATTATGGGCATCCGTTTCTTTTCCCAAACATATTAGTCGGTCCAACTTGTCGTAGCCCATGCCATATATTTTTCCAATAGGGATATGATATGCCTTCAAATGGGGTTCATTTCAAATGCTAGAACAGCGGAGCTGTACGGATGGGAATTAAATTAAAATTTTATTTTAGTAGCGGTAAAAATAATTTAATTTAATAAAACTTTTAATGTGCATGATTATAAAATTCTAAAAGGCTAAACCAAAAACATTTGTTAATTTAAAATTGTACAACGCATAAAGTTGAAGGAAAACTATTACTTCTATGAAGTACGGAGATGATAAATTCAAAAGTTGCGGAAGTTGATAAAGAATTGTTCTAAATATTTTTATTTTTTATTATGAGGACAGTAAAAACTACAGTTTACTTAAGATAATTTTACTCTCTATCATTATTGAATTTTTCACCGAAATATACTTAATTAATAATTAATTACGGAAATGTCATCGGTTTAAGAAAAAATGATTGTATACCTACCTGTGACTCTCATTCGCGGGTGAAACTGCCGTTACCAACTACTGTTTCACCTGCAACTCCCAGTCGCAGGTGGACTTCCGCATAAATTTGCTTCAAATTGTTCTGATGGAGGGGTGTTTTCAAATCAAAATCTCTGATGGAGAGGTTGTTTTTAATGACCCGGACAAAATGAATAGACAACTATGTGAGTCTTGTTTAAAGGGACTCGCGTTCTGCAAGGAAAAGAGAAAATACATAAATTTATTAAGCAAAAAAATTATTAAAGGACCCACGTTCTGCAAGATGAATGGACAACTATGTGTTTATTAACACATCCTCACTTGTCATAAGCAAGGAAAAGACAGAAATTTATGTTAAAGGGTTAATCTTGAAAAAAAAAACGTTTTCCAAAACTGAACCTTTTCTAAAATGGACAAATTTTGAAATTTGTGGAGTGCAAAACTGAACATTTTCTTATGTTCTGCCTTTATTGTAGATGAGACTCACGTTCTCTCCCTCTCAAATCTATGTGGAAGTCCACCCTCGAATGGGAATCACGGGTGGACCGGTAGCTAGTAATGATAGTTCCACCCGCGAATGAAAGTTGCGGGTAGGTATACATTCATATTTTTTTAAACTAAGGACATTTTTATAATTAATTATTAATTAAGGTATATTTAGGTGCAAAGTTCATCATTATACAGTTGGTGCTGAAGAATGAAGAAGAGTAATTGCCTCACTGGTTTTAGCTAAGCAAGTAGCTTCTCCGACCAAATTGAATCAAATTCAAAAGTCTTTAGGGAAAAATCAAGAAGAGATGAACAAGGGTTGGGCATGAATCGGTTCGGCCTCGAACCAGTTCAAAACTGTACCTTTACCACATTTTAGATAAGGTATAGTTCAACCCCTTCAAGAGAACCGCTCCAGATTTTGGTTGATTTACCGAACCTTATATGAACCAGTTCATAACTGGTTTGGCTGAACCACTTTATAAGAAGAAAAAAAACATGTATACGATCTACCATAGACAAATGAAAGATCAAGCAAAAATAGTTACGAAATAAAAACATTTCGATAAGAGGTTTGCACTGATACCATAGTTTATTAGCAACAACAATTAACTAAAAAAACAAAAACAAGTAACACTGATAAAATCACCTACGCTGTGAGCACCACGGTTCCACCAGCCTCCTTAATCTCCTTCTCCGCGTTCTTTGATATTAGTTCGCCTTTACCACAAACGACAAATGGAAGAACTTTTTTTTTTTTTTTTTGCCCAACAAATGGAAGAACTAGAGTTGTCGATTGTCGATGCTTTGCTACTGCCTTGGCTCAGTGTTGCCTTGGCTCAGTGTTGTTGTTGCCTGGCTCACCTTTGCTGTTGTTGGTCGTCTCGCCTGCTGCTGTCGTTTTGCTTTCCTCGTTTCGTCGTCTGATTCTCCGATTGATGGTGAAGTCGGTCTCTCTCTATGTGTCTCTCTCTGATCTATATGTCTCTCCCTGGTTTTTATTGAGTGTCTTGATTGAGATGTATGATAATTAGGGTCAAAAAACCAATTCAAAAAGTGATTCGATTTACTAGATGTGAACCAATATTTTGTGGTTCATCAGAAATGCTCTATATTTTTACTAAAAAACTGTTTGTTTGGTGAACCAGTTCAAAATCGGTACGGATCACAAAATGTATAGTTCGGTTCAGCCGAACTAGGGTCAAAACAGGCTCAAAAAGTTATTCGATTTACTAGATGTTAACCGGATTTTTGGGGTTCATCAGAATCACTCCATATTTTTACTAAAAAACCTTTATTTTATGAACCAATTCGAAATCGATACGGTTTACAAAAGGTATGGTTCGGTTCGACCGAACTGGATTTTTTATCCGGCCCTAATATGAACAACAAAAGTTTGCCAGGTTCGATGAATCTTTGATTCAAGTTTTTTTTTTCTTTCTTTCGTTTTTTTTACAAAGTTCGATGAACCTAACCAACAAAACAGATTATGCTTTAACTTTTAATTAAAACGAAAACTAAGTACAAATCTGGTTAGATACAATAGTTCATAAATTGAATCGATAATAACAATTAATTGTTGTTTACTTACAATAATTAAATTCCTCCTCATATTAATCTATAAAAAAAAATTGTTTCTTGATGTTGTTTTATAAATGTTGACCATGAATATTCTTTTATTTTTTAGGATTAGAATATGAAACCTCTAATTAAGGGACGAAATGTTGAACCACTACATTATCTCTCTCTATCTATATTAATTTGACTAATTATCCTATAAATTAATTTGATTGGTCCATGTAAAAAAAAAGAGTTATATTCATGACATTATTCTCTCACATCCACATGGACACTCTAAAATTAATCATAAACTCCACATTCAATTTCAAAAGATATTACATTTATAAGTATGTCAAATTAAATTTTAACTTCAAAAAATAGTAAATTGCAAGTTTTGCACTTAACAATTTACTATGGAAAATTACACAAAAATTAAGAGTGAAATAAGTAAATAAGAATGAAAACACAACATTTTTTTCAAAAACAAATTGTAAAACAATGTGAAATAAATAAATGATAAACAAGACTTATGATATATAAATTATATTTAATATATATTTAAGCCTAATTTATAATTATAGTTTAGCTTAAAAAAAGAATTAGGTGTTGAAAGTACATAATATTTATAATGGAAAAATGATAAACAATAATAACTAACTTAATTAAAAACTGAACTAAATAGATAGTAAATGTATATATTTTTTTTGCCAAGAATTAAAATATATAACTATTTATTTGATTTCTAAATTTAAAACAAAAAATAAAAACAAAATTTTAAACAAAAGTTCTAAATGTGTACACAATCATGTTTGTTGAGAAAAGTTTTTCAAAAGAAAATTATAATACAATTTTTTAATTAAGTATATAAATACACATGTTAGATTTTCATTTATGTATTTATAATTAAATTAGAATGATACTTTTAATAAAATGATGTAAAATAATTATTTAATATTTCTATTTAGCAATTATTATTATATTTTAAGTAAATTTTATATATAAAAAATATATAAAACTAATAGTATTCTAAATAGTGTATATGCACATATAATTTATTAAGTTATGTTTGTGTATATATTTTTCATATAATATTAACTAAGAAAATAAATAAATATAAAATAATAAACAATTAACTATTACTAAACAAAATGTTTATAAATAACTTTTTTATAGTGCTATTACTAAATGAATTTAACATATATGTAATGAATATACTATAAATAATAAACTTTATACAAAAAAATAACTTGAATAATATTATATTAATAACAAAAACAAAAATATTTTTATTGTGTAAGTGGAGTTAATCATATCAATATAATAATATAATTAAAAAGTAATTTGATTTGATTTATTATTGTTAATTAATATAATAATTTAAATTTTATATTAAATTATATTTATATAATGATAACTCAAATATATTTTTATATTATGTGCAAAGTGCAAGTTAATTCTCTACTATTACTAGGGTTGGGCATAATAAACCTGTTCGGCCGAAAATGGTAAACCTGTTTGGCAAAAAACAAAAAATGGAACGGTTCAGAAGAGATACAAAAAACCGGTTCGCAAATGGTAAACCGTACCACTTCTTGTACCGATTTTAATATTATATTATATTTAATTTTTAAAATATATACTCTAAACCATTAGACCAAAGTGGGTTCGGTGATGATTTACAATCTACATTAGTATAATGGATTATGGTTTATAGATTATGGATTATGATTTATGGATTATGGTTTATGAAATATAGATTATGGTTTATGAATTAGGATTATGGTTTATGGATTATGGATTATGGTTTATAGATCATAATACATAATAAATAATCCATAAACCATAATAATATTATGTATTATTATAGTTTCTTTTTTAAATATATATAAAGTGCTACGGTAATTTTGTCAAAATCTGGAGCGGCCACAAACTGGAGCGGTAAACTGTATCTCTTTAAAATGTAGTAAATGTACGGTTTATGAACCGGTTTGACTCCGAACCGGTTCATGCCCACCCCTAACTATTACAGTGATTGTGTTAAACTCTCTTTGATTGGCATTTGTCGTGTTCAAATACTTCCTAGTGGGAGTTCAAATTTGGTTTGTTTAGTTCGACCATCAGTTACGTTGTTAATTATGAAAGGTAATCTCGCTCAAATTAATTAAAAATCTACTTAATTATAATAATTTATTACAAATTGAATCAATAATATCAATTAATTGAATAATTATTTTGTCTCTCACTAACCATTAACATTTTTTCCCATGATTTTTTTTTCCCTTTATCTTTCTCTAATCTTATTCTCTACACTTTTCAAGTTAGACAATTTTCGCAAAGCCACGGGCAAATTAATCGACAGTTAATTGTTGTTATTAATCTAATTTGCAATGAATTGTTCTAATTAAATAGATTTGATATTAATTGTCATAATTAATCGAGATTAGATTACTTTTCGGAACTCGACGATGTCATTGGTTTTCCTTAAGCACCTTACTTTATCGGCGATTTTGAAAAAAATTTAACTTCCCTCATGAAGGGGTTAAATACGACAACCGAATTAAATATCAAAGAATAAACACAAAAATGAAAGAATTTTGCAAATCGATCGTCAATAAGAAGAGCATAGAAGAAGACTTAAGACAAAGCAATAGAAAATCATGAAAACTATCATAAGGGTCTACTTTATAAGTTAAGAATAATCCCAAATTAATTAACGGCCGTCATTAATCTAATTGCAATGTTACTTTAATTATTTATATATAATCAATTATTTGCGTGATTACATGGGAGAAACTTAAACCTAGATTCATCTAAGAAATATAGAATTGTGTGAGATGGTTGCACTATGTAAATCACGAATTGATTCGTAAATATAGAATTAATCAATTCGTGATTTACATAGTGCACAAATAAAAGGAGCACTTGCATGCTTATATACTTATGAATCATTACTCTTCACATACTTACTCCACACCTGGAATAATTCTCAGTTGTAATGAAGTTAGCCTTTAAGGAGTACAAGTGTTGGTCATGAGTAATCTTCTTTCGACTCTCA
The DNA here is from genome assembly GCA_946814005.1 of Chamaenerion angustifolium. Classification (NCBI taxonomy): domain Eukaryota; kingdom Viridiplantae; phylum Streptophyta; class Magnoliopsida; order Myrtales; family Onagraceae; genus Chamaenerion; species Chamaenerion angustifolium. The sequence continues at coordinate 35,215,954 of OX328266.1, read as the reverse complement.
ATCCTAAATTTTTTATTTAATGGATAAATCGTTACGGATGTTGAGATGGTTGAAAATATAAGTTGGAAAGGAGGTAAAAGGAATGTTCCAAACCTTCACGGATCATTTTAAGATTATATATTAGTTATTTGACTCACCAGAAAAGACGAAGAAAGATATACGCAACCCATCTATGATGTAAGAAGTTGTTAGTGGTGGTTAATTAATTTAAACTATTTATTTATTCCTTACTCTATACATACATACATACATATATACATATGTGATTGTAATTATATATATATATATATTCCATTATTGGCAATGATGATGATTAGAGTAATGATGATGATTAGAGTGTCCCTTCAACGTACGAAACATGTGAGAGGCAGCATTTGTAGGAGTGGATAATACAATTATCTATATATCTAATTTATATTCCTTTCACCTACAATGTGCATATTGTAGTATATAAATGAGTTTAGCCGAACACAATATAAAAATTATAATAGATTGAATGGGAAAATGTATTATTCTAAATTTAATTAATCATCATAGAGTTAGACTCTAAATTAACTATTCTGTTGAAAATGGATAACAAAAATTGATTCAATATTATTTATTAGTTCACATAGATTATATCATTCAAAGGTAAAAGTTACACAACTAAAACTGAGTAGAAGACTCACAAATTGTAAATTCAAATTGGGTTACAAATTCTTCAAAAAGTTAATTATATAACTGCCGGTTATATTTATCAATTGTGGTATGTTTGTGTTTTGACTTTTGAAAGAGATTTAAGATCTATCATTGCAACACGATTAATGATGTTACAATTAGTGACACGACATGGTTAGAGCCAACAAGTATGAATCTTCAATCATATTATTTTATAAAAATATATTTTTACGATAACACATATATACTAGACGACATTCTTGTTATGACTAGGGTTGACGACGGTGCATGAAGTAATAAGGATAAATTACCGAAATATCTACATACTTCCTCACTTGTTCAAATTTAGTCAAAAATTAATATAACTGCGAATACATGTACTGAAGACGACGAAGCTTGAATTTAAAATTACTAACTTTAAAATAATAATAATAAGAAACATATGTTGAATCGATAATAATAATTGCACCCAAACAATAATATCGCATTAAAAAAATAATTAGTTAGTTATTTTTAGGTATTTGGTCAAAAAAGAAGTTATTTTTAGGTAATTACATGTGTTTTGATGCAGCAAAATTATATACATGCTTATGTAATAGGTAAATAATATTATAATATTGTCGGACAATCATTATCTGTTCAAATGGTTGTTCATTTCTGCCAATTCAAATGATTGGTTTAGTAGCACGATTATCCCACTCCTCATAATACAAATATCTTCATAATTAGCATTGACATTACCTAATCAAATTACATATATATAAATAGTCAATCATTTTCTGGTTATCATATATATGCGCAGTTCATGGATCTTTTGGATTCTAAAATGGTTTTCTCAACTTCCCTAACGCTTAACTCCTATCAAATAGTCAAGTGATAATCGGTTTGTATTTTTTATGGAATCAGATTTAAATTCTACTTAAAGCACCACATTAAAATATAAATGTAATATTAATGCTCTAGATTTGATATGATGTGTGTGTTAAAATAGTTTAAGAGTATATTGAATGTCTTTACTTACAAGTTTGGACTTATGAGACAGTTAGTTAAATTGTATGTTTTAAGTTTCACATAGTATCAGAGCACACAAGTTCAAATCCTGATAATTTTTTCACTCATAAGTCCAGACTTATGAGACAGTTAATTAAGGCGTACGTGTTAAGTTTTACGGTGTGAAAGTATAGATATGGAGTCATGTTCAATGTAACTTTTCATAAAATATAAAATACTTTGAGATAACTTGACCGAATGAATAACTAAATCAACCTTCTTACATATATATTCCAAGTAGCTACCATGAATCTTCATTAGGTCTTTTAATTGTGCCTAAATCAACGGCTACCATTTAACATTATATATATATATATGACCAGGTAAAATGTACAAGCTTCAAATATATAGCATATTGTTATATTGATTTACTCTATCCGAACTCGTGTTAGATCGAAAAAATAAATAAAAAAGACATTCTCTTTATAAAATAAATAAATGAAAGGATGAGAATTTGGCACCTGAAAATTAAAAATAAAAATAGACAAAACATGTGAGGTGCAAATGGAAGTAAAAGAGGAACATTTAAAAAAAAAGGTGGCGCCGTTTTCTTCTGCGATATATTCTCCACTTGTCACGTCTCAACCCACGTTGCATTCTTCTTATTCACTTGTTTTCCTGCATATTAATTAGTGGAAATGAAATTAAAAAGAAATAAATGTTATGAATTCTTTATTATTATTATTTTATAGAGGATCATATAATAATCGGTTGTATCATGTATGTCCTTTTATTGGTGGGACCTACCATAACCGTTACCGTTAATGGCGTTGGCTTTTTTTTTTCTTTGGTCTAAAGCGTTGGCTTTTGGAAACGAATTAAATTACACAAAACGAAAGACGGCGTACAAAATTTTGTTAGAACTAGTACATGATACTAATAAAACTAAATAAATATATGTATACATATTAAAATAGGGAAATTCTATTTGCGAATACTTTATACAAATCATTTTTATTGAAAGACTAAAATGTTATAATATCTTTATTAATTTTAAGAAAATTAATTATCAATAATATATTTTTTTAGTTACTAAATTGATCTCATATTATCAAAATCAAAATGGTAACTAATTTATGCTTCTAGTAAATTTTGAACCCTAGAACTCTTACACACTATATAAAAGTTTTACCACTACACAACTATTTATTTTTACGTACTTTAAATATAGTTATTGAAGGAACTCTCATATTACTTTATTAAACATCTTATGTTTATTTATTGACACTCTTTAGTAATTAACATTTGTTCAACGCCATTTATTTAATTATAATTATAATTTAATTATGTATCTACTGATTAATTTTTTGAAAGGGTTGAAAAATAAGTAATATTCTAAATTTAGTATTTATAGATTATGAGAATACTCATTTTGACCAAACTTTATGGTTGATGAGAAAATTGAACTTAACATCATATGTGTCTTAGCGTTCTAACTTAATTATCTATATAATATAGTCTTCGTGATTTTTTTAAAGATGGTTGAAACCGTATTTTCAAAATGTGTATTCTGATAGTCTATAAATACTAGATTTATAAAATTACTTATTTTTCAACCATTTAAAAATATTAATAAGTAGATACATAGTTAAATAACGTTGAACAAATGTTAATTGGTAAAGAAGAATAATAAATAGACAATAGATGTTTAATACAATAATATGAGAGTTGTTTCAATAACTAAATTTGAAGTATGTAAAAAAACAATTGGAATTAGTAGTGTAATGGTAAAACTTTTAGTTAGTATATAAGAAGTATAGGATTCAAAACCTGCTAGAAACATGATTTTTTTTCACAATTTTGATAATATGAGGTCGATTTAGTAACTATGAAAATATGTGATCGATTTGATAGTTAATTTCCTTAAAATTAGTAAGGGCAAATATGTAAAAAGCTATTATGACATTTTAGTCTTTCAACGTAATTGGTTTGTATAAAGTAGTTGATGGTCTGCAAATAAAATTTATCATTAAAATACTCTCATAATAAAAGAAATGAGATAAATAGATGGGTGATAAACACTAAAATAATATAATATTAATTTTTAGCACGTCTTAAAGTTTGAGAATGACTAGTTGTATTAGGGTTGACAATTTCATAAGAAACACGATACAGACACACACGCGAAAAAAATCATGTTCGTGGAAGCATATGACAGAACGATAACACGATAACACAAACACGATAACATGAAAAATATTTTCGTGCCGCGTTTGTGTTTAGGTATCAAAACACGACACACGATAAAATTGGACTTGAAAGTCTATTTTTTTGAATACTTTTTAAAAAAACATCTTTTAATAGTTTTTAAAAGTCTATTTAGAAATTTAATGTTTAAAGCTTGTTAATTTTATATTAAAGACTCGTCAAATATGATGTTTGAATTGTTAATTCTTAGTATGAACAATTCGTTATTTTGATATTTTCTTATAACTCTCACATGTAAAGATATATCTGACTAACTTAAGACAACACGATATGAACATGCACAAAATATTGTGTGTCGTGTTCGTGTTAAGGAACATGACATGATAAGTTTATCGCGCGCGCTTGTGTTTGGTAAGTTTCACAGAATAAACGTATTGATACGCACGATATCACACACGTACACACGATTTGTCACCCTTAAGTTGTATAACATGACATAATAAATAGACCTCGGGTCAATGTAAGAGTCAATTAAATTTAATAATAACTAAATCGTTTCTCTCCCGCGATAAACAGGTGCGATAGTGAGAGAGGTGTCGCCGCCCGTCGGAGGTTGTCCGTGTGGAGGCAAGTCGTCGGCCGATAAGGGTGGTATCGGGAGTCCTCTGGGCAGAACAACGGAGACAGTGCGCCGGAAAGGGAGACCCAGCCTAACCCCCAATACCTAGCCATATCGTGACCTAGCTGATTCCTTCAATCCAAAGCCGTTATGGGTGCAATCGAACCCGTGAGGTGGCCGAGAGAGCTCCAGTATAACTAACCTAGCTAGCAAAGGCGCCAATCAGCCGAGCCCTGCCTAGTTCCCAAAGGCACGATTGGGAAGTGAAACAGTAAGTATAGCTTAAATTAGGTAACCGGAACTTTCTTGTGCAGGAATTGATCGGCAATGGAGTATAGTCAGACCAAGCATGGAGTCGGGGATGATGATAGAACAAGTCCAGGGAGGTTTGTCGAGATCGAAGGGAATGCCACGATCAAAACTGATCTGCTATGCATCGGCAAGGTCCTCAGTCCAAAACCGATGAGGGCCATGGCAGTTCAGAATGTCTTGCAGAATGCGTGGGCTAGATACAGCGAGGTTAGGGTGCAGGACATGTCGAAGGAGGTAATCCTATTCGAATTTAGCAATAAGGAAGATATGTTGGATGCGTTAGATTGGAGCCCTTGGGCTATCCAAGGGCATTGCTTGTCGATGAAGAAATGGGAAGTGGGGGGTAGAACAACTGAGACTAAATTCCATATGGTCCACTTCTGGGCACAGATTCACGGATTAGAAATTGACAAATTGAGTCCACAAAATGCTGAAAAAATTGGGGGCTGCATAGGCAGGGTGGTAGCTGTGGACGATGTGGTGGGACCTATGGGGATCGATAGGGACTTCCTACGGGTCAAGGTGGAGATTAACATACAATTGCCTCTCTTGGCTGTGGTATGGTACACTAGAACCAACGGGGATAGGGGAAAGGCAGATATCCGGTACGAGCGACTTCCGGATTTCTGTTTTGGATGTGGGAAGATTGGCCACGGGGACAGAGGGTGCAGAGCAGCCATCGTTATGGGAGAGACGGAAGGGGATGGTCCGATGTACGGGCCATGGATCAGAGTGGACAGGCCAAAGAAAAGAGGTCATAATTGTCGAATCATTGGCAGTGCAAAGAAGGGGAACGATCAGGACATAAAGAGGAAGTCTTGGCGTGATCTTATGAAGGAGAAAGAAGATCGGGAAAAGAACAAAGGTAAGGGGCAAGGCAGTCCGAGTAAGAGCGAAGGGGAGGAGATGCAGGGGGGATACATGGATGATCTTAGGGAAGGGGTGGGCAAGGGAAGCAAGGAGAAGGAGGGGAAGGCGGGGAGGGACGAGAAGGAGGAAGGGACAAAGGAAGGAAAGGTGGAGAGCAAGGAAACTGTAGCACGAAAGCAGAATCAGCATCTTCTTGAGAGGGAGAACCTAACCATCGACATATGGGAAAAGCCAAGAAACCAATTGGTGACTATGGAGGGGCAAGAACCGAGGAAACATGGACAACAAACGAGAGAGGAGGAGGTTCTAGCCATAACAATGGGTGAACCCGACTCGGCCATAGTGGAATATATGGGAGAGAGGCCAAAAGTCAAAGAGAGGCAACAAGAGGGAAGACAAAGCTCGATGACGATACATCATCCAAATCTGAGCAAACTTCTCGAGAAGAGACAAGCTATGCGTAACAACTGCCCGTATAGAAGAGAAACTAAAGAAGGGGTAAAACTGGGAAACGGAGTGATCGGAGAAATTGACAGGGCAAACCACAGTATGGAAACAGCTCGGAGAACAGATGAGACAGGATGGCAAGTGGTGGAGCTGCAGGAAGCGGACTGTGACAGAGGAATGGGAAGAGGACAGAGCATAGAGGAGTGCAGCCCCATTCGCCACCTGTATCGAGTGGAATCGCCCGAGGAATCGCCAGGGAAGGGGGGGATGATCATGCTGCAGACGGGATTGAGCCCCCTTCTCCAAAAGGTTAACTTGAAGCGCAAACATGATGAGGACTCGGAGTCAGAAAAGGATGAGATGGAGCGTACAAGGTCCAAAAGGCAGAAACACGGGGAGGAGGAGGGGAAACAGACAGAAAAGGGTAAGGAAAGGAGAATTGGGAAGAGGAAGCTGGGTGTAAAACGCACCATCGAACAGAGGCTGAACCAGGCTGAGCAAACGGGGTTGGGTGGCTGTCCCAAAACAGCCCCCCCAAGCCAATGAATGCTCTGTTGTGGAACTGTCGGGGAATCAAGTCGGCCCTGACAGTTCCGTACCTATCCGACTTGAAGAGGAGACACCAACCAGCAATAATATTTCTCATGGAAACCAAAAACAACGAAGGAGTATGCGAGAGGGTGAGGAGAAGAATGAAGATGGAAAACGGAATACACGTTGAACCGGATGGAATTGGCGGGGGTTTAGCCCTGTGGTGGACGAACGAAGTTGCGATTACGGTACATCAAAGGAATGCGAACATTATAGACACAACGGTTGATCAGAAGGATGGGTCCAAGCCTGTACACATAACTTGGGTCTATGGGAGCACAAGATGGGAGGAACGGAAGCAGTTATGGTCGACTTTGAGGAACATTGCATGGAATAGGAGAGGTCCGTGGATATGTATGGGGGATTACAACGAGATAGCTCGGTTGACGGAAAAAGAGGGAGGTAGACCGAAGCAACAGAGGAAAATGGACGCTTTTATCGAAATGATGCACGACACACAGTTGGTCGACCTTGGATACAACGGCCAACCATACACATGGAGCAATAACAGAGAAGGGGACCAAAGGATCAGAGAAAGACTTGATCGGGCCCTAGGAAACTCGGACCTCATCGGGGACTATCCGACTCTAAGAGTAACCCATAAACTACTCATAGGATCGGATCATTGTCCTCTGGTCCTTGAGCTGAAACCGAAGGTAAAGGGAGGCAAGAGAAGCTTCCGATTTGAAGGGGCTTGGCTCGAAAAGGCCGAGTGTGGGGAACTAATTAGAGAAGCTTGGAATGGAGGCCAAGGAGGAAACGATGCTCAGCCGATGGGTGCTAAGCTGGGCAGATGCAGACTAAGACTCCAAAGATGGAGTCAGACCAATGGAACCAATTTCAGACACAGAATTTTAGATATTCAGGAAAAGCTGAATCAGCTTCAACAGAGCGGGAGACAGAGGGCGGAGGACAGAGCTGAAGAGAGACTTCTTAAGCAACATTTGGAGGAGGCCTGGAAGGGGGAAGAGGCATACTGGAGAACCAAGTCCCGGGTACAGTGGCTCAAGGGGGGAGACAGAAACACCCACTTCTTCCACCAAGCCACGATACAAAGAAGGAGGGGAAATCAGATAAAGCGCCTCCAAATGTCAAGCGGAACATGGACAGAGGACGAGACACAAATTCGGGGGGAATGCCTGCAGTATTTCAAAGGCATATTCAAAACTGAGGGGTGTCGGGATATGGTTGATCAGCTTGTGGGGATCCCAAAGCTGATTGATGATCGTACGAATGAGAGGTTGATTCGAAGAGTTAGTCGGGATGAAGTGAAAAAGGCTGTGTTCCAGCTTGGGGGTGACAAGGCACCGGGTCCTGACGGCTACCCTGGGTTGTTCTATCATCGCTTCTGGGACATGCTCGGGGATGACGTATTCCATGCGGTAAATTCTTTCCTTGAATCTAGTACGTTATCTCCTAATTTTTGCTATACCGATATTGTCATGATACCAAAAGTGCCAAACCCGATTAATCCAATGCAATTTAGGCCTATTAGCTTATGCAATTTCAGTTACAAAATCATATCCAAAGTGCTAGCTAATAGGTTAAAATGTGTACTACCAGATATCATAACCCCTTTCCAAAGCGCATTTGTCTCTGGCAGGTTCATCCATGATAACATCCTTATCGCACACGAGGTCTTCCATCACATGAGAACGAACTCTAGGGCGAATAGAGAGGAGTGTGCGATAAAGCTAGATATGAACAAAGCGTACGATAGAGTGGAGTGGGCGTTTGTGCTTGAGACTCTGAAGAAGCTCGGTTTCTCACAAGCATGGTGCGGATGGATAAAGGAGTGTATGGTTAAGGTGCAGTACAGTGTGGTGGTGAACGGGACGAAGACAGAGAGGTTCAGACCGACTAGAGGGTTGAGGCAAGGTGACCCGTTATCACCTTACCTCTTTATTTTAATTGCTGACGTTCTTTCTAGGCAGATGTGTAGGGCGGTGGAGGAGGGTCGAATCGAGGGAATTAGGATGAAACGTACATGCCCCGAGATCCACCACCTACTATTTGCGGATGACTCTATCTTTTTCATCCAAGCTAAGGAAAAAGATGCGAGGGAGCTCAGGAAGATACTAGAAGGATACGGTCAAGCGTCGGGACAGAGTGTCAACTTAAGTAAGTCCTGCATTCAGTTCGGGCCGAAGGTGCAGGAGTGTAATAAGGAAGCGGTTCGGTCGGCTATGGGGATTAACGAGGTAGCTAATGCGGGGAACTATTTGGGAATACCGACAACATGGGGGAGATCAAAGAAATCAGCCCTGAACTACATTAAGGACCGTATACAAAGGAAGATGCACGGATGGAAGGCGATCTTTCTCAACAAGGCGGGTAAGGAAGTCCTTGTGAAAGCGGTAATTACTGCTATCCCAACTTATCTGATGACTCTGTTTAAATTGCCTAAAACGTGGTGTGAGGAGATTGCTAGATTAATTGCTCGTTTTTGGTGGAATGGAAAGAACGAGAGAAGGAGTATGCATTGGGTGAGTTGGAAAAATATGACCTTGCCAAAACAGATGGGTGGTGTTGGATTCCGGGACCTTTGGGATTTCAACACGGCCATGCTCACAAAAACGGCGGCAAGGTTACAAAACAACCCGAGGGCTTTGTGGGCAAAGGTCATGAAGGGTTTGTACTACCCGAATGGGGATCTAAAGGATGCAAAGAAAGGAGCCCGACCGTCTTGGGCATGGAGCAGCATATTACAAGGTAAGGAGACCATGAACCAGTACGGTATGTGGCAGGTCGGTAACGGGAAGTCGATCCGCGTCTATGGGGACAGTTGGATTCCGGGTAGGCCGAGCCACCGACTCAGCCCATCCGATCCAAACAGACCGAACAGGACCATGAAGGTCAGCCACCTCATCAAGCAGCAGCCCAAGAGATGGGAGCTGGACCCGATCGGCCAAGACATCACGGAAGGCGAGAGGAGGACGATTCAAGCCATCCACCTTCGGAATAAGGAGGTCGAGGACAGATGGGTCTGGCCGACCGAGAGAGGAGGAGAGGTGAGACCAAGGAATGTCTATAGAAGACTCAAAGAAGCCGAGAGGGAGGGGACGGCGAGGGAGAGTCACGGCCAGACCAGCGAGGAGCCGAAGTGGCTCGGCATTTGGGCAAGCGCAGCCATTCCCAAGGTGAAATCGTTTTTGTGGCAGGCGGGTCATCGAGCAATACCGGTCCAAAAGGTATTGGAGAGGAGAGGGATCAACGTAACAAGGCGATGCCCGTTTTGCAACAAGGACGAGGACGAAGTGCATGCATTGATGGAATGCGAATGGGCTCGGAAGGCATGGAGAGAGGAGCTAAACATAACATGGGAGTGGACGAGCGAGAACGATCGAGCGAGATGGATTGAGGCGATCCATGAACTTGAGAAAGGCACGGGAGAGGAAGGAAGGAGGAAGAGGCTCGGGGCGGAGAACTTGACGTGGCAAATTTGGAAAGAGAGATGCCGGGCGATACACGATGGGGACGAACCTAGCTCGGAGAAGGTGAGGAGGGCAGCCCGAGAACTCACGGCCGAGAGCTGGGCAGCTAGGAGGATGGAACGAACCGTGTACGGGCAAGGCGGGCCGAACCGAGCTACGGGATGGGCGCGACCAGGGCAAGGATCAATCAAAATTAACTGCGACGGTGCGTGGGAGCAAGGAACAGGACAAGGGGGGACGGGAGTCATAGCACGGGATTGGCAAGGTAGGATCATCACAGGCCGACACTTCACCGGGAGAGGGATCAACGCGATCTCGATGGAGGCAAAGGCGATATTACAGGCGGTGGAACTTGCAATCAATTGTAACTGGTGTGATGTTGTAATCGAATCGGATGCACAGGTACTTATTAATAGCCTCTTGAGGCCATCCGAGGCTAGGGAATGGACATCGCACCATGTTATTAGCGACATTTTGGAAGCGGCCGAAGGTGTCCCTAGGTTGCAATGGAGCTATGTGCGTAGGAAAGCGAACAGGTGTGCTAACTGGGTCGCTCGTAAAGCTAGACAGGGGATGTGTCCAGTTAATTGGATGCTAATACATCCACCTCCTTTATTTTCGTTATGTATGTTAGACATTGAGAACTCGGGGTTGAATGGTTGAATGAATGAAGATTTTTATCGTCAAAAAAAAAAAAAATAGACCTCGGGTCCATAAGCTAATTTAAATCTCTACACTTATTAATCTTAATATATGTGTTATAATTTGATTTAATGAAGCAAATTTATTTATTTTTAAGATTCGTCAACTTACCATTTTAATAAGCATAATCATATATGTAAATAATATTCTTTGATATTATTAGGTAATTGTTTTTTGGTCAAAATATTATTAGGTAATTAAAAATATATTATTAAAACATCTATGTTCCGATATCTAACACGCCGAACATTCCGGTATAAGGTCAGACTCAGTCTCATTGAATATCTATAATTAAAAAAATATCTTGAATAAATTCATGGGTTAGAATTACTAATCAATGGAAAGAGGTTCAATAGTAAGGGGTTTTCTGCAAATAGAGAGTCGATAAGATCTAATTAATTAAAGCTATACATATATATAGCTTGTGGGTTTGGCCGTTTCAGGAATATAATTAGGGGTGACAATTTAAGCGTGACACAATGTATCATGACGAATATGAAACAGAAGAAAAATTGTATTCAAACTATTTATATTCATACCGTTATCGTAATTGTATTATATTAAAATTGTGCCAACCTTTTTATCGTGTGGTAACGTTAGCAAGTTTAACACAACACAAATATATATCATTTTTGTTGCAATAGTAGTGACACGTTTTATGAACAAATTAATCCATTTATAATATTATTATACATGCAAAAATATGATAAATACATATGTATAGAGAAATGGTTGAATTATTATGTTTGTAATTTTTTTCATTGTAGAATTTAAATTGGGTCATATGCCATGCTTCTAATAAAATTATCTGATAATTATTTTTTAATCACACCGTCTTTTGTTTCGTGTCGTATTTTTATTGTGTCAAATCTTCTATACACAATCTTGTTTCGTATTATATTTGTAGTGGTCCATCAAACAATACATGATACGAATACGCCACGATTCACACTAATTTTGACGCCTAAAATCATTAATATGTATTTCTGTAAGTGGTAACCATAGCCTGCATTTGCATATGGATATGGAAGTAGTTTACTCTCGTCAAACAAAAAGGACAATTGAAAGGTTCATGCAACCTAATTTCCAAGGACTTGGATGCAATAACACGTAAAGAGTAATTAACAAAATTCGTACTTATATTAGGGTACACTGTACGGACAATTGTTTTCACATGGTTTCACAATGTGAAGGAGTGGAGAATCTTTGTAAATATTAAAGGGGCTCAACATAAAGAATATATATATATGTCAATTAAAATTAAAAATATGGATACAACATTTGGTTAAATATCTATTATCAAGGTGGTCATCAAAGTGAATTTAAACTAAATTCGTTTTTATTAAATCCCAATTCATTTTATAAGTAGATCAAACCATCTTTTAAGCTAATTATCAAAGTTTTTTAATTATCAGTTTTTATAAGCCTAATAATTTATGTCTATTATTATACACTAAATATATAAAATATATGGATATAAAATAAATTGGTTGACTATCTATTTACTAATTAAATTTTAAGTATAATTTGTTAACTCTATCTATTTTGTTGTTAAATGGTGACGGGATATGCAAGTGCTCGTTACATGTCATTGCAATTTTGAAACTTTTACAGACTTCCCATCGCAAATTGTAAATTTCTGAAAATTCAAGTAACAATTTGCACAAGAAAAAAAAAGTATAATAATAAACAAATGTAAATTTTTGTTATTATTTAGGAGTAAATTAGTCGAACCTAATAAAATTGTGTAAAAATATGATATATGTATTTTATTTAGGTGAAAATATGAGAATTTTATTATTATGATTTTCATTAATTCTGCATATTATTCCCTATAAATAGCAGGAAGCCATTTCGTCTTCTATCACCTCTTCACCTGCTAACAAATTTCTCTCAAATGGCAAGTCTTGTAACCCTCCTTAGCGTGGCCATTGTCAGCTTACTATTCCATACAACATCAACCGATGCCGCCGTCAACTACGACGTAGTCCAACTGGGAGCTAAGGCTGACGGCAAGACAGACTCGAGCAAGGCCTTCCTGACCGCATGGGCTTCCGCATGCGCCTCCTCCAAGGCCGCCACAATCAACGTCCCAGCCGGTAGGTTTCTAGTGAAAACCACCATCTTCCAAGGTCCTTGCAAGAACTCCGCCACTACCTTCAAGATCAAGGGTACTCTCGTGGCCCCTTCCGACTACAATGTGATTGGAAATGTTGGGTATTGGATTCTCTTCCGTAGTGTCACTGGCGTTAGAATCAGTGGCGGCGTTCTGGACGGACAGGGCACTGGCCTTTGGGCCTGCAAGGCTGCCGGAAAGAGCTGTCCAACCGGAGCTAGCGTACGCTCTCTCATCCTCTCTTTCTCTCTCTCACCTACGAATGCCTCAAATTCCAATATTTTTGGGTGAACTCGGTGGTGTTACAGCAAATAGAATTATAACAAGGGACAATCAATTTTGTGTGTTTTTTAATTAAAAAAGTACGTGAAATCTTAATGTCTAAATATAACAATATCCAGTTAATTTTGTATTGAGACTACAATATTGTCACACGACCGAGTTATTTCTAATGACCAAGAGAAACACTACGTAATGATTACATGTTTTAACAGATTTGCTTAAGATGTTGGAATACCTTTTCCTTACACATTATACGAACATTTTTCACATGTTTTTTTCTTCTTCACTTTGCTTGTGTTTTTTTATAAGGTTTTCCTCGCAATTTTGATTGAAAATAATTAAATTTGAAGTTTTTTTTTTTTTTTTTATAATCTTAGATTTCAACTTGCTTACTAGTTTTTTTTCCTTAAAAAAACAAATAAGAATCTGGTTTTGTTCCTATATCATTTTCCTAACTCTTAACATTTTTACTTTAGAAATTACGTAAAAGATGACAAATAAAGTTTTTTTTTATTACAATATCGAATGATAAAGTCTAACAAATATGTTCCTAGTATATATGCAATGTTCTAAAGAGACACAACTTCCAACGTTAACATATTGTTACTGATTTTTATATATATATATTTTTTCTCCATCTTCAGAGCCTGGAGTTCACCAATTCGAACAACATCTTCATCAGTGGTTTAAGTTCCTTGAACAGTCAGATGTTCCACATTGTATTGAATGCCTGTGAGAATGTAAAGGTGCAAGGCGTTAAGGTAACTGCAGCCGGAAATAGCCCCAACACCGACGGGATTCACGTCGAAAAATCCACCGGGGTCACGATTGTCAACTCAAAGATCGCAACCGGCGACGATTGCATTTCGATCGGTCCGGGGACCAACAACCTATGGATCGAAAACATTTCTTGCGGACCAGGACATGGAATCAGGTAACAACTTATCAAACGTATCATCTCTCTTCACTGCAATACCTGTTTGGTCCGGTCTGTTTCAATTTATATTTTGTTTTCTTTTCGTTGCAGCATTGGTAGCCTTGGCAAGACACCACAAGAGGCTGGCGTTCATAACGTGAGTGTTTCGACAGTGAAGTTCTCAGGGACACAAAACGGGGTACGTATCAAATCATGGGGACGACCGAGCACAGGTTTCGTTACAAACATCCTGTTCCAACACGTGTTGATGATGAATGTCCAAAACCCTATCATCATTGATCAAAACTACTGTCCCAACAATCAAGGCTGTCCGAACGAGGAGTCTGGTGTGAAGATCACCAACGTAACTTACAAAGACATTCATGGGACTTCTGCCACTGAGGTTGCACTGAAACTCGACTGTAGTTCGAAGAATCCATGCACTGGAATCACACTCCAGGATGTGAACCTCACATACAAGAACAAAGTAGCACAAGCATCGTGCAATAATGCAGGAGGGACGGCTTCAGGATACGTTCAGCCGTCGAGTTGCTTATGAAGTAAAAAAAAAGTTGTCAATCTCCAAAACAAATATTCAAAATTTAGGAAACATTCATTAGGAAACTCATAGTATGGGAATAGGGTTTCATAAGGTGTGTGTATATATATACAAAGAAAGCATAGATTTTATAGATGATTGTGACGTCAAACATTGGTTTGACCATTGCATTTAAATGAAACAATACACTTTTATATGAAAGTATGTGTCTAACATGAATACAATTTAGTTTTGAAATAACTCTGGTACGTATAATCAGTATGTCTAGCTGACTTTAATATATAAGTTCACAAATAAGATACAAATTAACATGAATAGTTAAACCGTGTTTTATAGTATCTTAGTGTGTCATATATGATATACGATACAAATTAATACGATTATTTAATTTACTTCTATACTAATCAAAGTTCTTCAGTAATGTTACTTCAATTTAGGGTAACAATTTTATTTACTTATAAATTTATTGCTTCTAAAAAATGGATTTTGGAATTTATTTTTCAACTATAGTATTAATTAGTATGCTTTGGATTCTTTTACAGTTTTCATAGAAGTTTTAGGTTAGTAAGTGTTTTTTAAAGTTTACGTGTCGTGTCTCATATAATACGTATCTTATTTATATCGTATTTTGTATCAAAAAAATCAGAGACATGCTTAGGATTGATTTATACATGACACAATTATTGACACCATAAATTAAAAGGAAAAGTATGAAAATGATTCAACATTTTTGCACAAAATTATTTTTTAACCCAAAATGTTTTGAATGGTCCCAAATGTTTGAAAATAATAGTAATTGGTACTTCCGTTACTTATCTGTTCAAAAAGTTCATTAAACATTTTTTTTTTTTGCAAAATTAACCGAATATTTTTCTAAATGTTACAACTAAACCCTACAATCTTACACTAATATTACAAACAGGTTCCGACTTGATTCGAACCACACCGGGGTCCCCTAGCCAAGGTCCAAAGCCATACCAGGTCACCCACCCCTGGGGACCTGTTCTGGGCTCGAACCCAAACCATAGGAACCCCGATTGAGGCTAAGTTTGAGCCCCAATAAGTTGGACCAACACTACAAGAATGTATAACAACAACCACAAAAATATGGTGTTGACACAAAGGCTTCGATACTAAAACATATATTTAGTGGCGACAATATATACCGTTAGTGTATAAAGGCAGCCTTGAAAAAGTTTGCACTGCTGAAAACTATATTTAACGTGTACTTTTCCAACAACAATTTGACAAAAAATAAAACATTGGAGTGGCGAAGACCTATTGGATAGTAATAGTGCTAATTAGTGCTAGCCAGGTACTATATGGTAGAAACATTGTTTTAGAAACAACATTAGTATATGCAATATATGTGTGTTTAGTGTAGATTGTATACAATTGTTAGAACTGTGTTTACTGTTTCTAAAGATGCTTCCCACAGAAATTAACAAAATCAACAGTTTCAACTGTTGTTAAACCGAAGCACATGAATAAATCTTCACGTTACGCAGCAGATACACGTCAAAATCACCCCAGTTGCAGAGAAAAGCTGATTCCAGTGCAGCTCAAGAACGCAACATATAATCGATTGGGGAGTTTTTCGAACATTGATCTTTATTGCAGCTCCGTCAATCTTAACCCTCACGGATCTGTTTGGAACTGAGGTAAGTGTTCATGTTTCTGTCCCACTTAAATGCCCGTGCGAATTGGTCCGGTGGACAAGAATGGTCACGACTTGAAGTTGCCAAACGACTTTGTAATTTCACACTATCAACTCAAATTATTGCAGCAATTTAAGTGATTCAATCACTAAGGACCTGTTTATGTAGGTTAATGAACTGATTCTTCGTTGAGTATGCGTTAGTCACATATTTTTCATGCAAACTTGATAAGTTAAGATGTGGGTCGTTTAATTAACGAAACAATCAATAAGGACAAATGTGGTTGTGATCCTGTGCAATACCTGCATAAATATTACACCGATTTATCACGTTGATTGGAAAACACTGATTTATAGAGTTAAGTGTCTTGTTGTTTGTTGGTCTGATTTATAGAGTTCAGTGTCAATAGGTAACTAATATCGGAACATCTTGCTGTTAAATACGTACGCTATGAAGGAATTCAATTATGGTGTAAATTGAATTATGTTAAACACACTCGTATTTACTGAATGGTCACGACTGATTAGTACGCCAAACATGTCAATTGTGAGAAACAATTGTTGATATTCCATATAATCTATTCTAACATATGCTTTTGATATTTCCCCTGTTTTGCTATTATTTGTCAATAATAATAAGTAGTGATATAGCTCACATGGATAAGAGTTGGATGAACAAACTACGACAAAGTGGGGAATATAAGGCAAACGTTACAACCTTCCTTGACTTTGCCTACTATAGTGCATCTTGGGAAATGTGAATTTACTATCCATGCACAAGTTGTAACAAGTGGTTATTGTTGGGAAGAAGTACTGTGAAGTTTCAACTGAAAAATTTGGAATACTCCCCACTTACACTACATGAGTGGATCATGGGGAGGAATACGCAAATGTCCTGTCTAATAGAAGGAATACCACATCTCGAGAGGACATGACGAATATGGTAAATGATGGGTTCAGTGGTATGACCGGGGATAATGGGGAGGAACCCAATGTTGATGCTAAAACATTTTACAAACTATTAGAAGATTGTGAGAAAATTTATATCAGAGGTGTGTTTCCTACAACAAAATGTCCTTTTTAGTGGAGCTGCTTCACGTGAAGTAGGGCTGGCAATTTCACTCACGACACGATACAGACACACACGAAAAAAGTCGTCGTCCTTTTCAGGCTTGGTTAGCTGAGGGAGCGCCTTCAGATGATTCTTCAAGTCCTGGAACGCCTGCTCGCATTTCGGGATCCATTCAAACTTCTTGCTGGCTCTGAGGACCTGGAAGAAGGGGAGGGACTTCTCTCCTGATTTGGCCAGGAAGCGGTTGAGCGTCGCCAATCTCCCATTCAGAGATTGGACTTCCTTGTGGCAAGTAGGGCTTTGCATGTTTTCGATCGCCTCCAACTTCTCCGGGTTCACCTCAATCCCCCTATGACTCACTATATAGCCTAGGAATTTCCCCGATTGCACCCTGAAGAAGCACTTGGCCGGGTTCAGGCGCACCTGGTGGAGACGCATGCGCTCGAAGGTTCTCCTTAGGTCCTCCACATGGTCCACGTCTTTCACCGACTTCACCAGCATATCATCAACGTATGCATCCATGGTATCGCATACCATCCCTGCGAATATCTTGTTGACCATTCTCTGGTAGGTCGCTCCTGCATTCAGTAAACTAAATAGCATCACCGTATAATGATAAATATCACTATCTGCATAGAATGCCGTGTACTGGGCGTCGCCTCGGCCATCTAAATCTGGTTGTACCCAGAGTAGACGTCCATGAAGCTAAGCAACTCATGTCCTGATGTGGCATCTACCAGCTAGTCAATCCTTGGTACGGTGTAGGAGTCTTTGGGGCACGCTTTGTTTAGGTCCCTAAAGTCCACACACATGCGCCATTTGCTGTTGCTCTTCTTCACCAGCACAGGGTTAGCCACCCATGACTGGAACCTGATCTCTTTAACAAAATTGGCCTCTACCAACTTCCCTACCTCCTACCTTATGACGATCGCTTTCTCTTCTCCTACCGGGCGTCGCTTTTGAGAGATTGGTTTGATGGTACGGTCAATCTTCAGCTCGTGAGCGATCATGTCCTTGCTGATGTCTGGCATATCGCTGAATTTCCAGGCGAAGAGCTCCTTGAACTCGACTAAGAGCATGGACAAGGCCTTGGCCTCACTTTCCGGGAGCGACTCCCCTATCTGCACCGCCTTTCCTTTTCCTTCCAACTCTACCTTCCGCAGTCCTCCCACCGCCTGTGGGTGACTCCTTTCCTCTCGGGGGTTCTCCTCCGTCTGAATCGCCATGGTCTCCTTTCCCTTGCCCTTCAGGACGTGGCGACGTGTTGAGTTAACATAGCAACTCCGAGACGCGGGCTAATCTCCCTTGACCAATCCAATTTCATGTGGCATGGGAAACTTCAATATCTGATGGTAGGTGGAGTGAACCATTTTGTGAGGATTCAAGGTCGAACGCCCCAAGATGGCGTTGTATGCGGTCGGGGTGTCTACTACAATGAAGGTGATGTCTATATTCAGGACCTTCCAGCCATCTCCAATCTCGACGGGTAAGGTGACCGCTCCCACCAGATATGTGGTGAGCGAGGCGAATCCCATGAGCGGGAAATTAACCTTCTTCAGATTCTTCTCCTTCTTTCCCATTCTTTAGTAAGTTTCCCAAAAAGAACATCTCAGGAGCTCCCAGAGTCAACCAAGACTCTCCTCATGTTGAAGATATCTACCCCCATTGTGATGACAAGAGTGTCATCATGGGGCGATGTGACATGCTCCACCTCCCTTTCTGGGAAGGAGATGACCACATCGTCTTCCTCTCGGGGTCGCTTCCCAGCCTTGGAGGTTCCCTCTAGCTGAGCAGCGTACACCTATCTTGCGGCGCCGGTTTCCCCTCCCGCGGCGAAACCACCGCTGATCACGTACAACTTGATCTTTCTGGAGCCGAATGCCCCTGTGTTCTTCTTAGGAGACGCTCGCCTTTCTCCTCTCGGACTCCTGGTTCTTTTGCGCCCGCCGATGAAATTCTTAAGGTATCCTCTCTGGATGAGGCTCTCTATGTCCCTCTTGAGGATTCGACAGTTATCTGTCGAGTGTCCTTTGCACCGATGGTAGCGACAATAATCCTTCTTGTCGCGGGTGGGGTTGCCACTCCTTGCCGGGGGTAGGGTCGCTAGATCTTTCTTCTCCATCTCTGTCAGAACCACAGATATCTCCTTGGTTAGGGGTGTAAAGGCTTCGAAGATCTCTCTGGGGGGCGTGGAATAATAGGACGACGCTTCGCGTCTTTGTGGTTTACCTTCTGAGCGCGCTGCTCCATTCTCCTTCCTTCTGGAGCTTCCTTTTTAAACTCTTTTCGCCCCGTCCTTCTCCCTTCTCTGGCGATCTCCAAATCGATATATGACTTGACCCTAACGGCCATGTCTTCCACCGTGTTGACCGGGATCACGCTAAGGCTATCATTCAGAGCGATGCCTTTTGGTCCAAGAGCTCGTGTGAAGGCACGAATGGTCTCACCTTGGTCTATTCTGTAGCTCCTCCTTTGTCATGTACCTTATGAGGTTCGACGCAGAGTTGAGGAATCGTTTGCTGTAACTCCTCCTTTTTTTCATCGAGGCATTGAGGTGAACCCAGAGAAGTTGGAGGCGATCGAAAACATGCAAAGCCCTACTTGCCACAAGGAAGTCCAGTCTCTGAATGGGAGATTGGAGGTTCTCAACCGCTTCCTGCCCAAATCAGGAGAGAAGTCTTTCCTCTTCTTCCAGGTCCTCAGAGCCAGCAAGAAGTTTGAATGGACCCCATAATTCGAGCAGGCGTTCCAGGATTTGAAGAATCATCTGAAGGCGCTCCTCCCGCTGGCCAAGCCTGAAAAGGGCGACACTCCTTTTCTGTACCTAGGCATCAGTCCTATAGCTGTAAGCTCTGTGTTAGTGAAAGAGGTAAACGAGGCGCAGACACCGATGTATTATGTTTCTAAGGTCCTTACAAAGCCTGAAATGAACTATCTGGAAGTTGAGAAGTACCTCTATACGCTAGTAGTCTCAGCTAGAAAGTCCTGATGCTTCAGGGAGAATGATTAAATGGGCAATCAAGTTGAGTGAATTTCGAATCAAGTTCGCACCTAGGAACGCTATAAAGGGGCAGGCGCTGGCAGAATTTATAGTGGAATCCACTTGTCCACCAGAAGCGTCGCCTCAAGAAAGCAACGAAACAAAGGAAACTTGGACGCTCCATACTGAAGGATCTTCATCAGTTGACGGTTGCAGGTCTAGTGCTAAAACCACCTAAGTCCACAGTCCCGGTCCGGTCCCGGTCCCGGTCCCGGTCCAGTCCGGACGGGAGAGCGCCCCTGCGGTATGCTTTGGTACTTACCTTTAAGGCCACCAACAATGAAGCAGAGTATGAAGCACTGGTCACCGACCTACGACTCGCCAAAAGGTTAGGCATCGACCACCTAAGTGTCTATTGCGATTCACAATTGGTGGTGAATCAAGTTAAAGGAGAAAATGCCGCAAAAGGCGATCAAATTAAAGTTTACTTACAGGTGGCGCGCCAGCTAGCAGAGGGATTTAAGAGCTTCCAAATAGAGGCTATCCCTAGGGAAAAGAATAAGGAAGCCGATTCATTAAGTAAATACGCATGGCAGGCGACGCCTCTACAAGTACATTTCGTGGAAAGTATAGGAAAAGGAATAGGGCAGATGTGTGCGAACATTGAGAGAGGGTTGGATTGGGCGACCCCTATCAGAAATTACTTGGAGAATGGCGAGCTACCGGAAAGCGAAGCAGAATCCAAAAGAATATTAAGGCTCGCCCCAAGTTATAAGATTATTGAAGGCACATTGTACAAAAGAACAGAACAGGTTTGTGACGAAAATTTGCAACGGAATCCAGATTCGATCCTAAACCGAACTAGCTCTGATACCATGTTAGGATTTAGAGATGTGTGGGGAGAAAGATGAACTCAAAGATTTCACCAATGAGAACATTGTATGACTTTGAGTTGATTGAATACAAAGAGTAGAAGTCCTTATATAGGACATGCTAGGTAACTAACAAGTAATCATCTACACTAACCTAGACTAATCTAGATTAATCTAGACTTCTCTTGAAAACACTAGACTAATCTACATACTACTCTAACATTCACCAAAATTCTTTGTTTTTCTTGATTTTGTATTGCTCTAACACTCATCCAAGTTCTTTGCTTTTCTTGCTTTGCTGAATTTTGACCCCAAACTTCCAATGCTCCTTTGCTCGTGACGGATCCCAAGTTCAATCTCGATCAAATCTCCAATCGAATTGAGATTGCACACCTTCATCATCGGTGAGATACTCCAAATTCAAACACAAGTTTTTCAAGTTGAAATCCAGACGAGAAGAAAGAAGACTCGTTCATGCCATTGCGATGCCATCTCGGTCATCTCGTCGTGGTCATGTCGTAAAAGAAAAAGAAACCATCCCGGTCATGCCATCGTGGTGCCAGCTTGGTCATCTCATCGTGGTCATGCCATCGCGGCTAAAACTAATCTAAATCTAAATTCCAACACTCCAATCTTGTATCGAATCCATTATAAATCATCAAAAACTTGGTTGTCCAAACTCAATGTGATCACACATCTTCACGTCACCAAGCCGACAATTCGGCACAAGTAATTCAGCATTGTTTGTAGAGGTACTGAATCAACAAATCTCAGCATAGAACCAGCAAATAACCGAGAAAATAATCTAGCAAAGAACCAGGTTAGATTGTCAACAATTCATTGGGCGCACCAATCAACAAAATCAGCACAAAATCAGCACAAAATCAGCACATTATCAGTTTTTAGCATCTAGCAGAGCTTCACAATGTAGAATCAACATCATTCGTGAGAAATGAGTGCACAACACCAGTAATCATCATCCAACAGAGCTCAGCAATGAGGAATCAACATCATTCGTGAGAAATCAGCAACAGTAATCACAACATCTTAGCAGGATCACATGCAACAACATACCAGAATTCCAGAAACACATAGCGATAGAAAACAGATCACTTACAGTAGTATGATCACATGTATGATCCTACTGATTGATGCTGAATTGGAGCTTCAGAATTGGTTCGATCTGTCTAAGAATCAATGTTGAATTGGAGCTGCAGCAGGTGGAACTGACTCGGTGAAGAACAAAGCTGAAATGGACCTGCAACATGCGAATGAAGAACAAAGTCACAATTGAAGAACAGAGCCGCTTGAATCATCCCAATCACCATAACAGATCAGTTGCAATCAACTCAGTCATAACAGATCATTTAGGCGCAGCAATCCACAAATCAGCACATCAGTTTAGAGTAGCATAACAAAGCATCAAGTAGTTAGCATATCGTTAGTTACAGCAGCAGCAAAGATGATCCAACGGCAACATAGGTCAATTAAGAGCACAAGTCAGCTCTTAATTGAATCAATATAGTATTGATAACAACAAAGGACGAATCAGTAATGAATCAAACCAGTGAATCGGTAATGAAACAAATGACGATTCAACTCAGCAATAGAATCGTTAATGAATCAGTGAATCAATGGCTAAATTGCCGACGATTTGGAGTTGCATCGTGAAGTGTTGAAGCAGCGTGAATTACTGATGCTTTGGAGTTGCACCGACAAAAAAGCCGCTGCTGGATTCAGTTGAAGAGTCTGAAGAAATGATGGCTGAATTGAAGTATCTATGTTGTGAATTGGACCTGCAGAATCGGTACCGTGAACTGGAGCTGCAGAGAATCTTCGTGAGCTAGAAATCATGCAGCAGCAGTGCAGCCAGCTTGAGGTGGAGTGAAGAAGATGCATCACAAGCATGAGGTGGATTTTAAGTGCTGAATCCGCAGCATGTTGGAATGATTTGAAGTGCTGAATCTGCAGGTTGTTGCAGTGAATTCAGATCTGCTACGAACGCAGAAGTGATCGCAGATGCTGAAGATGCCGAGATCTGGTGATGCTGATCCTGAATTTGAAAAACTGATGCGCGACAAACATGACTTGGTGAAGAAGCGAACAAGTTTGTGACGAAAATTTGCAACGGAATCCAGATTCGATCCCAAACCGAACCAACTCTGATACCATGTTATGATTTAGAGATGCGTGGGGAGAAAGATGAACTCAAAGATTTCACTAATGAGAACATTGTATGACTTTGAGTTGATTGAATACAAAGAGTAGAAGTCCTTATATAAGACATGCTAGATAACTAACAAGTAATCATCTAGATTAACCTAGACTAATCTAGATTAATCTAGACTTTTCTTGAAAACACTAGACTAATCTACATACTATTCTAACATTCACCCAAGTTCTTTGTTTTTCTTGATTTTGTATTGCTCTAACATTGCTCGTATGGTGGGTGGTTATATAAAATAATAAATAAATAAAAATAAAACCATTTAACATTATTTTTTAGTAAAAATAAATAAATCAAAGGAATATCATTAATAATAATTAGATTATATAACTTTTAGTAGTAAAATTTAAAATTATTTTAAATATAACATGATGGTTTATTTTGATGTTCAATAAGTAATGATAATGATAATGTTATCGTTATATGTAATTCTATATGTATGTCATTATATATTTGTTAAATATGTTGTAAATAATCAAATGACCCACACAATTAAAACTTGAGAAAAACCATAAATATATTATATATATTTTTTAAAAGATAGTATCATCATATATAACTCATATTTCTATTTAGTAACTATATATAGGCATTTCACTAAAATAATGTTGTTTAATATTTTCAAAAAATATACATTTATTTGATTTGAAGTTTTATAAATAAAATATATACTTAAAATATAAATCATATTATGAAATTAATTTGTAAGAAAGAGTATCTATTAAATTACCAAAACAATTACCCTATACTTTTAGAATATATATAAAAAAAATGTCTCCCCGATCAAAGATAAGTCATGACGTGAAACCGATTGGTACCATATGGGCTAGCTAAAACGGGTTGAATCTCATGTTGAGATTGGATCTAAATTGTAACATAACCGAACAGTATCCAACGAAATGATCAATTTCGATACTGACACATTGTATATGAGGAATTCCTCCAACAGCACAATGCATTCAAAAATAGAAAGTAAAAATAAAATTTGAAAGATTAAATAATATTTTTCTGAATGTTTAAAGATTAAAAATCATGTTTAAGACGCAATAACCGTGTTTTTTTGGTAAAAAACATGCATATATTCATTCCGAATTCAAAACCATCCCAAACCTATTACAATCATTACTCAAAATGATACTTAATAAGAGTGGAAGTCTTTCGACCCAATCGTTCAGTCGCACTCCTAATCTTGCTTGTTTCACAATTCAATTCGCGCTTTCATTCGCGGATCGTCGTATCTTATTCCATATGATCCCTTCAAACTCTCGTGCTAAATCTTTGATGTTTTCACAAATCGTCTCGATCCTCCAATGGTATGCCTTATCATTCAAATGGTTGATCACCACTTCCGAGTCCGATTCGATCACAACTTGGCGCCATCCTTTCTCTATTGCCATCCTTGTCCCGAGAACGATGGCTTGAGCCTCCAATGTATTTGCGTCCGAGCCCTGCATCATTCTATTTGCTCCTCCTTTAACCCGGCCTACCTCATCCCTTGCGATTACTCTGAGCCCTCCCATCTTTGTTCGTGGACACCATGACGCATCACAATTTATCTTGACTTCTCCTTGTTTTGGTGCCGGGTTTGGCATTTTCCCTTCAAACGCCGCTCTACATCTTGCTTTCCATATTGTCCAACATATCACCATGCATGATCTCCACCTCATTTCTTGGGTGTGCCTTGTCATCCCTTCTTCCTCTTTTCTTGCCTGTGCCCATTCTTCGAAGCGGTGGTTCTCGTGGTGGTTCGGTCCAAGCCCTAGTAGTTCGACCCATACCCCTTCGGTCCACCTGCATTTATACACCATATGTTCCCTATCTAGTCTACATATTGGACAACTTACTGACACGTTCATCCCTCTCCTTTGAAGGTTCGCCATAAGTGGTAGTGCATTCGAGCTGAGCCGCCACATGAAATTCTTAACTTTTGGGATCATGTTGTACTTCCATATAGCCCCCCACCCATCTTCATTTCTATCTCCGGAGGTGGTGGTGTAATTTTGTTGAGTCTCGGTTCAGTCCTTCAAGAGGTTGTACATTGATCGAACGTCACAGTCCCGTCTTGCGTGTGTGGCCAAATCAGTCGCTCTTCCCCTTCCAATCGCGGTACCTGGACCTGCAGTACCTGCATAGCATCCCTGGGTTCGGTGATGGCTCAGATGAGATCGACATTCCATGTTCGGTCTTGCAGGAGCAGCTCAGCCACCATGATGTCTCGGTTCACTTCGCAATCCGGTCGGATATTAATCTTGTACCTTTCAATCGTATTGACCCACAGATTCCCAAACACTCAGACGGTTTTCCCATCTCCTATCCTCCATAGCCCTTCGCTAAAGAGCCGGTCCCGTCCACCCAACAAACTTGTCCATCCCCACGACGCTCACCCTCCATTTCGAGCCGTGACTACGTCCTTCCCCGAATAATATATCCCTCGCATTACCTGAACCCATAACGCATTTGGTTCGGTAATCATCTTCCACGCCATCTTTACAAGTAGGGCCATATTAAACGTTTCCATCTCTCTGAATCCCAACCCGCCCTTCAGCTTATTCTTAGTCAAGGCATCCCATCTTCTCCAATGGATCTTCTCACCCTCATTCGTTTGCCCCCACCAAATATCCACTACCATCGAGTTAACTTCTACGTACCATGTTTTTGGCAATTTAAACATGCTCATCACATATGCTGGAATCGTCGTTATCACTGATTTGATGAGGATCTCCTTACCCGCTTGGTTGAGTGTTTTACTCTCCATCTGTTTATCTTGTTTTGGATTCTCTCCTTTAGATACCCCAAAGTCGTCTGTTTTTATCTTCCCCAGTTTGTCGAGAGGCCTAAATACTTCCCCGGATCACTTACGCTTGATAAATGTAGGGCCTCCTCTATTTCCCTGCATCTGATCGAGTCCGCACCCCTATTGAACGTGAGAGTGAATTTGGACTCATTTATTCTTTGGCCCGACACCCTGCAGTACTTCATTATGAACTCTTTTAGGCGCCTAAGAACACGAGTCATCTGCAAAGAACAAGTGGTGTAGTTCCGGGCAGCCCCTCCCCAGGGTTGGCCCCTTCAACTTCTTATCCTCTATGTCTTTCTCAATCATTCTGGATAACACATCCGCCAACAGTATAAATAGATAAGGTGATAGCGGATCTCCCTGTCTTATTCCCCTGGTTGGTTGAATGGGTGTGGTGCGGTTCCCATTCACTAGAACCCTATATGTCGATGTAGTTATGCACACTTTCATCCAACTGATCCATTTGGGGCAAAAACCTCTCTTCTCCAGGCTCTTCAACAGGAAATCCCACTCCACTTGGTCATAGGCTTTCTGCATGTCTAGCTTTAGAGCGCACTACACCCTATTTGGTTTCCCCTACTCTCCAGATAGTGGAAAACTTCATGAGCCACCATAATGTTATCCTGTATAAGCCGACCTTCTACAAAAACGCTATGGAAATGGGTGATAAGATCTGATAGATATACTTTCAATCTATTCACCAACACTTTTGATATCACCTTATACACATAATTACATAAACTTATGGGCCTAAATTCAGAGGCATGTCTCAGATTTGACATTTTTAGGATCAGGGTAGTATCAGTTTGGTTAAGGAATGTAGTAAAGATACCTGTTTCGAGGAAGCCTCTGACCGTGGTGATAACATCTGGGCCCATAATGTGCCAGTTCCTTTGATAGAATAGCCCCGGGAAGCCGTCTGGCCCTGGCGCCTTTGAATCCCCCAGTTGGAACCCCCCATCTCTAACCTCCTCCCCCGCTACTTTCCTTATCAGATCTGCATTCATTTCCTCGGTTATTTGGGATGGTATGTTATCGAACTTGCCACAGTCCGGTATAGGGTTTTCAGTTGTGAACGCCTTCTCATAATGTCCCCTGACTTCCTCCATTATGTCTCGTCCCTTTCTTATCCACTCACCCCTTCCCCTCTTAGGCGAGTTAACCTGTTCCTTCGTCTTCAAGTATTTATGGTCAGGTGAAAGAATGTTGTATTTCGGTCCCCTTCCGTAAGACACTGAACCCTCGAACTTTGTTTCGAAAACAACTCCTCCCGCTTCCAGATCGCTGATTTTTTTTGTTTATAGTGATTTCCTCCTCCTTTGTCTCTATGGTCGGTTGTCTTCGGCCAATCTCTTGGAGCCTTTGTTTTTCCCTTCCCAATTTGCCATCTTGTTCCCGAACCTGTTCTTGCTCCATTCAATGAGACTCCTCCGACATTGCCCTAGTCTCGGCCATAATTTGGCTCGGTTCAGCTGAATTTCGTTCGGTTCCCTCCAAGCTGATTGGACCATTTCCTTGTATTCCAGGTTCTCGAGACACATTTCTTCAAACCGGAAACCCCGTTTCCCTCTATACGGCTCCCTCCACTTTCTTATGATCATTGGCGTGTGGTTTGATCCCATCGCCACTTCATTCACACATTCAGCATCCGGGTATTATCTTTCCCACCTAGCGTTTATGAGCAACCTATCCAATCTCTCGTACACCATTTCCGTCCCTCTTAGGTTGTTACACCAAGTATACCGCTTCCCTTTTTCCCCCATATCCTCCATCCGTATGTCGTCGATAAATCTAGTGAAAGCATCAATCCGCCTTTGCGCTTTCATGTGTCCTCCTTCCTTTTCGTGATGGTACATAATTTCATTAAAGTCCCCTTGGCAGCACCATGTCCCATTACGTCCGGTACCCAACTGTCTTATCTCATCCCATGATCGATATCTCGCACATTCCTTCGTATTCGCATATATCCAAGTCATGTAGGATGAGTGTTCCATTTGATCCGTCACTCTCGTATCTATCATGTTTGGATTATATATCAATATATGCATGTCGACAAGACGATATAGGATGGTATGGTTTGGTATAGGCAAGGTCGGCTCCTCCGGTTGCATCATGTATTCTAGGTTTTGTATTGGTTTGTTTCAGTGTCTTGGTTGGTATCGGTCTTGTGGTATGGGGTTTTCATGGTTGTCTTCGTATGCTTTGTCTCGGGTCAGTGTGGTATATGTAGTGTGGGTTCCATATGGTTCGGGGGTTGGGTTACTTGGTACGGCTGGTTCAGTTTGAGGTGGGTTTATTTGGTCATGGGCAGTGTTTGTGGATATTGTGGCTGTTGTTCGAGGGGGTGGAGCCTTGTTATTTCGGTATGGATCCGACCTTCTCCTCCTCGATACGGTATCATGGAGGTGGTGTCACATGTTGGGTGCATCTCATTGGTCGGTTCATCACTTTCATTTGTGCTTCCCTCATGCTCCATTGGGTCGTCCGTTTGCACATTGTTTTTCTCCCCCCCCTTTCGGGTGTTGCTTTATGTTTTTCGCGGTCCTTAAACTCATTCATTATCTCAAACCATGACATACGGGTACCACTTTGTCCCCCAACTGAGCCACTCCTCGTTCCCCCTCCCATTCTGCTTTCCCGTCTCATTTTTTGCCTTTGTCCCACCAGCCATGACCCATACATCGGCTGCCCTTGTGTTGCTTCCGACATAACCACCTCTGCTCTGCACACCTGAGTCGTGTGACCTAGCTTCCCACACTCTTAACAAACATCATACAAGCTCTCATATTTAATGGATGCCCACTGTTCCTCCCCTTTTGAATTGTTCCACCAGAAAGCCGCCATTAGTGTCTCATCCACATTTATTTCTACTTTCATTCGCATGAATGCCTTTTAGGAACTCTCTGTTTCTTCCTCCACTTCTATGACATTGCCTATTTTTCCACCTATTAGCTCTGCATTCTCGACACTATACTTCTCAAGCCTTAGGTCATGAACTTGTACCCAGAATTGCACTCTCTTAGCGCTAAGACAACTGTTGGGCTTCATTTTTTCATACTCATGCAATGTTCTTGAACCGACCACGACGACATATCAAAATATCTGTTTCCTATCCTCCTCATCCTCGAATTCAAACATGGCAACCCTATCTGACACATCAAATATAATAACTGATCTGTACCTCTGCCACGCCAATTTCAGAACATTGTGAATTGCTCTTTCTTTGACCGGTTTCTAAGATATGATCATTCCCGCGTATCATTCACTCCTTTCCAACCGGGGGTTCGACGACAGGTCCAGTGCGTTCTTCCTCGGGTATATTCTATCATTGGGACTACTACTTTGATCACTCATCGTGGCTTCACACCGGTCCATCTTCCCTCACCTCGATCGCATCTGTCCAGCCGTGACTCAGTGGTGACTCAGCCGTGACTCAGTGGTGGGCTGTTGTCCCCTGCGCTGCTGTCCAGCCGTGACTCAGTGGTGGGCTGGTCCCTCTCGTCATCCCCTGTTCTCTGCCGAGATGGTCTGGTTTTTGGTCAGGGTGAGCTGGCTGGTGATGCCACGTCCTCCCCGTTAGCCACGTGCTCCAAGTCGTCCGATCCATTCACTGCCAAACGAGCTAAGTTAGGGTTTGGGAGCTTCCTTGACCAGCTTCCTCTAAGCAAAGTTTCCTTGCATGGTGTTGTAGCTGGGCGACGTGACTGCCTTTTCTTCTACATTAATTGCACTTAATTGATGATGAATCCAGCCAATTCAGTTTGATTTGGAAGCTTCTCCACTGCTTGGGAACAGCTTCGACATGGACAAGCGGGTTCCGACAAAGGCGCGGAAGAATATTCTCTCACTAGGATTTAGGAGAGAGAAGTGTGGAATTAAAGTACCATTATTAAAATAAGTTGTAAATTATGCACAAAATCGAATTGATTCCAAAATTAAAGTGAACTTAAAGTGAGACCTGTGATATATACGATATATTTAAGACAATTTCTTCCATTCACCGACGTTATCCTTCAAGTATAGAACAATGTCAACATATAAAGATAACACTAAATTTCTATGATCGATTTGAACTTAACTTGAAATCCAATGAAAATGAGGACCGAACACATCGGTAAAAAATAAAGGTCTAACATGATGATCGAAAAGACACAAATGATTGTAAATATAAATCGTCGAAGGAGGAAAAAAAGTAAGAAAGAAAAAAGAATTTTTTGAATATCTTTCTGGGTTTTGAATGCTCAAAATTGGAGAAAAATAGTATATTTATAGTATTAGAAACTCTAAATTCAGTGATTAATTTTGGTATTGAAATTAATTTTGGGTTTGATTAAACCAGTTTAGAAGTCAGATAATATTTTGAATAAAATATGGAGAGATTCATTTGAACCATAAAAACTGGTTTGAAAGTTGTACATCTTACCGTTTTCAAAAACTGCTTTTAAATTTTAATATTTAATATAGAAAAAACCTAGTAATTACTAACCTTAAAATAAATATTTTTGTTCTTTCTAATCAAGTCCTGTGTGACTTTGTATTCATAGTTCTACATTAGTTTTACTATGTAAATTTATTCAATACTCAATCATTTGCTTATTATTTGTAATTTTACCAGTTTTTACGAGCGGTATCAGTTCGATTTCGAATTGCTTCATCCTCAACCCTAGTACTTCATAATAACTAGCCTAAATATGTCAAGAGATGTTTAGTCATTAATCGAATCTGGAGTATTCAAAGTAGTAGACTCAGGTCACCCGAGTTCAAAGTAGACAATCTGGTTTAGAAATGATCTAGTTTAAGATCACGTTCCTACACGACATCTACGAGGTTTGTTATTTGGTAGTAGATGATCATATGATATTCCAATACTCATCCAGAGAAATATTGGTGAACACTCAGATGGAATGCGAGCACGTAAGGTAACAACTCCAACCCTTGCCTATCTTAAAGTCTTAGTGCTAAACTCAATTGGGTCGTCCCTCCCTCCAAAACGATGCACAAATCTCGCCTTCAAAGTAATGGTGTCTTGCATTATGCGCTTTTTAAAGATAGAAATCATAACTCATAAAGATATACTCTATTATTAAGGGATAAATTCTACCTAGCATTCCAACTACGTTTGTTAAAAAAACAACAACGTTCGAACGGACTGAATCAGATTTGGTCTAGTTCTACTATGGTTTGAATCGGTTCAGCGAAACTAGTTTCAAAACTAAACCATTTTTTAAAATTTAAAGCAAACCAGTTCAAAACAGTAGATTCAATTATGTTCGAACTGGTTCGAATCGACTCGTTTTTTATACTAGTTTATACTAAAAATTCAAATCAAACTGAATTAAACCAATACAATTTTTGAATCAGCCAAAACAAACCAAACAAAATCGGTATAACCTAATTGATTAAATAGTACATAGTATTTTGTTTGTGTATTCTGTGTAGTTCAATGTTCAAGGGCATATATTTATTGAGTTGGTTATGTTTTTAGACCAAATCAGACCTATTTTTGATTGAACCGGAACTGAGTCTTGATATTTATGAAAAAGTAGGATCAAACCAGTTTGGACCGGTTCTAACTAGACGAGTTTTTATGTGTTAAATAGACCAGTTGTTTTAGTGAGCTAAAAAAATATTGGTTTGCTTTAAAGAGTTCTAGTTCAGTTCAGAATTGATTCGGGGCCGAACCAGTTCATGAACAAGCCTAATTCGAACTCACAGGTAGTAGGGGTGGCAATCGTGGCGTGTCGTGTCTAATTGTGTCGTGTCATTAATCGTGTTATGTCTAAACATATCTCGTATCTAAATGGATAAATTTGAAACGTGTCTAAACATGTCTCGTGTTTAAACGTATAAGTCGTTAATCGTGACTAAATGTATAGAGTTGTTTAGACACGGGATCCGTTAAAGTCAAACACATATACGCTTTAAAGCAGATATATACACAAATTCATATATACAAAGTAAGGTTTTCAACGTTCAATATTAAAAAGTAAATGAGTATTTCAAATATAATTAATTAATATATTTAATCTTTAATTATAAATATTTATATGTTCATACTTATTATCAATCAAATATATATTATCTATTTTAGTCTATATAGTATATAATACTTGTTCATACTTGATATAGATATACATTATATATCATCAATGTATATATTAATTTGGCTATAATGTATATAATTATGACAAACATATAATGTATATTCATAATTTTTTATTCGTTCATGTCAAACATATAATTTTCATGCATATGTGGCAAATCAAGTAAAACCACATAAGTTACTCCAAACCTTCTCATTTATAAGACCACATAAGTTACAAATCAAGTAAGTCTACACATGAAATTTTGTTATTAAGTTTTATTTCTAAGATTAAATTATAATTAATTTTATGTATTACATATATTTTTTCTCTAAATTAATAATTGCATGTCTAAATCTAACATTATATACCCAATTATAATTATGCATGCAATACAAATTTTAACACATATATCAAAAATATTAATAATATGTTGAGACACGATTAGACACACTTAGTATACGATTAGACACAACACGATTAAACACGTGTCTAAACGTGTGTTTGTCGTGTATTTGCATGTTAGATGTGTTTAGACACGATTATTAATCGTGTCTAAACATATAAGAGTTGTTTAGACACGCTTAGTAATTGTGTCGTGTCTAAATGTGTAAATTGCATATCGTTTAATCGTGCCGTGTCAGAAATTGTCACCCCTAACGGGAAGATGTATGAAAAGTACTATGACGGTAAGCAGATAACATTTTGCTAAGTTTTACTAATTCAAATGCATTATGTTTTTCCTCTTACTTTCAATATTATCTCAATATACACAATACTCTTTTTTGTTTTCCAACAACCTACAATAGCTAACATTGACTCGCATCAACCATGATCTAACTCTCGACGAGTTTTAACTAAAAATACATATAAAAAATTCTAGTGACTTGAATTGAAGCAATTACTTTTGGTTTAGCAAATGGGCATCACGTAACTAGGGGTAACATCTAAAGTTGTATTTTTTTTAAGGAAGCCCCGACTAACAAAAAAAATGGAGAGTTTTAGGCTATCTTTTACCTAATTTTAAGTCATCTTTCTTATCTCATGTCGTTCTGTTAGAACCTATCAACATTTAAGAAATAAAGTGCAAAGAATTTCGGTACCTTCCACCAACATTTGCCTATCTTAAGAATGAAAATCATGTCTTCATTGTTGCCACCTCAAAGGCAGTTGGGAAAATTGCTTGGCTGCTACGTTATTGGAAGCGTCGAACCAAAAAAAGGTGGATTTGTTAAAGAACAAGTTTGGTTTGTTAAAAATTATATCTCACAACAAGGATAAATATCCAAAGCTAAACAAAATGAGAAAAATTCAAAGCACACACAATTTATGTAGTTCATCAATTACTCACGAAATAATATCACAAATCTCATGAACAGTTCTGAGTTAAGAAAAAATTAACACTATACGA
Organism: Chamaenerion angustifolium; assembly: GCA_946814005.1. Classification (NCBI taxonomy): domain Eukaryota; kingdom Viridiplantae; phylum Streptophyta; class Magnoliopsida; order Myrtales; family Onagraceae; genus Chamaenerion; species Chamaenerion angustifolium. Next base: position 35,182,152 of record OX328266.1, on the reverse strand, counting down.
CTAAAAAGTTTAATGATCTCTCCGAACATATCTATCTCCTCCCATTTAATGATTTTTTTTCCATGTCCCTTCCAATCTCCCTAAAATCCTTTAGAAAAGTCCTACCTCTTTTATTGTGCTATTTTACAAGGGTAAAAATATGCTGAACCTAGCTAGTACGACAGTTTCGCTCCAAATAATAATACGACAATAAGTAAATTCAAAAACATTATTTTAAGAAACTATGAACCATCCCAATTGACAGTTCATTATTTTATCTCTTAAAATATTTTTTCCGTTTCATACTTAACAGAATATATATATATATTTCTTTTGCTTGTTGCTTATCACTTCGGATGTATGAAGCCACAATTTGATCCACGTTAGTCCATTCGAATACAATTGGAAATCTAGTGGTGCGTGAGCTATTACATCATCCATCAAATGTTATTTTCTTCTAGAAGATCGATCAGATGAGATCAGATTTATGAACAATTACATCACAATAAGTAGTCATGTATTTATGTATATGTATATATCAAAATTTAATATAACTAATAAGAAAATATATTATAGTGAATTAAAACACTTTTAATTAATTCAGTTTTTTCAATTACGTATATGTGAGACATGTATCTATGTGTTATGATCGTATATATAAAATGACATGTTGGAATATGTACTAAACATGCAATCGTTTAGGCACAACATTAAACACATATTTAAGTTACCTCCTTGAACGATCGACTTAGCGGAAGCGGATCTGCCTGAGGTTGAGATCACGGTCTGCCGGACGGGAGGTCACGCCATGGGTTAACGGGCAGTTACCTAGGTTTCCACAACTACTTGCCTCAGTCTAAACTGTAGGGCGACAAGACACTGTCATCATCATTAGGTTTTCCAACCCTGAGCATCCCTATACATATAGAGGAAATAGTTTGGACCAGTATCCAATACTGGGCTTATTAGAATGGACTCCCACTAATGGGCGACCCAATCTCCCAAAACCAACCTGACATATATGCAAGCATTCACAATTATGAAAGTACACCCCTGACATTTAAAATAGTAGACCTATAAAATCTTTTTCCAAAAGTGTATTGTAAATAACATACATATGAATTGATTTAGGCTTTTTTATAACTATTTATTGAGTATAAATAATTACTAAAATGACAATATAATTATATATAGTGGTACTAAGACCTACTAAAAACAGTTTATGAAATATTTGAAAAGGTAAGTGGATATTTTTGTATTTTATTTGATATACTTGAAATAAATGTTTTAGTTCATTTAAGTTGTTCATCAAAAATTTCTGCATAAATGAGATTATGAATAAATTCAAATATATCAGTTTTGTGTCGTTATAAATGCTCTACTCGAAATTCAGGAGAAAAAATATCATTGCACCTTTCTTAAGTGTTAGTAGATTATAAGTATACATTCATTTCAGAAAGATGGAGTTTACGTTTTCACCTTGATATAAATTCTCAATTTCTTTTTATCAATAATCATAAGAATAGAATATATATATATATATTACATAATCATCTCCAATTTTTTCCGACATCACCGGAATTTTAACATGTTACATAGAATATTCGTTATCAATAATCATTATTTTTTTTATACTTATGTTTTGAAAAACGAAATGGAGAAGAGAGATAAACATTTTATTATAATAACCAACTTATACCATGCGAAAATATTACTAAACGCTTTTAGATGCACCGAGAACATCTAGAGACACCTTGATGCATGTGTTTGGTATATAAACTCTACCTTAAAAAAAAATAAAGGTTCGACCGAACCAGATTTTGAACCGGTTCAGGTATCTACTTGCTAATTAGTGTAAGTTCAGGTACCTATTTTCCAAATCATGTCAAGTTCAGGTACCTGTTTGCTCCTCACGTTATTTTCCGTTTATTTTTAACGGTAAATTAACGGTAGGTACCTATTTGCTAATTTCACAAAGTTGGGCAACCTATTTGCGGCAAAAAAAGTTTAGATACCTAGTTGCCAATTCATGTAAAGTTGGGGTACCTATTTGATACTTAACCCATTTCTAAATTGAAATTATAACCCGTTAGTGTTTGTTAAGTCTTTACTATCGTCTTCAGTAACGAAGATGCAACACTTGGTTGAGAAAAGCAATGATTGATTCTATTTTTTGGTAAAAACATCTATACATACAGTGTGTTTTTTAGTAACGAATAACCTGGTTTACTATGCATTTTGGTCTTTTGTACACACCATACCGTCCATCCCGTCAGTTCACGACCAGATTGGGTGCGATCTACGGTTCAATACGGTTCTGATAACTCTGCTATCAATAGTCATATCTTCCACAACTATACATATTGCCTCTTTGGAATCCGATTCGACAAAGAGCTATGTGATCCCCATTGATTTGACCAGAACTAGTCCATCCTTTATCCCTCATAACTCCGCCACAAAGCTGTTTGTTGTTCCCAGTTTTCTTTGAAAATCCTCCCATGTGATTGCGGATCACTCTTTCACAACTTGTTGGGCTGGGATACCCAATTGACGATCTATCCTTGTTCAGCTTTACCCAGACGAATTTCGGGGGCTTCCACCTAACTTCAATTAGGTGGCGTTGGCTGATTGTCGAACTTCTTACAAGAATGGAAGCTACATCTTTTGTCTGCAAATAGATTACTCCCACAAAATTTGTATCTATAGATTTATTATTAAAGATAAATGAGTTTCTATTTTTCCATATATATAAGTGTGTAATTGATTTCCACAAAATAAGTGTGTTCGCACAATTAGAATGAAGCCAATTTAATAACGGGACCCCTTGGAAATTTATACTAACGATATAACTATATCAATCTAGATTTTTTAGCGACCATGCAATCCTTATGAATGTGAAGGGTGTTGTCTTCAGAAATGTTACAATTTGTGTAAATCAGACTCATACCAATCCCTCTTTTGTGGAGCATGCTCGCAGAAGGGATACGATTGTGATGGCAGAGTCATATGAAGAATTTATCCTTGAAATTTTTTCATACTTCCATATCCAATTCCAAATAATCGTGGATGAGTCAATGTGATTATGGTGTTCTTCCTTGATGCATTTGTGAAGTAAAGCAACAAAAGTTATACCTTCCGTGGACACCATCCATATTTTCCCATCACAGTAACAAAGAAACAGTTGAGGTAGTTCCTATTGATGCCTACAATTTTATTATCGGGATGGACTTTTACGAACGGATCAATGTCATTATAATTCCTTTTGATGATTGCATATGTATCTTGGATGCGAGGTGTCAATGTGTTGCGTCAAATAAGTGTTCGAAATGAGATGCCAAGAAGACGATATCGACTATGCAACTAAAGGAGATGCATTCAAGAACACAAGATTGCTTACCAAGCAACATTGATGACGGTCATAGGCAAAGGAGAAAGGACGATTATCCTAAGGGAGTTATCCTAGGTTTGCTGAAATTTAAAGAGAGACACGCTAACCAAACTTCAAAAAAAGTAAGAGAGTATCTCAATGCAGAATATACTCGGACTTCGAATACCTTATTTAGTACACTGGTTACACTCTAAAAGGAGTCTAACGTGACAATACAAAGGGGCACAAGGGACCGAACATGGGAGAAGTCAATGGTGGGGAGAAACGAGGTTATTCAACATAAGGACGTCCCATAGGACTTGACTTGTCGGGAAAGGGACATAAGTCTCGAACGAGTTAAGAAGATGGAATACAACCAAGACCGAAACTCTAGCAAAAGGTAGGGGGAAAACCTTATTGAGTGGGAGGGACTATCGAAGCCTTAAACAATTCAAGGGACGACATACATCTTTAGTAGTTAACAAATGAATTTTGTGTGGGGGACGCGATGAGGGAAACACTTAGTTAGGTGGAAGAGAATGTCACGGACAAGCAAAATGGTTGACTGGGATCGACACATGGCGACGTACGACGGAACCCACATATGGAAAGATCTAGAAGGATCCGTGAAACTATGGCAACAAGAGAAGAGAATATTCATACCATTTGGATTCGACGTATTGGTCAATCTTCATTGTACCAGAGAATATATTGTGTGTCATATTTAACACCCCATCAATTGTAGTAGTTTTCTTTGTGAGTACCTTTAATTACATATAAAAGGGTCTCTCTTTCATTTTTAATCGCATAAGAAAACTTCAGAGTAATACAAGTAGAGATATTCCTCTTATATTTTTGCGTCGTTTGTAAGATTATAGGAAAAACTACATAAGAATCCATCCTAAGGCCGCACGAATGAGGTGAGAGAGGGAGTTTTTCTCCAAGACCATGATAGGAGGCTTCCAGTTCATCTAGGTTTTACGTATGATTGCATATGCGACTAAGGACGACGAAGGCGACACTCCTCCTTCGCAATCAAATGCTCTCTCAGACGAAGACTTCCTATGAATCGAGCTCGACTATGAGAAAACGATGAAGATGGGGATGCTTACTAAGATGAGGATGATCTTAAGCAAAATGAGGAAGACGTCAATGTTGAGGCATCGCAGAAGAGGGGGACAATGATGGGGAAGAAGAAACTATATCTGAAAATGAAAATGGAGAGACCAAAGAGGAAAATATGTGACTTGCTTCCCCATCAGATCTGCGACTTTCCCATTAGGACTGGACATCACCAAATCCTTGACTGAGCGAAGATTCTTATGTGCTTGGATGCAAAACTTCCCATCACCTCCTAATTAAGCTTGTATATCTATGGAAGAATAAATCATTGTGATCTTGGGTTCACAAAAATAAATTAGCTTATAAGATATAAGTTTACACACACAACTCAAATCCACCGTTCTTCTTTAACAAATTTGGATTTGCTCTGCAAAACTTGCAGCCCTTGTAGCTGCATCCGTAAAAAACTATCTGAGCACACAATTGTAGCATTGCTACCGTTAGAGTGTTGGAATATGAAAAACGAAAATTGGAGTCTTTTTTTACTGAATGAATTTCTCTTGTATATTAGTTCTGTGAATCTGCAGGTATATAGACTATTACAATGCTATGAAAGGTAAGTATTGTTTTTGGTTACTTTACAGTATTTCCTAGTCTAGTCTATATTTAATCTAATTTCATTGTTTAGCTCATATACAAATGCTAACTAACATATTGCTAATTCTAACACTCCCCCTCAAGTTGAGTAGTATGATCGCTGATACCCAACTTGGAAATAGTATTTTTAAATACCCTCCCGTTAACTGTTTTGGTGAGGATATCCGCGAGGTGATCTTCTGAGCGAACAAATGGCAATGAGATAACTTCACCTTCTAGCTTCATGAAGTGTATGTCTATTTCCACGTGTTTGGTTCAATCATGATGGACTGGGTTCTCAGAGTTGTTTATTGCTGCTTTGTTGTCGCATATAAGGTCACATGCTTCAATTGGAGGAAAACCGATTTCTGTTAGTAGTTTCGTCGACAAAGTATCTCAGTAACTCCTCTTCTAATCCCTCTAAGTTTTTCTCGGCACTGAAAAGGGCTACTACCTTCTTTTCTTAAAGGCTTGTTCATGAACCGGTTTGGGTTCGAACCAGTTCAGAACAGAACTGGTCTGGTTTGGAAAAAAGCAGTACTTTTTCTATTTCTAAAAAAACTAGTCTGGTTTAAGGAAAAACAAACTGGTCCGGTTCGAACTGTTCTGGTCTGGTTTATTTCATAACAAATTTGGTTAAGAAATAATCTGGTTCAAACTGAACGTAAACCGGCTGAAAATCCTGTCCAACACACTGAACCGTTTGAAAAATACTGAACCAACTGAAATATATTGAACCGGCTGAAAAAAACACTAAACCGATGGAAAAATACACTGAACCGACTAAAAAACACACTGAACCGATTAAAAATCTGTTCCACAACCGACTGAAATCCTGTCCAACATCAACATACGAGAGTCCAATATATCTCTAGGTTTGGTTTATTGAAGACATCTCTAGGTTTGGTTTAATTTCAGACCGGTTTAGTTGATTTTGCTTCAAACCGGTTCTAAAATTATATAGGTTTAAAGTGGTTTGATTTAAATTTAAGTATAAACCAGTATCAAAAAACGAGTCAAGTCGAACTGATTCGAACTCGATTTTTGGTACTATTTTGAACTGGTCTAGTTGAAACCTAAAAACACTGGTTTGGTTTTGGAAGTAGTTCGGTCGAACAGGTTCGAACCAAACCAGTTCCAGACCAAACCAGTTCATCTGAACCGGTTAATTTGAACAAGCCTAGTCCGCCATGTAACAAGGTTATCTCCTACGAAAGTGAAATACCGTGTTGTGGACTTTCGATCATTAGGAGTTCCTGCCCAATCTGCGTGTGTGTACCCCTTTATCTTTAGATGTCCATTGCTCCTGAACAGCACTCCATGTCCCGAGGTACCCTTCAAATACCTTACAATTCTCCATGCAGCTTCCATGTGATCCTGTTGGGGCTGGTGCATAAACTAGCTAACCACACCAACTACGTAAGCAATATCAGGGCGAGTGTGAGAGAGGTAGATAAGTTTACCTACCAGACGTTGGTACTTTTACTTGTCTGTCGGTATCCCATCCTCTCTTATTTGCAGGCCATGGTTTACAACCATAGGTGTTTCCGCAGGTTTACACCCTAACATTCCTGTACGTGCTAGCAGATCCAATATGTATTTCCACTGTGAAATAAAGATTCCTTGTTTAGAACTTAGCACTTCAATACCAAGAAAGTACTTCAAGTCTCCCAAGTCCTTCATCTCAAACTCCATAAACAGTCTTCTTCTCAAATTTCTCATTTCATCTTCATCATCTCCGGTAATGACCATGTCATCCAGGCATATAATTAAGCACGTTATGCCCTTATCTTTCTTCTTTAGGAACAGAGTATGGTTTGAGTTACTCTGTGCATACCCATATCTTCTCATAGCCACCGTGAACCGTCTGAACCATGCTCTTGGAGACTGTTTTAGTCCATATAACGCTTTCTTTAATTTGCAGACCTTTCCCTGGCCTGACTTCTTTTCATACCCAGGTTGAATTTCCATATAGAACTCTTCCTGTAAATCTCCATGCAAGAACGCATTTTTCACATCGAACTGTCAGAGCGGCCAACCCTTAGTTGCAGCTATAGATAACAAAACTCGGATCATGTCAATTTTGGCAACCGGGGAGAACGTCTCTAAGTAGTGTATTCCGTAGGTTTGTGTGTATCCTTTGTCTACTAACCTGGCCTTGTGTCGTTCAATTGTACCATCAGGCTTATACTTGATGGTATATACCCACCTGCATCCTACTACTTTCTCCCCAATAGGTAACTGGCATAGCTCCCATGTTTCATTCTTCATAAAAGCCTTAATTTCAGTATCCATAGCCTGCCTCCAGAGTTTTGATTGTTGTGCCTCCTTCACAGAGTTCGGGATGCTCCCTGAATAGACTGACATGATGAACGCCTTAGTCTGACTGCTTATTCTCCCCTTCGTAACATTTTCGACTGGATACACATCTTCCCTGGTTTCCATCTCTGGTGTGTACCTTTTTGGTGGTTTTCCCTGATTGGATCTCGGAGGTAGAACATATCTCCCCCTCTCCCTAGTTGCTTCGCTATCTACCTGACCTCCTACTTCCAGTATGACAAGATAGACAACTTCATTATGAAAAGTCTGGGAAGAATTGCTTACCTCGGATACCTTAGGAGACGGATCGAGGGTCATGTCATCTGGCTCGTTGTCCTGTACTATTGTGTCAGGGATCGGTCTAGTAGGTCGGCTAACTGACTCTGAAGGACCGACATAAGATAGATATGGTTGGCCAACCCAATCTAGTGAATCTTGTGTAATCGTCTCCCCCTGATCACTAGATTGGGAATAATAAAATTCAGACTCAAGGAAGTCACAGTTCATTGTGGTGAACATGCGACTCCTTTTAGGATCATAGCAACGGTATCCGTTTTAGTTAACTCCATATATGAGAAAAATGCACTTTACCGCACACGGATCAAGTTTGTTGCGGTCGATTTTGGGTATATGAACGAAAACAGAACATCCAAACACTTTAGGAGGTAGGCTTAGTGGGTATTCTGCTATGAGACTCTAGGGTTTGAATGAGTGTTTTGAGGGTGAGGATATCTTTGTTGGTAGACGGTTTAGTAGGTAAGTGGCCATTGCCACAACTTTTGGCCAAAACATTTTTTGCACTCTTGACCCGAACAAAATAGACCGGGTCATTTCTATAAGAATCCGATTTTTATTTCGGCGACTCCGTTTTGCTCGGGGGTATGTGGACAGGAGGTTTGTTGAATAATTCCTTTTTCAAGAAAGAAATTCTTCATGTGAGTATTGATATATTCACCCCCATTATCGGAACGCAGGGTTTGAATATTTTTCTGGAATTGGTTTTGAACCATATGGAAAAAATGCACGAATGTTTTGAACACTTTAGATGTATTTTTGAGAAAATAGGTCTAGGTCCTACGAGTGCAATCATCCACGAAATTTACAAAACACTTGAGACCATGGGCTCGAAAAATAAGTGTAGGACCCCAAACATCAGAATGTACAAGGGAAAAAATAAAATCTAGCCAAGTATTATTGGATTTAAACGAGTGTCTATGACTTTTTGCTACAATGCAAGTCTCACACTCTAAAGTACTGGATTTATTGAGAAACAATTTTGGAAATAAAAGCTTGAGATAACTAAGTGAATGATGACCTAATCGCCTATGCCAAAGCCACAATTCTTCTTCAGTCAATTCATGAGCCAACAACACCGATCATTTTTGGACAACATCATCCACATAGTACAAACCAACGTGCTTAGTGCCACTCCCAATGATCGCCCCCGTCTGGATATCCTGCAGCATGCAAAAATTTGGGTTCATTATCATCGCACAGTTAAACTTCTTCGTCACTTGTGATACATATAGCAACTTATTTGATAGTGTCGGCACTAGTAAGCAATTAGAAATATTAAGGTTTTGTGAGATTTCTAATGTACCCATCCTTGTTACCACGACTCCACCATTTGATGTATTAATATACTTAATATGAGATTCTACTATATCACACAAATCCCGAGCATCAAATGTCATACTATCAGTCGCACCTCAATCAAATATCCATCTATCATTTTTCCTTACTACACATGTGACTGAATATCTGACTCTATTAACTTCAGGGACTAAATCGGGCCTTTTTAAAAATGCAGGGCCTAACTCAGTTTTATCCGGGCAAAAATCGAAATATGTATGAATGTAAGGGTTTGAGTTGAATAACCCAAGCCCTTTACCTCTAGGGTACTTCACTCCTTCATCATATGATATTTAAGTCGCAACCTCTCCTCCCTAAGCTCTTCTGGGGTTTCGTCCTCGTTCGGCCAGGTAAGCTCCGTCGTGGCTTGCCTCTGAGGTATGTATTCCTCCTTGTATTCCAAACTGACCTTTAAATGCGTCGCTGGTGTTGGTGGCCTTGTGCCCGCCCGACGCCGCATCTGTTCCGACTGTGGCGTTATTCCCCACGACTCTAACTCGTTTTTCCTTTGGTTTGTGGTTGTCTTCCCACCAATCAGGGTAGCCAACCAGTCAAAAACATGTATCCTTAGTATGTTTTCCCATGCCGTACGAACACTTTAGCTTGCTCTTGTCCCTGCAGAAAGATGAGTCGTCGCCTTTTCCGTTCGAGTCTGAACGCTTCCGCCCTGGTCGAAAGCCTCTCGCATAATTTGCTTGGGCTCCCATGTATGTTCGACCACCAATCGTATATAATCCCTCACTTACACCCGATGATGGTCCAGTTGTTTTCGTTGCCGCTCCAAGTATGTGGAGCTTGGCGGATTCCTTCCGGACGGCTGCATATGCGGCCTCCACTGAGGGCAATTTTTCCCCTGAAGTATATCCTATTTTACACTATCTAATTGTTCATTGACACCACCAAGGAACTGGTAAACCTTTGTCTCATTCCAGATTTCATTAAATAACGTGATGTCTTTGCTGCATACCATGAGATTTGACCTTCGGGCTTCAATTTTTCCATAGATCGCGTGCATCTGTAACCAGAACTCTTCGAGTGTATGGTTCCCCTGTGTTGATTTGGTTTCCTTATTATGCAAGTCGAAAACTTGCAATGAGTCCCTTCCACTGTTGTATGTAACATGCAGTGCATTCCACAAATCTTTTGAGATTTGATAATGAGCTATATTATTGGCAATGTGAGATTCAACATTCTGCAGAATCCATGAAAAAAATGACTAAATCGTCTTGTGTCCATGGAATGTATCCTGGTTCAGTTGGATGTGAAGGGGATGGTTCCCCCGTGAGGTGGAAGAGTCGGTCTTTCCCTTCAATTGCTACCTTCATCATCCTGGCCCACAGATTGTAGTTGTGACCATTCAGTTTAGTGCCCACCATAATGGTTTGGGGTAATTCTTTCAGTTGTTGTTGCTGGTTCAGATTCAGTCCCGATCTGAGGATGCTTGCTATCTGGTCGGTCAGGTCATCTCGGCTGATTCTTGAACTGATTGGGTTCTGCGAGTTACTCTCGCTGTCAGACATTGTTGAGGCTGATTGGTGTATGGGTAGATGATGATAATAGATCACGGATCTTGCTCTGATACCATGCTGTAATGTGAAAATTGAAAATTGGAGTCATTTTTTACTGAATGAATTTCTCTTTTGTATTAGTCCTGTGAATCTGCAGGTATATAGACTATTGCAATGCTAAGAAAGGTAAGTATTGTTTTTGGTTACTTTACAGTATTTCATAGTCTAGCCTATATTTAATCTAATTCCATTGTTTAGCTCATATACAAATGGTAACTAACATATTGCTAATTCTGACATAGAGTACTATAGTTGGATAATTTAGAGGTTAGGTACTTATTTGTTAGTCCTAGCTTGCATTATGTTGTTAAGTTGTCTCTACTTGTTCCTATATAAGGATTACGACTCTTGTAATTCAAATATGTACCAACTTGGTATAAAAGCCAAAAGATGGTTTAACCGTTAGAACTCTACCAAAAAAGGACATGTGATTTGGTTCGACGAGCCCAAACTCAAAATAAAAAGAAAAGATTTTTAAAGGACACGATAAAAAACTATGTTGAAGACTTATGGGTCATGTTTATGTCGTGAGTGACATGTGGGTGACTCAATTATGGGTCATGTTTGAGTTGTACATTTTTTATCACTGAGTTATTTTGACACGACTTGTCCAACCTGTATGAAAAATGGATTGGATTTGGGTCGTAACTTTCGATTCACGAATTAAACCATGGATCCGCACAATAACTATATAGTAATTATATTTTATGAAAATCTATGGGTGCACGAGTTGTATGGTTCACGTGACTCCATGAGCCTCATGGGTTAACAAGTCGTATTAATTCATGAGTCTCATGGGTCTACAGATCGTGCGAGCCAACAGATTAACCCACAACAATCAAACTACTAAAATCAAATTGGGCACGATTAACAAGTCATGCGGGTTCACCCGTGGACCCGTGGATCGTATTTAGGTTTCGAAAATTAACCCGTCAATAATGAAAGGTCATGTTTAGAATGAACATATTTTGAAACGACCTGCCCTCAACACAACCCACGGTTGACCCACGGAAACGAATTGACATTCCTATGTACAAGCAATACCACCCACCTACATGTCTTTTTCCATGCTTCAACGAATAAGGGTTTGAATGGTGCGGATTGGTGCATGTTGAACCTATATTAGACTCGCAACATGAGGGTGACGAGCCGAGTTGGTCTCTAAAATTTGGCTCATGGGTTGAGTCATTGTGCATCGAGATGCACCATGATTTCTTTTACTTACTCGAAATAATACATCTATTTAACACAAATCACATAACTCAAACTATAACATTCAAATACCAAGTTTTAATTATTTACAAACACAACTATATAAGAAAAACACAACTACGAACTAATATGATTAATTGTTTTGAATAATAATCCTAAACTATTTAGTAATATATGTGGGTTGAACCGCAAGTTACAAAAAATATATGTGGGTTGAACCGCAAGTTACCTCCTTATACCTGACCCACCCGCGGATCAACAACCTCTACCAAATCCATCCCATAATTCGCGGGTTTCCAACCCGCAGGTTAAATTCATGCGATGCACCGCGACCCATTAACACCCTTATTGACGATGCTCAATCTTATTCTCCTCCTTATAGCTAAGATCACTAACGAGGTCTCGTTTTCCTCCACTGCTTCGACGACGCTCGGCTAACCCTTTCGCCTCCTTTGCTTTGACGACGCTCGATTATCTCCTTCTCTGCTTCGATGATGCTACACTATTTGTTTCTCTTTCTCTGCTTCAACAACGCTCACCTATCTTATTTTCCTCTCTACTTCGAGCTAATCTGCCATGACATAGTTGAACTGCTCTTGCTCTAGGTTGACCAGTTCTAATTCCATTATGTTATGAAAATAACCAAAGATGCTAAATATTATTATGGGCGGGTTAAATCCGTACATAAATTAAGAAATTGACCAAATTATCCCATAAAATGGATTTAAGTGATATATTTAGAAATTATAAATTAATTCCTATAATAAAACAATTATGGATCTATCAGTTAAAACTAAAATATTATTATTTTTTAGTGACTACTAGGGATAGGCATGAATTGGTTTGAGGCTTAACCGGTTCAGAACCGTGCCTTTACCACAATTTAGGTAAGGTACAGTTCAAACCCTTCACTTGAACTGCACCATAATTTTTATAATTTACCGTACCTCTTCTGAACTGATTCAGCTGAACCTTTTTATTTAAAAAAAAACAATAAATCCGATAATACATCAACAATTCAATTCGATAATACATCAACAATTTCACATAAAATTCGAAATTAAAAGTGTCTTAATATTGTTGTCTTCTTTACTCGATCCAAATATGACGTCTTGTTTGATGTAAATATGATACACGTATCAGATCCTTGAGAAATGAGAAAAAAAAAAATTAAGACATATCAATGCAAAGTAGATAATTTCGGGAACTGAACATTAGAATTAGATCTTACTTGGTTAGATAATTGGTTAGATACTTAGATTAGATATTTTCTTAAATAATAATATATTAGAACTAGTTCTTTAAGAGGTACGGTTTACCATATGTAAATCGGTTTTTTGTACATCTTCTGAAATGCTCCATATTTTCACTAAAACATTGTTTGTCTTGTGAAACGGTTCAGACGAACCAGTTCGAAAAAGGTACAATTCGAAAAGGGTTCACTTCAATTCGTATGAACCGGTCCCCGTAACCCTAGTGACTACTTCTATTGTACAAGTATTTTAATCGGGATCATCCATGACCCACACATTCAAATCGTTGAAATAGTCTCCTTTTCCTCCACGTTAAAATATTTCCACTAAGAAGTCAATTCGTGTCGGTCGTTAACTGTGCATCATGTCACCCACTAGTCGTGGTGTCCATGGGTCGTATCACTGGTATAAGCAGATTCACATTTCCACATATATTTTTTCAAAAAGTGTTTATGTCAGAAAAAAATTGAAAAAAATAAATATTGTAAAAACATATTTAAAAACTATGTATATACACACGTTGGTGGTGGCGTGTTTCTCAAACACACTAATTATGCTAGTGAGTTTTATTACACACTACTTAAGGTTGCGTGTTTATTTAAACACGCAACATGTGGAAGAGTGTTTATGAAAAACATGCTTCCCACGGTAGCGTGTAATAAAACACGCTACCGTCGAGTAACGTGTTTAGATACACGCTGCCCCAAGTAGCTTGTTTAATTAAACACTGCATGCCCCCTCCAATAAATTCCCTCACCCACTGCCTAACCCTACCCAAACTCGACACAACCGTTTACCTTTCAGTCGTCTCCCCTTCCACCCTTAGATAATGATTATTAAAATAATATTATGAATAAAATATAAATTCTTATAAATTAAAATTTTGTACTCTTTTTAATTGTATAGATATCATGTCGCCGCGTGTGCTGGTGCCCACTCAGTCGTTTGGTCAAAATGTCTTAAACGCTGGTTCGTTGAACCAATCAGTTCTTTGGGGGATAAGATCTACATCGGTTATCAGATCTAGAGAATAAACAACATATCACATTTAGATGTTTAAAAATTGAGGAAAATATAATATCAGAAGAGGGTAAAGTGATTACGCAAGTTGTTGGTTTATGAGATGTGGTTATTATGTCTCATCCTAAATAGGATAATAAATTGTTGACGTCATTGTCCGATCGTTGGCAGCCATAAACACACACCTATCATCTTATACATGGGGAGATGACAATCACTCTAGATGATGTAGCAGTGATCCTTGGACTTCGTATAGACGGAGATGTAGTGACAGATTAGTATGCACCCGAGGAAGACATGGTTGTTGCATCATTGGAATTGTTGGGACTGAACTTACAAGGTCGTAAATATTTTGTTAAGTCGACTACATTACGACAACATTTTCTTCATCCAAAACTTACCGTCGAGTAGCAAGCAAGGGCATTTATCCTCATTATACTCAGTGGTGTGCTGTTTACAACGACAAAGAAAGATATTGTGTCGTTGATCTAATTACCACTGCTGAGAGATTTAGAAAGAGCAACTCATTACAGTTGGGGTTCAGCTGTGTTGGCAACTACGTATTAGGGACTGTGTGAGGCATCTGAGTTTAACGCTGCAACATTCTCAGGTTGTTCCATCTTAGTACAGGTATTCCATATGTTAGTCTTGTATAAATATTTATATTTGTTATTACAAATTTTATAAATTTCTGGTACACTACAGTTATGGTCTTGGGAGCAACTCCATGTTGGTTGTCCCGTGATTCAAGGTGAAGTGCCTCCTCGAGAGCTACATCCTTTAGGATACATGTTTAATTTTTAATTTTATTTGTTTGGTTGACCACAAAAATTTGACTTATTAAGGAAAACGTTGTGAAAATAATTGATATTACTTTTCTTAATAGGTGGTAATTCCTAAGAAGATCGCTTAGTCACCAAGCTAGAACGACAAATTTGGTGTACTATAGGGATGACCTGGAGTTTCAGTCAGATGATCATGTAAAATATTTGAATCAATATGCATAGGTATGTTGGAACTATTATTAACCTTACTGAAAAACTATGTAAAATTCTCATTATTAGGTGACATGGATGTTGTATAGTGCCTTTAGGTTAGCTACTGTACCCCCTATCTGTCATGAGCACCCTGAGTTATTCCAAGTGAGGGTGTCAGTTATCCATCTTAATGTGGTCGAGTGGCACCGTCCAGATAGAGTCATGTGGCAATTTGGAATGCAGCAACACATCCCAGAGATAACACACCCTGAGGTTCAAGAACATGTGAGGCTGCATAATATATCACGTAAAGATTCTCAGGGGGAGCGTCGTTGGTCAAGAATGCATCAAGATATGATTGCACTATGGATCAACCGTGCTGATTTTGGACAGCATGAACCTTTGATGGATGTCACGCAGTATATGATCATATGGTATCGAAGAATAACATGTTGATTCATCACGTCTCCGAGACAACACACTGGCACGCCTTCACAGGGTCATCACATGTTGACTCTGTATGTTCCACACAGGGGCCAAGTAGAGACATTGGTAAGTAATTATGTAAATATTACTTATGTACAATTCATTACATACTAATAATTGACAATTCATTGTTTTTAATAATGCATATGGGATTTATGGCTATAGGAATTCACCTAGCATGGAAAGCTGACAAAGGTACACTCAAATTCACAAAGAGAAAATTCAAATTACTCAATGAGACTTATTTAGAGACCTGTCGGTCATCTTATAGCACTGTCGGCCAAGTACCTGTGTACGAAGAACATGTTCGACAATCGAATGAACTAATTGCACGTGAGACGCGGGGATTACGTACTTCGTGGTATCTTGATCCAACCCAGGACGAGCTCCAATAACTCCAGGGCGTGTGCGTAGTTTCTAAACCTAGGGTCGCATCGGTGAAAGCTCAAGTTGACGGTCATTCAGACTGTCACCTAAAGTTAGAGTTGTTCAACATCGTCGCCAACATCCCTCTCCAAGTGAAGAATCCGATCAGCAAGAGGTTTCTGAGTAGACTTAGGTTTAGATGTGTGTCATCTTAAACAATACATGTTGTAATTATTGAACGTTTGTTTATAGTCTTAATGAGATACTATCGTATTGTATTATTATCATCTTAATGAACTATTGCATTCATATTTTCTGCTATTTAGTTGATGTCTTAATTTTTTTGAAGAAACTTTAAAAATTGACATTTCTTACAAATCACAGGTTTAACCCCCCCTAAAACAAAGTCACATCAAGGTGGGTAATTTTTCAACTGCTTTATTTTTTTTCCGAATAACTTTAGTGGTCATAACTACTTATACAGGAAGAGTAATGGCGCAGGTTACATGAAATTTTGACCTTCATATTTTTCTTAAAAATTAAATTGTGAAAAAGAGTACAACTACAGCATGTTCCACAACAACACTTATAATAAATGTTATGAAGACTAAGGTGGAGCTTTACATGTCTTCCTGTTATGTTCACTCCCATCGCACTTACTACAATTGTTTCTCTTGGGCAATCCTTCCCTTGTGTCCATCTCGTTATGAATGTGACTGGATTTTCTTCTCCAATGTTTTGCCCTCCACCTATTTGGATCATAAGCGTACTTTGGAAGAGAAAAGTGCAGCCAACAACATTCGTATGGTATTGGTTGAAAACATGGAGAGTATGCTGTCAGACGTGCCTGATTTTTTCCACCACGTTAACCGTATAATTCTCGGCAGTGATCCAACCAACACCTTGAACAAATCTACCAATATCATTCACTTGGAAAACCCCGTGTTCTTGACTGAATTGGGCAACTTACATCCTACCAAGATGTTTTTGTGCCCAAGTAATGGTATTTTGGACAACGTCATACCATACCTTGGAATCCTCAATGGCAGCCATTGCTCCGTGTCAACTCTTGAATAAGTACGTATTGGACTTCCAATAAGTTAGTTTGATTAATTCGGTCAACGGTAATGCCCTTGCCCCTTTCAAAACTCCATTAAACACTTCAACCAAATTTGTTGTCATGTTTCCATATCGAGCACCTCCATCGTACGCTAATGCCCATCTCTCAAGGGGTATGTTGGATATCCAATCACAGTACTTTTCATCATGGAGAGTTAACAGATTGGCATACCAAACATCAAACTTACGTTTATCAGGGGTACTTCCATGATGTATAACTGTTTTTTCAGGATAACGCTTTTGAATATATGATTGAAATTGATGGCAAGATGGTGTACACAAAAGCCATGTGTTCCAATACCATATTAGGAATATACATTCTCTGTCGCATTAATTATTGCCATGTGACGATCAGACATTAGACAGACATGTCGATCCTTCGTAACGTTATCACGGAGATGCTGTAAAAACCATTTTCAACTCTCGTCTGTCTCTCCGCCTGCAATACTAAATGCCAAAGGATATATGACGTTGTTAGAATCATACGACGCGGCTACAAGCACTTTTCCATTGTATTTCCCATACAAATGTGTCGCATCTATACTTATAAGTGGTCGACAATGAACAAAACCTTCAATGGTTAGACGAAAGGACCAAAACACCATACCAAAGGTTGCTACTTGAGTTTCAACATTTATTATTTTGGGCATGCAATCATAAATTATCCCAGCGATATATAGTACCATGTGTGACAGTAGCCTAGGGAGGTTTACAAAGGCATCTTCGTGCGTTCTGTATAATGACTCCAACACTACTTGTTTGGAGTAACATGGATTTGGATATGAAATCTTTGAACCAAACTCATCATCAACCATCGATTGAACTACTGCAATTTTCAAACCATCATCAGCTAAAACTGAATTTCTAATCAAAGACGCTATCAACTTGCAATCGATGTTTTGGTGTAATTCAATGAGAACTTCATTAGCACATGTATGTGGAGAATGCAGTTTGGAAATTATCCACAATCCAGTATGCTTAAAAAGATTTCCTCTCAATGACCGCGAACAATTTGTGGGATCAACTTTACACTTAAAGACAATTGATTTTGGATTGGATGCCTCAATAATGCTAACCTTAGAATGAGTTATGTGTCATTTCCTCACAACGACAACTAACTCGTCCTTACTACTAAACTTCATGTTTTTATTTAGGAAACCTTCAGTCGATGGTTCATCTATATCCATAGACCACTCATCCCTTGATTGAAAGTTGTCAATATAGTTACTATCATTCCAATTTTCAGCAGTGGGTTGCATCATTTGCACATTCTGTGAGCTACCTCTATTATCGACACCTCCGTGTACATTCTCACAATTCTCGCTAACCTCAAACACCTCTTGGTTGTCTTCATCAATGTGACCTATAAAATGCTCAATATATGGATCTTCTTCATTTATCCAAGCATCTGACAGTGCATCAACGTCGACATCGTCATCTGAGAGATCATTGGTGTGACCACACAAAATATTCACTGTCTCATGACTATTCGTAATGTTTGCAATAACGTTGAGTCCTCTAGTCACGATAAACACAATAAATTGACTAGCATTACTTATTTGTAAAGCGAAAGACAATGCACTTTGCGGTCAGATCCGTACAAACTTGCAAAGTCCATCAATATATGTAAATTTATATGAATTGCTTATGGACTTAGCTTCAACATCCGACCAAGCACTCTTCATACATATAATTTCCTTTAATCTAGAAAGAGAGATATACAAGATAGTTGTAGTAATACTGGAGGTACCACCCACATAAACCTCACTACCATTCTGAGATACTATTTCGTTGTTATACAAGCAAATAATATCAATCTCTATCATGATTGATCCTAAAGAATTACGATTATAAAAGTTCTTATCAGATGTGTTTATCTTTTAGTTAACTTAATATTTACATAAAAATAACTGCTATCAATTTACAAAAAATTGTAATTAAAGTATAGATAAAAATATATAACATATCTGGGGAGATTTTGATGAAGAATAAAGAGTTGCAAATTTTGAGGAAGACAGAGAGTTGCTATGGAAGTAAGAAAATCACGAGCTCAAACTGAAAGATTTAAAAAGAACGACAATAATTAGTAATAATTGTTTACATATCACAAATAATTGCATATAGGCACATATAATTGCATGGAGATTGTCTAAACACGTATGTTCAAATCACGAGATAATTAATAGAAGTTTATAGGAGTAGCGCTTATTAAATTAGTGCAACCAATAGTTGCTAGCGCTACATGTGCTTGCGCGTATTTAACTAACTGTACCCATGGTATCTACTTTTCTCAATTTATTTTATGACATAAACTTTTTGAAAAAAATTATATGGTCTGGACTCATCTCTTCATCGTTCACTCTTTTCCCACCACAAATACGTCTCCAGACCCTTGCCTTCTTCATCGGGTCTGGCAAGGGACTATACGGAAGCTGGGTTTCTTCTCTTAGGGTTGTCTAGATTTCTTTTTGGTGACGTGAAAATGGCAAGTGAGGGTGGAATTGAAGTAAGGAACAAAAAGGTGATACTGAAGAACTATGTTTCTGGAATGCCCAAAGAGTCCGATATGGAAATCGTCACCGGATCCACCATTAAATTGAAGGCGCCGGAGAATGCAGTGATCGTTAAAAATCTCTACCTTTCCTGCGATCCGTACATGCGTGGCCGCATGAGGGAGCCGAAGCCGGAGTCCACCTTCTTTACTTCCTTCAGACCTGGTTCTGTACGTGATCTTACTAATATATGATGATTGCTTCATCCATCTTCTATTCAGTGCCTCCATATAATTGACTATTGTCAAGCTGAAATTGAACCTAAATTGGATAGTGCAGTAGTGTACTATTAATATGGTTTTATTTAGATTCTTGGGTATTCTAACTGAGATGTATATATTGCAGCCTATAAGTGGATATGGAGTGGGAAAAGTGGTGTCTTCTGGGTATCCAAATCTAAAGGAAGGGGATTTTGTCTTGGCTTGGGGAACCACTGGTTGGGAAGAGTACAGTCTCATCACTGCCCCGGAAACTTTGATTAAAATTGAACACACCGATGTGCCGCTTTCGTACTATACCGGGATCCTTGGTAAGTCTCTTCAGCTCTTCCCTTCACATCTCGCCATGGCATACATTTTCTGTACTCTTTGCACTTGTGTTGTGTTGGTATTTTAGTTCAATCAGATCTATTGCTTAAGATAATTTTTTCATTGCGGTACTCAACAAAACATCTATTCGACATTTTTTTGATTTTAATATTTGCCAGTTTGATATGAACAATAATATTGCATTGCTAAGAATAGTGAACTGGGGTTGTTTATGCGTTGGTAGTGATGTTGCTGCGTGATTATGGGTCACCATAACCTCAGCTGCTAATAGTCAAAAACTATATTGTCGAACATTCATGGATCATATAAAACAATATGTAGTTGTTTGTATTAGTAAATACAAGTTTTTTTTAATTCATAGGAATGCCCGGAATGACTGCGTATGGTGGTTTCTATGAGGTTTGCACTCCTACCCAAGGAGAGAGGGTGTTTGTGTCGGCCGCATCTGGGGCAGTCGGGCAGCTTGTCGGACAGTTTGCTAAGCTATTGGGTTGTTATGTGGTTGGTAGTGCTGGAAGCAAAGAAAAGGTATCATATCTTTGCTTAATTCTTATTTGGTTAGTAATCCACAGAAACTTTTCGAGGACATTTATATTACTTTTTCTTTATTGTTTTTGACAGGTTGATCTTCTGAAGAACAAGTTTGGATTTAATGATGCTTTCAACTACAAGGAAGAGCCTGATTTGGATGCTGCACTGAAGAGGTTTGTATTTTAGTAAGATGACTTGAGACCTTGGGTGATCTGGAGTTTTTACCCTCCCATTACAGTTCCCCTAACTGGATATCCTCCATTGATATATCATCTACATTAAAAAGAAAACTTGATGAATATGGAAGCAGAATCATATTAGCGTAACCAAATGAGCAATCAATGTACTGGGATTCCCAAATTTCTGATTCTGTCTGTCTGCCTTTGTGAATGAATATGTGTATGCTGAAACTTTGTTTAATTTTTGTGCAGGTACTTTCCAGATGGTATTGATATCTACTTTGAGAATGTGGGAGGTAAGATGCTGGATGCTGTGCTACTCAACATGAATCTCCGAGGTCGAATTGCAGTGTGTGGAATGGTTTCACAATATAACCTTGAACATCCTGAAGGTGTCCACAACTTGATGAATCTGGTTGGCAAAAGGGTTCGTATGCAGGGATTCATTGCTGGTGATTATCTTCATCTTTATGAGAAGTATCTGTCGATAGTGCTTCCTCAAATCAAAGAAGGTAAGATTGTGTACGTTGAGGATGTGTCTGAAGGACTCGAAAGTGCCCCTGCAGCTCTTGTTGGGTTGTTCAGTGGACGCAATGTTGGGAAGCAGTTAGTTCGTCTTGCTGATGAATAATGTTGTACACACTAGATTATATTTTTCATTAAATGTTTCAGGTTTGTTGGGTGTGGTGAATATTACTGTTACGGGCTAAATAGATGCACGGGTAGCCCTTAGTTGGTTTTGATCTCTGATTTCTAAGACCGGTTTATACTCACTCCTAAACCGTGTAGGTTTTAGTTAGGGGTGTCAAAAATTGACCCAACCCGCGGGTGACCCACCAACAGGTCGTGTTTGGATCCGAATTTTTGACGTACGGATGACCCGCAAAAGCACGGGTCGTGTTTAGGTGAGGAGGTTTGACCCATGGGTCAACTCGTGAACCATTGAGTTAGTTGTAATGGTTGTCATGCAGATGACACTTTTAATGGTGAATATGACTGGTCAGAAAATAAGCTTCCATAGGAGGCAGAAGTAGTGGCAATGTGGACGAAGGAGAGATGGGTTCTGCCATTTTCTCCATTACTGGTCCATCTTCATCTACCTTCTCTTCATCATCCTCTTGCTCAGAACTAGGGTTCATCACTATTGTTCTAAACACATATGTTAATCTTTCATTCTTCCTCATATACAGCTTATCCACTCTGCCTTCTTCCACCACCACTCCCTTGATGTTCTTCCCCAAATGCTTGAACTCCTCATGTGGCATCCCCATTTTCTCCCTCCTGAAGTTCTCATTGCTCTTCCTCGCCAAACAAACTTGTATTTTCCTCAACAGCACGATGAAGATGATGAAAAGGAATTCAGGCGGGTCAAACGGGTCAGTTTGACCCATGCCTTTGTGGGTACTGTTTCTAATGGGTCAGTCGGACCCGCGGATTGACTCATCGACCTGTGGGTTGGGTTACAAAAATTGACTCGTACACATAGATGGTTCGTATTTGGGTCACACGATTTCTTACACGACCCATGGGTCGACCCAACCCGCAAATTGACACCTGTAATTTTAGTAACATCAGACATGTATACTAGGAATTCGACTGCAATACAATTATGAATTGAAGCCATGAATAAAATTTTAGAGTAAATATAAAATTTAGGGTAAATTTTGTCATTTTTGTCTTCTTCATATTATTTTCAACACTATGTCCAACTTTAAAATACTAATTTAGGTTCAACTTCAACCCAAATCTGCATTTTGGAATTGAATTCAAACTCAAATCTGTATTTACTGTTCGAATTCAATTCTAAATTGTAAATTTTGGTTGAATTTGAACACAAAAATGCAACTTTTGGGTTGAATTCAACTGAAATTTGCATTTTGGGTTGAATTCGAACCAAAATATGCATTTGGAATTGGATTCAAACTCAAAAGTGTGTTTTAGAATTAAATTTAGTGTTAAAGATGATATCAAGATGAACAAGAGTGTAAAATTATCATTTTGATATATTTAATGAAAAAAATGGATCAATAATTAACGGTTGATGCATCTAACAACATATTCAAATGTATGAATACAAATAATTACATGAATGATGCAAATAACAAGATAAAAAAAATATATAGGTGCATTGCAACTATTCTACCCTAAAATTTATAACTTTGAATTGAGAATAAAGCAATGCACAATATAAATTTTACTTCCATAACTCGGTTGCTCTATAAGTCGATATAGCACTCTGCGAATAACTTAACCTTAGTTTTGCTCTTCCAATTACTGTAAGTAACTAATCTCTCTTTTTTCTTGTTTATGAATGTTAGTTATGATGCACAAGATGAGTTTGGATTGAGTTTTAAAAGAGTTTAGCATTGATGAAGTATTAGAGGCTATACTTGTCATTTTACTATTTTTTCTTTATTTTTTAGAAATGTAATTTTTACATGTGCATTGCACATAACCACTTATTAAAACTAATATTTGTTGTATGAGAAGGTCCAATTACCAACAACCTAAAACATTGAGGTGGAAAATATTGTTTTTTTAAAGTAAGGTTAATTACTTCAATGGTTACACATCTTTGCCCAGTGTGATTAATTGCTTACTCACATTTTTTTACGTGACTCAATGGTTACACATCTTTACCTAGTGTGACTGATTGAATACTCTGTCACTGAATCGTTAAACGTTTCCATCAATTTCGCATGTGTCAAACACGCGACAATTGTTGTATTATTCTACGAAATATGAAATGACAGAGCTTCCTTTCTGTCACCTTTCATGATCCTCTCCCTAGTTTCCCCCCATTTATGTTTTACTACATTTTGTTGTTCTCCTTCTCTGACTCTCCAGTTCGTTGGCCTCTCCATAACTGTTCCACTTCCACACTCTCCTCAGGTAATCTGTTGCATCTTTCCTATTCATTTTCTTTTAAATTTTATCTCTTTCGTCGAAGACCATCACGATTATTGGTGTGTCGTGCTGGTTCAAAAGAACAAGTCTTTGTAGAGTTACAAAGATACATCTTTTGTTCGTGCCTTGTTTTTATCGTGTTTCATGGTTGATCGATCAAAGATTTCAACCACATTTACGGTTTATTGTAATTTTGTGACAAGTTCTGACTGAAAGATAAAGCTTGAGCAAAGCTAAAAGTGCATTGTTGATGATTTGGCCTTATGGGTGAGTCTCAAGCGTGGACGGAGCAGTAAATTAATTAATATTGCAGACGGATCAAAGGAAGAGTGGATGGAAGGACGCATCAGACACAAGCAGAGATCTGAAACCCATTCAGATTATTGATTGTGGAATTTGACAGAGAAGGCATGGATCTGTGCGATCTCAATCCGTTCTCAAGGATCGTTCAAGTATAAAGAATAAAAAGTTTGGTATGCATGAATATTTAGTATGATCCATCCATTCAATTGTAGGGGTGTCAGCAATTGGAGTGTTCTCACCGAAACAACATCGTTTCCGGCATGAATTGGTCTTGTAGTTTGCAATTTTAGAGAACATATCATGGTATTGTATTGGGTTTTCCACGAGACTGAAAGAAGTTAAATTTTGAAGATCAAGGAGTGATTTTGCTCGATTAGGATCATGCTTGAAGGTCGCACAAGAGCAAAGAGATGGGCTAGCTTTGTTAGCTGCTCAATCGGACACAGCAAATCACATCGCGCAAGGATACTTCAGTGGATTCTGGAGATTACCTCCATATACCAGACCCGCTTGCAGATCAACAACTTCAATCAAACCCATCCCATAATTCGTGGGTTTCTAGCCTGCAGGTTAAATTCATGCGATGCACCGCGACCCCTTAACATACTTATCGACGATGCTCAATCTTCTTCTGCTCGTTAGTGCTAAGATCACTGTCGAGGTGTCCTTCTCCTCCTCTGCTTCGACAATGCTCGGCTAACCCTTTCTCCTCCCTTGCTTTGACGACACCCGACTATCCCCTTCTCTACTTTGATAACGCTTGTTGGATATCGATAGTGACGACCCAATGGGTAAGACCTCAAAGACCCAATAACTTTTCAAAGGGGTAAAACTCAAATCATTCAGAACTAGTCTGACCCACATTAAGGGTAAGCTGAAACTCCTAAAGTGGTCCGGTACTAAACCTGAAACTAAAGTGGACACCAAAGTCCCTATAGGTCGCCATCGACCAAGGTCAAAGCCTCCTACTGCCCGCCATGGGAGCGCTCTCCAAGAGAGTCAAATCTCTCAACTCTGGTCCCACAACTGACACTGAATATACAACCAAGATATCCCGCGTATCTGAGGCACATATTCCACAAAGAGTACTTAAGGCAACTGCAATATTACGTGATAACCGTAATATCTTTTATCCTTATTTGCAACAGCACAATATTTACAGATATATTATGTTACCTAAAACGGTTTGGTCTTCCATCCCTATAAATACTCTTGCTTTACATAGGTTACATTACGTTATGAGTTCATACACACAGTATACTCATTTAAGCATCGGAGTGGGAACCATCTTTTGCTTTAAATATTCTTCCCCCTCTATTGCGCTCCTCTTCTTGCAGGTCCATGGGAGCTCCGGCAAAAGCGTGCGATCATTAACCAATTGGCATCCAGATCACTGCCAAGTCAGCATCCAGTCAGTACCTGGGAAATTCAGACCTAACATTTGGCGCCATATGTGGGAAACGAGCAAACAGTCATCCAAACTCGTTCTAATCGTAATCAGCGAAAATAGGCTAACGAGCAATCCCAAGATAGCTCATAATCCACCGTCGCTTCGCCGCTCGATCAGCAAGACCTGCTAGCCAAGCAATCCCCAATGTCATCCCTTCGAGACCAGCACAGGAGCACATTGGCAATTCGAGACCGACTCCGATTCCGTCTCCCACCGAGATTCCAGTTCGACTAACCGTTCAAGTGGTCGGGGAAACTATTCAGGTCACCGCGGTGATGCTATTCCTCTTGGAATCCATCATAGGACAGGCCCGCAGACAAGCCCTTGTTCCTCATGAAGATCGTCGTCACGTGGGGCCACTAGAGGCAGAAACTGGAAATATGTGTGCCACCGACCTCAACCGAAGCGCCGACAGTCACCCACTCTGTCAATCCGTCGAGTGCTTCACTGACCAGAGAATAGCAAACTCAATTTACTATTGCCCATATTGAGGATCTCATCAACAAAGAGATAAAAGAACAATGTGGAGCCGTCATGACCCCATTTCAAGAACGATCCTCCCATCCATTCACTGCAACCCTTATAGCGGTCAGGATGCCAAAGGATATGGTGACAAGATTCATTCCCAAATACAGTGATGAAGGATATCATGTGACCCACGTCAACAGACATGAAACCTCTCTTTTGGATATGTCGGATGATGATAACCACTTAGCCTTGCTATTTCTGTCAACCCTCTCGGGTTTGGCGTTGTCTTGGTTCTTCGGCCTGCAAGATCAATAGGGACAAAGTTTGAATTAAAGAACAAGTACCTGGAGTGATATATGGGTAAATTTCAGTTGCTGAAGAGCGTGGTCACCTTAGTCTCTGTTAAGAAACAACCAGGAGAGACCTTGACTGACAGGCGTTTTCATAAGAACGTCACGGAGATTGATTGTAGAGTCACGAATGGAGAGATCGTTCGAGCCTTTTACAGAGGTTTGGATGTGGATAACAAAGCCTCAAGAAAAATGCGCAACAGCTACCATGTTCAAGAAAAAGAGACACTGGAGGAGCTGGCAGTAAAGGGGAAAGATTTCATAGACCTGGAAAGGGCAAATTCTGAAGCTAATTTCCTGATGTCAATCTCGTCAAGGGCTATTCCAGAGTCCCGGCGCGATGGAAAAAAGGAAAATAAAGACAGGCGAGGTCGTGATATTCCCAGATCCAAAGTCCCCGGACCAAGCCATCGAGAGGTTCCCGAGTATTTCACGCCTTTAAATAAGCAGATCTCGGAGATACTAGTCGAGATGGAAATAAGGGTCTTAGCAAGGTCACCAATGCACAAAACAATTCCTCATTCTATGGGTAAAGATTCGAAGAGCTACTGTCGTTATCATAAAGCGAAAGGCCACAAGATGGAGGATTGTCGTATTCTCAAGCGCAACATCGAGAAACTAATCTAGAGAGGCATGCTGAAAGAGTTCCTAGCAAGAAGGGAGCGCAGTCGAATGCCTCCACGTAGAACCCGATCGCCTGTTACGCAAGAACAATCTGGCCCATCCTAGGGCAACAGGGTAATAGACCTAATCGTCGGAGGGTTTGGAGCCGGAGGCGAGTGGTCCAATGCAAGAGAAATATATGCCACACAAATCTCCACAGCTGCGCAGATGGGAAAGAGACCTTGGCCTGTGGAAGATATCATCATCTCATTCTCTGAAGAAGACCTGACACATGTCACAACGCAGCACAATGATGATGTAGTCATTACGTCAGACGTCGTAGGATGTGATATGAAAAGAATTATGATCAAAGAAGGGAGTTCGACAGACATTCTATTCCTGGACGCTTTCGAAAAGATGGGCAAATCCAAAATAGATCTAAAGTGAGTCGACCTTCCACTCATCGGCTTTGCTGGACGAACAACATATCCTCTGGGAGACATAACTCTGTCGATAACCGTGGGCGAATGATGGAAAAGCATAGAGGTGTCGGTCGCCTTCATAGTGGCCGACGCATCTGCTTCATACAACGCCATTCTGAGAAGGACCACCACCAATCCAAATAAGAATACCGGCTCCACAGTCCACCAGAAAATGAAGTATCCCACACTGCATGGGATGGAGAAGTTCTAGGCGACCAGCAGTCCTCACAACAATGCTATGTGAATTGCCTTCGCATGAAGAACCAAAGGGACTCTCTCGCCATCGAGACAGAGGTTGACCTTCGTGAGGACAAACTCGGCCAACCACAATGGTAGAACTGACAGAAGTTGAGATAGATGGTCCAGAAAACAAGGTGCACATCAGAACCACCTTGAACGACGACCAAAGGGATGCCTTGACCTCCTTGTAAACACCTGATTTTGGCCCGAGGTAAAAAAAACCGTACGCAAGGAACCAAACCGAGAAAAATTGAGGTAGAAATATATATAAATATATATGAAAAAATAGTATATATATATATTTAGCTGAAAGCATGGCCATGTTCCTCCTTTACACCAATTTTTGTTTTTATTTATTAAAAAAAATTAATAAAAAAAGAATGCAATTCTTCTATAAATAGAAGGAAGGTTAGAAGGATGTCGAAGACTACGGGGGGTGAGGAGAAGAGAGTGAAGAGAAAAGGAAGAAAGGAAAGGAAAGAAAAACAAATAGAGAGTGAGTGAAAAAAATATCGGTAATTATCGGTCTCGGTTTCTCGTACGGTATTTAAGCTTCTAACGATTTAGGTATCTCTCTCTTGTATTTAATATTTTATTTCCTAATGTTATTGAAATTTATGTTATAAAAAAAGGGAGTTTATATACATATATTATATATTTATGTATAATATATATATATATATATATTATGTATATGTGATTCTGTATGTATATATATATATATATATATTATGTATATGTGATATATGAATAATATATATGTGATATTATATGTATAATATATATATATATATAAAAACAATATTTTCAAAAATGACTTAGGTCATCCCAAAATTTTGATGAAGGTTACAACTCGGTCCTTGGACTCTCTGGTTACCGAGTTGCACAAATTTAGTCATTTGTGCAACTTATAAACCAACTCTCTGGTTTATAAACCAAACCAAAAAACTTTTAAAAATATTTTTTCAACTCAAATTTTACAAAATTACATTTTTGATTCCTAAACTTTTCTGGTCATTCCATGACTTCTCAAAGTGTTACAAATAAGTCCAGAATATTTTCGGGTTATTTTGGAACTTTACCAAGTGTTACAAATAAGTCCAGAATAGTTTAGGGCCAATTCTGTCATATTTTAAAAATATAATTCCAATTCAGCTCGAATTTTAAATAATTGCATTTTGGTCCCTAGACTTTTTTGGACATCTTATGACTTCTCAAAGTGTTATAAAATTGGCACAACGTACTTAATATCTTCAAAATCATTCGTGTATGTTTGACTCGTTTAAAATAACCCCAAAGTTAAACCTTTTTTTTAGCTCGATTAAAAAAAATTACCTCTTGTGTATTTATTTTAAAAATAACTTGTACATAAAAAATGCTTGTATATCGTTTATTTTTTTTTTTAAAATGCATGTAATCTTTTTGCTCAAGCATGATCAATCAGACGATTCAGGTAAATCGGTAAAAAAATAATTTCAAAAGCAAACTAAAGTACCGAAAGGGCGGATTATGGGCTCGCGAGCCCTTAAGACGTAATCAAACCCCCGAACTCAATTCTCTGGGCGTAGACATTTCCAAGCCCTAAGATGTTAACTCCATGTACCCTAGGCAAATTTTAGGATTTTGATTAGCCTTTAATTAATCGGTGACGAATCTTTCATTTTTTGGGTCTGGTTGATGACCCCGCTCGACCAGACCCGTCACTCGGAAGACCCGAAATTTTCGAGCGAAACAAAATAAAAATTATTTTAAAGGGATTTATCTTTTAAAAGGTTTAGGCTTTGTCATGTTTACTTTGCCATGTTGTACTTTGCCCTATCTGTTTTGACCGTTTGCTCATGCTTACCGTTTTAAATTTTCCCTGAAAAGTAATGTAAATCAATAATTCAAAAATTATGTAAATCCTCATTTTGCACACACCACATGGGTTACCATTACCCGCTCGGGCCTAGAGCACATTTAGAGCTTAGGGTGTTTAGTTTGGGAATGCGCCTGGAGCGGTTTGGACCGCTAGCACGCACCCAAAAAACTCAACTCGATGATTGGAATGGGTTTGTGATCCTGTACAAGGGGTTAGGTTCCGCCAGTTCACAGGACCTAGAAATTATGTCCCGTTAGAACAAAAGCTCTACACCGCGGTTAACCTTCTACCAGTTTCGTGTTTGTTCCATTTCTCGTGTTTTGTTTTAGCCCTAGATCATGACAAGTATAGGATTTGGCCATTTGTATTCTGTAAAGCTCTGTAAATGTAATAACTTAGTAGTGACATTTACTTTCTCGCACTTGCATTGCATTTTTCTAAAAAAAATGTAAGTTCTGTTCATTTTGTCTTGTATCCTTAGGACGTTCCCACATCATCTTTAGTTCGCACCAAGGCCATCTACCCCTCCACGGTCGAAATTGCCCAAATATGGAAAGCCATGACGAAAGAGGATCAGAAGTACGTGAACGAAAAGATTGGCGAGGTTCATGAGCTTGCAAACTACAAAGTCAACTGGGCTCTTCTCGATGCTTTGTCTGATTTCTGGTATGTATAAAACGTTGCCTTCGTGATAAACGACAATGAACTCACACCTACACTTGAAGAATACCGTCAACTCTTTCAAGGGGTAGATTGGGATCGTGGTATTGTTCAACTCGACCTCCAACAAAGAGGCGAAGATAATACTTTGGCCAAACTGCTCAAAGTCACAACAAACAAAATATCCACCGAGCTCAAGTTGAGTGGGGGTCATGGCTTATCTATTGAACTTTTGGTATATTGGATCGAGCGATGAATTGTCGATAAAACAAATGCTCTAGGGAGATGCCATGCTTCTATTTTACTTGTTTTGGGAACGGTCGTATTCCCCTTTTCTAATGGTCTTATCGACTCAGCTATGGGCAAAGTCGTCATCCAAATAATAGAAGGCAAGGGTTTCGTGAATGCGTTGCTCGCCGAAACCATTGCATCTTTAAACATTTTAAAAACCAAAGGAAAAGGAGTACTAAAAGCAAGATCGGACTTACTTTCGATTTGGTTCTTAAGCCATATGAAAGAATTTGACATGATTTTTTCCCGGGCAAACTTTTTAGGTGAAAAAAGGCTCATCTCGAGAATGTTAGGTCAATAATTATTCAAAGCTGGGAAATGGAAAGCCCTCGATTGGAAAATCTATATTTCGAAAATAACGCATAAGGACATTTTATGGACTGCTTGATGGTTACCCATATACCGCCCCATGATCCTTAGGTGCAAAACTTTCGAGGATCAATGACCACCTACCATTCCCGAGTTGTTCAACAATTCGGTGGATTCCAAGATATCCCGGTGCACATTGATGGATCACCAAGAGCGTACAAGTGGCACAGCAAAGCAGATTTGTTAAAATCGCTTCGAGACTTAGTCCGACGAGCGATTAATAATTGGGGAAACTGAGTCTTACTATTCATAAATCCGACAAAAAGCTCCACGGCAAAGGAAAACGAATACCGTGCGACAACGAAGTACGTTCACAAGTTCTACTCGGCACCAGCAAGTCTGCCTTTTGACCCGAAGGAGATAATCGGGGATAGGCTCGAGCAACCACCGGCATCTTACGAGGACATCTACGCTATCATGAAAGCTAGGGTGGAAATTCAAAGTATTATTTGGGTTGATTAACACTCTAGATCCAAGAAAGATATTCAACGCATCCGCAATGAGTTACGGTGTATGCGAAATGAAGTGAGAGGTCAGGATCGTACCTTGGAGAAATGTAAGGGCAAAATAGTTGAGTTGAATGACACCCTTGAAGAATCTAGACAAAGGACAAGGCAAATTAAAAGATTTTCGAAATGCATGTCCCCGACCTTCCTTCGAACTAAAAAGCAAGCGACAACACTCAACGAGCTACGCCACTGTGTGAAATGTCTTAAGAATTAGACTTTGATTGGACAACTCCTTTTAGAGTATTGTTGGCAAAAAAAACCTTTTGTCGTATATGTTATCAAAGTCCACGAATGGAATGAACGGAACATGCAAAATTTTCGAAAACCAAACATTCATGATCAATTGTGAATTTACCCTTCTTACTATGGTATTTGAATGATTTAGGCACATCTGGCAAGAACAAGCCCGATACGCACTCGCGGTTTCGTTCAACGGGAACAAATGGAGCAAAAAAATCAAAGTCCACCACCAGGTTTCCCGGAACCCATGCGACATTTGACAACTCCGGCAGCTCAAGAATACGAAGAGAGTATCATCCAGCTATAATAGACTATACACACCATGAATTCTTGCATGGCTGGCATGACCTCCCGGTTCGAGCAAATTTTGGTTTTTCTAAACGCCCAGGCAGCCACCTCGTCTTCTCAATCAACACCCCTGCCTGTAGCACCTCATTAATCCATGCCAAGTAGTTTGGTCTTACCCGACCAAGATCCACCTTCCACATGTGGTCACCCCAACCTAGCTCCATCTCTCACATATAGTCATCCTGACCAAGCTCCACCTCCCACATATGGTCATCCTGTCCAAGCTCCACCTCCACCTCCCACATATGGCCATACCAACCAAGCTCCACCTCCTACATAAAACTGTCCTAATTAACTTCCAATACTCGTACATGACCCTTATGAGCAATCTTTTCCTTTTCAGCATGATCGGGATGCACATCTGGTACATGTTTACCCCAATTAGGTCGTACGACCCGCGTTTGGGCTCCTCAATTACTCTATTACAGTCGCCCCGGTCGAGACCGAACAAAACAAGAAGTTGAAGCAGATTGAAGAAAAGATGAGGTCTATTCCAGGAGTAGATCGATTGGGAGACATGGACTTCTCTGATCTGGCTATATTTCAGGAAATCCCGATGCCCGATAAATTCAAGGTGCCTGACGTTGAAAGGTTCAATGGAATAGGGAACCCGATTGTTCACCTCAAGATATACATGGAAAAAATGACTCCATACCAGTAGTATACCAAGTTGATAGTCCAGACCTTCCAGGGAAGTTTGAAAGGGGAGACACTGGTCTGGGTCATAGGGTTAAAGACGGAGCAAGTGCCAAATATAGAGGAGCTGGCCAAGATTTTTCACCGACAATATAAGCAAAATATGGATAACACTCCTACTCACCTTGATCTTTAGGCTATGGAAATGAAATAGGAACAATCTTTCAAGGACTAAGTGACTCAGTGGAGGGGAAAGGCCAACTGCATGAACCCATCTCTCGGGCAGAATGAAACGGTCCCAATTTTCATCAGTACTCTCAAGAGTATATATTATACTAAAATGATGAGTCAATCCACTGCTGAATTTTCAAATCTCATCATGACAGGCGAATTGATTGAGCAAGGGATTCAGTTAGGAAATATTGAAGACCCGTACAAAAGTGCAACGAATCCTAAGAAATTTGGTGTAAAGAAGTCTACCCCGACCATAAGCGCGGTCTATCCGAACCCTTACTAGGCTCCTTACTCAACAATACCAATCATTACTGGTGGTCCCGATGCCTCAGGCTCCTCGAGCCCCACAAGGAACAGCCTGCCTGGCTAACCCACAAGATTCTGTCAACTGAGGCGGGAACCAAAGGATATTTAGAG
Organism: Chamaenerion angustifolium; assembly: GCA_946814005.1. Classification (NCBI taxonomy): domain Eukaryota; kingdom Viridiplantae; phylum Streptophyta; class Magnoliopsida; order Myrtales; family Onagraceae; genus Chamaenerion; species Chamaenerion angustifolium. The sequence continues at coordinate 35,148,978 of OX328266.1, read as the reverse complement.
AGACCCGACAAATTACCTTGCTTCCAATATCGTTGGTCGAATTGTACAAGAAGGTTTTGGCTCAAGGGCTTATAGGTCCTGAAGTTCTCAGTCCCGAAACGAGAATTCTGGCTAATGAATCAAATTCAAAATGTGAGCTCCACATGGGAGCACCTGGGCACACCACTAACAATTTCCCTCGTCTTAAGCATCGAATCCAAGACCTTATTGATCATAAGTACCTAGTCTTGAATCCCATTTTGCTACAGAATGTCAATACCAATCTGCTACCCAACCACGCTTCGGGCTCAGTCAACATGATCTTCTTAGAAGAAGGACCACTAATCAATTATGTTAAAAAATTGACTACGTATCACAAGGACTAGCACCGTTCAAGTACAAGAGCAACAAAAGGGTACCTTGGAGCTATGGGGGTCACGTAGAAGGATTCGCGAAAAACGAAAGCATTTTCAGTATGAATCGATTCGAACGTTGCTATATCCAGCCAGAAAACCCACACAAGGAGAAGGAGGGAGCCCCAAAGAAGAAGGTAACTGAAGAGGCAAGCAATTTCATGAAGATTGTAAAGGATGTTCAATACAAGGTCGTGGAACAACTGCGCAGAACCCCATCGCAGATATATTTGTTGGCTCTGTTGTTGATTTATGAACCACACCAAGATGAATTAATGAATATTTTGAAGGAAATCCTGGTACCAAAGGAAATTTCAACCCGCCAAGTGGAGAATCTCTTCGGTTCGGTTTTTGCTAGCCAAATCGCCTTCATGGATGAAGAGTTGGGGACAACAACATGTCAAGGCCCTCCACATCATGTTTAAAAGCAAGGGATACGTTCTATGAAGAGTAATGATTGACAACGGCTCAGCTTTAAATGTATGTATGATGTCCACCCTCCAACATATGAACATAGATTCGTCACTCATTCGTCCAACCAGGAGTGTTGTTCGAGCTTTTGATGGCAATATAAGGGAGGTCGAATTATGAAATGAATTACCATTGGAGATTGGTTCATGCTTGTTTAGCGTATCTTTCAAAGTCTTGGACACTCCAGGGGTCTACGGTCTACTTTTGGGAAGACCTTGGATACACGTCGTTGGGGCAGTGTTTTCTACCCTGCATCAAAAAGTGAAATTTATCTCTGAGGATAGCCCGGTTGTGATCGATGGGGAGGAAGACTACAACATTTATAAGGAGACTTCCGTACCTTTCATCATAATCGAGACCGGAGATGCATTGTCTTTCCATGATTTCGATCTCATTTCTGTGATTAAGGAGTCAGGAGATCCAGCACCAGACAGAGTCGAGCTAATGGTGGGGAATATCATGCTGGGCAACAACTTCATCTTAGGACACGTTCTGGGAATCTGCGGTCAGGGCATCATACACCCAGTAGCTCCGAGAAAGAACAATGGCACTTTCGAGTTGGTTTTTCATCCTAATTTCAAAGATTACGAAGTCGGCTGAAGGAAACGTTTAACCAGAAATTCAGGGGTATTGTTGTTTTCTCTCCTCGCTGTTTCATTTCCTGGCCCACCACAAGTAATCCAACCCGACGACGTTGCTTCTCACGAATGCTTATCAAACTTGTTTTCGATCGGTGTCACCATTGGAGCTCTGCTTGATGAATCTCCCTCAGGCCTTTTCGTCTGTCCATTTGCTAGTGGGGAGAATATCACGAAGTGGATGACATTACCTGCTTATGCGATTTGTCTTAGTAATAATGAGTAAGACCTTTTGAAAAGGGATGTATTCCGCATAGGGCATATGTCATGAACTCCGCGTTTTTGGAATATGGGAAATTTTTCATGACCACATCAAATGAATCTCTTCTTTTGTTAATTCATCATGTTCTCAAAATTATATCTCATTCTACCTACTTCTAACATTAATCTCCCTTCTCTTTTGTTTCCTTCTGTAGGAACAATAGCTCTAGAGAACATAAAGGGGACCATAATTCAATCTCGTACAGGGACACCCTTGCCGAATCTGACTCTATACATTATGGAAAAGGATTCAGAGAGGAGGATGTCACGAAAGAAATTGAAGAAAGTTGGGACAGGTATGAGAGAGACAAGATCCTAACAACGAAAGTCACTGAGGTCATAAACATCAGCACTCCCGAAAAACTGCGCGAATTGAAGATCGGGACAAGTCTGAGTCTTGACTAAAGAACTCACATGATGGATTTGCTAAAAGAGTACCAGGAGATTTTCGTCTGGTCAATTGTGGAGCACGTTCTGCAACTAGACACTGAGAACTTCCGACCTAAGAGACAACACCTGAGTAGACAAAGTCCCGACCTAATCCTTAAGATTAAGGAAGATACCATCAACCAAATCGACGTTGGATTTTTAGAAGTTTGCAACTATTCTGAATGAGTAGTAAATATTGTTCCAGTACCCAAGAAGGACGGTCGCGTACGCATTTGTGTCGACTATCGAGATCTTAACAAAGCTAATCTGAATGAAAATTTCCCTCTGCCTCATATTGATATGCTGGTCGACAACACGACACGTCGTAGGATGTTCTCATTCATGGACGGGTTCTCAGGATACAACCAGATCCAAATTTCTGAGGCAGATAAGTTAAAAACCGCATTTGTCACTATGTGGCGTACATTTTGTTACAGAATTATGCATTTCGGTTTAAAAAACGCAGGAAACTACTAAAGGGTGATGGCGATACTGTTCCACGACATGATGCACAAACAGATGGAGGTGTACGTAGATGATATGATCGCAAAGTCTCAAGAAGGTGAATATCACTTGATCAATTTACGCATGCTATTTGAAAGACTCAAGAAGTACAAGTTGCGTTTAAACCCGACCAAATGCACTTTTGGAGCCACATCAGGCAAGTTATTGGGCTTCATAGTCAGTGAGAATGGAACTGAGGTAGACCCTAACAAAGTCAAGGTGATACAAGAGCTACCCCCACCATCGACCGTCAAGGAGGTCTGTAGCCTATTAGGTCGTTTGAATTACATTGCGTGTTTCATTGCAAATATGACAACCAAGTGTCAACCTTTATTTCGTATTTTATGTAAGAACACTCGGATAATCTGGGATGGAGAATGCTAGAACGCTTTAGAGTCCATAAAAAAATTACCTAATGAGCCCACCAGTCATAATGCCTCCAATTCGAGGACGACCGCTCATAATATATTAAACAGTGCGCCAACACTCGTTGGGGTGCATGTTGGGACAACTCGATGTGACTGAAAAGAATGAACATGCCATATACTACGTGAGCAAGAAATTTACGGAAGATGAAACAAAGTACCAGGAGGTGGATAGAACATGTTGCGCAGTCGTGTGGGTAATGCAGCGACTTCCTCAGTATACGTTGTACTACACCATACATCTTATTCGAAGATGGATCTCGTGATATACCTCTTAGAGAAGCCAGCATGGACAAAAATCATCGCCAAGTGGAAGGTTCAGCTATCTGAGTATGACATAGAGTTCGTGCCACGAATTTTGGTGAAGGGGCAAGCAATCGTCGATCATTTAGCGGTGTTTCCCATAGACGATGTTCACTTGATCAACTTTGAATTCCCACATGGGGAGATCATGCAAGTAGAAGAAGAAGGGATGTCGAAGGAAAATCGGAGGATGTACTTCGACGGGGCTGTGAATTCAGTCGGAGGAGGTATTGGGGAACTGCTCATCTCACCAAAGGGGCAATACTTTTCAGTGGCGTCCAAGGTCACCTTCCACTACACCAAAAACATCGCAGAATATGAAGCATGTGTTCTCGACATGCGCGTCGCACTAGACCTTGAAGTGAAGAAACTAGAAGTATTCAGAAATTTCATGTTAATCATCCTCCAAACGACAGGGGAATGGAAAACGAGGGATGCCAAACTATAGCCATATCACGAGCACCTTGAGGATATAGCTGCATAATTTGAAGATATCACTTTCACTCATATACCGAGAAATAAGAACCAATTTGCAGACGTATTGGCAACCCTCACATCAATGAGTAAAACTTTTTCGGGAAACAAAGTACTGCTAGTAGAGATTAAGATCAAAGAGTTGTTAGCCTATTGTTGTACGGTCAGTCATGATTCACTGACACAAAAAGATATTTGGAGTCCGGAGAATTCCTAGAATGTGCCACAAGAAATGATCGGAAGGTCGTACGAAGGATGGCTTGCAATTATTTTCTCAGTGACCGAGCTTATACAAAATATCATTGATAATACCCTTTTGAGATGCGTGAATGTCGAAGAAGCTGAGCGCCTAATGGAAGAAATTCACAAAGGTTGTTGCGACCCACACATGGGCGTGCGAGTGCTATCAATAAAGATAATGAGACTTGGATACTTTTGGTACACCATGACGTCTGATTCTGTGAGACACGTTCAACATTGTCACCTTTGTCAAATGTACGCAAACCAAATTCACGCGCCACCACACGAGCTCTGTCCCATGACTTCCCCATGACCTTTCTCAATGTGGGGCATCGATGTAATCGGTATGATATCCCCAAAGTCGTCCAATGGTCATCAATTTATATTGGTGGTGATCGATTATTTCACCAAGTGGGTAGAGGCTATTACCCTAGTGTTAGTAACGACAAAGGCAGTCGAGTGTTTTATTAGGCAAGATATCATCGCGCGTTATGGGGTGTTAGAGTCAATCATCACAGATAATGCCAAAAAACTGAATAATAAATTGGTTGATGGGTTGTGTGACCAATTTAAGATCAAGCATAGAAATTCGTCTCCATATCACCCACAAATGAATGGCGCAGTGGAAGCAGCAAATAAGAAGATCATAGAGAAAAATGACTCTCAATTATAAAGGATGGCACGAAAAGCTGTCTTGGGCACTCATGGCATACAGAACCTTAATACGGACATCAACATGGGCAACCCCATTCTCCCTTGTTTACTGGACTGAAGTCGTGCTGCCAATTAAAGTAAAAATTTTGTAAGCTAGGATCCTCGCTGAGGTAGAGATGGACTAGTCAGAATGGGCTAGATGCAGATACGAGCAATTATAATCTTATGTAACAGTTCCCCACTCTTAGGCGAACGAATCCATCAAAAATAACAGTTTCTTAAAGGCGTAATCCTTAGGTAACAGTTCTCTGAAAGAAGCTTGGCGAAAGGAACGGGCGAGACAATAAAAGGCGACAGTCCTTCCTCAGGAGCCTAAAGGAGCGAAAAGAACCTCTAAAACGTAACGTTTCCTCCTAAAAGGTCCAAGACCCTTTGAACAAAAAGGCGAGACTATTATACATAATCTAAAAACGAAGTTGAAAACAAGTATGGTAAGACTTCCTAAAGCTTTCAGGTAAAGATCGACATCGGAAACAAAGGCTTACGAAATAAAAAAGTCATCCATTATATTCAAGGAAAATATTTGAGTCAACAATCAAGAAATAATGCAAAGTTTCAAAAACAAAAGGAAACAAAAACGAGCTCTCATTCATAAAGGGGGGGGACAACATTTCAACATACAAAAGGAGGAGAAGCAAAAGCATAAGGAGGCTAGGTGACTTTGCAAGATTGTAATCCTTCTTAGCACGAGCAGGCTCCTTCGACTTGAAGCTCTGCATCAACTTTGCCACCTAGGGGCCTGTTACATCAAGGTGTGGGTTCACCAGGGGATGCAGTCTTCTTCTCGGCCCCGGGAGTAGCCTCCTCGCCAACAGCAGCGGAAGGAGCTCCCTTAGTGTAGCCACTCTCAATGAAGTTCTGAAGAGACTTCACCTCCCGGAGAGGAAACTTGAGATCTATATCTTGGATCTCGTCGACCAAGACCTGGAGATAGGCAACTACATCAGCCTTCATTACCTCTGAGGCACAGTCGTAGAACTCCTCGGACTTCTTAAAGTCCTCGATCACGCTATTGGGTGATGGTCCACCCTTCAGATTCAACTCACGCTGCTCCTTCTCATCCTTAAAGGCATCCCTCTGGGCCCAAGACTCCATCAGCTCGCCTTGATGGCGAGTGACCTTCGCCTCTAGTTGAGCGAAGTACTTATCAGCTTCTTTGGTTCGCATCTCAGCACGGATCCTGCCGTCCTCAGCGAGCGCCACCTAATCCTCCCTCATCTTGATTGAGGAGAGCAGCTCCTTCTCCCTCTCCGCAGACTCCTGTCGAGCCTGCTTTATCACATCAATGGACGTCTATGCCCTCCTCTTCAAGTCCTCCACCTCTTCCAGAGTATACCCCAAACTCCAAAATTGCTCCATCTCGATAAGCAGGTCAACTTGCTTATCCACAACCTTCTCTACGATCCGCATAATCTCTGTCTCCTCGCGGACGAACTGGCAACAGGAAAACAAATGGGATAAAGTTAATAGAGATTAAGGAGTTAAAAGAGAGCGATCAATGAAAATCATAAAGGGAAGTCTATAACGGAAGAACGAGGAGAAAGGAACTTACCTAGGCGAGACGCTCAAAATGCGTCCTCATAACGACCTCAATGTCGTTCAACTCAGAAGGGACAGTACTAAGGAGGAAGGATCTCATTCAGCAGATGCATGCAGAGGTCTGGGTTACCCCACGACATCGTCTTATTCGAAATCTCCACCTTTCGAAGACTGTGGCAAGGGGTCCAGAGACCCCTCAGATCTGTCACCTTCGACGGTTGATAAAGAGACACCAAAGGACAGTACTCCCAGAGAATGGAATCTTCGAAGTGCTCATCGCGGCACCCCGGGTCAGGACCCTCTACCGAGCCCCAGCTCCCCTAGAGATGTTGCGAGCAGTATGATCGGGAGAAGGAGCATCAACCTGCCCGGGAGCAGGAGCCTCGACCCAGGGTGCACAAGATCCCCCGGCAAAAGCAATGCACTCCTCGCCAGAACTCCTCGCCCTATTGGCTGGAGCAGAAGCAAGAGTCACCTTAGATGTAATGTTCTCTAAAAACAAGCACAAGAGGTATCAAACCTAAAGGCAAATTAAAATAAGAAAAAAAAACACAGAGGTTATATCCTGAATAATACATTTTGGGCGATCGCCAGAGGCAACCCCAGAATGTTCATCCTCAGGCCTACGCTTGGTCGCGCGCCTAGAATGAGGGGGAGGTGGACTCAAGGTTTCCTGGGCAGCAGACAACCCTGCCTTGGCCTGTTTGGAAAAGAGACTGAGAAGTTTAGGTCCCCGAGTGCCTACAACATAAAAAACAGAAAAGGAAAAGGGTCAGAAATTTACCCAATCAATAGAGACTAGCGCGGACTGCTGAATGCCCGCCAGCCTAAGCATGGACTTTGAAGTCTCCGCGACTGAGCGGACCAAATAGAAGTTCGGTTGTTTATGACGTCGGAAAAAGTCATCAATGGCATTCTGGTCACTCCCCGACAGCTCGCCAAAACTCGGAGGAATATCCCGCTCCGGTTGAAAAAGCTCCCAAGGCACACCAACCTTATAGAAGAAATAATACTTCTTGTAGTTTGAGTTGGTAACCCGGAAGTCCACCAGTTAAAAGTGAACATTCCAGGTCCATGCATGGCCCTTCCATTCCTCAAACTTCGGTCAGCGAGTTTGGAAGCGATGAAGGTGGTTAGCCCTGACAACCATCATGGCAAGGCAAGGCAAGAACAAGACTAAAATAACAAAAATGAGGGAACTTTACTGCCTAAAAAGAAACAAAAAGAGCAAAAGATTACATGTCAGTGAAAAAAATGGAACGTTGGTCTCGGGCACGTCCACCACGATCGGTACGACGACCTGGCCTCCGGAGGTTGGTTTCGGCACTGAGGCTCTTTGATCCTGCACTAGGGTGGAAACATCCCTGATGAAAATAGGGGCATTGGAAACCCTAGTCGTAGCTTTCTTCCGAGACGTAGAATGAGCAAGGGAAGGTTTGTAAGACGAACCCTTGCGAGAAGTCTGATTCTTGTTGTCAGTCATGATCGTAAAGATTTTTACTGTGAGTAATAAGTCTGAGAGAAAAGCTTGAACAGAGGATTAAACCATAGAAATGATCACTTGAACTCTAGAAATAAGAAAGCTTGGACGCGTAAAAGGTTAAGTGATAAAGGTTGGCTTTTTATAGCCAAAAATGGGGAAACCGAACGGTTATATTCAGAAAAAATCAGACAATGATTACATTGGGGTAAAATCAAAGCAATGTCAGAACCCAAAGGGTTACATCGGAGAGATAAATGATCGAAACGGTACAGAAAATTGTCAGTCTACCCCTATTAATGATGTCAAAAAGACGAGCATGCATCAGACGTCCTTTCGATCTCTTGCCAAAAGATGCATTCATTAAATACTCAAAACTGTGCTCGCCAAAGAGCTCAAACAAGTCTCTCCTAAAACCCTAGCAACGGTATCTGTTGGGTATCGATAGTGACGGCCCAGTAAGAAAAGGCCTCGAAGGCCCAATAACTATAGAGGGGGTAAACCCATGACATCCGAACCGGATCGGCCCAAGTACAAGCCAAACTTGGCCCACCATCGAGTAATCCAGAATCGAGTCCAAAGTCTATAGGGACGCCAAAGGCTCTCGGACTGCTCGCCATTCTCTACCAGGTCGCGACCTTCCACTGCTCGACATGGGAGTGCTCGCCCCGAAGAGAGCCTTGCCTCTCTCCTCTGGTCCCACAAAACCGTTAATAAGGAAATGGCCACGATATCCCGCATATCTCGGTCACATATTCACTAAGGATTAGATTTGGTAACTGCAATATCTCGCAGTAACTGACGATCCGAATCTTCGGCAATACAATATACACTAAGATATTCAGCTGCCATATACGGTTCTATCTCTCTTACCCTATAAATACCCTTGCTTTACATACGTTCTTTACGTTTTGAGTTTTATACACACACATACTCATTTAAGCATCGGAGAGGGACCCAGAGGCATCCCCTCTGTTACGCTCCCCTACTTGCAGGTTCACCGGAGTTGGAGCTGAAGCGTCATCCCAACCTTGTCTGGCATTCAATTCACTGCCAGATCAACATTCAGGATTTCACGATCCAACATTTGGCGCCGTCTGTGGGAACGAGCAATTCAGCCATGAGAACTCGATCCCAAAGCAACCGTCGGAATCAGACTAGGGAGCGATCCTCAGATAGCTCTGATTCCGCCGCCGCTTCACCGCTTCAACAAGAACCTGCCAGCCGAGCAGGAGTTAATGCTGTTCCTCTGCGGACAGCTCGAGAACATGTCGGTGATTCAAGACCGACCCCAGCTGCTGATCAAAACGGAGCTCCTGCACCGCAGACAGTCCACATTGCGGGGCAGGATATTAATTTAACCCCCGAGATGGTCTCCTTGCTGGAAGCCATCCTAGGACAGGCGCGCCGCCAAGCCCCTGCTCCTCAGGAAAACAATCCCTCTGCTCCTAAGGAAAACCACTGCCCTACTGCCACAGGGCCTTCACCTTCAGAAGCGGCCAATCCTGGTCCTGCTGCGCCTCAGGAGGATCAGGAGATGACGTCAGGTCAGCAGTCCCTACCTCCAGCACACACCAAGGAGCCAGCAGCCGCATACACTGTCAATCCTTCCGGTCCGCCTCCACCCGGAGCCTCTCCCATGTACTGCACTGTGGATCAGATGGATGACCTCCTCAACAAAAGGCTCCAGGAAAGACAGTTGACAGTCATAGCTCCCTTCAAGGAGCAGTCCTCTCATCCTTTCACCGACGCGCTCGTCGCTATCAAAATCCCAAAGGATGTGGTTGCTCGGGCCATACCTGAGTATAGCGGTGGAGGAGATCCCACCGTACATGTCAACAAACATGAGGCCTCCCTTCTGGGTAAGTCAAACGATCCCAATCATTTGGCTTTGCTATTTCCATCTACTCTTTCGGGTTCGGCTTCGTCCTGGTTCTTCGGCCTCCCTGCAGGATCAATCAGAACTTGGGCAGAGTTGAGAAGCAAGTTCCTGGAGAGATATATGGGCGAGCGCCAGTTGCTGAAGAGCGTGGTCGCCCTTGACTCGGTCAAACAGCAGCCTGGAGAGTCGCTGTCCAACTTCTACGGGCGTTTTCATCAAAACGTCACAGAATTAGATCGCCGAATCTCGGATGGGGAGATCATTCGAGCATTCTACAGAGGTCTGGATGTGGCCAGCAAGGCCTCGCGAAAGATGCGAAACAGCTACCATGTGAAGGAGATAGAGACATTGGAGGAGTTGGCGTCCAGGGCAAAAGGTTTCATAGACCTTGAACGCGCAAACATCAAGGCTAACCTCCTGACGACCTCGCTAAGGCTAACCCATGAACCCCGACGCGATGGTAAGAAGGAGGTAAAGAATGAGAAGAAGGGAAAAGAAAGTAAGCCCCGAGTCGAGTCTCTTCCAGCGCCTCGCCATCTAGAGGTCCCTGAGTACTTCACGCCTTTAAATAGGCAGATCTCAGCGGTACTAGTCGAGATGGAGAGGAGATCCTTGGCGAGGCCACCGATGCCTCGTCGAGGTGGGCTACCCATGGGCAAGGATGTCGAGAGCTATTGCAGATACCATAAGTGCAAGGGCCATAAGACAGACGATTGCAAGATTCTGAAGCGAGATATAGAGAAGCTGATTCAGGGGGGAATGTTGAAGGAATTTGTGCCAGGGCGAGACCGAAGTCGAACGCCCCCCAGGAGACATCGTTCACCAGCCCCTGCAGATCAAGCTGAGCCTTCTGGAAGCAAGAGGAGAGTGAATCTGATTGCGGGAGGATTCGGCGCAGGCGGCGAGAGGTCAAACGCCAGAGAGGTCTACGCCACTCAGATCTCTACGGCAGTTCTGTTGGGGAAGCGGCCCCGACCTGAAGAAAACATTGTCATCTCATTCTCTGAAGATGATTTGGCACATGTCACCACGCCCCACAACGATGCTCTGGTCATTACGGCAGATATTGACGGCTGTGATGTTGCAAGGATTCTGGTCGACGGAGGCAGCTCGACAGACATCTTGTTTCTGGACGCCTTTGAAAAGATGGGCAAATCCAAAAGCGACCTGAAGAGGGTCGACTTTCCGCTGATTGGGTTTGCGGGAAGGACAACTTATCCACTGGGGGCTATAACTATGCCAGTGATTTTTGGCGAGGGGTTGAAAAGCATCAAGGTGTCGGTCACTTTCCTGGTGGTCGATTCACCTACATCCTACAACGCCATCATAGGGAGGACCACGATCAACCCAAATAAGATTGTGGCCTCCATTGTCCACCAGAAGATGAAGTTCCCCACTCCGAACGGGATTGGAGAAGTGCTAGGAGATCAACCTTCCTCGCGGCAATGCTATGTGAACTGTTTACGCAGGAAGAACCAAAGGGAGGCGCTCGCCATCGAGACAGAGGCCGATCCCCGCGAGGACTTGGCTCGGCCAGCACCCATGGAGGAATTGGAGGAGGTCGAGATCGATGGTCCAGACAAAAAGGTGCGCATTGGGACCACCTTGAAAGAGGATCAGAAGGAGGCCATGACCGCCCTCCTCAAGGAATTTAAAGAGCTCTTCGCCTGGCAGCCGAGCGACATGCCAGGAATCAGCGATTATGTCAATAAAAGAAAGTCATTCCTTCATAAAGCGTGTACACTAGAAGCAAGCTGAAGCCAAAAAGCCCTGACGCCAAAGTCAGGCCTCAAAAGCCCTAGCAACAAAGCTAGGCCAAAAGCCCTGACGCCAAAGTCAGGCCAAAAAGCCCTAGCAACAAAGCTAGGCCAAAAGCCCTAACAACAAAGTTAGGCCAAAAGCCCTGACGCCAAAGTCAGGCCAAAAAGCCCTAGCAACCAAGCTAGGCCAAAAGCCCTGACGCCAAAGTCAGGCCAAAAAGCCCTAACAACAAAGTTAGGCCAAAAAGCCCTAGCAACAAAGCTAGGCCAAAAGCCCTGACGCCAAAGTCAGGCCAAAATGCCTTAGCAACAAAGCTAGGCCAGAAAGCCCTGTCGCCAAAGACAGGCCAAAAGCCCTAACAACAAAATTAAGCCAAAAAAGCCCTAGTCACAAAACTAGGCCACAAAAGCCCTAACAACAAAGTTAGGCCTCAAAAGACCTGACGCCAAGAGTCAGGCAAAGCCCTGGCGACAAAGTCAGGCCAAAAGACCTAGCAAAATGTTAGGCAAAATAAAAGCCCTGACGCCAAAGTCAGGCCAAAGAAAGTTTAGGCGATCACTATCGATGATAAAGCCTGACAAATTACAAGTCCCCTGTTATTATGCCAACACCTCAAAGGTTTAAACTTCAAAGAAGGTAATATCTCTTTGAACTTAGAAGTTTACGCTTTTAAGTGTCAAAAGTGTTATCCTTAGAAAGTTTAACTTATGATTGGTCTAAGGCTTTAAGGGTCGACGACATTACAAAGCAAGAAAAAGCGGAAAGTAATTATGATGAAGATATTGGATAGCTAAATGTGTTCGAAGTCGATTAAAGGCTCAAGAATATAAAGGCATTCAATAGAAAAACCCAAGTCTTCGATAAATAATTACAAACCAAAAACAGAAAATACAAAAATAGCTATCTAAAAAAGATAAATACGGCCGCCAAGGAGTTGGGGACTTCAATCTTTGGGGTTCTCGGGGGCAAGGGTGCTCTGCTCGCCTTCGGGAGCAGAAGTACTGGGCTCGCCTTCAGAAGCAGCCTCTCCAGCAACAGAGGGCTGCGAAGGACGACTCCGCAGGAAGGTCTTCAAGGATGCAACTTCCCCAAGAGGAAAGTTGGGATCGACCGCCTGGACCTCCTCCACCAGCTCTTGGAGAAACTCGGCAATGGTCGACTTCATCACCTTCAAGGCCTGGTCTTCAAAATCCTCAGAGGCTTTGAAGGCCTCAACTACGCTCTGGGGCGAAGGGACGGCTTTCAATTGTGCAACTAACCGATCCCCTCAAGTGTTCTAGGGTTCTTGTCCATCTCATTCATTTCGGTTTCTTCTTGTTCAAATCTGTCCTCCATTGCACTGTAAATGCAAACATGGTATCAGAGCTGCTCTTGCTCCTTAGCAAGCTGGGCTCGTGTTACTGATTGATTGTGTTTCCTTGCTGCGTTTTGTGCTTCCGCTGTTCTTCCTTGGTGTGTCTCGGTTGAAATCAATCCATGATTCTCATCCGTTTTTCTTACTGATTCACGTTTCTGGTCTTCAAGCTGGTATCTTCTTCCTTCAGTGATGCTGTGGCTTGATAATCCCTGCATCCCGAAGTAATAAGCTGCAGCTGCTGGGTGTTCTTCAACTGTTTGATGAAATGCCCAGTTGTGCCTTCGGTGTTTCTATCAGTCTTCAATTCATTAATGTTGTTCTTATGATGCTATCTTATGCTTATTTCCTGCTTTAGTTCTGTTCAATTCGGTACTGCACCTTTATGTTTCTTTGTTCTTAAGTTGTTCTTATTATGCTGTCACATGCTTATCTCTTACTATAAGTTCTGCTGCATTTCGGTATTTTCCTAAGCTTCTTTTCTGCTTTAGTTCAGTTTCAATTCGGTACTGCACCTGTTTGTTTCTTTGTTCTGTTTTATACCGGTTATCTCTTTGATTGTGTTGCCATTATGGATGACTCCTCACCTGTGTTTTCGAGTAAGAAAATCTTGTTACTCATTGGGGACGAGAACTTCCAATCTTGGAAGCAACAAGTCTTACTCACGGTGAGGGGTTTTAATCTTGAGGCTCACTTATTTGGTACCATTGCTGTCCCACAATTCATTGTGGATGCAGCTGGTAACAATGCTGAAAATCCGGAGTATCCCAAATTCATTCAACGTGATAGTTCATTAGCATCTTGGCTTCTTGCTTCAATTTCCCCTTCGGTCAATAGGTGTCTTCTAGGATGCATGACAGCATGCTCCATCTGGCAAAAACTTCATCAGGTATTCTCATCCTCTTCTACTACTCGCATCATGAGTTTGTATGATCGTTTAAAAATCCGTAAGCTCCCTCATCAACCTATGCGTGATTATCTTACTGATATTCAAACCACTTGTGATAGTCTAGCTATTTGTGGCCACCCTATAGAAGAAATTCAACAAATCTCTATAATCTTGAATGGTGTTAAGGGTCAATTTGATCATGTTGCTGCTGTAATTCATGCTAGTAGAAACCCCTATGACATAACGTCTGTTTGCTCGGTCCTGTTAGATGCGGAAACTAGACAAAGGGATCTGATATTTGATATTCCTCCTGCTGTTAATGTTGTGTCTAGACCTGCTCTTCCTGCAGCTGCCTCCTTGAGTGCTGATTCGGTCAAACCCTTGGACATACCGTCCAAGGGTGTGTCCTCTGAACCGAACCCACACTCTACCTACTCAGCCCCATCTGACCACCATCAGCATTCGGCCCCCTCCCCACCATACATGGGACGTGGTCGGGGTCGTGGTAGGGGATCCAGTGCCAACAAACCTCAATGCCAACTGTGTGGTAAGCTCGGTCATCTTGTTCATAGATGCTTTCAACGTTTTAACACTAATTTTGTGGGAGTGACCGATCCATCAAATGGTAATCCTGCTGGTGGTAACATGAGTGCTAACCTTTGTGTTACCACCTGGCCCGAGCATGCAACTCCTATGCCTACACCGGTTGCCCCTCATCTTCCACAGTCATATGGAGCAGCCCCTTCCTACCCCGGTTCAGCACAGCACTATCAGATCCCAGCCTATCATGTGGTACCTCAAGCAGCCCCTCAGCCCTTCTCTCAACCTGCATCAGCCTACCTTACCTATCCTGGACCAGCATTGCCCCAGTTCATTCAGCAGACCGTGCCTCACCCTGGCCTTCCAACACCGGGTCCTGCAATAGGTCCTATTCCTGGATCTGTGCCTAACTTACCAGCTTCGGTTCAGCTGTCTCACATTCCCTCGGTGGCTTCAGCTCAGACATCAGCCTGGTATCCGGACTCGGGGCCCACACACCATCTCACTCACACAGCCGCAGCTGACACGGCTCCATTTCATGGCTCAGGTAAGATCACAGTAGGTAATGGCTCATTCCTTGATATTTCTGGTATTAGTAACTCTGCTTTGCATACTTCAACTAGGCCCCTTATGCTGAATAATGTTTTGTTTGCCCCTAATGTTACTAAAAACCTGATTTCCGTTTCGCAGTTCACCAGGGACAATAATGTGTATTTCGAATTTCACCCCTCAAAATGTGTGATTCGGGATTCTACTACTCATCAGGTCCTGCTTTCTGGTGCTGAACGTGATGGTCTCTACTGCTTAGATTTAGATCAATTCTATCGCTTTATGTCTAGTTCTCGTTTAAGCTCTACTGCTAAGTTAGTTCCTAGGGTAGATTCAAGTGTTAGTTGCTTTGCTGCTCATAAAAACACAGATGTTAATGTTTGGCATATGAGGTTAGGCCACCCCTCTTCTCAGCTTTTGTCTCAAATATTAAGATCTAATAAAATTCATGTTTCTTCTTCTCCTCAAGATTGTACTGCTTGTTCAATTGGTAAGAGTAAGAAACTTCCTTTCCATGCATCTAAATCCTCTTATATGTTTCCTCTTCAACTTGTGGAGGTGGACCTTTGGGGTCCGTCTCCATACCTCTCCAATGGTAACCGATACTATATGAGCATCGTTGATGTTCATAGTCGGTATACCTGGATTTATTTTCTTCGGGCCAAGAGTGAGGCCACACAGTCCTTTATTCAGTTCCACAAAGATGCTGAAAAACAGCTTGGGCTTGTTCTCAAAGCTGTTCAAACTGATGGGGGGGCTGAATTTAAGCCTCTCTCCACTTATCTTCAACAGTATGGCATTCAACATCGCCTCACTTGCCCGCACACCTCTGAACAAAATGGCATTGTGGAACGAAAACATAGGCACATTGTTGAATTAGGATTGACCTTAATGGCTCAAGCCTCCATGCCTTTACATTATTGGAGTGATGCATTTTTTACTGCGGTTTTTTTGTTTAATAGACTTCCCACGCGTGTGTTAGGTGATATATCTCCTCATGAATGCCTGTTCAAATTAAAACCTGACCTTATGTTTCTTAGGGTGTTTGGGTGTCTCTGTTTTCCCCATTTGCGTGCCTATAATTCTCACAAACTTGATTTCCGTTCGGTTCCTTGTGTTTTCCTTGGTTATTGCTCATCCTATCATGGTTACCATTGTTTAGATGCCACGGGAAGAATTTACATCTCTAGACATGTTTCCTTTCATGAATACAAATTCCCTTTTGCAGATAAAACAGGTCCTTTCCTCAACTCGGCATCCGTCAAGAACACGGTAAATTCTCATCCTTTCTTTCTGCCTTTTAACTCTGATATGCTACAGGATCCGGACATCACTGCTCCCCATTCTCCAGACTCTCAACACGTCTCTGGTCCGACACAACAATCTGGGTCCATTCCTCTGTCACCATCACTTTCAGATCCGCTGACACCATCCCCTGTGTCAGCTCCCTCACAGGCGCCTGCTGCTCGACCCATTGCCTCAGAACCCCTGTTTGGATCTGCATGCTCACCTCCTACACAATCTGCTGATACGGTTATCAGGTATGTCCCTAACACCACGATGGCTTCAACTTCTGGTTCTGTCCTTGTTCCATTTGGTGAACATAACACTCAGGTATCACTCCCCAACTCTACTTCCTTAACTCCTCTTCTTGTTTCTGACCCTGATCCTCCCTCCATCAGGTATGTACCTTCAAGCTCCCTTGACTCTACTTTAGTTCCTATTATTAAGCCTAACATTCGGCCTTCTATTCATCCCATGCAAACCAGGTCCAAAACTAGATCTCATGAGGCTTTGCTTGCTGCAGATATTTCTTCGGATGCCCCTTCCGAACCTGCCAACATTCATGAAGCCATGAATCATTCCAGCTGGGCCACTGCAGTCCGTGCTGAATTGGATGCCCTCACCAATAACAACACGTGGTCCCTTGTTCCTTTACCACCGGGCCGCCTCCCTATAAGCTGTAAGTGGTTATTTAAGACTAAAAGAAAACCTGATGGTTCAGTTGATCGTCTTAAAGCTCGGCTTGTTGCCCGGGGTTTTTCACAAAAAACTGGGTTTGACTTTCAGGACACGTTTAGTCCTGTAGTCAAACCCCAAACCATGAGAATTATTCTCACAATTGCTTTAACTCATCACTGGACCATTAGGCAAATTGACATAAATAATGATTTCCTTCACGGTGATTTATTGGAAGATGTCTATATGACACAACCACCAGGCTTTCAGCTTCGTGATTCCCACGGCACACCCCTGGTCTGCCATCTCCATAAGGCAATCTATGGCCTTAGACAGGCCCCTCGGGCCTGGTTTGAACGTCTTAGATGTTTTCTGTTAAATTCCTTGTCATTTTCAGTTTCTAATTCGGACAACTGCCTTTTTATCAAAATGTCTAACATTGGGTCAGTTCTACTGTTAGTATATGTTGATGACATAGTCATCACAGGAAGTTCGGATGAAGTTATCTGTGATGTTATCTCTCAACTCAACAATAAATTTCAACTTAAGGACCTAGGGGTCCTTCATCATTTTTTGGGTATGGAAGTCCATCGCACATCTAACTCACTTTTGCTTGGTCAAAAACAATACATTTGTGACTTACTCTCAAAGACAGGTCTTACTGATGCTGACCCACTTCCCACACCAATGACGGGTAAGTGTCTGTCTAAATCAGGTATGCTTCTTGACCAAGAACCTTTCTCGGATGGTTTCCTTTTTCGAAGTACTTTAGGTGCACTTCAACATATTTGCATTACTAGGCCAGATATTCACTTTGCTGTTAATAGGCTCAGTCAGTTTATGCAAAACCCCCATCTTTCTCATTGGAAAGCTGTCCTTCGTATCTTGCGTTACCTCAAAGGTTCACTTGATCATGGGTTAATGTTTAATGCTGACCCCTCTGTTTCTTGTACTGATGCTACCTTAACGTCTTATTCTGATGCAGATTGGGGTGGTGATGCCTCGGATCGCATGTCAATCTCGGGTCACCTCCTGCTGCTCAATGGAAATCCTGTGGTTTGGAGCTCCAAGAAGCAGCAGGTCGTGGCCCGCTCTTCAGCAGAAGCTGAATACCGTGCAGTGGCCAATGCTGTTTGTGAAGTCCTCTGGGTAACTTCTCTTTTATCTGAGTTAAACATCTCTCTTGCATCTACCCCTACTATCTGGACTGATAATTGTAGTGCAGTTGCAATCTCGGAAAACCCTGTTCAACACTCAAAAATGAAGCATGTCGAAATTGACCTATGCTTTGTTCGTGAAAAGGTTACTGCAGGACAGGTATTGATTAACTTTGTCCCTGCCACTGAACAAGTTGCGGATATTTTAACTAAGCCCCTTACGGCTAAATTGTTCATTCCATTTAGAAAAAAACTAGGAGTCACTTCTGTTCAAGAACTCAGTTCTGTTGCTGCCTACATAGCTGACTTTAGTTACTCCGATGGTACTACTGGCTCCACTGATGCTTCCTTGAGTACCCTTCAACACTAAGTGCCTTACCTGTTTTATTACTGCTTTATTTCTTTCATGATTTGGTATAGGTCTTGGTTACGTCTGCGGTTCGATGTTGATGCTGCTGCTGAACCTGTGTTTCAGCATTGCGACAACTGGTAAGTCGATTCATTCAGATCTCTCTTGGTTCGACTCCCCTGTCTTATATGCATATTCTGTTCTAAGTGCCTTAGCTGGTTATTCTGTTTAGCGTGCCATCTTCTACTTAAATTCCTGTGGTGTCAATCCAAAAACAGAGTGGTGTTGTCTACACCCTCTTGAGGATTTTAAGATGGAGGCTCAAACCTCCCAATCACAGGTAATGACATAGGGTGTGATTTAGTTCCAAAAATAGAGTATTTACTATCAATTGGAGACAACTGAAAGATACTCCAAGTGTTTACTCTTGAGGAATCAAAAGATGAAGGCAAAACCTTCCAATCACACTGGTAAGAAAGAGGCTCAAACCTCTCTGTCATTCAGATCTCTCCTAGAGGTTTTTATGTGTCTTATGCTTTCTATCTCGAATTGGCACTTGTTTCAGCATATGTACTTTGGTACAGTTGAGTTAGAACCTGTTAGGTCTGTTTGTTACAGGACTATCAGCCTGTTGCAATTGCTGGAATGCAGCTCACCTCAGTGCACCAAGCTGTCCAACCATGCAGTCTACCAAGATGCTGATAACCGAACTTCATGGGGGAATATTGAAGTATGTAAACATTAGGGTACAAACTGTCTCGGATTCAAACTTAAGGGCTTATTGTTCAATAGCCGAAAAATCTGATTGTAATTCATATGGGGTCTGTTTGCAATTATCAACTCTTCACCTTTGTTAAATACTAAGTCTGTAAACGCTGAATAGTAAGTTGGTTTGGAAATCATAATGTTTATCCCGTATGTTCTCTCAAGTGTTCTAGGGTTCTTGTCCATCTCATTCATTTCGGTTTCTTCTTGTTCAAATCTGTCCTCCATTGCACTGTAAATGCAAACACATTCCTCCTCCAGGGCAATCCCCCGGGCTTCCGCAGCTTCCATTTGAGCCACCGCAGCTTCCCTCTGGGCGTCAGCAGCGGCCCTTTGCGCCTCGGCAGCGACCCTGCGAGCCTCCGATTCTGCCCCTTGGGCCTGAGCTTCCTTAAGTTCAGCATCTAGGCGAACTCGGACGATCTCTCCCTGATCTAAACACAGGTGAAGAGCGTCAAAGTCCTGAAGAGCGGCAGCGGCTTCAGCCTCCCTCTTCTGGACATCAGCAAGGAGGCGCTGCTCCTTCTTGAGGTATTCCTCTCGGGTATCATTTGCCAAGGCGATCGCTGCATCCGCAGTCGTCTTGATAGTCCCCAATTGCTCAGAAGTGACCCCCGTGCTTCGGTACTGCTTCAGCTCGACGAGCACACCGGAATACTTGTCGGCGAGCTCCCCGAAGACACGACCAAGAATCACCTCTTCCCGAACGAACTGTTAACAAATATAGAATGAAGGCTGTCAGGACAACAAACAATAAGGGAACGACAAAGGGAGGACTCTACGAAATAAAAATATGAGATCTTACCAAAGCCACTCGTTCAAAGTGGGACCGAAGGAACCCCTCGATCTGATGAAGTTCCGTGGGAACAATCGAGCGGTCCGTGGGGGGAATTATCCCGTCCAGAAGCCGCATACACATATCCGGGCTACCCCGGAGGCTCTTCTGGGGATGGTACCCCTTCTTCATAAGGTCCCCACAAGGGACCCCAAGTCTCCCGAGAATTCGCTGATTCAAGCGGCTGAAACAAGCTGGCAAGGGAACAATGCTCCTCCACAGGAGCCCTCGATGAGCTGGAAGCAGCATGCCCCTTCTTCTTGGTCCCAGACTCCTTAGGAGGAACCGTGGGCACAGTACGAACAGGAGGTGCTAAGGTCAAAACCTTCCCCTTGGCGGCAGAAGGGCCCTGGGGAAGGGGAGAAGGGGGCACCACGTCCAGACCCTTCCCTTTATTAGCGGAAGGGCCCTCAGGTGGGGGAGGAGGAGGATGCTGGTCGACTTCCGGACATTCCTCACTCCTGACCTTCTTGGAGGGAGAAGGATGATGATCCCGGTCCATGTCGGTCGAGGACTCCTCTGCAAAACAACAAGACAAAATGTCAAAAACAAAAAATCGCAAAGTATGAAGACGTTAAATCTACGAATAACAAAGCAACATACCTGGTTGGCGAGGGTCAGCAGTGGCCGAGGGAAGCACCTCCTCAGACTTCCTCTTGGACGAACGCCTAGAGGGGGGAGGAGGAGAGTTCAGCAATGCCTGGTCGGAGGACAGTCCCGTCGATTCCTGGTCATCAAAGAGACCTATCAGTTTTTGGCTCTTGCTTACGACCTTGCCTACAAACGATAAAACAAGGAAAAAGGTTAGAAAGTTACCCAATCATCGAAGATTGGCGTGGCTTTATGAATGCCTGCCATCTCAAGCATGTTTTCAGTAGTTTCAACCACTGAGCGAATGGACTTGAATTGGGACGACCGATGCGACCGGTATAGGTCATCGATGGCGTTCCGATCACTCTCTGATAGCTCCTCGAAAGAAGGAGGGTTGTCCGGGATCGACAATTTCCAGGGCACCCCCCCTTTATAAAAGAAGTAACACTTCTTATAATTGGAGTTGGTGGTCCGAAAATCGTCGACCAGGCGGACATGGACGTTCCAAACCCATCCCTGAGGGCCTCCCCACTCTGAAAACTTCGGCCAGCGGGATTGGAAGTGGTGAAGGTGGTTTGCCCCTGCTGCCAGTCGGAAGAAGCACCGGAACAGGGCCAGTGAATACACCCATTCCTGGCGTAAGCACAGGAACTTGAAACCAACCCACATCCTGAGGGCATTTGGGACAAGCTGTGTGGGGTGAATCCCGTAAAACTGACACAAGGTCTGTAAATCCTCACAAAGAGGAAAACGCAACCCAGCATCGATCTGGGCCGCATAAATGTAAACCTCTCCGTCGTGAGGAAAATACAGACCTAAGCCATGATACCTAGGAGCATCCTCCACGCTGAAGCCATCGAGCGCCACCACGGTCTTAAAATAAGCCGGCTTCAATTCATTAGACTTGACGTCTACTCAAACAAATTCAAATATTGCAATGATAAACATAAAAAGCAAATAACAGCAGAGGATATTGCCAAAGCAGAGCAGTAAAAGGGCGAAGGTTTACCTTTCGGAGAAAAGATGGGCGTGTTCAGCTCGGGCCCGTCCACCACCACAGGAGTGGCTGCAGTCCTGCCCAAATCGGTCTGTTCCTCCACTGAGGGGGGCACGACCTCATCCCTGATGGTCAAAGGGACATCAGCATTTCTGGGAGTGTTGGCTTTGTTGGCGCCCGTAGGAGCCATGTGCTTGACTCTCTGACTGCGGGGAGCCATGGAAATGTTGGAAGAAGGCTGAAGAAGGTTGAGAAAAGAAATAGAAAGGATCGCAATGAAGCTCTGAGAATCCAAGAGAGTGGATAAGCGTAAAAGACAGAATACATAAACTAACGTTTCCTATATAGACCAAAAGGGGAGTAACCGCCACGAGCAAATCGAAGCGACGCAGAGGATTAATTGCACCCTTTTGGAGAAAACCGAAGCAATGTCAGAATTCCAAGAGACAAACGGTTGGCTAGTACACACAGCTATCAAACTACCCTGGGTTTACGGAAAAGTAAAGGACAGGCGTGCCTCAAGTGACCGTTCTATTTCTGGACAACTGTGCAGTTATTAAATGCTAAAAGTCCACTAAGGAGACAAGATGGTCGCCTACGCACTAATAAGGCTTTAGCAGAAATACCTCGGGTAGGTAATGATCGCCTAACTAAGGAAGATAGACTTCCATAAGCCTAGGTCACCTCGAGTGATTGCCAAAAGGGAATAAAAGGAAGGATGTTCCTTCAGCTTTGAACAGAGAAGAAACTGCTCGCCAAATGAGCTCGAAGTGTCTCAAAGGTACTGAACCATTACCAGAGACGTCACTATCTAAAACCCTACCAGGAAATCAAGCTCGACTGAAGGAACTTCAATCAAGCTTCGGGGGCAAATGTTGGGTATCGATAGTGACAGCCCAGTAAGAAAAGGCCTCGAAGGCCCAATAACTATAGAGGGGGTAAACCCATGACATCCGAACCGGATCGGCCCAAGTACAAGCCAAACTTGGCCCACCATCGAGTAATCCAGAATCGATCCCAAAGTCTATAGGGACGCCAAAGGCTCTCGGACTGCTCGCCATTCTCTACCAGGTCGCGACCTTCCACTGCTCGACATGGGAGTGCTTGCCCCGAAGAGAGTCTTGCCTCTCTCCTCTGGTCCCACCAAACCGTTAATAAGGAAGTGGCCACGATATCCCGCATATCTCGGTCACATATTCACTAAGGATTAGATTTGGTAACTGCAATATCTCGCAGTAACTGACGATCCGAATCTTCGGCAATACAATATACACTAAGATATTCAGCTGCCATATACGGTTCTATCTCTCTTACCCTATAAATACCCTTGCTTTACATACGTTCTTTACGTTTTGAGTTTTACACACACACATACTCATTTAAGCATCGGAGAGGGACCCAGAGGCACCCCCTCTGTTGCGCTCCCCTACTTGCAGGTTCACCGGAGTCGGAGCTGAAGCGTCATCCCAACCTTGTCTGGCATTCAATTCACTGCCAGATCAGCATTCAGGATTTCACGATCCAACAGCTGGTACAGACAGCTGTCAGACTACCCTAGGTTTACGGAAAAGTAAAGGTCAGGCGTGCCTAAGGTGACCGTTCGATTTCTGGACAACTGAGCAGTTATTAAATGCTAAAAGTCCACTAAGGAGACAAGATGGTCGCCTACGCACTAATAAGGCTTTAGCAGAAATACCTCGGGTAGGTAATGATCGCCTAACTAAGAAAGATAGACTTCCATAAGCCTAGGTCACACCGAGTGATCGCCAAAAGGGAATAAAAGGAATGATATTCTTTCAAGCTTTGAACAGAGAAGAAACTGCTCGCCAAATGAGCTCGAAGTGTCTCAAAGGTCCTGAACCATTACAAGAGATGTCACTATCTAAAACCCTACCAGGAAATCAAGCTCGACTGAAGAAACTTCAATCAAGCTACGGGGGTAAATGTTGGGTATCGATAGTGACGGCCAAGTAAGAAAAGGCCTCGAAGGCCCAATAACTATCGAGGGGGTAAACCCATGACATCCGAACTGGATCGTCCCAAGTACAAGCCAAACTTGGCCCACCATCGAGTAATCCAGAATCGAGCCCAAAGTCTATAGGGACGCCAAAGGCTCTCGGACTGCTCGCTATTCTCTACCAGGTCGCGACCTTCCACTGCTCGACATGGGAGTGCTCTCCCCGAAGAGAGCCTTGCCTCTCTCCTCTGGTCCCACAAAACCGTTAATAAGGAAGTGGCCACGATATCCCACATATATCGGTCACATATTCACTAAGGATTAGATTTGGTAACTGCAATATCTCGCAGTAACTGACGATCTGAATCTTCGGCAATACAATATACACTAAGATATTCAGCTGCCATATACGGTTCTATCTCTCTTACCCTATAAATACCCTTGCTTTACATACGTTCTTTACGTTTTGAGTTTTATACACACACATACTCATTTAAGCATCGGAGAGGGACCTAAAGGCACCCCCTCTGTTGCGCTCCCCTACTTGCAGGTTCTCCGGAGTTGGAGCTGAAGCGTCATCCCAACCTTGTCTGGCATTCAATTCACTACCAGATCAGCATTCAGGATTTCACGATCCAACAGTATCGTTCGCCTAAAGATTAGTGAATGAGCATCCATAAACTCTGGAAACCCAAAGCGTTCGCCAAATAGGGTAAGAGATCAACATTCCGAAAACTCTAGCAACCAAAACCGTCCACCAAAGGATACAAAGCATCAAAAGGCATGAATAGCAATAAAAGACATCGAAGGTCCTTTTAGTGAACTGAGATCAATCAAGGAGAAGACGAAGATGAAGATGAAGAAAGGAGAAGAAAACTTAGAGACTAAGCAACTAACAGAAATCTAACAGAAATCTTTCTATTGAGTTAAAGAAATCATTACACCTTGATCCTATTTATACTAAACATCTAAACACAAGCTATACATAATTGAAACACTCTTGAACATTCTATAATCTTCTAAACACTTCCACGGTGCTTTCCTTGAGCTGCAAGCTACATTTCTTGAGATGCAAGGTACTGATGTATATCATACATCCTAACATTCTCTTGCGAAGTTTTCTTTTCAACTCCAATTTGATCATCTGATACTTAATCAGAGTTCTTCTTCCTACTGAATTCTGACAGCCATGACCCAATCAATCTTTCACTCCATCTATATAAGTTGTACATCTGCAATCACTCAACACACTTGCATAACCAGATATATCAACATTATCGTTACATACCACTGATATTCACACTTGATTTATCAATTTTTTCAGACGGAACTTATCTATTATTATTATCTACATATATCAGACAATCTTCATATGGCAGCTACATAGACTTCTGTACACAACAACACAAAATACAGAATCATTGTCTCTGCAACAAACAACATGATAATCGCTTGTCTTTATTTTCCTTTTCACTTCTTATCCGCTTTTTTTTTTTTTTACAACTGCCAGAGAGGTTTCCATCTTCATCTATCTTACCAATGAAGTTGGGAGGTTTCCAATTTCCTCCATCTTTACATCCTCAAACAGCTCCTTAAAGTATCTTTGACGTTTTCTTTAAGGAGTGTTATTTTTGGATTCAAACTTCACCCTATGTCAGTGTTTGAATAGGAATGCCTTGCTCAGCAAATTTTCTTGGAGTCTTCCTATGCAGAGACAGATCAACATGTATTCACAGTCGTTTAACAGAAATCCATGAAGCCAACAAGTAGAAGACAAGCACAGATATGAGTAGAAACATAATAAGAAACAAGTCTCAAGTCGAAAAAACAAAAACAATCAAGCTAGAATACCAAAGCTGGAATGATGCAGAGATTATCGGAACACAAGTATAATAAAGTGATTGAAATGAACAAAACATATAGAGAAGCAAAAGAGAAACAGGTTCAAAACAATCAGAAAATACAGAGAGGAAAAAAACTCATGACAAATAACAGATAAGCAAACAGAGAGAAAACAAACCAAGATCAGAGATACTAGAGAGAAAGAAGAAAAACTATACACATAATATCCTAACAGAACACCTATACAAACCAATTACTCATCATTAAAAT
Organism: Chamaenerion angustifolium; assembly: GCA_946814005.1. Classification (NCBI taxonomy): domain Eukaryota; kingdom Viridiplantae; phylum Streptophyta; class Magnoliopsida; order Myrtales; family Onagraceae; genus Chamaenerion; species Chamaenerion angustifolium. Next base: position 35,123,411 of record OX328266.1, on the reverse strand, counting down.
CAACATCATGAACATGTGCATTCTCAATGATCTGATCTGTACCACAAGAAGAGTAGGTTAGTTCTTGAAAGGACATAACCCCAAGTTTCTTTCTGAATGGAACAAATAACTTTGCAGTAATTGGTTTAGTCAAAATATCAGCAAGTTGCTTCGAAGCAAGAACAAAGTTTACCATAACTTGACCATCCTGTACCTTCTCCCTAACAAAACATAGATCCAGCTCAACATGTTTTATCTTTGAATGATGAATGGGATTCTCTGTCAATGCCACAACTCCTGTATTGTCACTCCAAATAACAGGCACAAAGATTAGTTTAATGTCAAGCTCATAAAGAAGAGATCTTACCCACATGACCTCACAAACAGCATTCACAATTGCCCTATACTCAGCTTCAGCTGATGATCTACAAATAACTGGTTGCTTTTTAGAACTCCATACTATTGGATTGCCATTTAATAGCAGATAGTGACCAGACACTGATTTTCGATCAGCGAGATCACTTCCCCAATCACCATCAGCATAGGAGACTAACACTACATCAGAAGATATCACAGGATTAGCACGAAAAAGCAGACCATGATCTATTGTTCCTTTAAGGTATCTCAGAATACGAACAATAGCTCTCCAGTGACATGTAGAAGGGTGCTGCATATACTGACTCATCTTATTGACAGCAAAATGTATATCAGGTCTAGTAACACAGATATGTTGTAACGCAGCTATGACACTTCCATACATATGCTCATTTGTAGAGGAGAATCTTCTTGCACTTCACTAACCTTAGTAAGAAAGTTACCTGCCATTGGTGTAGGAAGAGGTTTAGCATCCAATAAGCCAGTCTTTTGCAGCAATTCACTGATGTACTTCCTTTGTCCTAAAATCAAACTATCCTCGGCAATCTGGACATCCATTCCCAGAAAGTAGTTAAGAGTACCAAGATCTTTTAGTTTAAATTCACAGTTAATAGCAGAAATAACCAACTCAATAGCATCTTTATCACTACCTGTTATAACTATATCATCTACGTATACTAAAAGAAAAACCATACATGCATTAGACTTCTTAATAAAGAGACAACTATCGACTAAATAAACAGAGAACTGAAGAGACTGAACCATAAAGCTTTTGAGACGCTCAAACCATGCTCGAAAAGATTGCTTGAGCCCATAAAGAGCCTTGTGTAGTTTGCAGACAAGCACATTACCTTGGTCATCTGTTTTTTCAAAGCCAGGTGGATGATTCATATAGACATCCTCACACAATTCACCATGTAAGAAAGCATTGTTCACATCAACTTGTCTAAGCTGCCACTTATGAGTTAAGGCAAGGGTAAGAATGATTCTTACAGTAGGAGGCTTCACCACTGGACTAAACGTGTCCTGAAAATCAAACCCTACCTTTTGTGAGAATCCCTTAGCAACCAGACGGGCCTTGTATCTTGCAATCGAACCATCTGAATTCTTCTTGATTTTAAACAGCCACTTGCAGCCAATTGGAATTCTGCCACCAAGTAACTTGACTAAAGACCATGTTTGATTGTCATCCAATGCCTAAAGTTCATCATGAACAGCTTTAGACCACTCAGAATATTGCATAGCAGTATGCACATCATCCGGAGCAATTTGAGTGAAGTTTGTAGATGCAACCAGTGAAGTGGTTAAAGTAGATAAATTTCGTGATTTTGACCTAGTCTGCATTGAATGAATGTTAGTTCTGGATTTAGTATGAGGATGATCAACAGAAGGAGTTGCATCTGTTGACTCCAAACTGGATGGTAATGTGTTTCTGATGTCAATTAAATCATCATCCTGAGAATTTGTAATAGGAACAAGTGATGAATCAGAGAGTTCATAACTGATAACATCTGAAACAACCTCTTTATCAATCCCAGAACTAACAACATTCTCAGCAGGAAAGGAAGGTATATGATTGTTAACCTGATCATCTTGAGAGAAATCAGTGTTAACTGGTGGAGGATCATCAGGAGATGATATATCATACCTTGTATAACTAGGAGTGGGATGCATCCTTGGGAGTACCTGAGGTGAGACAGGTATACTATCTACAGAATCATCAACAGGATCACAAAGTGATGAATTAAAAGGAAGAAAGAATGGAAGAGATGTAGCTGTATTTTTGGCTGCACCTGATTGCATAAAAGAGCCTGATTTCAAAGCAAAAGGAAAAACAGATTCGTTAAACTTGACATGTCTGGATATATACACTCTACTAGAATCATCCATACATCTATAGCCATGTTGACTTGCACAGTATCCTATAAACACACATGGTGTAGATCTGAATTCAATTTTGTGCTTGTTAAAGGGCCTGATAAAAGGATAACACAAGCACCCAAACACTCTTAAGAAGTCATAGTCCGGAGGTTTACAAAATAATTTCTCATGCAGTGATACATTCTCCAACACTTTAGTGGGTAACCTGTTTATAAAAAAAACTGAAGTAAAGAACGCATCACTCCAGTATTGCATAGGTAAGGATGCTTGATTAAGCAATGTCAAACCCATCTCAACAATGTGGCGGTGTTTTCTTTCAACAACACAATTTTGTCATACATCCTACTAATCCATATAGATTAAGATGTCATACATCCTACTAATCCTTTACTGATAGGAGATGCATTTGAGGCCAGCAACCAGGATGCAAGAGATGAATCTTGTTGATAATATTTAGGAAAGTCAGGATTTGGTACCTTATTTCCTTCATCATCATCAATCAGCCGAGGAACTTGCAGACTTCCAAACAGGCAGCCTTCAAGGTTCAAACCTCTGACTGCTAGAAGAACCTGATGTTTCCACGCTTGGAAGTTGTCCTCACCAGATAGTTGACAGATTCTTTTGTTAATGAATGTTGGAATGTCTTCTTCCATGATTTCCGATGATTGCAGCGAACAATACCACAGTGTAGCAGATACTCCAACCAGACAGATAATATAGTATGAAAAAGGAAGAAGAAAACTCACCAGATCTTCTTGGATTATGCAGCGAAGACGAATCGGACAGGCTCTGATACCATTTTAGTGAACTGAGATCAATCAAGGAGAAGACGAAGATGAAGAAAGGAGAAGAAAGCTTAGAGACTAAGCAACTAACAGAATAACAGAACTGTAACAGAAATCTTTCTATTGAATTGAGTTAAAGAAATCATTACACCTTGATCTTATTTATACTAAACATCTAAACACAAGCTATACATAATTGAAACACTCTTGAACATTCTATAATCTTCTAAACACTTCCACGGTGCTTTCCTTGAGCTGCAAGCTACATTTCTTGAGATGCAAGGTACTGATGTATATCATACATCCTAACAGGTCCAATCAAGAAGTCACAATCTCAACCCCTCTATCACAAGATCAAGCTCGACCGAAGAAACTTCACTCAAGCTTCGGGGGCAAATGTTGGGTATCGATAGTAAAAGACCAATATGGGTAAAGCCTCAAAGGCCCAATAACTTTTCAGAGGGGTAAAACCCAAATCATTCAAAAATGGGCTGACCCACATTAAGGGTAAGCTGACACCCCTAAAGTGGTCCAGTACCAAACCCAAAACTAAAGTGGACGCCAAAGTCCCTACAGGTCGCCATCGGCCAAGGCCAAAGTCTGCTACTACTTGCTATGGGAGCGCTTGCCAAGAGAGTCAAACCTCTCAACTCTGATCCCACAACTGACACTGAATATACAGCTAGGATGTCCCGCGTATCTCGGGCACATATTATACAAGATTATATAAGGTAACTGCAATATTACGTGATAATCGTAATATCTGTTATCCTTATCTGCAACGGCACAATATTTACAAATATATTCGGTTACCTAAAACGGTTTGGTCTTCCATCCCTATAAATAATCTTGCTTTACATACGTTACATTACGTTTGAGTTCATACACACAATATATTTATTTAAGCATCAAAGTAGGACTCAGCTAAACTCTCTCTGTTGCGCTCCCCTTCTTGCAGGTTCATCAGAGTTCCAGCGAAAGCGTCCGATCATCAACCAATTGGTTGACATTCATATTACTGTCAAATCAGCATCTATTCAACACATGGAAAATTCAGACTCAACAACGCTACGCTATTTCTTTCTCCTCCTCTGCTTCGACAATGCTCACCTATCTTATTTTCATCTCTGCTTCGAGCTAATTAGCTATGACGTTGTGAACCGCTTTTGCTCGAGGTTGATCAGTTCTAATTCCGTGATGTCATGAAAATAACCGAAGATGCTAGAAATTATTATGGTCGCGTTAATCCACAAATAAATTAAAAAATTGACCAAATTGTCGATAAAATGGATTTAAGTGATATTATCAGAAATTATAAATTAATTTCTATAATAAAATAATTATGGTAAAAGTATTTGTATTGTAAAAGTATTTTAATCGGGACCATCCATGACCGACACATTCAAATCGTTGATGTAGTCTCCTTTTTCTCCACATGAAAAGATTTTCACTAGGAAGTCAATTCGTGTCAGCCGTTAACCATGAATCATGTCGGCCATGTATGGGTCGTGTCACCGGTATAAGCAGTTTCCCATTTCTACACTCTCTCGTTCTTTCTAGGCCGATCTGGTCTGGACTCATCTCTTCATAGTTCACCGTCTCTTTTCCCACCATAAATACGTCTCCTGACCCTCCCTTCTTCATCGGGTCTGCCAAGGGACTATACGGAAGCTCGGTTTCTTCTCTTAGGGTTGTCTAGATTTCTTTCTGGTGACGGAAAATGGCAAGTGAGGGTGGAATTGAAGTAAGGAACAAAAAGGTAATACTGAAGAACTATGTTTCTGGAATGCCCAAAGAGACCGATATGAAAATCGTCACAGGATCCACCATTAAACTGAAGGCGCCGGAGAATGCAGCGATCGTTAAAAATCTCTACCTTTCCTGCGATCCGTACATGCGTGGCCACATGAGGGAGCCGAAGCCGGAGTCCATCTTCTTTAATTCTTTCACACCTGGTTCTGTACGTGATCTTACTAATATATGATGATTGCTTCATCCATCTTCTATTCAGTGCCTCCATCTAATTGACTATTGTCAAGCTGAAATTGAACCTAAATTGGATAGTGCAGTAGTGTACTATTAATATGGTTTTATTTAGATTATTGGGTATTCTAACTGAGATGTATATATTGCAGCCTATAAGTGGATATGGAGTGGGAAAAGTGGTGTCTTCTGGGTATCCAAATCTAAAGGAAGGGGATTTTGTCTTGGCTTGGGGAACCACTGGTTGGGAAGAGTACAGTCTCATCACTGCCCCGGAAACTTTGATTAAAATTGAACACACCGATGTGCCGCTTTCGTACTATACCGGGATCCTTGGTAAGTCTCTTCAGCTCTTCCCTTCACATCTCGCCATGGCATACATTTTCTGTACTCTTTGCACTTGTGTTGTGTTGGTATTTTAGTTCAATCAGATCTCTTGCTTAAGATAATTTTTTCATTGCGGTACTCAACAAAACATCTATTCGACATTTTTTTGAGATTAATATTTGCCAGTTTGATATGAACAATAATCTTGCATTGCTAAGAATAGTGAACTGGGGTCGTTTATGCGTTGGTAGTGATGTTGCTGCGTGATTATGGGTCACCTTAACCTCAGCTGCTAATTAGGCTTGTTCATGAACCGGTTCGGGGTCGAACCGGTTCAGAACTGAACTGGTATGGTTTAAAAAAAATCAGTACTTTTTTCTGTTTCTAAAAAAATTGCTTTGGTTTAGGTAAAAAAGAACTGGTCTGTTTCGAATCGATTCAGAACCGGTTAGAACTGGTCTGGTCTGTTTTTTTAAAATAATTTTGGTTAAAAACCGGTCCAATTCAAACCGGAACCGAACCAGCTAAAAATCATGTGCTGCACACTGAACCCACATACAATACAGAACCGAACAGAGTCTGAAACTGCACACAACACAGCCTTGAAAAATATCAGCAACCTTTTATTCCAGAATATATCAACTTGTTCTCTAAGTTCCAGTAGATTGCAACAAGTCAACAACGAAGTTTGTAAATCTCTGCATCTAGCTGATGCTTAATGACTATGATTAACCTATTCACTAGGAATAAACCTTAGATGATCAACGAAGAGCTGTTAATTTCTCTTTTACCAAATCGTTTTCATTTTCATTGAACCAATGTCAAATTTCATTTGAATACTTGCCTCATCGGTTCAAACATCCATCAATGTCAAGAACTATTAGCAAACCAATGAGGGAATTGGGTAATTTGTCTCGATCAGCTAAACCTTTCAGATGAATATCAAGCAATGAACGGAAGAGAAGTCGACAACAAAACGTGATTTTGGCAAATCAATGGCAACATTGTTTACTTTGACTCGATCAGTTAAACCAATTAAACTGGAACATGAAAAGAACAACCGAATCGAGAGCAATGTACATGTCCAAAAGTCGGAAAAGCTTCTCAGAAGACTTTGATTTATTAAAGATGGTTTAAAGTGGTTTGATTTAAATTTAAGTATAAATCAGTATCAAAAAACGAGTCGATTCGAACTGGATTTTTGGTACTATTTTGAATTGGTCTATTTGAAGCCTAAAAAACTGGTCTGGATTTGGAACTAGTTCGATCGAACCGGTTCGAACCAAACCAGAACCAGACCAGAACCGGTTTTAATGAACAACCCTACTGCTAATAGTCAAAAACTATATTGTGGAACATTCATGGATCATATAAAACAATATATAGTTGTTTGAATTAGTAAATACAAGGTTTTTTTAATTCATAGGAATGCCCGGAATGACTGCGTATGGTGGTTTCTATGAGGTTTGCACTCCTACCCAAGGAGAGAGGGTTTTTGTGTCGGCCGCATCTGGGGCAGTCGGGCAACTTGTCGGCCAGTTTGCTAAGCTATTAGGTTGTTATGTGGTTGGTAGTGCTGGAAGCAAAGAAAAGGTATCATATCTTTGCTTAATTCTTATTTGGTTAGTAATCCACAGAAACTTTTCGAGGACATTTATAATACTTTTTCTTTATTGTTTTTGACAGGTTGATCTTCTGAAGAACAAGTTTGGATTTAATGATGCTTTCAACTACAAAGAAGAGCCTGATTTGGATGCTGCACTGAAAAGGTTTGTATTTTAGTAAGATGACTTGAGACCTTAGGTGATCTGGAGTTTTTAACCTTCCATTACAGTTCCCCTAAATGGATATCCTCCATTGGTATATCACCTACATTAAAAAGAAAACTTGATGAATATGGAGGCAGAATCATATTAGCGTAACCAAATGAGCAATCAATGTACTGGGATTCCCAAATTTCTGATTCTGTCTGTCTGCCTTTGTGAATGAATATATGTATGCTGAAACTTTGTTTATTTTTTGTGCAGGTACTTTCCAGATGGTATTGATATCTACTTTGAGAATGTTGGAGGTAAGATGCTGGATGCTGTGCTACTCAACATGAATCTCCGAGGTCGAATTGCAGTGTGTGGAATGGTTTCACAATATAACCTTGAACATCCTGAAGGTGTCCACAACTTGATGAATCTGGTTAGCAAAAGGGTTCGTATGCAGGGATTCGTTGCTGGTGATTATCTTCATCTTTATGAGAAGTATCTGTCGATAGTGCTTCCTCATATCAAAGAAGGTAAGATTGTGTACGTTGAGGATGTGTCTGAAGGACTCGAAAGTGCCCCTGCAGCTCTTGTTGGGTTGTTCAGTGGACGCAATGTTGGGAAGCAGTCAGTTCGTCTTGCTGATGAATAATGTTGTACACACTAGATTATATTTTTCATTGAATGTTTCAGGTGTTGTTGGGTGTGGTGAATACTACTGTTACGGGCTAAATAAATGCACGGGTAGCCCTTAGTTGGTTTTGATCTCTGATTTCTAAGACCGGTTTATACTTACTCCTAAACCGTCTAGGTTTTAGTTAGGGGTGTCAAAAATTGACCCAACCTATGGGTGACCTGCCAACGGGTCGTGTGGTCAACCTATGAGTGACCTGCCAACGGGTCGTGTTTGAATTCGAGTTTTTGACCCATGGGTGACCCGTCAAAACACAGGTCGTGTTTGGATTAGAAGGTTTGACTCATTGGTCAACCCATGACCCATTGAGTTAGTTGTAATGGTTGTCATGCAGATGACACTTTCAATGGGGAATTTGGACTGGTTGGAAAATAAGTTTCCATAGGAGGTAGAAGTGGTGGCAATGTGGACGAAGTTACGCCATTTTCTCCATTACTGGTATGTCTTCATGTACATTCTCTTCATCATCATCCTCTTACTCAGAACTAGGGTTCATCACTAGTGTTGTAAACACATATGTTAATCCGTCATTCTTCCTCATATACAAACTAGATTGTATTTTTCATTGACTGTTTCAGGTGTTGTTCGGTGTGGGGAATACTACTGTTACAGGCTAAATGCACTGGTAGTCCGCAGACCACTAAAGCAGGGTTTTCATTGGCTCGGTTTCAACATCAAATTCTTCACCGTGCATGCTCCTGATTTTCGCAACACGTTTTTCATCCAACACCATATTTCGATCTTCACTTGAGTAGTTTCTCGGGGAGAAATATGCTCTAATACCACTGTCACAGGGGCTTAACTTAGGGGTAATTTTTCCGCCTAAGTAGGGACATGCTGGCGTGATTGCACGACCAATCACCAGTCCGAACAGAAACGCAACGCACTTTGGATCACTCCGCACTCAAGATCACGCAAAGATGGATGTGGGATACTTGCCGTTATTAATTCGTAAAGGTTAAAAGACAGATTAAGCGCTCACCAATTAGCTTCTCACAATCACTCTAAGTTCAATTAATCCGTCAGCCGCAATGATAACACTCTTCAAGTCTTTCGCTCCCCTTCGCTGAAGCTCCATTTGAGCCCAGCTCTCCAATCCCTTCATAAAGTTGAACAAACGATCGCCCTCCTCCATGTCCGGAATTGCGGTCATGATAGCAGTAAACTGCTTGAACTCTCGTATGGGTTCCGTCTTCTTCAGGTTGTGGAGTTTCTCTCGCGCCATGCACACGGTATTGTTGTGCATGTACCGACCTTTCAGCTCATCCTTCTATTCTGCCCAAGTCGATAGAGGTTGCTTTTCCGCGACTTCACACGATGTTAGGTAACTCCGCCACCAAGCAACCGCATCACCTACTAAGTACATGGTTGCGCACCTAACTTGTTTGGACTCAGGGACATCGGCATCAACGAAGTATCTCTCAATTCCCCAAATATAATCTTCCAGGGCTTGTGAATCTCGCACACCTGTGAAGGGTTCGGTTCACGAATTCGCATCGGTCGGGCACTACTCAACTTTTCATTCAGCAACTTTTTCATCACGAGCATGTATTCACGCGTGCATTCGGAAAACGCCTCCATGTGTTGAAGTCGTTCCCGCACCATTCCCAGCTCATCTTGCAAGTCACAGACCTACTCAAGCAGGGTTTTCACTGGCTCGGTTTCAGCATCAAATTCTTCACCGAGCATTTTACTGATTTTCGCAACATGTTTTTCATCCAGCACCATATTTCGGTCTTCACTTGAGTAGTTTCTCGGGGAGAACCTGCTCTGATACCACTATCACACAAGCTCGCCTTAGGGGTAATTTTTCCAAAGTACTAAGTAAGGATCTGCTGCGTGATTGCACACAGTTTAGCTTCTCACAATCACTCTAAGTTTCGTCTATAGCCGTGGACGAAATCTGATTACAACACTTGGGTTCAATGCCCTTTTATAACCCCATTTTTATCTAATAGGATTATATCTATAACAACCTAGATATGATTAAGATATAATTTGGTCACAAACTCCTTTGTAGATAAGATTATATCCTTAAGGAGATCACAAGAATACTCGAGAGGATTCAGATCAACATCTTCAGTTTAGGACTTCGCAACTCAGTCACTCGCATAAGTTTCCGCATTCTTCAATCGGCTAAGGTTTTTGCAGAAACCAAGCCTTGTCGCTTGTACCACTTCTGTGCTTTCACCGTACCATGTTGAACTTGCCAAGCACGTTCATTGCACGTTCACTGTACAATCACTTCGGGATAGCTCATCAAGGGACTTCGTTCGCAAGACTTTTGCTTACACGCTGCCTCGAATGCTTGACCTTTCCGCCAACGATCGCATTCTGCATGCTCGCTTCGAATGCTTGCCCTCTTGCAAAGGTACGCAGTCTTCTCGCTTCACTCCGCGTCTATTCTACGTTTCATTCTACGATTCACTTCTGATTGCCAACCTTCCTTGCTAAGAGACACGAAATGTACTACCGAGGGACGCCCGCTGCACCAGCAAAGCTGCCCAAGCATTCTTCCATCCGTAAGTATCCTGATCGTTCTCGAAACACCAACACTTTGCTACAATCTTTTTTTTAGTCCTCTATTCGCATGTTAGGCATTGGTTGACGTGTCTCTCATAGCAAATCCACGCCACCAAGCATAGTTGACTTTTAGGAGTGTGACAAACTTCCCCCACCATGCGAAGTCGACATAGAATCAAGGTACTTTCGCCCTAGGTCTTCATTTTCACAAAGATTTGCTTCCCTGATCCATGTCGCCTGGCCACTTACAATGGTCTTCACCCGTTCTCTACGCACTGACGACTTGTACCGCTTTTCCTTATTCGTCTTAGCATTCCTTCTTTTAGCCGTACGAACATGCCATTTTGACGTCCTGAAGTTTACACGCAATTTCAGGGTCGTTGGAATTGGACACTTCACTCAGATGTTACCATTACTCACTCCACTGTAATCCACATTCGCACGCATCACGTTTCGATGGAAACAACATTTTGACACCGTCTGGAACCTAAGACAATTGAATCGTGGTTGCATATTGCACATCACTTAGCTCTATCGACGCCTTCGGGGACACTTTCTAAGGGGCCTTCGCCAAAATGCTCTTTTTCGGCACGAACTTGCACTCACCGACCATCTTCTTTGGTGAATTTTCAATTGGTAACACATCCGCAATCACTTCACTTTCCTTGCCTACTTCCCGAATCGCACACAAGTAGGGAGGGCCTTCATCTCTCAACTCACACTTCACCTGCAAAGCTGAAACACACTCACTCGACCCATCATCTTTCGGAGCTTTCGAAAATCCCTACTAAGACAAGCGATTACATAAACTTCTCCACCTTGAACTTCAATTTCTCGATTGTCTTGTCGGAACAAAAAGAATGTGTAGCTCCAGTATCCACCATCACATTGACATCCTTTCCGCTAAGACAAACGCTTACATATATTACACCAAGCTTGGTTCCATTGGTTGCCTTCATTGCTCCTAGCACCAGCATTGGAGCTATTCTCGATGGTTCACCCTCCTCTTCATCCGACGAATCAGTGGTCTTTCTTACCATATTCAATTTTTCTTTCCTTGGGCAATCACGAGACTTGTGAGGTCCGTTGCAGATGAAGCACCCTGGATGGGTCTTCGAATCTTTCTTCCAGATTCCCCTGCCTTTGATCCTCCCTTATCATGCTTATCACATTTGGGTTGGTTTTTCATTTTTCTCTTCCCTTTGTCACGAGGCCCTGACTACACCTGGTCCTCACCATCACTACTTGTATCCCCGTCATCGGCGTGACGAACCGCGCCAAGTTCAATTAATCTGTCAACCGCAATGATAACACTCTTCAAGTATTTCGCTTCCTATCGCTGAAGCTCCATTTGAGCGCAGCTCTCCAATCCCTTCATAAAGTTGAACAAACGATCTTCCCAAGTCGACAGAGGTTGCTTCTCCGCGACTTCACACGATGTTAGGTAATTCCGCCACCAAGCAACCGCATCACCTACGAAGTACATGGTTGTGCACCTAACTTGTTTGGACTCAGGGACTTCCGCATCAACGAAGTATCCCTCCATTCGCCAAACATAATCTTCAAGGGCTTGTGAATCTCGCACACCTCTGAAGGGGTTCGGTTCACGAATTCGTATCGGTGGGGCACTACTCAACTTTCCATTCAACAACTTTTTCATCACGAGCATGTATTCACGCGTGCATTCGGAAAACGCCTCCATGTGTTGAAGTCGTTCCCGCACCATTCCCAGCTCATCTTGCAAGTCGCAGACCTACTCAAGCAGGGTTTTCACTGGCTCGGTTTCAACATCAAATTCTTCACCGAGCATTTTACTGATTTTCGCAACACGTTTTTCATCCAGCACCATATTTTGATCTTCACTTGAGTAGTTTCTCGGGGAGAAACCTGCTCTAATACCACTATCACACGAGCTCACCTTAGGGGTAATTTTTCCAAAGTACTAAGTAAGGACCTGTTGCGTGATTGCACGACCAATCACCAGCCCGAACAGAAACGCAACGCACTTCAGATCACTTTGCACACAAGATCACACAAAGATGGATGTGGGACACTTGCCTTTACTAATTCGTAAAGGCTAGAATCCAGCTTACATGCTCACAGTTTAGCTTCTCACAATCACTCTAAGTTTCGTCTATTGGCGTGGACGAAATCTAATTACAACATTTGGGTTCAATGCCCTTTTATAACCCCTTTTTATCTAATAGGATTATATCTATATCTATATCTATAACAACCTAGATATGATTAAGATATAATTTGGTCACAAACTCCTTTGCAAATAAGATTATTTCCTCAAGGAGATCACAAGCATACTCGAGAGGATTCAGATCAACATCTTCGGTTTTGGACTTCGCAACTCAGTCACTCGCATAAGTTTCCGCATTCTTCAGTCGGCTAAGGTTTTTGCAGAAACCAAGCCTTGCCGCTTGTAGCACTTTTGTGCTTTTACCGTACCATGCTGCACTTGCGAGGCACGTCCACTGCGCATCTATTGCACGTTCACTGTACAATCACTTCGGGATAGCTCATTAAGGGACTTCGTTCGCGGGACTTTTGCTTACACGCTGCCTCGAACGCTTAACCTTTCCGCCAACGCTCGCATTCTGCATGCTCGCTTTGAATGCTTGCCCTTTTGCAAAGGTACGCAGTCTTCTCGCTTCATTCCGCGTCTCTTCTATGCTTCATTCCGCGATTCACTTCAGATTGCCTACCTTCCTTGCTAAGGGACACGAAATGCACTACCGAGGGACACCCGTTGCACCAGCAAAAGTGCCCCAAGCATTCTTCCATTCGTAAATATCCTGATCGTTCTCGAAACACCAACACTTTGCTACGATTACTTTCTTTTTTCCTTCATTCGCATGTTAGGCATTGGTTGACATGTCTCTCATAGAAAATCCACGCCACAAAGCATAGCTGACTTTTAGGGGTGTGACAAACTTCCCCCACCACGCGAAGTCGACGCCCTCGTCGACATAGAATCAAGGTACTTCCGCCCTAGGTCTTCATTTTCCCAAAGTTTTGCTTTCTTAATCCTTGTCGCCTGGACACTTTCAAAGGGGCCTTGGCCAAAATGCTCTTTTTCGGCACGAACTTGCACTTACCGACCATCTTATTTGTTGAATTTTCACTTGGTAACAGATCCGCAATCACTTCACTTGCCTTGCCTACTTCTCGAATCGCACACAAGTAGTTAGGACCTTCATCTTTCAACTCACACTTCACCTGCAAAGCTGAAACACACTCACTCGATCCATCATCTTTCGGAGCTTTTGAAAATCCCTGCACAAAACAAGGTTTCTTGGGGTCGTTTATCATATTATTCCGCTTGCATAGGGCATCACCACGACCATTGCCTTCACAAAGAAGTTGTTCTCAAGGATAAAGTCAAATTCGTCCATAGGGACAACTAAGAAATCGACCACACCTTCCCATTGACCTATCTTGGCCTGCACTTGTGCCTTGCCCTTCACAGCACGACTTTCTGCATTCACCGCCTCCACTTGGGATTAGTCTTTCTCCACCTTGAACTTCAATTTCTCGGTTGCCTTATCGAAACAAAAAGAATGTGTAGCTCCAGTATCCACCATCACATCAACATCCTTTCCGCTAAGACAAACGCTTACATAGATTACGCCAAGCTTGGTTCCATTGGTTGCCTTCATTGCTCCTAGCACCAACATTGGAAAGGCATGAAATGTAGCCACTACGGAAAGTTTCATCACCGCAAGGTGAAGTACGTCCAACTGATCGGATTCCTCGAAGGGTGGAAAAACCCATGGAGGGACAACAACATCGACGCCAGCACCGTCGTCACCACTGGGATGAAAGCTGCAAAGAAGAGAAACAGGTCAACGATCACCTTGTGTTCTTATTTGCGTCCTTGCGTACGAAACAAATTGGCAATGCTCGTCCCATGAGTAAAATTTCTCCGGGAAACCAAAAAATGCTAATGGATATCAAAATCAAAGAGGTTTCAACCTATTGTTGTACAATCAAAGAATCAGACGGTCAACCATGACTCGCTGATATATAAAGATACTTGGCGTACGGAGTTCCCAGAGAACACCACAAGAAAATGTCTGAATGGTCATGCGAGGAATGACTTGCAATTAATTTCCCAATGACCCGATTATATCCATTTGAGATAAGTGAATGCTAGAGAAGCTGAACATCTAATGGAAGAAATTCATGAAGGTTGTTGCGGCCCATACATGAACGTACAAGACTTGGGTACTTTTGGTTCACCATGACGGCTAACTGTATAAAACATGCCCAACAATATCACATATGTCAAGAGTACGTGGACCAAATCCACGCGTCACTGCACGAGCTCTATTCCAGGACTTCCCCACGGGCTTTCTCAATGTGGGGCATCGATGTAATCAACATGATTTTCCCAAAGGCGTCCAATGGTCATCGACTCATATTGATTACAATTGATTACTTCACCAGGAATAGAGGTTATTACCCAGGCGTCAATAACGGCAAAGGCCATTGAATTTTTCATCAGCAATGACATCATCGTGTGTCATGGGATGTCGAAGCCAATCATCACGGGCAATGCCAGAAATCTAAATTGGTCGATGAGTTGTGATCAAGTATAAAAATTCATCTCCATATCACCCACAAATGAATCGCGCAGAGAAAGCAGCAAATAAAGCACTGACACGACAAGCTGCCTTAGGCACTCATGACATATAGAGCCTGAATACGAATGTCAACAGGGGCAACCCCATTCTCCCTTATTTACGGGATCGAAGCCGTGTTGTCAATTGAATTAGAATTCCCGTCAGCTAGGATCCTCGTCGAGGCAGAGAAGAACGAGTCAGAGTAGGCAAAATGCAGATACGTGCAATTGAACCTCATGACAAAAGGCGGCTCATCGCGCAGTGCTACGGGCATTTGTACCAGCAACGCATGGCTCATGCATTTAACAGGAAAGTCAGTCCAAGAGAATTACAATCAGGCAATCTAATTCTCAGGAAAAAAAAATTTTGAGTCAATCCAGACTCTCGGCGCAACTTTGTGCCTAAATATGAATGGCTTTATGACGTCAAAGAGACTTTCAGCAGAGGAGACATGATCGTCACCGACATGGATGACCAAGAACTCCCCAGTTCAATCAATATGGACGCAGTCAGAAAATACTAACCTTAAGGAGTTCGTAACCATAAAGCGAACCTCCAAAAGTGAGAAAATTCTCGTTAAATCGAAAACCTGAAAGGGCAGTTTATGCAAAATTTAGGGAAGAGGGGCATGATTGAAAATCCCCAAAAGGACCATCATGGGAAAAAGGAGAGGAATCAAATCATTGCTAGGTTGAAAACCCGAAAGGGCGACCTAGGCAAAAATTAAGGGAACCGAGAAGTGCGGTAAAAAAAATACTGTAGCAAAAAGATAGAAAAGCGAGAGATTTTAAAAAAAAACTTCAAGTCAATCCAGACTCTCGGGGCAAGTTTGTACCTAATATGAAGAAATTTATGTCATCAAAGAGATTTTCAGAGGGGGAGCCATGATCATCACTGGCATGGAAAACGGAGAACTCCCCAATCAAATCAATGTGGATGCAAAAAAAAACTCGTAATCAAAAAGCGATGGGAAGAGGAGCATGATTAAAAATCCCTAAAAAGGGCGATCATGGCAAAAAGAAATGAATCAAATCACTGCTAGGTTGAAAACCCAAAAGGGCGACGTAGGCAAAATATTAAGGGAATTGAGAGGTGCGGTAAAAAAACTGTGGCAACAGGAAAAAAAATCAAGAGATAAAAAAATAAAAATAAAATGCTCAAAAGTGGACGATAGTGTTTCCCACAGTAGCAATAAAAAATAAGTTGTGATCGGCATTAATTTGAGCTGCCTGGACAACTTGCATGGATACACCTTGTGAACATAGCATGAATGACTTTAGGGAACTCTATCAAGAAGAACTCCAAAGTCGATTAATGAGAAAATAGTCTGAGAACTCCGCACAAGCAGTCAGGCATCTCGAGAAGGGGTTTTACCTCCAAAGTGAATTACAAGTTGATAAGCAGAGTTTTTAGGTTTTCAACCCCCGCAAGTCATTCTCGACGACCAGGACCTGTAGTTATCCATCTTTTGGGAGACACAAGCCGACAAGTGGAGTCTTTAGGTGCTCAGCCTCCGCAAGTCATCCCCAACGATCAGAACTTGTAGATGTCTAGCTTCTGAAAGTTACAAGCCGACAAGCGGAGCCTTTAGGTGTTCAGCCTCCGCAAGGCATCCCCAACGATCAGAACCTATAGATGTCCAGCTTCTGAAAGTTACAGGCCGACGAGCGGGGCTTTGGGGTGCTCAACCCCTGCAAATCATCATCAAAGATGCTTCTGGCCAGAAAATTCCTCAATTTCCAGCTCGTTTATGGAAAAACAAAAAGACGAGCGAAGCCTTTAGGTGTTCAGCCTTCGCAAGTCATCATCGACGACCAGGACTTGTAGTTATCCAATTTCTGGAAGAAAAAAAATGACGAGCGGAGCCTTTAGGTGTTCAGCATTCGCAAGTCATCCTCGACGACCAGGACCTGTAGTTATCCAGCTTCTGGGAATCACAAAGCTGACGAGCGGAGCCTTTAGGTGTTCAGCCTCCGCAAGTCATCCTCGACGACCAGGACATGTAGTTATCCAGCTTCTGGGAGTCACAAGACGACAAACGGAGCCTTTAGATGTTCAACCTCTGCAAGTTATCCTCGACGACAAGGACCTGTAGTTATCCAGCTTCTGGGAGTCACAAGCCGACAAACGGAGCCTTTAGGTGTTCAACCTCCGCAAGTCATCCCCAATGAATCACAAGCCAACGAGCGAAGCCTTTAGGTGTTCAGCCTCCGCAAGTCTTCCTCGACGACCAGGACCTATAGTTATCTAGCTTCTGGGAGTCACAAGCCGACAAACGGAGCCTTTAAGTGTTCAACCTCCGCAAGTCATCCCCAACAAGTCACAAGCCGACGAGCGGAGCCTTTAGGTGTTCAGCCTCCGCAAGGCATCCTCGACAACCAGGATCTGTAGGTGTTCAACTTCTGGGAATCACAAGCTGAGGAACGTTTAGGCGCTCAGTCTCCGCAAATCATCGTCAACAATCGGGACATGTAGATATCCAACTTCCGAAAGTTGCGCGATAATGTTTGTCTAGTATGTAAATAATGAAGCGAGAGAATCCAAAATCACTTATTTGTCTTTGAACACACACTCATGAGATCACTTCCATGAGTGCGTGCTCAAAGAGGGGCAACTGTAAACACCTGATTTTGGCTCGGGATCAAAATACTGTATGCGAGTAATCGAGATTGGAAAAATATATATATAGTATATATATATATACATATATATATTTGAAAACTAAAACAAATAATAAAAAATTTCAACGGTGGAAAATTTCCTCTTTTCTACCGTTTTTATTTTTTATTATTAAAAAAATATTAAATTAATTAAATAAGATGCAATTTGTGCTATAAATACAAGGAGAGCTACGGGGAACTAAAGGAGGAGCTTCAATGAAGAAAGAATGAGAGAATGAGAGAAAAACAATAGAAAAAAAATGAGTGAAAATTATCGGTGATTATCAGTCTCGGTTTCTCGTACGGTATTTTAACCTCCAATGAGTTAGGTATATTTCTCTCATATTCAATATCATATTTGTATTTTATAAATGTGAAATAAAATTGAGAGTTTATATACATATATTATATATTTATGTATAATATACTTGTTAATATATATATATATATATATGTGTGATATTATATCTATATGTATAATATATATTTATATTATGTCTATATAATACTATATATATTATGTATATGTAATATTATATATATATATATGTATATGTATATGTTATCTATTTATCTATATGTATAATATATATTTATATTATGTCTATGTAATACTATATATATATATATATATATATATATATTATGTATATGTATAATATATGTATATTATGTATATGTGAAAACAATATTTCAAAAAAACATAAAAAAAATGACTTAGGTCCTTCCCAAACTTTGATGAAGATTACAACTCGGTCCTTGGATTCTCGAGTCATTTATGGGACGTTATCGAGTGTTATAAACCAAACCGGAAAAGTTTTGGCCCATTTGTGCAATTTTTGAATTTTTTTCTTAATTCAGCTCATTTTTAAAAAAAATAACATTTTGATTTCTAAACTTTTCTAGACATTCCATGATTTCTCAAAATGTTACAAATAAGTCTAGAATAATTTTCGGGTTATTTTTGGAATTTTACCAAGTGTTACAAATAAATCTAGAATAGTTTAGGGTCAATTCTGTAATTAAAAATAATATTTTCATTTATGTTATAATTTTTTCGAAAATTACTTTTTTGATTCCTAAATTTTTCTGGACATTTCATGACTTTTAAAAAATGTTACAAATAAGTCTAGAATAATTTTCGGGTTATTTTAGAACTTAACCAAGTATTACAAATAAGTCCAGAATAGTTTAGGGTCATTTATGCAATTTTCGAAATATTTGTCTAATTCAGTTCAAATTTTAATAAATTGCATTTTGGTCCCTATATTATTTTGGACTTCCTATAACTTCTCAAAATGGGACAAATTAGTCCAACGAGCTTAATATCTTCAAAAATCATTCGTGCATGTTTTGACACGTTTAAAATGGCTCGAGAGTTAAACCATTTTTTTCAAGCATGATTAACTTTAGTTCTTTCTTGTTTATTTGAAATTAACTCATCCAAAAAAATGTTTGTACATGGTTTGTTTAATTTAAAGAAAATGCACGTAGTCTTTTTTGGGGTCAAGCATGATTAAAACTGGCAATTCAGGTAAATTGAAAAACATTCAAAAGCAAACTAAAGTACCGAAAGGGCGGATTATGAGCTTGCGAGCTTTTAAGACTAAATCAAACCCCCGAACTCGTTTATCTGGACGTAGACCTTTCCAAGCCCTAGGATGTTAACTCCATGTACCCTAGGCAAAATTTTAGGATTTCGATTAGCCTTTAATTAATCGGTGGCGACTCTTTTAATTTTTTTGGTCCGGTTGATGACCCCGCTCGACCGGACCCGTCTTTCGCCAAGACCCGACATTTTCAAACGAAAATTAAAAATATTTTCAAAAAAGGTTGGGGGAAGTCAGATCCGACATACGACAGTGTGAACCTCAAATTAAGGCTAACACGAAGGGGCGACCACATGTTAAAAAAGACACATCAACTCGTGAGAACCCTTCAGTGTTTGCGTTGGTAGATGTAATTTCTCCCACAGCTGAAAAGCGAAGTCAAACGAAGAAGAAGTTGTCGATTCTTCGAATAAATAAAAATATGGAGTGTGATGATCAATTTTCAAATGATATGTCCATTTGTCAGGAGAACTCAAGTATGGAGTTTCGAGATCAATTCCCAAAGGCTATAAAGCACTTCATTATTGATATAATTAATCCTTCAACGGATGGTCATTGTGGATTTCGTGCTATTGCGAGACTATTGGGAATCAATGTTACCGATGGATGGAAACACGTTCGTAAAGATTTGTCGACAGAAGTGAATACACATGAACAATTTTATGAACAAATATCATTGTACGAGATACAACATGTCAAGACGGCTTTAGACTATTAAGAAACTCTAGCGAGTAGCAAATATTGGATGGTTGTGCTTGATATGGGACACATAATTGTGACGCGATATAATTGTGTACTATTCTTATACTCGAGTGAATGAATCCTCCATCTGCTCCACATCTGAGTAATGAGCCTATTAACCTTCCTTATACTCTTACTACTAGATTCTCTTTGAAAACTTGGTGATAGCAGCAAAGGAGGAATTATTTGAACACAACCCAACTGACGAAGAACACACTCAGGACTATATGGCTCATGTTAGGATACATGTGCATTTATGCATAAAATGTGGAAGACAATTATGTAATATTCCAAGAGTCTGGTCCTATAAATAGTAAACTGTTGTAAGGATTACCTAATTTTTGAAGAATTAGTTGATTTCGTTTATTCTTTATTTCTTTCTTGTTCATCAATCCTCTCCTTTCTTCTAATTCATCTGAGGATTACAACATGGTATCAAAGCTCGCCTGATTCTGCCTACTTACTGCGATTCGTCTGAAAAATGGATGAAAATTCACCACCGTTTGCAAACAAGAAAGTCACGCAACTGATCGGCGAGGAGAATTTTCGGTCCTGGAAGTAGCAAGTCTCCTGTCAATTTGTGGTTATAACCTTGAGGATCATCTTCATGGTACGGTTGCAATTCCACAGGTTGTTCAAGATGCAGACGGAAACGAGCATATCAATCTGGCTTACACGAAGTTCATACAACAGGACAGTTCGTTGGCATCTTGGTTGTTAGCTTCAGTATCCTCTTAGGTTAGTCGCAGATTAATTGGTTGTATGACAGCTTCCTCGATCTGCAAGAAACTTCACCGCGACTTTTCCTCATCATCAACCACTCGGATCATCCACTTATAGGATTGGTTGAAAGCTCAGAAACTTCTCCATCAATCCATGTTGGAATATCTGACTGACATCCAGACCACCTGCGATAGCTTGGCCAGCTGTGGCCATCCTATAGATGAAATGCAGCAGATCTCCATAATTCTCAACGGTGTCAAAGGTTAGTACGATAATGTAGTGGTTGTCATCCATCTTAGTGGTAATCCATATGATATTGCGTCTGTTAGTTCGGTTCTTCTAGATACTGAGTCTCGCCAAGCTAATTTGCTCTTTGATGCTTCTGCTACTGCAAATGTTGCCATAAATCAGTCACCGGATCCTAGTTCATCTGTGTCATCGAATTCTTCTGCTAAGAATTATCATGCTTCATCAACAATTGGTGATGGATTGCTTCCTACTCCTACTGATCATTCTATGTTTCAGCAGATAAAACAGTCCTCATTTCAGCAACACTCAAAATCAAATTCTGGCAGGGCACGTGGTCATGGGCGAGGCTATGGCAATAACAGGGTCTAGTGTCAGCTGTGTCGCAAATTTGGTCATCTAGTTCATAGGTGTTATCATAGGTTCAATGCCCACTTCATGGGTGTGACAGATCCTTCTTCCAATTCTGGTCAGTCTAATCCTCAACACACTTATCCTCTGCTCGGTGAGAGGATTATGTTGAGTCTGATCAGTCATCCTATGCCACAAAATATGTCACTGCTCATACTGCTTTCTTTCCTTACCAATTTCAACTTCCGCTACCTATGAATTCTTCAATAAATGCTTTTTTTATTTTTCCTTCTACTGTGTATCCCTATATGTATCAATCTCCATTGCCAATGATATATACTCCAGCAGCTACTGCGTATCCTCCTGTTATGCCATTTCCTTAAGCACCTGCACTTGTTTCTATATCCTCAAAGCATGATGGTGCTGCTCAGGTTAATATTGCATGCATCTCTCCTATTGATCAGGCTTATTCCCACTAGTATCCATATTAAGGGGCCACAAATCACCTGACAAATGCCACACATACACCTCAGATGTCAATTCCTTACACAGGATCAGGTAGAGTACTTGTGGGAAATGGATCCTCCCTTCGTATATTTGTTATTGGACATCAATTATTTTGACTCCTTCTAAAGTTTTTCAATTAAATAACATGTTACATAGCGCATGTGTTACTAAAAATCTTTTGTCTGTGTCGAAGTTTGCCAAGGAAAAGAGGTTGCATTTTGAGTTCCATGTTGCACACTGCGTGGTTAAAGATTCAGACTCTCATAGGAATTTACTTCAGGGTGTTGAATGTAATGGGTTGTATAAACTTGATATGTCTAGATATGTATCTCTTCCTTCTGCAGTCAAACTGGTATGTCAGTGGGTGATAATAAGGCATATACTGCTTCTTTACAATCTTCAATAAAATGTACACTTGATTGTGTTGAATTACCTGAGTCTACTGTTGATATTCATTTTGCTTCTTTACAAAATATAATTGATCATTCTGTTGAATATGGTGTTTCTGAATGTGCTGATAATTCTGAAGATAACATGCATTGTTTTGTCTCATCTTTAAAATCATCTGAACCTGCCTATTTATGGCATATGCGCCTTGGCCACCCATCCAACAAATTGGTAACATCCTTTTTTAGACTTCACAATCCGCCTCTTAAACATGTTGTTGATGAGTGTATGACATGTGCGATTGGGAAGAGTAAGAAACTACCTCATCATTCTACTGAATCTATTTACTCTATTCCTCTTGAACTTGTCCAGGTTGATGTCTGGGGGCCTTCTCCTTATACATCCAGTAGTTGTAACTACTACCTTAGCATTGTTGATGCTTATTATCGTTACACATGGATTAACTTCTTATCCAGGAAGAGTGATGTTGCAAAGGCTTTCTCGGAGTTCCACGTTCTTGCTGAGAAACAATTAGGCCACACATTAAAGGCAGTCCTGCATGATGGTGGAGAAGAATTTCAGTTTCTGGCATCATATCTTTCACAGCGTGGCATTATTCATCGCATAACGTGTCCTTACACTAGTCAGCAAAATGGGATTCTAGAGCGCAAACATAGACACATCGTGGAGCTTGGTCTCACATTGCTGGCACAAGCATACATACCTCTGCATTATTAGACTGAGGCCTTCTTCATAGATACTTTTCTGATCAACAGGTTGCCTTATGTTGTTTTAGATAATAGTTCTCCCTATGAAAAATTATTCAAAATGAAACATGATTATTCATTTCTCAAAGTATTTGGTTGTTTGTGTTTTCCTCACTTGAGAGCTTACCATACTCACAAGCTTGCTTTAAGGTATGAGCCTTGTGTTTTCCTAGGGTACTGCTCTGCTCAACACGGGTACAAATGTATGTCCTCTTCTAGTCGTGTATATGTATCTAGGAATGTAGTCTTTCATGAGACTAAATTTCCTTTTGCTGATACAAAAGGTGAGTTCTTTGGCTCTTTATCTACAAAATGTGTCACTCCATCAAAGCCCTTTTTCATACCATCTGATCCTCTATTTCAGTATCCTGATGTTTCTACTGGTCACTCCCCTGATATTCCCACCTCTCATGATTCAACTCATTTTCTTGTTATGCATTCATCTTCTCTTTCCATAAATACTTCAAATGAAGTTTCAGTTCCCTCTGCCTTGCCTTTTGATTCTACTATCATTAGGTATATTCCTGATGGGTCTAATCGTGTGCCTATTTCTAACCCTCTTCCTTTTATTGTTTCATCTGATTCTGTTTCTAAATCTTCTATTAATTGTTCTGATCCTGCATCTTCTTCTACTTCTCGTATATCTACTTCTTTTGATGCTCCTGTGAGCATTCATCCTATGATCACTAAATCCAAGTCTGCACATCAACTTTCTACTTCAGTTGGTTCTCAGCATCTTGCAAGTAATCACCCCATGATTACTCGATCTAAATCCTCCTCTCGCCAAGCTCTTATTGCATTTTGCCCTTCATCTGTTGATTTGGTCAATACATAACCTTTATCTATTCATGAAGCCTTACTCTCTCCTCATTGGGCTGCTGTTGTTCATGACGAAATGAATGCCTTACTGGACAATCATACTTGGTTTGCTGTACCCCTTCCATCTGGTCGTATTCCCAAATAATGCAAATGACTCTTTAAGATCAATAGACACGTCAATGGAGACATAGCTCGCTACAAGGCCAGACTTATTGCAAAAGGGTTCTCCCAAAAGCCAGAATTCAATTTCCTAGAGACTTTTAGTCCAATTGTAAAGTCTGCAACAATTCGAATAATTTTGTCTCTTGCCTTGACTCATAAATGGTGCTTGCGACAGGTTGATATAAACAATGCATTCCTCCATGGATATCCATTTGAGGAGGTCTACATGATCCAACAACCAGGATTTGAGCAGCCTACTACTTCATCTGATTCAATCATTCCTGTTTGCAAGTTATAGAAAACTTTATATGGCCTAAAGCAAGCCCCTCGTGCTTAGTTTGAAAAATTGAAATCTTTCTTAATTCATTCTCTCTTCTTCAAAGTCTCTGTTGTTGATAATTGCATGTTCATTAAGTCTATTAACAATCAATTTGTTCTTGTTCTGGTGTACTTAGATGACATAGTCATCACAGGTTCTTCTGCTCAGCTGGTTGAGGATGTTGTTGTGGTCATCAATGCCAAGTTCAAGTTGAAGGATTCAGGTAGACTCAATTACTTTCTGGGGATGGAGGTTGTTTCTGGGATGATGACCTCCTGCTTAACCAAAAGAAGTACATCCAAGACCTGGTTTTGAAGCTTGGCTAGTCTAATTCCAAGGGATTCTCCACTCTTATGACAGGTACCTGTGTCACTCGAACATGTATGGACACTTGTGCAGATCTCTTTCATGATGAATCTCTCTATCGCAGCACTATTGGTGCATTGCAGCATATCTGTGTCACTCGACCAGACATAAATTTTGTTGTGAATAAGTTGAGTCAATACATGCAGGCTCACTGTTCTAGTCACGGGGCAGTTGTTCTTCTTGTTGTTCGATATTTGAAAATAACTTTGGATCATGGATTGATGTTTAGAACTCATGTTAGTCCTTCTAATGAGGTATCTGGGTGTCGTATTCAGATGTTGACTGGGGATGGGATGTTCTTAACAAGAAATCAATCTCTGGTCATTACTTACTTCTCAATGGCAATCCCATTGTCTGGAGTTCAAAGACGCAGTCTGTTGTCTCAAGGTCCACTGCAGAAGCTGAGTTTTGAGCAATTGCCAATGTTGTATGCTAAATTATGTGGGTTCGATCACTTCTCCAAGAAATAGGCCTTCATCTTCAGTCTCCACCTGTCATTTGGAATGACAACACCAGTGTTGTTGCCCTGTCTGAAAATCCAGCCTACCATTCAAAGATGAAACATGTGAAAATATATATGTTTTTCATTCGAGATAAAGTACATTCTACGATATTCTAGTGAATTTTGTTCCAGTTACTGAACAAATAGCTTACATTTTAACCAAGACATTAACAGAGAAAATTTTCATTCCCTGCAGAAAGAAGCTTGGGGTGTTTTCTGTGCAAGAGCTACTTGAACCATGTTAGGATGTAAGAATAGATTGAAGACTATTGTGCAAATATGCTGAGGACTTAGCTGTAAATATCTATTTCTACAACAGTATAAATACAGATGAAATGTAACGAACTACCTACCTTGAAATGAATTTCTGTTGAATCAGTTGATTGCTTCCTCTGTAAGTCTCTTTCTGTTTTCAATTCTTCTTCTATTAATTCTATAATCTTGACATGGTATCAGAGCTTATTCGATTCTGCACTCTGTGATTCTAGATCCTTGCGCGAAGAATCTTCTGTCAACAATGGAGGAAATTTCAGCTTCTTTCTTTAACAAGAAAGTGTCGCAGTTGGAAGGAGAAGAAAACTTTCAATCGCGACGGCAACAAATCTTACTTGCTGTTCGTGGATACAACCTAGAAGCACATCTCTACTGCAACAACACGATTCCACCTCGCATACAAGGTGCAGATAGAAATGAAGAACAGAATCCAGATTACAGCAAATATGTTCAGAAGGACAGCTCGCTTGCCTCTTGGATGCTAGCTTCGGTGTCTTCTCAGGTGAGTCGTGGACTCACTGGCTGTATGTATGCAACTGCAATCTGGCAAAAACTCCATAGAGATTTCTCGTCTTCCTCCACAACAAGAATTATGCATCTATATGATAAATTGAAGGTAAGGAAACTTCCTCATCAAAGCATACGTGACTACTTAACTGCTATTCAATCAGCATGTGATAGTCTCTCTAGTTGTGGTCATCCGATAGAAGAGATACAACAAATCTCGATTATCCTTAATGGAGTTAAAGGCCAATTCGATAATGTGGTAGCAGAAATACATGCGAGCAGAATACGTATGATATAGCCTCAGTTAGTTCTGCTTTACTGGATGCGGAAGCTAGACAAATTGATATGTTGTTTGATGAAAATGTGACTGCCAATGTTGTTGTTAATGTTGGTTCTGTTAACAAATCTACTGGTTTTTGGAAATGGTGGTTCTGGAGATGGGTGAATCTGCAGGTTCATCAATCACGGGAAAATGTTGGCTCACAAGCAAGGAATGAATGTATACTTCCTCTTCCAGGATATTCAGATGCATTAGGTCAATCGAATAACAGATTCAATGGTTCAAACAATTACTCTAACCAAGGCAGAGGCAGGGGACGTGGTCGAGGTTTTGGAAACAATCGGCCACAATGCCAACTCTGTGGAAAATTTGGTCATCTTGTCCACAGGTGTTACCATAGATTCAACGTTAATTTCACAGGAGTCACTGATCCTGGAAGTTCACAAACACCAAATGGCAATCTGTGTTCAACACAGTGGGATGATGCAGCAGATAATTCAAGCAATCAAAGTCATGTGTCAGGAAATTTTCATAATCAACCTCAGCTTTCTCAGCCCTGTCATTCGCAAAATCAGATTACTTCTCCAATGCCTTTCAGTTATCAGTCTCCTTCTTCTCAAACTTTTCCTCCTCAAGTGTATGCTATGCCTCCTGGTTCTTCTATGAATTACAATCTTCCCTTTGTTCTTCCAATGCATTCTTACAATATAGCTCCTGTTTCTCATATTCCTTCATAAAATTCATTAGCCTTTCAGTGTTCTCATCCTATAGTACCAAATCAGTATATTTAGCCTACATACAATTCCATACCTGGTACTCCATACACGCCATCTGTAACTAGTTCAATTGCTGGAAACAATATGGATGCTCAATCTGTTGTTCACAATCCTCAGGCTCATACTGCATCAGCAACTCTATACAATCATCAGGACACAAATTGGTTTGCTGATTCAGGAGCTACAAACCATTTGACGAATGCCTCTACTTCATCATTCAATACATGTATTCCTTACAATGGTCAAGGTAAAGTGACAGTTGGTAATGGTTCAACTTTAAACATCTCGGCCATTGGTTATGCTATAGTTCCTACTATTAATACTCATAATACTTATGGTTCTCGAAATTTATTACTTCACAATATGCTATATACTCCATCTATTACTAAGAATCTTCTGTCTGTATCTCAGTTCGCTAGGGATAATGTTGTTTAATTCGAGTTTCAGGCTGGATATTGTTATGTTCGTGATGCAAAATCTCACAATGAATTGCTTCGTGGCTATGAAAGCTCGGGTCTGTATAGACTTGATCTATCAAAGATTAAAAGATGTCAGTTTGTGAACTCAAGTTCTGGATTTGTGTCTGAAATTTCTCATAATTCAAAGTGTAATAAGTTTGATACTGTGGTTGTTCCGGCTGTATCAGATAGTAAGGACTCTAGTAATACATTTGAAATGCCATGTAGTTCTCCTTCTGCTACAGAAATAAAGAAAAATGATTTCATTTCTATTCAAATCGACACTATAAAGGAGAAATCTGCAACTATAACTTCTGATCCCATTGGAAACACAGATCTTGAGTGTTTTTTTGTCTACTTTAGAAACAGGAAAGGAGTCTCAGCTGTGGCACATGCGCCTGGGTCACCTGTCTAACAAGATCCTTGTTAATTTTTTAAGACTGCACAATCAGCCTACAAATCACATATCCAAGCAATGTGAAGCATGTGCAATAGGCAAAAGTAAGAAGCTTCTATTTCATTTATCGGATACTATCTATAATCAACCTTTAGAGCTAGTGTAGGTAGACCTCTGGGGACCAGCAGCATGTTCTTCAAATGGACACAACTACTATCTCAGTATAGTAGATGCATTCAGTAGATACAATTGGATTTATTTTTTGAAAAATAAGTCTGATGCAGCTCAATGTTTTGTAGAGTTTCATAAGCTAGCTGAAAAACAACTGGGTCATTCTCTCAAGGCAGTGCAATCTGATGGAGGTGGTGAGTTTCGTTTTCTATCTACATATTTGTCTCATCTTGGCATAGCTCATAGAATTACATGTCCTTATTCATCATAACA
Source organism: Chamaenerion angustifolium (assembly GCA_946814005.1). NCBI lineage: Eukaryota > Viridiplantae > Streptophyta > Magnoliopsida > Myrtales > Onagraceae > Chamaenerion > Chamaenerion angustifolium. Next base: position 35,095,181 of record OX328266.1, on the reverse strand, counting down.
AAATGGAATAGTTGAGCGCAAACACAGACATATTGTAGAATTGGGATTAACGTTGTTAGCTCAATCATCAGTTCCTTTACATTACTGGTCTGATGCGTTCTTTACAGCTTCCTTCTTACTAAATAGAATGCCATCTTACAGCTTATCAAAATGTCACCGCATCAGAAGTTGTTTGGATCAGAACCTGACTATACCTTTCTCAAAGTCTTTGGTTGTTTATGTTTACCGCACCTCCGTCAATATAATAAACATAAACTTGCATTTAGATCAGAACCATGTGTGTTCCTGGGTTATTGTTCTAAATACCATGGATACAAGTGTCTATCTTCTTCAGGGAGAGTCTATACAACTAGAAATGTTGTGTTTCATGAACAAACATTTCCATTTGCTGACACAAAAGGTAGTTTTTTTACCTCATCTTCACCTACTCAGAATTACACATCCAACCCTTTCTTTTTACCCTGTGATTCTCACTTTAACTTACCTGATATTCAGGTGGACAATCATGGATCGGGAAATGCTCATGTGCAGGATATAACACCTCCATCTGTTATTCGTCAAACTTCATCATCCTCAAATCACCAGTATCCATTACCTAATTCTGCTAATTCTCCGGTTTTGTCAAATGAGCATTCTTCTTCGCATAACTCTGTTCCAAATAATAGCATGTTGCAAGATACTCAGGTTGTCTCTCCTATCTCTTCACCTCATATAGTTTCTTACAGATTAAACATTGATCAACTTGTTCCTATAGAGTCTAATAATGTCATTTTTAACCCTCCTATCGTTTCATCTGTTCCTATAGACACTTCGTTATCATCTCCAATTAAAAACTGTCATCCAATGCAAACCATGGCAAAATCTAAAGCAAATCAGCATCACTCTATTCAATCTCTTCTTGCAACAGTAGATGATCAAGAGAGTCTTCGCTTTGAAGAACCAAAATCCATTCATCAAGCTATACAATGTCCTCATTGGAAAGCAGTTGTAGATGATGAGTATTTTGCTCTTCAAACTAACAAAACTTGGTATGTTGTTGAGCTGCCTGCAAGAAGAACTCCTATAGGTTGCAAGTGGATATTCAAGATAAATAAGAATGTTGATGGATCTATAGCCTGGTACAAGGCAAGGTTAGTTGCAAAGGGGTTTTCATAGAAAGCTGGATTCGATTTCCAGGAAACATTTAGTCCAGTGGTGAAATCTGCAACGGTACGTGTGGTGTTATCTCTTGCTTTATCTCAAAAATGGAGTTTAAGACAGATTGATATTAATAATTCCTTTCTCCATGGAGATTTATCTAAAGAAGTTTATATGATTCAGCCACCCGGTTTTGAACAAGTGTCGAATTCAGAAAAACCTCTTGTTTGTAAACTCACAAAAGCTCTCTATGGGTTAAAACAAGCACCTCGTGCTTGGTTTGAAAAACTCAGATCATTTCTTATAACAGTTTTACAGTTTAAAGCCTTAGTAGCTGATAGTTGCCTTTTTATAAAACAAACAAGTATGGGTTCTGTGTTTTTTCTAGTATACGTAGATGATATTGTTGTAACAGGTCCATCATCTTCTGAAATCAGTGAGGTAATTCGTATAATCAATGATGAGTTCAAACTTAAAGATCTAGGGAATTTGAGCTATTTTTTAGGAATGGAAGTGACAGCTACTGATGAATTCTTGTTGTTCAATCATAAAAAGTATGTACAAGAACTGATTATCAAGCTTGGACTTAATGAGACATCAAGCTTTCCTACGCCAATGACAGGCAACTGCTTGTCAGAAACAGGTATCATTGCATGTGATGAATCATTTGAAGATGTAACATTATATAGAAGCACAATTGGGGCATTGCAGCACATATGTGTTACTCGGCCAGACATAAACTTCTCTGTTAACAAACTGAGTCAATATATGCAAAATCCATCAATCAGTCACTGGAAAGCTGTCATACATATTGTAAAATACTTGAAAGGCACCATTGATCATGGTCTCTTGTTTAGAAATAATTCATTTCCTATAAAAGAGATATCGTTAACATCTTACTGTGATGCAGATTGGGGTGGTGACTTTGCAGACAGAAAATCAATATCTGGTCATTATCTTCTCTTAAATGGTAATCCTATCATTTGGAGTTCTAAAAAGCAATTTGTGGTTGCTAGATCAAGTGCAGAGGCTGAGTTTCGAGCAATTGCCAATGTTGTTTGTGAAATCATTTGGGTAAAAACACTCATTACGGAAATGGGTCTTCAGGTTCATCTGTTCCTAAGGTATGGACGGATAGTACAAGTGCAGCTGTAATTTCAGAAAATCCTATTCAACACTCAAAAATGAAACATGTAGAAATTGATCTGTTTTTTGTAAGGGAGAAGGTTCAGTCTGGACAAGTGTTGATTAACTATGTTCCATCGAGTGAACAAATTGCTGATATTTTGACAAAACCATTAACAGAGAAATTATTCCTTCCTTGCAGGAAAAAGCTAGGAGTTTTCTCAATATCAGAAATGGATATGAGTCATTCTACTCAGGAAGAGTAACTCAGATGTTCCATTCTGTCTGCAATACTGCTTTGGATATAATCTTCAGTTCTGCAATTGATGAATCTTTGCAATTGGTATGTCTTATAACAAGCTGGCAAAATCATACTGCAATATATAGGTGTGCTCTGTCATTTGTAGTATACTGCATTAGAATTGTTCAGTGCAATTATTCAAATTCTAGTTCATCTTGTATAGATCTGTGTTGGCATATATATAGAAACATGATAAGTCTATTGGAAGTCATCTCTCATTTTTTTGAAGACATTATTCATCTTCTATCATATCATTCATATGTGTGGGTTATGTGTTGGATGTTTTCATATGTACACGAGTGATCATGTGAACACTACTCTGATGATCAGGAAAATTAGTCACTCTTGTTGTTACTGAGTTAAATATTGGCAAAAGACATGGATTGATTCCAAAAACAGAGTTTACACCAAAGAAAACATAAAAGACACTTTGGGGTAACTTTTGAGGAAGGAAAGATGAGGACTGAAATCCTCCAGTCATTGTCGGTAAGATAAGGGCTCAAACCCTTCTGTCAATAAAAAACAAGGAAGAAAAAGAGAAAAGAAGAAGAAAGCAATAGACTCAGAAAAAAAAAACAGAAAATGTAAATTGATCATCATAGCAGGGGTTCATCAGTTTGATCTCGGTACAGATGTGACTCTACTGTAAGACTCATCATGTGTTGTGTATGATAGTAAGTTGAGTCAGTCTGATGAGAAATGTTATATGATGTGAAAATAGCTCTTTGATTGTTTCATAGATGCTGACATTGATCTATAAGAATATGAGTTAGAAAGTGAAGATATGCAGTGGATAATGATATTGTTAGTAGATGAAAAATAAAGAAGTCATGTGTATATCAGCAGAATGATGTGTCAGCTTGTGGTAAGAATCAGATGCAAAATTATGATTGCAGTTGTGAATGGTTAGTCTGAAGCAGTTTTGCAAGATAATGAAATGGAAATTATAGAGGTTGGAATTAGTCACTGCGAAAGAAGCAGATAATGTGGAAATCATATCAAATCAGGTCAGGTCATTTCACAACTCGAGCAGTCAATAGGATCAAAGAAGTTGAAGAAAGTGGATCTTGATTGGGGAATGTTAGGATGTAAGAATAGATTGAAGACTATTGTGCAAATATGTTGAGGACTTAGCTGTAAATATCTATTTCTACAACAATATAAATACATATGAAATGTAACGAACTACCTACCTTGAAATGAATTTCTGTTGAATCAGTTGATTGCTTCCTCTGTAAGTCTCTTTCTGTTTTCATTTCTTCTTCTGTTAATTCTATAATCTTGACAAACCACTGTCTCCAACATTTTACCAACATACATTAAGGGTAAGCGGTTCCAGGTACCCTGTAAATTTAGGGATTTCCGGAACCTACCCAGTTTAATACATGTTATTTAATTTTAGAATCGGAACCTACACGTTTAATTTTGGAACCGAAACTTACCTGAAACCTGTTTGTACAAACGGTTATGGGTACCCTGTTAGGAACCTGTTCGTCCCCAGTTCCGGTTCAGTAATGGTTGTACTAAACATATTCTTGGAAGAAAGTTGCAGTATAATCCAAAGTGTGTCTAATGTACTTGTCAAATCTTCAATTATATTCTTGGCGAGTGATAGTGTGGAATTACTTGGCAACCAAGCAAATAAAACTAACTTTACTATACGTATAACTCATTTGGCTCATCTAGTTCAGATACTCCACAGTGGCATTTCATCAGTCACTTGGTCAGCAACACACCCAACAACACCATTTATAAACAAGAAAACCTAAAATCCATCAATTAGTCCAACACGCCCAACTTTCTTCTGGTTTTCAGCTTCATCCAGGCTATCTTGATATGCTTCTTAGTCCATTCTCTTTACCTATTCCATCAATTGTTTCTGTTTACAATAAGTATATCAAGACCACTGTTTGCTTGTACAGGTATCTGACTTTATGCTCATAACTCATTCGACTTCACTCTTTGTACATGCCTCTGCTCTCTCTCTTTGAGATTGTTTCTTATGAATGCTTGGGTTCCACTTATCTGATCTTGTCTGTGTTCTGAAGCTTGCATGATCTCTTTGTTGTTATTACAATTTATTATTTCATCACAGCAACATCAGTCAGTCAGCTTCATGTTGATTCCATTCAATATTCTACTCTTGGCATAGGGCACAATTTGATTCCAAAAACAGAGGTCTCCCTAAGAAAACGATAAGCTACTTATGGAGATCATCTTGAGGAAGAAAAGAAGAAGGCTAAAACCTTCCAACTGTGTTGGTAAGAAAAGAACTCAAACTCTTTTGACAAGAAAAAAAACAAAAGCAATCAATTGCAATTTAATGATTTGAAAAAAAAATGGAAAAAAAGAAAAAAAAAACAATGACTGATCTGATGTGTTGGATTAATATGTTTAGTGAAATTTCATAGGAGATTGTTGTGCTCAATTGACGGACATGTGGCTAGTTTAGTGGGTAAACATGCATGAATTTGAATGAATAGCATAGCAGAGAATATGTATGTATTTTGAGTGTATAGTAGGGTGGTAAGTAAATGTCAATAGGGTATATGTATGCCTGGTGCAATGAGTATGTGTAGTCCTGTATTGCTATAATGTCTCTCGGTTTCAGCTGTGTGTGGAGAAAACAAGTAGTTGGCTGAGTTGTTTTCATGTTTTTTCTGGATGGACTCAAGAAAAGAAGAGCATCCATATAAAGGTTGTATGATGGTAAGTGTTCGAGACTGGTGGGTATTTGAAGGTGTTTATTGATATTCAAGTGCAATCAGCTATCAACAAGTCTCAAATCAAATTAAGTATGAAGAATATTAGGATACATTTGCATTTATGCATAAAGTGTGGAAGACCATTTTGTAATATTCCAAGAGTCTGGTCCTATAAATAGGAAACAGTTGTAAGGATTACCTAACTTTTGAAGAATTAGTTGATTTCATTTCTTCTCTGTTTCTTTCTTGTTCATCAATCCTCTTATTTCTTCTAATTCATCTGAGGATTACAACAGTTCACTGATATCCAAAACCGGTATGCAACTAGTGAAAAAAGCTATATTAGACTTCGGATGAAATGATCGTGCATTTATGTAAGGGTCCCAAACAACCTGCATACAAAGATTCTTTAATATATGTTATATTTATTCAAATAAATATTCAAGGAAAATACTCACATCGTTGGATTCCATCTGGTCAAATATTATCCTAGTCATAATTCGTTGTTCATTTCCACCTCCAATTAAGGAGCAGTCAGTTCAACGTAATGCACGTGGTAAATCTTTGGTGTACCGTACAACTGAAGGACATCATACTGAAGCACGCAATTGTCGATTCCACCATGGACGTCGATTATTACTTCTAAATCCTATACTAATTTAAGTGAATGGGCCAATCTGTGGTTGATTGGTTGGTGGCTGGTTTGCTGAAGAATCGACGCGTTTTAGGGTTTGCTGGTGTTGCTGTGGCTATGGCTAGTGTTCGATATTTGCATATTTTTCTGGTGAATATTACTTCTTCAATCGGTTGTGGCTTCGTCCCTGATCGGAGGAAGGAATCGGAGCAAAACGGTTGTAGCTTCTTCAGTTTTTCGTCCCTGATGCTGATCGCCTGTGGTAAAAAGGAAATATGAAATAAAATAATTTTGAATACGAGGTGAAAAAATAATTTTGAATACAAGGTGAAAAGATAATTTTAAATCCGAGGTGAAAAAATAAGTGGTCTTTGTTTAGAAATTTTGTTTTATTTTTAAAATAGGCAAGGACAAATATGTAAAAAGCTATTAGGGTGTTTTAGTCTATTAACAAAAATTGTCTGTATTTAGTAGTCGATGGTCTACAAATAGAATCTCCCTTAAAAGAATATTTAGAAAAGTAAGTATATATATATTAGAAAAGTACGTATACTTTGCCCTAAATGACGTGTTGATATGGTAAGATTTTTTTTCCAACATGACACGATATTTAAATAAAAAATAATTTATGTCTATAAAAAAATATATTGAGTAGATATTTGAATTGTGATTTAAACAATGCAAAAAAGATTTAATTTTGACTTAAGAATTGATCATACGCTTTGTTCTAAGTTAAATATGAAAATTAAAAAATTTAACTCAAACCCTCTACGTCAAAACTCTAGACGGTTATCGGCATTTATGACAAAATTTAATTATTTACATACTCTATTTTTTTTATTAGATATATAATTAATTTTTTATCCTAACATCATTTGTCCTATAATTTGACCAGAAAAATAAAATGTTTGAAGGAGAAATTTAATTGTATACTTACTCAAAAGAATTAAAGTACGTACATAAATTAATTACGACATAAATGACGCAACAAAAATTGAATTTTGACGTTTGGACTGACCGTATGGCAAAACGTATGATCAATCTATAAGTCAAAATTTAATATTTTGGCTTTATTTGGACCGCAATTCAAATATCTATTTACTCTAATTATACATCATGTATATGTGCATTGAGATGCACATATACATACTTTTCTAAATATGATTTTTTAATAATACTTACTTTTTAAAAATTTAAAAATATTGTGACTCTCAACATGTTACTTTAATTACCAAAAATATCCGGATACACTTTCATACTTTAATTACAAATTTTACAAGATGATAATTATATATTTCTCTATCATCACTCATTCATCCTTTCTCATGCACCATTTTTTTATATCTCGCTAACAAATGAAATTATATTTCACTTTATCGGACGTTAAGATAACAGCGAATCAAAAAACTTAGATCATTTATCAAATTTATAATTTCATCTACAACTGAGAGAATTTAGATTGAATTAATAATGTCAAATATGCATTATCTATTATTTGAAGCAATAACTAATTAAGATGTACAATATAATCAAGTTTGAGATTTAAATTAGAGAGGAAGAAGAAATCTCATTAATTATTTATCCGATTTTTTTAAATTAATTTTATTTTAATTAATCACTATATCTGTTATTTTATATAACTTTACAATTCTACATAATAATGATAATTGTATATTATGTTCTCAACTCATCATATTTTTTTGGTATTTGTGATTTTTAAATGTTTATACAATTATATAGAATTATTTTCTTCAAAACATTCTCTTTTCTTTCCAAGAAGTTATAAATTTTTTAAATTGTGGGAACTATCGTTATAAAAATACATTTCATCTGTAAAATTAAATAATTCAAACATAAGTAAAATCGATCAAAATTGATGTATCTTTATATGTTTAATATACATAATCTATCACGTTGAGTAATAAATACAAAAAATAATAATCAAATTTGAAAACTTAAAACCAAAATGAAAGGAGATATTTGATTAATGTATACATTTTTTATAATGATAATTATGTATTATAGAGTATTTTCAAATAATGAGATTATTAAAATTTTAAAAAAACTTTTAGATTTTTTTAGTATTATTAATATTAATGCATAGATGATTCAAACACTTTGACAAAGTTATTTTAATAAAATCGTAAAATATCTTTCTTCGTTATTTTAAAATTTTTGCCAAAAGTTCTTAATATGTTATTACTCCAAACTAATATCATCTAAAATTTAGGTATTATATGTCGACAAAAAAGTAACAAAATTAAAATAACCCCGGTGATGCGTTGAAATAATATTTTACGAATTATTGAAATATAAAAAATCAATATTAATTTTCAAGGTTTATTATTTATTATCTTTACAAAATATTTTTAGGATTGATCAAATTTATATTTTATGAGTATTTCTTTACTTAACCGTACATTCCAAATAAATCTAAAATTAAAATATGAATATACTTAGCTAACCCTACTTTATGAACTCTGGAAATATTAAAGTAAACAATAACTCTGAAAATATATAAATAAAAAATAAGAAAGAAATTAATCAAATATCTAATTTTATTTTTTGGTTAGAATTTTACTGATAATTTAATGATGATGTCACAGTAGATTTTTTATAGTCGTCGTTTTATAGACATGGTAGTGAGATTGTTAAGATATCTCAAGAGTATATTAAATGTCTTCACTGACATGTTCAGATATATAAGACAGTTGGTTAAGGCGTACGTCTTAAATCATAGATAGCAACAACGCCCAGGTTCAAATCCTGGGATGTCGGGAGTATAATACTCAAAGAAATGTCGAACATCAGGAGTATAATACCCAAAGAACGGTCGGACATCGGGAGTATAATACTCAAAGAAAGGTCGGGCATCGAGAGTATTGTACTCAAAGAAAGGTCGGATGTCGGGAGTATAATACTCAAATAAAGGGTGAAGGTGTGAGACTGCCTAGGTTTTGAAATCCTGGGGCATGGGGATGTCGGGTGTAAAATACTCAAAAAAAGGCCTCGAGGGAGCGCATTTGCCTCCTGACTATAAACAAGATGCAAAGTCAATTTTGTCCAAATATCGACATATATTTTTTTGATCATATTCTTAGAAACAAATATGATAAGTATTTATCGTGCATGAGGTATTAAGATATCTTAAGAGTATATTGAATGCATTCATTGACAAATTCTGATTTATGAGCGTACGTCTTATATTGAATGCATTCATATACAATCTAAAATAAAATTAAAATGGAAGTTCTATAATCCACTTAAGTGTATTTTCCTAATGTTTAGACTAGACTCTGGCACGCGCTACGCGCGTGCACGTTGTCGTCGTTTGTCTTGTCGTCGGATGTCGGGAGTATAACACTCAAAGAAAAATCGGATGTCGAGAGTATAATATTCAGATAAAGGGTGAAGGTGTGAGACTGCCTAGGTTTTGAAATCCTGGGGCATGGGGATGTCGGGTGTAAAATACTCAAAAAAAGGCCTCGAGGGAGCGCATTTGCCTCCTGACTATAAACAAGATGCAATGTCAATTTTGTCCAAATATCGACATATATTTTTTTTGATCATATTCTTAGAAACAAATATGATAAGTATTTATCGTGCATGAGGTATTAAGATATCTTAAGAGTATATTGAATGCATTCATTGACAAATTCTGATTTATCAGCGTACGTCTTATATTGAATGCATTCATATACAATCTAAAATAAAATTAAAATTGAAGTTCTATAATCCACTGAAGTGTATTTTCCTAATGGTTATACTAGACTCTGGCACGCGCTACGTGCGTGCACGTTGTCGTCGTTTGTCTTGCGTGAGGTGTTAAGAGGACATGATCGACCTGATAGTTGAATTGTAAAACTAAACTTAAATTACGTAATATAATGAAATAAATTTAATTTTGTTTCAAATATTTTTAAGAAATTGGTCGAACATCTGAGAGCCTCTTTAGTAATGGTTCTTGCTCCTAGATGCTCGAGCAATTTCTTAAAAATATTTAAAACAAAAAATAATTGTATTTCATTATATTAGGTAATTTAAGTTTAGTCTTACAATTCCACTAATATTTTTAATCAAGTGTTTAATTCTTGTACTATAATATCCTAGGAATTAATCAACTACGATGACAATGTGCACGCACGTAGCGCGTGCTAGAGTCTTATCTATGAATTTATAACTAAGTTAAATTAATCAACTATTAATATCTAAAATACAACTTTTTTTCTTCATTTTTTCCTCTATTTTCTACTTATTGTAATAAAACTAAAACAAATAACTTGCAATCTATATATATATGAATTTGGCTAAGTTATGTAGAATTGTGACAAATAAGATTTTTAAGACATTTTTTCATTCCTAATGTCAATTTCATAACTTCTAATTGGTCTATGTCAAACATATAATTCTCCCTCATATGTGGCATGTCATGTAACTTAGTTTAAAATCTTACAAACCCTCTCATTCATTTTCTCAATAAATTACAAATTTTTATTAATATCTTCTTATTTTCCATGTGCATTTATGATTTTTCTTAAGTTTATTTTATTTACTAAATTTATTTTTTAATGAAAAGCAAGAAGATGTATAAATTAAATCTTTAATTACAAGATAATTTAAGATGAAATTAAGGATTATTATGTATATTATATATCAATTTTATGAAAATAATAATCACATGTTAATTTTATGTAGATATTTATAATTATGACATAAAATTTAGGGTATGAAAAAATTATAATAATAATTTCTTCATACTTTTCTAAAACTATTTTTATAAAATATCATTGTTATATTATATTAGAATCAACATATATTACAAAATTTAAAAATAATTTATAATTTACTATAACTAATAATAGATGTCATAAAATGAATTTTAAAATTATTAATTAGCATCATATTCATAATTGGTTAAATTTGTTTTTATCATCTAGACATCTACTCATTTATTTTCAAATATTTATTTATAAAATATAAATTGTTATATTGTATAATATTATAAAAATAAAAATATATTTAACATTTTTTCATAAATATTATTAATTTTTATGTTTTGTAATTAAATTAATATTAATTAAATGTACTTCAATAAAGTGTAAATAATCATGTTATACATATATATTTATATTTATTTAAAAAATATTATTAAGTTATAAACTAAAATAATTATTATATTGCGCAAAACGCGAATAATTTTTCTAGTAAATATATCTTTCAGTTAATACAACTTAAATATAACTATTTTTAATTTAAAACAAAATATTATGAAAAAGCGAAGCGGATAAAAATAAACTCAATGGTAATTATTTTCAATGAGAGATATATTCATGACTCAATAAATCCCTTTTATTATTTTTTAATTTGTTCGTTAATTATATAAATGAGTTTAATTTTTATATATTGTATGAATATATAATTAAGTGAAATTGATTGATTAATAAACTTGTAATATTTAGAATTAAAACATAATATATAAATATCTATATCTTTATCTTATGTATTTTCTACTTATTGCTATATATATTTCATTATTTTGAACCGAACAGAGCAGGAGTCGATTGAGTCATTGAGGTAGACAATTATTTTTTATTTTTATCGGTCCAGCAAGAAAATCTGAAAAGCCAGGGATCAAATTGTAATTTTCGGAAAAAAATCAAGCAAAAGGAAAACAGAAGAATCGAAACCTGCCAGCCACTGCCGCCTCTATAATTTTCCCCTCCTATTCTTTCGCCTCCTTGGCTCCCCTACCACTGCTGCGAGAACAGTGCGAGAAACATCAACCTCGTACTACTTGCCTATTGTTCGGGGGCGGCTCCCGCGCCACCATGACTCATACAACAGAGGTATGTTCCTACTTTGCCGTTTCAGGGCTTTGTATGTTGGGACTGTATGTATTGAGCCTCACTTTTTTTTTTGGCCAAATAGTGAGCCTCACTTGAAACCTCCAAAAATATCACCTTTGTCGAAACTGGGTTTTGATTTGATGATTCTGCAGTGGAGCACTTTCGAATTTTACTGCTTGGTAGTTGATTTATTACATGTATATGTATTCCTCAGCAGCAAGTTCCGGGTTTTCGCAGGGTACCACGGAGGTTGTCGAGGCGGTTAGGTTTAATTTCTTGACTGCTGATGAAGTAAGAAAGCATAGCTTCGTGAAGATTACGAACCCCCTTTTGCTTGATGGTGTTCAGAGGCCTGTGCCAGGAGGACTTTATGATCCAGCTTTGGGATCCCTTGAAGATAGGACACCGTGAGTCCCTCTAATTCACTGCTTTCCTTCATTAATTAGTTCCATATATATATGTACCCAAACAGTTTTACGGAATGGCTCTATTCGTGGTGGCATCATCCTGGAGTACTAACTCTTATTAGCCAATTTTTTGTTATTCCTTCCTCGGTTGTATAATCTTACCAACTAACATGCCTCCTTTGACGTTTAACTCCTTTTTTTGCAGTTGTAAAACTTGCGGACAGCGGTCGTTTTATTGCCCTGGCCATTGTGGCCATATTGATCTTGTTTCACCGATCTATAATCCGTTACTTTTTAATTCCTTGTACACACTTCTGGAGAGAACTTGCTTCTTCTGCTATCATTTTAGGGGAGAGAGAAGAAAGGTACTTTTTCATACTATTATTGATGTTTCATGTCCCGAATTTTTCAATCTCCTACTCTTAGATGTTATTGTGAACTATGTTTTTCCAATGTTTCATTTTTTTCCATCTGAAGGTTGAGCTGTGTCTCGCTAAATTGGAACTCATTTCCAGAGGCGATGTTGCTGGGGCAAAAAACTTGGAAGCTGGATCAGCAACAGAGTCACCCCTCTCTGAGGATGGAAGCGTCTATGATGGATCAAGCTCTTCAACATATTCTAAGTCGGATGCTGATAGTTTGGCTGGCTCTAAGCAGCAAGGAGCATGGAACTCTCTTCAACTTGACACAGCTATGTCAGTTATTAATGAGTTTTTGAAGGAAAAAAATAAGAAGTGCGGTGCCTGTGGAGCTAAGACGCAGGCAAAAATTATTAAACCAACATTTGGATGGTTTCACATGGTAATTTGCTGATTTAACTACCTTTTAGAATTTTCCATGTACAAACTTAACGGAGATTGAATTGAGGTGGTTAGAATTCTTCTGCAATTGATTTCCTTCTTCAATAATTGCATGACTTCACGCATCTGGTGATCTCTGATATTAGTAGCCTGAGATTGTTCATTTTCTTTCTCTCAGTTGTTTCTGTGTAAGAGAATGTTTTGTCTCAATGTTTTTTATGCGTTCACATGTGCTCGGTCCATTCAATATTTTCATCTATATATTATGGAAAAAGGTGCACTTCTTAAGCTCCTCTTTTCATTCTATATATGTATGGTTCTATACTAGTGCCCTTACTGGTGATTGTAACCTTAACTAACTGCCTATACAGAATTTCATTCACTGAAAAAGTTTGTTCTTGGGTTGAAATGTAGAATGGTATTTCTAGCTCTGCTGCAAGAGGAAATATTATTGGAGGGTATGAGTTGAAAGGACCCTTAGCGGATGGAGACGACTTACTCGAAGTAGAAGACAATGAAGATATTGCGCTCCTTGGACAAGTTGCGGATACGTCTGAACCTGATTCACCGACTGTTACATCTTCTGAAAAGTCAAGTGGTCGGAAGAAAGGGCGTGTTGGGAAGGACGATAAATTTGCTGAAGAGTTTGTAAGGCAGAAGAAGTTCTTTAAAGGACCATTGTTGCCTTCAGAGGTATGCTCATTTTGTGAAGGTTCTATGAGATTATAACATACTAGTGTAGGCAGCTATTTTTATTATGCATTTCACTACTTTCTTCTAATATCTTTATTCTTTAGCTTTCTTATGCCATAGCTATATATTCACCTGAACTTTTGATATTAAGTCAGTTTCTGTTCGGACTCGAATATAGTATGGTTATTTATTTTTTATATTATTGTGACATAAATGGTGAATTTTCTTTAACAGGTAAAGGAAATGATAAAAGTCTTATGGGATAATGAAGCACGGCTATGCTCATTTATAAGTGATATTCAGCAGCGGAATTCTGGGTCTGGCACGGGCTATTCAATGTTCTTCTTAGATACGATTCTTGTGCCTCCAATCAAATTCCGTCCGCCAACCAAAGGAGGTGATTCAGTAAGTAAATTCACGCATACATTTTTTCAGCTGTTTAGTGAGGGAAGAAGCTTTAGGAGGGAAATCTTAGTGTACAAACTAGTAAAGATGGATTATTCCAGAACAAAGAGGGTTCAGTGTAGACTTTTAAGAATAAATTTTATGTACGATATTGTCTTTGCCTCCCTCTAACTATACCTGGATGTTGCATAGGTGATGGAGCATGCACAGACAGTTCTTTTGACTAAGGTAATACAAGCAAATACATCCTTGGGAAATAGCCATATCAATCAAGCATCACGATCCACCATTATTAGTCGGTGGATGGAACTGCAACAAACTGTTAACGTGCTGTTTGATGGCAAAACTGGGTCAGGTTAGTATTTATAATTTATTTTAATTTCAGTGGCATATACCTCTTGCATAAACGCTTTATGAAAAAGGAGTGATTGGTTTTGCAATATTTTTGTCTGGAAGTATTTATTTTTATTTTTTTGGAATGATTTTTCCATCCACGATATGATACATTAGGAGATATACTTTATTGCCCTATCATTGCTCCATGCTTATTGATTTTTGTACAAATAGCAGTCTCACTCTTGTATGAGAAGAATTCTGATTTTTTTATTAGGGAAAAATAAAATTCAAAGTATTCTCCTGTTTAAACATTAAAAAGAAGTTCAAAGCAAATGTTTGGTAAACACTCTTTTGAGTTATGATTTACGTTCTAGATTTTGATTAACTGTCACGGATAAAATGAGCTGCTGGCAGTGACATTGTAGTATCTTGCCCTGCATCTGTAATTTTTTGCTACTTTGGTTGCAATCACCTATTTTCTATGCGACACTTTGGGATTATTCATCACCTTGTTATGTTAACTTGCTCGAGGAAGTAACTGGTTTTCCCTACTTTTCTAGGTCAAAGTAGAGAAGTAGCTTCTGGTATATGCCAGTTGCTGGAAAAAAAGGAAGGTCTTTTTCGACAGAATATGATGGGCAAAAGAGTAAACTATGCTTGTCGGTCAGTCATATCCCCAGATCCTTATCTGGCAGTTAATGAGATTGGAATTCCTCCTTATTTCGCCTTAAGATTGACCTATCCTGAGGTTTGTGCTTCTTCCACTGCTTGTTTTGTCAAATGCACCCTTATTGTTGGACATTGGCACAGGGAAATTTGGAGCATCTCTTTACACCGTTTTCGCCAATTCATAAATTCTGCATACTCTTCAATATTCTATTGATGTTTTTTGTGATTATGATTTTCAGTTTCTAAGTTGAGCATGATGCTAATTTTCTCCAGAAAGTTACTCCTTGGAATATTGCGGATCTGCGGAAAGCTATTGTCAATGGCCCTGAAGTTCATCCAGGAGCCACACATTACATGGACAGGGTTTCCAATTCGAAATTGCCAACTGTTAGAAAAGGCCGAATATCAATCTCAAGGAAACTTCCATCTTCAAGAAGTGCTTCTGCTCAGCCCTGGAAAAACTCTGATAATGAGTTTGAGGGGAAAGTTGTGTTACGTCACTTGCGTGATGGGGATATAGTGTTGGTTAATAGACAGGTATTTTTCTAATTCTATGAGATCCCTGTATGTTGGGCATATACAATTATACCTAGGACGGCAAACCTCTGACATTTTGAAAGTTGGTTTCTATAATTAGGGAACTTTGCTTTCTAGTCTGTTCTGATATATCTGCCATCTTTTCCCGCATTGCCTTTTTTATATCTGATAAATGCTTCCCGGTTATCGTTTGAAGATTGGAGTATTGATGGGCCTTTATGTATTCTTGGACACTAGATGTCTCAGCATGATCATAAATCTTTTAGTGTACTTTTTATTTCTTAGAGTAGCACCATCTTTGTGAATAGCATGAGAGGCAACACATGGTGCTCGTTTCTATTTTTTGATGACCTATCTACTATGCAGCCTACACTACACAAGCCTAGTATAATGGCACATGTTGTTCGTGTGCTGAAGGGTGAGAAGACTCTTAGAATGCACTATGCAAACTGCAGGTATATAGGCCATAGATTTGTATCAATATCATATACTGAATTTTGATACATTCCACATCTAATGACTTTGATGTCTCTGGTGGCAGTACCTATAATGCTGATTTTGATGGAGATGAAATGAATGTTCATTTTCCTCAAGATGAAGTTTCACGTGCCGAGGCGTACAACATTGTCAATGCAAATAATCAATATGTGAAACCTACAAATGGGTTTCCAATTAGGGCACTGATACAGGTATTTTTCCACTTTAAATTATTTTTCTCTTACTTAAATAGTTTGATATTCTTAGCTAAAGTAAGGATTCCGTGCAAAATTTCAGGATCATATTGTTAGTGCAGCACTGCTAACAAAGAGGGACACCTTTTTGAATTTCAATGAATTCAATCAGCTTCTTTACAGTTCCGGTGTCTCCTCTTCTGGGTTAGGGGCTCCATGTAAACCCGGTAAGAAGGTAATATTTACTGCTGAAGACAATATTCAATATCCACTACCAGCAGTATTGAAGCCGGAGCCTTTATGGACTGGGAAGCAGGTAAAATTACTGTGATCAATCTGGATGCTTTACATTAACTTAGCTAATAAACTAATGGGTTGATTACCAAATTGCATACCGATTTTGATCTTTTTTTGGAAAAATACCTAAACTAATTTCACAATCACCATACTCCAAAACTTTTTCTTTCAAAGTTGAAAGTTTTTTTTTTTAATTACAGCAGTACCCTTGTTGAAAACAAATAGAGAACATAAAAAATGTAAGAGAAATAGGAATATTTGTCAGTTCAATTCTTCATTATTATACCCATGCTGGTTTCATTTTATTTTTTTGTATGTATGGGCTGCTATTTTATCAGTGCATGTCTTCACTAATCTTTATGGACCAATTATGGTTGAATTTATGTTCCATTTTCCTTGCAGGTTATCACTGCAGTGCTTAACCATTTAACTCGTGGTCGTCCACCATTTTCTGTGGAAAAACAAGGGAAAGTGCCTTCTGATTTCTTTAAGAGAAAGATTAGTGAAACCAGGAAAGATAAATCTAGTAAGAGAAAAGAGGCTAAGAAAGCTAAGGGCCAAGAAAATAATTTAGAGCCGGGTGAAGAAACTGTAGTTATTTTTAAAAACTACTTGATAGCTGGAGTCATTGACAAGGCTCAGTTTGGCGACTATGGTTTGGTTCATACTGTCCAGGAGCTTTATGGCTCAAACACGGCTGGAACTTTGCTTTCAGTATTCAGTAGACTCTTCACCGCTTATCTTCAGGTTAGTTAAGTGTGAAAAAGTAATTTTCTGAAATTGAGGAAGGATCTCTTCAATCTTATTTGACTTGATTTGTTATCTGCTATTATATTCAGACACATGGATTCACTTGTGGAGTAGATGATCTACTATTACTTAATGACAAAGATGTCAAAAGAAAGCAGCAACTTGAAGAATGCGAAGGGTGTGGGGAAGAGGTCCATCGAGATGTTGTTGGGCTTAACAAAGCTGAAGTTCTAGGTATGCTTACTCATATTGATGGTGAAGTTAGCTTGAGTGCCAAACAAATTAAAAATAACTACAATTCATGGTCTACTGACGAGTTCTTTCTTTTATAGACCAAATGGATTTGCAATTGAGAATTGAAGAAGTTATCCGCAGCAATGGTGAGGCAGCGATGACCAATTTGGATAGGAGGATGATTAGTAAGCTAAATGAACTGACTAGCAATAAAATCGAAAAAGATTTGCTTTCTGAAGGTTTATTGAAACCTACTGGGAAAAATTGTATTTCATTGATGACGACTTCTGGAGCTAAAGGTGGTAATGTAAGTGACTCCGCATTTATATTGGGTTTTTCATTTTCTATTTTTACAAGTGTATATATAATTCATGGAGCGTTAACTTTTATCTTTTGAACAGGCAAATTTTCAGCAGATATCTTCACATTTAGGTCAACAAGAATTAGAAGGCAAGCGTGTTCCTAGAATGGTTTCTGGAAAAACTCTTCCCTGCTTCCCCCCATGGGATTGGGCATCCCGAGCTGGAGGGTTTATCATTGATCGCTTCCTTACTGGTCTACGCCCTCAAGAATATTATTTCCACTGCATGGCTGGTCGTGAGGGGTAATGTTAATACCTTTTAAGTCTTTGTTTTCTTCATGGCCCGTTATCTTGATTTTTGGCAAATCGGTGTTGATATAATCTGTTTCTATTGTTATCTAAACCTTCAGGTTAGTTGATACTGCAGTCAAGACATCTCGTAGTGGGTACCTCCAAAGATGCCTCATCAAAAATCTTGAGTGCCTAAAAGTTAGCTACGATCATACTGTTCGTGATGCTGATGGTTCCATTGTTCAGTTCTACTATGGAGAAGATGGTGTTGATGTTCACCAAACAAGCTTTGTCGCCAAATTTGACGTGCTCTCAATTGTAAGAAGTCAGATTTTTTTTGTTATTTTTTTAAAAATCTAGACTATTGTCTAATAGTATGTAATTTGATGAATCAGAATCTGGAAGTCATGAATGAAAAATGCTCGTCTGAGATTCTGAAGGGCAATGGATACATCAAACATCTGCCTAAATCTCTTAAGAATAAGGCCAAGAAGTTCTTGCACGACAATGGCTCCCTCAACGCCAAGGATTTCATGAGAGCAGTGGAATACAAGTACTTCTCGAGCCTTGCCCAACCAGGGGAACCAGTCGGTGTAGTTGCAGCTCAGTCTGTTGGAGAACCCTCCACCCAGATGACGTAATATAATAATACACTCTCAATTGTTTATAGTTCATTATCAGTATCGTTTATGCTTAAGTATTTGATCTTGAATTGTTAATGGTGTTCAGATTAAATACTTTCCATCATGCCGGACGAGGTGAAATGAACGTGACACTTGGAATTCCACGTCTGCAAGAAATTCTGATGCTGGCTTCAGCCGAAATTAAAACACCAATTATGACTTGTCCTCTATGGAGAGGAACTTTAAAGTAAGTGTAGTTATTAATATTTCCTGTCTGTGCATGTCGAGCTCTGCTGAATGCTAAAAAAATATCATTTTTTTTATAATCTGAACTTTTTAACTAAATCTGCAGAAACCATACTCCATCACTGTTTCGTTAAATTTGATCGTTTTTGTTGAAAGAGAAAGAAAGTCAATATCTTAAAAAAAAATATGAAATCATCTTCAGTTCGTCACTGCAAAAAAATCATTTTCTTTTCTTTTTGGAGTTGAAGAATTTTTCTTTTTTTCTTTTCAGGGAGGAAGCTTCCGCTCTCGCTGAGAAACTAAAGAAGCTGACAGTCGCCGATTTAATCGATAGCATGGAAGTAGCAGTTGTGCCATTTGCGGTCAACAAAGGGGATATCTACAGAATCTATAAACTGAAAATGAGACTGCGGCGGCATAACCTCTCTTCCAAAGCCCGATGCCAAGAAATTCTAGAAGTAGTGTACCGGAGAGCACTAGAAGACGCCATAGAGAACCACATAGTTTTGCTCTCCAAAATTACTGGCATTAAAAATTTTGTAGCTGAAACGAGCGGAAAGCCATCAAAGGATGGAGATCTAGAAGCTTCGGTTGACATTGAGCAAGCCGCAACGAGTCATATGGATGATGATAATGGTGACGAGGTTGAGGATACTGAGGATCTTGGTTTTGATGGGCAAAAGCATAAGGCACAGTCAAAGGACGATATGGAGTACGATACTGACCGCGAAGAGGAGGATTACATTAGAGCAGAACCGTCTAGTGGCTTTGAAAGTGAGGTTGATGATCAGGCTGGGAAAGAAGATGAAAACACGGAGGTGGCGCTTTTGAGTCCAGAGAAAAGTAATAAGAAAAAGAAATCACCAGGCAAAAGAAAGAAGACCAAGAAGTTGACTTTTGTTGCTAAGGACTACGATCGATCGAAATTCGTAGAAGCAAATGGATTGGATTTTGAGATCCATTTCCATTTCCAAAACGACGAGCCTCACATTTTGTTGGCACAGGTATTGTATTTCGCTCTTTTCACCCAGTTTTGTATTCTTTGACAGGAAAATTAGCAGAACTCATACCAAACTCTTACACGTCCCAAACTAACCGTTTATTACAAATAGGTCAGAGTTAAGTTACAAATGTTGCAACTGAGTTTATCAATCCCTTACTTTGGTCTTTAACTAAAGTTTTCAAAAAACCTATTTTGCACCCAGTGTTTACACTAGATTGTAAATGAACCCAAAGAATCAGAGATAAATAAACAGTTTTTAAACAAAATAGTTCAAAATTATAAAAGCCGCTCTCTTTAAAAAAATTGTGGCTATTATAATTTTTTAAATTTTACTTAATATTTCTTTTTTACCTTTTTGATCATTTGAGTGTTCCTTTTTTGTTTTTCCTGCAAATATTTTAGGTGCATTGACAATATCATAAAACATTTATGGTGCAAAATAGGATCTTGAAATTTCTAGTTAAAGGTCAAAGCGACAGAATGACCAATTTGCAACCTTTTGAAATGTAAACTTGACCAATTTGTGCCGACTAGTAATTTGGAAAGTAATTGAACAAATTGAAATTTTTTGTATAAATTTGGCTAATTTACCCTTTATCAGGATGTTAAGCCGGGTTTATTTGGTACAGATTGCGCAGAGAGTTGCCAAGAAGGTGTACATTAGGAGCTGTGGACGAATCGAGAGCTGCGTAGTCGTCACCTCCAAAGACGCTCAAGTGATGTACTATGGAGAAGACCCTAAGAACAGACAGGAAATCCCGGCTAAGGACAAGGAAGAAATACCGGCTGTCCAAACAAACGGGGTTGACTTTGATGCCATCTGGCCGTTACAGGATGTGCTCGACACACGCTACATTTACTCCAATGACATCAATGCAATGCTGATGAAATATGGTGTCGAAGCTGCCCGAGAGACCATCATGAGGGAAGTGCAGCACGTGTTCCGCTCCTACGGTATTTCTGTGGACATTCGTCATTTGACATTGATTGCTGACTTCATGACTCAGTCAGGCGGGTACCGCCCAATGAGTCGGAATGGAGGGATAGCTGAGTCTGTCTCGCCTTTTGGTAAAATGTCTTTTGAGACAGCTTCCCGGTTTATTGTGGAAGCAGCTTATCATGGTCAGGTTGATAATTTAGATACCCCGTCTGCCCGGATCTGCCTCGGTCTGCCTGTCAAGATGGGTACTGGTTCTTTTGATTTATTGCAGCAGATTGATGTTTGATGCTGTAATGTATCTGCAATTTTGTAGTGTTGATGGATCTGCTTTAGGTGGTGTGGGAAGTGTTATGAATGAATGATTAAGCGTTTTGTTTTGTAGGAGAGTGTTGTATTGCGGCAAAAACTGGGATAAACAGTTTTTTGTATCCCAATAGTAAATCATTGTTAGTCAATAGTCATGTTCGTCACTTATATATATGAAAATAAATATTTATTTAGGGTAAATTATGAAAATAAATTACATCAACAATAACAAATGTTGAACACATCTGAATAAACGTTACTTAGGTTTTAATATGTGAATGAATAATTACAAAAATAATTATAAAAAAAATGACTAAAATACCCTTTTACTATTATTCATGTTCTTTATTTTCAATTTATTATTTCTCGATTAAAATCTGAAATCTAATTTCAAACTCGGATTTGCGCAAATGTGAGTTTGAATCAAACTCAAATATGCGTTTCTAGATTCGATTCGAATCCATAATTGCGTTTCTTGGTTCGAACTGAACCCAGATTTGTGTTTATGGGTTCAAATTGAACTTATATTTGCGTAAATCTGAGTTTTAAATCAAATTTCGGACATGAAAAACAAGATAAAATGGTAAAATCATATTATATGACCATTTAATCACATTTGTCAAACATATATAACCGAATATAACACATTTAACCAAAAAATTAAATTTTGGAAATATGCATAACCATATAACTAAAAAAAACATAAATAAATATTTAGTCACGTAGTGCCAACATAAGTTGACTTAAAAGTAGTTTACCCATTTATTGATTTCAAGTATTTTGATTCGCAATGAAGTTACTTCATTCATAATGAAATTCTTCTGTAAATTTAAATCTAGATTGAAGATCAAGCAGATAAAACACTAGCTATGAATTCATCAATGTTCTTATCAGAACTTCCACCCGCTCCCATGGATTGTTTAGCCAACTCTCTCAACTTCAAAGAGTTTTCCCTCATTGCCTTTCCCTTTTCCCCTTCCATCATCTCCTTCACACAAATCTCCAACTCTTCTCTCCTCCCAATCCCCTTCTCATCCACCCGAACCCGAACCCCGACTTTCCACACATCTGCAATAAGCTTTGCATTGGTTGGTTGGTCTGTCCACTGCGGCAGTGCCACCATTGGAATTCCTAAGCTTAGAGCCTCCAGTGTGGAGTTCCAACCACAGTGAGTCAAGAAACACCCAATGGCCTTGTGGCTCAACACTTGAAGCTGGGAACACCAACTCAGGACTAATCCCTTTGCTGATGTCTCCTCCTCAAAGTTAAGAGGCAACTTTATCCTCTCAGACTCACGCACAATCCAAAGGAAATGGTAGTTGCTGTTCTTCAAACCCCATGCTATTTCCTCCATTTGTTCTTGTCCAACTGTTGCCAAGCTTCCAAATGATACATAAATGACAGAACTGGGTTCCTTCGAGTCAAGCCACATCATGTGCGCTTCACCATTTGGCTTAACAAAGAGGCTCAAGCTATAGTCCTTATCATCTTCAAGTCTCTTATCCAAATACATAGACGGAACAGTTGGTCCAATGGTCAAAATTGGACATTTGTTGTGAATCTTCATCCACTTCACTACCTAATAAAAGGGACCATTTAAAAAGGTTAGTAAAGATAAAAAAGCAAACTTCTCTTTTGCAACTTCACAAATTTCTCACCTCTTCCTCAAGCTCCAAGAAAGAATTAACCAAGTGCCACTTAGCCTTTTCAAAATTCAAGAACTGACCTAGAACCAATTTCAGTAAACCCGGGTAGAGATCGACATGGTTAGTGACGAAAGATGGCATGTCAGTCTCTTGCAGCATACCCATTGGTGGGAAATCGACCGGACCATGTATCGGAATCTCTAGGCCGTGATGCACCATATAATATATTGCATTTACAGCGCAAGGTTGAGTAAAAAATGGTGCAGGATGCAAGCCATGATGAAGGGCGACATCGAGAG
The DNA here is from genome assembly GCA_946814005.1 of Chamaenerion angustifolium. Lineage (NCBI taxonomy): Eukaryota > Viridiplantae > Streptophyta > Magnoliopsida > Myrtales > Onagraceae > Chamaenerion > Chamaenerion angustifolium. Next base: position 35,071,979 of record OX328266.1, on the reverse strand, counting down.
CCCATGGCATGACCGAGTCGTAGACTAACACTTTAGGTGGGAAATCAGTTTGCAGCAATCTACGTATGGTTTGAGACAGGGATTGTGAGACTGTGGTTTGGAAACGCTTGAGACGAGCATCCATTGAAATGATTTCGCCTTCTGCAGACCCATCATCGATATACTCTACTGTGATTCTGTAGCTTTGGGCAGGTGAATCAGTGGAGAATCTGCGTGTGGAAGAAGGGATAAGCAGAGTGATGGTTAGACCTTTCGATGCTAAGCGCTTTAAGAACTGTAGTAGTGGGTTTAGGTGGCCCTGAATCACGTACGGTATTGCTAGGATATGTGCCTCACCTGTTCTCTCCATTCTACCCCACTCGGCGGCTACTGCAGATTATGTTGAAGTTGAACACAAGATTTGATAACTAGATGTATATAATACTATATATAGTGCGGGAAATTGAAATATATATATATAAATGTTTGACGTTTAGAATGTGTACCATAATAATTGGTCAAAAAAAGTGTACCATAATAATGGATATTTAATTTAGTAATGCATTCAACAGCACGAAAAACATACCAAAATTGGGGGTGGTTTAAAATGCATCACAGTTATCAGATCCGGATGGACCGGCGGTCCGACCGAGAACTGGACCCCTATCCGGTTTGATTCAGTTAAAAAACCGTTTTACAAATAAACAGTATTTAAACTGGATTGAACCGTGTGTTTTTTGGAAAACCGACCGGTTTCCAGTTCACTTTTTAGCTGAATTGTTTTTATACAGACCAAACGGTTTTTCGATTTAAACCGATTGGTTTGTTTCCCTTGTGCGGTTCATTATAGAACTGACCTTCTACCGATGCGCTTTGCCAAACTTATATGAAAAATCCTTTGCGGGATGCAAAAGCGCCTGCAAATTTTGGCACTATCGATCATCTCCAACCCCAAATTTTCAGACTTTCACAGTGCTCGCTATCGATCTCGTCTGAAACTTTTATTCCCAATATGCAGATGCTACATCAGAGCAAGAGAACGGAAGGTCTCTGGGCACAGGGAAATCTTACCTGTAGAAAGAGCAGCTGGTCGACTGGAGATTCAAAATCAGTTTGCTTGATGTTTTGTCTCTGTTAAAAAAAAAAAGAACTTGAACTTGAAGATGCATTTGTTTCTAAAGTCTAGACACAACATAATGAGCTATCTAGTCTCTACTATGTTTCTTCTCGAAGTGCTTCGTGATGCCTTTGTAGTTTCCGAGTTTAACTTCGACGTAAGGATCACAGCTTCCGGTGATGTCTTTTCCAGGGAGTTCCTTGGCTTTGACCACGCGGACGTAAAGGTACTGCATCTGCTCGACAAGGTCATAGGTGGAAGAAAGCTTATCTCCTGTTAGATTTGATTGGTAGCCGATGTTGGGATTAGTTTCCTTGATGGCGAAGTCTTGGTTTTGAGGTGGTTTCTGCATCTTTTCTTTCTTCCAGTCTGTCTACTGAAACGAAGCTTCTCAATTGCAAAACCTCCAATATATCACTCATTAGAGCTTCAAGTAAGAACCTTTCTCATATTCAATCCTCAAATCTGCAATTGAGAAAAATAAAGACATTTAAATCAGTCTACAGCTGCTGAATGGAGTTTACAATGATCTTAAATAACTGTATAGCAGAATAAAATATTGATTATAAAAAATTAAACGTTTTATTTGGACTCCTTTAACTAGTATATTCTCAGGAGGGCAAGCAGGAAGAAGAAAAGAAACAAAGTACAGTTATAACCACTAATCACCTAATTTCCAACAATCTTTCTTAAAATAACTCTACTTAAATTGATCCAATACCAAAGAAGCTCAAAACAAAAATGACTCTATTGCTCCCTCCTTTTATCTGTTGATCAATAACACCAACCAACTAACTTGATCAAGAGCAATATCTAACAACTTAAGACAATCCTCACCTTGTGAATAGTGAATCGCACACTGAATCGGGTTGAACCGTGAACTGGCCCCCTCGCCGGTTCGATAATTGGTATGGTTCTGATAACTATGAAATGCATACCATATGCTGGAGAATGAATCGTGAAGATAAAAATATGGCAAAATGTACACCTCTAGTTAATTAGTTTTATGGGAAAAATGCGACTTTTCTTTTCTAATATTCGAGAAGAATCTTCATTTATATTTGTCCTTCAAAATTTCATTTCTGAATAGTTGTCTATTTTACTCTTAGGGTTAATTTTTCTATTCAAACTTAACAAAATATATTATGGAAATTGTAACAATCACATGATACTTTTAAAAATGTTACAATTTAAATTTGATCGATCTCGATTGATTCCAGTCTTGATTGAGACCAACTCGTCCGTGGATGGAGAGCTGGGTTAAAACGCAAACCGTAGCCCCTCAAATGGGTGTTGAATCAGTCTCCAATTTAGTTGAGTCTTGATTGAGAGGTTAGGGTTAGGTACTGACTCAAACTTGTCCGCTAACATGAGCAATTTGGTTTGTGTCAAGACTGACCTATCCTCCACCTATGGGTAAATTGGTATGATCAAGACCCAATTCTTAACCTCTTCAATTAGGGTTTATTTTAATTCCAATTCGATTCAGATTCGATTGAACTCAATCAAATGAGTTAAGAGTTTGGGTATTGCCGAAACTCTATCCATTTCGATTGAGTCTAAATCAAGTCATGACGAATTAGAAATCAACTTGTTGTAATTCACTCAAAGTTCCTTCCTTCTTAATATTACTTCTTCACTCTCATTGACCCCTCAAGCTTCTTTCATTTCTGCTGAAGCCAGACACGGAGCCATTCAAGGTTGCCCCTGACTTTTAATTAGATATCAGTAATACCCTCAATATTTTTTACAATTTTAAATTTTCCCCCACTGACATTGGAAGCAGAGAACTGAAGCATCAAGCGTGGAAATGGAAACTGAAGGCATAAACAACAGAGCAACAAAGGTTTAAACTTACATTAATTTAGAAAGTCAATCTTTACAGATTAATCTACCGTACACATAAGTAAATTTACAAGAAAACAACTGTCTCTGTTGACTATCCAAGCACATTCAACACACGAAAAAGTTGTCTCACGAAGAAGTAAGAAACAAATCGTCGAAATCTCACATTTCAACTCCAAAATCGTTGAAATCAATATGAAAGGTACTTTATTTTGTCTTGATCGGTTCATATAGTAGTTACCTTGTAGAAACATTTATTTTGTAAGTGATAAAAATCAGATTTAGAAAAATGGGCTACAAGGTTAAGAAGTAGGAAGAGTTGAAGAGAATAAAATGTTGCTTACTTGGTCGATTGGTTGATTATTCCTTTACGCCTTAGGAACTAGGAAGAGTAGAAGAGAAGAGACAAATAGTCACGGTTGATTCTGCTTGTGTATGTGTTTTGCTGATTAGTGATTAGGGTTTGTGTACATGTACAATTACAAATAGCATATTGCTGCTAAATCGACCATAGTTTACTCAATGCTACTAACATATTGTTAAATGAGACATATTAATTTACTCAAAGCAGCCAATTTACTCAAAGCAACCGTGATTTACAACAATTCATTACTATATGAGTCTCCAAGCCATGTATTATTTAATATATTAATTTGTACTAAAATTGTGTATTTATTCTTTTAGGTATTGATCGTTTTTTAGTAGAATTAAAAGAAAGTCTCCACTGACTCAATTATAAAAATTATTATATATTTTGCCGGTTTGCCCCCACTGAGTATTCATCCTGGCTGAAGCCTCACACAACCCCTCTGCCTCCCCTCTTCACGACAGTCTCCACAACATTCATTCTTCAGGAAAGCAACATCCCTCTCTTTACGATAACCTCACAATCTCTCTCCCTCTTCACAAGAGGAGCACAATGTCCGACAGCCTCTGGAGCTTCACGTAACCTCCGCTACTATCATGTTTTACCTTTCGGCTTCGACTTCTTCTTCTTGACTTTGGCATGTCATCTGTTAATTTCTATTTTATTAGATATGTGTTTTAATTTTTAGTTATAAATAGATATTTGCCTTGATATGTAGTAAGATTTTAATTATATTTTACTGTATTTGGATTAGTAATTATTAAAAGTATTCCATTTGATTTAATTATTATTTTTTATGTTATGTATTAAATTAATTTTACTTATTATAATTATATATATTCTGGCCAAAAACAAATATAATTATATATATGTTCAAATATGTTAAGTATATTATCTATTATTTACATATAAATATTTCGAAAAATTAAATTTTTTATGAAAATATAAATATTATCATTATCTACATATATTTTATGAAAAATTTAAAAAGAAAAAAAAAACGATTTTTTTTTAAATGTTTCCTACTAAATCATTCAAGTTGTTAACTTAAATAATTAAAATAACATTATTCTAAAAGAAAATTTAAAAATCAAATGATATATATGTGTTCATATTAATTAAGATGTATTCACAATTTTAGCTTCTTTTTTTTTTACTTAATTGTAGACACATTATGTGACGACTAATTTTAGGGAGTTAATCGGTTGCAGAAAACACATTGAATGTTGGCCCAATTGACCCATATGTACTATGGGGATAAGATAAACATTGTTCCTCGTATACATATGGAAACCAACATATACCATTTAAATGTATAAAAGTAGAGAAAAATATCATATGAGAATAGGTGAAAGTCATTGTGCAAGTCGTTGGTTTGTGGGATGTGATTCATATATCACATCACAAACTCGATCCAAAATTGGTCATAATGTTATGCAATAGGTGGCGCCTAGAGACCCACACATTCCATCTCCGACATGGGGAGATGATGATCACTCTGGAGGATGTTGTCGTGTTACTTGAACTTCGAGTACTCGGAGATGCAATTACCGACAACTATGGCATCAAGGAAGGCATAGTTGATGCGTGTATGGAGTTGTTAGGACTCCATTTACCAAATAGTCGTCAGGATTTTGTTCAAATAGCATAGTTGAGGCAAAAATTTCTTAAAGCCCAATTTACAATGGAACAGTAAGCAAAGAATTTCATTCTGATCATACTTGGCGGTGTTTCATTTATAAACTCCAAGAAAGACATTGTATCATTAATATACTTACCAATGCTACAAGATTTACAACAAGTCACACACTATATTTGGGGTTCAACTGTGTTAGCGGACACATATTGTGGCTTGTGTGAGACATCTGAGAGTAATGTTGTAACATTGTTCCGATGTGTCATCCTAGTAAAAGTATAATTTCTAAGTGATTTATACATATTTTGGCAGAATAGGATCGTGAGAGCACCTCCACGTGGGTGACCGGTGATTTGGGGTGAACCGCTTGCTTGAGAGTTACATCCCTTAAGATACATGTTAGTTAAATAGTTTATTAAGTGATCATAATAATCCATTTCATATACTGAATATTTAAAAATTGTTAATGTTGTCCTTATTAAGTGGTAATTCTTAAAAAGAACATACAACCACCAAGTGAAAACTGCAAACATAATGACTTGGAGTTTCAATTCAATGTCCATGTATTATTTTATTAAATTGTCTTATCATGGATTTTTAGTTATTTATTTAGTATGAACTTTATTTTAAATATTAGGTTATGTGGATGTCATAGTGCATTTCGGTTAGCTACCACCCCATCTGTATGTCATGATCAACACGAGTTATTTCAGGTGAAGGTTTCATTAATTCATCTTAATGTGGTTGAGTGACATCGTCCTGACATAGTGATGTGAGAATTTGTGTTGCACCAGAACATTCCAGAGACCACTGTCGATGAGATACTTGACCATATGAGACTACATAAGCTAACTCATTGTTGGAAATTGATGTACAAAACATGCAATCGATTAAGGTACAACATAACACATAATTAAGTTACCTCCCTGAACGATTGCCTTAGCGGAAGCGGATCTGCCTGAGGTTGGAATCACGGTCTGTCGGACGGGAGGACACGCCACGGTTTGACGGGCAATGACCTATAATACCACAGCTACTGACCTCTGTCTAAACTGTAGGGCGGCTAGGGCATTACTGTCATCATCATCATTAGGTTTTCCAAACCCTGAGCACCCCTATATATACTGATATATAGAGGGATAGGTTTTAAGGCCAGATACACAACTGGGCTTATGTAAATGGGCTCCCACTTATGGGCGACCCATTATCCTAAAACCAACATCTCCCACTCGCACAAAGGGGGGGGCGCTCATTCATTAAGCCAGCACCAAGAGAACGAATCTCATTATACAGTAAAGTCACATACGAGGAGGCAGCCGTGCGACCGACAGACACAACGAGCAAAGTGCTACGCACCGGTTAAGAATACGTAGCGACCCGCGGATCCCACACCAGCAGTGGAAATGTGCCCTGCACCCTTGGTCATGTAATCTTTCTCCAGGTCTGACCGCACAAGGATCTTTCAGACCTATATATGTATTGCGCCCACAACCGCAGCCGGTGCCGCGGTTGGTGGCCACCTAGTGGACACAATATCGAGAAGATCCCATAATGACCATCCTCTTCCCACAAAACCATCAGCACAATTCAACTCGCTTTTCTAGAACCGGGACCCGGGCGGAATACGTCGAAGGCCCATCGAGCACGGACTAAGATAGCAAACACTGAACTGAACCTCAAGTCTCTGTTCAGAGTACTGAGGGTACGTACGCGGCTCTTACACAAAGAGCTCTGGGTCTCACACGACTCCGAGTTAAGATCACATCTCGGGTCAAACCCATGGTCGTATTTGGGTGCGCCGCGGTATGGAACGCGCGCTACAGCATATCTCCTCTCCCATGGAGCATATGTCCATATGCTGTACAGATGTCCATCAGGCACACAAAGTACCCGAACCAAAAATCACAAAGACTCCCATCCGACCCCTGAGTGGATTGACAGACCATAATCTGTCGTAGTGCGAAATCAGATAGTTCCGGACACAAAGTCCTTTCCGGTCATCCCAACAGACTTCCAGAACTAGAAACTATCACCAGCCTCACCTAGCCACAAATGCATAGAAGCTATCACCCGTGTGAGAGGGCGATCTAATCCACTTTGACATATGTCAATAAACAATCACAGTAAGAACACACAAAACACTCAAACTGTGAAAACATGCATACTCAAATATAATTCAAGTTAAAGAACATTGTATGGGAAATAAAACCAATGAAGTACATCAACTAAGTCTACACAGTCCTAGAGACTACACATGCCTCACTAAAGACTACCTCTTCAAGGTCGGAGAGACGGTCCACAACCATCTCATCCGTAGACAAGTACTTCAAACTCATCACCTTGTGTCTAACTACGTCTCTAACATAGTTTCGCTTGATATCTACTTGCTATAACTTGTTATGATACTTGGGTTTCTATATCACGGAGATTGCGACTCCAATGACTCAGCAATCAATCTGGAAGTCTCTTCAGCCATACAACCAACTGAGTGGTCCACACAAGACCCACAAATTTGGCTTCAATGACGATCAACACAATACACGACTGCTTCTTGCTCATCCACGATATGACATCATCGGAGAGCAGAGCATAAAGCCCGAGGTGGGTTTTCTCTCATCAAAGTCACCACCATAGTCCGCATCGTTATACCCAGTCATCCAGAGATTCTCGGATCTCTAGCAAGTCTCTAGCACAAAGCATGGCGATGCCCTTAAGATATCACATGATCCTATTTACTACCTACCATTTCTTCAATCCGGGTTCAGCTTGGTACCTATATACCATGCCGACTGCATGACAAATATTAGGCCGAGTACACACTATTGCGCACATCAGGCTTCCGACTGCACTTAGCTACATAATTTATTTATCTGGTCCATATATCCATTTTGAGAGGTTGATCAATGTAAACTGGAGTTTCAATTGGTTCGCAGTTACTCATGTTGAACATTGTCAACACTTTGTTTATGTAGCTTTCCTTTGAAAGCCACAACTGCCTCCTACGGCGATCTCTCGAGATCTAAATCCCAAGGATGTGCGCCGCCTCACCCATGTCCTTCATCCCAAACAGAGAAGACAATCAGACCTTTATCTGTGTGAGGAACTCCAAGCTATTTACAGTTATGAGTATGTCATCTACATATAGAATCATAAACACAAAGTTCGGTCTAGACCCTTTTGGTGTACACGCAATGATTCTCATCCTTCAAGAGAAATCCATTTTCCACGAACAAATCATGAAATCTGTGATACCACTGCATAGCGAACTGTTTCAGACCATAGATCAATTTGTGAAGTTTGCACACTAAGTGCTCATGGTCTTTCTGCACAAAGCATTCAGACTGCTCCATATAGATCTCTTCTTCTAACTCACCATTGAGGAAGACAGTCTTAACGTCTATCTAGTGCAGTTCCAAATCTAGACTCACTCCAATAGCCATAATCTTAAGAACCCATTTAGCTCTATTTCTCTATGTCCTCTCGAAGGTTGACCAGTGCCCAAACACCGTTCTTCCTTATAGATTCCATCTAGTCCAAAGTGTTCATCTCATTTTCCATTACTTTCATCCATTCTTCTTAGAAGGTTCCATTGAGAGTTTCTCTAACATTTTACGGCACAATAACCATATCGTCAGATATTAGGGTGTTCAGTTCTCCATCACCTTCGAACATATATCGTCGGGAGGAAAACTTCTGTCTTAGCCCACGGCCTAACAACTCACTACTACCAGAGGTACGACCATGATCGCTCCCACTGGGAATGAGATCCCTAATGCTCCCACTGTCAACAAGATCATCAGGAGCAGAATCTGTTTCATTCGTTACAGCAGGCGGTGAATCCGGCAAACGACGAACTAATTCATCATCTGCGGTTTCAACTCTCCCACTCGAATTAACAGGTGTCTGCTCAACTTGATCTTGCATCTCATATAGAGATCGATCCAAATCAATCTCCCCCTTCTTAGGAAATTCGTTCTCTACAAACGTTACGTCTTGTGATTCGATCTCGGTAACACTCCCACTGTCCTGCTCGGCTATAAACACATAACCCTTGAAGGTATCAGAGTAACCAAAAATACTCTTCTTTCCTCTAGGTCCAATCTTTCCCAAACTTATTTGAGAAATCATGGGTGTAAGCGGCACACCCCTATGGGCGCATATGGTGAAGGTCCAGAACTTATTCCAGTCCAAAACTCATATGAAGTGGAGTTAACCGTCTTCGTCGGCACATGGTTTAGGATGTAGGCAGCAGTCACCAAAGTGTTTCCCCATAAGGAAATCAGCAATTGAGTATGCGCCATATCGACCGAACCATTTTAAGGAGCGTTCTATTGCGCCTCTCTGCAAAACTATTTTGCTGAGGGGAGTAGGGGATCGTCAACTGATGAATGATCCAATTTCATTACATAAACCGTTAAATTCCGCTGAAAGGTACTCTTCTTCCACAATCAGGGTGGAGGACCCTTACCCTCCTATCTAACAGGTGTAATCATCTGTAAATGTAATGAAATTATGCGCTCAGTGCCGAACCCTATCACTAAGAGGGTCACAGACATTAAAATGGATGAATTGCAAGGGAAATTCGGCTCTAGGTGCCTAACCAAAAAGGCATTCCGATGAAATTTTCTGCTAGACAACTTACACAAGTAGACGACTCCACTTGTGGAATGTAGGAAAGCAAACCCCAATGGGCTAGCCACTGCATTCTATGTTGACCTCTGTAGTCAAGTCTAGTTTGTCTTTCATTCATATCGCAAACATATCCGCGAGTAGAAGAAAAAACATGAAATTATTATTGTTGCATGAATCCAAATCCGAAACAATAAATCCACCAGAAATAATACTAAAGCCAAACGAAGTTGAACCTAAAAAAAATTGGACGAAAGATTCATGAAAAGATAATATAAAACCGAGTTTCATTAATCCTAAGACTGAAATAACATATCGGCGAATCTGCGGAGCATAGAGGATATGACTTCAGACTAAAACTCTACCACCGCGCAAGCACAGCTCACGAGTTCTAATCCCTTCGACTTCAACACGAAAGTTGTCGTCAATGTACATCCACCTAATTTCTCGCGGGACTCTATGGTACTCAACGAAAACGTCACGATCCTTGGCTATGTGATTTGTCGATCCTGAATCCAAAATCCACAAAGGACATGACTCAATCAACATATCTGTACTAGAAACACAAAGTTCACTAAGTAGCCAACAAGACATCTAGGTCGGATCGATTCAGGACATGCCTTCACAAAGTGTACCCACTGGCCACAGTTGGAGCATTTCCTGTATTTAGGCTTCTCGGCCTTACGCGAACATTTTCGCGGTGTTGTTTTCGGAGGAGTCCTTGGGTTCACCTCAGTCTTTGTCTACTTTGCCTTCAATGCATTTGCGCCACTGCGTTGTGCATTACTCCTTCGCCTTCAGCGACTCTTCTTAGGTCTAGAGGATGGCACCACACGCGCATCAACCTTAGGTCCAGCGACCTTGGGTCTGTCCTCTTCAACTCAAAGTGCCTTCGAACGTGTTCAAAGGTATTGAGGGCCTTAGAATGAGTTACTTAGATTTTCATCTGTTTCTAGGAGTTAGGCAAGGAGCGGATTACGACCTGGATTTGCTGCTCATCGGTCACTGACTGACCGTTCTCCTTGAGTTTCACAATCATGTTGGCCGTATGCCTCAGATACTATCTCGCGGAGTGCTGAGGATTCATCAGGTATGAATCAAACTTAATGTTGAGTGAACACAACTAAGCAGTCGTATAGAACCATTTCTAGCCTGCAAAGTATCCCACAGCCCTTTAGCCGTGTGTTAAGCTCAAACTCATCCACCGTACTCAGCATCATGGCGCACGTCTCAGCATCATTAACCTCCCACTCAAAAGGAAAGCCTTCTGCTAATTCGTTATTCCAGAATCGGGTCTTTTCATAATCTTCTTGATGGAGTTAATGGATTTCTACTTAGGACCATTTTTATATGCTTTCTCCGAATTTTATAGTGCTCACCATTAAGTCTAAGACCTTTGTCCAACTAAGTGATGATGTTCTACATGGCAGACTAATTTCTCTAACTAGAGGAAACTCTAATAGGATCATGGAGACACAAGGAACAATGTTCTATTGCATGTAAAAGACAAGTCTCAGACCGATAGGACAAACTTGAGAACATACTTAAACCTGGGGGACAACCCTAGCTATGCCGAGAAGCACTCTCCATCTCTAAGCATGTCCTAAAGTCACTACTATCAATCGAAACACAGTCTATACCAACAGTCCTCAAAGGACCGGAGTCGAACATATCGCACTAAACCAAAGTGTTCGACTCTTACACAAAACAATTGTCCTAGAATTATTCAAGGAAATTCGGAGAACCTCGCAGACTAACCGACCGGTTCACACTCAGGAACATTTTCCTAGGTGTAGTTCGTACTCATCCAAACTTCCGAAAGGATACTAAGGACAATCCTAAAGGCTTGCTATCTATGCTAAGCGAAAACTAGATCTACCTATCTAGGTAATCTAATACATGCAAGCAAAGAAACAAACCATACATGTCAATACACACACATATATATTGATACCTTTCAAAAATAAATTAATTTGGGGCTAATTTGTAATTTTCAAAACTTTGAGGACTAAAGTCACCCTAACCAAAGTTTGGGGATCAAAATCACCATGAATAAAAATTTGGAGACCAAATTCTCAACAAATAAAAATTCAGGGACTAAAGTCTCAACAAATAAAAGTAATTAACATGTTAGACCAATTTCACACACTATGCTGGGATCTCAACAATCACAACCTAGTCAATTCTACCAGTCATGGAGTCAAGAGCCAATCCAATAAAGTAAGGCAAAACTATCTACCCTGCAGAAAACACAAAGTAAACCAGGGAACTCAAGGAACCCACACAGCGTTCTACCTATCCAGTCATGCAACATAAAGCAATATAAGGCTCTCCCAGCAATTTAGATTGGTCCAACAATTAATTAAATTAACCCAAACATTATTTATGAAAGGGTCCAAGCACATTTACCGGACTAAAATAACCCACTAGGACCCACAGAGGATCCAGGATCGGCACCAAATTTGTTTCAAACCAATTCAGGTGGCCCGAGACCTCCGAATTAGCTTAGACCGGTCTGAACAGCACTGAGCCATCCAATCCGGCCTGAACCGGTTCGGTCAGCCTTAGCCAACCAGTCCGGTCTGTACCGGTCCAGTCAGCCTCAGCCAACCAGTCCGGTCTGCTTCGGTCCGGTCAGCCTCAGCCAACCGAACCGTCTTAAAACGGTCTGGCCCACTTATCGGACCAGACCGGTTTGGACCGGTCACTAAGACCGGTCCAAACAGTGCCATCTCCTTCGTTTGAAGGAGATGGCACGCTGCTAGGGTTTTGAACCCTAGCAGCAGCAGCCTTCTTGTGTGGCCAGCCGCGAAGGCTGGCCACGGGGTAGGGTCGGCCACCATTGGCCGACCCTCCCCTAGCGCCTCCAGCGGCTGGCCGCAGCCACAAAGGCTGCGGCCAGTCGCGCCCAGTCGCGTCTGGCCCCGCCTGTGCTTGGCCGCAGCCCAGTGGCTGCGGCCAACAGAGGCCGTGCCGCAGCCCAGTGGCTGCGGCCAGTAGAGGCCGAGCCGCAGCCACTGAGGCTGAGGCCGACCTGGAGACGCGGCCGCAGCTACGAAGGCTGCGGCCAGGGCCGAACGCGGCCGCAGCCACGGTGGCTGCGGCCGACCTGAGCGTGGCCAATAGGGGCTGAGCTGCGGCCACGAAGGCCGCGGCCGCCCCTATTTCGGCCTCGATGGGGCTGAGCTGCGGCCACGAAGGCCGCGGCCGCCCCTATTTCGGCCTCGATGGGGCTGAGCTGCGGCCACGAAGGCCGCGACCGCCCCTATTTCGGCCTCGATGGTGCTGCTTTTCCCGATTTCGATCCCATCGCGGTCACGATGACGCCGTGGGGATTTTCCTCTTTGAATCTGACAATTTGGAAACCAACCTACTATGGCTCTGATACCAATGTTGGAAATTGATGTACAAAACATGCAATCGATTAAGGTACAACATAACACATAATTAAGTTACCTCCCTGAACGATTGCCTTAGCGGAAGCGGATCTGCCTGAGGTTGGAATCACGGTCTGTCGGACGGGAGGACACGCCACGGTTTGACGGGCAATGACCTATAATACCACAGCTACTGACCTCTGTCTAAACTGTAGGGCGGCTAGGGCATTACTGTCATCATCATCATTAGGTTTTCCAAACCCTGAGCACCCCTATATATACTGATATATAGAGGGATAGGTTTTAAGGCCAGATACACAACTGGGCTTATGTAAATGGGCTCCCACTTATGGGCGACCCATTATCCTAAAACCAACACTCATAAAGGGCCATAAATGGAGCGATGTTGGACAAGAATGCACCTGAACTTTATTGCATTAGGGATAAACCGTGTTGATTATGTTCAGCAAGAGTGACAGCCTTATATTGACTACGTCCAGTATATGTCATGGCATCGCAACATAACGTGTCGCTTTTGATGGTTTCCTAACTTGACACTCGAGAAAGTTCACAGGGACATCAACTCTCTATGTGCCTAATGAGGTCAAGTCAAAACAGTAGTACATAATTTCAAATTAGCCAAGTTTAGTTTACTCTACTTTTTTTAGTGTAAAAATAACTTAGATGATCATTATGACAAAAGGAGTTTGTGGCAAGGAAAACCATTAAAGGGAGCCTCAAATTAACAAAGAAAACATTTAAGTTGCTTGTTGATCACTATATCAATAGTTATCGTATGTCATACGATGTCATTGGACATCTTCATGTGTACAAATAACATGTTTGAAGTGTTGATCTTGATATTGCACACGAAAAATAATTCAGACTGAGTGAACTAGGGAAAAGACATTCAAGTTCATAGATGAGGTGCTTCTAGTTGCTTGATGATCACTATATCAATAGTTATCGTATGTCATACGATGTCATTGGACATCTTCCTGTGTACAAATAACATGTTTGAAGTGCTGATCTTGATATTGCACACGAAAAACAATTCAGACTGAGTGAACCAGGGAAAAGACATTCAAGTTCATAGATGAGGTGCTCCTGAGCGTGGTCATGACGGGAAAATCTCAAGTAGATGAGTTAACGAACCATCTACCAAATCCAAAAATCTTGAATTTGGTAGTCAACAAGAATAGTGTACAAAAGAAGAAGAACACGATGTGGATTGAATGCGGTTATATAGTATGTATTTTTATGATTTGTATTACGAAATTCTTAATATTTGAATAAATTAGTATCGTTCCATTATATGAATGTTATTAATATCGAACTATATTATATTCATGTGTGGCCGAAAATGGTCATCGTTTGCAACATTTGTCTTCTAATTTAAGTAGTTATCCATCCTATTTTTCTTTTTCGGATGGTCAAAAAATTACCTATGTTGAAATTGGAGTAATTTCTCCTACCCAAATCATTCAAGATAGATTATTTTTCTATTTTTTTTTAAATAGGGTTTATAACTACTTAAATCACAGCATTAATGTTGTAAACGAAGACCAATTTCGATAGAGAAATAAGGGTAGTAACTAATGCTTAAATTTGTTGAAATTAAATTTCCCACTTTCATTATATTGAGAAGTTTCAGTAATTTTTATTGTTGAATTGCTTATGAATTTGATATATAAACTTATACATGAAAAATCTATCAAGTATGATTTATGTGAAACAATATTGAGACTTCATTCAAAAAGTTATTTTTGAGATTATTATAATATTATTGATGTACAAAATTGTTTATATATAATATTTTATAAAAGCAATATAAACATTTTAACAAACATTTTTTTGAAACTTTAAATTAACGGTACAGAGAAAACAAATATACAAAACAAACTGATAACATAGTGGAGTTATTTTGTATATTATTTTTGGGATATAGGTCATATTATTATATATCAAATCAAATTTTTTTGATAAACATTACCTTACAGATTTTGAAGCGGGTTGACAAAATGTCAAACATTAATATCCGCAATGGAGGTTGACAACTATAATACCGAATATCCGAACACTAGCAAGGCAAATCGAGCAAGTGCAATGACGATCTATTCTAAGAACGACAAACGAATGTACAAATTGAATAACAAAACAAGCGCGATTGAGAGTGAGTATTAATGATTAGGTCGCAAGACCCCACTACCATTTATCTGTTTAGTAGCAAGTGATTCTAATACCGAACTATCATGACCACAAGTCACGACATTTTATTTCTTAAAGTAAATGAAATTGACCAAAAAAAAAAAAATCATCTTAAAGATCACTAAGCAGATACAAGACCAGCTATGAACTCATCAATGTCCTTATCGGAACTCCCACCCTCTCCCACTGCTTGCTTAGCCAACTCTCTCCACCTTAAGGAGCTTTTCTTGATCTCCTTCCCCTTTTCTCCTTCAGTCATCTCCTTCACACACACCTCGATCTCCTCTTTCCTCCCGATCCCTTTCTCGTCGACCTTCACCTGAAGACCAATCTTCCAGACATCAACAATGAACTTTGCATTGGTGGGTTGGTCCGTCCACTGCGGCAGTGCCACCATTGGAACACCCAAACTCAGGGATTCAAGCGTCGAGTTCCAACCGCAATGAGTCAAGAAACACCCAATTGCCTTGTGACCCAACACTTGAAGCTGTGAGCACCAACTCACAACCATTCCCTTCTCAGTTGTGTCATCTTCAAAGTTGACTGGCAATTTTGCCTTCTCCGATTCTCTCACAACCCAAAGGAAATAGTGGTTGCTATTCTTCAGTCCCAACGCTAGTTCCTCCATTTGCTCTTCTCCAAGCATAGCCAAGCTTCCAAATGATACATAAATGACAGAACTGGGTTCCTTGGAGTCGAGCCATTTCATGTGATCTGCCTCACCATCTATCTTAAAGAGGCTCAAGCCGTAGTCCTTGTCATCTTCAAGTCTATTGTCCAAGTACACCGATGGAATAGTTGGTCCGACGGTCAACATTGGGCATAATTGAATCCTCATCCACTTCATTACCTGTTTATAAAGAGGGAAACCGGCCATTTCAACATAGTTAGTAAAAGGGTAACATATTAATCAATTAAGTTCATGCAAATAGTTTTAAATTGTTACCTCTTCTTCAATATGGAAGAAAGAATTAACTAAAAGCCACTTAGCCTTTTGAAAATTGGAGAATTGACCCACAACCAACTTGAACAAAACTGGGTACAGATCCATATCACGTGTCACCATCGATGGCAGGTCACAGTTTTCTAGCAACTGTAATGGTGCGGAATCGATCCTACCACGTAGAGGGATCTCCAAACCCTGATGAATCAAGTAGTAAACAGCATTTACAGCACAGGACTGAGTGAAAAATGGAGCTCCATGCAAGCCATGCTCAAGGGCTATGTCCAAAGCCCATGTCATGGCAGAGTCGTAGACCAGCACCTTCGGTGGGCAATCTGATTTGAACAATCTGTGAATGAGATGAGGCAGTGTTTTGGCGACAGTAGTCTGGACACGCTCAACTTGGGCATCAACCGAAAGTTTTTCATTTTCCTCAATCCCGTCGGAGATATGCTCTACGTGGATGTTTGAGCTTGAAGGTGAATCAATGGAGAATCTCTTAGTTAAGGAGGGGATAACGAGGGTGACGGTAACACCCTTGTACGCTAATCGTTTACAAAATTGGACCATAGGGTTTACATGGCCTTGTATTAAGTAGGGCATCACTAGAATGTGTGCACCTTGAACTTTACTCTCCGACGACTCTAGTTTTTCCATTCTCACTCTTTCTATGGGATATTACATATGAATATCGGGATGTGTGCTCATATATATATGCATGGAAGTGATGAAGTTTTTCTAGTATTACTGTCGTCATCAACGTGGTGGTTATTTTCTGAAGAACAATTTCTAGAGAATATGGCCAAATACAAAACTACTTCTTCGATCATCACAGATAAAACCAATTGTATGGAACACAACCACCCCACTGTTAGGCCTTCACCAGATGCATGGATGGGCATCACGTCCGTTCATCCTGTGCGTTGTTCTGTTCTGTTCTGTTTGTTTATCGATGGGACCAGAAAAAAGAAGTGATATCAAACAACTTGGTCCGTTTCAACAAAAGCTAAACATTAATGTTATACGTATGTGCTTTTTGAATTACGTTATTCAGCAAATTAAAGATGTTACTAATAGGGGTGAGCAAAAAACGGTCTGGTTCGGTCTTGGAACTGAGACCGAAAATTTCGGTCCATTGATTCGGTCTTGAGACCGAAACCGAGACCGTTTGGACCGTTTATATGGTCTTGGTTTTTTCAATTTTGGTTTGGTCTAGACCATTTGGACCATTAGACATTATTTTTATATACTTTTATACTTTACCAAAAATATTAATCAAATAAAACAAAATTAAATTAATCAACAAAATATATGTACAAGTAAGACTTCTTATAATATTCACCAGAGTCCTATAGACATTTACACTTTTTCCTAAAAAAAATATTCTAAGTATTTTGTTTAAATGTAAATGTCGCTCATGATATTAATAAATATATATAGGTTCTTTTTAAAACTGAAATTATTTATAAAAAAACTCCTACGGGTAAACTTTTTTATTTTGAAAACAATGTTTTCTGTATAAACAATATTTTTTTGTTATTTTTTAGAGTAAAATAAAATAAATATTGTTATGCATTGTGATTTAAAAACATAGTAAGTTTTTTTTTTTTTCTCGTATTGCAAATCGTGACCGTGCATATATGTAATAATCGTTTCAATAGTATATCTCTATATACTTTTGGTCTTCCCCGATGTTAAAAGTGGCATTGGCACTCCCGCACCATTTCCCTTGTCTGACTGACTGGACTCGAGTGACGAGTCTCTCTATTTCGTTAAATAAAATATATTCTGCACCCTTAACGAAATATATTCTGCAGAATATATTAGAACCAGTCCGGTTCGGTCTAAATGGTGTTCAATGGTCTAAGACCGAAATTTAGACCAAAACCAATAAAACCATTTAAGTGAAACCGTTGATTTCGGTCCTCAAATGTTTTTTTTTGTTTGGTCTTGGTCGGGTCTTGGTCTAAATGGTTTTATTGCTCACCCCTAGTTACTAAGGTGTATGTGGGATCAATCAAACGAAAAAACATGCTTCCATATAGGGCTGACAATGGTTAGGGTATGGTCAGGGTATGCCAAATACCATAACCATACCATATTTTTAAACCACATACCATAACCATAACCATTATGGGTACAATTTTCAATACCATAACCATCAAAATAACCGTGGTTATTAACCATGGTTTTAACCGTATAACCATATTTATTCCACATGTAATATAATAAAAGCCCGAAAATTTAATTTTAAAAAATACATCTATCTATATTACCAACAATAAAAATATATAGCACTAACATCATTCATGTTTTAATTCATTATTTAGTATAATAATATATTTATAAAAGATAGCTTTATATTTTTTTTTCTCGACAATTTTAATGTACAACTGTTCAACAATTCATTATTTAGTATAATAATATATTTATAAAAGATAGCTTTATCTTTTTTTTTTTCGACATTGATGCTTTATGCTGTAATTTATATTTAGTATAATATATATATATATTAGTTTATTAATAATAAATAATTATTATATTTATAAAATAACCATGGTTATAACCATGGGTATAACTCAAATACCATAAACATAACCATAACCATTATGGGTAGAGAATTCATCACCATAACCGCACCGCACCATAATGGTACGGTTAACCATATTAAATAGTAATGGTTATAACCGTGGTTATGAGTTTTTCACCGCACCATTGTCAACCCTACTTCCATACCGACACGTCTTATGTGTTTTATTAGCCCAACATGAACTAATATAACTTTTCGCAACACTAACAAAATTCATTAAGCTCTATATTCAATTTTAATCTTGAAATTAATACAAAACAATCCCTTCATGTGCATCTAATGTTCAGTGCAGTATTGTCCTCACTTGTATCATGGAAGTATTGCTTGTCAGAAGAGTAAGCAAAAACCAACTTCGCTTCATCGAGAGTCGAAATAGACAAAAACAGTCCTTGTCTTATCGGTTGAAAACATGATTCTACGATTAAAGAAATGGTTAAAGGAAGACATAATTTGGTGATGGGGTCAGTTTTGTCCACTCAAATTCTTCATTTATACATATAAAAAATAACAGTAATATGGAGGTCATATCTAATATTCAAATTTCAAAGTTTGCTTCGATTTGATACGGATCTCGCGGCCCGCTGTTCACGGATGTTTGCAAACAGCCAAACACAATACCTTTTCAAATTAATTATAACTAGAAAATTGATATATATATTAAATATTAAATAAACAATATATAACTTAGTTTTTCATTTTTTTTTAAATAATTAAGGTTAAATTTAATTTAATATTATATAATAAAAAATATGGCATATTTCTAAAAATTGTTAAAATAAAACTGTTACTGTCTTTTATAATATTATCTACTCCATGTTCCATGTGATTCAATACTGCAAACTATATTATTAATAATAAGATTAAGTACAATTATTTATAAAATTAATTAAAATTACATGAATCAATAATAAAAGTAGGGGTGATAAAAAATGACTGTAGGACCGAATTCCCGACAAGACCGGCCCGATTAGGACCGAGACCGAACGAGCGGTTTTTTTTCTTCAAGGTCGGTCTCGGTCTCAGGCTTTTTTCCCGAAAGCCCGTTTAGGACCGGCCCGGACCGAATGTATGTGTTTTTGAGATTTTCATAATACCACACCGAAAATAATGTGGATTTTGGAGGTTTTCTATCTCTATAAAAGGTGCATCTTGATAAATTTACTAAAAAATATAGAGAGTTCATAGTGTTTTTTTGAGAGGTGAACTATTCCTTCGCCTTTTACTAAGGAATACCGTGAACTCAGTTTTTTTTTTTGGTGTAGATTCGGTCCAGGACCGAGACCGGCCCGAGTCAAGAAAGGCCGACTCGGGCGGGCTTTTTTGGCCGAGGTCGGTCTCGGTCCTCCAGAAGGCAAGACCGAAATTTCGGTCTTGGTCTCGGTCTTGCCTTCAGGACCGGACCGAACCGCCCATGATCAGCCCTAAATAAAAGTTATTAATACAATAGTAATTAATAGATTATTTTTAATGCTTTTGTGACTTTTATTAGTGTCATATGTAGGGGCGGGCATGAACCGGTTTAGGGTCGAACCGATTCATGAACCGTACATTTATCACATTTTAAAGAGGTACGGTTTACCAAACTGGTTTGGTTCGAACTGGTTCGACCGAACTAGTTCCAAAACCAAACCAGTGTTTTTAGGTTTTAAAAGACCAGTTCAAAATAGTACCAAAAATCCATTTCGAATTGGTTCGACTTGACTCGTTTTTTATACTGGTTTATACTTAAATTTAAATCAAACCACTTTAAACCTATATAATTTTAGAACCGGTTTGAAGCAAAATCAACTAAATCGGTCTGAAATTAAACCAAACTTAGAGATGTCTTCAATAAACCAAACCTAGAGATATATTGGACTCTCGTGTGTTGATGTTGGACAGAATTTCAGTTGGTTGTGTAACATATTTTCAATCGGTTCAATGTATTTTTCAATCGGTTCAGTGTTATTTCAATCGGTTCAGTATTTTTTCAATCGGTTCAGTTTGTTGGACCGAGTTTTCAGCCGGTTTAGTTTCAGTTTGAACCGAATTATTTCCGAACCAAAATTGTTATTAAAAAAAACAGACCAGAACAGTTCAAACCGGTTCTGAATCGGTTCGAACTAGATTAGTTCATTTTTCCATAAACCAGACCAGGTTTTTTAGAAACAGAAAAAATACTGTTTTTTATAAACCAGACCAGACCAGTTCAGTTCTGAACTGATTCGATCCTGAACCGGTTCATGAACAAGCTTATGTAGATTGTAAATCATCACAGAACCAACTTTGGTATAATGGTTTAGAGTATATATTTTAATAATTAAATATAATATTATATTAAAACTAGTACAAAAAGTGGTATGGTTTACCGTTTGCGAATCAGTTTTTTTGTACCTCTTTTGAACCGTTTCATTTGGTTTGTGAATCAGTACGGTTCGGTTCGGCCGAACCATATTTTTTATGCCCAACCCTAGTCATATGCTTATAAAAATGTTAGAATTATTATTAGTTATTCATTTTAGTAATTTTAATCATACAAATGCTATTTTATTTTCTTATCTCACAAAATATATTAACAAATATTTATCATAAAATTGTAAAACAGTATCTTAGTGTTGATATAATACTTTTAACTTAAATTTTTTGACTTTTAATTGTGTCATATACTTATCTAAAAATGTATAGTAAAAATAACATTTATTTATTTATTTTTACGCTTTGTTAGTTGAAAACTATGTTTGAGTCTATAAATATATAAAATATAATTTTGTAAGATTGTTAAAATTCATTTTAATATATTACTATTAGTTCACGTGTTCAATTTTATATTGAAAATAAATTATAATAAGGTATGACATGTTTCTTAATTAATTTATTTCATTTGTAATATAAAAATTTATTATGTGCATAACTTATATTCATAAAATATAATATTAAGTATTTAAGTATAAATTCCACTACATAAAATATATTTGACACAAAATTATAAACATACATGTGAAATAGATAAAAATAATTAAGGTTTTGTAATTTATCTTAAAAATAAATGAGAAAACTTGGAAGTGTTTAAAGTGATTTACATGGCATGCCACTTAGGAATGAAATTGTATGTTTGACATGGATCAATTAGAATTGATTAGTTTGACATCAGAAGTAAACAAATGCATCAAAAAACTTATTTGTCACAATTGCATAAAATCTAATAAAATTAATATAGATAGATAGATAATAATAAAAACAACGCTATTGCTTCATACTAAAATATAATGCAGGGATGGCCAAGTTAGGAGAGCTTAAAACTGTAGATTTAAAGGTTTTGTGTTTACTCACTATGATAGATTCACATGACTGAAGTTTTGTATTTTTAAATACTTCATGATTTGTAGAAAGGATAATTTGTATTTTGCTTGGTATTTGCACTCCAATGATAAAATCACTCTGCTATAATGTATGTACCAGTGTTATCATAACCGGACCGGTCTTCAAACCGGCGAGGGGCCGGTTTCAAGTTCGGTCGATCTAATCTGGTTGGACCCGGTTCGACGTGCGGTTCAATGTTCACAAGCAAAAAAAATTGAAAATACAATTACAAACTACATAGTCTCAAACACAATATAACACAACATAATTACCTCAAAGTTTGAACATACATAACACAATAGTCTCAAAATAAAACACAATAGGTCTAAACTTTAAACATAACTTCTAAACCGAAAAAATTGTTCGGTCGAATCAAAGAAGCCAGTTTAAACGGAAGAGAACCACCCAAAAAATTTAAACCATCCCAAAACAACTAGAACCGAAAACCAAACAATTTTTCCTAAACCGTCTGGTCCAACCCGATTCAAACATTGTTCATATGCATTTCGATCTTTTAGCTGAATCAAATCGGATAGGAGTCCAGTTGGTATGATAACATTGGTATGTACTGTAAAAGGGCAGGTTGCTTTATAAATTGTAGTAATGAAGTATTATTATAAGAATTTAACGAGGGTTTCATGTTACTTCCAGTTCTATACCATGGTCAAATCATCTCTTACAGCCCGTTCTTCTCATGGATTGGCCATGGAATTGGGCTTACGGATTCCGTAAGCCCATGTTCTTCTCATGGAATGGCCAATCCATGGCATATGAATTCCATGCGGTCCGGGCTTAGGGATTCCGGGTCCAAACCTCGGATTCCCTAAGCCCGGACC
Organism: Chamaenerion angustifolium; assembly: GCA_946814005.1. Taxonomy (NCBI): domain Eukaryota; kingdom Viridiplantae; phylum Streptophyta; class Magnoliopsida; order Myrtales; family Onagraceae; genus Chamaenerion; species Chamaenerion angustifolium. Next base: position 35,049,113 of record OX328266.1, on the reverse strand, counting down.
GCATGGAATCCGGAAATGGACTCCAAATGACGATTCTGCCCTCGCCTGTTTGAAGAAATGCCGAGCGTGCCCCTCTGGAAGTCTTGTTCGACTGATGACCGAAGGAAGCCCTCTGGAAGTCTTCTTCCGTTACTGACGCCCCCCGAAACTCGGGTGCCTCTGGCCTTCCGTCTGCATTCGATGCTTTCTCGGAGGTAGGTGTCTACGGTTGTTTTTCATTTATTTCTATATGTATTTTGATTCATTTTGAATCTTCGTTTGTCGTGAAATGTAAAATTAGGTCAATTGCTTACCTTTTCTTGATTAGTGAAATTCAAGTATGTGCTTGTTTCCCACTAATTCAAGCTCAATTCATCTGTTCTTGTCCTTGTTGAGTAGGGATTTGCTAGTTTTAGCAACTTTGTAATGAAGTTACTGGAACTTTATCAAAAGCCAAAAGGTTCATTTGCGGCATGTTTTATCTATCCCTGCTCTATTGCTTTAGTATTACATATCCTTTGTCAAGTGGCATAAATCCACGTGCTTTGAATGGCTTTGCTTCTGTTAATGTTGATGTAACAATGCCTAAGCACATTGTGTTGAGGATGTACATTGGAGACTTGGGATGAAATGTCTTCTTCAGGTGTAGGTATTTAACTGTCACTTGGAGGCTAATCAACTGTGCAGACCATTTTAAAAACAAGAAGTCATTTTGATCCGGTATTTCAAAACAATACATGAATTACTCCCTCTTGCCTCAAGCAAATAAGTTTTGAGGATTTTGGTGGACTGACTATGGCATGTAAGATAGGAACAGTGAAGAAATTTCCAAGTAACAAATTGTATTGTATTTGAAACCTATCATCTTGAACATAGTGGTCTTAAATACTATTCCCGATTTCAGAAGTTTACGTCCTCATGATTGGCTCAGTGTACTTCTGGTTAAGTAGTTTATTCTGTTTTTTATGAGGACAAACCTGAATTGAACCCTTTCATTACTTTTCCATCATGCAGGTTTCAGGACCTCCAGACTTCCTAAACAATTCTGTGCAAGAAAAGCCTCCAGCTGTGGATGCTGACCAACACTTACGGAGGCATGGTCGGCGCATGAACCGTAAAGAAAAGAAAGATTTGCCACCATCTAATTTCATGTAGTTACTAGTAAGTACATAGTTTAATTAATTGAACATAATTACTAGTTCTTCATATTTTTGGATGGGTTTGATGTTAATCTATAACTTGTAGGTGTTGTTATGGAGGCAAAAGCTCAACTAGTTATTACGGAGTTTTCCTCTAAACCAGGGGTACAAATTGCCAACTAGACCCTAGCAAGTAATATTGATGACACTTTGTGCCCATGTATCATTGTCCTTTTGTTGAAGTAAGATCTGTTTGTGGGATATAATCTTTTCCTTAGATCGTTAGGTTCTAATATATCCGCTTGTGATTTAATTTATTACCACTTACTACTTATAAATACGTTATCATGCTACATTTTAATATGGACAAAGATCAAATTCCACTTGGGAGTCAGTGGAACGTTCATATGTAATAAGGCCATTGTATCTCAGTTATATGTAGTATATTATATGTAGTATGGTGAGTTATGTATATCGTTCTGCACATTTGATAGTTTAGTTGATTCATCTTGGAACTAATGATTCCAGAGGTTATAACCGCATATGAGTAATGAACCCAGGGAGTTTTGGGCGTTCAAGGTGTTTATGTGTTTACGGTTTATGCAGATTATGTGTTCGATATTTCTAATCATGTTAATGTTATGTAATCAATTGATTGTTTAAGAAATATTATTTTGCATGACAATTTACATTCTTTATTTAAAAAAAAAAATTAATAATAGGTATTTTTTAAAAAATGAAATAAATAAAACATTCGTTTTTATTTTTTTTTATTATTTAAATAAACATTTTTAATATTTTTAAGTTTTATAATTAATTAATACAAATTATTTTTATTATATACTATACATATTCAAAGAGGGGCAAATATGTCATTTTACCACATTCCATTCATTTTCCGTACACAATTCCACCAAAGAAACAACATAATTCATTATTCCGTTCTATTCAATTCCACCAAAAAAACAACTTCATATTCTTAACTCCTATTCCTTATTCTCAATTGCTATTCCGTATTCCGAATTCCGTCAAAGAAACGCACCGTTAAGCTAACAAAGTAAACAATGGTCACTTCTTATCGCCATGAAGTAGGTGTCAGTTGGTCGAGGCAAGTGGATCTTTCACCCATGACCTAAAGTCTGATGTGACGGAAAGGAGTATTTGAGAGTAATACCCTTTTAAGATTTAACATTAGCGCGTTGCTATAATTTCCTTTTCGAGAAAGATGTCGCTATTCTGATTTCTGTGAGGTGTAAAAAGAAGATATCTGCTACCTCATAATCGAGAATCTTTGCCTTGAATTCTAAGTTCTCCCAAATACTAAACGAGTTATGGGCAGAGAAGTAAATGTATGGTATTCGAATTATCGAAAACTTTCATCCCTCACACCACATTTTATTTTGAAACTTGTATATTTTGTTGCGTCTTGCTTCATCCTCCTTGTGAGTAAATGAAGCTTTTTACAGAAGTACATTATCCTTTGAACCACCACCAAAAGGGCCCATTGAGCCAAGAACACTTTTTGTTTTCTTTGGCAATCAGAAAGAAATTTTACTTAGCTAAAATCACTAGGTCCCAAATACATATCATAGTCTGTTATGGATGAGAATGGAAAGCGAGGGTGGGGTTGGTAACCCAATCTTGATGACATATGCCCACAATTGATTGTTTCGCTATCCAATTCGCACATTGGTTTGCGGTTCTCATCTTGCTAACCGTAGACCATTTACGATGATAGTCTCTATGTGTCATGCTTTATCTATTCCTCTTATATGGTTTATCACAAAGGCCTCATCCGATTCTATAACAACTTCCTCCCACTTATCCTCGACTACGAGTTGGATTCCTTCGTATACTGCCCGAACTTCTAAATACTGGGCATTTTCACCAAACTCCGATCCATGAAATCCTCCCACCACTTCACCGTTTTGATTCCTTCAAGGACTCTAATGCCGCCTTTCCTCGAAGAACACATTATTTGGGAATCAACCCAAATAGTTATATGTTTCAAAATTGTCGACACTACGGGAGAGGGGGTATATACCGGCTAAACTTCACCACTCAATGTATATTGAGACGTGAAAAATTAAATTAAATTGAGAATAACGGCTCAAATAACATTGAGCCGTTATTAAGTATTTTTTACTGCTCAAATCCAAATGAGCCGTGATAATACATTTTCTTTATTATTATTTTGCTAATTTATCACGGCCCAAAATCAAATGAGCCGTGATAAAAAAAAGTATTGTTACGGCTCATTTGGCTTTGAGCCGTGACAAATGGAAAAAAATTTATACTTAATATATTTTTTTCGCTATTTTTCACGGCTCAATAATTGAGCCGTGAAAAAAAAATTCAAAATTTTCGCTTTCCCGCGCCTCTTGTTTGTGTTCATTGAGCAGTGGCAAAAAAAAGTTTACAAAAGCAGTGCCAAATACTCAAAAGCAGCGTCTCTCTCCCTTTCCATGTATGTAGTCCATCTTCTCCACCGAACAGATCTCTCATCTCCTTCATCTCAATACCTAAACAACAGAGGAGTAACATATGCTGCATGGCGGTGCTCTGCATCTCTTGTATGTAAGTTTCCATGGCGGTGCTCTGCAGCTATCAGCTCATTTGATACAAAATCTATCAAAACATTTACAAGTTCCTGATCTTGTTTTTCCTTTCTTGTCTTGGATCTAAACTCAGCTGCATTTGAAAAAGAATGAAGCACTCAGTTATGCAACTCTTCCTTCGTCTCTCTAAAACTCAGAAACATACCCATTTTCTTGATTTATCATAAATTAGTGTTATACCATTAGCCATACATGACTTTTGCAGAACCAAGCTGATGGTGACAAATCCGAAGACCATGTTGAATTTGCTGGAGGAAACATCCACCTCATCACCAACAAAGAGAGTTGGGACCAAAAGCTCGCCGAAGCTTCCCAGGATCAGAAGATTGTAAGACTTATCAAACCACTGCATTTTACATGATTGGTTTATGAATATGACGGAAAATTTTGAAGAGAATTATTACATTTATCACATGTTGTTGCGAATTTTAGCGCAACCTGGTGCAGACCGTGTAGAATTATAGCTCCGTATTACAAGGAGCTAGCTCTGGAACACAGTTGTCTAATGTTCCTGTTGGTTGATTATTTGTTGTCTGGAACACAGTTGTCTAATTATTTGTTCTGTATTATTTTTTTTAATGAAAATATTTTTCATGGCTCAATTATAATGAGCCGTGAAAACTATGAATTTTTAAAAAAAATATAATTAATTATGGCGACTCAACTCAAAAGTGTCGCCATAATTATTTTGGCGGGACTTCTGAGTTTGGGCCGGGAATATCACGGCTCGTTTTAAATTGAGCCGTGATAATTGTCCCGACGCTTAATGTTGCGGCTCAAATTCATTTGAGCCGTGATAAATTAACGACTGAATTTTTCAGCCGTTAAAAATATCATTTTTGGCCGGTAAACAACATCTCTCCCGTAGTGCGATAAACAGTTGTTGGATTTCATTGCATTGAGATTACGTACTTGTTATTTGGCTATCAACACAAATAGTTATATATTTTAAATATGCTCAAACGTATTTGGATTTCATTGCATTGTGATTACTTAGCATTTGGGAATCAGTTTTATATTTCAAATTTGTCAACAAACTTATTTATATTTCATGTTAAAAAAATAGTATGTAAGAAACAAAAAATAATTAGAAAAACAATATATATATATATATATATATATATATATATATAAATATTTAGAAGAATACATATCCAACTCAACGTAATATCCAACTCAACGTAGTTCGAGTCATAAATAAATTATAAAACACTATATTTAGTAAACAAAGTAGAATTATTATATAATTCATTTATGACTCGAACAACATTGAGTTTAATATTCCAGACTGACCATACAATTCGATTAAAGTTTAAATTCAATTGTTTATACCAAATTTGATTGTTCATGGAATATCGTTTACTACGTTAAATTTGAAATTCAACTTTTTATTTAGGATAATTTTTCTAATAATTTTTTAAAATGTTGAAGAGAATGGAATAATGTATCTCATCTACATAAATGGGGGCAATTAGGGGTGAAAGAAAACCCTGGGCGGTCCGAAAATTCAATTAATGAAAACCGTACCAAATTGAAAAATTTGATCTGAAAATATACAATTCGGTTTACAATTGTCTAAAACAGTGTAAGATCTAGTCTGACTGTTAATTATATATTGAATCAATTAATATGAATTTAATTATTCATCAGTTATTTTATCGGTTATGTAAACATTATTATATCGAGTTATTTTTTTTAATTTATTGGTAGTATCAAATCATAAGCTTGAGATTCTCAATTTCATAGCAGACGTCATATATATCAAATCGCTGAAGCAATAGAATATTTCAGAATTTTTTATTTTGACTTCAAGGCCAGATAGAATAAAAAGACTTAATTTAATTTTTCACACGGACCTTGAATTACGTATGTATTTCGATAACGATTATTCCAACTTTTTTTGCACTTACACTTGATCCATAAAGTCTATCATATTCTTATTTATAATCCGAAGAAGAATTTGAGAATGAAACCATCATCATTGTAACTCAAACTTGATCAATTGTTCCCATTAATCAAACTCAATTGAGATTGATGTCCTTATTTGGGCTCAGAAAGTAGGAAACCCTATTCCACTTGAGTAGTACGTACTCGTCGCAGTGGAGTCCATTTACCTCTAGTAGGTGCATTAGGTTTGCAAGTCCTATATTTTTTAGATACTCTTCAAGGTTTGACCACTTATTTTCTCACGTTGAAACATGTCTTCTATCGTGAAAGTCACACAGTCCCAAGTAAACTCTGATATCATTTGTAGCCCCCTAAATTCTAGTGTCTATCATCACTAGCCTAATCCAGTGTGGTTGAACTTGTTTTTCTCATTTGGACCCAAAAATGAGTAATTAATGTCGGACTTGAGTAGTAATACTTCTCTTCCTTATAAGTGAATTAAACCACTCCCTATTCGATGTCAACCAAACCTGGTTGTCAAAATCCACTTTTCTTAAAATGTGTGACATCCTTGTAGTGGGCCAATTTGGAATCTTTGCCCGTAGTAGGTGCATCAGACTTGCAAGTCTTTTACTTTTCAAATACCTTTCAAGACTTAACCAACTATTTTCTTCTATTTGCACGAGTCTTTTACCTTGGAAGTCTGATTACGGTTCTGGGTCGACTCTTGTAATGCCTCAAGTCGATGGATTGTCCTCATACTAGCCCAAAACCCGTCATCTTCATTTGGGACCATAAAGCAAGAATTCATGTTGAACATGCATAATATATCTCTTATAAGTAGGGTGGGCAAAAATCCAAGTTCGACATTCCACATGTGAAGCATGCCTCTTTTGAACCAGTTCAGAAGTGGTATTGTATTAGGGAAGAAATATGAAGCGATTCTCTCGAACCATAAAAAACTCGGCTCATAAGTGATAAATTCTACCATTTTATGAAACAATTATATATATATATATTTATTTATTTATTTTTATTAAATTTTTAAATATATTCTATTTTTTTCATTTTAAGTGACCCATTTTGTTCATAAGTACCCTCCTTATTTTATGATATTTAGTTTTCAATCTTTTTGTTGATCTTTCTATGTATTCTCAGATTATGTGTTAAAATTTATACATTTGGAATATTTTTTATTTAGAGAAAAGGTTCGGGGAAAAGTCTAAAAATGACCCAACATGTTTGCGCAAAATTGTTTTTCAACCCAAAATGTTTTGAATGTTCCAACATGTTTGAAAATGATGGTAATTGGTACTTCTGTTAATTCCCTGTTAAAAGATTCCATTAAATATTTTTTATATTTCCAAAAATTAACTGAATATTTTTCTAAATGTTACAACTAAACCCTACAAAGTTACAAATAAGTCTCGACTTGATTCGAGCCACACCAGGGGTTCCCAAGCCAGGGTCCGAACCCAAACCAGGTCACCCACCCCTAGGGACCTGGTCTAGGATCGTACCTAGACCATAGACCCCCGATTGGGGTTAATTGAAGCCCCAATGGGACAGAACTAAACATGGTCTAGGTTTGGTTCAAACGATTTGTGACTCATTGAACCCCAATCGGGGATCCTATGGTCTGGGTCTGAACCCATACCAGGTCGCCCAACCCTGGGGACTTGGTTTGGGTTTTAACCTAGACAATAGGCTTAATTAGATCCCCAATCGGTCTGGACCAAACCTGGTCTAAGTTCAGTTAAGACAATTGGGGCTCCAATTGAGCCCCAATCCGGGGTCGTATGCTTTGGGTCCGAACTCAGACCAGGTCGCCCAACGCTAGAGGCATGGTCTGGCTTCAGATCCATACTGGAGGAGCGCAATCGGAGCACAAACATGTCTGGACTGAACATGGTCTGGGTTCGACTCAGACTACTGGGGCTCCTATTGAGCCTCAATCAAGGGTTCTATAGTCAGGGTTCAGACCTAGACAAGGTCGCCCAACATGGTGTAACTCGAATCGAATTAGCACTTGTTTATAATATTAATGTAACTTTGTAGGGTTTAGTTGTAACATTTAGAAAAATATTCGGTTAATTTTGCAAATATGAAAAATATTTAACAATTTGTTTTAACAGAGAAGTAACGAAGGTACCAATTACCATCATTTTAAAACATGTTGAAATATTAACCATCACAAAAAAATAGGTTGGTGCAACTAAATTTTTGTGCAAATATGTTGAACTGTTTTCAGACTTTTCCCAAGATACATCCAAATCGTTTCAAAACCATTTCGAAAATGGTATGGTAAATCACCAAAAAAGTAGGGCAGTTCATACAAATAGGTCGAACCACCATACCTTACGACATTTTAGGTAAGGTATGGTTCTTGAACAAGTTCGGCTCCAAACTGACGTCCTTATCGTGGTCCAGTCTAGAATCTTTGTCCACGGTAGGTACATCATACTTGCAAAACCTATACTTTTTAGATTCCCCTCACGTTTTGACCAACTAGTTTCTCTTGTTGCCATAATGTTTCTACCTTAAAAGACCAATCCTGGTCCCGGGTGACCATAATTGGTAATTATCGATAAATATTGGTAATTATCAAGCTCGGTTTCTCGTACGGTATTTAAACCCCGAATGATATAGGTATATCTCCCTCACATTCAATATTGTATTTGTATTTTCTATGTGAATGAAATTGATATTTTATATACGTATATATATATATATATATCGTTGAGGTGCTCAACATCCACAATTCATTTTCGACGACCATGACCTGTAGTTATCCAACTTCTGGAAGTCACAAGCCAACGAGCGGAGCTTTTGGGTGTTCAGTCTCCGCAAGTCATCCTCGATGACCAGGGCCTGTAATTATCCAGCTTTTGGGATTCACTAGTCGACGAACGAAGCATTTAGGTGCTCAACCTCCGCACGTCATCCCCAACAAGTCACAAGTCGACGAGCGGAGCCTTTAGGTGTTCAACCTCCGCAAGTCATTCCCAACGAGACACAAGTCGACGTCATCCTCGACGACCAAGACCTGTAGTTATCCAGCTTCTGGGAGTCACAAGTAGACGAAAAGGGTCTTGAGGTTCTCAACCCCCGCAAATTATCCTCAACGATGCTTCTGGCAAAAAAAAATCATCAACCTACATCTCGTTGATGGCCAAACAAAACATTTTCGTTAACCAGGACTTGTAGATATCTAGCTTTTGGGAGTCACAAGTTGATGAGGGTTTAGGCGCTTAGTTTTGGCAAATCATCGTCAACAATCGAGACTTGTAGATATCCAATTTCCGAAAGTTGCACGATATTGTTTGTATACTATGTAAATAATGAATCGAAAGGAGCCAAAATCAGTTGTTTGTATTTGAACACACACTCATGAGATCACTTCCGTGAGCGTGTGTTCAAAGAATGACAACTGTAACCGCCTGATTTTGGCTCGGGGTCAAAATACCGTACACGAGAAACCGAACCGAAAAAAACCGAGAAAGAAAAATTACACACACATATATCTATATATATTACATATCACTTTCGAAAGTGTTATGTAATATTAATACATAATATATATAAAACTTTCGATGCATATTCAATTCCCACGCTACCATATTTGTCCACATCCATTCTTATCTAAATAATAAAATAACATTTAAATAACGTTATAAATATGAGTAAGGCTTCAACATAATGAGAATTGAAGAAGAAAGCCACGGTAAGGAAGGGAGAATGCTGAAGTCTTTAGCATGAAAAGGGAGAGAAATAATGAGAGGGAAAAAAATAAGAGTGAGTGAAAAATATCGGTAATTATTGATATCGATTTCTCGTACGGTATTTAAACCCCGAATGATTTAGGTATATCTCCCTTATATTCAATATTGTATTTGCATTTTCTAATGTGAATGAAATTGAGGTTTTATATACATATATTATATATCTATGTAACACTATATATATATATTATGTATATGTGATACTATATGTATATGTAATACTATATATATATATGTATATTATATATGTGATACCATATGTATATGTATATGTATAATATATATATATATATTATGTATACGTGATACTATATATATATATATATATATTTGAAAATAATAATTCAAAATCGACTTTGGTCATTCCTGAACTTTGATGAAGGTTATAACTCGATCATTGGACTCTCGGGTCATTCTAGGGACTTTATCGAGTGTTATAAATCAAACCAGAAAGGTTTTGGGTCATTCCTGCAATTTTTTTAAAAATCTTTTCAATACAGCTCGAATTTTTAAATAATCGCGTTTTGGTCCCTAAACTTTTCTGGACATCTCATAACTTCTCAAAGTGTTACAAATTGGTCCAACGTGTTTAATATCTTCAAAATTATTCGTGTATTTTTGACATGTTTAAAATGAATCCAAGGTTAAACCACATATTTTTCAAGCACAATTAATTTTTTTTCTCTTGTTTATTTATTTGAAGTTAACTCATAAATAAAACAAAAATGTGTGTACATGGTTTTTTTAATTTAAAGAAAATACATATAATCTTTTTGGCCACGCATGATTAGAACGGATAAATCAGGCAAGTTGAAAATTATAAATTCAAAAGCAAACTAAAGTACCAAAATGACGGGCTATGGGCTCGCGAAAGACGTAATCAAACCCCCAAACTCGATTCTCTGGACGTAGAGCATTCCAAACCTTATGATGTTAACACCTTGTACCCTAAGCAAATTTTAGGATTCCGATTAACCTTTAATTAATCAGTGATGGCTCTTTCATTTTTTTCGGCCTGTTTGATGACCCCGCTTAACCGAACCCGTCACTCGCCAAGACCCGACATTTTCGAGCAAACTAAAAATAATTTTTCAAAAGGATGGGGGAAAGTCATATCTGACACCTGACATTTACAAATAAATGATAATATATGTATTACAAGAAGATAAAGGTCTTTATGAATTAGAATCGATCCTAAAAATATTTGAATGTAAGAAATATATGTAAGCAAAAGTAAAAAAAACAATTTTTTTTTTATAATTTTATATCATGATAGTAAAAATATTAAATGACTCTTAAATATAACATAAGAATAATTTAAACAATATAAACAAATAGCCACATAAAAATAATAATATATACATATAACATATGGAACCTAGAAGGAGGTATAAATGTTGAATCGTACACGATGGTGGTGGTGAAGTCAAATGAAGCATTCGACCGAAAGAGAGGTTCTTGTTTTATTTTTTCCACTGCATAAAAAAGCTAATATATATACACACATACAAAACATTGGAGACAGAACTTTGAACAATAATCAAGAAAATAGTCATCAACGTGTGTTTTTTATATTTCATTTCCGCCTTGTAGTGATGGCATAGTTGCCTTTATTTCAATTGAAATCTTTATATTATTCATTTTCCCACAGTTTACATGAATGAATTTCACTCCTATTTATACAAGTTACTTAGACTAGAAAGTGTATATACAATAAAATATAAAATATTTATGAAATATTTTCTAAATATTTCACATTATACTTTATATTTAATCTACTAAATATGCACGAAACCTATTTTGAAAATTCTGCAACCCACCATATCTGGAAATCCACATGATGGTGTGTCATGCTTCACAATATTGAACGCGTCGCATTTAGGTAAACACGAGTGTGTATAAGTATCTTAGCAGTTTATAAATACTAAATTTATAACTTTGTTTATTTTACAACCATCTCTAAAAAAAATAGTAAATAGATAATTAAATTAAAACTCTAATTATTAAATAAAGACGGTTGAAAAAATAATAATTATTAAATTGCAACTAATAATAAACTTTAACATAATTATTTGAAAGTTAATGCAACAATTTAAGTTATAAGTACAAAAGAAAACATTAGGTACCGGGGATTTGTTAGAATGTTGAGGTATGTTACACTAACCACCGACATGTGATGGTTAACAACACTGACTCCCACGTAGTTTGACTCTGAGGTCATGATATTAAATCCCCCAAGTGCAAGAAGAAGCTCTTTCTTGGGAAAAAAATTGTGACTTGGGCCTAATAGACCGACCTCTCAATCACATGCTGCTGGTGGGGCAACGTTTACGGAGTTAGTGCAAAACACTGGTTGTCAGGAAGTCCGAAGACCGACACCCGAAAAATCCGAACATTACCTAACGGAATGGGTCTAGGGTTAACACTACTAGCCCATTCCTTTATAAAACGTTGACAAAAAAAAAGTATGTTACGTAAAACACAGGTGTCGTGACCCTTTTCTAGCTACAAGTTATTGCTGCAAGCCTACAACCTTCATTGCCAACCTGTCGACGAGCCCTGTTGCACCACTTGCTCTATTCTTTGTCCATTAAGATTCAATTACTGTGCCTATTTATCTGCACTTGATTGTGATATCATGTTTTGTTTTCTTTACTTTTTAAAAGATGTTGGTTTTCCCATCTTCATGCAATAAGCATTGACCAGATGTCTCTTGAAGGGGCTGGCAATCCAATCTGAGTAACAATAAAATTGTAATTGTAAATCATTATGTGCAGAGGAATGTATTCCTTGTTCTGGACTGCGTACCTTTGATATATCGAACCATCCGTAGAGCTGTTTCGTAGTGTGATTTTTTAGGATTGTGCACGAATTGACTCAAACTTTGAATTGCATAAGCTATGTCTGGTTTTATCATGGTGAGATAAAGTAGGTGTCCTAGTAGCCAACATAATTTTTATGTATCGTCGAAGGGACCATTGGTAACGTTTTCATCGAATTTGGGAGTTGTGAGATAAAGATGTTGAACCATGAGTGTAGTGGCAGGTCGTGCGACAATCATTCCCATATCCCCAAGGAGGTATGCATATTTGTATTGATTTACTATGATGTCTTGTTTTGAGCGTGACTTCAAGGCCAAGGAAGTATCGCAAGGAGTCAAAGTCCTTTAGCTTGAAATTGTCACATTAGATCTTCTTTAATTCCTTGATGAGAACCATGTTTGAACTAGTAATGAGAAGATCATCAACATATATAACAAGATAAAATCATTGATTTCCTTGTCGTCTTGTAAAGAGAAATATTTGTCCTTGCTTTAAAAATATTCATTCGCGAGGACGGTTTGTGTAAGCTTGATGTTCCATTATTGTGAAGCTTGTTTCAACCCATATAATGATTTGAGTAACTAATATACTTTATTTGGTTGACCGGGTTGCTATGCATCAATGAAGCCTTGTGGCATGTCCATATAGACTTTCTCAAGTAGGTCTCCTTGGATAAAGGTATTGTTGAAATCCATGTGGCAAATTTTCCAAGAGTGAGATGCAGCAAGGGCGAGAAGGGTGTAAACTGTGGTCATCTTTACTACTGGGAGCTCTCATTAAAATCAGTCCCTTCAATTTGCATATAACCTTTAGCAACGAGTAGTGCTTTATAACGCTCAAATGTTCCAACTGAATTGTACTTTCTTACGAGATAACTTGGCAATTCACCAATTTTCTCGTGACAACATTCTCTTTTAGTTGAGCCAAGAGTGCGTATTGATCTACCTCTAACTTGATCTCATTCATTTGGTTAACCAATGACTCTTATGAAGCTAGAATTTCTTTTTAACACTTTTAAGATAAATTTTTGAACTCAATTTTGAATCGAAGTAACAAACGGTATATACATGGGACGTAATCCACAAATAATTCATTATTTTATTCGCATCTTCGGAATTAACTCCTCCGTGTTGAAGGTTAAGCTTTGAGCATAAGTTTTTCACTTTATGAAAGAACTGTGAAATCGAATAATCGTCGTGTTTGCATTCACTAGATCGGTCTCCAACATTTGTAGTCTAGCATCGTTCTTGTCGTTATACAACTCGTCTAGCATCTTCAAGAACGAATTAGTAGAGTTGCATCGCGAGTTATGCTCAAACCATGTGTAGGTGTGTGTTATCGTGCATATGGGGTTAACGTGTTAAACTTATCAAACATGAACACACACGATAAACTTATTGTATCCTGTTTACAAACATGACACACAATGTTTTGTGTGTGTTCATGTAGGGCAGGCAATTTCTGACACGATACGATTAAACGACACGACACGATCTGCTTTAAAACGTATATGGGTTTGACCTTAATGGATCCCGTATCTAAACAACTCTTATACGTTTAGACACGATTATTAATCGTGTCTAAACAACTCAGATCTGCGGATATCTGTATAAACACGATTAAATATTCGTGTATAATTGTGTTGTGTATACATGTGACACGTTTAGACACATTTAAGTATAATAATAATAATAAAATATTAAAATACTCACTTACTTTGTAATATTGAACTATGAAGACCTTACTTTGTATATTTGGATTTGTATATATATGAATTTGTTTATATATCTGATTTAAAGCGTATATAAGTTTGAGATTAACGGAACCCGTGTCTAAACAACTCTATACATTTAGACACGATAAACGACTTATACGTTTAGACACGAGACATGTTTAGACACGTTTAAAATTTATCCGTTTAGACACGACACGATTGCCACCCCTATGTTCATGTTGTCTTATCATTTTGTGTTAAGTTACACAATTGTATGTCAACGTGTGAGATTTGTAAGAACATGTCAAAATAATGAACTGATCATTGTAAAAACTAAGGGATTTATATATTCAATGATCACACATGCTTGTCTTATGTGATTATTTGGTTATTCATCCTTTTTAGCGTGGTTAAATGGTCACTTATGTTTCAGCATGTGACTATTTGATCACTCCAATTAATGAACCATTAGTTTTTTCCACCGGTCAATATTTTTAACATAATTTTGAATTATAAATGACTATTATGCCCTTATATCTTCATTATGCCCTTTCATCTTCTTCTTCATCCCACTCAACCCAGAAAATGAATAGCCAATCAAAATCACAATTAGAATCAAATAGCAGAATTCAACATAAAGGGTTTATCACAAAGCTTCAATTGGTCTAACTCAATTGGTATATATCTAAATACAAGTAGAAAAATAGAAAGGGAAGCATAAAATTTTCTAAGTTTGATTCTTATTCTTCAACTTTTCGTTTCCTCATCTTCGATTTTGGGTTCAATTTCTCAGTTTCGATCAAACAATTTTTGGGTTCGATTTCTAGCTTCACAATCAATCAATTTAACGACAAAAATTAATCAAAATTTATATAATCGCATTTACCACCTGATTCTATTTCCATGTCTTCTCTAAGCAAGCATCGTGATACGGATTTGATGAAATTGTATGATTCTTGTCTTCTCACCACCTTCTTCGTTGTTTGTTCAATTTTTAAATTTTGTTTGATATCTATGGGAAAAACATTGTTCATCATTACCTCGGTAAACACCAAACCCGTTACCTTCTTCTTCGTTATTCTTCTTCATCTTTCCACAGATTGGGGAACCCAAAATCATAGTTTCTGGTCCGAACTTAAAAATCGTTTCTAGGTTCTCTTCGAACCCAAAATTCATGGTTTCTAGGTTTAATTTTTAAGATGAAGAAGTAAGGAATTTTAGAAATTATTCTGGTAAAACTTGACGAAGAACAACACGATAACACAAACAAAAAAATTATATTTGTGGAAATATATGATAACAATAACACAAACATGATAACAAAGCTATTTTTCGCAGGGTGTTCGTTTTTAAATATCACAATAAGACACAATTATAAAATTGTGTTGGTAAGTCTGAGTTTTAAGTATTTTGCAAAATAAATGTTAATACCATTTAAAATTTCCAACTCATTGTTTAATCTTTAGAGTTTATTAATTCTACAATAAGAAATTATGATATCTGATGTTTGAATTCATAGTTGGGTCAATTTTCTCAATGGTTACTTATCTTTGCTTATGTGACGAATTAGTTATAACTTGTGAAAAATGATCACTACTGTTTGACCATGTGACTATTTGGTCATTTTTACTGTTCACGTTTAATCACTATATTAATAGGTGAAATAGCCAAATTACCTATCCTTTCTTTTTTGTTGTTCTTCCCCAAATTGGTAAAACTCAAAATCTCGATTCATTGGTTGGTCACCTGGGTTAATTAACTCATAAATCAATCCACCAAAACAATTTATTCTACATGCCTTCTTCTTCTACTACCTCTTTACGACAAATATTACTTAGGCATTCTTCTTTTTCTAACTCTTGATGCAAATATCACTTAGGAATTCTTCTTCTTCCACATCTTGATCTCCTCACTTATTTCGGTCACCTCCACGACGATAGTGTAACTCCCTCCGATGACATCACATAAGTCTTTACTAAAGAGATACGACTCCCTGCAAGACTTCCAAAATCTTGTAATTGGATGGGCTAAGTGGCTTCTTACCTAATCTAACCACACAACCGACAACATTCATATTTAAAGTACCTGAGTTCTTCAATCCACAATCTCGCCTTGTACTGTGTTACCACGAGAGTGAATATGATACCATTTAAAATAACGAAGTGTGATTGCATTTGCCCAAGAGAAAATTATATATATATATAAATACAATATATAGGCGACTCTTACACAACTCACACTTAGACTTATTCATGAAGTAGTTTGAGCCCGAACAGGTTTTGAACTGACAAGAACTATTTAAAGCAAACCATTATCTTTTTGTCTCACTAAAAGAACTGGTCTATTTAACACATAAAAAACTTGTCTCATTCAAACTAGTTTGATTTGTTTTCTTTATTAAAAAAATGGTTTTGATCAGCACCAAAGGTTGGACCAGACTGGTCCAAAAACAGAACTGCTCTAGAGGTAATGAACGCGTGAATGCATAAGAGGAGGAGGGAGTGAAATGAAAAGGAGACTTCCTGTAATAGTAGGCCAATTAGAGGTTAGAGCGATTAAAAAGTATATGGGTTTAAAGCGATTTAATTTGAATTTAAGTACAAACTAGTATAAAAAAACAAGTCGATTCGAACTGAATTGAACTTACTTTCTGAACTGACTTAATTTAACTTTAAAAATCTGGTTTATAAAACTAGTTCGGTCAAACCGGTCTGAACTAGTCTATAACCAGACCAGATCCAAGTGAGTTCATCCAAACAGTTTTTTAAGATTTCTCACGCTTTTTGTGGGTGTGGTGCTTGTTGTAGTACATGACAAATGACTTAATATCATAGTTATCAGAACCGGACTGGGAACTGGACCCCTGTCCGGTTTGGTTCAGTTAAAAGACCGTTTACAAATGAAAAATGTTTGAACCAGGTTGAACCGGGTGTTTTTTGGAAAATCGACCAGTTTTTAAAAAATCGTCTGGTTTCCGGTTCACTTTTCAGTTTAAACCGATTAGTTTGTTTCTGCAGTGTTAAACAGGTTCGGTTCACTGCTAGGTTAAGTTTATTTTAACCATCTCCTTCTTCATTTTTTTACCTATTCCAGTTCGGCGTTTCAGAGATTCGCTGTGAAAACATCAAGGAGAATAGATGAAGTGTCTAAAATGGGTATGTTTATTTCCTATCTGCTGTTTCTTAACTAAGCAAAACCAAAGAAAACTCATCCTTATGTTTCAGCTGCACAAAAAAAAAAAGAGATTGTCGAGAAGGTGAAGGACGTGAGTGAAGAAATCAAGGTATGTATGAGTACTACTTGGAATGGAATTCTCTAGCTTTCTTATTTGCGCTTTAGATTATTCATTTCTATCAAAATAAGCTCCATTTTTCATAGGGATTAGGCTTAGGGGTTAGCGTTCCGTAGGTTAGGGGGCGTAGAGGGCAAATGGGATAGGGGAGGAGGGGGCGTAGATGGCATATGTCGAATCCCTTCGCTATGTTCTACTACGAAGGTGACCAGGACAAGTATGTGGTTGTTTGTAGGGTTTTATATCAGCATTGAGCTATTGAGAAATGGTGGTTGCGTTTCGCTGTTTAGTTATCAGTTGATCACTGACGGTTTTGGGTGCAGGAGCATTGCCAAGAGGATCAAAAGCGCCTTGTTGTGGGTAATGACGATGGCCATCGTTTGTGCTCTCCTTCTAGGAATCTTATACGGTTAGTAACATTGAAGTGTTGTTTAAGCTACTGCTAGTCATTATTGTTCCAAAAAAATAATCTCGCGATCCTCTACTGGGTAGATTAGTGTTGAATGTCTTAATATAAATGACCATGCCATTCAAATTCCGTCTCTACCGAATGTATTCTTTTCATGTACGTGGATCAAGATTCAAGTTAGCATTTATTGGAACTTGGAAGCTGTATGTATACTCATAATTGATGTACAACCTAGCATTGTATAAGAGTAAAGTTACTAATATTAGTTTGAGGTAATGTGTGAGACTATGTAGTTTGAGGTAATTATGTTTGTGTTTGAGACTATGTATGTATTTTAAGTTTTAAGTTTTTTTTTCTCTTGTGAACAGTGAATCACACACTAAACCGGGTTGGACCGGCCGAACCGTGAGCCGGCCCCCTCGCCGGTTCGATGACCGGTCCGGTTATGATAACTATGCTTAATATGATGGCAAAAAGAAATAAAAAAACAAATGACTTAATATTCTGTTTGACCAAGACTCTTCAACTCTTAACCCATAAAACTTAAATTAATATTAGGCCATAAACTTAATCCATGAAAATTAATGTTGATTTTCATCACTTAATCATCAATTCATTATTTAAAGCATATTTCGTGGTATTGTTCCTTATCCATGATCAAATTCAAAATACCATATTAACTTATTCATATTAGATGTGATTCACATGTTAATGACTATAGGAATCTAAAGTATACCTTAACCTGCACGGATATTCGTCATCAACAAATGGTAATCACTACAACATAGAAATGATATACGAATATATAAAGTCACTTATTTTTCCCACAAACAAACCAAGCAAAGTCTCAGAAAGATATATCCTCGTTTTTTGACCGACCAAGTACACATATAACAAACTTATCTATCTATGTTCTGGTTGATTCATCAGATGAAATGGTAGCAATGAATGCATCAATGTTGTTATCAGAACTCCCACCTTCCGCCAATGCTTGTCGAGCCAAATCTCTCCATTTGAAAGAGTTGTTCCTCACATCCTTCCCCTTGTCTCCTTCAGTCAACTCCTTCACACATCTCTCGATCTCATCTCTCCTACCAATCCCCTTCTCATCGACCTGAACACGGACTCCAATCTTCCACACATCCACAATGAACTTTGCATTGGTGGGTTGGTCCGTCCACTGCGGCATTGCCACCATTGGAACACCCAAGCTCAGACCCTCAAGTGTTGAGTTCCAACCGCAGTGAGTCACGAAACAACCTATTGACTCGTGACTCAAAACTTGAAGCTGAGAACACCAACTCAGGACCAAACCCTTATCTGCTGTCTCATCCAGAAAGTTGACGGGCAGCTTTGTCTTCTCCGATCCTCGCACAACCCAAAGAAAGTGGTGATTGCTGTTCTTCAATCCCCACGCTAGTTCCTCCATTTGCTCTTCATCTAGAGCAGCCATGCTTCCAAATGATACATAAATGACGGAACAAGGTTCCTTGGAATCGAGCCACTTCATGTACGCTTCATGACCATCGGACTTGATGAGGCTTAACCCGTAGTCTCTGTCATCTTCAATTCTCTTGTCCATATACATTGATGGAATCGTTGGTCCGATTGGTAGAGTTGGACAATGGATATTCATCCACTTCGTTGCCTGTATATTAGAAAACAATTAATAATGTATTGAAGATTAACACCGTATTTGATCCCATACTCTGAAATGAAGGGATCACCTCTTCCTCAAGCTCGAAGAAAGAATTAACGAAGATCCATTTTGCTTTCTTAAAATTAGAGAACTGATTCACGACGACCTTCAGCAAAAAGGGGTATAAGTGGATATCACGAGTGACAATGGTTGGTAGGTCGCAACCTTCTAGCACATCCAACAGTCCAATTGGACCACGTAACGGGGTGTCCATACCTTCATGGACAAGGTAATATATGGCATTGACCAGGCAGGCCTGAGTGAACAGCGGTGCACCGTGCAAGCCATGCTCGATGGCTACATCCAATGCCCACGGCATCCCAGAGTCAAAAACTAATGCTTTTGGTGGGTGCTCAGACTGAAGCGATCTCTCAATGAAATGATGCAGAGTTTGGGTGACAGTGACCTCGAAGCGCTCGAGTTGGGCATCGAGGGAAAGGTTTTCACCTTCCTCGACACCATCAGAGATGTATTCAACCCTGATGTTGGAGCTTGCAGGTAAGTCATCAATGGAGAATTTCTTGGTGGAAGAGGGGATGATGAGGGTGACAACAAGACCTTTCGAAGCTAATCGTTTTGAGAACTGAAGCAGTGGATTAAGGTGGCCCTGAAACAAGTATGGTAGTACTAAGACGTGAGGTTTGTTCTTTGTTCCTGTTCTATCCATGATTTTGCTCAAATTCTTGTCTCTGCTGAATGTTGAGCCATCAGCTTTGGCCTTATATAAGGATCTGAAAATGGGGCGTATATTCACGAGAGGATGAGGTTGAGTTTTCCCTCTTCTTTTTTTTTTGGCCAACCAGTTTTTCCTATATGGCTAGTTATTGAAATACCAACAGATGTCACGATGGGAGACAAAAGTCAGTTTCTATTTTGTTTTTTTCATTTTAATTAATAATAATAGTTAGCAAAAAATGGTTGGAAGTAATACACACTTATTTGGAAGGTAATTTATACACTTCTTTTGCTAACTATTTATTCAGGAAAGTCCAGTCAAAAAGAAATCTCATTACTTGATTTCCTTAATTTAGAAGTGTGCATATAATTTAAATATTCTCTTTCATTATAAAAGTGAGAGAGAATATTCTTTCTCCGTAAATCGGATTTGGGTGAAAACCACGATCAGAACAGGACAAGTCAAAATCACGGACGAATCTTGGCGTTGTAGCTTGCAATCAATGCGAATTGATTGTCTCCTTCTGCATGAAATCGTAGCAAGCAACAACAGCATGCAACCCTAGAGCCTTGGATCGAATTTCAACGAACTGCGAAACCCTAACCAAAGAAAATCGGAAGTGGTCCTATTGAAGAGGGCACCGGAGGCAAGGGAAGGGAGTCAGAGCACACCAATCAACCCAAGCCTGCTCACGCCTGAACACCCAGGTGCCGCCCATACGGAAACCACAGAGATAACAAGTTGTGTGGTTGAAAAACTGGACAATGAACTGAGCACGCGGGCCATCCATTAGGGCGGGTCCGACAGGGAGAAGGCATCCAACCAAACCCACTAAAACACACGACCAACCAAGAAAACACTCCACCGCTTACCAGGCCAACCCCAGCTGAAGCAGGCCGAGAACCAACGGAGGAGTAACCAGTTTTAAGCCGAAACAAACGCCTGTTCTAATTTCTCTGTTTTTTTTTGCAGGATAAGTGCGACCCCGGTGACGACATCTGGACTCGGTTCCTACTCGATGAGTGATCACTGTGGAATTCCGACCGATAGGATAATTCTGAGGAAGCACGAGTTGGACCTGTCGTCGAACCCCCGATTGGAAAGGAGTGACAAATATGTGAGAGTGATTATAACCCAGAAATTGGTAAAGGCAGGAGCAATCCACAATGTACTGAAATTGGCATGGAAGAGGTACTGATCAGTGGTTATATTTGATGTGTCAGATAGGGTAGTCATGTTTGAATTTGAGAACGAGGATGATGGGAAGCAAATATTTGATATGTCGCTTTGGTTAGTCCAAGGACATTGCATGAGTATGATGAAATGGAGCCCAACTGTAGGTCTAGCACTGGTAAATTTCAAGAAAGTGTGATTCTGGTCACAAGTGCATAATTTAGGGCTTGACAAGTATAGTGTAGAGAATGCAATGTTCATTGGAGGAAAAATAGGCAACGTCATAGAAGTTGAGGAAATGGAAAGCACCAAAAATGCATTTATGCGAATGAAAGTAGAAGTGGATGTGGATGAGCCATTGATGACGGGGTTCTGGTGGAGTAACTCAAAAGGAGAAGAACAATGGGCGTCCATTAAGTATGAGAGGCTGTCTGATTTTTGCTATGGGTGTGGGAAACTGGGACATACTACCCAGGTGTGCAAGGAAGAGGTGGTTATGTTAGAAACAATACAAGGCAGCTGATGTATGGACCGTGGATGTCAGTACAAAGGCCAAAAACGAGAAAGGATAGTAGAATGGGAGGGCGAACGAGGAGTGGTCCGCTAGGGGGACAAAGTGGCATCCGAAGATCATGGTTTGACATAATGAATGAGTTTAAACATCATGAAAGGGAGAAGACAAAATCGGAAAAATGAGAGAAACAAGCCCAAGCGGACGACAAGAAGGGGAGGATCCAACCGAGGAGGTGCACTCGCCAAGTGACACCACCACCATCATACCATACCAAGAGGGAAATGTCATAGCCAATACTGAACCACCAAGGAATAAGTATCACACACCACAAACCCAATACCCTCAACTCATGATCACTACCGAACCATACCAAGACCAGTCGAACCAACCACCCCAAACCCAGCCAAACCAGGCGTACCAATGCCTACCAAAACCTACAAAAGCTATCCCACAAAGGTACCAGTCGAACCAGCCGACTCAATTCAAATCTTCACGATCAACGGTCGTGGATTGAAAGCTTCATGGCCAACGGAAGCGACTGGAACAAAGTGTTGCAGAGGAAAACTTGCAAAGAAGAAAACTGTGGGAAGAAAAATAGTGACGCTTCTTCAAACGAAAGACTTCCCCCGTTATGTACAATTTTGCTCTGATGCCATATTAAGTTTGTTGGTGAAAGGAGAAATCAAATAGAGATTTTGAAAGTTGTATAATAAAACTTGTAAAGAAGAGAACTGTAGGAAGAAAAATTGTGATGCTTCTTCAAACGAAAGACTCCCCCCGTTATATACAACTTTGCTCTGATACCATATTAAGTTATGTTGGTAAAAGGAGAAATCAAAGAGAGATTGAAAGATGTATATTAAAAAATTGTTTTTCTTGTTTGTATTCTGTGCATGAAGTGAATATTTATACAAGAGAAAACTAACCGACTCTTAACTAATCTATCTTTATCTATAACTAATCATCTTAAGAGATAAACCAATTCTAACATATAGCATAATATCTATAATACAAATGGAGGTGCAGATACATTGACTAAGGAAGCAGTGGGTCCAGAAGATCTGTTCCATGTCTTATTGAACCCTCCCATGTGTGTTTTGAAATTATTGGTGTTTGATACTTCCGGCCTCCGAGGAAACTACTTCCGGATTAGTTAAAGACAATATCACCTAAACTTTTGTAGTGTGTTCTTAATTTAAAAAAAAAAAAAAAGGCAAAGAATGTTGTAAGTAAAAGATTTCAAATATTTATCATGTGTTGAATTTGAATCAACTAATAAACATCGAACAAACTTGATAGAAATGTAAAGTGTCTTAGATCTTAAAATTAGTGCTTCTTGAAGGGAATAAAAAAAATGAAGTGAATGATATTAAATCTTTCAAAACAAAAAATTTGCACGATACATCTTATTCATTCTCTTATTTGGTACCAAAGTGTACCTTTAGTAAGCTTTCGACCTTCTTTACATGCATAATCTAGGAGTAGCATGAAACAAGAAATGAGAACACGTAACATATCTTGTTACGTATGAACGATTAACTCAATTCAAGATGTCCGATATCTGACTCGACAAACTATAATTAATTTATCCTCAAACGTTTACTGCATTTTTACAACTAAGACGACCATCTCATCGTGTCCTCTAGTCTACCAACCAAATCACACGACCATTTCTGAATAGTTTATGGAAACTATGCTAGGTCTCGTTTTCTCGATACTGTGCTTGTTACTTCTCACCATGCATGCAAAATAGAATAGCTTACTCATTATACCATGAAAGGTCCTCAACTGGGGATCATAAGCACGATTCAGATCATCTTACAATAATCCCCACGTTCAGACTTGGAACTCAATTTACAAACTATGGTTATGACACTGAAACTGTGTATTTACTGCAAAACGCCATACATACATACGTATAGAAAAATAAAGCTACGAGCGAAGAGGATGGAGTTATCAAGATGAACTCATACCACCCTCATCCTCCGAAGAAACAGGCTGTCTCTTCACATCAAGCATAGTGAAGACTGGGACAAGGATCGGATTTGCAGGCATGGAGAATTGCCGGGCCGAACCATATAAAGTTCTGTCCTGCACCCTACCAACTTCCCTACAGACCTGATCAAGCACAGACAGAAAGTCCCTCACCACTGTGAATATACGCAACAGGTGCACCTCCTCCTTCCCTGAATCACCATGGAAGTACTCAGTTACTTCCTTCACTATACCAAAAGCACTGCTCTTTTGCTGTTCAATCTGAAGGATCTGTTCTTCTCCTTTGTTCAAGAACAACTTCATCGACTCAAAGAATTTCCCATTTTTCTCTGTTTCATTGCTCAACTTGGCCACATCCTTCACTCTGTTAATCCCTTCTGTGAGTTTCCCTACTTCATTGCTCAAAACACAAGCGTCCATGGTGGCCGCTTTTTTCACGCTCGTCAGCTCCCCACTGAGGCTCGACACTACTTGCAAACCAAGCTTCCTAAACTCGAGGTCATCCCGAAGGCAAGGTTGGTCATTTTCCTTCAATGTAGGGTCGTTTCGGGTGGTCTGTGAGCCTTCTGCACGCACTATCTCTTGGACAACGAAGTGCAGCAGTGTGGTTTTACCATCTTTGCCCTTCACATCCACAAGCTTGAGAAGCGTATCGAGCTTGAAAGCATGAGCATCGCCACGGTTGGTCCCAACATTCATTCTGTTTCCGGTTTTCAACACAGCTTCTAAAAGCTTCAAGAACATTTTGCTGCTTTTCAGTTCTTTGCATGCTGCCTGAAGAAAAGGCAGATATGGAGCATGTCAACCAAAACAAATGTGATACAAACTGAGTTAGTGTAGCGATCTGAAATGCCATATTTACAACAGGTAAAAATGTGGGCATACTGTTTTACCTCTAAAATTCCAAAAGACCTTTGAAGGTATTCGACCTCCGAGTCAAAATTGACAATGTAAAGCATTGCCTCGACCCTCTTGAATGCGAAAGGAATGTCGAGAACTGCTTTTAGGAATTTTTCAGCCGGGCCTAATTTAAATGGTGAATCATCTTTGAAATCTCTCAGTTTATGCTCTTCCTCTTTTGATGGAGACATCTTTATCAGACTTTCAAGTAGTTCACTTCCCAGAGAATCTGCATTACCTGTCGAAAAAATACAAAACAAACAATTAAGTACGAAAATGTGAGCATCAAAATGCAAGAGCTATCTTTATCATTTGTATCATAAATGTAACAATCTAAATTTTGCTGAGTAAGTTCTTATATGATCATCATTACATGTTTTCAGAGTCATTTAATGGAAGGTTGCCATGAACGTGAATGAAACCCACAAACAGATAAACTAACAAATCCAACGTCTAGTTGCTGTTAAATGAGTAGAGAAGACAATACCTAGCCACATCTAAGCAGAAGCTACTGAAGATAATTTGCAGTAAACTAAGGAAAGAACGACACTTTCAGGCACGATTCCCGTGAAGCAAATTGGTAACTATATATATACTATGAAAGTTATTTTACCTTCGGAAAGGGCCTCACAAACCTCCTCAACAGTGACATTAAGCGCCCTCAACAAAATGGCAATGTTCTGCGACTTCTTTGGGTGAAGAACTCTGTTCTCTGGATTCAACAGTGGCATAATAGAGTGTCGCATGTTATCCTTGTGCACTATGTTTGAGCCATTCGCCGTAAATAGTGTCTCAATCATCTCCTCATTTAACCTGTGTTTAACATGAGAATTAGCAATTTGATCATATGTATATTGATACAAGAAAAGGAAGCCAGTCGTGCTCTTTTTGGTGTTCACAAGCAACTTAGAATTCAAGTTCTCACATATTACCCAACTCTAGGCAATAACTTGTAGCCTTGTTATAGCTAATGGAGACAAAGCAGCAACGATTTGCATCGTATCAAGAAAAAGCCATAAGATTATATAATGTGGACATCAGTGGCTTTTAGTTAAAACGCAAAGTGAAGAATTGCCTGAAATCTTACTGAAAAGAGCTAGATTTCAGCTGATCCCACACCATAGCCCGATCAGAGGTAGCCCGAACCTTATCCCAATGCAAAGGCTTCAGTCTAGGCCTAGGAGTTGTTTCTTCACTCCTCTCCTTAATAACACCATTGATCTGTACCTGTTCTGCTGTTGAGCACTGCACCTCAGCAGGATCAGAAGAAGAAGGTCCTGCCAGAATAGGGGAAGTTGCAGAAGTATCATGTTCATGGTTTTCCCAAAACCTTGGAGGTGGAACTGGTGGTGGCGAAGGTGGGAGCTTTCTAGGCAAGAGCTGTACTGAAATATTCCTTAGTCTTCCAGTACATGAAGACGCTGATGATGATGATGATGACGACGAATTGGACAGAGCTGTTGGCGTATTTTGTAGCGGAGGTGGAGGTGGCGGTCGAGATGGAGCAGGGAATTTTATCATCACCTCCGGGGAGCTTGATTTTAAGCTTAAAGGGGTTGAATTACATGGCGGCGGTGATGGAGACTGAGTGTTCGATGCAGTATTTCTGGAAGAACACGAATTCGAGAAAGGGTATGAAGCCGTTCTTGAATTGAAGCTTCTGCTTTCGTACCGATCCTTTCCAAAAAGTGCTGGATAATCTCTCCTGGAACTCGAAAAATTCCGAGCAACTCCCAATTGATCGGGGTGGATATCAGGGCTGTCCTTCCGACCCGAAGTAGAGCCTCTGGGCGAAAAGAATTCTTCCTCCTCGTCATCGTCAGTGTCAAGAGACACTTTGGAAGTCCAATTGTTCTGCTTGAGATTGTGGCGCGGGAGCGGCGGCAGAGGGTTGAGCTCCGGAGAGTCTAGCCTCTGGTAAGCCGAAGGCGACGACAACCCCGGGATGCCCATCTTGCTCTCGTTGCTTGAACAGGTGGCGGTTTCATCGTTGGAACCCAGCGGGTTGGGCAAGGTTCCTATCAAAAATTTAAAAATCAAATCATGTCCTTGACTCTTTGACTTTTCAACACGTTTCACAAAAATCATTACCCTTTTCGAAGAAAATTGATCAATACATGTTTGGCGATTATGCACCGACAAAGAAACTTATATTTCCTTTTGATCGCATAAAGGAAAAACAAGAAGACAAATTTTGAAAAATAGTGACGGATTACTGTATAAGCTTTGGATTATGCAAAAAGTAGAAACTTTCTTCAACTGATGATAATGCAAGCTAATAGCCTAATACACTATAATGTAATAATTATGATCTGAACAGCCAAACCTTGCTTAAATTGGGGAAACAATTTCTGTAAAGAAAAAAAAAAACTTAGCAGTGGCATACCTAGGTACAGGAAGTTGGAGCTATTGTTTGAAGAGCTGCGATGCTTGATGACACCGCCATCAGAGGTGGCAGTGTTTGGTGGGTAAAGTGGAACACTGTCGATTCTGGCGCCTTTTTCTACCGCAATCAAAGAGCGACATCGATAGAAGTAAGCAAACGCAGCAAGAATGATTATGAATGCCACCGACAGGAAGGAAACGGAGACGGCGAGGATGATGATGTGATTCCGGGAAAGTGAGGTGGACGGTGGGTGAGGGAAGAGGAGGGCGGAGATGTTGGCCGGGAATGTAGCGACGTACTTGGGTGGTGGTGGGACCGGCGGCGGCGGAGATGGGACGGTTGTGGGGAAGAATGTCGATTGAGGAGTGGAAGGAGTTGTGGAAACCGGCAGCTTTGGCTGTTGCTTCTGGTGCGATTGTGGAGATAGTGGGGGAGACGCCACAGGTGGGACGTCAGATTCAACAGGGAAAAAGGGTTGGTGGAGTATCCGATTACCCCGGCGGGTCGGGTCGGCCTCGGCGGCGTAAGTGAAGAAGAAGAAGAGTAGTGTGAGTGTCAACAGGCCAATGGTAGGACTGAAGTGAATCATTCTTGATCAGTATGAAGAACAAGGTTTGTCTTGTTTTAGCTTCGATGATAGGAAGAACAGGAGACAGCAGAGAGACAGAACCCTCTATGTCTCAATCGACATGGTGGTGGTGGATGAATGAAGAAGAAGAGTAGGCACTAGGCAGTGGGAGAAGAGAGAATGGTAGTTCAAAGTGGAAGCTGAAGAATTAATAGAGACACCCTCCCTAATTGCACACACTCACAGACAGAGACAGATTGAACAAAGAAATTTACAGAAGGCGAAGTAGATAAAAAGAGATTAAACTTGGAAAACTAATAATGGTGGCGAAGAAGAAAGAAAATTGAATATGGCAAAGAAGACGAAAGGACTGAAGCCAGAGAGAAAGGGCAAAGTTAAAAGTTACGGTCTGACAGAGAAAGACAATAGTCCAATAGACAATAGTCCATTATATTATACGTAGGATTATTTAATGTGATAATTAAAAGAGTCTTTACACGTGTTTGCGCAAGTGACTAATAGGTTATAACTTGTGCATGATGATTATACATGTTTCAGCACATGACTAAATGATTATTTTTACTGTTTATCGTTAAAAATCACCGTTAAATCACTATTTGAATACATAAAATATCAAATTACCATTACCTTCACTAATTAAGTACAATCAAAAGGAAGAAGAAGATGAAGACTCTTCTTCATCCTCTAGATGAACAAAAGTTCCTTAGCTCATTCCTTCATGAACCGATCGGCCTCATGGCTTTAATTTGGTCATTCAGAGACATTGGGTCGTGAGTTTGGAGGTTCCATGATTCCATGGTTGCTCCAATTTTGAAGTAATTGCAAGCATTTTGAGTATTTCGTCCCAATTTTTCCTTTGATTGTGAAAAAACTCTAATTTTGGTAAGAACCCTAATAAGAGATATCTCAAAATTGGAAAACAGACCGAGGTGGGAGTGGAAGAGATGCACCGAATCGAGGATTTCGATTAGAAGAAGATGTTTTGATGTATTTGTTGTTGAATTTGAATTTGTTGTTGAATATTTTGTTGAAATGAGTTTAAGTTCTTCAGATTCTGGGTTTTAGTTCTGCAAATCCTGAGTTTTAGTTCTGCAAATCCTGGGTTTCATTACATAGTATCTAAATTAAAGAATTCATTATAACGTGAAATTTGATTAAATGGTTACATATGTTATCCTAGAATGTGATTAAATGGTTACGTATGTTCCTTGTAATGTGATTAAATGGTTACGTATGTTCCTTGTAATGTGATTAAATGATTACGTATGTTTTCTTAAAATTTGATTAATACGTTAAAATTGAGCATTATTACTGAGGTTAAAAAAAGTAGTGTTGATCCCTGAAAATTGCTGCAGATTGGGATTGAAAGCTAAAGTAACTCCTCCATCTGCCGTTGTTGAAGAGCTTCAATTGCTGCAGATTGGGATTGGAAGCTAGAGATGGAATCAGTGTCTTTCCTCTTCATTTTCACGAACAACGCCATTTCTCATGTGGGCGCCATAAACCTTTGTCTCGAGCTCCAGCAACAAGACGAAGCCATATTCAATTCAATTATAATTTTAATTTCACTTTCAATTTGTTTGGATTGGATATACAAAATGAATTGTAAACTGTAGTTATTAATACAGTGATGTGTTTCAACAACATTATGCTTATTTTCTTCAACTTTTGGTTATGTTTGATGAAATTGGAGCAAATAGCAAAAGGAACTTCGATTTGTGTCAACTGAATTTGTTGTTGAAATGGGTTTCAGTTATTCAGATTCTGGATTTCATTGAATAGTATCTAAATTAAAGGGTTCATTCTAACGTGAAATTTGATTAAATGGTTACATATGTTATCCTAGAATGTGATTAAATGGTTACGTATGTTCCTTGTAATGTGATTAAATGGTTACATATGTTATCCTAGAATTTGATTAAATGGTTATGTATGTTCCTTGTAATGTGATTAAATGGTTACGTATGTTTTCTTAAAATGTGATTAATACGTTAAAATTGAGCATTATTACTGAGGCTAAACTCATATTTTCAATTATCTCAAATACTGCAAAATCTCATACATTATTATATATTTCAATTCATCAAGAATTGTCAATTGACATGTAACATAAGAAGTTCAGTACTTCGATCGCACAGTTGCCCCAGAAGTTCAGTAAGTATTTGTAAAACAATAATAATGAAGTGGCCTTAGCTTCAAATTTGAATACGACAAACTTACTGGAAATGGAAACCACATTCAATAAAATGTGCAGCAGAAGGATGAGTATCTTCACTCAGTCATGATCAGAGAATGGCCTTGACAGATCCCTAAAATTGAATTGCTTGACAATAAACTCAGTGACAAATATTGGCTCATAGAAGGATCTGCAAGTACATAAATCAGTCTGGATACTAAATTAGAGCAAAACATTCATAAATTATACAAAACGTGTAAGGAAGCAAAGAAAAATGCCCATCTCAGTAAATATACCAATATTGAGAGATAGACCAATCCGAGCAGGTCTTAATGACTGACAGTACCCTCTCCAGTACTCCACACCGTCACCCATATCTCCTCTGCCCATGTAAGGAGAAACAAAGTGTCGTCCAACAATAGTATTGCTGCCATGATTTCAAAAGGAAATTAGCAAGTCAATAAATAAATGGAGCCTTGGCCAACTACAGGCCTATACATAAAAGCAGAATCACTTTTCGGATAGACCAGCTCTGAGAACCACATCAAGAATTTGAATGACTTCTTGGGGGCAATCCAATTGCCGTCCCTGTAGAAATTGTTGGACATGATGAAGATCGCCTCTGCTTGCGTATTTGATAGTCACTTTAAACTGACGTTCCAAAAATGAGCAAATCCAAATCTCTGAGCAAACTGAACGATGGACTATGGCAAGAATAGGCGACACAATGACAGGATTGACAGCGTACAAAGGTATATCTAAAGAATCGACCAAATCGAAAATTGATTGAGCAATTCAATTTATTTGTAATTTTGCATAAACAGAGACTGGTTCCTTTGAACCAACACGACACATCAACAATCGCAATCGCGATGGTCTTCGGAGAAAGGAAAATGAAGAGGAAAGGTGCAGCAGATTACCTGAGGTGAATTTGGAGGTGGATCAATTGTGAAATGGAGTTTGAATGAGAACCGCAAAGATGGAGTTTGAAAGAAATGGAGGGAAAGTAGGGAGAGAGTCATGAAAGGTAACAGAAGGGCAATTCCGTCATTTCAGAAGGGTCACATGATTGTCACGTGCGAAATAGACGGAAAATTTTAACGGTTGAGTGACGGAGTAACCAATCAGTCACATGCTGAAACATGTGTAACCGACAACATGTGTTTAAACATGATTAATTAATCGTGTCTAACCGTGTATAATCGTGTCGTGTCTAACTGTGTCTAATCGTGTATAATTTTCACTAACCCACCTAGACAGTAAACCTAATCAGTTCCTTACTTCTTCTTGAGCAAGTTGCTCATCCCATTTTTGTCGCACTTCTTCTAGAGCAACCGAGCAAGTTGCTCATCCCATTTTTGCTGCAACCTAGCAAGCTTCCTGCTGTCCGACGTTGTGCTCCCCAGTTCTCCGCCCGTCCGCCATCTGGAGCAAGACGTCTGAGTCTTCGACCTCGACCTCCACTAGTCACCAGTTTCAGTTCATGAGGTACATCAATAGCGGATGAGAGGTTCTTCTCAGTAGTAGCTACGACGTTGCTCCACCGAGTCGTCGTCTCCGTCTCCCGAGTCGTCATCTCCCAAGTCATCAAATCCTTCCTCTCGAGTATAGATGGCAAGTACGATTGTACTTGCAAAAGGTGTGGGCTCATTATAAAATATATTGCTAGAACTGGAACTCGAAATTTAAAACGCCATGTTGAAAATTTTTCTAGAAAGGATACACGTGATATAGGGCAATTATTGATGAATCATGATCTATCTTTGAGATCATATGCATTTGATCCTATGAATTTTCGTGAATTGTTGATTGTTGTCATGATTATGCATGATTATCCTTTGTCATTTGTTGAGCATGTTGGTATAAGAGTCGTCTTCTCGTACTTGCATGAAAATACTCCAACCATTAGTAGAAACACGACTAAGACAGATTTGATGAGAATGTATGTAAGAGAAAAATTTAAGACAAAAGAAATGCTTGCAGATGCTCCTGGTCGAATCAGTTTAACTTCAAATCTTTGGACTTCTATTTCAACTGATGGTTATATAGCATTGACTGCTCATTTTGTTGATAAAAATTGGGTTTTTGCAAAAGAAGATTCTCAGTTTCACGAGTATGTCACCACCACACAATGCCATAGAATTGAATAACAAGATAATTATTTTGATACATGATTGAGGCATTGAAAGCAAGTTGTTATCTATTACATTAGACAATGCCTCTGCCAACACTTTTGTGGGGTTATTGAAGAATCAGTTGAATATGAAGAAGTTTCTTGAGGCAAAAGATATATATTTACATCAAAGATGTTGTGCTCATATAATGAATATAATTGTCCAAGAAGCCTTGAAGGTAATAGATGAATTAGTGGAGAAACATAGAGAAACTGCAAAATACGTGAAGGGTTCTCAAGTTAGGAAGAAAACGTTTATTGACTGTGTGAATTATGCGTCTTTGAATGTAAAAACGGGTTTGAGACAAGATGTGCCTACTCGTTGGAATTCAACGTTTCTAATGATGGACAGTGGGTGTTACTTTCGGTCTGCTATACTGCATTTGAAGATGAGTGACTCTAACTACACTAGTTGCCCTAGTGAATAAGAATAGAAGAAGATTGAGAAAATAAAGAAAAATTTGGCTACATTTTATGAAGTTACCCGTATATTTTTTGGTGTGAAGTATCCAACAACAAATTTGTATTTTCCTTCAGTTTTTAAGGCGTATTCAGCACTTAGGGATGCTGTGCATGGGGTTGACGAGTATTTGAAAGTGATGGCCAGTGGGATGGTGGTCAAATTTGAAAAATACTTATATGAGTTTTCTACAATTCTCTTCATTGTGGTTATCTTGGATCCTCGGTATAAACTTTAATTTGTCATTTAGAGTTATGATAAGATGTATGGTAGTCATTCAAGTGAGTTTGAAAGTGTTCGTTTGGCATTACACTCATTGTTCGATGAGTATACACATGAGTATGAACAAAGAACATTATCCAAAGAGAGAGCATATGCAACAAATATAGGGGGAATAATTTGGATATGGACGTCGATGAGGATGCACTACAGGTAATAATTTAAATTTTTGTCCATTTTTTTTATTTACTATTTCAGTTCAATGTTTTATAGTATAAAATCTGCATTATAACATATATTTTTGGTATTTGCATCATAGGAGTTTGATGACTTTGATATGAATGAGTATGATACGACATCGAAGAAGACTGAGTTGGAGAGTTATCTAGAATTGAAAAGGATGGATAGGAAAAAAGAGGTGAATGTCATTGAGCATTGGAAAAATGGCGCATTTAGGTATCCTATTCGTGCAAGAATGGTTCGTGATATCTTGAGCATACCAATATCTTCAGTTGCTTCAGAGTCGGCTTTTAGTGATGAAGGTTGAATACTTGATCAATACAGGAGTACATTACGTCGTGAAGTGGTTGAAGCATTGATGTGTTGTAGAGATTGGATTTATGGAGATATAGATATACTATAATTCTCTAATATTTTTCTCTTCGGTTATTATAAAAGCTCTAATCTTATTTACCTCAATTGATAATAGAGAATAGAGATATTTCTATGGATGATCTTGCTAAAGATGTGATAATAATTAATCAACTACAAGAAGATGACCATGGTGTTAATGTTACGAAAGTTTGAAAATGTGAGTTATGCTAGGTGTCTTGCTGGATTCTTCTTCACATATAGTATGCTATCAGAATATTATCAGCGTGTATCTTTGGATGAATATCATGTGTTGATTATTAGTGTGTGTGGAGAATTTGATTTACTGATTTGTGTTGATTCGGTTGAATTTGTGTTGAATGTTGACTGTGTTGAGTGTTGATTATGTGTTGATTTTAACGTGTCTTATCGTGTCGTGTCGTGTCATGTCGCGTTTTATCGTATATGCTGTGTCGTGTTATCGTGTCATGTCGTGTCTAATCGTGTCGTGTCTTAACGTCTCGTGTCGTGTCGTGACTTAATCGTGTCGTGTTACCATGTTGTGTGTCGTGTGACACGTTTAATAAATGTGTCGTGTATGTGTCTGACATTTAGATACACGTTTAAAACTTATCCATTTAGACATGACACGATTAATGACACGACACGATTAAACACGACACGATTGTCACCCCTAACCACGAGTGATGAGTTGCTGAAATCGTAACTGTGCGTGGTGGTCTGAAGGGTCCATTGTCAGTTCATGTGTTTGGGAACATCTTCTTTCCGTGTTTTTACCTTTGATCGTCTCTTGTGTTTGATCGATCAAACATTTGAACCACATTTGAGTTTTTTTCCAAAATTGTGATACACCCATGTTGAAATTTTTTTTTTTTTTTTTTTGCGATAGTTGTTCTTCAAATTGTGGAAAGTACTATACTTAGGTGTTTTGGTGCATAAAATTATAATTTTTATGCAAAATTTGTAGTTTTGATGTTCAAGTTTTATCATTTGTGAGTTTTTAAGCGTGAAGTTTGTTGTAGTTTTGTTTAAATGGTTGTTCTGTTCCCGTTTAGTTAAGTTTGCTGTATTTTTGTTCCGTTTTTTGTGGACTTCAATGTTTGTTAAGTTTATTTGAAGTTGCTAATTCAGTTTATAATTCTAATGTTTTCTATATCTGAATCAGGAAAAGTTTAGAATACCGATTGTTTCAAGTTACTAGTTAATGACTACCATTGTGACAGTTGCTATCTATCACGGTAGGAAGTGAATTGACAAGGGGAAACCGAATATACGAGGGTGAACTTGAGTCACTTCATGTCCCGTACGAGAAGTTGAACTATTACGCATTAACCGAACTAACTAAAGTGTACTGCAATCTTGTGACGAATGACTCTATCTTTTGGTTGTCTCCTATTGGAAATGCAAACACTGATCTTAAAGTCATCACTTCGGATGTCGGTCTTAAACCAATACTAGAGAGTCAAGGAACAACGACGGAGATTACTATGTACGTAATGCCCCCGTTTGATCGAGAAGATTGTGCCATCCATTCCTTATGCAGCTCTGCAACAAGGTGATAAACAAGACTCGTAGATCATGTTGTGCGAAGGAGCCTGAATTGATTATTAACCGACAACCAACATATGACAGTTGCAAAAAGAGAGTCTCAGGTAAGGAGAAGGGGAAGAAGAAAATGTTTCCTTACACATTCTTTTAAATGAGCGATACCTTGGGCGAAATGAAGAATCTTCTAAATGATTTAAGAAACTTAAAGTTTCTGAGTGACAATGAAAAGGAAAGTGATGATAAAGAAGAAGATTCAGATTTTGTACCGAATGAGGGGATTGACGAGGACGATACAAGTACGGATGATGATGATGAAGTAAGTGAAGAAATTTCCAAACATGAGAAAGTAGATGGTCCATGTGCTGATCTGATAAACATGAGAAGTACGTAGCCATTTAATCACATTACAAGGAAACGTATATAACCATTTAATCACGCTATATGCATACATATGTAACCATTTAATCAAATTTAAATGTAGAATGAACACTTTAATTAAGTTACTATTCCATGAAACCCAGGATCTGAACAACTGAAACTCAGGTTCTGAAGAACATCAGTACATAATACATCTTATTGCTTCCATTTCAACAAAATATTCAATTGAAACTTGAAAATGACGTTTCTACCATAGGGGCACATGGGTGAATCTTCCCATTCGAAAAATCCGCAGACAGGATTTTGTACGGACTACAAAATACAAAGAATCAAAAGTTGGTACCATCGATGAACCACCGGAAATGAACCCTAATTGTGTCAATTAGGGTTCTTACCAAAATTAGGGTTTGTAAGAAAACAAGTCAAATTGGGACAGTATACTCAAAATACTAGAGTGAGACAATATACTAGAGTAGGCACAAACATACCAAGACTGATCTCGTTGATTGGGGGGACGAACTCGATGCTTTCCTTCTTCATGGGCATCTTCGAAGTAGGCGGGACTCCATATGTCCATATGGGTTCAACTGCTATTCAATTATAATAAAGGAGTCAATATGTCCATATGGGTTCGTAACTTCGTTTGGGTTTAGGGTCACTAGCACATGGATGAGTTAACAGTGATTTCTGACGATGAACAGTAGAAAAATCAATTAGTCACATAGCAAAATCAATTAGTCATATTTTGAAACATGTGTAACATTTTGAATGATGGTCAAATATGTGTAATCAATTAAGTAATTAACTCTTATCTTTATGGGGATTACAAGAATAGATGTAGTGTAGAGATTCTTGAACTGTTGAATATGAACAGCTGCTAATTAACACTTTGATGGGTGAATATGTGAAAGTTATATTTCGAGTAAGCATATTTGGATTAATTGGAATTGAGACTTAAGCGAATATCCAAAAAGGGTTCTTTCAAATAGTTATGCTACATGCCAATAATTGGGGTTCAAGGGTCGGTCCAAAATGTATTTTTGAAATAATTACAAACTACATAATAATATCTATATATTAAGATCATGTTGTCAATTTGAATTTTCCATTAATCTTTCAGTAATTCAGTTAACAGACAAGTATGTTGTGAAAAATCGACTGGTGGACCAAAAATTGAAAAAGAAAAATACAAACATCCCGATACCGTTCTGAATTTAAGACCGAGTCAAAACGGACAGTTTTTTTTATCCAAACTCAGGGTCGGGTTGGGGTTGATTTTTTACCCAGAAGATCGAATAAACCAGTCTGACTCGAGTATAGGTTGGAATCAACATTTATTGTACTTTTTTAATTAGTTTATTGTGTGTTTAGGGTTGTTTTTGAAATTTAAACTTTTTTGTATTGGATACTTGGTATGATATTTGTATTTTGTTTTGTATCGGATACTTGGTATAATATTTGCATTGTGTTCTGTATTCAAAAGTTTTTATATTTTTATTTTTTTTAGAGAAAAAGTCGGTTTAGGACCGAGACTGGCCCAAGTCAAGAAAGACCGTCTCGGTCGAGCTTTTGAGATGAACTCGGTCTCATTCCTCCAAGCATGAATCCCGAGATTTTAGTCTCAAACGTTTTTTGGAGAAAAGTCTGTCCCAAGTTCACCCCTAGATATAAACACAAGCATCACGGGGTGGGTTGAACCAATACCATACTCGTACCATAAGGTGGCGGGTAGGGTTAATAATTAAATGTTGGCATGTGGTGCATTATATATTTTTTAACTAAAAATTAATTAATATAAATTACATAATTCAAATTATAAACATCTAAATACCAACTTTTAATTCTAAGCGTTTGGGTGGTTTTTTTATTACCCTAAAATATTTAGTAATATATATTTCTAAAATTATAGATAGGTCATACTATCGCAGGTTGACCTGCGGTCCGACATTCGCTATCAAACCCATTCCACAACCCGTGGGACGCCAAACCACAAGCTAAATTTGTGTGGTGCACCACGACTCATTGACACCCATAGATATGATATGTGGCGGGTTGATTCGCTGTGCACCATATGTTTTTATCAACTAAAAATCATTCAGCACAAATCAAATAATTTAAATTATAAATATTTAAATATCAAGTTTTAATCCTAAGGAGGAGCGAGACTAAAGTTACAAGAATTTGGATAATTTTTTTATTTCCTAATAACCCTTCAAATATTTAGTAATGTATATTAAGTCTAATAGTTTTATAAAATTATAAATACTCCCTACTATCGCGAGTTGACCTGAGGGCTAATATTCTCTACCAAACTTGTCCTATGACCAGCGAGCAACCAAACCACTAGTCAAATTTGTGTGATGTATCACGTTATTGAGGTGCATTACAACCTATTGACATCCCTAAATATAATACGTGCCAATATGTAGCTATAAATAATTTGGTAAGAATCCTACAACTACAAAAAAAAATTGTTTAATCTAGAAAATTGCTTCAATCAAGGCCAAAAATTAAAAATAATAAAACAAAAAAATAGTGAAAATAAATATAAGACTTTAAAATGCTAAATTGAAATTAATTACGTTTTTCAGGTTTAAAATTACACAACGCAAAAAACTGATGAGGGTAGTTGTCTCTATTGTCTCAACATGTGCTTCATTTCTTGCATAGTATTCTATGGTTCTTCGGGAAGGCAACACTATTAGCATATTTGCTTCAGAATTTTTTTTTTACTCGCATTGACACTATTATAGCATAAACGAAGATAGAAATAATATTCATAGGCGGGGCAAAATTAGATAAAGAACAAATAGTTGAACAAAAAAAAAATTAGGCGGAAAGTAAATTTTTAAATGCCTAAATAAAAAGTAATTACATTTTAAAGTCCAAATTTACATAACAAAAAGTTAAGGGATATTGGCCCCCTAGACCACCATCTATGGCTCCATCCTTGATTATAAAGGACAGTGTTGATTATAAAGGAGAGTGTTGACATAAAGATATTTCATTTTCAAAACTCGAACCTCACTTAGACCGAAAATTCCAAATATTAGTATGTAAAGTATCTATATTTATAAAATAAATGTATAAGTATAATGGTTTCTCGTATAGATTTTTATGATGCGCTAAAAATTTGAAAAATGTGATTTCTATATTGTTTATTACGTGATTAAGTGTATCATGTTGGAAAATTTCGAATGGATGGTGGTAATTGTAGGCTTGGATTATTCTGAAGTCGTGACGACACTTTCAGATTGAAACTATTTGGAGGCACCCAAACTTTCAATCGGATAAAATCAGAATACTGAACTAGAACTTGAGAGAAGGATTGTGAATGTTTGAGATGAATTTTTGGATCTCAACTATGCCCAATTTATAGTGTTTGGCACACCCTTTGAAGGAGACACTTTGCCCCTTGGAAGAGACACAACATCCCTTGGCCAAGGTATATACCATTTCGGCCAAGACATGCCCTTTGATTCAAAATTTTGGCTCCAAAATCAAAGGGACACCTTAGGAAGACTCTAGAAACATTTCGGCCCTAGCCATGGTTCGGTCCAATACTTGGTTCTAAAGCAAGTGTCCAAAAACCGGGAATTTTGAGGTTTAAAAAAGTTAAGTCATTAGTTCCAAAATTCAAATTTTCAATGAATTTTAGAATAGTGACCCCAGTCAGGGGCGCTGCCCCTTGGACCCCGCCAGGGGCACTGCCCCTGGACCCGGCAAAGGTTGCCCCCTTTGACCCCCATTACCTCATCTCTAATCAACCGATGAATCTCAAATACAATGAATCATAATATACTTAAACAAGCGTGCACTCCACACCCTCCTAACTTGTTTAATGAGATATTATGATCCCATTGGTCAACTAGTTAATTCAATTACACTAAAATATATAACATATCACTATGTTATAGTTATGGTGATAAGTGATAACTATTCTACTTGTAATGTATTATATAGTATATAATTTATAAATATATTTAATATATATATATAGCTTATCGTGTAAATATATTTTAAAATGTATATCTGAGATTTATTAATCTTTTTCATAAACTAAGATAGAAAATTTGTGAGAAACGTTGGTATTGGTTTCGTGAAATAATTGACTGCTTTAAATTTCTATAGTGTTAAATGGTAATGTAATAATTATAGAACCTTGAGGTTTGAATCATGTTTGGATTTCTTACAGGCTAGCAATTGACCTTAAATTTCTGTGTTTGAATAATCAATTGACCTTATATATCCGAGTCTAAAATGGTAAAACAATTCATGTTTCTAGCAAGTTTTGAAAGCTAGATCTCTTACAGGCTAGTTAAAAGATTCAGCACTACACTATTTATTTTATTTATTATACTTCAAATATAGTTATTGAAGCAACTTTCATATTATTGTACAAATCATTTTATGGTTGATGGGAAATTTTTAAAGATGGTTGAAAAAAATATTTTCAGAATAAGTATTTAGGTAGTCTATAAAGTATAAATATTAAATTTACAGTATTACTTATTGTTTTAACTATTTAAGAAAATTAATATAGTAGATACACAATTAAATTAAAACTATAATTAAAAAAAACATTAAACATATATTAATTAATAAAGAGAATCAATACATAAACATGAGATGTTTAATAAAATAATATGAGAGTTGCTTCAATAATTATATACGAAGTACATTAAAAAAATCATTGAAATTAGTATTGTGGTGAAACTTTTAGCTAGTATCTAAGAAGTCTAGAATTTAAATTTTGTTAAAAACATGATATTTTCATCATTTTAAATTGTAGTTTGGTAAGTATGAAAATATGGGGTCGATTTGATAATTAGTTTCCTTAAAATTAATAAATACAAATATATAAAAGACTATTAGGACATTTGAATCTTTTAATAAAAAATATCTATATAAAGTAATTAATAGTTTGTGGATAAAATTTTCGATGATTATGATTACTACTTAAAATGTAGGATACAATAGTACTACTACTTCTCATCAATATCAAGAGTTCCATCAATATCAAGAGTTCTTTAAAAAGTGGTAAGTGCTATTTTTTTAATTTTATGAAAAGTAAATATTTATGAGAGTAAGTAACTAAGTATACACACTCTTAGGTAGGAACTAAACACACCCTAATTATTATTATTATTATTACTTATAAAATTGCATTATATAAAAACTTCAATTACGAGTTTAATATCGCAAATTCTATAGAGATTGAATTTTTAAACTGACCATACACGTTACTTAAAGTTGAGTTTCAAAGGTTTTAAACTAAAATTTTGAATTTCAACTTTATGTGACGGGTATGACTAATCTGAAAGTCCAAATTAATGTAGCTTAGAAATTAGAACATTAACTTGTAATTGAATTTTTTATCTAGTATTTTTTTTAAAATATAAGTAGAGAATTAAATAACTAATCAAGCGTGCAGATGAAATTACGTAATTCAATTTTGTTTGCGGTGTTAGATTATAAATTCAATTATTTACTCAAATAAAAAAAAAATTACACCAAATAAAAAAAATTCAATTACGTATTTAGCATGTCAAACTACATTGCTCTTGAACTTTAGGATTGATCATCAACATTGGTCAAAGGTGAAATTTAAAAACATTAACCATGATTAATCTAAAAGTTCATACTCAATATATTTTATGACGTTAAACTTGTAATTTACTTTTTATGTGTTATTTTTAAATAAAAAATGAGTACTAAATAAGTATATATATATATATATATACTTATTTTTCAAAAAAAAAAAACGAAGTTCGCATCAAGGGGTCCGACTAAAATTTCGGTCTTGTCTTTACATGTCCGATAAGGTACGGATGGCGGTGGATTGCGAATCTCTCTGTGCAGGTTTTGGTCTTTCTTTTCGTATCTATATACATTCCTTCTCAAATATAAAAATTATTTTAGTGGAAGAATATATAAAAGTATAAATAATTAATCAAACTAAAAGTATTTAGACGGTCTATATATAATTTCAAAATAATAAATCAACTAAGTTTAGACATAATTTCAAAATAATACATAAAGAAATAAATATATTTTTTAAAAATTTAATATAATATTACTAAAAAAAGTTGAGATAACAATTATTCCCCTCGTCTTAACCTCCTATGCATTATGTTAGTAGAAGTGTAAAGTCTATTTACATTTATATTTTGGATCATTATGTTGTGGTGTTAACTCAAACAAACCGATTGGTATTAAGTGTGAAAATGGTAACCGAACGAGAAAGGAGGCAGAGAGAATCGCAAAAACCCTAGAGAAGATTATCAGAAATGAAAACGTGTATTTTACTGACTGCACACATCGGAATGTGAAAATGGTAACCGAACGAGAAAGGAGGCAGAGAGAATCGCAAAAACCCTAGAGAAGATTATCAGAAATGAAAACGTGTATTTCACTGACTGCACACAGCGGAAGGTCTGCTTAAATAGCAGAAGGAAACTATCCTATTTACAATACACGCCCCTAATATTCGAACCCTAACTATTCTGATCTATAAAGAAAAGAAAAGCAGAATACACTCTAAATTATTTAAATATAACAAATACATCCCTAAACTTAGGATAACAACTTGTAATTCAACACTCCCCCTCAAGCCGATGTCCTAAATAAATATCAATCATTCTCAATTTCTTGAGAAGATAATAATGTTGAGCTTTCCCTAAAGCCTTCGTGAATATGTTAGCAATTTGCTCCCCTGAACGTATATACTCTGTCTTGACCACCCCTGCATTTATCTGTTCTCTCAAAAAATGGCAGTCAATTTCAATATGCTTATTACGTTCATGATACATAGGATTTGCTGCAATTTGAATTGCAGCTTTATTATCACAATATAATTTAGCTGGAACATAATTTTCTATTCCTAACTCATTAATTTAACCTTTTAACCAAATAATTTCAGAAACTACAGACCCTATACTACGATATTCAGCTTCTGCTGAAGATCTAGATACAGTAGCCTGTTTTTTTTTTACTTTCTAAGAAACAAGAGAATTACCTAATTTCACACAATAACCTGAAATGGATCGCCTAGTTTCTAAACAACTGCCCCAGTCAAAATCACAATAAGCAATAATATTATAATCACAATCAGATGATAATAAAATTTCTAAGTCAGGCTGATTTTTAATATATCCGATTATTCTATACACAGAATCAAGATGAGATTTTTTCGGATTTTGCATAAACTGACTGAGATGTTGAACACAAAAACTAATGTCGGGTCCAGTGATGGTTAAGTAAAGCAATTTTCCAACTAATTTTCTATACAAAGTGGGATAAGATATCAAGGCATCATCATCATTCAACACAAAAGTCTCATCATATCCCTTTGAGGTCAGCTTGAGATTCTGCCCCATAGGAGTTTTACTGGGTTTACCTCCTTACAAACCAACTTCAGCCAGAAGTTCAAGAGAATATTTCCTTTGGTACAGAAAGAGACCCTTTTTGGATCTAGCAATTTCTATACCTAAAAAGTACTTTAATTCTCCCAAATCTTTCATCCTAAAGTTGTTTTGTAAGGTTGCTTTTAACTCAGTAATAAGATGCTGACTATTTCCAGTGA
Source organism: Chamaenerion angustifolium (assembly GCA_946814005.1). Classification (NCBI taxonomy): domain Eukaryota; kingdom Viridiplantae; phylum Streptophyta; class Magnoliopsida; order Myrtales; family Onagraceae; genus Chamaenerion; species Chamaenerion angustifolium. The sequence continues at coordinate 35,006,388 of OX328266.1, read as the reverse complement.
TGACTACGTCATCAACATAAACCAACAAAGCAACAATATCATAACCACATTTCTTAGTAAATAAGGAATAATCATAACGACTTTGCTGATAGCCATGTTTAACCAAGGCCTCGGTGAGTTTCATATTCCATTGCCTTGAAGCCTGCTTTAATCCATACAAGGATTTTTGCAAACGACATACAAGATTGGTCTCCCCCTGTTTGCGAAAACCTTGTGGAATTTGCATAAAAATCTCTTCGTTTAGGTCTCCCTGCAAGAATGCGTTAAACACATCCATCTGATAAAGGGGCCAATTACATTTTGCAGCAATAGAAAGGAGGGTTCTTACAGTGACCATTTTAGCCACAGGGGAAAAAGTATCAGCATAATCAATTCATTCTTTCTGATTATATCATTTTGCAACTAAACGAGCCTTATACCTGTCAATGGTGCCATCCGAATTATATTTTATTTTATATACCCATTTGCAACCGATTGCATTTTTACCTGGTGGAAGAGAAACAATAGTCCAGGTTTTGTTATCTTCTAAGGCATTAATCTCATTTTTCATAGCATCAATCCAATTAGGATCAAGATAGGCATCAGCATAGTTGTCAGGTTCAGACTTCTTATCTAATGAACTGATAAAGCATTTATGATTGGAAGTGATACCATCATAGCAAACCTGATTGTGGATAGGATAGACATTATTGCTGCCAGACATCACATAATCCTTCTGCCAGGCAGGGGCTCGAATTAGTCGAGATGACCTTCGTTGTTCTTCATTAGGCATTTGTGAATGTCCATGGTTGTCTGAATCATCCTCATCGGTTGGATGTTTAGGAAGGTCGGGATTAGGAATTTGATCCAATGTTGCATCCAAAACATCAGTCGGTCCAACTGGTTCATCTGTAAACAAGTTTTTCTTTATTTTCTCCATATTCTTTAAGGGGAAAACATCCTCCATGAACTTAACATCTCTACTAACAAAAACATCTGTTGGTCTGTAAATTCAATAACCTGTACCCTTTTTGGGTCAATGAATATCCCATCATAACATAGATAACAGAACGAGATGCAAATTTATCAGAAGTGGGTAAAACCTTCGCATAACCAAGACATCCAAATATACGAAGATGAGATAAATTCGGGTTTCTTCCTAATAATTTTTCATGCGGAGATTTTCCATTAAGGACAAGAGTAGGCATCAAATTCATCAAATAGCATGCTGTTAAAATGCAATCACCCCAAAATCTTAAAGGAATATCAACTTCTAACTTAATTGCACGAGCAATTTCCAAAAGATGTTTGTGTTTTCTTTCAACCACTCCATTCTGCTGAGGAGTGTAAGGGCAACTACTCTCATGAAAAATTCCTTGAGTTTTGAAAAGTAAGTTGCACTGCTCATTAAAAAATTCTCTCCCATTGTCAGTTCTTATCCTTTTTACAGATTTATTAAACTAATTTTTCACAAGGATAAAAAAATACTGAATCACAACAAGAACATCAGATTTCAGGGCAATCAAATAAGTCCAGGTACTTCTACTAAAATCATCAACTATAGTCAGAAAATACCTCTTGTTGTCATAAGTAGGCTTATGATGGGGCCCCCAAACATCCATATGAATCAGTTCAAAAGCAGATAATGTTTTGGAAGAACTAAAAGGAAAAGGTAATCTATGTTGTTTTGCCAACGGACAAACAGAACAACCAACAACACATTTGTTTTGAAAAACAACCGATCTAAGGGAATCAATTTTTTAAAAAGTTTGAATAGATGCGTGCCCTAGACGTTTATGCTATAACATGGAAGGAAGAAGAAACTTGAAGAGTTGTGGATGGTATATGAGGCTTTAAGAGATAAAGCCCTCCAGCTTCTCTACCAATCACCAATATCATTCCACTGTAAAGATCCTGCATTATCACAATCTTAGGGTAAAAAGTAACAGAACAAGATAAATCTTTGGTTAATTTCGCAATAGACATCAGATTATGCTTAAAATCTGGCAGATATAGAATATCATTCAACCATTTTAGATTACCAAATAAACATTTTCCATATTTAGAAACACCTGTACATGAACCATTTAGTAATCGGACACTGGAGCTAATATTTTTTAAATCAGTTAACCAGTCTAGTCTACTACTCATGTGATCGGTAGCTCCAGAGTCTAATATCCAGAAATCTGATTTATGAACAGAGTTGCAAAAATGAACCATACCTGCTGCATTTGCGCTTATTTCAGGAGTGTCCTGCTGCTCCTGAATCTTACTCAACATGTGCGCCAAATGCTCCAAACTCTCTGTTGAAATCATGGCAGATTTGTTGCGTGGCATGTCCAGAGGCGTAGAACAACCTGTATCAACAGACTCGGGTGTGGAACAGAGAGAGGAATTGGTACTGGAAATGTTGTTGGCTTGAGGTTTTTTTCCTTGATCCTGGTTGTTTCTTCTCCAACCAGGAGGAAAACCATTTTTCTTAAAGCATCGGGTCACATCGTGCCCTTTGCCTTTGTAGAATTCACAAAACAAATTCCTTCTCGGTGGTCTGGATTGGTTCACAATATTGGCCATGTTGTTCTCAGAAATGCCTCTCTGATGTTCTTCTTGAATCATAACAGAGTAAGCTTGGTTAAGAGAGGGAAGTCTCTCTCTCATGAGCAGGTTAGACCTAATAGCCGAATATGACTCGTTCAAACCATTAAGGAACTGAAATAGCTTTAGGTTTGACGCATGCTCAAGATGCCTCTGGAATTGCTCGCAACCACAATTAGGAAGACAACAGATAGACTCAAACTCATCCCACAACAACCTCAATCTATAAAAATACTCAGAAACAGAATCAACACCTTGCTGGACTAAAGAAATCTCACGATGCAACTGAAAGATTCTAGATCCATTGATCTTGTTAAAACTTTCTTTAAGATCACTCCACACACGAAAAGCACTAGTCGAATACACAATACCAGATATAAGATCACGCGACACATAATTCATTATCCAAGAAAACACCAAGGCATCACACCTATCCAAACACCAAGGCTCACGCGGCAAGACATCATAGTTTTCCTTTACACACAACCCATCTATAAAACCCAACTTGTTTTTTGCCAAAAGAGAAATATACATTGCACGGCTCCAAAAAGAATATGTATCTGAACCAGTCAATTTTTCAGGTATAAGAGATAATCCAAGAGTATCTGAGGGGTGCAAAAACAAGGGTGGTTATGGTCTATCATGGGCGGAGTTGGAGTCACCATGGTCGGAAGACCGGTGACTCCTACCACAGTGGTAGAACTAGATGAGAGGGGTGCAGAGGTTGATGCCATAAGGACATATACTAGGAGAGAAAAACAGGTAAGAAGGCTGCACAAGAAATGCAATCAAGAAAACAGACACCGATTAAAAAGAGTGCCTCTTATATCATTGATATACATGTACTACAAAAAGACAGATCAGGAAAACATTGATACATGCATTTAATAAGTACGTATGATAACAGAATATGAACAATAAGAATACATCAAACACAACGATAAAAAATTTATAGGACAAAAAGAAAAAAACAGAGGTAAAAGAAACATCACCACATATCCAGACTCATTTTTCAGTAAACAAAACGAACAACAGATCTGAAATAACTAAGCAATATCATATCATAAATAACTAAGCGAACAACTGATCTAAAAAAACGAACAACAGATCTGAAATAACAGATTCACAAAAAACGAACAACATATCTGCAATAACTAAGCGAATAGAAAATCAGAAATAACTAAGCAACAACAGATCTAAAAAAACGAACAACATATCTGAAATAACAAATTCACAAAACAAAAAAACGAACAACAGATCTGCAATAACTAAGCGAATATGAAATAAGCAGATCTGAAACAACTAAGCATGATTACTCTGACTGAATCTTTAATTGTGAGTGGATATTCTCAAAGTAAGCATGATTACTCTTTGTTTACGAGGAAAGGTGGCTCTCATATTGTTATATTGTTTATATATGTTAATGATTTGTTGATTACTGGTAGTAGCCCAAAGTTAATAGCAGAACTGAAATCTGCTCTTGAGTCTAGTTTCAAAATGAAAGACTTAGGAGAGTTAAGATATTTTCTAGATTTGGAAATAGCAAGATCTGAATTTGGTATAGTAATTAATCAGCGTAAATATGCCATTGAGTTAATTACGAAGGTAGGATTATTGGGAGATAAGCCCAAGAAAACGCCTATGGAATTAAATCAGCATTTGACTAGTGTTGCATATGATGAAGCACTTGAACTGAAAAATGATGATTCTGTTCTTTCTGATGCAACGTTCTATAGGAGGCTGATTGGTAAGTTGTTATACCTCTGAGTAACTAGGTCTGATATATCATTTGTTGTTCATTATTTAAGTCAGTTTATGCAGACCCCTAAGCAATCTCACTTGGATGTTGCTTTTCGAGTTATCATGTATGTTAAAGGTCAACGTGGCTTAGGTATTTTTCTATCTGCTTCCAGTTCAACAAATTTAATTGCTTTTTGTGACTTAAATTGGGCAAACTGTATTGAGTCTAGAAGAGTTGTGTCTAGTTTTTGTATAAAATTAAGAGATTCTTTAGTTTCTTGGAAGGTTAAAAAAACAAAATACAGTGTTTAGATCTTTAACAAATGCTGAATGTAGGAGTATGAGAGTAATAATTTCTGAAATTATTTGGTTAAAAGAATTATTATATGAGTTAGGGATTTTTCAGATAAAACATGTGCTTGTTTTGTAATAATAAGGTTGCTATACAAATTGTTGCTAACCTCATTTTTCATAAAAGAACTAAACATATAGAGAGAGATTGCCATTTTGTTAGAGAACAATTAGTTGCAGATGTAATCAAGACTCAGTTTGTCAAGTCTGAAAATCAAGAAGCTGATTTATTTACCAAGGCTCTAGGTGGTCAACAACATTTCATGTTGGTGAACAAGCTTGGTTTGAAGGATATAAATGGAGCAACAGTGATGGGGAGTGTTGAAGTATCAATTTGTGTTGTTTATAAACTTATGGGTCTCTTTTGTACAATTGTAAACTTTGGTTTGTATTTATTTTAGATTTCTTTAGAAGACTATGTTAGCATTATACGAAAACCGATGGGTTCAGTTGTAAATTAGTTTTTTTACGGTTTCCTATTTAAAGTGGTGATGACTAGACAAATGAAGCAACTCAGACAGATGATCCATCATTTGCTCTGCTAGGTTTCTTCGTTCCGATTCGATTTTCGTTGCTTTGGTCAGTTCTTGACAATTTTAAAAGTTATGAAACGAGTCATGTTTAAAAAATATAAAAAAAATAAAATTAATTCAAGCCTTATAGTTAGTCAAGTAAAACGTTTTTATCGTATATGTCATATTTTAATGGGTTAATTACCAAAAAGCAAACCCAACTTTGGACTAAAACCAAAAAACAAACCCAACTTCTTTTTTTTTCCAAAAGCCAAACCGAAAATTATGAAATGAGCAATTAGGAAACCCAACCCAAACATCCGTTAATTTCGACGGAAATTGTAACAGTTTTGGAGTGGAAATTGGATATGACGGTTCTGCCCTTAAGATTGAAGATTTGAAGTTGTTATTTTGCTGTTTGCAGAACTTTGAAAGGAACCGAAGGGCCATGATGCTTGTATTGGGAGACCGCTTTATCAGCTAACAGTTTCTCATTATTGTTCTTCCTACCTATCAAGGACAATCTTTCTTATACATAAACAGATAGAGACCTGTGAATATTGGTCTGAACTGGAGCAAAGGCAAGGAGTGAGTGGGTGTAGATCTAGCGAAAGCTAGAGAGACGAAGATTGAAGGCGCGGGAAAGTTTCGAGAAGAGGATGGAAGGTTGATAATGGAGGGAGTTGCAGGTCGACGATGGCAGAATCTGGATGAATATATAATCAAGGAAAAATTGCAAACGAATCCTTATTATGTCATGTAAAGAAATATTATTATCATGATTCAAATTTCGATTTTTAGATCGGGGTATTTCGATTTTTAGATCTGGAAATTTCAAATTTCAAATTTTCGATTTTTCGATTGCCAAAGATTCCAACTTAAAATGAAGAACAACTTCAAATCTTCAATCTTAATGGCAGAACTGTCATATCCAATTTTCACTCCAAAACTGTTACAATTTCCGTCGAAATTAACGGATGTTTGGGTCGGGTTTCCTAATTGCTCATTTCATAATCTTCGGTTTGGCTTTTGAAAAAAAAAAGTTGGGTTTGTTTTTGGTTTTGGTTTTAGTCCAAAGTTGGGTTTGTTTTTTGGTAATTAACCCTATTTTAATACCTAAATACGAACACGATAAATATTTTCGTATTATTCTTATGTCATCCATTTTCACAAATATAATTTTTTTTCACATTTTCATTACAAATTTTTAACCATAATATTATATATGGCCAAAAAAAAAACACGTAATAATATATAAAAAAGAATTATTGTTAGGTCCTCAATCCAAGAAAGTGTGACGTGAACAGATTGAAGTGGACAAATAGCCCCAAATTCATCAAGACATGACATATCTATATCAAAAGCTGCCGCCTGGCATAAAAGGACAAATTCCAACTTCGGAGGGTTTTTTCTCTTTAAAATCGAATTTTTCTTCTACAAAATATATTTTATTTAAAAAAAATAAATATTAAAATAATAAATTTATAAATTATTTATCAAAATATAACTAACTGTATTGAAACCTTTTCCTCTATTTGTCACTGTACGAGAGTAAAACATTTCCTACAGTTAGATAAAATACTACATATATTAACATTAAAAATACTCTAATTATATTAAGTTAAATATACTATATTGTGAAAAATAGATTAAATAATGATCTTTTATTTTTAAAAAATAATGTTAGATATTTTGTTAATTAAAAGAAATTTAAAAACTTTAAAGTTTATTTTAGATATTATTATTAAAACTAAGAATAATTATTAAGTAGTTAATTATAAGATATAATAATTTTCAAGATATGTATATTATTTTTTTGATTAATTAACTCAATATTCACATAAGTTTGCCCAATAAGATTATTTATATTTCTAACACGTGATTATTTGATTATTACATCACTGAATCATTAGTATTTTCCGTTAATTACATTTTTAAATATACTTTTGATATATTAAATTAAATGACTATTTTACCCTTTAATTTGTTATCTGTCATTTGTTCATTTCTTCTATCGATTTCTCGTCATTTGACAATACCTTGTTGCTGAACTAACAAAAAACTCATTTTTATTGAAACTGAAGATCAAATAATTCATACATGTTCTGAATGTTAACAAAATATGCCATACACTTAAATACTCCAGCCTCCATTGATTTACGCAACCTCCCATCAGGCCATCACCGAGTTTTTTTTAAAAAAGTAGGTATTGTAAAAAAAAATTAAGTATATAGAAAAAATATTTCAAAATCTGGGTATATGCGCTATCGGGGGTAACACGTTTTTTCAATAGGCGCTACTCAAGGTAGCGCTTATTCAAAATCATTTTTTTTAATTGTTATTTTTGAGGTTTCGATGTTTAATTAAAAATAAAATTATGTATCTATTGAAAAAAATTAAAAACATTATAGTACGTAGATATTTTAATTGTGATTCAAATGATGCAAAAAATATTGAATTTGGACTTACGGATTGACTGTACGCTCTGCCGTAAATTGAGATATGAAAACTTCACTTAAAAATATATAACTCACACCCTGTAAGTCCAAACTCACCACAGTGAACGTCATTTATGTCGTAATTCAAGTATCTACCTAGGGTAATTTTTTTGATTAGGATTACAGTGATTGTTTAACCTAACATCGCTTGTCTTATAATTTGACTGAAATAATTAAATGCATTATGTGAGAAATTTAATTATGTAATTACTCAAAAATAATTACAGTGCGTAGATAATTTAATTACGAATTAAATGACGCTAACTAGATGTTAATTTTTTTTACTTTTAGACTGATCGTATAATACGACAAGTAAAAAACTCTACATACAACCCTAAACAATTCAAATAGTGATTTAAACAGTAAAATCACTGTTTAAACGATGTTAGGTAAAAAAATTAAATATATATCTAATAAAAAAAATTAGAGTAGGTAGATAATTGAATTTCCTCATAAATGTCCTTAACCGTGTTGAGTTTGAAATTGCAGAGTCTGAGCTATATTTTTTTAAGTCAAATTTTCATATATTAACTTATGGCAAATCGTATAGTAAATACGTAAGTCCAAATGTAATATATTTTTTGCATAATTTGAATTGAGATTAAAATTTCTACTTACTATAATATTTTTAATAGATACATAATTTAATTTTTAATTAAATATTGAGTCATCATCGAAGAAAAAAAAAACTAAAGCAACCCCGTTGGGCGTGTATTGCCACACTGACAATACACGCTACTTGGGGTGGTGTGTTGTGCCATTTTGACACAATATGTTACTTTGGGGTGCGACTTTTGCAAAAGAACAAAATTATTTCGCTACTCAGAGTAACACGTAAACCCAAATTTCGAATTTTGTTTTTTACATATTTACTTTTTTAATTTTGTTTAAACATAATCACTTTTTTGAAAAAAAAAACTTATTTTCTTTTCAAAAAAAATTATTGGGAATCACATAGGTTAGATCTGCCAACCTATCGGGTCGGGTCATCATAAGTGGCATGTAAAAGCTTACGTGTTAGATTTGGGGCATTCTCTTTTGACTTGCGGGTCGCGTTGACCTGAACCCGACGGATCGGCCCATATGACATCTCTACTAGCAGAGCCATCGTCTATTCGTGTATGGGACTAATCGTACGTACAATAAGTAGTCAAATTCTCACCTCAAATGCTGTGTAATGTATTGTAGGTTAACAAGAAACTGTAGATATTGCTTTTCCTTTGTCAGATCTGGTGATACTGATACTGGGAATTGAAGGCAAGGGCGTCCCTGTAGATGAGCTCCTTCATCTGTTCCTCTATTAGTGCATGCTGCTGAAAGTTAAAATTGAATGGACTCATGCAAGTAGGTTCATCGCTGATATCATGCACAGAGTTTAGGTAAGGATGAGCTAGTGCATTGAAGAGAACCTTGTATTGATGAAGGTAGCTCAGCCTAAAAACATCTTACGGGCTGCAATTCTACACAAAACATACATAATGCAGTACAGAAGAGAAAGCTAACCATAGAGTTCGAAAATATCAAAACAGACCCTAAAGTTTTAATGTAGCTAACTTAGGACCTAATAGTTTTATACTTCAACATTCATCTTCACTTCTCTTCTATTTTGTTCCTCCTTTTCGATCTCCCTTCTATGTAAATTCTTCATTCCAAACCCCTGAAGTAGTCGTTCCGTTTGTGACTTTCCCAATGCCTTCGTCAATAGGTCCGCAAGTTGCTCGTGAGAAGCCACATACTCCGTGCGAACAATACCTTCTAAGATCTTGTCCCGAACAAAGTGGCAATCGATCTCGATATGTTTCGTTCGTTCATGAAAGGTAGGATTTGCCGCAATTTGGATGACGGCTTTGTTATCGCAATGTAGGACCGTTGATGTGTTCAAACCGAAATGAAGCTCATCCAATAATCCACGCAACCAAACGATTTCGGAGATCGCCATTCCCATGCTTCTATACTCGGCTTCCGCACTTGAACGAGAAATAGTCGATTGTTTCTTCGACTTCCAAAAAACCATAGCACCTCCCAATCGTATGCAATATCCCGTTACCGATCTTCTTGTCATTGGACAAGAAACCCAATCACTATCACAATAAGCAATCATTGACCTAAAATCATTCTTCTTCGGAAAGAACAATCCCAATCCCGGATTTCCTTTTATGTACCGAATTATCCTCATCGCCGCACTCATATGAGATACCTTAGGATTGTGTATGAATTGACTCAAGAGATGTATCGGATAGGCAATGTCCGGTCTAGTCATCGTTAGGTAAAGAAGACGTCCCACGATCCTTCTATAGCGATCCCCATGCTCGAGTAATGAGTCTTCGACTTTTGTCTTGGAGGAGGTGTCATGCTCATGAGAGGTCAACTTGACGTTTTGCTCTAGAGGAGTGGTTACGCACTTTGCATTGTTTAATCCCGCATCCGCAATTAGCTCGAGAGAGTATTTTCGTTGACTAAGCACGATTCCTTCTTTAGAGCGTGCCACTTCCAATCCAAGAAAGTATCGCAATTCACCCAAATCCTTAAGCTTAAAATGATGCTTAAGAATTCCTTTCAACTCATTTATCATCCCGATATCTGACCCCGTGATCATCAAGTCATCAACATAAACTAATATGTGAACTTGATTTCGACCCGAGAACTTGCTAAACAAGGAATAATCAAATCGACTTTGAGTGTATCCATTGCTCAAAAGACAATCGGTCAATTTTATGTTCCATTGTCGGGAGGCTTGCTTTAGGCCATATAGAGATTTCCGAAGTTTGCATACCTTCTCCCCTCGCATACTCCCATCACCGAATCCTTGAGGAATCTCCATGTATACATCCTCATCCAAGTCTCCTTGCAAGAAAGCATTGTTCACGTCCATTTGGGAGATGGACCAACTTTTGGCCGCTGCAATTGATAGAATGGTACGAACGGTAACCATCTTGACCACCGGTGAGAATGTTTCGGTGAAGTCGACGCCTTCCTTTTGGGTATATCCCTTTGCCACGAGCTTAGATTTGTATCTCTCAATGGTTCCATCCGAGCGATATTTCACCTTATATACCCATTTACAACCAATGGGTCTCTTGTCATGGGGTAAACTAACCAACTCCCAAGTATTATTTTCTTGAAGAGCGGTAATTTCTTGTTGCATTGCCTTGATCCATTTACCATCTTTAACGGCCTCACTAAAAGAACGAGGTTCAATTACCTTGTCCAAAGCGCTAAGAAAACACATATATTCTCTTGAAAATCGCTCGTAGTTCAACGTGTCAAATGATAGAGCATAATCTTTATGCCAAACGGGCGGTCCTACACGACGAGTTGAACGCCGAATACCCACATTCGTATTCTCCTCCTCCTGTTCTGTTTCAGCCTCATGAGTTGGAACATCCTCAGTTGTTTCATTGCCCGAAGACTGGTCTTCATCAATGGTGTGACCTACTGCATCATCATGTGTATGCGTGTGAACCGGATATGTGTCATTGCGTGGTAGATCAAAGTCTTCACCAATGAGAGTAGGAATGACAACCTGAGGTTGAGCTCCCTGCAGTTCCGTCAAATGCTCACGATTCCGGAATGGGAAGATATGTTCTTTGAATGTGACATCACGAGAAACAAATATTGATCTCGTTTCTAAGTTCAATAGGATATAACCCTTTTGTCCAACAACATATCCAAGGAACACAGATTCAATGGATCGAGGTCGAAACTTGTCCGAAATATTAGTATCCATTCCAAAGCACAAGCACCCAAAAGTGCGTAAATGTCGATAGTCAACCGGATTTTGGTGTGGGATCTCATAGGGAGTCTTTCCATTCAAAACCGATGATGGTGTCAAATTAATCAAGTAGCAAGCTATGAGGACGCAATAGTTCCAAAATCGATCCGGAATAGCGGCTTGGAACTTTAAGACACGCGCAATGTTCAACAAATCACGGTGCTTCCTTTCCACAACTCCATTTTGTTGTGGAGTTCTAACACAACTTGTTTGATGAAGAATACCCAAACTATTAAGTAACTCCCGCATTGAAGTGTTGCAAAATTCGGTTCCATTGTCACTTCGAAAGCACTTGATGAGGAGACCAAATTGAGTCCGCACAAGAATAATGAAATCACGAACGATTGAGAATACTTGGTCTTTTCGTTGAAGCATATAGACCCAAGTTGAACGACTATAATCATCAACAATCGTGAGGAAATATCGATGTCCATGAATCGTAGTAATATACGAATGAAGGAAGCAGCAGGTGCAACCATAACTCTAGATGAATGGGGAACGAACTGAGTAGGAGTGGTCACCGGATGCAAATTATGTACATTATGCATGCGAGAACGATCAACCTGAGCAACCTTCAAAATGTATAATCCATTATGGAGCGCCCCAATCCCTATGAGTTTCCCACTTGAGAGGTCCTGTAATATGGCCATGTTGGGAAGAAAAACAACGGTGATCCCAAGCTCTTTCGTCAACTGGGACACCGAAAGCAAATTATAACGGAAATTAGGAGCAAATAACACTGTGGTGAGTTGCAAGCTACCTCCAAGCCGACATGAGCCACAATGTGTTATCGGGGAGGTCGCACCATTGGGCAAATGGACCTCCTTATTCAATGAGTCATGCCCTCGTATATTAAACAGTCGGTCTCTTTGATAAGTCATATGGTGTGAAGCTCCACTATCAATGATCCAACTATCAGTAGGACTCGAAATAACTGAGCCACATGATAATGTAATTATATCTGCTGTCGTTGCCATCATAAGACACCCAGCAAAATAGCACGCCTGGTTTTGGAAAAACCACAAACACCTTGTGGGCAATTGCTGGTGAAAACGAAATTGGCAGCAATTGGAAATGAAGCTCGGATTACTCCACACAAATGGCACACCAAAGACTCCTAGTGCCAAAGAGATTAAACCCAAGGTGAAGGAATCGATCAACCAATTCTCTCTCTCGCTGATCCACACCTAAACAGAAGAACTCCCCTTCCTCAAAAGGGGTAGAGATTCGTTGTTTTTAGGAGGCGGAAGAGAGGAGACCCATCGAGCTCGCTGTCGACGGACATGATGTCAACTCTGATACCATGAAGAGAACCTTGTATTGATGAAGGTAGCTCAGCCTAAAAACAGCTTACGGGCTGCAATTCTACACAAAACATACATAATGCAGTACAGAAGAGAAAGCTAACCATAGAGTTCGAAAATATCAAAACAGACCCTAAAGTTTTAATGTAGCTAACTTAGGACCTAATAGTTTTATACTTCAACATGCATCCTACAGTGTCCAATTTTCAACGAATCATGCTTTCTACCATCAACTCTATCGATTCACCAGTAATTCTGTTTCTAGGAACAAAGGTTAATATTTTTTCAACAAGGTCAATAAGCAGCTGCCTGAACATGTGGAAACTTCTGTCGAGGAAAAAAAGGAAGCTGTCGGATGTATTTCTTCGCATTCTCATTCAAAATACCCAGCTCTGCTTCTGATGGGATTGTTCATCCTCTCTTCCTGCATGCAACAAAAAGGTGACATAGATTGAACCTGGAGCTTCAGGGCTTTACATCTATGAGCAGACGAAGCTAGTGGACATGGGGACTCTGCCAGGAAATAAGGGTGTCCTATCCATTAATTCCCATGAAGATGCAACCGACCAAACATCGATAGCTGCAGTGTATTCTGATGAGTTGAGCAACAACTCGGGCGCTCTGTAACATGTTGTACTACATATTCTGTCATAAAATCAGTTTCTGAGGTAACACGAGCAAGACCGAAACAGAATCTAGCCATCTAATCTTTGTTGGCACTATTACCATAGTTATAAGAAATGGACCAGGCCACCAGTTGGACCCGGTCGATCCGTGAACTGGTTACAGAGGCGTTTCGGTTCATTTAAAAGATCGAAATGCAAATCGACCCGAGTTCAAATACTAAAAACCGATTGGTTTTCACGCAATTGGTTGATTTTTTTATAAACAAGCCGGTTCTTCGGTTCACTTAATTATTAAATAAAAAACCCTAATCCCGAGTTTCAGTTTACAACCACCATATAAATAAGTTTCCAAGGGAGGAAGCGGTACAACGACAGCAGCAGAGGAAGAGGTGTCGCCAACAACAGCAGCAGAGGAAGTGGTGGCGATACAGATTGCTAATAACCTAGTTTTTCATGAACTAACCAAACATATAGAGAATGATTGTCATTACATTAGATAAAAGTTGCTTGAGAATATTTTGCAGCTTATCACACGCTTTGTACAAGAATTTGAATGATGAATATATTTGGGAGACATGGGGAGATAACTTGAAGAATAAGTTCATGAAGATAGCTTGAGGGGGAGTATTGAAACTACAAGTTGGACACGTTTTGTTTCTCTTAAGATTATTTTTCATGTCTTTGTTTTGTTGAGGACGAATTTCAATTTTCTGCGTAATTATTTGTGCTTGGGGTCTTTTTCGCCTCACTTAAAACTAGCAGGTGTATTTGATGTTTACTTCGGTAGGGTTTAGTATTTAAGGAGGAATGTCACCAGATGAAAGAAGTGACCCGATGAACCCCAATTGTTGTCTCTTCATCTCCTAAGGTTTCTATCCTCCACTCTTTTTCGTAGTCCGAGTTGAACACTTTTAACTTAAATTATATGATTTTATGGTTTCTAGTAGTGTCATGTACTTATATAAAAAATGTATAAAAAGATTAACACTTATTTATTTATTTATTTATTTTAACGTCTATGTTTTAATTATATATACAATAGTTTATCCATTTTGTGAGTTGGTTAAATATATTTGAGAATATAAATATATAACATATGTTTTAGTATGATTGTTTGAATCTAATTTAATATCATAACTATTAAGTCACATGTTCAATTTTATATTAAAAATGAAATTATTTAAAGTATTTAATTTGTAATAGAAAAAAATATTATGTACATAATTTATATTTATAAAATATTATATATTTTAGTATTGTATATATTTTATTACATAACATATATTTTAAACAAAATTATAAATATACACTTAAAATAAAGAGAAACAATTAATGTTTTGTAATTTATGTTAAGAATGAGAAATAAAAGTTTAAAAGTTTTTAAAATGATTGGTATGATATACCACTTAACAATGTAAATTGTATGTTTAACGAAATGATTAACTTAAAATAAGAAGAAAAAACATTTCTCATAATTGCATAGATTTTAGTCAAAATAGGATACTTAATGGATTGTTCGCAGTTGCAACTCTCTCAATGGTGAACGAAGTAGCAAAATCAAACTGTCGTTTCTTCACTTAATCAGCAGCAACCGGCAAACTATCTACTCGGGGAGAGTTGTTGAGGACAGCTTTGCCTTTCTCTCTCAGCTTGGCAATCTCTTCTTTCATGGCCTCCTTTCTCTTTTTGCTAGCTAGCACTTTCGCCTGAACACCACTCATGTTCGGGTCCTTCTTCTCTCCTGGTGGAGGCGGCGGCGGCCTCCTTGCAGCTGCCGATGCCTCCTGCTCCTCAACGCTCAAACCTAGCAATGCTCCGGCCAAGCCTAATGCTATGTTTCTGCAAACAAGAAGCCAAAATATGGGATATATACAACACACGATAAGACCGATACATGTAACTTGATAATATATACCTTCGATGGATGATGGGTGGGCTTCGTTGAACTAAACTAGGACACCTGTCATGACTAGCCTGAGCTCTCACCATCATTCGAGACGAGGCATGGATTTTACGGTTGGGTAGACCGACCGTGATGGACGCAATGGTGGCGGCTGCCGGAATTAGGGAATGTGCGGCCATGTTGGCTAGTTTGGATGTAATTGTAATAAACAATTTTTTTGGGGGGTTATGAATCGAATCGATCTATTGAGTGACATGGAGGAACAGGGGAAGAAAATGAAAGACACGATTGGTCGATTATGGATAAGGTTTGAATCGCGTGGGGCCAATTCAAGTCTCTTGCCTGCAGAACCATAGATTTTGATCCTCTTTCAGTTGGCCAAACTTCTACTCTTGAAATTAAAATATGACTTTGAAAATAAAAAATAAGCATACTAATAAAGCATGAAATTATTGAGTCATCTCTTCGATTTTAGAAGCACCAACGAACCAATGATTCAGAAGAGTTGCCTAACTGATGAAAACAATTTACATCACCAACAATTTCTCGTCCCGGACCCGGAATCATGATCGGGTATGTTGTATTGCATAAGAAACTGTCTTGATCCAATTCAACATGCACCTGCTTATTCATGCAGTACAAAGTATCAAATAATGCTTTCTATAAATAATCTAATAACGTAAATTGAGAGACTCTAAGTACATTACAAAACATAGTTCCAGAAACCACAAATTCATTGATTCAAATACAACGCAGACAATATACGTTGGGGGTCAGGCACTTTCTGCTACCTATTATCACGTAGATGCTTACAAAGTAATTACACTGTACACATATATATACAACAGATGCAGGAACATGAAAATCTACAGCTTTCAAAGGTTTCATGTTAAGGTTGTCGTCTTTCTGTTTTCCCTGGGTGACAATAATACAGACTGAGTACACTTTCAACAACTGTGGAAGCATCAGTCATTCCTTTTCCGCAATCACTACAACTACATCTTTCACAGACCACTTCCTTCTCTCGTTCTTAAAAGGAGGATTGATGACGGCTTTCTCAGCATTCGCGATGCGGTAGCCAATCACTATTTCCCTCCTTTGACGAGCCCGTAGCAGTATTTCGTAGAAACTCAATTCCTCACCGTCGTGTAGGTAGAGGTCAGCTTCCCTTATATGCAACTCATTTCCCTGTTGAAGAGTTTCTTTTTGTTTAGCATAATTGGAGATAAGTAGTTAAGAGATCAAAGTTCAATTTGCATTAGAGTAGGGGTACCTCCTCCGCAAAGAGCTCTTCCAACACATCATTAATTTGGCGATCCTCAGCAACCATTGCTAGTGCCATACTAACGAGTTCGTTTGACAAGACATAGTCACTAATCTTTGACATCGCTAACAGATTCTTTGTCCTAGGATCCAGAATCTCGGAAATGATTACTGTTTTATCTGAAGCCTGTTGCATTTCTCCCATCCATGAATTACCTGAGAAACCTCCTCTATGAAGCTGAGAGATGGTGGCTTCCTTGTAAGGAAGACGTTTCGCCTGAGATATAAAAAAGGCTCTCAGACCAGAGTTTGCTTGGTTAATACAAAATAAAAAAAATACACAAACAGAACATATCACAATCTACCACACTTAGAAACTAGAAGAAAGAATGGCGAGATAATAAAATCAGAAAATTCTGTCAATTGTTAATAAAAATACTCTTTACCATGCAGCTTACCTGAATATCACGAATCAGCAATAGGGTCGCAAGAGATCTAGAATCAGCTTGAAGAGCTGAGTCTTCAACTGATTCATCAGCTAGAATTAAGATCTGTAAAACCATTGGTTAGATCTTATCAAATATAATTTCTTATATCTGATGATAATCTGTTACTAAAATGATTCCGCTTACTGAATCAAAACATTCTAGCGGAAGACTCTCCAAGTGGCGACGGATAACAGCATTCCCCTCGCGATGAACCAATGTTATGTTGACTAGCCTGCTGACATCAAGACCCCCTTCAGTTAGCTTCCTATCCCTTTCACTTTCTACGACATCATTAAACATCCACAGCTCTGACTCTGGTGCTAGAGAGGCGTCCAAGACCTAGATGAAAATAGCTTGGAAAGGTTAAACAATAAGAGCAGCAGCACTTTTTATTCCTCTTCTGAAAATCCAATTGAGGACAACGAAACATGTACGCCATCGGACAATAAATGGGAGAAAATCTGATTGCTAACGCCTTTAAATGGATACAGAATTACTATTTCATCTTTAACCAAGCAAATTATAACCAAAGATCCAAGTAGATAGCAATCTGGGCAGCCCACTATAAACCCAAAAGGTTTTGTGCGGAGATTTGGAGAAGTTATAATGATTGCACCCAGGATAGAACTGGGAGTGGGTTCCCTATCCTTTAACATTATTACCGTGATCATATCTTCCATATCTCGTCGCCAGCCACAAAAGAGGATCTTTTCTGGTTCCTTAGGAAGAATAAAATCTTTGGGTAGATTTCCTTTCCAAACCTGCGGAATGCAAGCAAAGGAAAGAAATAATTAGGGGCTTTAATAGGAAGAACTTACCACTATCATATCATCAACGTCTCTCCTCCATCCACAAAGTAGAATCGTCTGTGGCTTTCTGGCTGGTCTGCTAATGTTTATGAATGGTGCTTCTTTGACCTGGATGATCAGATTGTTGTTACGTAAGTGTTAAGTTTTCTGGTGCCCTCTCATTGACTTATCATGGTATTTTTCATAACTCTGAACTTCCCACCGATTACTGCATCCAAAGATATTGGACTGACGACATGACACATCTTTGGAAACTTAAGAAATCCTTTGGATAATATATATTTTCTTTTCATCAAGATCTTCCCTATTTAGAAGTTATTATTTCTCTCACATCTAACCTCTCTTTCTGAACCGAAAATCCTGAGTCCATGTGAAGCAGTGCCTCTCAAGCACATCTTACAAACAATAGGTTTAAACGATGATTCCATCAACAAATCAAAGTTTTATAAGTTATCTTCTTATGAGGTAAGAAGAGAAGCAGTCTCACTTAGCCAGATGTTAGTAAAGAATATTCAACAAGTTTGAAGAATCCAGAGCTACTGATATAAAGGTTATGTTGGCACAAAAGAGAGACTGGTACCATACTCTTCTCAGATGCAAAATGACAAATTAAGATAGACCTAACACAAAATTGATATGGAAACAGATCACCCTCAGTAACAGCAAGGATGCCAATTGATGATGAGGTATTCATCTATTTGGCACAAAGAAGAACCTGTGGGGTGGTGTTGGCATCAACTAAGAAATGGTGCAACAAAAGAAGTAGCTCAAATGACACTTGAAAGGGCTACAATACCTGTGGTAAAGCTGAGGGTGCATAGCTGTCATCGTCTTCTGCTATGACAAGAACTTCATCGCCTTTTTGAAAAGTATAAGCGTCATCAGGATTTAGAATGACCTTCCCACCAAGAGAGGCGACCTTGACACCACAAGGAATGGCATCAGGAAAGCTTATCAGTACATCCTCAAATTGCATGCCGTCCAGTTGGGGCCATCTCTTAATGTAGAATTCACAATTTTCAAACCCCAAAATGTCTTCCCATATCTGTTATTTCACCAGAATTGATAAAGGCTAAGTAAAGAATCATCATATGTTGCAAACATAATTAAAACGAGAAATGCTACACCAATGGTAAATAAATCTAATAACTCAAGCAGTTACGAAAAATTGGAAAGAGAAAACTACCTGAGCCAGTCCAGGCTGCCGAGCACATTGAATCATCAAGCGACCAATTACATCATGGGCTACAACAGTTTCAATGTGGTTACCACCCACCAGTTTAACAAGCACCTCATTATCAAGATCGCTCATTTCTACCACTATATGACCTTGTAAACCTTCTTTAACACCTGTTAGACTCAACACTGTTCTCAATGCACGAGCATCACTCTGTCAAAAGAAAATTTATTGTTAACTTCTCTTTCAAAAGAATTCAGAACATCTTTGAATCCTCTTATACAAACCTGGTCAGCATTTCCGTCATCAGCAAGGACAACTATTGCACGAGCTTTGGAAACAGAAACCTACGAATGAAAAGAGTAAAAATTCAAGAATCTATGCTTCTACTAAAGCTTTCTACAATACTCCAAAATGCTACTGTAAGGTGGGATATCCCAACAAGTTGCTTGTGGAGGGAGGTTAAGCAGTATGTTCTTTCCAGTTCCAGCAGTTGAGCAATAGCATTAGTATTATTACTGTTCTCAATTGAAAAGTTTTGGAGAGCCCCATGAAATGGCTAGTGACACAAAGACATTTGGTACTAAGGAAAAATCAGCTCTTCAGAAATTTTAGTTGAGTGGACACCTAATGGGTTCTATTGGCCCGTCCTAAACTCCTCGGAACCGGAATTGAGGTGAGGTAACTACTGACTAGTCTACATATATCCGTATCAGTCCAAAAGTTTCAGTGAGAATACTATAAACCAGCAATATGAATGTATAGAAACAGAATTCCTTGTATTTTCATGCAATTAGCAATTTCATTTCAAGACCTTACGCAGTCCAAGTTGGGATACCATATCTCACATCGGATAGAAATAACTAATTTGGAACTCATATAAGCAGAAATTTAATACTCAAGTCCAACAGGAATTCCTCATTTTCTGGGCATAATTGAGGGCAACGGTCTCAGTTAGGCTACGTTGGACTAGTGAGGATAGTTGCTCGAACTAGGACATTACAAATGGTATCAAAGCCGACCTGAGACCGTGATCAGATTGAAAGGTTGAAAGTTCGTGCTTATAGGATAAAATAGTTGGTCACATCCTGGAGAGTATCTGAAAAGTATAGGACTTGTAACTTCGACACCTACCAGGGACAGATTCTGGACTGAGCCGCAACGAAGATGTCGTGCGCTTTAAAAAGAGTAGATTGTGATACCTTATCCCACATAAGATAGAATAAAGTAAGTTGGAACCCATATAAGTAGAGTTGTAATACTCAAGTCCAACAGAAATTCATTAGTTTTTGGGTCTAAGTGAGGACAACGAGCTCAGTCAGGCTGGGTTGGACTAGTGAGGACAGTTGTCAAAGTTTGAAATGTTAAATAAGTAAATGTAGATTTGCATCGTTAAGGAGAAAAAGGAACTCATCTTTTTCCAAGACGAAGAATACAAGCAATTCAAAGAGGCAAATGAGAGATGGTAGTAAAGACTAAAATTACCGGGAGTTTTGGAGGAGTCCTCATTTGACTAGAATATATATATGAACAATAGATCCTTCGGTCGTCCATCTAGAAATGAGTCCCTAAATCTAATATTCTCAACAAGTATATTAATACTTTGTTTCTTTCTAGTCCAACCGTGCTAATTGGGTAATTATGAAAGGTTCATTACAGCTAGTCCTCACGAGTAACATGTTTTCTGATCCAACATTGGATAGTTATAATGGGAAAAATATGTGAATAACCAATCAGCCAAAATAAGCGGAACAAGCCTTAGAGGAAGCGTTTACCTTCTTCAAATCAGCCAAAATAAGCGGACTACCGCTCCTGCATATGACAGATGTTCCTCTGAAATTAAACTCCATTTTAGCAATGTCCAATTCCATTTCCTCTTTGTCTTGTTCAGCCATCACCACAATAGTCCCTCCACCTAAACTTTCATTTGCAATAGCCAGCTGATTCAACAGTGAACCCTAGGATAGAAATGACAAGTTAGAACGAGATATAGCAATGTCTACGGAAAATTCAAAACTGTTAGCTTTGCACTAGCATTTTCATTCACTAGAATCCTGCATTGTACTAACAGCTACAGATCCATCAGTACAAAATTTTACCAAAGCACTCTCTCAACATGCTTTATTCAAAGATCAATGATAAATCAAGCTAAATCAACCAAGCTCTCCATGATATACTTAAAGGCAACTCATGTGACACGGATAAAAATGCCAGTAAACATTTTAGTGAACCTATACCCTGAAAGAACTATCTCCTTCTATGCGTATGGAAAGCACTCTGCAGCATATCACACTTAAAAGGGAGGTGAGAAATTATTGGAGAGGATACTATTGTAATTTTTATTTTCCGACAAGAGACTGATGAATAGATTTAAGCTGTTGAAAGGAATCAAGGAAATATAATAGTCCTCCATTAATGCAATGATAAATGCTGCCATCTCTAAAAAAAGAACATTACCAGCTTGTCGCTCCATCCAAGAATTAAAGTGTGATTTTGCTCAACCACTTCGCTTTTTCCTTTTCTCAAGGAGTCAAACTTCTCAGATATTGCATCAGACACAAGTCCAAGCATCATAGCAAATATAAGCATCCCACCAAAGCTAATGGAGACTGAGACAAGCCTGGGACCAATACCTTCAGAATTAGCATGATTACCCGAGTCGGCAACATAAGTCCACGACAGCCAAAGACAGTCAGCTAAGCTATCATCTGTAACTCCAAAGAGTGCAAGGCCCCCAAGGCAGATGAGAAGTAGTGTCGCGACTAACAATGCCAATGGCTTAGCATACGGATAGACTGACAAAAAGACATCCACCCAATGTGCCAGCTGCTTGCTCAAGGAAACCTTTTCTGATGCACTATCAGAGAATTTTGACTTGGAGATGTGGTCAAGGAACTTGAATGTAGAAAAAGGTATGAACAACACCATTATGGAGCTTATTAGAGCAATATTTTTTAATCTTTTGCTAAATCCAGTCTGATTCTCCTCCACTAAGAGACTGTCAATATCTGTCAACTCCGGCAAGTTGCATGATTGCAATCTAATACTAAGACTCGAAATTCGTTCCTAAAAGCATTACATAAATCCATTAAAAAAAGGATCAAGAAAATTACAGTAGTAACACAATGACTTAATGGAAGAGAATTAACACTTGAAATGAATGTACACTAACAATACATCAACATGATATATCCCTTCTACAGAAAGCAAGCAACTCACTGGTAAACAAAGCTAGAAACCTCAGTAACCTAACAAACGCTGTTCATTCGTCTACATCATTGTAATTGGGAGACAATGCCTGATTTTGTAGAACCAATGAGCAGACTATCGACCAACCTCCTCCATCCATGCCTTTGTCCAATTGAATACAAAATCAGACACAAGGTACTACAAATAATTCATGCAAAGTTGGCATAGGGACATGATCTGCTGAAAAAACATGACAAGGCATGTTGAACACAAACAGCTTTTACTACCCAAAAAAACAATTTTATCTTCATCCTAACAAGTTCAGCCATCCTCCAAAATCATGTGATTGAGTTTCGTGTCAAAATCAAAACAGAGAAGTGTATATCTTCGTTCGGGAAAAAAAACACTAATCTTGTTGTTGCATCATGGCTTCAAGCAAACATGCTATTCTAACCTGAATTCATATTTTTTATTTTTCAAGCAAGAGAGCACATTACCTGCAAATCACTAACTTGGATGTGTAAACTAAAAATCCTGTGCACTAAAGAGCTGAAAATTGACAGTAAAATCTGCAACGGAGCACCAAAAGAACGTGAGATAATTACCAACAAATCATGAAAAATACGAGCATAGATTATTTGCACAATTTAGTGATGGAAGAACCAAAACATACCAATACCATAAACACTATCTGCCACCGGACCTTAAACTTCCCCGCATAATGAGTGATAGTACCTCTTTCTTGGGAAGATTGTTTCCCAGGAGATGTCTTCCAACCAAGAACATCTGATATTTAGAATAAGTTTCAGTTACTTTATGTAATCATGTCAATGCTTTATTAGATATAAAAATAAAGTACGCATAAGTATGAGGATGGTAGTATATGATCATGTGTTAGCGGTGTGAATCTCGACACTTCATTTCTCATCAAATTTGGCCGTGTTAAACCCTGCAAGAAACTAGAAAGGCCAGAAACTTCCTTCCAGTCATCACGCGAAGCTCGACCTTAGCGTCAAAATCTAACTGCAACTAAATTAATAGATCCTAAAACAACACTAAGTTCTACAACTACCAAACTCATTTAACCACCTAATTGATAAGTAACGCGACTCAATTTCCTCTGTTTAATCCATGTTATGTAGATTGTTTATCTAATTTAAGCAACATTACAGCTGATACAGCTTCAGATCGTCTGTTCATCTAACATAGATCAAGTTGAACGGCCGCTCTAGTGTCAGTACCTGGGACATCCTCGTCCTGCTTCGAGCTGCGATCTGGCTGTACACCGGAATAAACTCTGCGTCGGATTCCACCATATTTGAACTCACCTCTAGGCGTTGAATTCACCGACGGAGTTGAGTGAAACGATGGCGTTCGGAGAGGCCTTGAATTGTGAGCATAAGGTTGGGAGATCCTGCTTGAGTTAGTGAGGAATCTACGAGGATACTTGTGCTGTTTGCGAGGAGACGAAGAGGAGTGAATGTAGGACGGGGAAGGAGAAGGGAAGAACCAGTCTCTAGTGGCGGAGAAGGAAGACGGCTCCGCGTCATGAGACATGTTGGGAAATGAATTAAATCTAGAAAAGATTTGGGGGTTAGGACTTCGGAATTGGAGTTTAAATTTTTAACCCACTAATTAGGGATTGATTAGTTGTTGAGCAATGATTAGTCGTAGCCTGTAGGCGGAGAAAAAAAATTCCTTACACTAAAAATTCGAAAATATCGACCCTAAATCGTTTAATAAGTTTTGTTTTGAATTTAAGATCGAGATTGGATGACTCAATTGTTTTTTGTTAAGTCAGTCTCGGTTCGGGTTTTTCATATTAATTCAAGATTGTTTTGATTTTGCTAATCATAATTATAATAATATATATATAAATTATATTTAGTTGATATCTATATTACACTTATTCAAATTATTGTGACTTAATTGTATTGTAAAACTTCTACATAGTAATTAAATAATTTTATCATTAATATATTCATTTTTTAGTGTATAAGTTATTTAAGTTAGATTTATTTTAAGTTTGTGTATATTTTGAGTTATTAATCCAATAATACAAAAAAAAGTCTAGACCGAGTCTATCTCGAATCAAGCAAGACCGCCTTAAGTGATATTTTTTAATAATGAACTCAATCTTGGTCCCTTAAAATATTATACCCAGAATTTCGGACTCCAACTTTTTTTTAGAAAAACAAACTTGTATGTATTATCTCGAACTCATCCTTATAAATTGATTAGCAATGAAAAATAATGTATATAGATCTTTACTCATTTTAATATTTTTTCTTAAATGAGAAAGAAATAAGTATTTCCCCATACAAAAACAAAAGGGAAATAACCCTTTTGCATCTTAGTAGTATGTACAAAATGGCATGTTATGCTAATGAAATGTTCATAAGTATCGTAAAAATAAGTAATGGTTAATGCGTTATTTGAATCTTTACTTATGTTATGAAAAAAAAAACTATTTAAACTTTATTTTTCAAATTGTGTTATCTATATTTCAAAAAGAGGTAAAAAAAATATTTAATGTCCATCGAAAGGTTAAAAATAGATGTGTTTGTTACTAATTGCTTTTGAGAGGAAATTTTAAAGGGTTTGGAAGGTGATATATATATATATTTCATGTGTGTTTTGAGCATAGTTATAAGAACCGAACCGGTCCTCGAATCGATGAGGCTGTTGGTTCCTAGTTAGTTTGGTTGGACCGCTGATTCACTAGTTGGACCGGTCGGTTCACCAAGTTTCATCTTCATCTCTAAATGGGTGGTTATCCAAATTTCGTACAATATTCAAACCCTAACTACCTACCTACAGAATGGAAGTGCTCTAAGCTACAGTAGATTGTCAAACCAGATTGCCCATTCGAAGCTTCCATCAGTAGTCACTGCTAGGGGTGATAAAAAAAAAAAGACTGACTGGACTGAATTCCCGACAAGATCGACCCGACTAGGACCGAGACCGAGCGAACATTGTTTTTTCTTCAAGGTCGGTCTGGGTCTCGGGATTTTTTTCCCCAAAAGTCTGAGTAGGACCGACCCGAGTTTAACCTAAAATTTAATCAGTTGTTGCTCCTTTCTTTCTCGTCTCTTCTCTGTGACCTCCAACTCCAAGCTGTCAAGTCTTCCGCTCCAACTTCCTCTCTAACTTCCTCTCCAACCTCCTCAAGTATCATTCTTCTGCAATTTGATGCTTCAAGTCTTCTACAACATAGGAGCATCATTATTCTCCACGTCAGGTCTTCCTAGGCATGAAGTATCTTCCTTTCGCAATTCCAACTCCTCTTATCCGGAACAACGTGAAAGAAAAGAAATAAGGAGGGAGGAGAGAGGAGATCTCGACGGAGATAGAAGAAGAAGGGATTTTGACGGAGGAGAAGAAGGTGATTCCGATGGAGGAGAATATCTTGATGGATAAGGAGTCCCTATGAAGAAGGATGAGATCCCGAATAAGGATAATGAGCAACGACAGAGCTCGTGAAAGAGGTGAATGAATCTTTGGTTCGTAGAAGCCAAGAGATAGTAGATTCAATGTTTTATTTTTTGGACCAAAAATTTCAATCCAAGAGCGAGACCGGACCGAGTCAAGCAAGACCGACTCAGGAGTTTTTTTTTGGCTGAAGTCGGTCTCGGTCTTGCCTCTAAGACTGGACCAGCCCACCCATGATCAACCATAGTCGCTGCTTCTCTCGTCTCTTAGGTTTTTTCTTTTCAGACTACAGATTTCATGGAGCTCCTATCTTTTTGAAGCTCTCATTTTTCTTTAATGGAGAAACCCATCAGTTAGTCAGCGACCATGACCCGTTCTACGGTGATCATCGACTTTCAGATCTAGCAACCGGAATGAATATTGCTACTGAAAGCTCACGGGCACAACCATGGGTAATCATGGCATTCCAAGAAACTTCATTTCTACGAGGCATTTCATCAAACACCTGGTGAACGGTGTCTAAGTCACCACACATGATGAACACGTTCATCAAATTGGTCCAAGAATACATATCTTTCTCAATCATACAACTAAAATTGTTCTTCCTACCCCAACTCTCCCATTCCTACCCTACATATCAATCAAGGCATTCCCAACGATGGATTCAACCCCGGCACCCCATCTAAACACCATTCCATGAACTGCCCTGCCACCGAGAAAACTTCTGTTGTGACCAGAGGCCGACAAGGCACTCACAATTGAGAAGTTTTCTGGTCATATACCTGAGTGTACTGATTGGGAGAAGATAGAAAAGGCTTCCCCCGTACGTTCTGCTAGAAGGACGAGTTTGATGAGGCATGTCCATGAGACGATGTCTGGTTTGTGTATTTGATTGAATAATGTATGGGATTCTTGTGGTCTGTCCAGTTTGGCGTAGAGGTTGAGGATTCTGCATGCTAATGGCTGATGATCATGGAGTCTTAGAGTTGTAGCGAAAGCATGAACTCGCTCCAGTGTTTCCCGTTTTCCACATTTTTGTAGTATAAGCTTCAACTCTCTTAGGTTCTTCATCTCCATCTGCTTGAATGAATACCAAGAAGAACATGTAGGTACAGATGCATGTAGATCTCGATCTGAAATCATTCTTTTCGGGGTCTGAATTTTGATGAACTTCATAAACCGAAACCATCATGGTTTACACCGGTTGAACCGGGTCACTATATATTTCAGTCTTTTGTGCAAACTAGACTGTTTGTCCAGCCGATTCCTGATCGGACCCGGTTCGATCGACGATCCGGTTCTGATAACTATGATTTTGAGAGGCATACTTCACGTATTTCAGACATTTGTTATGAAATTAAGTAGTAAAGGATACTAGCCTAACAAGCACAGCACATGCAAGTTTTCTTCCATTTTTGAAACGTTTTAATATATTTTTTTAAAATAGTACCTATGTTTGTTTGTTTTTTTAAATAAGCATACGCCATACCTAAGTAGGATAGTGTGGGGTTATTTTAGTAGTGTAAATTCTGGACACGACCCATGGGTCACCCGTCTATGAGTTGTGTTTGAATCGAATATTTTAGATTCATGGGTCATTTTGACACAACCCATCCAATCCACATGAAAAATGGGATTATTTAATGACATTATTTATTTTCTAAAACCATTTAGAGTTTCAAAATTAATGTCCGTGTTGTGTATTTTCATTAGTTATGCTCTAAATTCGGGCTAATGGAAACGAGTCTAGATTTATTTATTTTTTTTATGAAAAAAAAAACATTTCTTTATAATAGAACTTCATAGAATAACTTAGTCTTGTTCATTTAAACCGATTCAGCCGAACTGGTATGGTCTGGTCTGGTTTGAACCGGTTCGACCAAAGTGGTTTCAAAACCAAACCAGTTTTTAGACCTCAAGTAGACCAGTTCAAAGTAGTACAATAAATTCAGTTCAAATCGACTCCTTTTTTTATACTGGTTTATACTTAAATTTAAATCAAACCACTTTAAACCTATATAATTTTAGAAACGGTTTGGAGCCAAATAAACCAAACCGGACTGAAATTAAACCAAACCTAGAGATGTCTTCAATAAACCAAACCTAGAGATGTATATGTTGATGTTGGACAGGATTTCAGTTGGTGGTGGAACATATTTTCAGTCGGTTTAATGTGTTTTTCAATCGGTTTAATGTGTTTTTCAGTCGGTTCAGTGTGTGTTTCAGTCGGTTCAGTGTTTTTGGTTCTGGTTCAGTGTGTTTGACAAGATTTTCAATCGGTTCAGTTTCGGTTTGAACCGGATTATTTCCTAAGCAAAATTATTATTTTAAAAGCCAGACCAAACCAGTTCTGAATCGGTTTGATCCAAACCAGTTTTTTTTACCTAAACCAAACCAGTTTTTTTAGAAACAGAAAAAAGTATTGGTTTTTTACAAACCAGACCAGTTCAGAACCGGTTTGGAGTCGAACCGGTTCATGAACAAGCCTACAATAACTTGAGTGTTTTGTACGAAATGACCTTGAGGACTTAATGTGTAAGTTGTAAACTCGATCTATGGTCACAAAATCATTTAGGCAATAACTTTGCAAATTTCATAACTTGATTGTGGAAGACGAATTTCTCATATTGGATTATGATAATTGCTTGTATACCAAAATGTTTAGACCAAACGTCGTGTTCATAACTTTATATGTACAAGATATATTAATAGTCGAAAATAGAGTGTAGCAATGTACATCCTTGAAATTCAAATTTTAAGAGATTACCGCAGGAGGCGATTATGAAACTCGTAGGAGAGATACATACACAAAGTGTTCAAAAGGTTTCAGCATGAATATCTACAAACTCATTGATACTTTAACCATGCTAGGCCACCCATTAGTTAAGCACATGTGTCATAAGACTTTAGAAGAAAGAGATGAATGTGATAAATTGAGTATTTAAGTGCATTTAGAAGGATGATGTACACAATGGTGTACACAACAAATATTTGCCCTGCAGTTGTTATGGTATGTCAGCAACAAGTTGACATAGCATCAAAACACTAGTAGACAGTAAAAAGTATCATGTGATATCTAAACGATACTAGTGATTATACCATGTGCTACCTGTGTGACTCGCTCAACGGTGCATATCTGCGATAATTGGGTATAACGATGCTAACTTGACTAATAATTTAAACTAAATAAAATATACATCAAATTTTGTCTTCTTGCTATCCAATGATACTATATCATGGATGAGCAAAAAATAGTTGTGCATCACACTAGGCCTCATGGTGATCGACTTTGTGGCTTTACATCTACCACTCGAGAAATTGTGTGGTTGGAGAGACTCTTGAATCAATTGTTAAGACATTGAAGCCTAACTGAACTTGTTTTGCTATACTTTGACAATCAGGTTGCGATCTCCTAAAAAAGGATTGAAAGCATCATAATAAATTGAAGAGCACATATTAAGTAAGGATTCAGTTAGACGCTTGATTAAGTTGCGGTTATTGTGGGTGCTAGCTTGGTTTTGTGCCCGCATTAATATTTGCCTACGACGACTCTACTTGTCACTTCTCAGTTGGGGTCTTGTTCATTTTGTAGGATTGGACCACTAATTAGTGAGAGTCCATTCATATAAGTGTAGTAGTATTAAATTGGTCCCCAAACTACTCCCTTATATATAAGTGTACTTAGGTAGAAAAACCTGACAGATTCATATAATGATTTCTCATAATACCTTAGTCACCTTACATTTGAGACAGATGTTAGTAGTTATATAAACTTAAGTCACCATGTGTTAACTTGTGACGTGTCTTTCGACCCATGGTTATTAAAATGGGAAAAGACTGAAAATAGTCCATCATGTTTGCACAAAATGGTTTTCAGTGCAACTTTTTTTTTAGTGATTGTTAATGGTTCAATACGTTTGAAAATGATGGTAATTAGTACCTCCATTACTTTTCTGTAAAAAAATTCCATTAAATATTTTTCATATTCGCAAAATTAACCAAATATTTTTCTAAATGTTACAATTACACCCTACAAACTTACACTAATGTTTCAAACAGGTCCCGACTCGATTCGAGCCACACTGGGGGTCCCCTAGCTAGGGTCCGAACCCCGAACAGGTCACCCAACCCTGGGTACCTGGTCTAGGCTCGGACCCAGACCAGTTCGCCAAACCATGGGGACCTGATCTGGGTTCGGACCCAGACTAGGTCGCCCAACCATGGGTACATGGTCTGGGTTCGGACCCAGGCCATAGGACCCCCTATTGGGGCTCAATTGGAGCCCCAATCGGTTTGGACCGAACCTGGTTGAGTTCGGTTCAAATGATTGGGGCTCCAATTGAGCCCCAATCGGGGTTCTATGGTCTGGGTCCGAACCCATACCAGGTCGCCCAGCCATGGGTACATGGTCTGGGTTCAGACCCAGGCCATAGGACCCCCGATTGGGGCTCAATTGGAGCCCGAATCGGTTGGACCGAATCTGGCTGGGTTCGGACCCTGACTAGGGGTCCCCTGGTGTGGCTCGAGTCGGGACTTGTTTGAAACATTAGTGTAAGTTTGTAGGGTGTAATTGTAACATTTAGAAAAATATTTGGTTAATTTTGCAAAAATGAAAATATTTAACGGAATGTTTTAACAGAAAAGTAACGGAGGTACCAATTACCATCATTTTTAAACCTGTTGGACCAAAAACAATCGTTTGGGTTGGAAAACCATTTTCGTCAAACATGTTGTACTATTTTCAGACTTTATCCTATTAAAATTGAACGACTCTCGAACAGGAAAAGGACCAAGTTCGCAGTTCAACTGGTCCAACCGTGATTCACTCAATGGACCGAATAATTCTTTTAACTCCCAATGAAACAAATCTGTAAATTCACAAAGTCCACATACATTCACAAAGTCCAAAACAATAAATTCTAAAAATGTCAACCTCTAGTCTCAAACACAAATACACAACACAATAGTCTCAAATACAATAGTTTGGATTTTCAAACACAATAGTCTAAAATACAATACATAACATAATAGTCCCAAACACAATACACAACATAATAATCTCAAACATAATATGATTTTCTTATAAGAATCCATTTGATCACCTCTACGCTAGTATGCATAAGCACCACTAGTTTCTTCATTGTGAATAAATGTGGTGTCTTCAACTCCAATAACATTTATAGCTAAGTTTGCATCTTCATTGTCATCATCATCAACAAGATTTAACACATCTTACGCACAAATTTGAATTTTGTTAAATAAAGATAAGAACATAAACCAATTTAAACAAATGCTAACAAAGAAATATAAGTATTATACCATCATTATGATGTTCATTAATGGAACATCTCTCCAATTCACTATGAAAGGTTTCTAACTCTTCATCTAATAAGGTTGGAGGCTCATCCTCTATTATCCAAGATGTCATATTAACAAACTTCTCAAACTCAAAAAGATTATAGAATCTATCCTTTAAGAAGCCAATTCACACACAAAAGATTGACCTTTATAACGTCATCAAATGGTCCAACATGTTTGCACAAATGTTAACCAAATATTTTTCTAAATGTTACAACTAAACCCTACAAACTTACACTAATGGTACAAACAAGTCCCAACTCGATTCGAGCCATACTGGGGGTCCTCTAGCCAGGGTCTGAACCCAGACCAGGTCGACTAACCATGGGGACCTAATCTGGGTTAGGACCCAGACCATAGGACCCCCGATTGAGGCTCAATTGAAGCCCAACGTTTGAACCGAAATTTGTATGGGTTCGGTCCAAACCGATTGGGGATCCAATTGAGCCCCAATCAGGGGTTCTATCCCAGATCATGTCCTCATGGTAGGCGACATGGTCTGGGTTCGAGCCCAGACCAGATTCCTACGGTTGGGTGACCTGGTCTGGGTTTAGACCTTGGCTGGGGGCCCCCCGGTGTGGCTCGAATCGAGTCGGGACTTATTTGTAACATTAGTGTAAGTTTATAGGGTTTAGTTGTAACATTTAGAAAAATATTCAGTTAATTTTGCAAATATGAAAAATATTTAACGAGTTTCTTTAACAGAAAAGTAACAGAGGTACCAATTACCATCATTTTCAAACATGTTGGGTCATTCAAAACATTTTGGGTTGAAAAACCATTTTGTGCAAACATGTTGGACTATTTTCAGACTTTTCCCGATTATATATAGAAACATGATTTTTTATTCATACAATTGTTGCAACTTTAAGTTATAATGAATATAAATGAGATCATTCAACTTTTGATATTCAAGTCGATTCCTCTTCTTATAATGGGTATGCTAAAAAATACTCCAATTTTGTTCAGAACGAGAGAAATTGCATGTTTGACTTAAAATGTGAATTGCCAATTTCTGAATATTTGGTACGGTATTACCATGCAACATCCACCATTGTTCTAAGACAAAACAAGTTCAGTAGTACCAGAAATATGAACTAAGAAAACTTCAGCAAATTATCAAGCATAAGATCAAACTTTAGATGAAGTATATCTATCCGGAGCCATCCTTATACCATCAACTATGACAGGATGTTTTTCAAAGTTACTTGTAACATCCTTAAACATTATCATCTCGTTTCGTATGCTCTCTCCCAAAGATTATTTCTATAAATATATCTTTCTATGACATCAATCAATCCTAATACAGTGACACGCTGTTTCTAATTTCTTCAAAATTATACTGAAAATGAGGATTCAACCAATAACCAGGCGCATGCAAATTCTTGTGAAATTGTCTATCCCATCTAGAATCAATAATATTAATATAAGGATCAATCATTCTCTTTCTTCTTGGAAATCTTTTCAACAATTCACTTATTCCCTTATGCATTGCCTTGTACAAATAACTCATAGCATGTCTCTCATCACTATCCATAATGCGTAAAAAACGAACAATAGGCTCAGTCACTTGAACTATCAGAATACACTGCTTCCAAAATGTTGAATCAAATATAAGACCAACAAACTTTCTTGCATTACTTTCATTTGTATATGTGCAACTAATCCACTCCTTAGATGCCACAATAACTCTTAAGCATTTTTTAGATTAGATACTCTGTAATGCAATACAATTTGTAGCAAAACGGATAGGTGCAAGGCAGAGAATCACTCTTGCACAAGTGAACTTCTTCATCAAATGTAAGGCATAACAATGATTGTATACATACTTAGTGATCTTAGATGCATGCATTAAATCATCATTAACCTCATCTAATTTTCCAAAATAGTCTAAAATTAAATTGATGCATTGTGCAACACAAGGAGGCCAAAATATTGATTTAAACTCTTGCTTCAAAAGCCTACCCACAGTAACATAATTAACAACATTATAAGTAACCACATGAATTACATTTTTCATCTCCAGCAAAGAATACTACATCTCTAAGCAACTTGTATATCACTTCCGTTGTTTCATGAGTATCTGAAGCATCAACCAGTTT
Source organism: Chamaenerion angustifolium (assembly GCA_946814005.1). Lineage (NCBI taxonomy): Eukaryota > Viridiplantae > Streptophyta > Magnoliopsida > Myrtales > Onagraceae > Chamaenerion > Chamaenerion angustifolium. Next base: position 34,973,290 of record OX328266.1, on the reverse strand, counting down.
TAGAATAATAACTACTTTAGGGTAATAAACAAAAAAATTGGTTAAAGTTCTTCTACGTTGGTATGTTCATCGATTGACCATGATGATGCAACCAGTGTCTTTCCAAATTGCATGATAGATATCAATAAAAAAAATTTACCTCCTCAACGCCTTTAACCAACAAATATTCTCAAAACTCACGAAAATTTGGACATTTATAACATGCACCCATACTAGCAATTGCATCTATAATTTCTTAAAAATAACGCGAAGTAACTGAGTTAAACTGTATAAATGGTGTAATCATGCACCTAGATACAACAAGATGCCACTTCTCCATAATTTCCTTACTTTGAATAACACTTTTAATTGTCGGTTCAGCCCCAACATTCGTTCTAGGTAGGAACATGGGTGATATTTGTTGATATGTACATGCAAATTTGGATTGTCTATCCTTACAAGTAGTTGTTTGAGTTCGAACAACCTTTGCACATTTTCTTTATCATAAGATGAGTTAATCTCTCCCTTTGGATCTTTTTAAAACTTTTTATAGTCTCACTTCACCTTTATTATCATCTATTTGCTTTTGCATTTCATAGCAAACTTCTTCGGGAACAAGACATAACATTACCCTTTACTCTAGCTAAATGTTCCTTAAATCTATGAATCCCACCCCAGAAAATGGCTTATTGCAATATTCTTCCTTTTATGTAGAAATCTCATTCACAATTTTACAATTCCCATTTGGATAAGTTTTTTTTCCTAGAAATTGAAATTGAGATAGGCTCAGATGGATTTGTCAAGTGGAATACTAGTTGAATCCTTTTCAGATACAAACTAATCGAGCAAGAAAATATGCTCGATCAAGATAATCAACATCAACAATACTTAGTTAATTAGCACAGTCAATAACACAACTGCGAACAAAATTGAGCAAGAACAAAACCTGATTGCTTCATTTTAGCTTAGACAGAAACGAGCAACAAACCAGAGTTGTCAATCAAACTAAATAACAAACAAACTTACTAAAGAGAGCGGCGAGTAACAAAGTCTAAGAAGATGAAAATGCCAATTATCTAGTAACAGAGCATTAGTAACACAAAGGTGAGCAAAGTGAACTGACGAAGACACAAGCTTAGATTTAGGGTTTGCATTTTTCCAGTCCAAAGGAAGTTAACCGAGAACTGGTTGGTGTTTCAAAATTCGGCCGATTCTCGGAAAGCTACCTGATTTTCACTCATTGGATCTGATTTTTTGTGCATTTCGGTCTTTTGAGGAAGTCAGGCGGTTCGTGTGATCGGTTCCGGACCAGTTTTAATAACTATGCTTCGCTTGAACGACCGTGATTCCCAACCCCAGAAAGTTCATTTTCATCAAGTCAGTCGACGTATGTGATAACATAAATATAAACAATTATGTTGTGCCAATCTAATAGTTTCAAAGAAAAAACTGAAAATGGTTCAACATGTTTGCACAAAATAGTTTTTCAATCCAAAATGTTTTGAATGGTCTAACATGTTTGAAAACGATGGAATTTATACTTCTGTCAATTCTCTGTTAAAATTTCCATTAAATATTTTTCACATTCACAAAATTAACTGAATATTTTTCTAAACGTTACAAGTAAACTCTACAAAATTTACACTAATGTTACAAACAATTTTCCACTCGATTCGAGCCACGTCGGGGTCCCCTAGCCTGGATCTGAAACTAGACTAGGACGCCCGCCCTTGGAGACCTGGTCTGGGATAGGACCCAGACCAAGTCCTAGACTTTTGGCGACTTAGTCTTGGTTCAGACACAGGCGAAGGGACTCCAGTGTGACTCGAACTGAATCGGACCCGAGTTTTTTAACATGAGTCTAAGCTCGATTTTGAGATGGAAAACTCTTTCATTTTGACTTGGGATTAACTATTCAGAACGATCTCAAAATGATTTTTCAATTTTCGATCCACTAGTCTTTTACTCTTTTCTATTCACTCCTAATCACACTAATATTAAAGAGTTATAAAATGTTGGGTTAATTACTTAAATGGTTACACATGTTTGCTCATTGTGCAGAATGGTTACATATGTTTCAGAATTTGACTAATTGGTTTTTGTACTGTTCATCGTTTATTTTCTTCGTTAAGTCACTATTTGGATACATAAATTACCCAATTACCCTTACCTTCAATTGAAGAAACTGTTCTTCCACTAGTTTGCTGTGTTTCGTAAGGATGCAGGCTCACCTTTGCTTGGAGAACCTGAGTTGTTCTTCCACAGCTCCAATTGAAGAACCTGTATCCTTACTCCGTTTCGTCTTAGGTGAGCAGCTCAGACAGAAACTATTCAATTTCCTAGTTTCTCACTCCATTTCGTCTGAGATGAGAAACTGTTCATCGTTTCCATATGGTATGCTCCAAGCACTCCCAAATGCAGGCAAATGAGTAAGAATGTCGGATAACTCCATCTAGGAAAGAAGTTTCCCATGTGTCAACTGCAAAGTGATTTCAACAATGAGATCAGTGGTCTCTGATTTTTCCATGAATAAAGGGTGTTTCCATCCAGACTGCCTCATCAATCATCCATGTTGGAGGTATGCTCATTGCAACCTTTACCAACAGTGGATCTATCTGCACGGAGATGGAAAAAATTTATGCATCTTTTCTTTATTTTTCCATGTCACGGGTTAAACATGATTGAAGAGTGCAAAATTTGGAGTGAGAATACTACTTCCTTACAATTCTTATTCTCATTCATTTGACAAAACCAAAGAATTAACAATAAAGGCTTGTTTTAACCAACAAAACTCAAAATGCACAAGAATTTGAATCAATTCGAATGTCATTGAACAAGAATATCATTAGGCAACCAATTAATTTGTCTTTAAGTTAGCAATTTAAGTAAGGGAGAAGTCTGAAAATGGGACATGATGTTTGTCCAAAATGGTTTTCCAACACAATAAGTTGTAAATGGTACAACATGTTTAGAATAATTGTTTTTGGTCCCTTCGTTTAATTTCCGTCCCAATTAGCCGTTATGTTATCATGTGATATCACGTGCTCAAACATTTCCTTTTCTGCCCTTAGCTCCTACAATGTGGATGCTCGAGCTTCTCTTCATCTCCAACAACCTCTTCCTCAAGTGTCTGTCTCCGACCATGCCGTGGCCACCGTCGGCTGCCGCCGACTAGGTAATATCCTCGGAAGGTTGTCACCATTCCGAACTCCGAATTGTTCCCGGGTGGAAGCTTCTGGATGATCGATGTGATCAGATCCTTATGGTGGGGATGTTCTTGGACCACCCCAGGCCCCCAGCCTTGATCAGGAAATCTTCGAGAGTCATCTCCCCGAATGTCTGATGTCGCCGTGGTATCTCCTGACTAGAACTCCCGAGTCTGAAAGGAATCCGCGTCGGGTGGTCCTTGTGAATCTCGTACCAGACCTCCTCGACTGTCTTGTTGCAGATATATGTAGGGATGGAGAAGGAACTCTGCCTCTGTAGAGAAGAGATCGGTCCCAGAGGAACTCAGCTTTGGCAATGACCTCCTCGATCCCTCCAACCATGTAGAACGATTGCTCCAACCATGTCAACAAAGATTCTAATACATATATAATATATATGTATGAACCAAATAGTCCATACCATGTTCCAATCTCCTAGGAAAAAGACATTTAAAAAAAATATGATTCTTGAATTCATCATGAATCTCAATTTTCAGAATTCAAGATTGAAAATCAAGAACGGTAAGAACTGAGTACCATTAGATGAATCCAAGGAAGGCCATCAAACTCGAAATTCGTTATGTGGAAATGCTGGTTGGAGTTGTCATGAACTTAGCAAAACGAAATGGTCGAAAACGATGATTCCATAGCCATAGCATGGTCCCCCTCCGCATCGACTCTACATTCCATGAACTCAACACTTTCAAAGAACAACTCGATTGATTCTGTTAGAGAGAACAACTCAATTGATTTTGTTTCGAAGAATAGCTTGAAGAACAACATGAGTCAGTTCTTGAGGAAGAAGATGACCAATAGAAGGGAAGAATAATCATTTAATAATTCAAAAATATGTTAAAAATATTAACAGAGATTAACGGAGTAACCAATTAATCACACTGAAAAAAAATGTGTAACTAGTCACATTCTGAAACATATGTAATCATTCTGCACATTGTGTAACCATTTAAATAATTAACCCTAAAATATTTTAGGGAGTTGTCTGTATTATCTGCTAGTTTTGAAGTGAAATCATAATTTCAAAAACGGGCTACCTCAACTTTGAAGAAGGTGCAAATAGCTACCGCCGTCCAATTTTCCGTCAACTGTCATCGGAAAGTCGTCGGAAATTCGTAATAAATTGGACGGAGATAGCTATTTGCACATTTTTCAAAGTTGAACTAGCCCATTTTAAATTTTTAAAATTCGGGTAGTTCGTTACAAAACTTTCAAAGTTTATGTAGCTATTATTTAACCCTTTCATAAATTATTTTTCTTTTCCTCTCTTACTACGTCCTTCCCATTTGAGCGCCAGGCAAGTCCCCGCCCGCCCGCCCGCCCGCCCCGGCCCTTGAGTTTTTATTTTTTGGCCAACTCCCTTGAGTTTATTAGTCAAGTCAAATCTGAAAACTCACTGCAGCTATTAGGGTTCATTAATTCAGGTGCGATTTTTTCCGTCTTCTTCTAAGATTTTTGGAGTTGAATGTGGATTACATTCTTGTTAAAATACTCTCCATTCTTGATTCGATTGCTTCCGCAGAACGATAGACATGGCAAACACAAAGGAACTCGATTGCGAGCGAATCCCTACCCTACTTTCTTCATTCGTCGATACATTTGTTGATTTCTCCGTCAGCGGATTATTCCTGCCGCCTCTAAACCCCGAAAGCGATGCCCCAAACTCACCCTCGCAGTTTCAGACGCGCATGCCTTGTTCGGATCGTCTTGTCGCCATTGGCGATCTCCATGGTGACCTCGAGAAGTCCAAACAAGCCTTCAGACTAGCTGGTCTAATCGACGATATTGGGAAATGGATCGGTGGCTCCGCCACAGTAGTCCAGGTCGGTGACGTTTTTGATCGTGGAAATGATGAGCTAAAGATTTTGTATTTTCTTGAAAAGTTGAAGAGGGAGGCCGCAAAAGCCGGGGGAAAGATCATCACCATGAACGGTAACCATGAGATTATGAATATTGAAGGGGATTTTCGGTTTATAACCAAGAAGGGATTGGAGGAATTTAGGGTTTGGGCGGATTGGTTTCTTGTGGGAAATGGAATGAAGAGTTTATGTCCGAAGATTGAGAAACCAAAGGACCCATTTTTTGGGATCCCGACTTCTTTTCGTGGCATCAAACAAGAGTATATCTCTGGTTTCAGAGCTAGAATTGCAGCATTGCAGCCAAATGGTCCGATTTCAAGCCGTTTCTTGTCACAAAATTTGACTGTGTTAGTAGTGGGCGAATCAGTGTTTGTTCATGGAGGGCTTTTGGCTAAGCATGTCAAGTATGGATTAGAGAGGATGAATGAAGAGGTTAGGGATTGGATTAATGGACTCAAGGGTAGGTATTCACCGCATTACGTGAGGGGTAAGGATTCATTAGTTTGGTTGAGAAGATTCTCTGATAGAGAGGATTTGTGTGATTGCTCTGCTCTAGAACATACTCTTGCTACAATTCCAGGTGCAAAGCGAATGATTATGGGCCACACGATTCAGGAAATTGGGATCAATGGCGTTTGCAGTGATCAGGCAATAAGAATCGACGTTGGAATGTCAAAGGGGTGTATCAATGGATTACCTGAAGTGTTGGAGATTAAGGGAAATTCAGAGCTACGTATCCTGACATCGAACACTTTGTTCAAGAACAAACCCAGAACTACCTCAGACCCTGCTAACAAGGATGGAGTAGGATTGTTCGTTGAAGAAAAGGGAGTGAGACAAGTACGAGTTACAGCCTGATCATTGCAAAGGTTCGTCTATGGGCTGTTTGTTTTCATAGAAAATGGCGTTAAACCCTATTTTTCATCTTGATTTCTTGTTGTTGGTTTGATTACAATAATTGGACAAAGTTTAGTTGTTGTTTTTTTTACCAATTTTAATAGATTTTATGAAGTATATATATTCCAAGAACAGGGAGACCAAAAGCTTACAAGCATAGTTATCAGAACCGGACCGGACCGAAGGTCCGACCGGGAACCGGACTCCTGTCCGGTTTGGTTCAGTTAAAATACCGTTTTGCAAATGAACAGTGTTTGGACCGGGTTGAACCGGACGGTTTTTAGAAAACCGGCCGGTTTCCGGTTTAGCTTTTTGTGTTTTTTAAAAAAAACAAAAAACGGACCAATCGGTTTAAACCGATTGTTTTTTTTCTGCACAAACAATTGGCAAAATAAAAGGTATTTTTTTCCAAAAGTTTCATACTGCATATAGAGAATGTAAGCAAATTGTACAAAGGGTTAAGGTCTCTGTATAAGCAAATTGAAGCTAAACAATGAATACCAACTTAACATCTCGAAAGCAAATTCATGAAGAAAAAAATCAATAAATTAACTACGCTGCACATATCATGATGCTAACAGTCGGAGTTGGAATTTCTATGTACAGAGCTCTGAACAAATATGAATGAATTCACATACTACACTCTGCAGCTGATATCAACTCTAATCTATTTACATGGTTGTCTGAAATCCATCCATCACAAGCATAATATCAGTAAAGGTTTTGCTGATACACATAAAATATAAAAATTTCGAGATCCTCTTAACTGGTATGTTGTTTCCTTTGTTATTATTAAGAACTTCTTAAGTTTACTAGAAGGAGAACTTTGGAGATATAACATTGATTATCACCTATTAATGTATACATATGCAGCAAGAACCTGCATTCCATCGTCTCCTTCGATGCTCAAACTCCGGAGAAGTCTAATCTTTGGTGCTTTATACGAAGCCATCACAAGGTTTGATGTACCATCTAGCGCCTTGACGGTATTGAACTTTTCCTGAAGACAAAATTGGTCCAGAAAGACACAAGGATATCAGACCGACGATCGAGCTTAACAAATAAACCACTAGCAGCTCTTGTGATTAATAAATGCGCAACCAACTAAAAAATGTTTTGATTAAGCTACAGCTGCTCCAAAGAATTAAAATTTGGATAGAGAATAGTATTCTTCTACTCACAAACAAACAGAACAACATCAGGATTGACAAATTGAAAATGATGGGGATAACATAATAGCTACCTGCAGAGGAGAAGGCCAAATGAGCATGGCAGTTGGATTCATCAATCCCCAAGTCAGCCAAAGTCCGGTAAGACAAAGCACGAGCCTCCAAGTTCTGCAGAATAGCAGCTCTCTTCTTCACTCTCTTTCTGGACCCACTGGGCAAGGAAATTTTAGCGACAAATAATGAGCCCCTAGCTCTCCAAGGTGAAAGAAGCGTCATTAATGAAAACGAAGAAGGAAGAAAACTCATCATCATGGTTCACTTCACGTGTTCGCCATTGCTTTGCTGCTGAGCTCTCTTCACTTTGCTGATTTCTTCTACTGAGCGTCGGAGGGCAGACACTCCAATGGAGTTCGATCCAGAGAAGCCAACTGGGCGTGCAGTGCAATTCTGCGATGAAAGATGGAAAATTAGCGAACCGCACGCCAAACCGGGTCCAACCGGGTTAAACCGACCAAATCGAGAACCGACCCCTTCACCGGTTCAACGTCCGGTCCGGTTCTGATAACTATGCTTACAAGGCTTGGAATGGTATATTAAAAAGGAAAAGGTATATAAAAAGATAGTAATATGTTTTACGAAATTATTATTTTATATAACTTGTTTTGACTTCTTTTTACGTGATAAATGATATTTTATTATATTGGTTTTAAATGTAATCGTTAATCTTCGTTCAGTTCCATTAATTTTAATGATTATAGAAGCTTTGCAGCAGTAACGATATATGATTGGATTAGTGTAAAAAATAATAATATAATATTTAAAATTTGAATAACCATAAAAAGAAATCTTATTTTTATATATAATATGTTATTCAATATTTTTTGAAATAAGAAATAAGATTATTTTTTTTGGTCAATAACAACTTCATTTCAAACTCGGTTACCAGTGTTTTCGTCACTATTACAATCATATCTCAAAATACTACGAAGTAAGAGTGGGTGTCTTTCGACCCAATTACTTAGACAGACTTCTAGTTTTGCTTGTTGTGCAATCCAATTTACACTCTCATTCGCGGTTCGTCGGACTTTCCTCCATATGATGGTGTGCACTCCTGTGACTAACGCTTTGGTTGTTGCACACGTTTTTAATTCGCCATTGGTATGACTTGCCATTCAATTGGTTTATCACTATCTCCGAGTCCGATTCCACCACTACATTGTTCCATCCTTTTTCTATTACCAAATTCAAACCTAGTAGCACGGCTTGCACCTCCATTGTCGTGGAATCTGTTCCCATCATGTTTCTGTTTGCCCCTCCCAATATTTGTCATCGGTCATCTCTTGCAATTACTCCGAGTCCTCCTTTTTTCGTACGAGGTCACCAAGCCGCATCACAATTGATCTTGATTTCACCTTGATTTGGAGCTAACCACCTTTCAGTTTGTGACAGAGCTGGTTCGGTCTGACTCAAAGCTGGTTCGGTCTGTGCCCCATTTGGTTCGGCTTGTGCCCGAGTCGGTTCGGTAGTGTGCTCCCCTTGCAATCGTCTTGTTTCTTCCATGACGTGTCTTGGGTTCGGCATTTTCCCTTCGAACGTCGCTCTACACCTTGCCTTCCAAATCATCCAACATGTCATCATACAAAGTTTCCACCTTGCTTCTTTGATATGCCTTGTCATCCCCGTTTCTTCATGTCATGACCTTATCCATACCTCGAAATTTTGTGGTCTTTGTTGGTTTGGATCAATCCCTAACATGTCGGTCCATACTTCCTCCGTCCACCTACAATTGTATATCATATGTTCTCGATCCTCATCAAGACCACCTATTGGACAACTTAGCGGGACATTCATACCCTTTCTTTGAAGGTTCATCATAAGGGGTAGTGAATTTGTTTGAAGTTTCCACATGAAATGCTTGATTTTTGGCATTGTGTCACACTTCCAAATAGCTCGCCATCCTTCCTCATTTTCAGCTCCTATGTTCATAGCTCTTAGTTGTATGACATCGGCTTGCTCTTGTATGCGGTTGTAGGTCGACCGAACCGTGACAGTTCCTTCTTTCGTATGTGGCCATATCAATCGATCCTCCCCTCCATTTTGTGGTATATGGACCTGCAAAACATGTAAAACATTCACCGGTTCGATCAAGGTTTGGACCAACTCGGCATCCCATGATGCACGTCCTCCTTTTTTTGCTGAAATGATGTCCCTTCCCGGATAATAGATCCCCTGCATTACCCGAACCCATAGTGCATTTGGTTCGGTTTGCATCCTACCCACCATCTTAACAAGCAACGCCATATTGAAGGTTTCCAATTCTCTAAAACCCAAGCCACCCTTGAACTTGTTTTTTGTGAGTATTTCTCATTTCCTCCAATGAATTTTTCGGCCCTCATTCGTTTGTCCCCACCAAAACCGAGCTATTATTGCATTGACCTCCGCGTACCATGTTTTCAGAAGTTTGAATAAGTTCATCACATAAGCCGGTATTGCCGTGATCACTGATTTTATAAGGACCTCCTTACCCGCTTGATTAAGAGTCTTTACTCGTCATCCACTAATCTTGTTTTGAATTCTCTCCTTTAGGTATCCCAATGCCGCCTTTTTTGATCTACCCCAAACCGCCGGTAGACCTAAATATTTTCCCGGTTGGCGCGTACCTTGGATTTGAAGGACGTTCTCGACTTCCCCACATATAGACCGGTCGGCTTCCCGGTTAAAAGTGAGGGTTGACTTTGCCTCGTTTATTTTTTTACCCGATGCCTTACAATATCGCATGATCGTGGTTCTTAGGTGTCTTCCATTCTCTGTTGTTCCTTCAAAGAATAATAAATAGTCATCTGCAAAAAACAAATGATGAAGTTCCAGGCAACCTCATCCCAAAACTAGACCCCTCAAACTCCCTTCTTGAATGTCACGCTCCACCATCTGTGATAGAACATCCGCTAAAAGAATAAACAAATAGGGTGACCAAGGGTCACCTTGTCTGATTCCCCTACTTGGTTTAATAGTGGTGGTGCGGTTCCCGTTCACAAGTACCCTGTATGTTGGCGTTTGAACACAAGCTCTCATCCACCCAACCTTTTGGCATCAAAATCCCTCTTCTCCAAGCTCTTTAATAAGAACTCTCACTCGACCCTATCATAAGCTTTCTGCATATCTAGTTTTAGCGCACATTCTACCCTGTTTGGTTTCCCTTTGTTTTCCAAGTAGTGGAAAACCTCATATACCACCATGACATTGTCATGTATAAGGCGACCTACTACAAAAGCGCTCTGGAATGGAGTAATAAGATCTGACAGATATACTTTCAATCTATTCACCAACACTTTTGTTATCACCTTATACACAAAGTTACACAGACTGATTGGCCTAAATTCAGATGCATGTATCGGGTTTGAAACTTTTGGCAACAAGGTTTTATCAGTTTGAGTTAGGGATGTAGGAAAGATATCTGTGTCGAGGAAAGCTTTGACCGCGGTAAATACATTTAGGCCCACTATGTTCCAGTTCCTCTAATAGAATAACTCCAGAAATCTGTCTGGTCCTGGTGCCTTTGATCCCCCCAAATGAAACACCGCCTCTTTTACATCCTCCATTGTCACCCTTCTTGTCAAATCTGAGTTCATCTCCTCATTGATCTGGTGTGGTAAACATTCTAGTATAGAGTAGTCCGTGTGAACGGACTCCGAAGTGAAAGCCTTCTCGTAGTAGCCCTTTATCTCTTTCATAATATCAGACTCCCTTGTGATCCATTCCCCCTTCCCATTTGAGACGAGTAAGGCGGTTTCTTCTTCTCTTGAATTGGTTGTGAGGTGAAAGAAAGTCTTGTTTCGGTCTCCTTGGGTGAGCCACTTTACCCTCGTCCTTTGTTTCCAATAGAGTTCCTCCCTCTTCCATAAGTCTCGAATACGGCCTTTGCGTTCGATCTCTTCTTCTTGAACCACACTATTTCTAGGTCCCTTCCCAATTCATTGTAGTCTTTTTTTTTTTCGCCTCCCTTATTTGTGTCATGTTGTTCCCGAAATTACACTTACTCCACCCAATGAGGTTTCTTCCACATTTACCCAATTTCGGCCAAAGTCTAGGCGAATAACCTCTTTGCACTCCGGGTTTTCGAGCCACATTTCTTCAAATCTGAATTTTCTTGGTCCTCTATTCGGTTCCCTCCATTTTGTGATTATCATGGGCGAGTGGTCCGACCCTACCGCAACTTCATTAACACACTCGGCATTGGGGAATATTGATGCTCATCCCGCATTAATGATAACCCTATCCAAACGCTCGTACACCCGATCCAATCCACTTCTATTGTTGCACCACGTGTACCGTTGCCCTTTTGAGCCCATATCCTCCATTCTTATGGCTTCTATCAAATGGTGAAATGCATCTAGTTTCCTTTGCGGTTTCATGTGGCCACCCTCCTTTTCATGATGATGCAAAATCTAATTTAAATCACCTTGGCAACTTCATGGTGCATTGCGGCCCACCCCCAACTCTTGGATCTCCTCCCAATTTCTATACCTCGCACCTTCATCCGTATGTGCATGCACCCATGTAGAGAAGAAATAATTCCCTAATTGATCCACCATCCTTGTATTTATCATGTGTGCATTTGATCTCAGAATTTGTATTTGTATGTCTTTTCTCCACCATAGTGCCATCCCTCCCGCTCTCCCATTCGGTTGGACATAATAAGCCTCCTCCAAACCAATTTGCTCACGAATCTTCTCACAGTAAGCATCACCATTCTTTGTCTCCATTAGAAAAATTATTTCTGGATGATGCTTTCCATTGAGGTCTTTCAGATGTCGAACCGTCAAGGAAGATCACAAACCCTGACAGTTCCAAACGATTGTGCTCATTGATCCCGTGTGGTTGTGTTGGGACAGCCACCAGAACCCGTTTCAATGTCCTTTGTCTCCTCATTCAACATAATTGGTACCTCAAAGAGTACCTATTCCCCCTTTGTTTTGTGTATCCTTTTCCGAGCTTGTGTATGTTTTCCTTGATTTTTCTTTCTTCCCCGACCACCACTTGTGGCCCGACTCCACTTATTTTCAGTTTGGGGTTATTCCCCCCGTTTAAGTCTCTTTTGCGCGACTTCTTCTTCCTCTCCTTCCCAACTCCGCTTGAGGTGCATTTTGTTCATGAACGGGCTTAGACCCGTCTCCTTTTCCTTTTGTATTCGTTCCCCTCCTGATTTTGGTGACTCAGGTGGAGTCTCCACTATATATGTTTGGATCTCCATTGTGTCCATCAGATCTGTTTTGTGCTCAAAACCTTCCGGAATTTGGATGATGATTGGTGAGACGCATGGGTTGATGGGGAAAGGATTTCGGTTCAGTTGATCCTCCATGTCGACCTCATATCCTTGGTATGGTTGTCGCGGTCGGTTTCTCCATGCATAGTTTGTGGTTTCGCCGTGCACGGTTTGATCGGTTCGGTTTATCTGGTTTGGCTCCATGTTTCTCTTCGGTCCCTTGGTTATTTGGGTGGGTGCATCTGGTTCAGTGTTTGGTGAGGTACGGTCGGTGATCATGTCCATTGGCATGGTTTGGCATGGGGGTTTGTTATGAGTTTTGGTCGGTTTCAGGCTGGTTTGCAGGTGTGTAAGTTGGTTCGGCCGGGGCTGTGCTTGCACGGGTGGAGTGTCACGGTATGGCTCGCTTGTAAGCATCAGGTGTTCGTGGATAGGGGATGGGGATGGTCTGATAGGGTGATCACCAGGGGTGGTATAGAGTGGTGGTAGGGTTGGCTAACACGGTCGGGTATGATATGGGTCAGGATGGTTTTGTCCTTCACATATGGTACGATGGTAGTGTTGTTATATACACCTTTCCCCTCCTCGCTTGTATCTTCTCCGGTCATTGGCTTGTCATCTCGATCCATTGGATCATCCCCTTGTGTATGTTTCTCCCCCTTGCTCGGGTTTGTTCTCTCCTTTTCATGTTCCTTGAATTCATTCATGATATCAAACCATGATTTTCTGGCACTACTTTGTCCCCCCTTCTCTCTACTCCTTGCGCCCCCTCCCATTCGACTTTCCCTCTCATCTTTGGTCTTTGGACCGACATCCACGGACCATACATTGGTTGGCCTATTGTTGCTTCTGACATATTGATCTCTTCCTTGCACCCTTGAGTGGTATGACCTAGCTTTCCACATCCATAACAGTAATCTGGCAACCGTTCATATTTGATGGATGTCCATTGTTTATCTCCCATGGAGTTACTCCACCAAAATCCAGGCATCAATGACTTATCCACTCTCACCTCAACTTTTATTCTCATATACATTTTTTGGAGACTTTTCATCTCTTCCTCCACTTCTATGACTTCTCCCACTTTTCCACCAATGTACATAGCATTCTCTACACTATATTTCTCAAGACCCAGATCAACCACTTGCACCCAGAATTGAACCTTCTTAAAATCAACCAGAGCTAATCCTACAGTTGGGCTCCATTTTTTCATGCTCATACAATGACCTTGGACTGACTAAGGCGACATATCAAAAATCTGATTTCTGCCATCTTCATTTTCGAACTCAAACATAACAAGCCTATCAGATGCATCAGATATGACTACTGACCCATACCTCTCCCATGCTTGTTTTGGCACCGTGTGGATTGCGCCCACCTTGATCGATTTCTGAGATATGATCATTCCCACATATCTATCACTCTTTTCCCATCTGGGGTTTGACGGCAGTTCCAGATCAAGATTTCGCGGGGTTATTCTATTGGTCGGACTTTCACTATGATCACTCATCGTGTAAGAACCGAGTCCAGATGTCGTCACCGTCGTCGCAAAACACAAATACACAACAAGGGATTAATATGGTGGCTCTCGGTTTGCAACCTCACACGGGTACACTCATCGTTGCCAAAATTTCCAAGCAAAGATCGGATTCTGTCCCAAGCTGAGTCTGAAATAAAACGTCGGATTTCTGTCAGGTTGCCAAGCTCAGTTTCAGTGGTTCCGTTGCAGGGCTAAGTTCGCCAGGGTGTCGGGTGTGGGTTCAAGCTTTGCTCCTCTGTGTGCTGCTTGTGTATCGATCTTCTGCAGCAACTCCGATTGCTCAAGCCGATTCCAATATAAAATGGATCTCCCACCGTCTCAGCAATGACGTGAAATCAGCAACAACATCAAATTGGACTGGGATGGCTTGATGCTCCTCAACTAAGGTGGGACGACCTTCTTTGCTGTCTGCCCCAAGCTCCGACGAAGTGAACTCTCAAATTTCTGTCGAAGATGGTTCTAGTTTAGGGTTTCGGTTTTTTGCAGCTTTGTTCTCCACTCTACGTCTCCTTTGCATGGCGATGTAACTGCCTTCTCCCGTGCATTGAATGCATTCAATTGCAGAAGAATCCAGACGATTTGACGTTTGACAGCTTATTCAAGTATGGATTGAAATTGACGCAAGGGAAATGCGAAAGGAACATGACAAAACCAGGGAATGCTCCGACAAAATGCGGAGAGAATTTTCTCTCACTACAACTAGGAGAGAGAAGATATTAGAAATAAGAAATAAAATACTAAAAATATGAAAATCTATATAATATATTATTAATATAAATTATTCTAAAAAATTGGGATATATTTTATTAAAAATATAATATACAAAAAATTGTTTTATATATACTTTTGTTTTTCAAATTTTAAGTATACTTTAATTTATTTCATATTTTATATTATATTATATAAATAAAATTAATATTTTTAAATTTATTTTGATTTCTTTGTGTTTCTCTATTTATATTTATAATATTGTTTTTAGAAAACTCGTTGGAAACTCTTTATAAATATTTTCACATAAGAATAAATTGTAAAATAAAATAATGTAGAAAAACAATTATATTCCTATGATACTCAAAAATAAAAAAATATTATAGTAAAAAAATATATCTAAAAAATGAAAGATTACATGCATTCAAATAATATAATATTACTTTTTTTTTTGCCAACTAATATTGCTTATTGACTTGAGTTTTTCTGATACATTTTAGAGTCAAGTTATTTTGCTTCTCGAATCAATAAGGATGTAAGCACCCTATAGCCCCAATAACTCTTTAGAATTATAGATAATGACAATTATTATTATCTTAATTAGCCAAACAGAATTGTATTGTTTGAATTAGTTTATTATCAATTGAGTTAGCTAACTTCTATTATAGGTCCACATATTTAGAAGATGTTACCAACTCAGATAACTTCTATTAATCCTTAAAAAATTGAACATAACATGGAAAATGCAGGTAATTATTTCAAATAGTTTTCAGCATTCCATGTTATAGGATCATTTTCAAAAAGTAATTACAATTTTTTTTCTTCATAAAAGTAAGTATATAAATTTAAAAAATATGTATACTCCCTATCTGAATCGTAGCGTGGTGAGTCAACAATTTACTTTAAATAGTGTGGTATTTGGATAGTGTGGTGTTTGAGGTTGTTTGCATCTTATTTTTTATATATTTTTTTAAAAAAAAGTGTACTAGCTAAAAAATTCATTAACGAGTTTAGTGTCACAGATTATATTGAGTTTCAATTTTCGGATTGATCATACACGTTGGTCAAAATTGAAGTCCGGAAGTTTTGCATTAAACTTTCGAATTTTAATTTTGACCAACTCGTACAAAAGTTCAAACTCATCATAATTTACGACATTAAATTCGTAATTGAGTTTATATGTGCTGTATTTTTTTGGAGTAAATATACATTTACTTTTTTAAGCTAATGCCGAAAACGGTATTACATAACTTAATGTCGGTTTTGGCGTTAGGCTAAAAAATTAATTATTTACTTACTTAAAAAATTACAATATATAAAAACTCAACTACGAGTTTAATGTAGTAATTTATACTAAGTATGATTTTTGTACAAGTTGGTTCAAATTAAATCGAAAGGTAACGTAAAAAATTTGGATCAACTTTGATTACCGTTTATAGCCAATTAGGAAGTCGAAACTCAATGTTATTTGCAACACTAAATTCGTAATTGAATTTTTTATCTAGTAGAATTTAATTTAAAAAAATGGAAAAAAATTTCTTAGGCGGCAAGCAAGAAGCAACCCCCAAACACCACGCTACCCCCTGTTAATGTATATATCTATTTTTCTATATAAAAAAATATACTCTAAAAAAAATTGTAATAACTTTTGGAAAATAATCATGTTATAGCTTTTTCTCCTCAATTGGATCATGAATCTCTATGATCGGTTGAATGTTCGCAAGTTGTTGCGTCAATCTATGCGAGATTATCCAACTGAGATTCAATCTACATGTGACAGTTTAACTAGTTGTGGTCATTCAATTGAGGAAATGCGACAGAATTCCATCATTATGAATAGCGTGAAATGTCAATATGATTTTGAGTGTTATTCATGATAGTCGCAATCCTTATGATCTTGCATCTAATAGCATAATTGCATCCAATAGCTCAGTTATGCTTGATGTTGAAGCATGTTTACGTGATCATTTGATCCTAATATGTTTGCAAGTGTTGCTCTACATCAACATCCCTCGTATCAACCTCTTGAAGTGTCTACCGTTCAACATCTTGGTCAACCACATCCCTCACAGGCACAACCTTCACCACCTTCCCCATCTACCTTACCACAACAGCGACAATCAAATCTAACTCCTGAATATTAACACACTTCATCAGGAAATGGCTATGGTCGAGGAATATCATCAATATACATAAGCGAATGAAAAAAAAACTCCTTTTGGAGTTTATTTTATGAACAAAGAATCATCAACAAAAGATTCTGTAAAACATAAGTTGTGAATCAGAAAATTCTTTGATCTTTCAAACAAGTCTCGAAGTGCTTGCGTTAGACCATAGAGTGCCTTGTGAAGTTCACATGCCAGAATATTACTAGACTGATCATGTTGTTCAAACCCATGAGGTTCAATCATATAGACTTCTTCATTTAGCTCTCTTTGAAAAAACTCATTATTTACATCAATTTGCCTAAGGGGCTACATGTGTGTAAGTGTCAATGTAAGAATGATACATACAGTAGGAGAATTAACAACATGACTAGTATCTTAAAAATCAAACCATAATTTTTGAGAGAATCCTTTTGGTATAGCTCTTGCCTTGTATCTCACAATCTATCCATTCACATATTCCTTTATCTTGAACAACCACTCGCAATCAATGGGAAATCACCACGAGCTAAGGAAATAACAAACCAAGTACAATTCACTTGCAATCAATGGGAAATCACCACGAGCTAAGGAAATAACAAACCAAGTACCATTCACAACTAGAACTTGAAGCCCCTCAAGAACAACATTACTCTAAAGATAATATTGAATGCATGATGGATGAAGGTTGTTTCATCTACAATGAGATCAAAGAAGATATTAGACGTTATATGTAGCTATGAGGTCATTAAGAAATGAGAATGTTCTAAACCGAGTTTTCTTAGGGTGAACATTTGTAAACTTTTCCTCACTACTAAGCTGGGTGACTTGCAACGCAAGTGGGTGGTGGCAATTCGTGCGTGTCGTATGCATAATTATCATGTTTCAATAATTGTGTCGTGTGTAAACGGATAGGATTTAAATGTGTCTCCATGCTAACCGATCACATGCAATAGGATTAATAAACCGATCACACGCGACATGCACGTTAACACACAATAAACTTTTTGGAAAAAAAAATCATGTATGTCTTAAGGTCAAACTCATATACGCATAAATGCAGATCGTGTCGTGTTAGAAGTTGTCAGACTTGGGTGCAAGTAATGATGAATCATGACAATGAACATATTTGTAAGTGCTTGGGAAGTGAGATTCTGTGTCCGTGGAATTCAAGGAGGGCACAATAAAAGAAGGAACAGAAGAAACAGCTGGAACAAGATGTGAATCAGAATAAGTAATTGTATATCGAACTTCTTATAGTACTCATGAAGGAAAATTGTGTAGGAAGCATGTGAGTTATGTGAACCATGTGACAGAAGAATCATTGCCATCCAACACCACTGGAGGGGCCTTTGCAGTAGTAAAGCTATTAGAATCCTGCAGACAAGGAGATATATCGTTGGATAAACAACTTGATGAATTAAAGGAAAGAAAACAGGAAAGTGAAGTGAGTGTATCCTTAACAACAATAGATTGAATGAACTCGCCTGATTTATTAACAAATGGAAACATAGATTCATGGAAACGAACATGTCTAGAAACATACCATTAGAATCCAAACAACGATATCCATGTTGAATATAAATATAACTAAGGAAAACACAAGGAATTTAATAACCACTATTTCAACAAGTTCCAAAGGGGTTGCAGGCAGAGTAGTAGAAGCAAAAAAAATGTAACTTACAGCTTTTACCAATGGAACAAGAAACACAATCATTAACAACAAGTGAGAGTGTGATGTTACTCATGTCGCCTAAAGTAGACAATGTAGACGAAGAAGGATGTGGAAGTCATTTATGCCATACCCTACGAAGACACTTTGACCTGTCCTAGCCAACATGTCATGGACTTATTCAAACTCTTATTAACACCAGGCAATGTGAAAGACTCAACACTACTCTTATAACAACTACGACATGTGCTCATTTTTAAACATACTAAAATCTAACTTGTAAAGGCAACAATACTCAGATCCTTGTAGCAACACCTTATTAGCAACATAATCACGAATAGGACAATGTGTTCCACAAAATTTAAAATAGACACGATTATTCAAGCACTGGTTACCCAAGGTCCTTGCCTATTTTTTTAAATAAATTTTATATTTTAATTTATGATTTTTAATTAAAAAAAAATCATGTTTTTTATTTACATTTTTATTCTTAATTAGTTAATTCATTAATTTTAAAATAATTTTCCCCATAAATTAGTTTCTAATTTTACATTTTTTTTAATTTATATATTATATTATATTACATGACAATGACATGAAGTTTACTTAGTGCTAATTTGGCACAACATGCGCAGTCACGTGATAATTTAACAAAAAAATATAATTGAAAAACTAAAAGACAACATTCTCAAAAACCATAAGGAAAAAAAAACTTAAGAAGGTACCATATAAGAGAGACGTTATTGTACTTATAACATAACTATGATCTTAAGTAGCAGATTTTACACTTTATATTATATGCATAAATGATTTTTTCTCCAAAATATACCTATTGAAAACCAAATATTAAAATAACCAGTTTTCAAAATTATTTACCTACCAACTCGTGATTGACAATCACAGGTATGGTTCAGTTAATTTTGAAACGGTAGTTAATACTACTGTTACGCTCGTGACTACCAGTCGCATGTAGGAGCGAATTTCACTCCTACCCGTGACTGGCAGTCATGGATAGGAGTAAATGCTCCTACCCTTGGTAGTCGCGGTTAGGATTGAAATAAATCATACTCGCAACTGCAGTTGCTGGTTTGTATAGTTTGTTAAATAGTTTTTAAAACTGTTTATTTTATATTTGGTTTTCAAATGGGGTGTATTTTGAAAAATAATTCTACATTTAGGCCCGCAATAGTGTAGTGAAAATATGAAAATCGTTATTTTTCCCTCCATATCTTTATATATTTAACTGTACAATTATAATGCGGTGCAATTATGACAATAAATTTTCTATTTGTAAGGATTGTTATTATTATTGTTATGCAATTTTTTATTTATTTATATCAAATTTGGATTAAATCGACTATGTTGTTGAAATTAAAGTGTTTGAATAATTACTTTTATTCTCTAATGACTAAAAATGTTTAGCATAGTTTACAAACATATTAACCCGTTTAAAACATTTTAGGCTAAAAAACTATTTTATACAAACATATTAAAAGATCATTTCAGACTTTTTCAAAAAAGCAAATGGAAAACTCAAAATTTGATCGAAAAGGAATTCCCCATGTTTGTAGTAAAGAGAAATGTAATGAACAAACAGTCTTAGTTAAAGAATGAAGTACAAAAATTTAATCATCAAAATTGTTCTTACAACAAAAAGAAGAGCAATAATTTCTTTAATGTTGCACAAAAAGACATCCTTGAATACTTGTCCTCAAATAGTAATTTCTTCCATCCCCAACGTCAAGTCTTAATTTAAGAAGACAACAAGAAGTACAAATACTTCAAATTCCAGAATCATGGAGCTTTTCATCCACTTTCTAAATGTGCAGTTAGGCAGGCAAGAGCTTTTAGCCCTTGAATCTAATGCTCCGGCTAATCCCAACATTGATTCCAGTAGCTTCCCCGCCATAAGGACCGGACGGCTTCTTAATCTTCTGCACTTGCCCTCCCCTTCGTTTCATCTGCTTATCTGCCTTTGTCTACACAGACGAAAATGAAACGATAAAAAATGAGATTTAATGTTTGATCATTTTTACTAAATATAAGATTAATTCAAGAATAATTTATATCTTCTTGTTTGAGTTTGAGTTTGGGTGAAGAGTAAACTACTTACCCTGTATTTCTTCCTCGGGTTCTTGTCCTGCTTCTTGCGCTGCCGGGTAAGTCCCCGATTTTTCTCCATCTGAGATAAATTCCCAACAGAAATCAAGAAAATGAATTTCATTTCACATTTTTATCATATGTATATATACTGCTGGTTCATATGAGGCTGTTTTTTTACCTGATAACTGATGTGTCGTTTTCCATCTACAGTCTCAGGGAAAGAAGGCTCATCTGTGGTGGTCCTGTAATGATTTAACCAACCAATGCAAAGTTTAATATCTGAGTTGATTCCACTTTCCAGTGCATATGAAGAACATGGTTCAAGGAGGAAGACAAACCTGGAGAATTTATCTGCTTTGGAAGCAAGTTTGGTCTCTCTTTCTCTTTTCACTTGCTGGTAAAATTCATCTTCAGAAGATTCATCTGCTTCAGTTCCCTCTTGACTGGACGACCCAACATTAGCATCGGCATCATCATCTTCCTCCTTATCAGCTTCATCCTCTGACCCAACACCAGCTCTTTGCAATACTCGCCTTTCAAATTTATTCCGCCTTTCTCCAATGTCATCTCTCGTTGGCAAGTCATCATCACCACATATGACCTAAAATTTAAATAAAGAAAAGAAAAGGTATAACTCGTTCTGTGGAAGAAAATAGTGTTTCCCTCAAAAGCGTTTTATATTTTGTTTTGGCTATATACCCGAATATTTTGAAGTCAACCACGCTTAACATTTTCCATTTTAATAAAAACATTAGAAAAGAATGAGGCTCAGTTGATCCCCAATAGGGATATAGGACACATTACAATAAGGTGCTGAGCAGTAAAACATGTAAAGCGGACCTTGGCCTTCTTCTGTTTTGCAACAAGGAGAGTGGGCAATCCTGCACGCCCAACACTTAACCCATTGTCGTCTCCCAAATTTCCGGTAGCATCATCATCAAAATCATCACGTGTTTCCAAACGCCTGTAGCACGTCAAATATTACAATGATATATATACATTCAACTTTGTAAGAAGGTAAACATTGTCAAGATCAAGTTCATACCCATTGAGTGGTTTCTGTTGTTTTCTGTTTCTCTCTTCTTTTGGAGCAGATGAACTCAGAAGACCCTTTTGCTTCAACTTCTCCTCAAGAGAAGCCCTTACTTTCAACATTTTCACGCTTTGAGCACCAAGTTGTCCATTCTGCAACGAAATGGATTCATTTTTACGTTATGCAAATGATAGATAAGACTCAGAGAATGATTAGTTTTAAGTTATCAAGAAGGGTGGCTTACCTCTGCAATCTTTTTATTCATAGAGTCTAACTTTGCTGACTTAACAGATTCCAGAGCCTACAAAATCCCACATTAAATTATTATCAATGAGATACAACTTTATGTTCTTGAAACTGATAATGCTGCTTGAAATATAATTCAAACCATACATTAGCAATTTCACGTGCTACGCCATTAGCCGCAGGAATTTTATTCTCTTTGCTGAAAGAATCAAATGATAATGCAGTTTTTTCTCCTTGCAATTTAGGTTGTACAATTTTGGCAGCGTTATTTTCGTCAAGAATCTCTTCGAGGTTAGGTGGAAGATTTCCATCTAGTTCTTTCACCTGTAAGATCAATTATAAAAGAAAAGTAAATCAATATTTAAAAAAAAACGGAAGAAAAACAATACATAAAGTGATACTAAGGTCTAAGCTAATTTTAATTTTCTTTTAAAAAATAAAACAATGAATCTGATTGAAGGGAAATGAAGCCATAATGATTCATCAGGCAAATGGCATTCATCGGTTTGTTAATGCCACGGCTAATAAGAAAGATCATAACAAAAAGGCAAGACATGCAAGGTCAGGCTATTAAAAGCAGCGAGCAATCTTATATCTAGGACTCCAGCATGCCTGGTACATTAGCTAATCGCATATATTAAAATAAAGATAGCTTTTTGTTAGGGCAAAAGTAAAGACCTTTTCTAGTAAATTCTTAATCTCCACAAGGCGCCCAATTACAGGATGATCACGAACTACTTGTCCTTCCGACTTGAGGAGAAGGTAGAAGGTAATTGCTTGGCAGTAGGCTAGCAAAATAATTTGCTTCACTTCCAGATATCGTATGCCCTCTTTTGTTATATTTCCTCCGTCTCTCACCTTCAAAGAACGAACACGGAGATTTCCAATAAGAAAACATGAAATGTCATTTTTCTCTAAAATTTATAACCAATAGAGCGAGGAAGACAGAATTCCCCATAGCGTAGAAATACTCAATATACATTGTAGTATCACAAAAGACGAACATAAACAAGAAGTCATGAACAAACACACCCATTACAGAAACACAGTCTTTTTTTCCTTGGTAAAGAGTTCAGTTTACTGCTATAGGATTTAGGCACTAAGATTCAGCATTAGACAGAAAGATCTATCAAAAGGAGAATGGATGGTCGGATCATTTGAGGTCGATAACCAATCATCTCCTGTACTGAATCTTCTTTCCAGAATTTACCAACAAAATTAAGCCATCTCTTTCAACTGCTACTAAGTCACATGGTCTAGCTGGCTTTGGATTTGGACCAGTGTGGACACACCAGATTAGACATATGATCAGAGTCTCTTTGTTTGATCTGGCTAAGGGATATCCCACAATCTCAAGAGTGAGAGTAGGCTACATGCTAGTATCAACCAGTCATGCACGTGAAAGAAAGAAAAATCTCATTTATATGTACCAAGGTTGGGTCGCATATTGGACAGATAGAGAAGTGTTCATATAATTTATACGTGAAGGGATCCCACACACTTATCAGCTTAAACTTTCGGTTTGGAAGTGGCTGCTCAACTCACTCGAAAAGCCCATAGTTTAAATTCCTCTAATATAATCTGTAAAACGTTGCCTGGACTAATACCAAGCCCGTAATTGCAATACCTTGCTCAAAAGAGGATTGATCCGATTCTCCAGCTCCTCAGTGGCTTCATTCAGCTCTGATAGCAAGCCAAGCAATTCCGGAGCAGAGCTGAAGCAAAATAAGAATAAGAATACACAAAAATAACAAATTCCAAACTAGATATCACAAAGTCCAAAAGAAAAACAAACTGAAACCATAACAAGCTGTGAAGCAACTAAGAAATTGGTATAACATTTTCGGAAATAACTTTTCTAGATCACTATAATTGTTCAATACTAAGTCATATATATAGAGATGATCTAGTGTTGGATGAAGAATTATTTAAAAGTATCTGCTCGGATCATGAAACAAGTGGATAAATGCCATCAAAACGAGCTTGGGTGAAGCCTCATGCAGTAACACAGACCTATTATTTCTCCACCTCTATGTAATAAAGTCATTAATAGAAGGGCTGTTAGATATCTAATTACATACTGTATTTGAACTTACTGAGAAATGCATTGAACATGGCTCCGAAGGGCAGTAACTGTTTCTATGTGAAATAACAATAAAAGAAAACAAACCTATATGTAGTTAACGGCTGAAAGTCAATTCAGAAATTACGCACTTCCCTTTACATATGTTTATATTAGCAGATTATCTCAATAAAGAAACCAACTTACCTATACACAACATCCATTTGCTCTTCCTTTGATAAAGCATCTAAATCTTTTTTGACCTCCTCAAAATCTGCAGGACCATCATCACCAGTTCTTTTAGTGACAGAGTTTGCTCTAGTATCTCCTCTAACAGCGATTTCCTGTACAAACAAAATCAAGTTTATGAAACATTTTTTACATTTCGGTAGGTTTCTTCATAAAACTAACAGCAACGTTACATAACACATTTTTCTGAGACAGTACTCACCCCAAGTGTTGGTTCTTTATCACTCTCATCCTCACTAGTATCTTCATGGCCAAAATCCTCCATTGATAAAGCCTCTGCTCTCTTCTTCTCCAGCCTTAGCACCTCTTCCTCTTCCTCTGCAGGGAGATCCTCGTCGCTTGAGGCTGCCTTTTAATTATTAAAGCAGAAAAACAAATAAGAAAACTTAGACAATTTGGGGGAAAATACAACATATAACGGCAGTGAGAAGCTGTGTAAAACCAATAAATATTCAGTGACAACAACGCAGGCAGCGAGAAGCTTCTTTATCTTACAGAGTGAAGTGGAGTATGAGGACCTCTTACCTGATCAATACTGTAAAACTGTCCCTTCCTTTTACTCCAAGTGACCCTATCCTCCTTGTCTTCTTCCTCCTCGTTCACTTCATCATCATCTCCACCATTTATAGACCGTAAATACTTTTGTTGCCTTACAACTGAAAGGAAAGACAGAAAAACAAATTGGTGAGCCAAAGTCGAATTCCTATACCATGATTAGAATTTAGAGAAACCAATAAATCTAAGAAGAAAAAGGTCCAACTGGAACCAGAGTAAACAAGAATCAGGCAGTGCACATAAAATAAACATTTATGAACAAAGCAGCGAAGTTTAATACCACTCAACAACATACTACAAGATCAAGCTGAACTTGACATTATATTTACTCTGAAAAGGACCAGCATATGTAGAAGAAAAACTAACCATATGCATTAGTAATAAAATGACATCTTAGCTTGAATATATGGTTGTGTCAACAGACATAAGGCAAATACATTCAAGCAATTAATGTCAGGTTCACCCTTCATAATACATGTTAATAATGTTATGGTCTTGGGTCGCCCATTCATTAAATCCGTGAGAAAAATAATCAGTCTAGATAAGCCATCAATAGTTTTCTTTTTTGACTAATAACGATTAGGCTTTCATTAGATAAGGATTAAAAGTGTAATAACTTAGATAGCTTTTAGCTTTGGTGATGATTAAGCTATTCAGTAACCCTGTTCAGTGATAAGGAAAATACAGTCAATTACTTCAGTCTTCACGGGAAAAAGTAGAAAATACTTTATCAAAGTAAATTCTTGTCATGATAACAGAGCATGCTGGTTAGGCAATTACAATCAATCAAAAGCCCTGATCACATAAAATGATAATCATCGAAGATTGCTTACTTTTAGCTGCGAGGCCTGTATCCTCCATGTCATCATCTTCATCAGACTCCTCATTATCAGTGCCCTGATATAGAAATAGAGAAACCATATTGAATCTCATTTTATCAATATTAACTGCTTCTGTGTATGAAAAAAAATGGTACAACAATTAAATGACATGAAAGTACGACGAATATCCTAGTCTTACGATGAGGGCATTCAAAACTAACTAGTAGAGGGGGGGGGGGGGGGGGGGGGGGGGGGGGAACTCTACTGCATCTATATCCTACACTGAAATTCTCATTGTTCAACAATGTTTATCATAAACCATGGTCCCCCAAAGAAAAATAATCAAAACAATTATTGATAACTGAAGTACCAAATAAAATCTTCCAGACAAATAATGTTGTAGAAGATTGTACTTCGAGGACAGAGTGATAATGACAAAATGCTAAGCATTACTCTTTCCCAAAAAGAAAAATAAGGAGATTTCAAAATTAGATAAAAGGTTAATTAAAAAAACTGCAATCTTTGCTCCTTTTTTTTGGCCAAAACCATCTTTGCTGAATGGATTTGAAGACACTGGCATGAAGAAAAGCGCGATTTTTCAGAAGGCAAATTGTGCTAAAAAAAATAACATATTAAGAATCTCCTCCAGGAAATGCCTCAAAACTTGTTCTTGTTTAGACACAAAGAATCATTACAGCACCAATAGAATTAGTATTACTGACAGACAGAGAGGCTAAACATACCTCAAAGTCGAGAACAGGCTGTTCATTGTCATCATCTGAATCCTCATCACTAGCATCCAATGGAACGACATCTCTCTGCTTGTGAACTGCAAAGAGTCACATTTTAATCAGATCTACTTCCCTATAGAGTATAGCCAAACAGAAAACATGTCGGAAGATTAATGAGCCATTCAAAATACACTAAAATAGCCAGCAAAACTTACAGGCATCTATCTCATCATCCATTTCCTCCGACGCGACATATTCATCGCGGGCTCTTCTTTTAGAGCTTCCGCCCTCCTTCTTTCCACTTCTCCCTCTCTTAACCATTGTTTACGGATAAAACTTTGTCTGCAACACGAGAAAAATGGTAAATTTTGAAGCTTCAAAAAAATTCAGTTAACGAATAAATAAAGGGAAATTATTGAACTGCCAAAGAAAACCCATAAACCTAATTCTTTCCTGGATATGATTTTTTCCAATTAAAGACGTGAGGCAAGACAAATTGATTGGCCCAATTCACAGCACTTGAATCACTTTACACGCCCTAGTATTGGCAGGAAGATTACCGCCAGTCAAACTTTTTGGTGTCAGGTCAAATCTAAGTTCCGTTTATTTTCTCTTCCGACCTACAAAATCAAATTGAATGTGATCTAAATTTGGATCAACAGACTCTGAAACTCAAAGCAGACTGCAGACTCTGACTGACTGCTCTTGAGCGAATTAACCAGCCGCACCCGCCAATAACACATCCAATGCTTCCGAACCACTTACCACACCACACTCCACCAATTGCATATTTGCATGCAAAAACACATCCAAATCATGCTAAAAGGATAAACACAATTACACACATAAATACATAATCGATACGATATGTCCATATCCAACCAAATCATCCAAATTCCAACAAAAATATCCAAATTCCAACAAAAACATCCAAAATCAAAACTAGAAGAAAATCAATTGCACACTTCCACCAAACTATAATCAACAGCTAATAGCAATCCATGTCTCCAAATAAACGTTTCAAATCTCCCTACCATCACTGAATCAATTTGGACTGAGATTTGGCCGAATACAACAGCACAAAGACTAAATTTCGTCATCTATCCATCAATCTATGATGCAATTCGGGAAATTAACGACATCATGGAACTTAGAAGCACTTACCGATGGCACGAGCAGCAGGCGCAGCACGGTTAGCACGACCAAGAGCAGCAGCACGAGCAGCAGGCGAGGCGAGCACGAGCACGAGCAGGCGAGGGCCGAGGCGAGCACCGACCAGGCGAAGCGAGCACCGAGCAGGGTCAGCAGTCGAGGCGAGCAGGCGGGTCAGACGAGCACGAGCACTGAGCTGAGCAGGCAGGCCGCAGGCGAGGGCGAAGGCGAGGGCGAAGGCGAGGCGGGTGAGCAGGAGCAGGCGAACCGAACGGCACGGAGAGAAGGAGAGGTCGAACAAGAGGCGAGAAGGAGAACTGGAGAAGTGAGGAATGAGTCTGACTGACTGAGTGAGTGACTTTAGGTTTAGTTGTTGTTTTTTTAAACTGCCGGTCGGGTTCGGGTCATACGGGATAACCCGAATCCGACCCGCCGCTTATGACGGGTCAGACGGATCAACATGAAAATGACCCTATTTTTTACCCGAACCCGGGTCCATTCCGGATCATTTTAGCGTTGGGTCATATTTTAACAGGTCTAAGTATAGTACTTATTTAAATTGGAGATATAATATTTTCAGACTATCGACTACTATATACAAACCAATTTTATAAAAAAAACTAAAATGCTATAATAGATTTTTACATATTTACCATTATTTATTTTCAAAATAAATAAATTTGTTAAACAAAGATCACTTCTTTTTTTTTACCTGGTTTACTTTTATATTCAAAATTATTACTCTATTTATTATCATTCATATTTGCTCTTTTACCTTTCACAAAAGAGCAACTGTAACTCCCTTCTCCGATCAAAGTGAGATCCAACTTCGATCACCATAACGCCCTTCTCCATTCCGCAAATCAGCCACCAGCCAGCCATACCATCCACAAATCAGCCGCAAATCAGTCTAGGGCACCCCGCCGCGAGTAAATCAGCAACCATGTCGATACGTTCGCTTAAATTAGTCTAGGGTTTAGAAGAAAAAAATGTCAAAGCTTTGTTGCATTTCATCATGGAGAGTGAAGACGATGATGTTCACAATTTGACATTTTTTTTATAGCTAAAATAAATAATTATTTTTTAATTAAGTAAAATGTTTAATGTAAAATTTTTATATATATTATTAGGAAAAGTGTGAAATTGCACTTGTATGTTTGTGTTTTTATGTAAGTGCACTAAGATGTTTTTAGCCGCAAATAAGTACACTTATATGTTTCAATATATATGCAATTACACATTCCGTTAAATTTACCTGTTAAGTGTCATGTGTAAGTCACATGCAACAATTAATTTTGAATAGATGCAAAAGAGAAAAACAATTATACCCCTCCTAACATCCCATTACCTTTTGAAAACCCTTTATCTTCTTCCCCCCAAACCACCATCAATCGGTAAGTTCCCCCACCTTTAGAAGCCGAATTTTCTTCTATGCCTCCTGTTAGTTGTGGACCCGCCCTTGGGTCGGTCTGATTCGGGTTGGGTCAATTTAACCCTAAATCGTCGCAATCTTACTTGTGAATGGTAAATCAGGAAGGAAACAATATTAGGAAATATAATGTTGGTATAATATATTAGGAAATATTATAATATTAATGAAGTATTTTCTAATAAAATATTTCATAATGAAATATTTTCTAATAACATATTTCCTAGTGAGATGTTTTCTAATGTAATATAGTTGTTGGTATTTTCGGATTTTAACAATTAATTTAGCTTCATTTTTTCTAAATTAATTTATGGGTTACCTTAATTACAATGAGTATCATTAACCCTATAAATAGGGTTGGTTCTTCTAATTTGAATACACTCCCGGAAAATACGAAAATTACCAACAGATATATTGCTCCAGAGTTAACTCAGATTCGAGTTCACAGTTGTGTTCGAATTTTCGTCGAAGACCGAGTTTAGGTATTGTTCAGTTCAGTTAAGAGAAACACTGTGTTTGCTTCGCGTTGATGACACTGTTTTATCATACAAGGTAATCATCCCAATTTCCCTCTTACACAAACCATTTACGATGAAGGAGACGAAATTACCTTAAGGAGATCGTTTTGATATTAGTCTCAGTAATATTTTGGCAAAATCCATATTCTAGGGGAAATTTCGTCAATTTTTAAGTCATTCAATATTTTATGCATTTTTAATTTTGAAAATTATTATTAAAATACAAATTTAATTCTCATATATTACTAACAATTGGTTCAGTTCATTAATTTGTGTAATCTAAAATAATAATTTCTGGTAAAATAATTCAGAATTTTATGTTTCAGAATAATGGTTGCAAACAACAATGATGTTGATATCAGTGTTGGAGCAATGGCTCAGATTGAAGTCTCTAATGCGTCGTCGAACGCACCCGTCGTTGCGTCGACTTAGGGGATAACCATGACTCGCCCGGCTGGACTTGTGCATGTTAAAAAGCCCGAGAAATTTGACGGCTCAAACTTCAAGAGGTGGCAGGCGAAGATGAAGTTCTATCTGACCACACTGAGCTTGGCTTGGCTTCTAACTGAAGAACCACCAACTCAAAGTGAGGATGATGATCAAGGGTTCTTCTTAGCTCTAGAAGTTTGAAATCACTCGGATTATTTATGTAGACATTATGTAATGAATTGTTTGTCTGATTCATTGTATGATGTATTTAGTAAATCAAAGTCCGTTAGGAAGTTGTGGCATGCCTTGGAACAAAAGTATGAGTCTGAGGATGCCAGGAAAAAAAAATTCTAATTAGTCGCATGTTTGACTATGAGATGGTAGATAACAATCCATGTATGAAACATATGATAGATCTACAACTCTTCCTCTAAAGTATCCATGCCGAAAAGATGGAACTCGCAGAGTTGTTTCAAGTAGCAGTCATAATTGAGAAGTTACCCCGACTTTGAATATTTTCAAGGGCTACCTGACGCACAAGCGTAAAAAGATGACCATGGTCGAGCTGCTCGAAAGGATCAACAGGGAAGAGCGGTACATGAATGTTACACGAGGAATTCCAATCGACCTCATGAACGCGATGGCCTCCACCAAAGCAAATGTGGTAGAGCATGAGCAGAGCAGACATGCTGCCAAAGGCAAGCAGAAGAAGCAGAAATGATTCATTTCAGGTCCTAAGGGCGGAGTTACAAAAAAGTCGGGATCCAAACCACAATGATTTATTGATGCCTGTTATAACTGTGGTAAAACTGACCATAAATCTAATGCTTGCAGGAAATCACCGAAGACCTTGACAACATCAACTTGTATGCGGTGGTGTCTGAGGTGAGCATGGCTGATTCCAATTCCCGAGAGTGGTGGGTTGATACAGGTGCCACCAAGCAAGTCTATTCGGATAAAGGAATATTCTTTAATTTTGAAGAAGTTGATTATGGGGAAAGCTTGTACATGGGCAAGACATTGAAGAATGTGTTGTATGTGCCAGACATTCGCAGGGACCTGGTGTAAGGATCTCTCCTCAACAAGCATGGCTTCCGTCTTGTATTTGAGTCAGATAAATTTTTACTCAAAAAAATGGGTTGTATGTGGGTAAGGGTTATGAATGTGGGAGGATGTTCAAACTTAATATAATGACTATTAAGCCTAAGATAAACAAGAATAAAATTGTGTCTTCCGCTTATATGATTGAGTCTACTAATATTTGGCAGGGTAGATTAGGACATGTTAATTATAATATTTTGCGAAGGTTAATTAACATGAATCACATCCCTACACTTCAAATTGATCTCAAACATAAGTGTGAAATATGTGTTGAGACTAAATTAACCAGGGCAACCTTTCATTCAGTTGAAAGGAATACATAACCTCTTGATTTAATATATAACAACGTTTGTAATTTAACGTTTGTCCAAACGAGAGGTGAAAATAAGTACTTTATCATTTTTGTGGATGATAGTACAAAATATTGCTATGTATACTTGTTGAAAAGAAAAGATGAACTTATAGAAAAGTTCATGATTTATAAACAAGAAGTTGAAAATCAACTTAGCAAGAAAATCAAGATGTTACGTATTGATAGAGGTAGTGAGTATGATGTTCTATTTGGTGAGTTTAGTGCTCAACACGGAATCATACATGAGGTCACCCCAATCAAACGAGGTGGCGGAAAGAAAAAAAATGAACATTGAAAGGGATGATGAATTCAATGTTGATAAGTTATGGGTTACCTAAGAACATGTGAAGGAAACTATTTTAAGTAGCTATTACCTTTTAAATAAGGTGCCCCGAAAGAAAGAAAAGAAAACAACTTTTGAATTATGGAAAGGTAGAAAACTTTTTGTCAATCACCTCCGAGTGTTGGGGTGTCTTGCTAAAGTATTGCTACCTCCTCCTAAAAAAGTTAGGATTTGACCAAAAATTGTTGATAGCATCTTCATAAGATATGCTCAAAATAGTAATACTTATCGGTTTCTTGTGCATGATTCAAAGATTTCGGATATACATAAAGATACGATAATGGAATCAAGAAATGCATATTTCTTTGCAGAAGTATTTCCAGCTAAATCTAGGGTGAATGCAACTTCGCCGAAACGAACTTATGAGACTATTGAAAATAATGGTCTAGACCTAGAAAATGTTGAGGTAAAACCCAAGAAAAGTAAATGATCTCAGGTAGAAAAATATTTTAGTTCAGATTTTTTCACCTATATGTTTGAAGCGGAACCTCAAAAATTTCAAGAAGCCGTAAATTCTTTAGAAGGACCTCTATGGAAAGAGACAACCAATAGTGACATTGAGTCCATCTTGTAAAATCACATGTGAGAACTAGTGAATCTTCCTCATGGATCCAAGCCACTAGGTTACAAGTGAATTTTCAAAAGAAAAATGAAAACAGATGGATCAATTGACAAGTATAAGGCTAGCTAGACTTGTAATTGAGGGTTACAAGAAGAGAGAAGATCTTGATTATTTTGACACATATTCTCCGGTCATGGGAATAACTTTCATAAGAATGATACTCGCAATAGCGGCATTGCGAAATTTGGAAATAGATCACATGGATGTGAAAAAAGCTTGCTTAAATGGAGATTTAGATGAAGAAATCTACATGGAACAACCTGAGGATTTTGTTGCGCCAAGGCAAGAAAACAAAGTCTGTAAACTGGTGAAATTACTGTACAGTCTGAAACAAACACCAAAATAGTGGCATCAGAAATTTGACAATGTAATCCTGGAAAAAGGATTTAAAATAAATTAATGTGACAAATGCATCTACGTGAAAGATACAAATGATGGTTATGCCATTTTATATCTTTATGTTGATGACATGTTTATCGTTGGGAGTAACTATAAGATGATTCAATCCACGAAGGATATGTTGAATTCGAGATTTGACATGAAAGACATGGGTCTTGCTGATGTAATTATTGGAATTAAAATTAATCGGACATTAGAAGGAATTGCTCTAAGTCAATCTTATTATATCGATAAGATATTAGAACAATTCAACAAGGATGGCAAAAAGGAGGTTTGCACTACAATAGATCAAAATAAGTATTTCTCAAGAAATACAGAAGAAAGTGTCTCTCAAGCCAAGTACACTAGGGTTATTGGTAGTGTCATATACTTGATAACTTGTACTAGACCTGATATATCACACGTTGTTGGCGTGTTGAGTAGATATACAAGTAATCCAAGTACTGATCATTGGGATGGAATCAAAATATTACTTAGGTACTTGAGATATAATCGTCATTATGGGTTGCATTATACGAGATATCCAACTGTTATAGAAGGATATACTAATGTTAATTGGATATCAACATCAAGAGACTCGAACTCTACAAGTGGATTCGTGTTTACCCTAGAGGGTGCAGCCATATCGTGGAAATCCTCTAAGCAAACAGTTATAGTCAGATCCACCATGGAATTTGCGTTTATAACACTTGATAAATGTGCTGAAGAAGCTGAATGGCTACACCATTTTCTTGAGGACATTCCTAGATGGCCAAGACCAGTGTCTGCAATAAGCATATATTGTGATAGTCAATTTTCGATTGACATGGCACAAAGTCATATGTATGATGGTAAGTCTAGACATATTCGTCGTAGACATAAGTCCATTAGAAAATTGCTCTCGACAGGAATTATCACAGTCGATTATGTCAAATTGAAGGATAATATAGCGGATCTGTATAACCAAAGGGTTAAATAAAGAGCAAGTTTTCCAATCATCGAGAGGAATGATACTAAAGCCTGTGAAGTAAACACTTTTGAGATGGAAAACTCAACCTAGTTGACTACAAATCCCAAGATCTAGGTTCAAAGGGACAACCTAATCATAAGAGTGAAATTAGATCACTGTGGGGGATTTTAAACTACGAGTCCATTCCTATCATGATAAACAGTGACGATAGTGGATGAGGTTAAGCAAATGCTTTTAATGATTCAGAAATGTAGAGTGTTGAAGTAACACTTGAGAAAGAATCACCTATGCAAGTGAGAAGAGGGTCAGTTTTGAAAGGGATTGTTGAAGGCACAATTCTTAGAAACGCTTGCAGAACTAGGCAATGCCCATGGCCAGAACGGGCATGAATGCGTGAAGTGAACAATACTAGCTAGGAAAATACATGTATGGGTTATGTCATCATTTACACCAACAACAAACAATTCAAAGACATCGTGTCTACTGACTAACCAGTAAAGTCAATGTAATTTCATAAGGGAAGGTTCAAAGAGTAACACTTATATATCTTATGCAAGTGTCTACCGTTGAACTCTTATTCTAAGTCAATGGCGTCTAAGAATTCTCTCATCTTTCCATTCATGTGGGGGATTGTTGGTCGTGGACCAGCCCTGAGTCTGGTCTGATTCGGCATGGGTCGATTTAACCCTAAACTGACTCAATTACTTGTGAATGGTAAATGAGAAAGGAAACAATATTAGGAAATATGATGTAGATATAATATATTAGGAAATATTATAATATTAATGAAGTATTTTCTAATAAAATATTTCCTAATGGAATATTTCCTAATAACATATTTCCTAATGGAATATTTCCTAATGGAATATAGTTGTTGATATTTTTTTTTTCGTTTTTCAACAATTAATTTAGCTTCAGTTTTTCTAAATTAATTTATGAGTTACCTTAATTACAATGAGTATAACCCTATAAATAGGGTTGGTTCTTCTCATTTGAATACACTCCTAAAAACCCAAAAATTACCAACATATATATTGCTCTAGAGTTAAGTTAGATTCGAGTTAACAGTTGTGTTCGAATTTTCGTCGAAGTCCGAGTTTAGGTATTGTTCAGTTCGGTTAAGGGAAACACCGTGTTTGTTTCGCCTTGACGACACTATTTTATCCTGGGAAGTAATCATCTCAATTTTCCTCTTACACGAACCATTTACGGTGAGGGAGACGAAATTGCATTGAGGAGACGGTTTTGATACGGGACTCAGTAATGTTTCGGCAAAATCCATTTTCTAGGGGCAATTTCATCAATTTGCATGTCATTCCATATTTTATGCATTTTTAATTTAGAAAAATATTATTAAATTACTAATTTAATTCTGTTATATTACTAACACTTCCTCCTCTTTCCCCCCACAATCTAAAACCCTTTCCCCTAACTTGTAACTTCTTCCCTTCTGTGTATCGATCCCCACTTCCATTGTTCTTGTTTCCAGCCTTCATTCCCGATCGTGGCAAATGCGAGAGAAGGATGCCAGTATTGGTGAATGAAGGAAGCATTAGACATTGTTACGACCACAGAATCTAGCCGAACGAAATTGGAAGTTTGTAGAAGAAGTTATTGAACAGAATTGATAGGAAGAGAGTACAATTTTCTTTATTTGTCTGAATGTATTCCTTGCCATATACTCACACAGCTATAAGGATACGTGGAATATACAACTCAGATAAGGCCCAGCTTATTCTAACCCAACTTAACTACCCAACCCAAGCTTATTACTGCCTACTAAGCCTTAAACCCTGGCCCAAACATAACGACTCGTAACAACACACCACCTCAAACTATGACCTTGTACTCAAGGTTGAAGTCGGGGTATTTCTTCTTAATATCCTGTAGGAACTCCCATGTGGCTTCCTTATCCTCCTAACCTTCCCATTTGATGAGCACCATGGTAGCAACTCTATTTCCCCTCCGAACCATCTTTCGACCAATGATGGCTTGAGGTATGCTACAGTCCCGATTGACCCCAGCCGACAATGGTATAACTTGGCTCACTTATCCTCTAGCAAGTTTGAGCTGTGACACATGTATCCTTGGATGAATTAATGCCGATCCAATCCAGCACCTTAAAAGTCCCATAATACCTGGGTTGTAGCTTATGATTCCTACCTTTCTTCATTGAATGTTGACTATAAGGATGTAACTTTATAAATTCCCGATCTCCAATCTCAAATTCCCGTTCGGATCTCTTCTGATTCACCACTTGACTCATCCGATTTCTCGCCCTTTCCAAATGAAACTTAAGTAACTTAATACTTTCCTCTCTTTCCCTTAAGACGAGGTCCACTGACTCAATGCTCGAGTCCTTCGGAAAGTATGGTATGTGCAATGGTGGTTGATACCCATACAACGCCTCAAAGGGTGTCATTTTGATGGTCGAGTGATAAGTGGTGTTATACCACCATTCCGCCAATGGTAACCACTGCGCCCAAGAACTTTGTTTTTGTCCCACCATGCATCGTAAATAGGTTTCAAGGTAGCGATTAACTACCTCAGTTTGGTCGTTCGTCTGCGGGTGGTACGAAGACGACATGCACAATGACACACCCAATCTGCCGAACAGCTCTTTCCAGAATGTGTTTATGAAGATAGGATCTCGATCACTTAGAATGTTATTTGGCAACCCATGGAGTCTATAAAACTCATCTATGAATACTTGTGCCACCATCTGAGCTGTGTAGGGATGAGCCAGAGCTACAAAGTGGTCATACTTTGATAATCGATCTATCACGACCAATATTACTTCCTTACCCTTAGACTTCGGCAACCCGGTGATAAAATCCATTGAAATGTCCGTAAACAGGGCTTGAGGAACTGGTAATGGCTGGAGTAGTCCCGGTAATGCTGATCTGTCATACTTGTGTCTTTGACAGGTCTCGCAATTCCGGACAAATTCACGTACATAACGTTTGAGCCCTTTCCAATATAAAAGAGGCGTGATCCTTTGTAATGTCGCAGTCACCCCCGAGTGTCCCCCCATCAGAGATTCATGGAATAACGAGAGAATAGTCTTCCTAATATGCTCATCCTTTCCCACCACCAATCAACCATTTCTTCTAAGCAGATTTCCATTCCAACTGAATTTAGTCAATACTCGACCTTGTTTCAATGCGTCGATCAGTTCTGAACACTCCTGATCCTGTGTCCAACTGTCTGTTATGTGCTATAGTAATTTTGATGATACTGAGGATAGCGTCATAGTCAACAATTCAGGACCTTGTACTCTTGATAAGGCATCGACAACTTTGTTCTCCACTCCCTTCTTATAAGCAATCTCGTAATCATAACCCAGAAGCTTTTCCAACCACGTATGCTGCAATGGTGTCGAGAGACGTTGCTCCAATAGAAACTTTAATCTCCTATGGTCCATCTTGATCACGAAGTGCCGGTCGATAAAGTAGAAGTGTCATTTCTTTATGGCCAGCAGGATGGCTAACAACACTTTCTCATAGGCTGAAAGTGTTTGTTGTCATGTTTACAATCCTTTACTAATAAAGGCAATTGGATGTTCCTACTGCATGAGGACTGCCCCAATTCCTGTGTTGGAAGCATCAGTTTCCATCACAAATGTCTCACCCATGTTAGGAAGTGCTAAAAATGGAGTTGTAATCATTCTCTCCTTTAACTGATTGAATGCTTCTGTAGCTTCCCTATTCCAGTGGAAAACCTCCTTCTTAAGCAGTTCTGTTAAGGGTCGACTTATAGACCCGTATCCCTTCACACATTTCCTATAATAACCTGTCAATCCAAGGAACCCCCTTAATTGTTTTAGGGTGTTCGGTATAGGCCAATTTTTGATTGCCTCGATCTTGGCAGGGTCGGTTGATACCCCTGACCCCGTTACAATATGGCCCAGATACTCTACCTGCTTCCTACCGAAACTGCACTTCGATTGCTTGGCGAACAAGGTACTATTCCTTAAGATAAGTAAGACTGTCTCCAAATGTTACAAGTGTTGTGCTATGTTACTACTGTAGACTAGGATGTCATCGAAGAAGACCAACACAAACTTCCGGAGATGTTCCTTGAAGATCGAGTTCATAAGACCCTGAAACGTAGCTGGGGCGTTGGTCAAGCCGAATGGAATTACCAAGAACTCGTAATGACCCTCGTGTGTTTTGAAGGATGTTTTATGTATATTCGCTGAATCCATTCTTATTTGATGGTAACCTGATCTCAAATCGATTTTTGAAAAAATCGACGCTCCGTGTAGCTCATCCAACAACTCATCCACCAATGGTATCGGGAACTTATCCTTTATTTTTATATCATTTAAACGTCTGTAATCTATGCACATTCTCCATGTTTGGTCCTTCTTCCTTACTAATATGACCGGGGATGAAAATGGGCTTGAACTCGGTCTTATAATGCCACTCTCCAGCATCTCACGCACCATCTTCTCTATCACATCCTATCTCACGCACCATCTTCTCTATCACATCCTTTTGAGGAGCTGGGTGTCGGTAAGGTCTCAAACTCATAATGTTACTACCCTCCTTCAAGGGTATCCTATGATCCATGGTTCTCGGCGGAGGTAACCCTTTTGGCTCCTTAAACATGTCCTCATAACTTATTTGGAAACTTTTCTTGGAAACTTTTCTTGTGTGTCTCTCTCTATCATCACTTTCAGTGATCGAAAAGAAACTACCTAAAACTCGCTCACTCCCCCAGTAAAGGTACGATTCTCTGTGTGTACTGATTATTCTTACTGCATTGTTTTATAATGTGCAATATATGCATGATTCAGAGTTGCTTGCCTTCATGTACCAGTCAGGTATGTAATACACTGTCACTGAACGAAGTCGATAGATTTTACTTCTCCACCGATAATTCTTCTTTCCTGTTTGTCCATCTTTCAATGTGATGTGGTTTTATTTCGCTTTCTTCAATTCGTTACTTAATTGATCAATTCGTTACTCAATTAGTTACTCAATTGATGCAGTTCATAAGATTACTGTAATTGATTGATTACTGCACTGATTTATTAGCTTCTAAGCATATCTAGCTATTTATCTTGTTGCCTCTTGTTGATTTCAGAGAAGAAGAAACGAGAATATATTAGAAACAACTTTTATATTCTCATACTTCAGTACAGAGTGTAGGTTTTGTTATATATAGCAACTAACCACTTCAACTAACTAAGTTTATTTATCGTTTACAATGGATTCTGAACTTTATTATTCAATTAAAAACATCATGATACTTCTACATTATGCCGTATCTTTTTACCTTTATCCTTTTCTTCAGCATGTGCAAACAGATTGCATATCCATATGCAGTAATCAAATTGCGATGCTGCTCCTTCTCAAGTGATTTAGTTAAGACATCAATAATGTGTCCCCTTGAACTCACATAACTGGGCACAATAGTTTCATCACAAAATTTCTCCCTCGCGAAGTGACAATCAATCTCGATATTCTTCGTTCGTTCATGAAATATAGAATTTTTAGCTATTTGAATAGCTGCCTTTTGTCACAGTATAGAAGTACTGGACTTGTCAATTTCACAACCAATTCCTGCAGTAATCCTCGAACTCAAATAGTTTCCGATACAACCATTCCAATGCTTTGATACTCAACTTCAACATTCTTGTTCATCCATAGGTGTACTTGACTCTTTGATGTGATTATGAATATTAAATCATGATGGATTATCACGTCAATGTTTACCATATTTAAATCTTTACTTTCCTGATGCATTATAGTTCTAACTTAGAAAATAGGTAAACAGTGTTAACTGAGTTCATTTTTCTGGTCAAGCAAGTCTAGTCTTTTAAACTATCATGCAATTTCCTTCTATAGATCGAAGCAAGGAAAGTGCAGAAATAGTACATCACAAAGGTAGTTGGAATACTTCCAGAAAATGAGGTATGTTGTGTTGGGTAAATCAGGTAATTTTCCCAGTAAGATAACACAACTAGTGAAATGGACTGATTTAAAACAAATGAACTGGACATAACACTTACAAAGATACCCGACAAATAATATTGAATACTAAATTACTACAGAAAAATAAATAGCATAACAACAGTAAATACAACGGAATAAAAAAGATAAGGAAAGAAAACACACCTGAAACTTTGATAACGAAGTTCGACCAAATAAGCCTAGTCTCTGAGCACTGCTAAAATAGCACGCTCTGGGAGAAGATACAAATGTTGGGATGGAAAGCAATGAAGGAGGAGTAGTTAATTTATAACCTCCAAACACGCTCCCCAAACTAACTCCCATCGGTGTAGGATTAGTAATTGAAGCCACAAAGTCAACAAATCTCCACCTTGGCTTAATTCCTAATCCCACCAAATACAAATCTTCTAAAATAAACAAAATAATAAAAATAATAAAAATAATCTTCGCGGTGCTTCCAAATGTTGCGCCGTGAGACGCCAACTCAAATGTGCAAGATATTGACCAACTCTAAAGAGTGTTCAAACTTGGCCCTTGACCACCTTGGTCAACATATCTGCAAGATTATCAATAGTATGAATCTTCTGGAGAAGTATATCCTCTTCTTCGAGAATTTCTCGCACAAAATGATAGTGAACATCAATGTGCTTCGTCCGTGCATGAAAGACTTGATTCTTTGCTAAATGAATAGCACTCTGACTGTCAGAATATACCTCAAGTTGTTTCTTACCAACTCCCAAGTCTTTAAGCAACCCATGAAGCCAAATTGCTTCCTTCATAGCCTATATAATTGCCATATATACTTTGCCTCTATTGTAGACAAAGCCACCGTTGACTGCAAGGTAGACTTCCAACTAACCGGTGCTTTTGCTAAAGTGAACAAATAACCAGTTGTAGATCGTCGCTTATCCAAATCACTTGCATAATCAGTATCACAATACCCAACTATGCATTTACCAAGTGATTCATCATTCTCAAATACCAATCCCACATCTACGGTATTTTGGAGGTACCGTAGAATCCATTACACAACTTGCCAATGACCCTTACCTAGATCATGCATGTACCTGCTAACAACATTAACAACATGTGAAATATCTGGTCTCGTACATACCATTGAATACATCAAGCTTCCAACTGCATTTTCATATGGGACTTTCACCATGTATTCTCATTCTTCATCAGTCGTCGAAGATAAGCGGCTACTCAATTTCAAATGAGTAGCAAATGGGGTACTTACAGGTTTTGTATCTTCTCGCATACCAAAACGTTGTAGTATCTTCTACAAATGATTCTTTTGTAACATCCAAAGTTTGCCCCTCTCTTTATCCGTTTATCTCCATGCCGAGAATCTTCTTGGCTTCCCCAAATTCCTTCATCTCAAACTCTTTACTCAACTGAGCCTTCAATCTGTCAATATCAACTTGGATTTTTGTTGCAATCAGCATATCATCAACGTATAAGAATAAGTAGATGTAGGTACCGTCTTGAAGTCTGCGCAAATACACACAATGATCGTCTTTCCTTCTTTTGTACTTTTGACCCTTCATGAACTTATCAAATCGTTTGTACCACTGTCTCGGAGAATGCTTTAGTCCGTACAACGATTTGCTAAGTTTACAAACCCAATCTTCTTTACGAGCAACCTTGTATCCTTCTGGTTGAGTCATGTAAGTTTCCTCCTTTAAATCACTGTGTAAGAGCACGGTCTTCACATTAAGTTGAGCTAGCACCAAATTCAACTGCGCTACCAAAGCAAACAAAATTCTAATAGAGTAATGTTTAACAACTGGAGAAAACACCTCATTATAATCAATTCCCTCCTTCTGAGCAAGGCCTTTAGCCACCAACATTGCCTTGTAGCAAACATCTTATTTATGTGGAAATCCTTCTTTCTTTGAAAATACCCATTTCCACCCAATTGCCTTATTTCCTTCTAGTAGTTGTGTCAGCTTCCACGTCTTGTTCTTCTTGAGAGATTGTATATCTTCTTCCATTGCACTTGTCCAGCTTCCACTTTCTAAACTTCGAACAATTTCTGGATAGGTGGATGGAACGTCATCAACAACTGTAAGAGCATAAGCTACTATGTCAGTGAAACGAGTAGTCTTCTAAATTTCTCATAGTTGCCTTCTAACTGCAATTGGTATCGATTGCTGTTGAGGTTCTTGAGTAGAAACCTCTTGCTCATCTAACTCTTCTTCTTCCATAGGAGAGTCACTGGTGGTACTTCGTGTGGGGATCACAACTGTCTGTTCAAACTCCACCTGCTTCAGAGTACACTCCACCTATTGTGGAGTACTATCATCTGTTTCTTGATTTACCATATTCAACATGGCAGATTCATCAAAGGTAACATCCCTGCTGATAATCGTTTTCTTTGACTCCAGACACCATAAACGATATCCCTTCACTCCAGGATTGAAGCCCACGAATATAGTCTTCTTTGCCCGTGGATCCAATTTTGATTTAATCACATGATAATATGCAATAGAACCAAAAACATGCAAATAATCATAATCAGTCGCAGATTTTCTAGACCATACCTCTAACGGAGTTTTGCCATCTATAGTAGATGATGACAAATGATTAACGAGATCTTGAGCGTACGTCACAACCTCAACGCAAAATTTTCTGCCTAACCCAACATTAGACAACATACAACGAACTTTCTCCACAAGTGTCTTGTTCATACGCTCTGACAGCCCATTCTGCTGCGGTGTTTTCCTAACAGTGAAGGGCCGAATTATGCCACAGTCTTGGTATACCTTCAGAAATGGATCACTCTTGTATTCTCCTCCATTATTTGTTCGGAGAACCTTGATCTTCCTTCCTGGTTTTCAACTTGAGCTTTCTACTTAAGGAAAATATCAAGCACATCATCATTGTTCTTCATTGTAAACACCCAAACTCTCTTGGAAAATCTTAATAAAAGTGACAAAATAATGACTACCTCTGATGGACGAAGTCTTGGCAGGTCCCACACATTAATGCATATAATCCAAAATACCCTTAGTATTATGAATTGCAATGCCAAACTTCACTTTTCGTTGTTTACCCAGAACAGAATGCTCACAAAATTCATGTTTGCAAGTCTTCGTACCTTTCAACAATCCATACTTGGCAAGAATTTGCAAGGATTTTTCTCCAGCATGTCCCAACCTCATATGCTACACCTTCGTTGCCTCAGCGTCCTTCTTTGTGCTAGAAGTTGTTGTCGCTACTACCCCACCACTGTACTACCTTGGTAGTAATACATATTGTTCTTGCTTGTGCCTTTCATCATCACTAGTGCTCCTGAAGTTGCTTTAAGGACTTCATCTCACATCGTCACCACCATGCCTTGGGATTCTAAGGCCCCTAAAAAAAGATGAGATTCTTCTTCAGCTTTGGTGCGTACCGCACATCCCACAAAATTCTGATGGATTCATCATGATTTCACAGCTTGATTGAACCTATTCTAGTTGTTTTACATGGATTAACATTATCCATGTAAGCAACCCCACCATTGAATTCCTGAAGTTCAAAGAACCATTCCCGAATAGGACACATATGATAGGTACAAACTGAATCCAATATCCACTCATCTGGATGCGGTGATGCTGAATACGAAACTTTCAAATAGATATATGATTCTACGTTAATTTTGCATTCTGCAACAATTGCATCGTGCGAAGTCTTCCCTTTCTTCTTCAGCTTTGGACAGTCTTTCTTCCAGTGACCTTTCTCATGATATAAAGCACACTCATCTTTGGCAACAACTCGGCCGTTGAATTTAGACCTTCATCTTCTCCTATTTGATTGGCTTTGCTGCCGACCTCTTACCACCAATGCTTCTTCTGATGTCGTTGCTTTGGTTTTCATTTTATCATGCTTTCTGATTTCACGACTATATAAAGCAAAACAAACAACATCTAATGACACATTCTCCTTCCCGTGAAGTAACGTAGTTTCCAAATGTTCAAATTCAACGAGAATAGGGAATAATAACATCAAATCCAGATCCTCAACCTCAAAATTTACATCTAAATTCAACATGTTTGCTACTAATTTTTTAAACATAGTGATGTGTTCATTCATAGTAGTACCTGGTTGGTAATCAAATCAGAATAGTAATTTCTTCATCAGGAGCTTGTTCTGACCACTCTTTTTCAGAAACTTGTCCTTCAATGCCATCCACAATTTATGTGTAGAAGTCTCATTTTTGAAAGCATACTTATGTTCTCTAGACATGAAAAATCGAATAGTTCCGCACGCCAATCGATTAATGATACTCCAATCTTTATCCTCTACCTCTTCTGGTTTCTTTTCCTTAATAGCAATATCAAGACCCTGTTGGAAAAGAGAGTCCAAAACCTCTCCTTTCCACATGCCGAAATGGTCTGTACCGTCAAATATTTCGAGTGTCAATTTCAAACTGGACACTGGGAACCTCGAGCATGATGACGAGGAACCCAACACCCCGGATGGGATATTTGAAACATCCCCCTCCCCTTCTTGATTTTTTGTTGCCATTACAGACTTAAAATATAAATATATTATTCAATATTAGACCAATTTTCATATAACCCAAGGGTGAACCTTCAGCTCGGATACCACTTGTTGGGTAAATATGGAAACTTTACCACTAAAACAACACAACTAATTAAATGAATCGGTTTAAAACAAATGAGCTAGATAGAACACTTACAAAGATACCCGACAAATAATATTGAATACTAAATTAATACAGAAAAAGAAACAACATAACAACAGTAAATACATCTGAATAAAAAAGATAAGTGTTGGATCGTGAAATCCTGAATGCTGATCTGGCAGTGAATTGAATTCCAGACAAGGTTGGGATGACGCTTCAGCTCCAACTCCGGTGAACCTGCAAGTAGGGGAGCGCAACAGAGGGGGTGCTTCTGGGTCCCTCTCCGATGCTTAAATGAGTATGTGTGTGTATAAAACTCAAAACGTAAAGAACGTATGTAAAGCAAGGGTATTTATAGGGTAAGAGAGATAGAACCGTATATGGCAGCTGAATATCTTAGTGTATATTGTATTGCCGAAGATTCGAATCGT
Organism: Chamaenerion angustifolium; assembly: GCA_946814005.1. Taxonomy (NCBI): domain Eukaryota; kingdom Viridiplantae; phylum Streptophyta; class Magnoliopsida; order Myrtales; family Onagraceae; genus Chamaenerion; species Chamaenerion angustifolium. The sequence continues at coordinate 34,928,717 of OX328266.1, read as the reverse complement.
CAGTTACTGCGAGATATTGCAGTTACCAAATCTAATCCTTAGTGAATATGTGACCGAGATATGCGGGATATCGTGGCCACTTCCTTATTAACGGTTTTGTGGGACCAGAGGAGAGAGGCAAGGCTCTCTTCGGGGCGAGCACTCTCATGTCGAGCAGTGGAAGGTCGCGACCTGGTAGAGAATGGCGAGCAGTCTGGGAGCCTTTGGCGTCCCTATAGACTTTGGGCTCGATTCTGGATTACTCGATGGTGGGCCAAGTTTGGCTTGTACTTGGGCCGATCCGGTTCGGATGTCATGGGTTTACCCCCTCTATAGTTATTGGGCCTTCGAGGCCTTTTCTTACTGGCTGTCACTATCGTTACCCAACATTTGCCCCCGAAGCTTGATTGAAGTTCCTTCAGTCGAGCTTGATTTCCTGGTAGGGTTTTAGATAGTGACGTCTCTTGTAATGGTTCAGGACCTTTGAGACACTTCGAGGTCATTTGGCGAGCAGTTTTTTCTCTGTTCAAAGCTGAAAGAATATCCTTCCTTTTATTCCCTTTTGGCGATCACTCGATGTGACATAGGCTTATGGAAGTCTATCTTTCTTAGTTAGGCGATCATTACCTACCCGAGGTATTTCTGCTAAAGCCTTATTAGTGCGTAGGCGACCATCTTGTCTCTTTAGTGGACTTTTAGCATTTAATAACTGCTCAGTTGTCCAGAAATCGAACGGTCACCTTAGGCACGCCTGTCCTTTACTTTTCCGTAAACCTAGGGTAGTTTGACAGCTGTCTGTACCAGCCAACCGTTTGTCTCTTGGAATTCTGACATTGCTTCGGTTTTCTCCAAAAGGGTGCAATTATTCCTCTGCGTCGCTTCGATTTGCTCGTGGCGGTTACTCCCCTTTTGGTCTATATAAGAAACGTCAGTTTCTGTATTCTGTCTTTTACGCTTATCCACTCTCTTAGATTTTCAGAGCTTCATTGCAAACCTTTCCATTTCCTTTCCCAACCTTCTTCAGCCTTCTTCCAATATTTCCATGGCTCCCCGCGGTCAGAGAGTCAAGCACATGGCTCCCAAGGGCGCCAACAAAGCCAACACTCCCAGAAATGCTGATGTCCCCTTGACCATCAGGGATGAGGTCGTGCCCCCCTTAGTGGAGGAACAGACTGATTTGGGCAGGACTGCAACCACTCCTGTGGTGGTGGACGGGCATGAGCTGAACACGCCCATCTTCTCTCCGAAAGGTAAACCTTCGCCCTTTTATAGCCCTGCTTTAGCAATATCCTCTGTTTCCTTTGTTTTTTATACCTGCCGTGCTATACTTGAACTGTTCTGAGTAGATGTCAAGCCTAACGAATTGAAGCAAGCGTATTTTAAGACCATGGTGGCGCTTGGTGGCTTTAATGCAGAGGATACTCCTAGGTATCCTGGCTTAGGTCTGCATTTTCCTCACGACGGAGAGGTTTACGTTTATGCGGCCCAGGTCGATGCTGGGTTGCGTTTTCCTCTCTGTGAGGATTTGCAGACATTGTGCCAGTTTCACGGGATTCATCCCACGCAGCTCGTTCCGAATGCCCTCAGGATGTGGGTCGGTTTCAAGTTCCTGTGCATACGCCAAGAGTGGGAGTATTCACTGGCCTTGTTCCGATGTTTCTTCCGACTGGCAGCAGGGGCGAACCACCTCCACCATTTCCAAGCACGTTGGCCGAAGTTTTCAGAATGGGGAGGTCCTCAAGCATGGAGTTGGAATGCCCATGTCCGTTTGGTTGATGATTTCCGGGCCACCAACTCCAACTATAAGAAGTTCTACTTCTTTTACAAGGGAGGTGTGCCCTGGAAATTGTCGGCTCTGGACAAGGATTTTCCTCCTTCTTTCGAGGAGCTGTCCGGGAGCGATCGGAACGCCATCGACGATCTGTACCGGTTGCATCGGTCATCCCAATTCAAATCCATTCGCTCAGTGGCGGAGACTACTGAGAATATGCTTGAGATGGCGGGCATTCATCAGGCCACGCCAATTTTTGACGATTGGGTAATTTTCTAACCCTTTTCTTGTTTTATCATTTGTAGGTAAGGCCATAGGCAGGAGCCAAAAACTGATAGGTCTCTTTGATGACCAGGGATCGTCAGGGTTATCCTCCGACCAAGCACTGCTGAGCTCTCCTCCTCCCCCCTCTAGGCGTTCGTCCAAGAGGAAGTCCGAGGAGGTGATTCCTTCGGCTAACACTGGTCCTCGCCAACCAGGTATATCGCCTCGCCATCTGTGGAAGCAATATTTTCATACTCTGCAATTTTTTGTTTTTTGACTTATTGCCTTATTGTTTTACAGGGAAGTCCTCAGCTGATGCGACCCGGTACCCTCCTCCTAAGAAGGTCAGGAGCGAGGAGCATCCTGAGGTCGACCAGCGTCCTCCTCCTCCCCCTCTTAAGGGTCCTTCTGCCAACAAGGGGAAGGGTACGGATGCGGTGCCCCCTTCTCCTTCTCCTCAGGGTCCTTCTACCACTAAGGAGAAGGTTCTGACTTTAGCGTCTCCCGCTCCCACTGTGCCCACGGTTCCTCCCCAGGAGTCTGGGACCCAGAAGAAGGGGCCTGCTACCTCCAGCTCCTCGAGGGCTCCTGCGGAGGAGTACTTTAGGAAGGAGCAGCGTCTCCTTGCCGATGTTAAGAAGAGGAAGGCTGACGCCGCCGCCTTCCTTCAAGAAGCTGAGGCCCTCCATCAGTTCTTGGATGAAGGGGAAGCGGTCCGAGCTCGCCTCGAGGCCGAGCTGAAGGATGCCCAGGCTCAGGTGGCCGAGTCGGACGCTCTGCGGGTTGCTGCTGAGGCTCAAAGAGCTACTGCTGACGCTCAGAGGAAGGCTGTGGAGGAGGAGAGGGATCGGCTAGCTGAACAGTTGAGAGCTGTCCCTTCGCCCCAAAGCACAGTCGAGGCTTTCAAGTCCTCTGAAGATTTTGAGGACTGTGCTCTAAAGGTGATGAGGTCGGTGATAGCCGATTTTCTCCAAGTCCTGGTGGACGATGTCCAGGCAGTCGACCCCAACTTTCCCATTGGGGAAGTTGGGTCCTTGAGGAGCTTCCTCCGGAGTCGTACCTCTCAGTCTACCCCTGTTGCTGAAGAGGTTGCCCCCGAGGGCGAGCCAAGCAATATTGCCCCCGAAGGCGAGCAAAGCGTCCCTGCTCCTGAAGGCGAGCAAAGTGCTTCTGCCCCCGAGGATCCTAAAGCCTGAAATCTTCCCCTCCTTTATCGACCATATTTGCCTTTTAGATAGCTATTTTTCTTTGTAATTTTTTGTTTTCCTTGTAATTATTTATTTGATTTAAGACTGGGTTTCTTTTATTGAATGCCTTTATATTCATAAGCCTTTTATTCGACTTTGAACATGCTTGGCTATTTATCCAACGTCTTAATCATAATTACTCTTCGACTACCTCTTGACTTGTAATGTCTTCGACTCTTGAAGTCTTAGACCAAGCATAAGTCGAATTTTCTAAGGATAATACTTCTGATACTTACAAGCATAAACTTCTAAGTTCAAAGAGATATTACCTTCTTTGAAGTTTAGACCTTCGAGGTCTTCCTAAGGCTTTGTCATCCATAGTGATCGCCTAAAATTCTTTGTTAGCAGATCCCTTTGTTTGGTTTTGGCGTATGCTTCTCATCTTGCCTAACTTTATTGCTAGGTCTTTTGGCCTGACTTTGGCGTCAGAGATTTTTTATTTTGCCTAGCTTTATTGCTAGGTCTTTTGGCCTGACTTTGGCGTCAGGGCTTTTTGTGCCTGATTCGGTTATCAGGTTTTTGCCTGTCTCTTGGCGTCAGGTCTTTTGAGGCCTAACTTTGTTGTTAGGGCTTTTGTGGCCTAGTTTTGTTACTAGGGCTTTTTCGGCCTAGCTTTGTTGCTAGGGCTTTTTGGCCTAACTTTGTTGTTAGGGCTTTTGGCCTGTCTTTGGCGACAGGGCTTTTTGGCCTAGCTTTGTTGCTAGGGCTTTTGGCCTGTCTTTGGCGACAGGGCTTTTTGGCCTAGCTTTGTTGCTAGGGCTTTTGGCCTAACTTTGTTGTTAGGGCTTTTGGCCTAACTTTGGCGTCAGGGCTTTTGGCCTAGCTTTGTTGCTAGGGCTTTTTGGCCTAACTTTGTTGTTAGGGCTTTTGAGGCCTAGCTTTGTTGCTAGGGCTTTTGAGGCCTGACTTTGGCGTCAGGGCTTTTTGGCTTCGGCTTGCTTCGAGTGGACACGCTTTATGAAAGAATGGCTTTCTTTTATTGACATAATCAGTTTGATTACAAGCTATGCATAAAATCTTCTTAAATGCTCAGAATTAAATGGACGGGGTAACCTCTCGCCTTCGGTGGTTTCCAAATAGTAGGATCCTGGTGCGGCGATCTCTACTACTTTGTATGGTCCTTCCCATTTGGCTGAAAGTTTGTTTTTACTGTTCAGCCTTGTAAATTCATTCCTTCTCATAACCATCTCCCCCACGAAAAATTGGCGAGCGCTAACTTTTCTGTTGAAATACCGAGCAGTCGCCAAGCGCATCTTTGCCTGTGTCTTTTCCGAGAGCCATCTTTTTTCCTCTGCTAAGTCGAGGTCAGTTCTGCGCTCGATCTCATTTGCCTCCGCGTTAAAGTGTAGGACTCTGTGGGTAGGCACTTCTAATTCAGCTGGTGCTACTGCTTCTGATCCGTACACTAAACTGAAAGGCGTTTCTCCTGTGGCCGCCTTAGGCGTTGCTCTGATTGCCCATAATACGTTTTCCAGTTCGTCTGCCCAGTTCCCCTTGAATGCTCGAACCCTTTTCTTGAGTCCTACTAAGACAACCTTGTTGACTGCTTTAGCTTGCCCATTCGTTTGAGGGTGATGTACTGAACTGAAGCGATGGTCGATATGATACTCTTCACAGAGCCATTTCAACTCCTTTCCAACGAATTGCGGACCATTATCGCTGATGAGTATTTTGGGAATACCAAACCTGGAGAATATGTTGACCTGCAGGAACTTGATAACTTGGAATTCCGTTGTCGAAGCTAGAGCTTTCGCCTCTACCCACTTAGTGAAGTAGTCGATTGCCACTATAATGTGAGTACGCTGACCAGTGCTAATGGGAAAAGGACCCAATATATCGTTTCCCCATTGAGCGAAGGGCTAGGCACCCGCCATTGGGGATAATAATGTCGATGGTCGACCCGATCGTGGTGCAAACTGCTGGCAAATTTCACACTTCTGTGTTAATTCGGCTGCGTCTTTTCCCAAGGTCGGCCAGTAATATCCCAATCTGAATATTTTCCTGCTTAGCGATCGAGCGCCTTCATGACATGTTGCTGCCCCTTCATGAGCTTCTCGAAGAACCTTTTCTGTTTCGGGCAGAGCAACACATCTCAAGTAAGGCGTCGAATAACCTCTTCTGTAGAGTTCTCCATCGATGATTAGATAACTGGCTGCGAGTCTTCTAATCCTAGTGGATTCGCCTTCGTCCTCTGGGAGGATGCCTTCTTTCAAATAATGATGGAACGAGGTCATCCAGGTGACCTGTTCTTGAATGTTGAAGACCTCCGCTCTGTTTTCAAGGACTGAACATAGGGCCTTTTCCAGAAATTGCACATCCTGGATTGTCGCCCCTCCGAAGGCTAGCTTACTTAAAGAATCTGCCATCTAGTTTTCTTGGCGAGGAATGAATTCAATCGCGAAATTTGGGATTTCTGCGACCAGCTTTTTGACAATGCCGAGATATTTCTTCATCTTTTCTCCCTTTGCCTCGTATGCGCCATTAACTTGATTGACAATGAACTCTGAGTCGCTTTTTACTTTAAGCGCAGCTATACCCATTCCTTTTGCTAGTCTGAGTCCAGTGATAAGAGCCTCATATTCTGCTTCGTTATTGGTCGCCGGGAATGTCAAGGCGATCGCGTATTTCAGAGGCTCGCCCTCAGGAGGAATAAGAATTAAACCTGCCCCCGAGCCTTCTTTTGATGAAGACCCATCCGTATAGAGTTCCCAGATTTGATTGTCGTTTGCTGACTGACTTGGCCTGTTTTCTGCCTCCGCTTGACCGTTACCCGTGCTTTCCACTATGAAATCAGCTAGTGCTTGACCTTTGATGGCCGTTTTTGGCGCAAATTTGATCCTGAACTCGCTGAGCTCGATCGCCCACTTGACCATTCTTCCTGAAGAATCTGGCTTCATCAGGAAGTTTTTGAGAGGTTCATTGGTGAGGACCGTGATGTCGTGGGCATGAAAGTAAGGTCTCAGCTTCCGAGCAGGAATAACTAAGGCATAGAGATACTTCTCAATCTGGACATATTTTATTTCTGCTGAGTTGAACATTTTGCTAATAAAATACACTGGACTCTGAACATTATTCTCCTCCCTTATTAAGACAGCACTGGCTGCCACATCGCTAATGCCTAAATAAAGGAAAAGCTGCTCGCTTGGAACGGGTTTTGCCAGGGCTGGAAGTGTTTGAATATGCCTTTTCAAGGACTGGAATGCTTCCTCGCAGTCTGGCGTCCACTCGAACTTGCGGTTGGCCCTCAAGGTTTTGAAGAACGGGAGGGACCTGTCGCTTGCTTTGGAGAGGAAGCGGTTAAGAGCAGCTAGTTGGCCGTTCAGGAACTGGACTTCCTTATGGCAGGTTGGCGACTTCATTTCTTCTATGGCCTTTAGCTTTTCCGGGTTTGCTTCAATGCCCCTTTCGCTGACCATAAAACCCAGGAACTTCCCGGACTTGACTCCAAAGGCGCACTTTGCTGGGTTCAGGCGAACGCTGTGTCTCCTCATGCATTCAAAAGCTTCACGGAGGTCGGTGGTATGAGGATTGCCTTTGATGGATTTGACGAGCATATCATCTACGTAGGCCTCCATGTTCCTTCCCAGCATGTCCTGGAACAGTCGGTTCACCATCCGCTGATAAGTTGCCCCGGCATTGATGAGACCAAAGGGCATCACCTTGTAACATATAATGTCCCCGTCAGCATAGAAAGCAGTGTGGGCCTCGTCATCTGGATGCATTCTGATTTGGTTGTAGCCTGAATAGGCGTCCATGAAGCTCAGCATCTCATGACCCGAGGTAGCATCGACCAGCTGATCAATTCTCGGAAGGGGATATGAATCTTTGGGGCAAGCCTTGTTTAAGTCGCGGAAGTCGACGCACATCCTCCACTTGCCGTTTGATTTCCTGACCAAAACTGGGTTGGCGACCCAGCTCTGGAATCTTACTTCTCTGACGAAGTCAGCTTCAATCAACCTGCCGACTTCCTGCCTGATCGCCAAACGCTTATCAGTCCCGAATGATCTTCTCTTTTGGGCGATCGGCTTGATGGAGGGGTATATCCTGAGCTCATGAGAGATAATATCTGTGCTGATTCCTGGCATGTCGCTCGGCTGCCAGGCGAAGAGCTCTTTGAATTCCTTGAGGAGGGTGGTCATGGCCTCCTTCTGATCCTCTTTTAAGGTGGTCCCAATGCGCACCTTTTTGTCTGGACCATCGATCTCGACCTCCTCCAATTCCTCCATGGGTGCTGCCCGAGCCAAGTCCTCGCGGGGATCGGCCTCTGTCTCGATGGCGAGAGCCTCCCTTTGGTTCTTCCTGCGCAGGCAGTTCACATAACATTGTCGCGAGGAAGGCTGATCTCCGAGCACTTCTCCAATCCCATTGGGAGTGGGGAACTTCATCTTCTGGTGGACAGTGGAGGCCACAATCTTATTTGGGTTGATTCTGGTCCTCCCTATGATGGCGTTGTAGGATGTAGGTGAATCGACCACCAGGAAAGTGACCGACACCTTAATGCTTTTCCACCCCTCGCCAAATATTACTAGCATGGTTATAGCTCCCAGTGGATAAGTTGTTCTTCCCGCAAACCCGATCAGCGGAAAGTCGACCCTCTTCAGGTTGCGTTTGGATTTGCCCATCTTTTCAAAGGCGTCCAGAAACAGGATGTCGGTCGAGCTGCCTCCGTCGACCAGAATCCTTGCAACATCACAGCCGTCAATATCTGCCGTAATGACCAGAGCATCGTTGTGGGGCGTGGTGACGTGTGCCAAATCATCTTCAGAGAATGAGATGACAATGTTCTCTTCAGGTCGGGGCCGCTTCCCCAACTGAACTGCCGCAGAGATCTGAGTGGCGTAGACCTCTCTGGCGCTTGACCTCTCGCCGCCTGCGCCGAATCCTCCCGCAATCAGATTCACTCTCCTCTTGCTTCGAGAAGGCTCAGCTTGATCTGCAGGGGCTGGTGAACGATGCCTCCTGGGGGGCGTTCGACTTCGGTCTCGCCCTGCCACAAATTTCTTCAACATTTCCCCTGAATCAGCCTCTCTATATCTCGCTTCAGAATCTTGTAATCGTCTGTCTTATGACCCTTGCACTTATGGTATCTGCAATAGCTCTCGACATCCTTGCCCATGGGTAGCCCACCTCGACGAGGCATCGGTGGCCTCGCCAAGGATCTCCTCTCCATCTCGACTAGTACCGCTGAGATCTGCCTATTTAAAGGCGTGAAGTACTCAGGGACCTCTGGATGGCGAGGCGCTGGAAGAGACTCGACTCGGGGCTTACTTTCTTTTCCCTTCTTCTCCTTCTTTACCTCCTTCTTACCATCGTGTCGGGGTTCATGGGTTACCCTTAGCGAGGTCGTCAGGAGGTTAGCCTCGATGTTTGCGCGTTCAAGGTCTATGAAACCTTTTGCCCTGGACGCCAACTCCTCCAATGTCTCTATCTCCTTCACATGGTAGCTGTTTCGCAGCTTTCTCGAGGCCTTGTTGGCCACATCCAGACCTCTGTAGAATGCTCGAATGATCTCCCCATCCGAGATTCAGCGATCTAATTCTGTGACGTTTTGATGAAAACGCCCGTAGAAGTTGGACAGCGACTCTCCAGGCTGCTGTTTGACCGAGTCAAGGGCGACCACGCTCTTCAGCAACTGGCGCTCGCCCATATATCTCTCCAGGAACTTGCTTCTCAACTCTGCCCAAGTTCTGATTGATCCTGCAGGGAGGACGAAGAACCAGGACGAAGCCGAACCCGAAAGAGTAGATGGAAATAGCAAAGCCAAATGATTGGGATCGTTTGACTTACCCAGAAGGGAGGCATCATGCTTCTTGACATGTACGGTGGGATCTCCTCCACCGCTATACTCAGGTATGGCCCGAGCAACCACATCCTTCAGGATTTTGATAGCGACGAGCGCGTCGGTAAAAGGATGAGAGGACTGCTCCTTGAAGGGAGCCACGACTGTCAACTGTCTTTCCTGGAGCCTTTTGTTGAGGAGGTCATCCATCTGATCCACAGTGCAGTACAAGGGAGAGGCTCCGGGTGGAGGAGGACCGGAAGGATTGGCAGTATATGCGGCTGCTGGCTCCTTGGTGTGTGCTGGAGGTAGGGACTGTTGACCTGACGTCATCTCCTGATCCTCCTGAGGCGTAGTGGGACCAGGATCTGCCGCTTCTGAAGGTGAAGGCCCTGTGGCAGCAGGGCGGTGGTTTTCCTTAGGAGCAGAGGGATTGTTTTCCTGAGGAGCAGGGGCTTGGCGGCGCGCCTGTCCTAGGATGGCTTCCAGCAGGGAGACCATCTCGGGGGTTAAATTAATATCCTGCCCCGCAATGTGGACTGTCTGCGGTGGAGGGGCTCCGTTTTGATCAGCAGCTGGGGTCGGTCTTGAATCACCGACATGTTCTCGAGCTGTCCGCAGAGGAACAGCATTAACTCCTGCTCGGCTGGCAGGTTCTTGTTGAAGCGGTGAAGCGGCGGCGGAATCAGAGCTATCTGAGGATCGCTCCCTAGTCTGATTCCGACGGTTGCTTTGGGATCGAGTTCTCTTGGCTGAATTGCTCGTTCCCACAGACGGGGCCAAATGTTGGATCGTGAAATCCTGAATGTTGATCTGGCAGTGAATTGAATGCCAGACAAGGTTGGGATGACGCTTCAGCTCCAACTCCGGTGAACCTGCAAGTAGGGGAGCGCAACAGAGGGGGTGCCTCTGGGTCCCTCTCCGATGCTTAAATGAGTATGTGTGTGTATAAAACTCAAAACGTAAAGAACGTATGTAAAGCAAGGGTATTTATAGGGTAAGAGAGATAGAACCGTATATGGCAGCTGAATATCTTAGTGTATATTGTATTGCCGAAGATTCGAATCGTCAGTTACTGCGAGATATTGCAGTTACCAAATCTAATCCTTAGTGAATATGTGACCGAGATATGCGGGATATCGTGGCCACTTCCTTATTAACGGTTTTGTGGGACCAGAGGAGAGAGGCAAGGCTCTCTTCGGGGCGAGCACTCCCATGTCGAGCAGTGGAAGGTCGCGACCTGGTAGAGAATGGCGAGCAGTCTGGGAGCCTTTGGCGTCCCTATAGACTTTGGGCTCGATTCTGGATTACTCGATGGTGGGCCAAGTTTGGCTTGTACTTGGGCCGATCCGGTTCGGATGTCATGGGTTTACCCCCTCTATAGTTATTGGGCCTTCGAGGCCTTTTCTTACTGGGCTGTCACTATCGATACCCAACAATAAGGAAATAAAACACACCTGAAACTTTGATAACAGAGTTCAGCCAAATAAGCCTAGTCTCTGAGCACCGCTAAAATATCACGCTCTTATTAATATTAGGGAAAAGATACAAATGTTGGGATGGAAAACAATGAATGAGGAGGAGTTAATTTATAACTTTCATACCCCCTCCCCAAATTAACTCCCATCGGTGTAGGATTAGTAATTGAAGCTAGAAAGTCAACATGTTGTATGTATCAATTACCAGTATACTATGTTATCACTGAGAGTAACTTCCCTATTTATATGAGGAATGATTGGAGATGGCATAAGTTATTCTTAGACTTAATGATCTTATATTTGTTTAGATCTTTAATCTTTATCCTACTATCCATTTTGTCATATATTTTTTCTTTACGTTGGAACATAACACTATGTTGTCCAGAAGATGTTGGCATACTTTCTAGTAAATACATGTTACGGGTTTTGTTTCAGCAATCGGTGGATGTCAGTATACAGTATGACGCATGTGAAGGAAGAAGTGCAGTCAAGGTTAAATTCTCAAACTTAACTATATAGTTGCTATCAAGAACGGCGAGGCTGCTGTTAAGAGAAATGCACACGACACAAGAATTTACGTGGTTCACCAATTTAGCTACGTCCACGGCTCACACCCACATTTTTACTATACACAAACAGTGTTACAAATTGTGTATCACACAATATGTATAGCTTACACTCTAAAATACTCACTCTTTTTTTTTTGCCTCAAAATACAACACTATTTTCTCCCACACACTCAAAACACCAACAACTGATTCTTACTCTTGTCAATTCGTCTCTTGTGGTTATCTTTCCTTCATACATTGTTGGCAGTCAAGGTTGTCAATGATGACAACCTTGAGTGGCTTGGCTGGCAACTTTGCTGAGTGTCTTGCCCACTCTGCTTAGTGCCTTGTCCACTTTGATGAGTGGCTTCTCCACTTGTTGAGTGGTGGTGGTGGCCCGAAAGTCTTCATTCTCAAAAATCTCCCGCTTGAAGACTTTAACTCCACATGTATCCATAAGTGAACTGGTGTGAGGCTTACATGTCTTCTGTTGTTGAAGACCCATTGAAGCTGAGCACAGTTTCAGTTTCTCTGTGGTGACTGACTTGGTTAACATGTCAGTTGGGTTCTTGCTGCCTTGGAACTTCTCAAGTGTTAAAACTCCATCCTCTAGTAGAGATCTGACGAAGTGATAACGAAGTTCAATATGCTTGGTTCTTGAATGAAATGCAGAGTTCTTTGCCAGATGTATCACACTCTGACTGTCACTATGCAAAACATTCTTCGTTTGTCTTAGACCTAATTCTGCTAACAAACCTTGTAACCAGATCATCTCTTTGCTTGCCTCAGTGACTACTATGTATTCCGCATCTGTGGTAGATAACGCTACTATCTTCTGTATCTGCGAAATCCAACTGACTGCAGTAATCCCCACTGTGAATACATAATTGGTCGTACTCCTCCTGTTGTCTACCTCACCAGCAAAATCTGAGTCTAAAAACCCTTGTAGTCTCAACTTGTTTCTTTTGAAACACTTGAATCATTCGGTAGTGCCTCTTAGATACCTTAGTATCCATTTGACTGCTTACCAGTGTTGCCTTCCAGGATTAGTCATGAACCTGCTCACCGCTCCCACTGCATGAGCAATATATAGTCTTGTGCAAACCATGGCATAAATGAGACTTACAATGGCTGAGGCATATGAAACCTTAGCCATGAAGTTCATTTCTTCTTCCGTCTTGGGTGACTGCTCTTTGGATAGTCGAAAATGACTAGCCAATGGTGTGCTGACTACCTTAGCATCACACATGCCAAATCTTTTGAGAACACGCCTAATGTACTCCGCCTGAGATAACTCCAAAGTACCATTTGGCTCGTCTATATTGATTCTCATCCCAATAATCTGCTTTACTGCACCCAAGTCCTTCATCTTGAACTCACTCGACAATTGCTTCTTCAATTGTTTGATTTCACCTATATCTGAACCTGCCACTAACATGGCATCGACATAAAGTAGCAAAATAATATAGATGGACTCAAACCTTTTGAAGTAGCAACAATGGTTAGCATTGCATCCGAAATAGCCATTCGTTTGCATAATATCATCAAACTTTTTGTACCACTGCCTTGGAGCCCGTTTTAATCCGTATAAGCTATTATGCAGTTTACACACGAGTTTCTCCTTGCCATTTTCTGAAAAACCCTCCAGTTGCTCCATGTATATATCTTCCTCAAGATCACCATGGAGGAAAGCAGTTTGAACATCTAACTGCTCAATTTGCAAGTCTTCTGCTGCAACAATACTTAAAACTGACTGAATGGTCGTCGGTTTTACAACCGGTGAAAATATGTCGGTGTAATCAATATCTTATTTCTGCTAAAAACCCTTGGCTACAAGTCTCGGCTTGTACCTTTTGGAACCGTCATGTTCGTCCTTGACTCTATACACCCATTTGTTATGTAACACCTTATTTCCCATGGGTAACTCAGCTAGCTCCCATTTTTTGTTGGAGATAAGGGACTTCATCTCTTCTTTCATTGCATGGTCTCACTTGATAGAATTTCCCCCTTGACATGCTTCATCATAGCATTCAGGTTCTCCTACATCAGTAAGCAGCAAATAATTCATGTACCTTCTATTTGGTATAGGAGGCCGTGAAGATCTCCTTAATACAGAAGATGAAGAAACTGGAGACTGTGGTGGATCGGTCTGTTGTGTGCTGCTCTGCGATATCTGTTCCTTTGACTGAGGACTCTCAACTGCTTGCTGCACTATACTTCTGTACGGGACATCATCTGGATCAACATACATAGGATCGCTTTATGTTGCACTACTAAGTTGTATTGTATTTATGTCCTTGTACATCACCTTTTCATTGAATATGACATCTCGACTTCTGATCACCTTCTTGGTCTGATCATCCCAGAACTTGTACCCAAGCTTATCTCCACCATATCCGATGAAGGTGCATTTTAGTGACTTGGAGTCAAGATTTCCCCTAGCCTAATCACTAATATACACATATGATACACAACCAAAAACTTTCAAATGAGAAAGTTTTACCTCTTTTAATTTCCATACCTCTTCTGGTATTCCGAACTCTAGTGGGACTGATGGTCCACGGTTGATCAAGTAAGTTACTGTATTGACTACCTCTGCCCAGAACTGCTTGGGCAGTCCTGCATGTATTCAGATGCTTCTGGCTCTCTCACTCAAAGTCTGGTTCATTCGTTCTGTTACACCATTCTATTGTGGTGTCCCTGGAACATTCCATGCTAGTCTGATATCATTCTCATAACAGAACTTCATGAACTCCATGTAATCATACTCGCCATAGTTTTTGGATCTTAATATTTTGATCTTTAGACCTGTCTCATTTTCTACCATGGATTTCCACATCCTGTCTCATACCTTTCTGGAATGGTCATCGATGAAAGTCACAAAATATGACTTTTCACCAATGGAAGAGATAGTGGTTGGACCCCATACATCCATGTGAACTAGCTCAAGCTTTTCTTGCTTTGCTAATATGTCACTCTTTATGAAGCTACCTGTCTTCTGCTTCCCAAAGATGCAGCTTTCACATAAGTCAGTGTCAACTGACTTTAGGTCTGGTATTCTTCCCTTGGAATGCAAGATCTTGAGACCCTTGTCACTCATGTGACCAAGTCTCTAGTGCCATAAATTTGGATCATCTTTGTTTTCTGCGACTACAATTGACCCACCAGTGTTCGTCGTCGTATAGAGTGTACCACTCTTCTAGCCACGAGCGACTGTCATCGAACCTTTTGAAACCTTCCAAGTATCTCCATTGAAGGTTGTGGCATAACCTTCCATTTTAAGCTATCCTACCAAGATCAAATTGTTTCTCAAGTCAGGAATGTGTCTCACATCCCTTAACTTCCACACAAATCCATTTAACTTGATTTGTACATCACTCTTTCTAACCACATCGCAAGGTTGATCATCACCAAGATATACCTTACCAAGATTAGCTGGTGAATAACTCATTAAGAGTTCTCTGTTGGAGGTCGCATGAAAGGAAGATTCGGAGTCTAGCACCCATGAATCCGACTTGTTCTTCAAAGAGCATACCAAAACATCACATGCCTCTTCTGCTGCGATGTTTGCTTCAGGCTTGCCTTTTTTCTCTTTCTTCGGGGATTTACACTGATTCTTGTAGTGCCCGACCTTCCCGCAGTTCCAACACTCAATCACCTTCTATTTCTGATTGTTGGAATTTTGGGGATTTTGAGATTGTGACCTCCCATTCTTGGACTTAGACTTATTGCGCCCTCCATTCTTGTTTGAATCTCTGTCTATGCTCTCTACGTTCAAAGCTTACCCTGAGCTAGAAGCACCATTCGACCGATTTCAAATTTCTTCAGTCATAATAAGCTGACCACATCATCAAACTTCAGTTGTTTTCTTTTCTTTGCAGATCCGTTGATTGCAGTGACTGTGCCTTTCCAACTATTAGGCAACTGCCCAAGAATTACACAGGCATGTATCTCTTCAGTGAATGACATGCCCACTGATTATAGCTGGCCTGTCACTTCTTTGAACTCGCTGAGATACTCTCTGAATTGTGTTCCTTCTGACATTGTCATGTTGAACAACTTCTTTATTAGATGAATTTTATTTGCTGCAGAAGGCTGTACGTACAGACTGGAGAGGTCCGCCATGAAAGATGCAGTTGTATTTTAATTCTTGATGGTGTAGGCCACTGATTTTGACAGTGATAGTCGTATGGTTCCGAGAGCTTTCTGATCCAGCAGCTTCCACTCTGAATCTTTCATTTCCTCTGGTTTCTCACCCAAAGGTAAATAAAGATCCTTTTGGTACAAGTTGTCTTCCATTTGCATCTTCCATAATCCAAAATTTGTGCCATCAAAATGAGAAATTTTGGACTCTTTGTCTAACGCCATTTCTCCCACTGAACAGATAGGATGAACACGAAAATTATTTCGCAGAATAATTTCCATAAATGTCTTCCGTGCCTTTGATTCGCCAACTGAAGGCCCTGATACCAATTGTTGGGATATTAGCCTCTACTAATTTCCACCTTGCATGACCTTGGGACTCGATGGATTAAGATAAATGCACACGACATAAGAATTTACGTGGTTCACCAATTTGGCTACGTCCACGGCTCACACCCACACTTTCACTAAAGACAAATAGTGTTACAAATTGTGTATCACACAATATGTATCGCTCACGCTCTAAAATACCCACTCTTTATTTTTGGCTCACAATACAACACTATTTTCTCCCACACACTCAAAACACCAACAACTAATTCTTACTCTTGTCAATTCGTCTCTTGTGGTTATCTTTCGTTCAGACATTGTTGGCTTCTTATAGTTATCAATGATGACAACTTTGAGTGGCTTGGATGACCACTTTGCTGAGTGCCTTGCCCACTCTGATGAGTGACTTGCCCACTGATGAGTGTCTTCTCCACTTGTTGAGTGTCTTCTCCACTTGTTGAGTGGTGGTGGTGGCACGAAAGTCTTCATTCTTAACAACTACAACCTCGTTGATCAATTACTTCTTATCAATAAATGAGATATGATCCACCATCTCCTTAACGGGTTTGATTTGAAAACCCTTGGACAATTTGTGGTTCGTAAAGTGGTGTATGTATGGACCATTTTGACAAACCTACAAAATTAGTTAAGAGATGGCATATTATGATCAAATGAGTATATCGTTGCAAATATGCTGTAGCCCTTTGAGTGAGAGCTCCTCGACTTCAAAATGGAAGTCCGCTTGCAGAAAGTTCACAAGGATAAGGACAATTAATGCAACACATAGCATTGTGCTATGTCAACCAATCACTGGGCAAACTCATAAGTAAGAGATAACCCATTGACTTAATTTTAGGATAATATTAAGGGTACATTACCTCAACAATCACTTATGTTGGCACATGTGACTGAACATTTAATTATTTTTCAAAATGTGACTGAATGATTACAAAATAAAAGTATGCGAAAAAATTACTAAAATACGTTTCCACTATTCTTCATGTTCAATCTTTTTTTACTCTATTCAAACCCGAAATCGGATTTCGAACTAAGATTTGTGGAAATCTGAGTTCGAACTGAATCCACACACTACAAGAATATGTTGCAACAACGACGGTTCTTTCATGTTGACGCTAACGGTTGTAGTTAAAAATATGGCTATTGTGTCAGAATGTTTTGGTGTTGTTATTATTACTTAGTAGGCACAATGTGTTTTCCATCAGTATACGTTACATTTAGTGTGACCTTTTTCCATCACTAAGCGTTTAACATGGATAAAAGTGTAACAACAATCCATTAGTTGCAGCTAGTTCATATGATGAAGAAATAAGTATTAGACAATGGAATTTGTTGTCGCTGTTGTATCTAAAACAACAACGGAATAGTGGTGTTGCTATTGTGTTTTGTTGTCACTAAGTTAATGCTAGACAGAATAGTAACATAGACATAAAATTGCAGCACACATATATAGAAGAGACACAATTTTTTATACCCATTAAATTGCAGCACACATAACTCGATGTCGTAACTCATCACTAAATGTTAAGAACCCCCACTAAACTGATAGAACCCCCACTAAACCACATTGAACCACCATTTAATTTTTTAAAAAAACTAGACCTAAATCTAAATAACTTAACATAGCTCTATATCACTCATTCTCTTCTGTCCTCACTTCATTCTTCTTCCCGTTCACCTCCCTCCCATTCGGCTTCGTGCTGCGTTCGCCTTCTTCGGATGATCCTCTCCAGGTACAACTTTTTTTTTGTTGAATTTGCGTTATGCGTTTACAACTCTTGTCTTATTGAGTCTGATACCTTGTTCGTTGTCGGATCAAGCGCGCGCGATGAAGAGCGAAGAACAATCGATGTCTCTGTTTGGGGTTTCTCGTCATCGCCTGTCGGTGTTCCTCGTCGTCGACCTTAGGTATTCCTTATCCCAGCAGGACCACAACCTGTCTTCTGAAGGTGGCCTCATCCTCAGCCTCAACCTTGATTTTTGGTCGGCCTGAACCCAAAATCAAGGTATTGGGTTCAATTTGACCGAGTTTTATGAAGCAAGCCATGTGGCACGGTGCTTCTCAAATTGAATTTGCTAAAAAGGTAAAGATTCATGGTTATTGATTTGATATTTATTTCAAATTTTGAAGTTCTTGAAAGGTTATGAACCCAAAATTGACGAAACTGTGTCATCAATGTTTGAGTTGAAAACTGTATATGTGTGTGGTGACATCATCTGAATCGTTTGGATTTTGTTACAACTTACAACCTATTTAAATTGGAAAATTCATTGAAGTAAAGATAATATTATATGTTTGTCTTTGATGATGGGCCTATCCATCCTTCTGTTGCAGTTTGATGAAAGTTTCTCAAATACAGCATGCTCATTTATGTTGGCTTACATTGTAAAGATTTTGTCTATCTAGGTACATTGATAGGATAGCCAATGCAAAGTGGGAAATTAAAGACCTTGGTCTGGAGCATAACGGGTTGGTCCCTTTGTATCTCCTAATATTCCCTTATGTTATCTTTTTTTTTTCTGATTTTTTTTTCTCTTTCCCCGTTTATCTCTCACTTTTACTATGTGGGTCTAGCTATGTTGATTTGTTGCTGGGAGAGTTCAAACACTACAAAACAAGGCTCACGCATGGGGGAATCCACAAGGAGGTAATAGTACACTTTAAGTTTCATTATTCAAGTAAACGATACATTGTTAGGTGATCTGCAAGAAATGTTGAACTTACATTAAATTAAAGTCCACTACATGATGCTGTCAAAATAAAAACTCTATGGATTCCTTGTGTTATTAAGTGTGGTGTTTCTAGATTGTATTCATATTCATTTTCATGTCTTTCAGGCTGAGCACAATATGGAGCGGTTCAAGCAGGTATAAGTAGTCTTGATTTTTCCAAAGATTTATATTGTTAATCAGTTCGCTTGTGCTCAAATTTTTTCTGCTACGACTGAATGAAAGAATAGAAGCCTTGTGTGTTTCATATTAATATTCGTGTGGAAGTTTGAAAGTTTGTGCAATTAATATATTTTGTGCTTATTTTGATATGGATATAACAAATTATACTTATTTTGATTAACCCTTGGGTACTACTTATAGACAATTCTGAGTTATAACAAACTCTAGTTTTGGTTCTTCAAATGCAGTTGATGGAGAACGTTATTCCTATTGGGGAAGGACAAAGATAGCAAAAGTCTATCAGGAAAGTGCAATCGAATCGGGTAGAAGGACAGAACTTCTCAGTTTCCACTTGATTATTTATACAGCAAGGAAAAAAGAGTAGATATGGATCGATTGCTTGAAGGAAGTTTCATTAGTTGAGTTATCCTCTTTCTTTGACAAAAATAGAAATAATCGACAAAATTCAGTAGAAGTAGAAAACTATGTATTTACGTTCAAAATTATTATAAGTTTGTAGTTTGGATGTTTATTCAGATGTATATATATACTTGGATAACTAATGTATTATAGTTTTTAAAATGCATTGTGTAGTTCATATCATATAGCAATAAATAGATAATTAATAAAAACACATCACAAAAGTTTGTCATTAACAATGATTAGTGGTGGTTGACACAAAAAGTATGTATTTAGCAGCGACATAAACTGATATTAGTGGTTGTTATCACTAAAAATATGTATTTACAACAAGTAAATGAACGTTGTTTCGAATAAAAGGCAACCCCTCAAAGTCACTACTAAAAATGCAATTCAACGATGAAACATTTTCATCAGTAAACCTCATCTTTAACATCGTAAATGTGTTCGTCGCCTTTACCTTGTGTTTAACAACAAACTACTTTGGTTGTAAAGTCGTTTTGGGAGATGTCATCTCAGCAGCGGCAGGCCACTTGGCAACGGTGAATTGTCGTAAGTAAACGATTTAGTGACGGAGGCTATCCTGACAAAGATTTCGTTGCTGCTAAGTGATAGCAGTGTCATTTAGCGGTTAACATCGATTTTATGTCGATGCTAATGAACGAGTTTCTTGTAGTGAGATTTGCACAAATCTGAGTTTGAACTCAACCCAAATTTTCGCAAATTTGAGTTCGAAATCAAATTTCGGACATAAAAAACATGAAGATCAAGATAAAAGGAAATAGTAAAATTGTCATTTTTGTGACAATTTAATCACGTTTGTCAACACACATATGACTGAATATAACACGTTTAAAAAAAATTCACATTTTTGAAGCATACATGATCGTTTAGCTACACAAAAAAACATAAGTAATCATTGAATCACATAATGCCAACATAAGTGACTGTTGAGTGATTTACCCTAATATTAACATGCATCATATGGTTTTCCTAAACTAAGCTCATTGTCTTTCCACCTGCATGGTGTAGATACGAGTCCACTACTATGAAGTAGAAGGATCTCCAATAGAGAAAATTCATCATCTACAAGTGGCAACTCCTATGCTATTTCTTCCAGTACTCCTGATGAAATCAATGTCAAAGAGAAAGAGGAAGAGGAATCTCATGATCAATCTTCTTGTTATTCTGACTTTGACAATGACCCTATGTGCACCAATTGTCCAGACTTAGCTCCAAAAGGGTACATAGTTCTTCTCATATAAAACATACATCTCTCCATCCTGTATACATGCATGTTAGTGATAAGGTATACTCCTTACAGTATGATTGAACCATGCACATTCATTCATTTTGATGTTTCTGGTGTTGTAAGGTATGAAGGAGGAGAATAAGAAATGTTGGGTTTGAAACTCCCAGGTGCTGACTTGGCAGTGAATTGAATGCCAAAGGATTGATGATCACGCGCTTTCGTATGAGCTCCGATGAACCTGCAAGAAGAGGATCGCAACATAGGGGGTGCCTCTGGGTCCCACTCCGATGCTTAAATGAGTATACTGTGTGTATGAACTCAAAACGTAATAAATGTATTGAAAAGCAAGAGTATTTATAGAGTGAGAAGATCAAACCGTTATAGGAAACTGAATATATTGGGGAATATTGTGCCGGTAAAGATTAGGATAGCAGATATTACGGTTATGGCGTAATATTACAGTTACTTTAATTAATCTTTATAGAATATGTGCCCGATATACGCGGGATATCGTGGCCATATCTTTATTGTTGGTTTGTGGGACCAGAGTTGAGAGGTTAGACTCTCATGGCGAGCGCTCCAATGCCAAGCAGTAGGAGGCTTTGGCCTTGATCGATGGCGACCTGAGATGGAGCTTTTGCGTCCACTTTAGTTTGGGTTCGATACTGGACCGCTTTATGAGGGCCATATTAACCTTATTGTGGGTCGGCCCGGTTTGAATGATATGGTTTTTATCCCCTGCAAAGTTATTGGACCTCTAAGGCCTTTCCCTTATTGGGTCGTCACTATCAATACCCAACATTTACCCCAGAAGCTTGAGTGAAGTTTCTTCGGTCAAGCTTGAATCTGTGATAGGGTTTGAGATAGTGACACTTGGACTGGATCTTTTGTGTCCTTATATGCTATTTGTGCCTATTTGATGCTTCGTATCCTTTGGCGAGCGGTTTTTTGGTCGCTTAGAGTTTATGGAATGCTTGATCCTTGACCCCTTTTAGGCGAACGCTTTGGGTTGTCGGGGTTTATAGATGCTCATTCATTACTCTTTGGCGAGCACCACCGTCAAGAGGGTTTCAGGAGAGGCTTAGTGCAACTTTTGGCGAGCACCTTTTTTTGTGTAAGGTCTCAAGCATTTAATGACTGCACTGTCATCTAGAAGTTGAACGGACAATTGAGGCATGTCTATCTTTTAGTCTTCCGTAACTAGACGGTACACTGACATTTTTTCATATCGTTCCAACCGTTTGTCTCCCCGAGGCGTCTCTTGGAATTCTGACATTACTTCGATTTTACCCAAAAGGGTGTAATCATTCTCTGAGCTGTTTTAGACGTGCATGTTTGGTTTCCTCCGTTTTGACTATAAAAATCAAAACCTTGGCATTTAATGCTTTACACACTCAAGCCATTTTCATTCCAGAGAGTTCATTTCTCCCTTAGTGCTCTACTTTCAACTTTCCCTTTCCCACTTATTCGAATTCAAAAAAGCTTCTACTGTTACCATGGCTTCCAAGAATCAATATTCTGGAAAGGGGTCAACCCACAAGTCTTCCTCCAACCAACCTTCTTCCGGTCAGAAGGTTTCGACCAGGGCTACCAACGCCCTTTGATTATTAGAGACGGCTCTTCCCCAGCGCAGGGCCAGAGGAATCCTACCCCCAAGCCGATTTCTGAGCAATCGGCCGCCAAGCCGGTGGTGGTGGACGTGCCCGACAACAATGTCCCTGCCTTCTCCTCGACAGATAAATTTTAATGTCTTCCTTTTGCTTCTTTTTAGGCGGTAAAGCTTCCTAATTTTTATTATTTTTGTATTGTTCTTGTCATACCATGGTGTTTTGAGTAGATATCAAGCCCAATTAGATGAAGTCAGCTCAGTTCAAGGTAGTGGTCGCCTTGACTGGCTTGGGAGAAACAGATGCCCCCAGATACCCGAGTTTAGGCTTGCATTATCCTCGCGAAGGAGAGGTTTACATTTATGCAACCCAGATCGATGTTGGGTTGTGTTTTCCTTTCTACGACGATTTGTAGGAGCTCTGTTGCTACTATGTGGTAGGCCATGCGCAACTGGTACCCAACACCATCAGGATGTGGGTTGGGTTCAAGTTTATGTTTTTACGTCAAGGATGGACATATTCACTGGCCCTATTCCGATGTTTTTACCGATTGGCTGCCAGGGCGAACCATCTTCATCATTTCCAGGAATGGAGGGGCCAGGCTTGGAACTGGAACGTTCAGTTTCGACTGGTGGACGACTTCCGTGCTACCAACTCCAACTACAAGAAGTTTTACTTATTTTACAAGGGCAGTGTATCTTGGGAGCTCTTTCAGCCGAAAAGGGATACTTCTCCAAGCTTTGGAGAGCTATCAGGGAGTGATCGAAACACCATCGACGACTTCACAGGCAACCAGACTTCTGTTCGATCCCCTCAGTGATAAAAACTTCAGAGTCAAGGCTTAGGCTGGAGGGCATTCATCAGTCCGCACCAGTTTCTATAGATTGGGTAAATTTATGACACTTTTTCTTTGTTGGTTGTAGGCACTGGGGGACCTAAACTCATCAGTCTATTTTCCAAGCAGGCTAAGACGGGATTGTCCGTTGCTCAGACGTCATTGAGTCCCCCTCCTCCTTCTTCTAGGCGAGCGTCCAAGCGCATGCTGGAGGATGATCAACCTGGGGTCGCTTCTGGCGATCGCCAAAAAGGTATACGACTGTCTTTTGGCTTTCCTTCCTCTGTTCTAGTCTTAGGTTTTAATACCCTTGTTGACCATATTCAGGGAAAGCTGCTGCTGAGGTGGCTCCGAGTCCTTCTCCCGCCAAGAAGGCCAGGAGTTCAGGTGAAGTGCGCCTAGCTTCCTCCTGGGGATCTGCGGCTTCCCGGGGAAAGTCTCCCGCCACCGGAGAGGTCGCCCCGCCTGCCTCCGATTCTACTGCTCCCAACCCCGCCAAGGGGGATAGGGCTCGTAAGAGGGTTCAGGCCCTTGGTGCCGCCACGAGTACCCCCAAGACCCCCTTTGTTGGGGGATTACTGCCCCTTGGTGGGGCTCTTTCAGTCGCCAAAGGCGGCGAACCCCAAAGGTGTTTGGGCCCCTTGGGGAAATCTCCACAAGGTGGAGATTTCAGACCAGCTGACACTGCGGGGTAACCTGGACCTCTGCATGCATCTTCTCGAAGGGATCCTTCCTCCTCCGGATCGGGCGGTGTTCCCTTCGGAGTAGACTAGGATCGAGGGTGTCATGAGATCGCATTTCGAGCGGATTGGCCTGGTGAGTCTTTCTTCTTTTATTCCTTCCTTATATTTACCCTTGGGTCGCTCTTTGACCTCTCCTTGATATGACTGTACTGTATCCCCTTTTTTCCTGTTATCAGCTCGTCCGTGAGGAGTTGGCGATCGGTCGGATCGTAAGGCAGCTCGTCGATAAGCAGTCTGACTTGCTTATCTAGATGGAGCAGTACCGGAGCTTGGGGTTCACTCCTGATCAGATGGAGGGCCTGAAGCAGAGGTCTGAGGCGGCCACTAGCCTGGTGGACCATGCTCGGCGAGAATACTTTGAGAAGGAGAAGAGGCTTCTTGACGCCCTTAGGAGAAGAGGCTCTCGTCGAGGACACGCGGTTGAGGGTTGAGCTCTAGGTCAAGGCAACCGATAAGTAGTTCGCTGAGTTGCAGGCGGCGAATGCTGACCTTAAGGCCCAGCTGAAGGAGTCCTGGGCTCGAAGGGATGCCTCAGAGGCATAGAAGGAGCAGCTCGCCTCAAAGCTGAAGGTTGTCCCATCCCCCCAGAGTGTGGTCGAGGAATTTAAGAAGTCCGAAGAGTTCTCTAACTGCGCCTTGGAGGTGATGAAGGGCGAGGTGCCTGCTTACCTCCAGGTCCTGTTCTCGAAAAAGCTGCTGCCCCCGAAGAACCACGGCTTACCCAAAAGAGAGGCTTCATGCTTGTTTACATTGATAATAGGATCTCCTTCGCCACTATATTTGGGGATGGCCCTGGCGACTACATCCTTTGGAATTTTGACTGTTACCAGGTCAGTGGTGAAGGGATGAGTTGATCGCTCCCGGAAGGGAGGCATGACGGTTCTGCATTATTCCTTGAGTCTCTGACTCATAAGCTCCTCAACTTGGTCAAGAGTGAAATGTTGTTGTTGTCCTCCAGTCGGTGCGGAACTCGATGGATTGACAGAGTGAGTGGCCGCTGGTGCCTTAGTGGAAGCCGGAGGTAAGGACTGGTGTCTAGAAGTCATCTCTTGATCTTCTTGAGGGGCAGTGGTGTCAGGATTTCCAGTTTCTGCTTGCCATAGCCCCACAGGACAAGGATCTTCATGAGGAGCATGGGCTTGTATGCATGCCTGTCCTATGATGGTTTCCAAGAGGGATATCATCTCCGCGGTTACCTGAATGGTTTCCCCAGCCACTTGAACAGTTGGGCGAGATTGAATCTCTGCGGCGTTGGGAACAGGGGCCGGTCTGGAATTGCCAACGTGCTCTCGTGCCGACCTCGGAGGGGCGGCATCAGGGACTGCTTGGTTAGCAGGTTCTTGGGGGAGCGGCGAAGCGGCTACAAATTCAGAGCTATCTAAAGATTGCTCATTAGCTTTCTTCCGACGATTGTGGTTAGAGCGAGTCTTCCCACAGACGACGCCAAATGTTGTGTCTAAAACTCTCAGGTGCTGACTTGGCAGTGAATTGAATGCCAAATGATTGATGATCACGTGCTTTCGTCTGAGCTCCGATGAACCTGCAAAAAGGGGATCAAAATAGAGGGGGTGCCTCTAGGTCCCACTCCGATGCTTAAATGAGTATACTATGTGTATGAACTCAAAACGTAATGAACGTATTGAAAAGCAATAGTATTTATAGAGTGAGAATATCAAACTGTTATAGGCAATTGAATATCTTGGGGAATATTGTGTCGGTAAAGATTAGGATAGCAGATATCACAGTTATGGCGTAATATTGCAGTTACTTTATGTAATCCTTATAGAATATGTGAGTGATATACGCGGCATATCGTGGTCATATCTTTAGTGTCAGTTTGTGGGACTAGAGTTGAGAGGTTAGACTCTCTTGGCGAGCGCTCGCATGGCGAGCAGTAGGAGGCTTTGGCCTTGGTCGATGGCGACCTGAGATGGAGCTTTGGCGTCCACTTTAGTTTGGGTTCGATACTGGACCACTTTATGAAGACCAGATTAACCTTACTGTGGGCCAGCCCGGTTGGAATGAAATGGGTTTTACTCACTGCAAGTTATTGTGCCTGTGAGGTTTTTCCCTTATTGGGCTGTCACTATCAGTACCCAACATGAAGGTTTATGGTTTCAGTGTATCAGATATTGTGGACCATAATGGACATACAACTGTCCCTATCCTGATTGGGCGATTTCCTAATTAGTTAGCCTAGCAGGTAACTGCGTTTCGGGCTGGCAATTCCTACGTGCGTGTGTGCTATTGTGCACCAGGACACAACACGTACGATAGTCCAACACGACACACACAAAAATATAATCGTGTCACAGACACACGACACGAACACGACACGAAATTTATTGTATCAACACGATACGAACACGATAACACGAAAATATTTGTGGAAAGTCGTAGCACGATAACACGATTTCACATTTTCACCAAAATAACACGGTAACACGAAAATATTTCGTTGTAACACGATAACACGTTTTCACGTTCGCACGATAACATAGCCTAAATAACATAAACACGCCCCCTCAGTTTTTATATTTCACGTTTGGTTCCTATTTCATTAAATGATATGAATATAATATATAAATTATTAGATTGTTTTCGTTTTATCGTGTTTTGAGACATAAACACTAACACGACACGAAAAAATAATTGTGTTATCATGTTCATGTTATCGTACCATCAAAGACAAATACGAACACGATTATTTTCGTGCGTATTCGTATTGTGTTATCGTGTCGTGAGTGAAATTACACGAACACGACACAAAGTTTATTGTATCAACACGACACGAACACGATAACACGAAAATATTTGTGGAAAGTCGTAGCACGATAACACAATTTCACGTTTTCACGAAAATAACACGGTAACACGAAAATATTTTGTTGTAACACGATAACACGTTTTCACGTTCACACGATAACATGGTCTAAATAACATAAACACGTCCCCTCAGTTTTTTATATTTCACGTTTGGTTCCTATTTCATTAAATGATATGAATATAATATATAAATTATTAGATTGTTTTCGTTTTATCGTGTTTTGAGACATAAACACTAACACGACACGAAAAAATTATTGTGTTATCGTGT
This sequence comes from Chamaenerion angustifolium, assembly GCA_946814005.1. NCBI lineage: Eukaryota > Viridiplantae > Streptophyta > Magnoliopsida > Myrtales > Onagraceae > Chamaenerion > Chamaenerion angustifolium. Next base: position 34,902,314 of record OX328266.1, on the reverse strand, counting down.
TCATGTTATCGTACCATCAAAGACAAATACGAACACGATTATTTTCGTGCGTATTCGTATCGTGTTATCGTGTCGTGAGTGAAATTACACGAACACGACACAAAGTTTATTGTATCAACACGACACGAACACGATAATACGAAAATATTTGTGGAAAGTCGTAGCACGATAACACGATTTCACGTTTTCACGAAAATAACACGGTAACACGAAAATATTTTGTTGTAACACGATAACACGTTTTCAAGTTCGCACGATAACATGGTCTAAATAACATAAACACGCCCCCTCGGTTTTTTATATCTCACGTTTGGTTCTTATTTCATAAAATGATATGAATATAATATATAAATTATTAGATTGTTTTCGTGTTATCGTGTTTTGAGACATAAACACTAACACGACACGAAAAATAATCGTGTTCTCGTGGTCATGTTATCGTACCATCAAAGGCAAATACGAACACAATTTTTTTCGTGCGTATTCGTTTCGTGGTATCATGTCGTGAGTGAAAATACTTGCCCTAACTGCGTAATTACTAATATGTCTAGCTGACGCTAGTGTGTTCTTCGTCTCTTCTTTTCAAGAACTTTGGTGGGTGCCACAATCATTTTTTCTTGTATAATCTTTATATGCATTCAACTTACCGAAACTTTATGTTTGAGTCATGTTATCTATTAGTATTCCTATATTGTTTCATTATATTTTATGTTTTGAAATATTCTTTTTTAGTCTAAATTACTGTTGACCGTTAAGTTTGACTAACACAATGATGTGATACTAACATGACAACTTTAAAATATTAAATTAAAATAAATAGAAAAATAACTAAAAAAATAATTTAATAAGTTCTATTTATAAATAATATATATATATATATATATATATATTTAAAACAATTAGTAAACTTAAAATTCAAAAAATATAAACATAAATTCGTAAACTTGTTATTTTTAAATAAAAACGAAAAATAGGAGAAAAAAACTAGATTAAGACCCTTGAAGTCCAATTGACTCGGCCATGATCGAATCCCTAGGATAGGTTGTACCCAACCCTAGGTTCAACCCTGTCCGATTCAATTGGACCCCAACTGTCATCCTAGCCAAGGGTTTGACCCTGACTGGGTCTATCTCTATTGGACCCAAGGGTCCTAGCTTAATTTTTTTTTCATGTTTTTAAAATAAATATATGTTGACCAAAAGAAATTATAAATAATTTATTTTATAATTTTTTGTGTTTTTATTTACATTTATTCTTCTTAATATTTATTTTTCAGGTAATTATTTACTATTTTTATTTTTTTATAATTTTTAGAACTTTTATTTAAAATTTATATATTTTTATTATATAAATTATATTTTTATAATCCATCCTCATCCTTTGTGTTTTTTTTTTCCATTTGTGCATCATCCATATCTTTAAAATTAATTATTAAACTTATTATTGTTATTTTGTTATCCTACTAGCATAATGTAGTTTTCTTCACCATTCTATTTGTTTATGTTATTTTCGTATATATATATATATATATTATTTAGTCAATTATATATATACTATGTACTAATTATGGAGAAAGAAATTTTAAAATTTTAATTGTAGTAATTTGCACAATTAATCATTGAGAACAAAAGTAATCAATACACATCTCGACGATTTTTTTAAATTATCTAAAATTGAGTATCAAGTTAGGGGTGTCAATTCGTCTCGACGGATAAATCATGGATCGTGTCAAGTACGGTTTGTGTCAAAATATGTTCAACCTAAACAAGAGTCATGATTAATGATGGGTTAATTTTCAAAACTCTAACACGATCCACGAGTCAACGGGTCACCTCGTATAACATGTAGATCCATGTCATTATAATTTGAATAATACGGATTTTGTTGGTCTATTCGTCGAGCCGCGTGATTCATTGACCCATACGACTCATTTATTCATGTAACATACGCGACATATGCAATTCACGTCACCCATGCGATCCACGTGACCCACATGACCCGTGTGATCCATAAATATTTATATAACTTACTATAATATATATATATATATATATATATATATAGTTATATGGTTTGACCCACGAGTCGTATGACCCAAACCTGACCTCATTTTTCGTGCGGGTTGAGCGAGTTGTGTCAAAATAATTCGCGAGGGGAGAGCAAGGGATCTCTCTCTCCGTTGAACCAATTCTTATTCAGAAAATATTATTTCTCTTAGTTTGCTACAATGAAGGAACTTTGCTTTTATATAGCAAGTCTGTAACAAAATAAAATTAAATGTATCGAAGTCCTCAGACTATGAAAGATAAATAAAAAGGTCATCTATACTTCTACATTCCCCCTCATCCTTGCTCTTCAGTTTTCTTCCTTTGTTCAAACAAATCATAAACACCAAAACCCTGCAGCAAATTATAGTGATGGTTTCTTGTAAGTGCCTTGGTTAATATGTCTACAAGCTGGTCTTTTGTATTGATATGAAAAGGAAGAATGGTGTCGTCTTGAATCTTTTCACGAACAAAGTGGCAATCGATTTCGATATGCTTCGTTCGTTCATGAAACATTGGATTTCCTGCAATTTGTATAGTTGATTTCTTATCTCGGTGCAACACTGCTGGTTTAGCAACAGATAACCCCAACTCACTTAGCAATCATTTTGTCCACACCACTTTAGAAACAAGTACTCCCATACTCCAGTACTCTGCCTCAACATTGGATTGTGAGATAGTGGCATGTTTCTTTGATTTCCAAGCCACCGTTCTGCATCCCAACTTGACACAAAATCCGGAAACATACTTCCTTGTGATATCACACGTAACCCAATCACTATCGCAGTACACCGTGATTGAGTTTATATCGTTTTTGGTTGAAAATAAAAGATCTTGTCTTGGGCATGTTTTAACATAGCGAACCACACGGAATGCAACATCTAGATGAGATATATTAGGAGCATGCACATATTGAATTAAAGTTTGAACCGAATACGCAATATTCGGCCTTGTCATTGTGAGGTAAAGTAATCTCACCACAATCCTCCTGTATAATTCAGCATCTTGCAGTAAAGCATCTTCAGAATTCAAACCGAAGGTCCCGTCATACTCAACATATGTAAGTTTAATACTTTGCTCCATGGGTGTGACCACAATTTTACATTCATTCAATCCAGCTTCAGCTATTAACTCGAGGGCATATTTTCGTTGGTTCACGACAATCCCTATTTCGGATTGAGCAACCTCAAGTCCTAGGAAGTACTTCAAACTTCTCAAATACTTCAACTTAAAATGTGACTGCAGAATGTTTTTGAGCTCTGCAATCATGTTCTGGTCGGAACCACTGATAAGAAGATCATCAACGTAAATGAGGAGATGAACTTGCTTCCCATCCATGAATTTACTGAACAATGAATAATCAAATATGCCTTACGTGTATCCGTGTCGTAAAAGAGACCGAGTCAACTTCAAATTCCACTGTCTCGATGCCTGCTTGAGTCCATATAAGGACTTGATCAATCTGTACGCCTTTTGTTTTACATCCTTTCCCATATTGTAACTGAAGCCTTGAGTAATTTCCATATACACATCCTCATGAAGGTCCCTGGAAGGAATGCGTTGTTAACGTCCAGCTAATAAATTGTCCAATTTCGTGTTACTACAATGGATAGGATAATACACATTGTTACCACTTTGACAACAGGTGAGAATGTCTCTGTAAAAGCATTACCCGGTTGTTGAGTATATCCCTTTGCTACAAGACGTGCCTTGTACCGATCCAAACTTCCATCAACATTATACTTTGCTTTGTAATTCCATTTACATCCAATTTCCATTTTCCCTTCAAGTAAATCAACAACAATCCAAGTCTTATTACCTTGAAGTGCACACATTTTTTCTTTCATAGCATTCATCCAGTAGGAGTCGCTCTTTGCTTCTTCAAAAGAAAGGGATTCGTAAACTCTTGAAATAGAATTGAGGAAGCATATGTAATCTGCTAAAACCACATTATAATTCAATGTTACACAGTTCATGACATAATCTCTACTCCATTGAGGTGCAGAAGTGACTCTGGTTGATTTGCGTAGAACAACAGATGGTTCCCTAGGAAGATCTGGAAATTGGTCACTAGTTCGATCAACTGCTTCAATTTTAGGTGCATCCATATCCTATTCGTGATAATGCTCCTCCGTATAAAAGTGTGAATTTGTTTCATTCATAGGAACATTACCCGGGGGTGAAATAATCTCAGATTCTGGAAAAGTGTTCATATCAGAATTTTCAATATGTCTCAGTTGTTGACCAAAAAATCACTGCGATTATGCTTGAAAGGAAAGATGTGTTCTTTGAACTCCATGTCTCTACTGACAAGCATGGTTCTAGACTGGATATTGATAAGAATATATCCGTTTTGCACTAAGGAATACCCCATCAGGAGCAAACTTGTCCTGAGTCGTAAGATCAACGGCAAAGCATAAAGAGCCAAAAACTCGAGGATGGCCAGGATCAAACTTCCTTTTCTAAAGAACCTCAAAAAGGTATATTCCCGAGAGGATTGTGGATGGAAATATGTTGATCAAATAGCATGATGCAAGGATACAATATCCCTAATATATGTTTGGTATACAAATTTGAATCTTCAAAGCACAAGCAACCTCCAATAAGTGTCGATGTTTGCGTTCGACAACTCTATTCTGCTGTGGAGTATGAACACAACTTGTTTGCTGGATAATCCTATGCCGCGAAAACAAATCTTATGTCAATCCATTGATAAATTCTGTACCATTATCTCTACGACAGATTTAGATGGTGCAACCAAACCGCGTCTTAACCTCCAATAGATGTGCAAAAACGTTTCATCCTTGAATCGCAATAGAAATACCCAAACTACTCGAGTATGATCATCTACAACGGTCAAGAAATAACGAAACTTATCTATTGTTGGTACTCGATAGGGCCCCCATAAGTCCATATGAACTAACTCAAATGGATTTGATGATCGAGAATTACTACGATAAAAAGGCAACCGTGTTTGTTGATCCATAGGGAAAACAAGGCAATCCATAGTTGAAACATCCTTAAAATCCATATTGACAACCTTAAAGAGTTTACGAAAGGGTAAATGACCAAAACGCAAATGCCAAAGAGTTGTATCATCAAATTTGGACTCTGCAAACACTCCTGCATGCATCGCTTTACTACCCTTCGAACCTAGCGTGTATAAACTGCCGTATTGCTTACCAATCACCATGTTCTTCCCACTGCATTGGTCCTGAAAGAGTATCGAATTGCATGAGAAGACAACCTTACAAGATAAATCTCTGCAAAGCTGGGATACAGAGATCAATTTGTATTTAAAATTAGGCACCAATAAAACATTGTTCAACTTTAGATTCCCAAAAATCAATCAACTCCCAATATGAGTAACTGTTACTGAATTTTCTGTTGGCAATATAACTCGATTAGTTTGAGAAGTATCGCAAACATAAAATAACCAATCCCTTTAGCATGTCATGTGGTTAGTGGCGCCACTATCAACTAACTATTGTGTTGCAAGTGATATAAACATTGAGATGAATAAGGTACCTGCGCTAGCATGTTCAACGAAATTTGCTTTTGAAGATGCCTTTGAAGTGTTAGGCAGAAGGCGTAGCAGTTGTCCAATTTGATCCTGAGTAAACTGATGTTTCATAGGATAATCAACTAATGGAATAGAAATAGGAGTCTCATTTTGTCGAGCTATAGAATTAGTCGAATCAGATTGCAAAGCAACATTTATAGCATTCATATTAATTTCAGCATTTCTAGCATTTGCAGCCCACCGTTTCTTAATATCTTTAGGCACCCCATGTTTCTTCCAGCACTTGTCCACTCTATGACCTCGTTTTCCACAGAAATCACAAATAACATTCCAGTCACACATTCCTTTTGTGCTGGAATTACCATCATAACTATTACCTTTGTTTCCTGAGGTTTGATTAGCAGAATACAGGACAACCGGATCTGCATTAATAGAACCACAACCATAAATCAAATGCTAATTTTCTTCCTGACTTAAAACCGAATATGCATAGTTAACAGTGACAAAGGGCAGATCATCAGTAACTGTGAGTAGGGGTGATAAAAAAAAAGTTGGCTGGACCGAATTCTCCACAAGACCGACCTGAGACTAACTAGGATCAAAACCGAGTGAGCAGTTTTTTTTCTTCAAGGTCGGGTTCGGTCTTGGGCTTTTTTTCCCCCAAAGCCCGACTAGGACCGACCCGACCTTGAAGAAAACCCTAATAATTCATGGTGTAACCCTTGAAATACTAGTAATTCATCACCTTGAAGCATTCAACAACCCTTGGATTGGTTCCATAAGGTAAGTGCGAAGGAAGACGAGAAGCGAGCGGGTTTAAGACCAAAACTTCAGTGAGGTTTTTTAGCCAATCCATTTGAATTTATTTTTTGACTAAAAAATTTGGTCAAAGATCGAGACCGACCCGAGTCAAGCAAGACCAACTCAAACGTTTTTTTTTTGTCAAGGTCGGTCTCGGTCTCAGTCCCCTAAATGTCAAGATCGAAATTTCGGTCTCGGTCCCCTAAATGTCAAGATCGAAATTTCGATCTCGGTCCTGCCTTCAAGACCGGCCCGACCCATCCATGATCAACCCTAACTGTGAGCGTATATTCACATATGTTTCATTCAATCTGATTAGAAATCGAATAAGTTTTCGTTTCTCCTTTTTGGGAATAGCTTTAGGAGATGTAGAACATTCAACACAAAACCAATCATCATCAACGATAGCTAACTCAACCCGTAGAATCTTCATCTTCCTGTAATATTAAGCAATCGATAAAGTACCTTGCTTAGTTTGATATAGTTCACACTCCATATGTTAAATACGTGTTTCGTCCACATTGTTAAAATTTTCCTTCAAGTAATCCAAAATAGATTGAGCGGTAGGATTGTAATGCATCCCATAGACCAGATTTTTTTCCACTGAATTGATGATCCAAGCCTTGACCACATCATTGCATCTGTCGCAGGCTAAAAACATCGGCACAGTGACAGAAGCACGGGTTCATCTACCATCAATGAAACAGAGCTTGTGTTTAACAAGCAGAGCATCCGAAATAATCCGAGTCTATAGCTGGTAATTATCTTCTCTAGTAAGAAGAGTTGTAGTGGTATCAGACAGATGAAGATAGAACCGATCATCTTGACCGGCAGCTCCAACCCGAGACCATGCTTCGTTCCTAGACATGTTCGCTCAAAAATGAAGAAAACGAGAAGGAGAAGAAAATCAATCGTACAACTTATTGATAAGCTCTGATACCATGAAGAATTCTGGAAATTACCAGAAACAACTCAGCAAAGGAGAGCAAGGGATCTTTCTGTTTGCTGGACCAATTCTTATTCAGAAAATATTCTTTCTCTATTAGTTTGTTACAATGAAAGAACCTTGCTTTATATAAAAAAACTGTAACAAAATAAAATGAAATGTATCGAACTCCTCAGACTATGAAAGATAAATAAAAAGGTCGTCTATACTTCTACAGAAAGTGTTCAACTCAAACTAGACTCATAGACGGGTCACCTATGGATTGTGTCCAAAATTGTCGTCTCTATGTTAATTAGAAATGAGAATTACATGCTTGACATTGACCTATTAAAATATATTAATTTAATATTTGGCGTGAGAAAATGCATAAAAAACTAATTTGACGCAATTGTAATTCTAGTCAAATTAATAGATATAGATATATATAAATTACAACTCAGTTAGTTAAAGAAAATAATATCAAACTATTATTAATCTAAAGTAACGTCACTGTGATAATTATTATAATCTCAATTTAATATGCATGAATTTTATACCACATGACTATTTGTTGTTTCTTAAAATAAGCATGACATGAAATATATTTAATGGAAAAATAACACCATATATTAATTATTGTTATTATTATTATTATTATTATTATTATTATTATTATTATTATTATTATTATAAAGTGGTACATTAATAATGTGTGATTATATATATATATACATAAATTATTGACCAATTATTAGTATTTTTAATATATATTTGGGTTAATTACCTGAACCGTTACTTATGTTTGACAATTTGACTGAACCGTTCAAACTTGAGCTCAACCGTTACTTAAGTTGACACATGTGACTGAACCGTTACTATCACCTAACAGTCGTTATTTCTTCCCGTTAAGTAGTCACATGTGCTTGTCACGTGATGTAGTTATAATTTGAAGTTCCCAAACTACCCTAAACAGCTTGTCTACTTAACAGCAACTGTTCTTAGGTCTCTTCTCCAACAAATTATAACGACACAGACTTTACCTTCTCGGAACCACAAGCACCTGGTTCTTACTCGACATTGCCTTTTACAGTCAGAATTTGTTCCAAAAAGATGATGGATTCCTCCGGCGAAGACGATGAACGCACTTGAAGAAGTGTACAAAATCGGTCGGGCACAAACCCTAATCGCACTCTGCAGCACCGTCCCAGGGTAGAAACACAAACTCATTCTGCAGACTAAAAGGGCTGGTTTTCGTCGACGGATGGAGGGAGGTAGCTTCTCTAGACTTACTTCTTCTGGTACTATTCGTTTCCTATCTTACATACAAGTCACATGCTAGAGGCTTAGATGAATTTCCACCATTTGGTGCGAAAATTAGGGTTTTCTCTTTGCTTATAGTTGATATGGTAAGGCGAGCTTAAACCATCTTTCGTTCTTATCTCTGCCAATTGCCCGATCTTTTCAGACAAAAAAACAGGTTTGAATTCTAAATGGTCAGTGGGGCATGCTCATATTTATGATAGTTCATTATTTCTTTCTTAATCTCTAAAGTGCTGCCCAGAAACATTATTTGTTTTTTGTTTCTCGTCATTTTCTCTCTTAGAATCATCACGACCCGTTAATCTGCCGTGCTGCATCTTACTGTCACTTTTAATTGGGGTCTAAATAGTTATTGAATTTTATGTCTGTCTGATTAAGCTAATATTCTTTGAAGTTTTTTCCTTGAGAGATTATGTGAAAGATTTTCTTGTTGAAGATTTTCCATTTCATGATTTTTATGTATTAATTGCGTTACTTTGTCTTTGAGATTTAGCTGCCATGGTGTAATTGATCTTCTCTCCCTCTCAGGCATAAACCCATGGATTACAATGAAAATGATTCTTTCCAGAGCCAAAATCATCATATAGCTGCTGGTGAGGGTAGTAACAAATTTCCACCAGTATTACGTCTGTATGCTCTTCCCAAGTTTGATTTTGATGACAGCCTTCAGGGGCATCTAAGGTTTGATAGTCTGGTTGAATCTGAGGTCTTTCTTGGGATTGAAAACAACGAAGACAATCGGTGGATCGAGGATTATTCTCGGGGAAGTTGTGGAATTGAATTTAGTAAAAGTAGAATAGATTCTTCTACTGTCTCTAGAAGTAATAATGTGTGGTCTGAGATAAAAGTAGAATAGATTCTTGCAGGTGTTTGTTTTACTTTAATTGCCTTATGATACTGAATGCATTATGCACACCTTTTCTTGGAGAAGTACTGATTGTGAGGTTTCTTGTTCCTCAGTGTTTTGTCCCTTTGTTATGATAACCAAGCAAACCAATTTGTCAAGTTTTTCATTTGAAAGCACTTAAATGTTAGAATTCTTGTAAAATTGTATTTTTGGGTCATGTGTAACTCTTCAATGACTTGATCAGGTGGCCTTCCAGCTATTCATGTATCCGAGTGAATACAAATAGGTCATCAAGTGATGTAGTCATTGAGAAATTGCATGCTCTTTTAGAGTGGATGCTGGCTATGGAGCTCCATTTGTGTATAAAGTTCTGTGGATCTGAGACAGAGCAAGGTGAGTATTTAATTTTTGTTTGTGATTGGAGGTTTTGTTTTGTTGGGTGACAACTCAACTTTGGGATGCAGGAGACGAAAGGTGTGTCAATGGGAGGATTTGTGAGATGGTTCATTTGGCGGTCGACCTATTTGACGCGTGTGATAAGCTGGAGGAACAGGTTTTATGTTGCAATTAACTAGCTGACAACATTGGTGTTTGGGCGTGATATTGAAGTGCAGACATCTGAAGAGAAACATGAGTCTTCCCCAGAAACAGAAGAGAAGAATGATCAAGTTGAGGTGTCAACCGAGTAGGAAAATATTGCATTGACAGATACGAATAGGAATAGTGATAGTGAGAAAATATAGAAAATAGAAAATTGATGTATGTATTATGAATTCGTTTGATGCTACTTGAAGTTTATTTAACTGGATTTTCATCAAACAGAATCAGATATTCAAGAAGAAAATAAAATGAAATGGTTGCAAATGTGGTGACTTATGTTGGTGGAGAAGTTGTTAAATGACGTTTTATCTTCTTCTAAATGTTATTAAACGGTTACTTTAGTTTGGACATTTTGTTACCTAACCGTTACTACTTCATAATCCATAAACATAAAAGGGGGGTAGAATCGTCTTTAAATTAGGTCACGTGACTTGCACATGACAGTTTAACGGAAATATGTGATGGAAACTTCACGGAGTAACCTTTCAGTCACATGTTCAAACTTAAGTAACGTTTCAGCTACACAAAAAAAGATGAGTAACCTTTTAATCACATGGGCCAAACATAAGTAACGGTTGAGAATTTTTAGATTCCTTAAAAATTATAGGATAAAATACGACATTGCCCCTAAAGTTTACGTCGATTTTAAAATTTCCCCTTAAAGATTAAAGCCTTCCCTAATGTTTGGAAATGATAACAAATCTCTCATTACCGATGACTGACAGATGCTCTTTCATAGAGGATTTTTCATCATTTCCAAACATCAGGAGGGACTTTAAACGTTAAGGGGGAATTTTAAAATTGACGTAAACTTTAGGGGCAATATCGTATTTAATCCAAAATTATATATTTTGAGAAATATTTCAATAATGAACAAAACTAAAAACAATGAATAAATAATATAATTGAATTTTTATTATATTGTGATAATTTTAAAAAGAATGTAAAATCTTTATCAAATATATATTTATATTAAAAATATACGTTCAATTTTTAATAATATATGAGATGATTTGCATAAAACAATTATTTTTTTAATAAACTTTGTTCAAAATATTACACTTGTTAATTTAGTTTTTTTTAATAAATAAAAAATTAGAGAACTAATTTTACGAGGAAAAAACAAGAGAAATAAGTGATAAATTAAGATAAAACACAATAGTTTTCAAGATTGAATAAGAAGGTTTGGAGCAATTTAAACTTGTTTACCTGAGCTAAAATGTGATATCACACAAGTATTAGTAAGGGAAAAGTATGAAAAACATGTAATATGTTTGCCTTAATTGGTTACTGATGCAACTTGTTTTGGGTCGTGGTTTTTTTTATGTATTATGTTTCATTTTGTTGATTTTTGAAGAAACGTTTGGTTTTCCGTTATTTTTTCCGTTTAAATTGTACACGTGCATCTCACGTGACTGTTTTTTTGAACGGTTAAAAAATAATAATTAAAAATACTGAAACTACCCTCATCATATTTTCCCTCCAATTATCGAACCGAAGTGTCCATCTATCTTCCCCCTTTACCCCTTCATCCTCATTACCAAACCAAATTCTCCTTACCAAAACCTCCTGAATCGGTTCCCCCCTCTCGAAACCTTAACCTCCCTGCTGGTGCGACGAGTGAAGCGATCTTCATGAGATTTTTCCATACAAAATTGTTACACATAATTGAATGCATTATGATTCATTCATTATAGGCATCTACGAAAACTTCCTAGGCAGGTCTAGTTCATATAGAATTTGATATCAGCAACCACGAAGAACAAAAATCTAATCTGTAGATGTTAATTGCTAGTTAGATATGGAAATGGAAATGTAGTAAGGTATTGAAAAAATGTCACTAACTTTAGCAAATGCCAAATATCTCTTCAGGAGTATCATAGATATGGTGCTCGGGAAATATGTCCTCAAAATCTTGCTTCACTCAACTTCTCAATAGTGAATGTGGTAGAAGACCCTTCACGAGTACTCTAAAAGGAAACCCATCTGGTAGATCTGGAGACAACTTCATGTCCTCATAAATGTTCATGGCATTAGCAGGAAATAATTAAGTCTTGCCTCATGCCATCCTACATCTTCATAGCCTCGTCCATTTTTCTTGATCTTGCCAAAGAAACAATTAAGTCTTTGTATAGGTACATATCAAGGCTATACCAATTATGCTTCTTGATGACCCCAAATATCTACAACAAAGGTACATCGGAAACATTAGGTCCTTCTTAACACAATTTCTCATCATGAAACTACGTTGCAAATCAGCTAAGGTCCAGCATTCATGCTTAATTTCATATCAAAGATCGTGGTCAAGGGAATACAAACAGACTGATGTACGATCACTGCTAGCATCCTTAAATTTTTTGAGGACATAAAGGCGATGTCAACCACAAAAAATAGCATGACTCTCCAACACTTCAAATTATAGGATTTACAGAAAACGAACTGAATGTTGATTCCCCCTTGAATGAACACATTTAATAATCAAAGCAACAAGCAATGGTTTTTTTAGTCGATACTGATCTCTTATCATCGACTATGTGCTTCCTTTGACCACATTTTGGAATTCATAAAATGTATTTGTTGTCGTGCATTTCATCAAGCAAGTTATCTTCATCTGAATATATTCCCAACTTCAATCCCTTTCCATGTACATAGTCTGCTAGGGCTTCCCCACCAGAAGGAAAACTCGAGTGCTCCGATAAGAAGGGTGCCAAAAAGATCCCAGACCTCCGACGCTGGGACTAACACCTGCAACTAACAAGATAACTCTCCAAACATCTCCAACTAGCACTTGAAGAAGACAATGACATTTATGGAATTTAACACATAATAATTAATTAATATTAATAATTAATACTTTTAAGTTAAATATTTTTATATAGTTGTATGATTTATATTAAGGGTTAATAACCAACCAGCTACCCGAACTTTGGGTGTTTTGCAACGAGCTACCCGAACTTTGAATTTTCAAAACGAGCTACCCGAACTTTGAATTTTCAAAACGAGCTACCCGAACTTTGGACGGAGGAGCAACGAGCTACCTCCGTTAAATTTTCCGTCCAAAGTTCGGGTAGCTCGTTTTGAAAATTCAAAGTTCGGGTAGCTCGTTGCAAAACACCCAAAGTTCGGGTAGCTGGTTGGTTATTAACCCTTATATTAATGAATATGTTTACAAAAGACTATTAAAATCATTACTAATTTTTTTATTTTAGTAAATTTAAAAATAAATTATATTTTCATATTTAAATAGTATTTTAATAATTAAAAAATATGTTGAATGATAAATATAAAAAATACTATTTTTCATAAAACTGTAACAAAAAATATGTCATTGTCCATACTGTTAACTTTTATGGTTTATTATTTATATCAATGTCCATATAAAAACATTGGTATTTTTCTAACAATATAATGTTTTAGTATACATATTATATTTTATCTAGTTTGTTAATTATAAATTATATTGAGTTTATAAATATATAACATTTAATTTCGTGACATTGTTAAAATTTATTTTGATATTATTTTAATAAAGTAGGTGATGTTGATACGTCAATTATGTCTTATTTTAATATGAGTATTATGTGATAGATGAAAGGCATCATTAGTTAATCTATATTTTAATTTGCAAGAGTAAATTTTAATATGTGCATACTTGATATTCATAAAATATAATATTATGTATTTTATTATTATATAAATTCCACTTCCTAAAATATATTTAAGAACAAATCATAATTATAATGTGAATTAAAGAGAAATGATATGAGTTTTGTAATTTATCTTGAGAATTAATGAGAGACTTTGAAATATTTTAAAGTGGTGTACATGACATAAAATGAGAAATTTCTGATTGACATGGACCAATTAGAATATATTAAGCTAACATTAGGAGTGAGAAAATACAACAAAAAACTTATTTGTCAACCTTGTATTTGATTTACTAAAATTAATATATATAAATATATATAATTTATTTCCGATATATTTTAAATTATGTTTGTACTACATACATATCTATATTATATATATATTTATATCTATCTATCTATCTATCTATATATCAGACTCCTTTTAAAGGAAAAAGTATGAAAAATATGTAATATGTTTGCCCAATGTGGTGAAAGCGGCACATTTGTTGTTTTTGATACATGTTTGTTGTTGTTGGTATTTGATGCAGTCGTTATGTTTCCGTCCAAAATAGCCGTTAAGTATTCACATGCCTTGCACGTGACGTCGTTGTAGAGTGAAAGTTCTGAAATGCCCCTGTCTTCTTCATATAGCAGTTATAACATCTCATTCGGTGGAACTGCGTCTCCAATATTCGTCCTTGTGTGCTCTACCAACAATGATTCCGCCTCCGTCGAAGGTACGCCTCTCTCCAATCGCTTCCTCAGCTCGCCTTCTCGGTCTCTCGCCTTACCTCCGTTGAGGATCTTTTATGTTTAGTCTTGTGGTTGCATTCGATGATTTGACTCTGCGTTGTGATTTGATCTGTAGTGTTACGCATTCAGCCAATATCTACCCATAATGATTTATTCGTTTATTTTTCTGAATTTCTGGATTTAAAGCAGACAAATTTCTACTTTGTTAGTTCTCTTGAATTTTGGTTTTGAAGTTGAAATGGTGTCAGTTTTTGTTTTTCCTTATCTTGATATTGGATCGACTGCTTAATTACACATCAGTAGCTGCATTTTCTCTATTAGAAATTGACTTGCAGCTATGATAACAAGGAAGTTGCTTTAAATAGTGGAAATATGTTGAGGGAATGCATCAAATTTCCTACGCTTGCCAAGTAAGTGTCTTTTTGTTTCCTCATATGGGGATGCTCATACTTAGATTCATCCTTTAGGAAGTGCAGAATTGTACCTTTTAAATAGTTTAACAACTCTTCAAGGAAAAATTGGATCAACAAATAGTGTAGAAGTTTGTGAAATCCTCTTTAGATTAGCTAGAACTCTTTATATGATTCCCCACTCTCTTCCTCTGGACTATGTACGACGTCGGTCTCTATGATGAGATAGGCCTGAAATGTTGTTAGGTTATGTTGGATAGTGTAATGTCTAACCCTGTTAAGTTTTAGATGAATCGAGAATAGAATTTGATAGAAAGAGATGAAAATCAAGATTGCTTGGAATAGAAGCAATGTACCTTGAAGAAGAAGCAACTGAATTCTGTTATAACAGAATAGAGAAACTGATTTCACATTGATTTCAGAAGTTGATCATTACAAGACTATCACCGTCTATTTATAGTCTAAGTTGTACAACAGATTTAACAAATCTGGAAGACTCAAGAAGATTCAAGAAGCTTAGACTATCAAGCACACATAAGGACGACAATGAACATACGATTTGAGCTAATACATTTTCATAACCCCTAACATTCCCTATCTAAGATCTTTTCCTTAACCTTGTTTTGATTGCCTCTCCTTCATCATCTTCATTTTGAGTTCTCGTTCAGCTTGCAATTTTGAAACCAAAAACCAGAACTGTTCCTCTAAACACAGCGCGTTTGATCATATTCAAACCTTGATATCAGTTCTACTGCTCTTCATCTCATCATCACAATCCAAACAAGAGATATCATATAGAATCATCACATTTCACTACCAAAGGTAAACAGATCATAACCCAGACTCATAAAGAAGGATGTATTGAACGATATACAAGCTGTCATACAATCTCACAACTATTCAATATGCAATACAATATTTAAGTTCATCTTTTAGATATGTATAGGTGAAACTAACTTCTAAAGACCCATGATACACATCAATTCTGATATCATGAATCATCCATGAGACAATTCAACATCATATTTGTTTCATCAATCTTCAAATCCATCTTTTCTTTCCTTTTTTTTATTGATGATTTTGCAATGATAGGAAGGGGTGAGACTTCATCTTTTCATTGGGATTTGAGGGTTTGAGCCCCCATCTTTTCTTTCTCAAACCAACAAAGAAGTAGCTTTGACGTTTTCTTCTTCATTGATTATTTTTGAAATCAAATCCCATGAGATGTCAAATTATTTGGCTAACCACAGATGATTCAATATCAGACTGAGATCAATTAGATCAGAAGAAGACCAAATTTCACCTATACACAATCACAAAGAGAACTGAACATTGCAAGCTAAAGAACAGAGAAGAAGAATGAAAGCTCAGAATAAACAAGCAATACAACACTGTATGAGAAATGTGTTATGATCTGAACCAAAGAAGAGAAAGGATGACACATCGAGATCACAAGTTTTGAAAATGATAATAGTTCAAGAACACAGAACTGATAACAAATTTGAGTAGATTAAACCAACATCAAGTTTAGAAAACAGAACATTCTATCCAAGGTATCAAAACACAATCAGACAAGATATTGAAGTAATGAACAAGAGCCAACCAAAACCATACCACATACATCAAACACCTCCATTTAAACATTTAGAAAGAACATCAACTTCCTCAAGCGAATAGACCCCAAGTTTTTGACGAAGAGGGACAAAGAATTTTTCTGTCAATGGCTTTGTAAGAATATCAGCAAACTAATCATTAGAAGGTACAAAATTAACTAACACATGACCACTAGAAACTTTTTCACGCACAAAACTCAAATCTATCTCAACATGTTTCATTTTTGAATGATGGATAGGATTCTCAGTTAAACCAACTGCACTCGTATTATCACACCATACCATAGGAATAGACGACAGAGGAACATCAAGTTCTTGTAGAAGAGACTTAACCCACAGTACTTCACAAATAGCATTTGCTATGGCTTGATATTCAGCCTCAGCTGAAGACCGTGAGATGACAGATTGTTTCTTAGAGCTCCATACAATTGGATTACCATTGAGTAAGAGAAAATGTCCAGAAATTGATTTTCTATCTGTTGGATCACTGCCCAATCTGCATCTGCATAAGAAACCAGAGAAACTTCATTAAAAGGAACTAATGAAGATTGAAACAACAAACCATGAGAGATAGTGCCTTTAAGATATTTCAGAATATGGACAAGAGCATTCCAGTGACATAGAGTAGGGGATTGAACAAATTGACTTAATTTGTTGACAGCAAATGCAATGCCTGGTCTAGTTGCACATATGTGCTGAAGAGCACCAACTGTGCTTCGATAGAGATCATCATTGGGACAGGGAATCAGCAAAAACTTTAGAAAGAAAATTACCTGTAATTGGCGTAGGCATTGAACAAGCATCAGACAAACCTGTTTTTGTAAGAAGTTCTGCAATATATTTGTGATGACTGAGAAGAAGACACTCATCTTTATCCTGAACATCCATACCTAAAAAATAGTTAAGCTTCCCTAGATCTTTTAATTGAAATTCTGAATTTATTCGACTAATAAATCTCTCTACTTCAGAAGAACTACTTCCTGTGATAACAATATCATCAACATATACAAGAAGAAACACAGAGCCTTCATTAGATTTCTTGATGAACAAACAATTATCAGATTTTGAGACTTGAAACATTAGCTGAAATAAAAGAAAATGCTTGAGTTTTTCAAACCACGCACGGGGTGCCTGTTTTAAACCATATAATGCTTTATGAAGTTTACAAACTAAAACATTACCAGCTGCATCAACTTGCTCAAAACCAGGAGGTTGAAGCATAAAGACTTCCTCGGTGAGATCTCCATGTAAAAACGCGTTATTAACATCAACCTGTCTGATTTGCCATTTGTTCGTTAGAGCTAAAGAGAGGATAATACGAATAGTAGGTGACTTTACAACTGGACTAAAGGTTTCAGAAAAATCAAAACCAGGCTTTTGTGAAAAACCTTTAGCTACCAGACGAGCTTTATGTCTCGCTATAGAGCCATCCAAATTACGTTTGATTTTAAAAATCCACTTACAACCAACAGGAATGCGTCCTTCAGGAAGAGACACAACAGACCATGTCTTGTTGGCTGTTAGAGCTTGAAGTTCATCATTTACCGCTTGAGTCCATTGGGAAGATTGAAGAGCTGCATGAATGGATGATGGCTCTGATCCAGCTGAGTCTGCTTCCATTTCTTTAGTTTCTGTTAAGGCTGAAAAAAGAGAAGGTTGTGCAACAACACTCTTCGATCTGGTTATCATAGGATGAACATTCTGTTCATGATTCGGCTGACTAGATGACTCTATAGGTGATGAAACAAAATCACTAATTTCTCTTGCTGAAAACCTTGCTATCTCAACCAGCTCATTGTTAGAACAAGGAACATATCTAATAACAGAATCATCATGAATTATTGAATCAGATACAGATAATACAGAAACAGATTGATTAGAAATATCCCTAAGCGAAACCTGATCAGAATCAACAGGATTATCATGTGAAACAGCAACAATGTCCCTAGGAGAACCACCTGTTGAGCCTCCTGAGAGTTCAGAAGAAGACGTATTATGTGAAGGCAATGGATGTGAAGGAGATATAGAACATCGAACAATGTGTCTATGTTTCCGTTCGACTATTCCATTTTGCTGAGATGTATATGGACAAGTAACCCTATGAGCAATACCATGTTGATAAAAATATGAAGACAAAGACTTAAACTCTCCACCCCCATCAGTTTGAACTGATTTCAAAGAACATGAAAGCTGCCTTTCAGCTAGTTTGTGAAATTGAATAAACAAACTTGCAGCTTCACTTTTCTGATTTAAAAAATAAATCCAAGTGTATCGAGAGTAAACATCAACAATACTCATATAGTATCTCTTACCATTTGAAGCAATAGGAGCAGGCCCCCACAGATCAACTTCTATTAGTTGCATAGGTTTAGAGTAAACTGTAGTCGAAGTTGAAAAAGGGAGCCTAATGCTTTTTCCAACAGAACAAGCAGAGCATAATCCATATGAGGAAGGACATTTTAACCCAGCATTTTTGAAAACAGAAGACAGAATATTTGAGGATGGATGGCCAAGTGGTTTATGCCATAAGATTGATGATTCAACTTTATTGACAGACTGACATTCAACACGAGAAACAGAGTTTTTATTACATTTATTCGAACTGAAACTGCTGAAATCTAACTTGTATAGACCTCCTTTTTCTTCTCCTTGCAGCAAAACTTCAAGAGTAATTGAGTCACGAACAAGACAGTGTGAAAGATGAAATTCAAAGTATACACCATTATCCCTGGAAAACTGCGAAACAGAGACTAAGTTCTTGGTAATATCTGGTGTATAAAGCAGATTGTTAAGATATAAAGGTTTAGAATGAGTATTGATAACAGAAGTACCAATGCTTGAAATATCTAAATGTGCTCCATTACCAACTTGAACTGTACCTGCTCCCTTATATTGCTCGGCTCCTTGTGGTGGTGGTCTATTTGTCAGATGGTTGGTTGCCCCTGAATCAGGATACCACACTTGATCACTTCTACCTGATTGAGGAATAGGTAGTGACACATAATTGACTTGCGGATTGAAGCCTGTCTCTTGCATAGGGGCTGCATAGGAGGAAGGATTTCTAACATATCCAGGCATCATTCCGTAAGGAAGCATGAAAGGATACTGAGAATAAGAATGAGCTGTTCCTGTTGGCAGAAAGACGGGATGAGGTACATTCAAAGTGTTCATAGGATTGGACAAATTGTTCACCGTAGAGACTGTATCTGCTGAATCATTCCAGGAAGTTTGACACATGTTGGCAGCCACCTGAACATTCTGATTGTTGGAAGATGTAACTCCATGAAATTTTACATAGAATCTTTTATAGCACCTATTGACCAAATGGCCAACCTTCCCACAAAGTTGAAATTGCGGCCTATTACCTCCACCGCGTCCTCTTCCACCAGCTCCTCTTCCTCTATCAACCATGAGAGGAGGTGGTTGATTTTGAATGTTCGACTGTTGATGACTGGTTGGATCTGACTTATACTCAGTACCAGAGTTTGGTAAGTTCTTCTTAAAATCATCAGAACTATGTATCATTGCTTGAGGCATCAAGCTTGAATCAAATAATTGATCATGACTCCTAGTCTCGACATCAAGCAGGACTGAGCTAATAGAGGCCAAGTCATAGGGATTTCGACTTGCATGTATCATAGAAACAACATTGTCAAATTGACCTTTAACTCCATCAAGAACTATCGAAATTTGATGCATCTCGTCTATTGGATGACCACAGCTTGCTAGGCTGTCGCTTGTAGACTGAATATCCGCTAGATAATCTCTAACAGATTGAGAAATCAGTTTTCTGGTTTTTAACCTACCAAATAGACTCATCACACGAGTTGTTGATGATGATGAGAACATTTGGTGAAGTTTCGACCAGATTGCGTTAACAGTCATGCAGCCTGGAAGATATCTGTTAACTTGTGGACATATGGACACTAACAGCCAGGAAGCTAAAGAGCTATCACGTTGTTGATATTTGGCAAAAGCAGGATTAGGAATGTTGTCACCATTTTCATTCGTGATATGTGCAGGAACAACTTGAATTCCATATAGGTGAGATTCCAAATCGAAACCACGAACAACAAGCAATGCCTGCTGTTTCCACGACTGGAAATTGTCGTCTCCAGTCAGCTGGCATACATTCTTGTTTGAGAAGGCTGGTGGCAGAATATCTTCCATAACCAGGCGTCGACAGCAATACAGAACTGATTTTGTTCTTCAGATGGTGAATTCGCAGCGAGAAAACGATTTACTCGATGTATTCCTCAGATTCGTAGAGCTCTAATACCATTTTAGATGAATCGAGAATAGAATTTGATAGAAAGAGATGAAAATAAAGATTGCTTGGAATCGAAGCAATGTACCTTGAAGAAGAAGCAACTGAATTCTGTTATAACAGAATAGAGAAACTGATTACACATTGATTTCAGAAGTTGATCATTACAAGACTATCACCGTCTATTTATAGTCTAAGTTGTACAACAGATTTAACAAATCTGGAAGGTTCAAGAAGATTCAAGAAGCTTAGACTATCAAGCACACATAAAGAAGACAATGAACATACGATTTGAGCTAATACATTTTCATAACCCCTAACATTAAGGTAGTACCTTCCAGCATTTCATTTTCTTGGACATAGCTTTTGTTGGTAGCATATTTTTGTTTTAATTGAAAAGATTTATCTGATACATAGTTAACCAAGAAGTTCAAACTAAATGAATATATAAGGTTTAAACTGAAATAATTTTAAAATGCATTAAGCAACCATGCTTTGGTCATTATTGATGGTTTTTGCTCTTTAGTGATAATAGACTGTTTGTCTTGTACAACTTTATTTTAGTTATCCTGAGAAGCTTTATATAACTCTTCAATGGGTCTTAGGTACATACTAGAGTCTGCAGGTTTCATATTGTTCATCAAATTTGTAGAGTTGCCTACTTTTGATGTTGCTTCTGATGCATTTAGTACCTTTAAGGTGAGAACAGCTTTATGGATGGCCATGTGTTTGAAATTTTTTTTCAAGATTAACGCATATATGATTTTGAAGACACGTTTGGCAGGATTTGCTTACAAAATATGTCGGTTTAATTAGCATGTCGGTTTAATTAGCGAATCATGGTTGGACAGGATGAATCGTGAAGAAGTTCACGTCTACTGTTCATGCACCTACTGAGGAAGCTCACCTACTGGCGTTGGATCAATGTTCTTCAGGGTTCACACCGGGTACTGTTTCTAACAAAGCATGGTTGGAAGAAATCGATAAGAAATTCCAGGCTTGGCCTCGCATTGCTGGACCTCCAGTTGTGATGAACCCCATTAGCCGCCAGAACTTCATCATCAAGTCAGATTCTTGAAGGTGCAATTTTGATATCCTTATTGCCAATTTAGTTAGTTTCAGTTAGGAAATCAGTATTGTGTAAGACTTCGGGATACGGAGGGAAATAGGTGTAGGGTAACTTCGGCATTTACAAAATATTTTCATTAAAATAACACCAAGCATGTCACGTGTCTGACACATGCTGGTTTTTAACGTCACAACAAACGGAAGAACAAACGTTTCATCTAAAACCTACAAATTGAAACATGTAACATCAATTACCTACACTCCAAAATTAGTTCCATCAACCACCACTTTTGACAAACATATTACATTTTTTTCATACTTTTTCCTAAAATCTATCATATTCGAATCGACGGTCGGATAGTCAATTAGTCACACAACTGATTTGGTTGTCGTAAAAGACCAAAGTGTATAGCAAAATTGACTCAGAGAGCAAAATCGGGCAGTTTTTCATGAATGGGATGATTTTTCGAAAATTGATTGAGTCTTGGTTCTTTGAAAAAAAAGAGTAAAATACAACTGTATCAATTCAAGAAGCTACAACTTCACCGTCTACAAGGGGACATATCATTATTGATCACGCGTAAGTTGTTACAAAAGCATGATCGGTCTAACTCTTAGGATAATATAAAAATCTAAATATAACTAAATAATTGATTAAAATTACTTATTAAGATGTAAGTGTAAAATTAAATTACGTGTGATAACAAAATATATTTTTGGGTAAAATACGACATTGTCTCCTAATGTTTTGTTGAATTTTCAGTTTTCCCCTAAAGTTTAAATTTTAAAATTTTCTTCCCTCACGTGTTGGAAAAAGTGCAAATTTGCCCCCTCCGTCAATGTTTCGATCCAAAATTAACAAAATTAGTTTCGAAAACTGCAAAAATAATAGAAAACTTTTTAAAATGTTACAATTGAACCCTTTCAAATATTACAATTGAATCCTAATTCAATTGGGTCTCGATTGAGCCCCAATTGAGGGGGGTCGGGTCTGGGTCTTAAAAGCAATGTTATCATAATCGGATCGACGGTCGGATCCAGTCAGAGAGAGAATTGGCCACACAAGCGGTTCAGTTTTCTTAAAAGATCGAAGTGTATAGCAAACTCGGCTCAGAGAGCAAAGTCGAACGGTTTTTTATTAGTGTTTTGAGATTGTAGGAGAGAATTGTGAGTTTAATGCAATAACTAAAGAGAATTTCATCTTTGTATTGCTTAAACTTGAAGATTACAAGAGGATATAGGTGACTATTTATAGAGTTTCTAGGATGATTAATCAAGATTACCCTAGAATACTCTAGATCATTTGTGATCACCTATCATATATCCTAACATTCACTTATCTAGAAAACCTTCTAAAACTTTTAAAAACATCAAAAACAATGAGCCTAACACTTTGAACTATGGATGTACTATGGCTGAACTGCAAATCATGCACTATGACTGAACTGCTGAAGCACTGATCCAGCACTGCTGCTGCACTAGGACTGCACTAGAGCTGCACGGGCTGGTTGCTGTTGCTTGAGGACTGGCTGGTTGCTGATGCACGAGTTGAACACAGCAGATGCACTGGAATTGCACAGGTTTGGCACGGATTGAACACTGTAGGTGCACTGGAAGTGCACAGGTTGAGCACAGGTCTGCTCAGCAATGTTAACAGAACTTCAAGAGGATGAAAATGCTCCAAGCAATCCTCCAAAAATCATTGCCAAGCCAACACCAAATGAAGATGATACAACATTCCCCCATCAAGACCATCTTCAATTCAGAGCCACTTCTCAGAAAGTGGAAACTCAGTCGTAACAAATCATTAAACAGATGCACAGATTGTGAAATAGATGCAGCGTCAAACAGATCGTGACAAATACACCGTGAAAGTGAAACAGCTGCACCGTGGCAGAAAGTGAAACAGATCGTGAAACAGAGTGAATCTTCATCTTGACAAATGATCAATAACATGTGGATGAGCAGAGGTCTGCTCACAGATGAGCACAGGTCTGCTCACAGATGAGCACATGTCTGCTCAAGGATGATCTAGTTGCTGTGAAGTCAGTTTTGGATCTACGAACTTTGAGACTCCTCGATTGCTCGATTTTGCGAGATCTTGAGACTCATGTCTCGTAGTCCTCACGTCCTAGAATAGTGCAACTCAAATCACCAGTAGAAATCAGAGAATCAGATGCAGAAATCAGAGAATCAGCTGCAGAAATCGGAGAACCAGCTGCTGGAAGTAAAACAGAGTATAACGAATGAAGCATTCGTATCAGCATCAATATGCAGAGAAATATGGAAATGCAGCAGCAAATCCATCACATAGACCAGCGAATCAAAGATCAGCAAGCTCAGCAGCAGATACACACACCAGCAGAACCGAACAGAGCAGCAATGCAGACTAGGAGAACCGAACAGAGTAAAATTAGAAGAAACAGATACCTCCAGCTTTCAGCACAGTGATCTCCAAAAGCACAGCATGGCATTGGCAGCACAGCATAACGCAGCATCAAATCAGATCTAACAAACGAGACATCTCACCACGATCAATCGGTTGGCTGAAATCGATCGGAGCGAGCACTACGCAAGCACGAGATGTGCACAAATCTGAATCTGCAGTTCTTCAACCTTCAAAGTTGAATCGATCTGATTTGATCTTCAGGTGATGGCGATCCGATCTTATCTGAAGACAAGCAAAATGATTGCTGTATTGCCAATCGAAGATAACTGCACCTGGAAAGCTGGATTGCTGGTGCGCAGGAAGCTTGATTTTGAAGATGCTGGCCCCGCGGGAAGAAGCTGCAGAGCAAGGAAGATTTCCAACGGAAATTTGCAACGAAATTCAGATTCAGTCCCTGATCTTGTAGCTCTGATACCATATTAGTGTTTTGAGATTGTAGGAGAGAATTGTGAGTTTAATGCAATAACTAAATAGAATTTCATCTTTGTATTGCTTAAACTTGAAGATTACAAGAGGATATAGGTGACTATTTATAGAGTTTCTAGGATGATTAATCAAGATTACCCTAGAATACTCTAGATCATTTGTGATCACCTATCATATATCCTAACAGATTTTACGAAAATCTGTCGAGTCTTGGTTCTTCGAAAAGAAAAAAAAAAAGTAAAATACAGCTGTATCCAATTCAAGAAGCTACATCCTCGTCGTTTGCTGGGGGAAATATCATATTGATCGTGTGTGAGGTGTTACAAAAGTATGATCGGTCTGACTCTTAGGATAATATAAAAATCTAAACATAAATAAATAATTGATTAAAAATAATTATTGATATGTAAGTCTAAAATTAAACTACGTTAGATAACAAAAAACATTTTTACAAACTTATAAATAGTCTTTAAAAATTGCTCATGACATTGGGAGACTTTTTAGTAGTGTTTCATTCTCCCTTTCTCCCAAGTAATTTTTAAAACATATTCGTAAGTTTTAAAAAATATATTTTATTATATAACATAGTTTAAGTTTATATTTACATCTCAATAAATATTTTTAATCAATTATTTAGTTTTGTTTAGATTCTTGTATTATTCTAGGAATCAAAATTATCATGCTTGTAACACCTCATGCGCGACCAACGATGACAATATACACATGTGTAGCACGTGTTAGAATCTAGTATAATTATTAAGAATACATTTTAGTGGATTTAAAAACGTTCACTTAAAATCATTTTTCAATTGAGTATACGACATATATTTACGTGTTATAAAGTTACAACTCTTTAGTTACTATTGTAAATGACGTCTATATGTATATATGTGTTGATTCAAGTTTAACTATAACTATTCCTTAAGTGTAAATAACATTTTAAAAGAGAATATAATTATATAATCATAACAAATAACATTAATAATTAACTTAAATTGAGAAATACAATTATTGTTTTCTCAACGTCTCCAAGAGTCGACAAGATATGAACATGGTACTCTGATGGCATATAAGTTTATTACACCTTAACCGATTGTCCCATGAATCAAAACTTGTGAGGGAATGCATTCAGTATACGTTAATATATCTTAACACGTTCATTGTCATGTCTATTGTCGGACTTCGGATCCGACTTCCCCCGACTTGTTTTGAAAAATATTTTTCTTTTTTGTTTCGCTTGAAAATGTCGAGTCTTGGCGCGCGACGGGTCCGGTCGATCGGGGTTATCAACCGGACCAAAAAATATGAAAGAGTCTCCACCGATTAATTAAGGGCTAATCGGAATCCTAAAATTGCCTAAGGTTCATGGTGTTAATATCCTAGGGCTTGGAAAGGTCTACGTCCAGAGAATCGAGTTCGGGGGTTTGATTACGTCTTAAGGGCTCGCGAGCCCATAATCCGCCCTTTCAGTACTTTAGTTTGCTTTTAAATTTATATTTTTTTTTCAACTTGCCTGATTTACCCAAATTGTCCAATTTGGCCATGTTTGGCTAAAGAGATGACATTCATTTTTTAAATTAATAATATACAAACATTTTTTTAAAATTTTTTTTGAGTTAATTTAAAATAAATAAACAAGAGAGAATAAACTTAATTGTGCTAAAACAAAAAATGGTTTAACTTTGGGGTCATTTTAAGTCGTGTCATACGTATACAAATGATTTTGAAAATACGAAGCATATTTGACTAATTTGTGACACCTTGAGAAGTAATGGGATGTCTAGAAAAGTTTAGGGACCAAGATGCAATTATTTAAAATTTCGAGCTGATTTGGAAAAATCTTTTGAAAATTGCACAAATGACCCAAAACGTTTCTAGTTTGATTTATAACACTCGGTAAAGTCCCAAAATGACCCGAGAGTCCAAGGACCGAGTTGTAACCTTCATCAAAGTTTGGGAATGACTTAATTCATTTTCGAAAATATATTGTTTTACTGAAACAACCCCCATAACTTTCACAAATGTCTAAAAATGACCCCAAAGTTATACCAAACTAATAACCGAGTACGATTCTTATAAGAAATACAACTATTAACACATAAAATCGATGAAACAAACTTCATTCACATTAAGATATACAAATATCTAGCACGAGAGGAGATATACCTATGTTATTCGATGTTTAGATACCTCACGAATAACCGAGACCGATATTCGCCGATTTTTCGTCACTCAATTTCTATCTATTTTTTTTCACTCACTATCACTCAAATCCTCACTTTGATTTTTTTTTTCTCTCTTTTCTTTTCTTTTCTTCTCTTCTCTTCTCTTTTCCTTTCTTTCCTTTGTTTTTCTTTCTATTACTTTGAACAAGCTTAAGGCAAGCTTGTTCCAAACTATCCTTTTGTTTCTTTCTCCTTTTTTTCAACTGTATCTATCCCTTGATTTTGTAGAGTTTTCTCCTCCAAATAGATGATAAACATGGACAATACATGGTGGATGACAAAGGTGATAGCAATTGGGCAAAGGTGATTGACAATTGGGATGTGATTGGCAATTAGGATGAGTTTTGATGATAACTGGAGAGAATTTGGCTAAGGATGAGCAAAGGTGATCAAGTGGTCAAATGGTGATGGCAATTAGGAGACTTTTGGTGCCAATTGGGAGAAATTGTGAGTGATTTGGGGCATGGTGGGAATTTGGACGAAAATGGATGCAATGGTGGATGTTTGGCAAACAAATGGGTGCCATGGGTTTAGGGGTTCAAGGTTTGGGGTTTATGGTTTGGGGTTTAAGGTTTGGGGTTTAGAGTTTGAGATTTAAGGGTTAGGGTTTAGGGTTTGGGATTTAAGGTTTAGGGTTTAGAGTTTAGGGTTTGAGATTTTAGGGTTTGGGGTTTAAGGCTTAGAGTTTGAGATTTAAGGGTTAGGGTTTAGAGTTTGGGATTTTAGGGTTTGAGATTTAGGGTTTAGGGTTTTAGGCTTTAGGGTTTAAGGTTTAGGCTTTAGGGTTTGGGGTTTAAGGTTTTGGTATTTTAGGGTTTGAGAATTTAGGGTTTGGGGTTTAGGGTTATGGGTTTTAGGTTTAGGCTTTAGGGTTTGGGGTTTAAGGTTTGGGGTTTAGGGTATAGGATTTATTGTGTTTTTGATTTTTTTCTTCGTCTCCATTTTTCTCATCTCGGTTCCTCGCGTACGGTATTTTGACCCCGAGCCAAAATCACGTGTTTACAGTTGCCCCTTTTTGAACACACGCTCATGGAAGTGATCTTATGAGTGTGTGTTCAAAGACAAACAACTGATTTTGGCTCCTCTTTATTCATAATTTACATAGTAGACAAACATCATCACGCAACTTCGGAAGCTAGACACCTATAGGACCCGATCGTTGACGATGATTTGCGGAGACTGAGCGCTTAAACGCTCATCAGCTTGTGACTCCCAGAAGCTGGACATCTACAGGTCCTGGTCGTCTAGGATGACTTACTGAGGTTGAATACCTAAAGGCTCCGTTTGTCGGCTTGTGACTTGTTGGGGATGACTTCCGGAGGCTGAACACCTAAAGGCTCCGCTCGTCGTTTTTTTCCGACTTTAGTGGGGATGACTTGCGGAGGCTGAACACCTAAAGGCTCCGCTCGTCTTTTTTTTTGAAGTTGGATAACTACAGGACCTGGTCGTCGAGAATGACTTGCGGAGGCTGAACACCTAAGGGCTCCGCTCGTCGGCTTGTGACTTGTTGAGGATGGCTTGCGGAGGTTGAACACCTAAAGGCTCCGCTTGTCGGCTTGTGACTCCCAGAAGCTGGATAACTACAGGTTTTGGTCATCGAGGATGACTTTCGGAGGTTGAACATCTAAAGGCTTGTAACTTTCAGAAGCTGGACATCTACAGGTTCTGATCGTTGGGGATGACTTGTGGAGGTTGACCACCTAAACGCTCCATTCGTTGGTTTGTAACTCTCGGAAGTTGGATATCTACAAGTCCTGATTGTTGATGATTACTCGCGGAGGTTGAGCACCTAAAGACCCCGCTCATTAGCTTGTAATTCACTTTGGAGGTAAAAACCCTTCTCGAGATGTATGACTGCTTCTGCGGACTTCTCAGTCTATTTTCTCATCAATCGACTTTGGAGTCCTTCTTGACGGAGTTCCCTAAAGCCATTCATGCTATGTTCACAATGTGTATCCATGCAAGTTGTCGAGGCCACTCAAATTAATGTCGATCACAACTTCTTTTTATTGCTACTGTGGGAAACAACGTCGTCCACTTTTGAGCATTTTTTTTATCTCTTGATTTTATTTCCTTTTGCTACGATTTTTTTTTACCGCACCTCTCAGTTCCCTTATTTTTTTGCCTAGGGTCGCCCTTTTGGATTTTCCACTTAGCAGGGATTTGATTCCTTTCCTTTTGCCATGATCGCCCTTTTTAGGGATTTTTAATCATGCCCCTCTTCCCTAAATTTTGCCTAAACCGCCCTTTCGGGTTTTCGATTTAGCGGGAATTTCTCTCATTTTTGGAGGCTCGCTTTCTAATTACGAGTTTTTTTTTTGCATCCACATTGACTGGATTGTGGAGTTCTCTGTTCTCCATGTCAGTGATGATCCTGGCTTCCCTGCTGAAAATCTCTTTGATGACATAAATCCCTTCATACAAACTTTCCCCGAGAGTCTGGATTGACTTGAAGTTTTTTTTAAATCTCTCACTTTTCTATCTTTTTGCTACGGGTTTTTTTACCGCACCTCTCGGTTCCCTTAATGTTTGCCTAGGTTTCCCTTTCGGGTTTTCAACCTAGCAGGGATTTGATTCCTCTCCTTTTGCCATGATTGTCCTTTTGGGGATTTTAAATCATGCCCCTCTTCCCTAAATTTTGCCTAAACCGCCCTCTCGGGTTTTCGATTTAACGGGAATTTTCTCTCACTTTTGGAGGTTCGCTTTATGGTTACGAACTCCTTAAGGATAGTATTTTCTGACTGCGTCCATATTTATTGGACCGAGGAGTTCTTGGTTGTCCATGTCGGTGACGATCATGGCTCCTCTGCTGAAAGTCTCTTTGTCGTCATAAGACCCTTCATATTTAGGCACAAAGTTGCCCCGAGAGTCTGGATTGACATGATGAATTTTTTTTCTCAGAATTAGATTGCATACTTGTAATTCTCTTGGACTGACTTTCTTGTTAAATGCACGAGCCATGCGTTGCTGGTACAAATGCATGTAGCACTGCGCGATGAGCTGCCTTTTTTCATGAGGTTCAATTGCACGTATCTGCATTTCGCCTACTCTGACTCGTCCTTCTCTGCCTCGGCGAGGATCCTAGCTGAAGGGGATTCTAATTCAATTAACAACACGGCTTCGATCCCGTAAATAAGGTAGAATGGGGTTGCCCCTGTTGACATCCGTATTCAGGCTCTATATGTCATGAGTTCCTAAGGCAGTTTGTCGTGTGAGTGCTTTATTTGCTGCTTTCTCTGCGCCATTCATTTGTGGGTTATATGGACATGAATTTTTATACTTGATCACAACTCATCGACCAATTTAGATTTCTGGCATTGCCGGTGATGATTGACTTTGACATCCCATGACACACGATGATGTCCTTGCTGATGAAAAATTCAATGGCTTTTGCCGTTATTGACGCCAGGGTAATAACCTCTACTCCTGGTGAAGTAATCGATTGTAATCAATATGAGTCTATGAGCATTGGACGCCTTTGGGAAAATCATGGTGATTACATCGATGCCCCACATTGAGAAAGCCCGTGGGGAAGTCCTGGAATAGAGCTCCTGCAGTGACGCATGGATTTGGTCCGCGTACACTTGACAAATGTGATATTGTTGGGCATGTTTTATACAGTCAGCCGTCATGGTGAAGCAAAAGTACCCAAGTCTTGTACGTTCATGTGTGGGCCGCAACAACCTTGATGAATTTCTTCCATTAGATGCTCAACTTCTTTAGCATTCACGCATCTCAAATGGATATAGTCGGGCCACTGGGAAATTAATTGCAAGACATTCCTCGCATGACCATTCAGTCATTTTCTTGTGGCTTTCTCTGGGAACTCCGTACGCCAGGTATCTTTTTATATCAGTGAGTCATGGTTGACCGTCTGATTCTTCGATTGTACAATAATAGGTTGAAACCTCTTTGATTTTGATCTCCATTGGCAGTTTTTGGTTTCCCTGAGAAATTTTACTCATGGGTATGAGCATTGCCAATTTGTTTTGTACGCAAGGATGCAAATAAGAACACAAGGTGATCGTTGACTTGCTTATCTTCTTTGCTGCTTTCATCCCAGTGGTGACGACGGTGCTGGCGTCGATGTTGTTGTCCGTCCACGGGTTTTTCCACCCTTCGAGGAATCCGATCAGTTGGAAGTACTCCGCCCTGCTGTGACGAAAATTTCTGTAGTGACTACATTTCAAGCCTTTCCGATCAACGCCGCCAACAATGGCGTCTCCTCTGCAGGAGTCAACAATGGCATCTCCTCTGTAGGAGTCAACAACGGTGTCTGTCCCGTGTCAACAATGGTGACTCTTATGCAAGAGTCAACAACGGCGTCTTCCCCGTGTCAACAATGGCATCTTGATGGCGTCTCCCCTATGTCAACAACAGCGTCTCTTCAGCCCTATTTAAGTCGTGTCTGCTTCAGCTCGATCAAACGACAGGGAGTTGTTTTTCTCATCTCCTTTACTTTGTTAAACAACATTCCCTTTTCTGGTGGTCGAATGTAGTCTAGTGGCATGGGTCGGTTTGACTATGATTGTCACTTTTTCTAAGCGAGGTGTAACATAGAAGACAGACTCAATTCTGATGATGGGAACCTCGGTGTCCCTCCTTGCTGCGGTACCCATTACTTATCTCTGGTCCCTTTCTTGATCCGATAGTTGCATAAGTCAATTCTTCCTCAGTCAACGGGTTTTTCTCAGAGTAGATCTCGTTTTTCCTGATCATACTCCTCACTCACTGCAAAAATCCGCTCGACCTAGGAGGTCATGCCAACGATTAACTGCACTGTGCGGGAACTCATGACGTACATGGTTTGTTTTAGTAGGATGATTCTCTCATCGTGTTCTTGAGGTGCTGGAATCGTCGAATGTCGCATTGATTCCTGAAAACCTAAATCCAAAATACCGTAGTAAGAAGGATGAATACACAATTGAGCATGCATGATTGATTTCAAAAATTCTGCATGTTCCGTTCATTCCATTCATAGACTTTGATTCCATGTATGACAAAAGTTTTTTTTTTCAAAAATACTTTATAAGGATTTGGCCAATCGATGTCTAGTTCTTAAGACGTTTCACACAGCGACGTAGCTCATTGAGTGCATTTGTTACTTGTTCCTTGGCTCGAACGAAGGTCGAGGACATGTATTTTGAAAATATTTTTATTTGCCTCGTTCTTCGTATGAACTGTTCAAGGATGTCATTCAACTTAGCAACGTTGCCCCCACATTTTTCCAAGGTGCTCCCACATTGCTAGAATGACGGTGGTTGTTCGGATCTATCCCTGATTATCTCATCCGGGTTGAAAGACGGACTTGCTGGTGTCGAATGGAACTTGTGAACGTATTCCGTTGTTGTTAATCACGCAGATGCGTTTTTCCATATTCCATAATTCAGACAAGCCGTTAAGGAGAATCCAATTGACTTTGTGGTTTGCGAGCTCGTGAACCTCGTCAATCTTCTTGTTCACGTATTTCTGATTCTCTTTTGTCATGGCTTTCCATATTCGGGCAATTTCGACCGTAGGGGGCTGTATGGCCTTAATGTGAGGGCAATGATTTTTTTTTCATCCTTACCAAATATGGTGCGTGAAACATCTTAAGGATACAAGATTGAATGAACGGAACTTACAATTTTTATTTGTTTTGAAAAATGCAATGAAAGTACGAGAATTTAACTTCATTAGTAATACTCGTATTACATTTGCAACAGTCTGGAATATATAATACAAACGCCCAATCCTATACATGTCATGATCTAAGGCCAAAACTAAACACATTTACATCAATGGGCCAAACTACTTCATGGGCCAAATTTCTTCATGGGTTGTGGGTCAATCTCGTATCCAAATACTGGGGCCGAATTCTCATTTACATTAGATGGGCCCAAAAATGGAAATACACACAAAACTGGTAAAGACTAAACACGGTGTGGAGATTTTGTTCTAAATGGATGGAATTTCTAGGTCCTCTGAACCAGCGGAACCTCACCCCCTAAAGAGGATCACGGGCCCATTCCGATCATCGAGTTGAGTTGTTTGGGTGCGTGCTGGCGGTCCAAACCACTCTGGGCGCATTCCCCTACTAAACTCCCTAAGCTCTTAATGTGCTCCAGGTCCAAGCGGGTAATGGTAACCAGCGTGGTGTGTGCAAAACAAGAATTTTATTTTTTTTTTAACTTATTACAATTACATCGCCTTTTGGACGAAATTTGAAACTGCAAACATGAGCAAAAGATCAAAACGGATATGGCAAAATATAATATGGCAAAGCAAACATGACAAAACCTAAACCCTCTAAAAGAGCTCCCCAGCAGAGTCGCCAAATTGTCTAAAAGCCTAAACGTCGGATCCGACTTCCCCCGACTTGTTTTGAAAAATATTTTTCTTTTTTGTTTCGCTTGAAAATGTCGGGTCTTGGCGAGCGACGGGTCCGGTCAATCGAGGTTATCAACCGGACCGAAAAATGTGAAAGAGTCGCCACCGATTAATTAAAGGCTAATCGGAATCCTAAAATTGCCTATGGTACATGGTGATAACATCCTAGAGCTTGGAAAGGTCTACGTCCAGAGAATCCAGTTCGGGGGTTTGATTACGTCTTAAGGGCTCGCGAGCCCATAATCCGTCATTTCGGTACTTTAGTTTGATTTTGAATTTATATATTTTTTTCAACTTGCCCGATTTACCCAAATTGTCCAATTTGATCATGCTTGGCTAAAGAGATGACATGCATTTTATTTAATTAATAATATACAAGCATTATTTTTTAAAATTTTTGATTTAATTTAAAATAAATAAACAAGAAAGAATAAACTTAATTGTGATAAAACAAAAGAGTGGTTTAACTTTGGGGTCATTTTAAGTCGTGTCATACGTATACAAATGATTTTGAAAATACGAAGCATATTTGACTAATTTGTGACACCTTGAGAAGTAATGGGATGTCTAGAAAAGTTTAGGGACCAAGATGCAATTATTTAAAATTTCGAGCTGATCTGGAAAAATCTTTTGAAAATTGCACAAATGACCCAAAACCTTTCTAGTTTGATTTATAACACTCGGTAAAGTCCCAAAATGACCCGAGAGTCCAAGGAACGAGTTGTAACCTTCATCAAAGTTTGGTAATGACTTAATTCATTTTCGAAAATATATTTTTTTACTGAAACAACCCCCATAACTTTCACAAATGTCTAAAAATGACCCCAAAGTTATACCAAAGTTATAACCGAGTACGATTCTTATACGAAATACAACTATTAACACATAAAATCGATGAAACAAACTTCATTCACATTAAGAAATACAAATATCGAGCACGAGAGGAGATATACTTAAGTTATTCGAAGTTTAGATACCTCACGAGGAACCGAGACCGATATTCGTCGATTTTTCGTCACTCAATTTCTATCTATTTGTTTTCACTCACTATCACTCAAATCCTCAATTTGATTTTTTTTTCTCTCTTTTCTTATCTTCTCTTTTCCTTTCTTTCCTTTGTTTTTCTTTTTATTTCTTTGAACAAGCTTAAGGCAAGCTTGTTCCAAACTATTATTTCGTTTCTTCCTCCTTTTTTTCAACCGTAGCTATCCCTTGCTTTTGTAGAGTTTTCTCCTCCAAATAGATGATAAACATGGACAATACATGGTGGATGACAAAGGTGATAGCAATTGGGCAAAGGTGATTGACAATTGGGAGGTGATTGGTAATTAGGATGAGTTTTGATAATAATTGGAGAGAATTTGGCTAAGGATGAGCAAAGGTGATCAAGTGGTCCAATGGTGATGGCAATTAGGAGACTTTTGGTGCCAATTGGAAAAATTGTGAGTGATTTGGGGCATGGTGGGAATTTGGACGAAAATGAATGCAATGGTGGATGTTTGGCAAAACAATGAGTGCCATGGGTTTAGGGGTTTATGGTTTGGGGTTTATGGTTTGGGGTTTATGGTTTGGGGTTTAAGGTTTGAGGTTTATGGTTTGGGGTTTAAGGTTTGGGGTTTATGGTTTGGGGTTTAAGGTTTGGGGTTTAGGGTTTGGGGTTTAAGGTTTAGGGTTTGGGATTTTAGGGTTTGGGGTTTAAGGTTTAAAGTTTGAGATTTAAGGGTTAGGGTTTAGGGTTTGGGATTTTAGGGTTTGAGGTTTAGGGTTTTAGGGTTTGGGGTTTAAGGTTTAGGCTTTAGGGTTTGGGGTTTAAGGTTTTGGGATTTTAGGGTTTGGGAATTTAGGGTTTGGGGTTTAGGGTTATGGGTTTTAGGTTTAGGCTTTAGGGTTTGGGGTTTAAGATTTGGGGTTTAGGGTATAGGAGTTGTTTTTTTTTTGTTGTTTTTTCTTCGTCTCCATTTTTCTCGTCTCGGTTCCTCGCGTACGGTATTTTGACCCCGAGCCAAAATCTGGTGTTTACATCTATGAAACAACAACTATTACAATTATATTGTGGCATTGTCAATAAAATTTCAGTGATATTTTTAAGAATAAAATGAACTTAGATATTTGATTAACTTATTCCTCATTTTTTGTACTTTGATATATTCAAAGTTACGGTGGGGCAAGTTTGACTTAAAATTTAATTTTAGATATATTTAGAATCTATACAATTTATTATTTTTTTGAGTATTAATGTGCATATTTCAATAATGTATACTATAGAGATTTATTAACTTTCATGTTTGAGGGTTAAATAATGAAATACTTATACACTCTAAATTTGACCAACCTAAATAATCATTAAATTTTGAAAAGATAATATATAACAAACTCTGAAAAAATAGTTTACTTAACTTTTTGAGACCCATGAAACAATGTACATACAAACTAATTAGTTATAAATCCTAAAATAAAATTAATATAATTTAATAAAGCTACAAATTAATAAGAACATTCGGATGAATTTGTTTTTCTGTATTGTACATTTATTTGAGAAGGAAATTATTAGTTTCATTATCTAGCACGATTTAAGTTTAGCTTTGCATATCAATAAATATTTTTAATCAATTATTTAGTTCTCTTGCATAAACAAACGTGTATGTTTGTTCCCAAATTGTTGGAAAATTAAATTGTTAAAAAACTTATAGTATTTATTGTTAGATTTGAGTAATAGGTAGATAATCAATCCAACACATTAGATTTGAGCAATAGGGAGATGATCAATCCAACACATCACCGAGGTTATTTGAATTTAGTGGTCAAAAATATTTTTATTACTTTTGTTCGTCATCTAGTACCTAAGTTTTTGGATGATATTAGTTTTAAGTAATAATATTAATAACTTTAGACAAAAAATACTAATAAACTAACAAAGATATTTTACTATCAAATTAAAATAACTTTGTCAAATTTTTGAATTAATCATCTATGTATTAATATTTTTTTAAATATTTTTTTATAGTTTTTGTGGCATTTTATTTCTCTCGTTTTTTGAAAAATCTTCGTTATATGATTAACCATTTAACTTGTAAATGACTTATGTTGACAATATAGTATATAAGTATCATTGTATAAAATTGTAAAGTTACTTAAATTAACATAATAATTGAAAAACAAATTTAATTAATTAAGAAAATTCAATAGCGTGAACAATAGATCAACTTTCTTTTTCCACGCCAATTTTAATTTTACAAAATTGATTATTTTGTATTTATTAATTATTAATCGTTTTAGACTATATTTAGTTATATTCATCATATAAATATACATCAAGTTTGATCGTACTTAATTCAGTTTAAATTCTATTAATTTATTAATAAAATGAGATTTTTTATAATGACGCTAATCTAAATTTTCAATTTCAAGGTTTTCTCAATTTTGTTTGGGATGAGAGAGATGAGAGAAAAATGTTGTAGAGTAAGAAAGAATTAAGTGAGAGAGTAAAACATGAAATGATAAAAAAATAATAACTCATTAGGAGGAATAGAGAAGGTTTTGAATTAGTTTTTTTTTAAATATAATTGTAGAGAAATTTAAAAAGTGATAGTATACAAAAACTACTCTACAAGATTGACATTTCGATATGGGAAAAGTCTGAAAATAATCCAACATGTTTGAACAAAATTGTTATTCGACCAATATGTTTTTCTTTGTGAGGGTTAATGGTCCAACATGTTTGAAAATGATGGGAATTGGTACCTCTGTTACTTTTAGATTAAAAAAACCCGCTAAATATTTGCAAAATTAACCCATTATTATAACTAAACCCTACAAACTTACATTAATGTTACAAATAATTCTCAACTCGATTCGAGCCACACCGGAGGTCCCCTAGATAGGGTTCGAACCCAGACCAGGTCACCCAACCCTAAGGACCTGGTTTGGGTTTGGACCCATACCATAAGATCCCCGATTGCGGCACATTTGGAGTTTGAACTGAACCTAGCCAAGTTCGATTTAGACGATTGAGTCTCCAATTAAGCCCCAATCAGGGGTTCTATGGCCTGGGTCCGAACCCAGACCGAGTATCCAAGGTTAGGCGACCTGGTATGGGTTCGAACCCAGACCATAAGACCCTGGATTGGGGCTCAATTGGAGACCCAATCGTTTAAATCGAACCTAGCTGGGTTCAGTCCAAACAGTTTGAGGCTCCAATTGAGCCCCAATCGGAGGTCCTATGATCTGGGTCCAAACCCATACCAGTTTGCCTAATCTTGGGGACCTGGTCTGGGTTCAGACCTAGACCATAGGAGCTCCGATTAGAGCTCAATTGAAGCCCCAATCGGTTTGGACTGAACCCAGTCAGGTTCGATTGAGGCTCTAAGCCCCAATCGAGGGTACTATGGTTTGGGTCTGAACTCAGACCAGATCCCCAGTGTTGGGTGACTTGGTCTGGGTTTGGACCCTGGCTAGGGGACTCCTGTTTTGGCTAGAATCGAGTCGGGACTTAATTGAAACATTAGTGTAAGTTTATTGGGTTTTTAGTAGTAACATTTAGAAAAATATTCAGTCAATTTTGCAAATATGAAAAATATTTAACGGAATATTTTTAAAAAAAGTAACGGAGGTACCAACTACCATCTTTTTCAAACATGTTGGACCATTTAAAACATTTGGGGTTGAAAAACAATTTTGTACAAACATGTTGGACCATTTTCAGACTTTTCCCTTTCTATATTAGAGAATTTATGGTACACGAATAACATTTTTTAATTATAATATAGGTATGTAAAAAGATACATGGTATTAATAGTATAGTGATAAAGTATTGTATTGTTATAGAATGGTGAGTTGATCATAAATTTAAATTTTAATAGAGATGAAAAAAAAAAAATATTGGCAAACCATCAACTACTATATACACACCAGTTTTGTCAAAAGACTAAAATGTCCTAATAGCTTTTTACATATATGTCCTTATCTATTTTTAAAATCAAATAAAAATGCTAAACAAAGACCACTTAATTTTCCACCTCATTTACCTTCATATTCAAAATTATTATCTCACTATTTCGCTCTTAATACTCAATCTTTCAACATATCTACACTACTCTTTATCACTTCCAATCTCATTCTCCACTACCCACCATCCACTTTTTGCTGTCACTGCCACTTACCGTTGCCAGTCTTCGTCGCCGTCTTCGCCGCATCTGCAACCCGCCGCCAACAAATCACCAACCGTGTTTATTCCTCCAACCATTTTTGTGTCGATATGTTCGCTTGCACTCCATTGATTGATGCCAGTAAAACTTAAATTAGTTGAGTTTTGCAGAACTTTCATGGAAGAAACGACAAGTTTATGTCGTTTGAACAAGAAAAAATCGGCAAGATCTAGCCGGTTTTTTGTGGAAGAATCGGCAAGATCTTGCCGGTTTTTTGTGGAAGAATCGGCAAGATCTTGCTGATTTTTTGTGGAAGAATCAGAGGCTCTTTCCGATTTCTTGTTGAAGAATCGGCAGACTCGTGAAGAATCGGAGTCTGTTTCCGATTTTTTTGTTCAAACGGCACATACTTGTCGTTTCTTTCATGACATAAATAACTGTATTTCCAATCAAAAAAATTACCCTAGATAGATAATTGAATTACGACATAAATGACGTTAACCGTGTTGAGTTTGAAGTTACATGGTCTGAGTTATATTTGTTTAAATATAATTTTCATATCTCAACTTACGGCATGTCGTACAGTCAATCCGTAAATCCAAATTTAATATTTTTTGCATAATTTGAATTGTAATTAAAATATCTACTTACTATAATGTTTTTAATTTTTTTTAATAAAGACATAATTTAATTTTTTTTATTAAACATTGAGTCGTCGTTATCGACAAAATCTAAAAAAATAATAATGTTATAGTTCAAAGTGGCGCCTATTCAATAGGCGTCACCCGGGGGTGCGTGTATATCTAATACGCGCTACCTGAAGTGTGCATATAACTATTTTTCGGAATATTTTTTTTCTATACTTACTTTTTTTTAAAAAAAAATTTACTTTTAAAAAATATTCCACTCATTCTAAGCACGTCTAGAATGGGACCACTTCACCATGACCGCGTGCTAGAATCACTCAAAGTATCATGATCTGTATAGCTCTTGCATCTTCAAGAATGGACCAAGCTAATATAATCCAGACATTAATAATACAACGTTGGATTAAACTTGGACCGGAATTGAACGTTGAATATAGTATATTCACTTTTAAAAACTAATTAAGAGCTCCAACGGAGATCACGTTGTCCAAGCTATAAAGTGCTTGGACATTTAATTTCAGTAGTGCTAATAGATCCTTGGACCCAAGGATCTATTAATAGCCGGTCCTTTAAATTACAGAGCTATTAATAGCCCTTTAATAGCGCGTGCCGGGTCGAATCTGACCAGGTCAACTTTATATTTTTAATCGAGTATTTATAATAAAATTGAAATAAATTTAACGATATACTTTCATAATTTGTAGATATGTGTTGCATATATATATATATATATATATATCTAATTAACTATTAAACTATACTAAAATATTTGTAATCCACTTAAGTTTATTTCTCTAATTGTTATACTAGACTCCAGCACGCGCTACGTGTGTGCACGTTCTCGTCGTTGGTCTTACATGAAGTTTTACGAGAACATGATCACCCCGACTCCTAGGATAATACAAATATAGTACAAGCATTGAGCACTTCATAAAAATATTATTAATGTAAAACTAAACTTAATTTGCCTAAGATAATGAAATAATAAAATTTAAAACTCTTAAATATTTTAAAAAAAATGCTCGAGCGACCGGGATTCCTTTTGATAGTGTTATATGCTCCCGTTCGCTCGAGCAATTTTTTAAAAATATTTAAGAGTTTTTAAATTTTATTATTTCAATTACTTATGCAAATTAAGTTTGGTTTTACATTTAAAATATTTTTATGAAGTGCTAAATGATTGTACTATTCTTGTATTATTTTAGGAGTCAGGTTGATCATGTCCTCGTAAGACCTCACGCACGACCAAAAGCAACAATGTGCACGCGCGTAACGCGTGCCGAAGTCTCGTATATATTATATTATTGCATCCACCACGATGCATGTTATTTTATTAATCAAACTTAACCGTCACATTATTATTCTTTTAGTTAATTTTAATAGATATTAAAGAGTATTTAAGAATTATTGAAAATATAAAGAATATTTAAATACTAAAAAAGGTAGAACTAAAAAATATTGAATTTCCAAAACAAATTAGAGAAAATGGATAATAGCACTATTATGGTCATTCTAATTATATATATTAATTTATTTTATATTGAAGTCATGTTTAGTTAATATTTAAGGAGTTGCATGATTAGATTATACATAATATATGTGTATTAATTAATATGATGTAATATTTAAATTAAACATACGGATTAGTTTATTTAGTTTATACGTATATTAATTAATTCTAATAGACCAAACATCCCTTAGTTTCATTAAAATTTAACATTATATGTTTTTAAAGTTGTAAACATAATAAAATAAACTATTTCGAGATTTAATCTTATAAATTTTCTATATGTTAAAATTCAGTCAAATCTCTTTCGAGATGAGGGGTGTCTTGAGTCATGACATATGAATGAAAATTCTGAAATACTGACAAACTTCTTCACTCTTCTGATGCAAAAACCTTATTGGGTGAGTATTGTTGCCTCGTATGATAATTATCATTTATTTCAGGGTTAATTGTCAATTTGTCCCCTAATGTTTGGACCGAATTTAAAATTCCCTCTTAAAGTTTAAAATTTTAAATTTTAATCCTAATGTTTGGACGAAATCAAAAATCACCCCATTCCGTCTTAAGGTCGTCTAATTGAAACGGAAAACCCGACACGTGCCTTGCACATGCATTTTCTTAAGAAAAAAAGACAAAAATGCCATTATTTCAGCTTATCAGTGCAAGGAACTAGCACCAGCACAGCTTCACCATTGTCGCACCAGCACAGCTTCACCATCCTCCAAGCTCAAACCATAGACTGCCACCTGTCTGATAACTCCAACTTCAAGTTCAAACCAGCCTCACTCTCCATTTTCACCTGCCTCCAGAGGATGGGTATCAGCTTCTCTGTTAATATTATTACTAATATTATATATGTAGGATGGAAAGGAAAGGAACGACACTAGTGAGATTCCGAAACAGAGTAATCTGTAATGAAAAGCCATCGTCTCATGTATGACAGAAAACCATGACTACGTTTCTGCGTCATCCTCTGAATCACAATATATCAACAGTCTTCTCACGTTGAATACATCCGCATTTACAGCTGCTCTATCATCTGATCCCATTGTCAACACTCGAATTCACTCAGTATAAATAGGAGGATGGAACCCAGTTTGTCAAGCATCCGTTCAAGATGGAAGGAGGCCAGTCCAACGCCAAGGAAGATGAAGAAGACAAGAGTGTCAAGTACCGCGGAGTAAGGCGGCGTCCATGGCGCCTAGTGTGTTAATAGCAAAAAACCGAACCTCTCCAGCACCCAAGAACAAGAACTTCTAGTCTAACAATTTCTTGTCAACTAATTTCAGAGCCGCCACAAGTCCCGCAAGAACCACTGATGTTGTTCCCTGCAGAAAAATAATAATTGAGGAGACGACAATCATAGATTATGTTCTTCCAATGTTTCTAGAGCTGTATGGAATATAACAATAATAATAGAAAATGCAGAGAAAACAGTGGTACCTGTATGTCATCATGGAAGACAAGGTGTGTATTGCTGTATTTGGACAACAATTCGAAAGCATTGTGGTTTGCAAAATCCTCAAACTGGAAACCAAAGAAGATTATGCATTAGTATTGAAACCAAGTTCTAATCTACAATGCACACTTCGAAGAGAAGAAGTTTGGAAAGTGATTATTGACACTACTCACTTGAATAAGTACTTTTTCACCATATTTCAGCTTCACAGCAGACATGAACTCTTCTAGTAATTCAGCATATTCCTTCATCAACATCAAAGTACTTCAAACATTTTAAAACTAAATTTGAAACAAAAAAAAATGAGAAGGCCGCGAACTTTTATGGTGGCAAGAATATTAACAGCGAAGCCGATACCCATCCTCTGGAGGCAGGTGAAAATGGAGAGTGAGGCTGGAGGGAACTTGAAGTTGGAGTTATCAGACAGGTGGCAGTCCATGGTTTGAGCTTGGAGGATGGTGAAGCTGTGCTGGTGCGACAATGGTGAAGTTGTGCTGGTGCTAGTTCCTTGCACTGATAAACTAAAATAAGGGCATTTTTTTCTTTTTTTTCTTAAGAAAATGCATGTGCAAGGCACGTGTCGGGTTTTCCGTTTCAATTAGACGGCCTTAAGACGGAATGGGATGATTATTGATTTCGTCCAAACATTAGGACTAAAATTTAAAATTTTAAACTTTAAGGGGGATTTTTAAATTCTGTCCAAACATTAGGGGCAAATTGACAATTAACCCTTTATTTCAAAAAAAAATAAGTTACCATACCATCGAAGTAGTGTCTTCCAAGTCTGTCTAAATTGCTTTTAACATGTTTCATTCATCTTCACAAACATCGACACCCTCGCCATTATATAATTTTCACTATGGGGTTAGTGAAAATTTTTCTTTACTTTTATAGCAACTTTTAACACACTAGCGCAACTCAATAATCTACACCGAACACTTTTCTTCAACACGTCACAACAGGTAATATATGCACTTAATTCTGGTGGGTCTAAAATTCACAGCTGCTGACTTGGCAGTGAATTGAATGTCAAATGATTGATGATCGCGCATTTTCGCCTGAGCTCTGATGAACCTGCAAGAAGGGGATCGCAACAGAGGGGGCGCATCTAGGTCCCACTACGATACTTAAATGAGTATACTATGTGTATGAACTCAAAAACGTAATGAACGTATGTAAAGCAAGAGTATTTATAGAGTTTGAAGATCAAACCGTTATAGGTAGCTTAATATCTTTGTAAATATTGTGTCGGTGATGATTAGGATAGCAGATATTACGGTTATGACGTAATATTGCAGTTAACTTATGTAATCTTTATAGAATATGTGCCCGATATATGCGGGATATCGTGGCTATATATTCGGGCTCGGTTTGTGGGACCAGAGTTGAGAGGTTTGACTCTCTCGGTGAGCGCTCCCATGGCGAGCAGTAGGAGACTCTGGCCTTGGTCGATGGCGATCTGAAATAGGGCTTTAGCATCCACTTTAGTTTTGGGTTTGATACTCGACCGCTTTATGAGTGCCAGCTTGCCCTTATTGTGGGTCAGTCCGGTTCTGAATGATATGAGTTTTACCCCTGCAAAGTTATTGGGCCTTCGTGGCCTTTCCCATATTGGGCCGTCACTATTAATACCCAACATTTGCGCCCGAATCTTGAGTGAAGTTTCTTTGGTCAAGCTTGATTCTGTGATAGGGTTTGAGATAGTGACTTTTGGACTGGATTTTTTGTTGTCCTTATCTGCTATTTGCACATTTTGATGCTCAGTATCCTTTGGCAAACGGTTTTTTGGGCGCTTAGAGTTTGTGGAATGTTTGATCTCTTACACTATTAGGCGAACACTTTTGGGTTGCCAAGGTTTAGGGCTCATTCATTACTCTTTAGGCGAGCACTACCGTTAAGAGGGTTTTAGGAGATGCTTGGCATAGCTTTTGGCGATCACCTTTTTTGTGTAAGCTCTCGAGCATTTAATGAATGCACCGTTATCAAGAAATTGAGAGGACATTTGAGGCATGTCTGTCTCTTTGTCTTCCGTAACCAGAGGGTAGGCTAACAGTTTTTCGTACCGTTTCAACATTTTGTCTCGCCGATGCGACCCTTGGAATCCTGACATCGCTTTGATTTTACCCAAAAGGGTGTAATCATTATCTGAGCCGTTTCAGACGTGCCCGTTCAGTTAGGATAACAGATATTATGGTTATGGCGTAATATTGCAGTTACCTTATGTAATATTTATAGAATATGTGCCCGATATATGCGGGATATCGTGGTTGTATATTCGGTCTCAGTTTGTGGGACCAGAGTTGAGAGGTTTGACTCTCTTGGCTGATGGCGAGCAGTAGGAGGCTTTGGCCTTGGTCGATAGCGACCTGAAATAGGGCTTTGGTATCCACTTTAGTTTTAGGTTTGATACTGGACCGCTTTATGAGTGTCATCT
Source organism: Chamaenerion angustifolium (assembly GCA_946814005.1). Taxonomy (NCBI): domain Eukaryota; kingdom Viridiplantae; phylum Streptophyta; class Magnoliopsida; order Myrtales; family Onagraceae; genus Chamaenerion; species Chamaenerion angustifolium. The sequence continues at coordinate 34,857,853 of OX328266.1, read as the reverse complement.
TACCCTTACGGGGCGTTTCTTTCACGAAATTCGGAATAAGGAATACAGAATAGGGAGTAGGAATTGAGAATAAGGAATAGGAGTTAAGAATATGAAGTTGTTTCTTTGGTTGAATAAAATGGAATGGAATAGGGAATTCTGTTGTTTTTTTGGTGGAATTGTATACGGAAAAGGAATGGAATGTGGTAAAATGACATATTTGCCCCTCTTTGTATATGTATAGTATATAATAAAAATAATTTGTATTAATTAATTGTTAAAACTTAAAAATATTAAAAACGTTTATTTAATTAATAAAAAATTTAAAAAACGAATTTTTTATTTTTTTAAGTTTTTTAAAAATACCAATTTATTATTATTATTTTAAAATTAAAAAATGTAAATTGTCATGCAAAATAATATTTCTTAAACAATCAATTGATTACATAACATTAACATGATCAGAAATATCGATAAATACAATATTCGCAATATAACATTTCATGAACCTACCACAATAGTCCGAATAAGTGTTAAGTCATTTGCTTGAAACCTAGAAAAAATGATCACATACAAAAAATAAAGGCAGCACTCAGAGCATAGAAGGTAGCCCGCTAGTAACCTTGCTTTTCTCTACTTAAAATAAGAAGAACAATAAATTTTGAGTGTCTTTGAACCATCCACCACCTAAGTACATCCACCACCTGACAAGATCATGAACCATCAAGCGAACCATAGAGTAAATTTATAGGGATAATATAAAAGAGAGATCACTATTTCCCAAACCCAGAATGATTAAGCATGCAATAGAATATCTTCTTAGAGGGCTCAACAGAGCCTTCAAACAGGTGTTTCACATCGAGAAGTCGGGGATCAATCTTTGCAGGAGCCTTGTACTTTAGTCCTATAACAAATATCTCAGCAGATGTAGAACGACTAGCTGCAGGTTTATCAACTTCAACCTTCTCAAATAGCTGTAAACAAAAAGCAACAAATTGAACACATTCAACCTTTGGGTGCACAGAATCAATATTTTCAACCATTACCTTCTTGATCTTCGACCTACACTCCGTCCTAGTAATGTCCGACGGTAACTCGCTGAACTGCCACCTGCATCCAACCAACCATATCGATTCAAGCAACTGAGCTGAAAATAAACACATAATCAACATCATAAACACATAATCAAATTCACTTACTTGGTTCACTCAGAGTGAAGAAACAAATCCACAACAAGCTGTGTAACATAATCAAACTTTGAGAAGGAAGTCTCTTCTATATTCATTAATTAACCAACTAATAACATATTTGAACATCAGCAGCATCATACAAGTAAGTACGCAGATGCTATAGAAACTAATCTTTGATTTCATGTGAGGTAAGAAATGATCTGGCGTCTCTAAAGAATGCTTTAAAAAGTCTCGTTTGTTAAGGATTCATCAAAGTCCAACAACCACTTTCAAGTTTGATACTCTGATAGTTTAATTTTCATGTTTCAAGATGAAACCACTTCTGTAAGCTGTAGAAGAAGCGAACTGACCTCATAGAGAGAATTAGTGAGCTCCCAGGGTACAAATGTGCATGCTGCGTTGTGCGTCGCCGTCCTCCTTCCCCAATTGCAATGTTCACAGCATCTTCAGGTTGAGGAAAAATGGTAACGATGTCAGAATCCCCTGAGGAGAGGCTGAAGCCACCAGAAAATTCAAAATCCGTTGAGTACGCTGTTCCGTGGATCGATTAAACCAGAATCCAATTGAAACAAACAATCAAGAACACCCTAAAGGCAAGACATACAGGAATTAAAAACCGATTTAGGGAAACCGTACATGATGTTTTTCAACTTTGGAGTAGCTATGGGATTAGAGACGCTTCGACCAATTTGCAGACGCTGGAAAGGAGCTCCTCTTGCTGTTGGAGAGGAATGAAGGAGCAGCTGTGGAAGGAGTTCTTCTTTCGATTGGGTTTCTTGAAGGAGCAGCTGTAAAGGCTAGTTTGGTCAATACGAAAAGTACATAAGGGTAATTTCATCATTTTCACCTCTATTCCTTATTCCGAGACCGCCCGGCTTAGAAAATCCGAGGTTTTGAGCCGGAATGTCTAACACTACCCCGCCCGGAATTCGTAAGACAAATTTTTGCAATTCCGCGAAAAGAACAACTTCTTACGGAATCCATAAGCCGAAATCCTTTTCCATTCCGTGAAAAGAACATGTTGTTACTGTGGGTCGACCTGGTTCTGAATGATATGAGTTTTACCCCTGCAAAGTTATGGCGCCTTCGAGGACTTTCCCATATTTGGTCATCACTATCAATACCCAACAAACTCCATTCTTTTAATTAATCAATTGAAATGTTAGCGTTTTATAAGAAATAATATTACACTTGAAAGACACTTAAATGCTTATTGTTTCAGCCTAATGTGTCTCAATAACATGTGATCAGTGGTTACAATCATCCACTACTGTAGAGAGTCATGATAACGGCGGGAAAATTCATTTTTTACGGCTCATTAATTGAGTCGTCAAATTTTCACGGTTCAATACAAGTGGATCCGCGATGGGAAGTGGAGTCGCGATGGGAAGTGTGGCGGGATTTATCACGGCTCGAATTTTGAAGAGTCGTGGAAATTAACAGCACTAATGAAAAGTGTCGTCAAAATAATTATGGCGACACTTATATTAAGCCGCAGGAAATACTTTTATTTTTTTATTTCTTTTTTTTTGTGGCTTTTTATTAGGGGTGATCAAAAAACACTGTAGGACTGAATTCCCGACAAGACCGGCCCGAGACCGGCCCGACTAGGACCGAGACCGAACGGACGGTTTTTTTTCTTCAAGGTCGGTCTCGGGCTTTTTTCCCGAAAGCCCGTTTAGGACCGGCCCAGACCGAATGTATGTGGATTTGAGATTTTCATAATACCACACCGAAATGAATGTGGATTTTGGAGGTTTTCTATCTCTATAAAAGCTGCATCTTGATAAATTTACTAAAGAATATAGTGAGTTCATAGTGTTTCTTTGAGAGGTGAACTATTCTTTCGCCTTTTACTAAAGAATACCGTGAACTCATAATTTTTTTTGGGGGCGTAGATTCGGCCCAGGACCGAGACCGGCCCGAGTCAAGAAAGACCGACTCAGACAGGCTTTTTTGGCCGAGGTCAGTCTCGGTCCTCCAGAAGGCAAGACCGAAATTTCGGTCTCGGTCTTGCCTTCAGGACCGGCCCGGACCGCCCATGATCAGCCATACTTTTTATATGAGTCATGAAAATTGTTAAAAAATATATATTATTTTAGACCATAATTATAACCATATAACCTGAATAGTTTACATACCAAAATATGTATATTTGCATACAATACATTATATATTTGTAAACACTGTAAACATTAAACTAATCGTGACTCTATCATCCACGATCCACGGGTGCCCTAATAATAATATACATACAACATGCAAAATATCCAACACCCTAAACGTAATATTAATCCTAACAGTGTTGTTTATTATTTTTCGACACAAATAAGACATTGGTTTGAAAAGAAATCCAAATTCATAATTGTAGGATGAGAAACAAATGGTGAATTTGCACTCACTTACAGAGAACTTCATGAGCATATATTTTTCTCCTTTGGTCCCTTTCGAGCATCTTCCTTATCAAATCCTTTGTGCTATCCGACATGTTAGGCCAGGGATCAGATTCAAAATCTAATTTTCCTAAAAGAATTTGTCTAAATATCCATGGTTTAGTTTATGTAAAAACAAAAAAGTAAATTAATCACAAATGGAAATCAACAATCAAATTAGTGAGTTAGGAAGAGGAAAAAACGCCTGCCTAAAATGGAGGAACTCCACTTGGATAACTCCACAAATTAATTACCCTTGATAATTTCTTTCATTTCCCTTGTAACAGTAATTGGCAAGCAGTGTTACATATTGTTAGATACTTAAAAGGGACTATAGAACATGGTATGATGTTAAGATCTAACCCTTTTCCTATGCAGGGAATATCTTTAGTTTCTTACTCTGATGCAGACTGGGGAGGAGATATCTCTGACAGAAAATCCATTTCTGGACATTATCTGTTGCTCAATGACAATCCAATACGTTGGAATTCAAAAAAAACAATCTGTGGTGGCACGTTCTAGTGCTGAAGCTGAGTTTAGAGCTATTGCTAATGCAGTATGTTAAATCATGTGGGTTAAGTCTCTATTAATGGAAATGGGTCTTCAATTGTCTTCGGTACCTGTTGTAAACACCTGATTTTGGCTCAGGGTCAAAATACCGTACGCAAAGAACCGAGACGAAGAAAAAAGAAAAAAAAATCCTATACCCTAAACCCCAAACCCTAAAATCCAAAACCCTAACCCTTAAATCTCAAATTCTAAACCCTAAACCTTAAACCCCAAACCCTAAAATCTCAAACCCTAAACCTTAAACCCCAAACCCTAAACCCCAAACCTTAAACCCCAAACCATAAACCCCAAACCATAAAGCATAAACCCCAAACCATAAACCGCTAAACCCGTGGCACCCATTATTGGCCAAACATCCACCATTGCATCCATTTTCGTCCAAATTCCCATCATACCCCAAATCACTCCCAATTGGCATCAAAAGTCTCCTAATTGCCATCACCATTTGACCACTTGATCACCTTTGCTCATCTTTAGCCAAATTCTCTCCAATTATGATCAAAACTCCTCCTAATTGTCAATCACCTCCCAATTACCAATCACCTCCCAATTACCAATCACCTCCCAATTGTCAATCACCTTTTCCCAATTGCTATCACATTTGCCATCTACCATGTATTTTCCATGTTTATCATCTATTTGGAGGAGAAAACTCTACAAAAGCAAGGGATAGCTACGGTTGAAAAAAAAGAAAAGGAAACCAAAGGATAGTTTGGAACAAGCTTGCCTTAAGCTTGTTCAAAGAAATATAAAGAAAAACAAAGGAAAGAAAGGAAAAGAGAAGATAAGAAAAGAGAGAAAAAAAAATTCAAAGCGAGGATTTGAGTGATAGTGAGTGAAAAAAAATAGATAGAAATTGAGTGACGAAAAATCGGCGAATATCGGTCTCGGTTCCTCGCGAGGTATCTAAACTTCGAATAACTTAGGTATATCTCCTCTCGTGCTCGATATTTGTATTTCTTAATGTGAATTAAGTTTGTTTCATCGATTTTATGTGTTAATAGTTGTATTTCGTATAAGAATCGTACTCGGTTATAAGTTTGGTATAACTTTGGGGTCATTTTTAGACATTTGTGAAATTTATGGGGGTTGTTTCAGTAAAAAAAATATTTTCGAAAATGAATTAAGTCATTCCCAAACTTTGATGAAGGTTACAACTCGGTCCTTGGACTCTCGGGTCATTTTGGGACTTTACCGAGTGTAATAAACCAAACCAGAAAAGTTTTGGGTCATTTGTGCAATTTTCGAAAGATTTTTCCAAATCAGCTCGAAATTTTAAATAATTGCATCTTCGTCCCTAAACTTTTCTAGACATCCCATTACTTCTCAATGTGTCACAAATTAGTCAAATATGCTTCGTATTTTCAAAATCATTTGTATACGTATGACACGACTTAAAATGACCCCAAAGTTAAACCATTTTTTGTTTTAGCACAATTAAGTTTATTCTCTCTTGTTTATTTATTTTAAATTAACTCAATTTTTTTTTAAAAAAATGCTTGTATATTATTAATTAAATAAAATGCATGTCATCTCTTTAGCCAAACATGATCAAATTGGACAATTTGGGTAAATCAGGCAAGTTGAAAAAAATATATAAATTCAAAATCAAACTAAAGTACCGAAATGGCGGATTATGGGCTCGCGAGCCCTTAAGACGTAATCAAACACCCGAACTCGATTCTCTGGACGTAGACCTTTCCAAGCCCTAGGATGTTAACACCATGTACCCTAGGCAATTTTAGGATTCCAATTAGCCTTTAATTAATCGGTGGCGACTCTTTCACATTTTTCGGTCCGGTTGATGACCCCGCTCGACCAGACCCGTCGCTCGCCAAGACCCGACAAATTAAAAGTATTTTCAAAATGGGTCGGGAAAGTCGTAACCGACGTCAGACATGTGGTATGGACAGATAGTACAAGTGTGGTATCTTTGTCTGAAAATCCTACTCAACATTCCAAAATGAAACCTGTTGAAATTGATCTTTTCTTTATCAGGGAAAATGTGAAATCTGGTCATGTATTAGTCAATTTTGTTCTGTCTAGTAATCAGGTAGCAGATGTTTAACAAAACCATTGACAGAAAAACAATTTGTTCCTTGCAGGAAAAAACTTGGAGTTTTCTCTGTGGTTGAGTTGGAAGATGCTGACACTGTAACGATTCAGGAGGCTCCTGAAGTTGAAGAATAATTTCTGTTGAAACCCATATATATGATGATCATGAATGGTAGTTATTAAAGGTATGCCAGTTCTGTCAAGAGTAGACTTTATCATTACAAATGTTTTTAGTTACTTGATGTTTGTACTTCTCTGTTTTTTTAGATATATATATATATGTGAGCTTTTTCAGTATGATTGAGTATGCATGCATGATTGAGTGTCTTGTCCTGTTCTTTTCACATATAATTCATATCATATAAATCAGTTTCTAGCATTCACGGAATTCTTATATGTCTGTCTATGTTGCGTATCATTGGTCTGAATGATCTTGCACTGAGTTGTTTTTCGGTTTTATGTGTGGTGTAGAATCTAGACTCAGTGTCATTCAAGGGTAAACATGGTTGGCATATCTGTTTTTCATCTTTTCAAAAGATCAATGAAGGATAAAATGAAACAGAGTTTTTTACAGTTCTGAGTAATCTGCTTATGTTCTTGGCATAAAACATAGTTGAATTCCAAAAATAGAGTTTAATCTTGAAGAAAACGTCAAGATACTTCAAGGTTGCTCTTGAGAAAGACAAGATGAGGGCAGAAACCCTCCAGCTATGTTGGTAAGATAAGGGCTCAAACCCTTCTGTCAAGAGAAGAAAAATTATGAAAAGATCAAAAGATCTGAAATGGAAAGATCAGAAAATAAGAAAAAGGATGAATCAGATATGCTTTTCCGAATGTTTACCTTGTATGAAGATTGTGGTTAGATGAAAATACTCATTATAAAATAGTTAAAGAGGTCATCTGTTTGGATGTAATTTAGATTGATTGGTAAGGACCTGTGACTAGATATGTGAATATGTGTATGCTGTGAGTGATTTGTGTGCATATGATATATGTGTGTTAGGTTGATGGGATAAGTGTTAATCATTTAGTATAATTCAGTCATGTTCGTAAAAGAGCTCATATATACATCTGATGAAAAGACTACTGAAGTTTAGCTGATGAGTATACTAAAAAGGATTTGGTTAATGATTATGGATGAATCTTGATTGTTGTGCATAGTTTAATAACAATCAGATGGTTGTCAAGTAAGTATTTTTCAGCAGAAAGGTATTAGGTGAGGACTATCAATCAGGTGTTGGCTATCAGCTGAGTTTCGTTTATCAGGATTGACAACAAAGATGGTGAAGAGCAATGGCTGATTGTTTTTTGAGAATTCAAGAAGTTCATTCATGTTGATCTTCATGGGAGAATGTTAGGATATATGTATAATTACATATGAATGTTTAGGGATTATTATGCAATATTCTAGAATTAGTAAGTGAGGACTAGATTGTAATATCTCAAGACTTCCTAAACCCTACATATATCTGTAGGTTGTAAAACATGGAACTTAAGCTTGGATGATTTGAATTAGTGCCTTGTTCTTTTTATTTCTTTGATTTTTCTGTTTATGTTTAAGTTCCTAACAGACACGACACGATTGTCACCCCTAGTAGTGATCTAGCTCTATTTGAGACAACCATTTGAATGATGTTCCTGCAAGTTATGAATGTTCATACAATTTATCAAAATGTTTAAACGTTAGAAGATTTGAATGCACAATTCCTAGAAGTCATTCTAAATTTTGCAATTACAAGCACCGATGAAGGCGGCATCAGAAAGGGAAGACTTTGACCGCTATATATCTTCATTGACTTCCCGTCTGCTAATGCTAGACGGAGTACTGCTACTGGTCCACTTTTTCAAAACGCGTTTGTATTCATTATGCAAAAGCAAATAAAATAAAAAAGTTTGATAAAATAAAATAAAACTTATTTTAAAAAAATGTTAAGTTATCAAATTATCACACTTAGTGTTACCTACTTGTTAGCTGAAATTTAAAAGTTTAAACAGTTTGTTAATTGCTTATGAATTAATTGTTAATTAAATTTACGTAAAGTTCTCATTATCTAGCTTTATATAATTTGTAGTTAACGGTGACATATGTATGTGTTCGTCAATTGTCGTCAGAATTCAGCTAGAAAATTGTAAGTTTTGAAAAGTTCTGTTAACAATTTGTACAAAGAAAGAGCAAAAGAATAATCAAGCTGCAAGTTATTATCACAAATTAATTTTAAATTATACGAAGTTAGCCTAATAACTTTGTATAAGTTCATCTAGCACTTTGTCGTAAAAAACTACTTAATTGGTAAATTGTTCAAACACTCAAAATTTAACTATCAACTTGCTAAGTAATTGCAACTTAAATGTTCAAATAACAAATTATTTTACTAAGTTAAATATTTGAGTTTTTTTTTTTAAAAAGTAGGTATTGTAAAGAAAAAAAATAGAAAAGTAAGTATATAGAAAAAATATTTCGAAATTTGGGTATACGTGCTACCGGGGTATCACGTTTTTCCAATAGGCGCTACTCAAGGTAGCGCCTATTCAAAATCGTTTTTTATTTATTTTTATTTTGATGTTTCGATATTTAATTAAAAATAAAATTATGTATCTATAGAAAAAAATTATAGTACGTAGATATTTTATTTGTGATTAAAATGATGCAAAAAATATTAAATTTGGACATACAGATTGACTGTACGCTCTGCCATAAGTTGAGATATGAAAATTTCACTTAAAAAGATATAACTCACACCCTGTAAGTCCAAACTCACCACGGTAAACGTCATTTATGCCGTAATTCAATTATCTACCTAGGGTAATGTTTTGATTAGAAATATAGTGATTTTTTAACCTAACATCGCTTGTCTTATAATTTGACCAAAATAATTAAATGTATTAGGTGAAAATTTTAATTATGTACTTACTAAAAAAACAATTAAAAAAATTATAGTACGTAGATAATTTAATTACGAATTAAATGACGTTAACTAGGCGTTAATGTTTTACTTTTAGACTGACTGTATAATACGACACGTAAAAAACTCTACCTACAATACAAAAATAATTTAAATAGTGATTTTATTGTTTAAATAGTGATTGTACTGTTTAAATCACTATTAAAATTGTTTTTGTATCGTATGTAGAGTTTTTTACGTGTCGTATTATACAGTCAGTCTAAAAGTAAAAAATTAACAGTTATCGTCATTTAATTCGTAATTAAATTATTTACGCACTGTAATGTCTTTTTTTGTGTAAGTACATAATTAAATTTCTCACATAATGCATTTAATTATTTCGATCAAATTATAAGACAAGCGATGTTATGTTAAAAAATCACTGTAATTCTAATCAAAAATATTACACTGGGTAGATAATTGAATTACAACATAAATGACTTTCACCGTTGTGAGTTTGGACTTACAGGGTGTGAGTTATATATTTTTAAGTGAAATTTTCATATCTCAACTTACGGCAGAGCGTACAGTCAATCCGTAAGTCCAAATTTAATATTGTTTTGCATCATTTGAATCACAATTAAAATATCTACGTACTATAATTTTTTTCAATAAATACATAATTTTATTTTTAATTAAACATCGAAACATAAAAACAAAGTAAGTTTGAATAGGCGCAACCCAGGTAGCGCCTATTGAAAAAAGGTGCTACCCCCGGTAGTGCGTATACCCAGATTTCGAAATATTTGTTCTATATACTTAATTTTCTAAATTTGTTTTTTACAATACCTACTTTTTAAAAAAAATCTAAATATTTGAGAAATTTTATTTGAAGACAACTTATTACTTTTTAAAAACCATAAGTTACGACTATTCTCGTTCCATCGTTAAGTGATATTATTTTATTTAAAATATCATGAAAAATATTCGAAATATAGTACATGATTTTTGTGTGAAAAAATGAGAGAAGATATTTTTTTAAGGAAAAATCAAACCTTTGAGTTTTCTCATCCTCTTTCTAAAATATCTCTCTTTTTTGACTTTTTTCAAAATGTATTTGTTTTAGAAAATATTTTTTGAAAAAATATATATATAAAAATCATATTTAGCAAAATGTGTATCTGCGCAGGTGGTAGTAGCGATTTTGAAAATCGCTACTACCAGTAGTGATTTTCAGAATTTTTTTTCCTAAAATATACACTTTTTGAAAAAAAATCGCTCATTCACCACTACGTGGCGTTTTTCGATGGATAGGGACTTTGCGTTGCTCCATCTCAGTATTCATAAGGTCCAAGAAAAATCACATGAATTATTAAAGAAAGTATGTGAGACAAAGAATGTGTCAGTGCTACAATTTTAATTTCAAGCGAACTGATTCTTGTTCATTCTCTAGGCTAGTCTCACCTAGAGAAATGAAAGAAGTTAGAAGAAGTTAAATAATTTTTCCCTAGGCAAATATTACCTGTCCTAAATTTTCCAACTTGTTCTGAACAACATCAATTTCAATTTCAAGCGAACTGATGCTTGTTCATTCTCTAGGCTAGTCTCACCTAGAGAAAGGAAGGAAGTTAGAAGAAGTTAAATAATTTTTCCCTAGGCAAATATTACCTGTCCTAAATTTTCCAACTTGTTCTGAACAACATCCCTTAGGTAAAACATTGAAACAAAGCTGTTTATTAACAAATTTCTGAATGAGACTTTTCTTCAAATACACTAGCTAGTTTGACATTTTCAGGAATTACTGCTGCAAAATAGCTCTTTGGGGTTTCCACTGCCTTTTTCTTCGGCATCTGAAGACTCTTGATTTTCTGCATAGTGTACTCGTTGATTTTAAGTCTGCTTATGGTTTTCCTCCTAAATAGAAATTGAAGTCTTTCATCACAAACTACTCTCTTCTTCGTAGGGTGATTCAGTTTGTTGTCATTGATATACCGCACTATAATTGCTCCAACATCTTGCTGAGATATCTAATCATGCGTCTCTACACCAACCGATTTGAGAAACGCGATGAGATTACTCGATCCCCACCTAACAAATTCAATTTTCCTTGATTGATACTTCCTTTTTGGTTGTGAACGAGGTTACAATTCCGTATCATGCTCCTCCACCCACTGAAAATCCATTTACACTCTAATGTATCTTCTCAAAGTAATCAAAATTGACTCATTTCTCTTGATCAAACCTTCCATTTTCCTTGAACTTTTTCAAAAAGGATTTACTTTAGAAAAAAATTGAAAAAAGTCATTTTCCTTGTTTGATACTGCCTTTTTGGTTGTGTTTTCTCTGATGTTTCTTCTCAAAGTAACGATTTTCAAAATCCATTTACACTCTGATGTGTCTTCTCAATAAAAAAAAAACGTAAAAAAAAAAATGAAAATCGCTGCTCAGTAGCGATTTTCTTACTGGCCTACCTGCGCAGATGCACATTTTGCTAAATATTTTTTTTTATATATACTTTTTCAAATTTTTTTTTCGAAAATAAATATTTTTCGAAAATCGTTCTCTTTTTTTAACATTTTTATTTATTTTTATAAAATTAGGATTTCCCCCTATTTTTTTCGTTATTTTTTAGAATAAAAAATTAATATGACTTAAATGGTAAATATACAATATGTTGTTTTTAGAAGGTAATCAGTAGTTTTTATCTAAAGTTTCCCTTAATATTTAAGATTCTATAAACTGTTCATAATAATTTGGAGTGCAATCAATGATACTACATTGATCATTTATTATCCATGATTATATACGAGCTGCGAAAAATAATGCAAATTAAATCTTTTGCAATTTTTACTGTTCGAAATAAGTGACGCAATTATTATTTATTGTGGCTCATTTTTATTTGAGTTGCGTTTTTCACGACTACCTACAATTTGAACCATGACACTTCGAATATCAACTCAATTATTGAGTCATCAACAATTAATTTATCAAACCCTAACAACCTCCTCACTTGTAGTGTTAAAATATTATTTTATAAAAAATGAAAAACAAAACTAAGCTTGAATTTTTTTTTTATTGAAAATATTGACTAATGTTTTGTTGTTAATAAATGTGATAAATTGAAACGGTTTTTAGGGTTCAATGTGGTGTTTTGGAGTAATTTGAAAGTATCCACATGTATAAAAATACGAAGTCACATAGGCAATTGTAACATACAATCTAGGTGGACCAATATAATTTATTAGAAAATTTCATTTTGTTTACTTGTCAACATTATATACATCCTAGCCAAATTAATATAGATATAGATACCTTGCTTATATATTCTTTTATTTGACTTGATTGAACTATTTATTTATTTTATCTAAAAGATGATTGGGAGAAAAAAAATCATAAAATTAACTTAATTATCCCTTTTGTTTAAGAGAAGTAGAATTGTTGTTTCTGTCAAATGTTCAATTAATTGAAATTTAAGTATTAGATGCCCTCAATTTTTTTAATTTGATTTTAAACACTCAAATTTATCGATGATAAAATAACACATGTATATTGTGATTTAATAAAACAAAATTAAATTTGTTAAAATAGTTATCAGTCAAAGCCATCTTCTTCTTCTTCTTCAACTAATGTCGTTGTCTTTTATGTATGTATATCTATATTCAATCAACCCATATTACAGGGAAACTATATCATCAGGAAGCTATTTGTAATGTTCATGTTCACGCCATATCCAATAAGTCTTCTCTTCGTGGGTTGATCAAAACCAACCATAGACTCGGTCTGCAATACTTTCCTATAAAATACGCCCACATTCCTCCACGATACTCCACACTCAACCTCCATTTCAAAGTTGTAGTTCCTCTCAAAATGGGTGTATCCAAGTTCCTCATTGCCCTTTCTGTTTCTGTTGTTGCAGTCGTGTTGATGCTGCAGCAGCAGACTGTGCAGGCTCAGAACTGTGGATGCTCTTCTGCCCTTTGCTGCAGCCAGTTCGGATACTGTGGCTCCGGAAATGCTTACTGCGGAACAGGATGCCGATCTGGACCGTGCTACAGTACCTCTACGACTGGAACCTCCTCCATCTCAGGCATTGTGAGTGACAGTTTCTTCAATGCAATCATAGGTCAGGCTGCTGCAAACTGTGCTGGGAAAAGCTTCTACACGAGGCAAGCTTTTCTTGATGCAGTTAGCGGATTTTCGGGATTTGCCAATGATGGCTCCACCGATGCTAACAAGAGGGAGATTGCTGCTTTCTTCGCTCACGTCACGCACGAAACTGGACGTAAGATCATCACTTTTGCATGATTTGAGAAGATTAATTAAAGTTTTGGTGTAATCTGATTAATATTTTGGATGCAGATTTCTGCTACATTGAAGAGATCAATAAGTCCACCTACTGTGATACGAACTACCCACAGTATCCATGCAACCCTAACAAACAATATTATGGGCGTGGACCGCTTCAACTTACGTGGAACTACAACTATGGAGCTGCTGGAACTGCTCTTCATTTCGATGGATTGAATGCTCCTGAAACCGTGGCGACCAACGTGGGTACCTCATTTAAGGCAGCATTATGGTTCTGGATGCAAAATGTACATCCTGTAATTGGCCAGGGTTTCGGAGCTACAATCAAGGCCATCAATGGTGCTCTGGAATGCAACGGTGGTCCGGGGGCTAGCGCGGTTCAATCCAGGGTTACTTACTATAAGGATTACTGCACCAAGTTTGGGGTTTCTCCAGGGGATAACCTCACTTGTTAGATCAATATGTATTTGACGTTGTTGTAGCAGCAATAATATGCAGTGACTAGGTTAGCTCCTAGTTAGCTTAAATAAGAGGAAGATTGAGATGAAATAAAATAAAATGAAGAGTTATCAAGTTTGATATGTAGTTTGGATGATCCAACTAAGCTACAATCCTAGTAAGGTTAAACAAGGGTCCTTAGTTTGGTCATGATCGGGCTCAATTTGAATCCCTCCCAAGTGAATTGTGGTTCATTCGAGACTTAATGCAATCAAAACTTGATTGGAACACAAGATTTTATTTCAAATTTTAAGATACCTACCCATTGTTAGAAGTCCCCACCCAATTTTGTTAATTGAGTCCAAATCAAGTTGGTTGTTCATTGTATGGCGTGTAATCGTCGAACTTTATCTCATATTAGATTTTCAATCATGAATGACTTGATTTGAATTAAAAACTTTACCAAGTTCCCTTTTGACAACAAGTAAATCTTCAATTTTATTAAAATAACTAAACACCCTAAATTCAAATAATTGTCTTTACTAGCCTAATTCAAATTGACTAAGCATGTTGTTCCCGCTTAGAGACATAAAATGAAGATTTATTGTTGAACTTCCAAATCTTTTCTTTCAATCTGGTGTGGGACATGATATGACAATCTACCATTTTTAAAGTGCGCAACGTCCTCGTCGTGACCTAGTTCATAATTTTATCTTCGGTAAGTGAGTCAATCTTATAAGTTCTTTACTTTTCAGATGCACTTTCAGGCCTTAACCATATATTTTCCCCATTTTCCCCGACCGACACATACCTTCAACCTTGTAAGCCCAATCACGGTCCCGGTTGACTCTGAAAACCTTTTTAATGCCTCAAGTCCGAACAATTGAATCTGTTGTCTTCACTTGATCCCATAAAAGGCGAAATTCTTGTTGGACTTAGTAGTATATTCTTGCTTATATGAGTTTCAAGTCAATTCTTTCCATCTAACATGGGACATGGTATCACATTTAAAGTCGCTTGAGCTTGGGGCTAGTGAGTACAGTCGCTTGGATTGGGGTTGTTACAACTTTAAAGTTTAAATTTGAAAAATTAGGGTTAATTTGTATATTTTTGAAATAATTTCATTAGCTCTTAGAAATGAATTGAGGTCCTCAGTAGTATTAGTATTTTTGGATGCGACAATTAAGGGTGAATTTTAATAAAATTGACCAATAATAATATATACTAGAGAACTCATCTGCACTTTGCGCAGAATATAAAAACAATATTTGAGTTATCGTTATATAAATATAGTTTAATATAAAATTAAAATTATTATATTAATTAACAAAAATAAATCAAATCAAATTACTCTTTAATTATATTATTCTATTTATATGATTAACTCAACTTACAAAATAAAGTTTTTTATTTTTATTTTTATTAATATAATATTATTCAATTTACTTTTTTTTATACTGTTTATTATTTGTTGTATATTCATTACATATATGTTAAATTCATTAAGTAATAGCACTATAAAAAAGTTATTTATAAACATTTTATTTATTAATAGTTAATTGTTTCTTATTTTTTATCTGTTTTTTTAGTTAAAAATATGTGAAAATTATATACACAAACATAACTTAATAAATTATATATACATATACACTATTTAGAAATTTAGAATACTATTAGTTTTATCTTTTTATATATATATATATATATAAAATATTACTTCAAATATAATAATAATTGCTAAATAACAATATTGAATAATTATTTTACAAATTTTATGAAAAGTATCATTTTAATTTAATTGTATAATTATAAATAATTAAATACATAAATGAAAATCTATCATGTGTATGTATATACTTATTTTTTTTAAAAAAAATATTATTATTGTATTACAATTTTATTTTCAACATTTGTTTCTCAACAAACATGATTGTGTAGATATTTTGAACTTTTGTTTAAAATTTGATTTCTTTTGACCTTTTTTTGTTTTAAATTTAGAAATCAAATAAATAGGTATATATTATAATTATTGGCTAAAATAAATATACATCTACTATCTATGTAGTTTAGTTTTTAATTAACTTAGTCCTATTGTTTATCATTTTTTTCATTATAAATATTTTGTACTTTCAACAGTTAATTAAATTTCTAAGTTAATTAAGCTTGGCAAAAAAGAAGAAGTTAATTAAGCTAAACTATGATTATTAATTAGGCTTAAATATATATTAAATATAATTTATATATCATAAGTATTGTTTATCATAATTTATTTATTTCAAATAATTTTACAATTGTTTTTTTAAAACAAATATTGTGTTTTCATTCTTATTTATTTATTTCACTCTTAATTTTTATGTAATTTTCTAAAGTAAATTGTTAGGTGCAAAACTTGCAATTTACTATTATTGTTTGAAGACAAAATTTAATTTGGCATACTTATAACATTTTTTTAAATTGAATGTGGAGATTTTGATTAATTTTAGAGTGTCCACATTGGATGTGAGAGAATGATGACATGAATGTAACTTAATTTTTTTTACATGCACCAATCAAATTAAATTATTATGACACTATGATTTAAAAATATTGTATTAAAAGCTTACTTGTCACAATTACAAGATACTTAGTCAAATTAATAGATATATAGATGCTCGATAACAAAACCTTAATAGGCTACGTAGAGAATTCCTAGGTAACTACTGCGAAACTAATGGGCTGCTTAATTAAACCATGTCGACCCATGTTATTCTTCACTCTGCAAATTCTTCCAAAACGAACGCACCGAGATATTTATCAGTTCACACCCTTCGGCCTCTACAACCTGATGTTTAAACTACAACTAGGGCCGACAATGGTGCGGTGAAAAACCCATAACCATGGTTATAACCGTTACTGTTTAATATGGCTAACCGTACCATTATGATGCGGTACGATTATGGTGATGAATTTTCTACCCATAATGGTTATGGTATTTGAGTTATACCCATGGTTATTATATAAATATAATAATTATTTATTAGTAATAAATTAATATATATTAAATAATGGAAGTTACTATACATACATGTAATAAATAACTATGATGTTAGTTTTATATATTTTTATTGTTGATAATATATATTTATGTATTTTTTTAAAATAATATTTTCGGTCTTTTATTATATTACATGTGTGGAATAAATATGGGTATATGGGTAAAACCATGGTTAATAACCACGGTTATTTTAATGGTTATGGTATTGAAAATTGTACCCGTAATGATTATGGTTATGGTTATGATATGCGGTTTAAAAATATGGTATGGTTATGGTATTTGTCATACCCGTACCATACCCTAACCATTGACAGCCCTAACTACAACAATTGTCTTCATCATGGTCCGCCTTGAAGAAAACTTGGTAAGTATTGTTGGAATCGACTCCAGCGGTTGTTACGCACCGAGTGATCAATTTTTCTGTAGGTTCAGTGGTGCACAATAGCTGTTCGACGAAATGTCTCACTGGAATTTCATTGCATAACAATGTCAATTGGACTAAGTATGTTTGCTTAAATTATCTTAAGTGATAATATTGTAATTAAAGCTGATAGAATGAAATTTTTATGTGAAACGGTATTGAATGAGTGGGTAAAAGATTAGGCAGATAGTAGGAAGTTTTTTAAAAAGTAGGTACTGTGCCAAAAGAATTTGAAAAAGTAAGTATACTGAAAAAATATTTAGCAAAATGTATATAAGCGCTACTGGGGTAGCGTTTTTTACAACGTGCGTTACTTTGAGTAGCGTTTTTTGAAAACCGCTACTAGGGGTAACGTTTTTCATAAAACGCTGCTTGGGGTAGCGTTTTTATGAATTTCGCTACCCCTAGTGGCGAAAGTCTTTTTTTTTTATTTACGTTTTTGTCTTTTTTTGATAATTTGATGTTTAACTTAAAAAATTATTAAAACTTTTTAAAAAATTACAGTAAGTAGATATTTTAATTTCGATTCAAATGATGCAAAAAATATTAAATTTGGACTTACGGATTGACTGTAGGCTCTGTTGTAAGTTGAGATATGAAAATTTGACTTAAACAAATATAACTCATACTCTGTAAGTCCAAACTGAGCACGGTGAACGTCATATATGTCGTAATTCAATTATCTACCTAGGGTAATTTTTTTGATTAGAAATACAATGATTTTGTAACCTAACATCGCTTGTCTTAAAATTTGATCGAAATAATCAAATGCATTAGGTGAGAAATTTAATTATGTACTTACTCAAAAAGAATCAAAAAAATTAAAGTGAGTAGATAATTTAATTAAAAAATAAATGACGCTAACTAGACGTTAATTTTTTGCTTTTAGACTGACGGTATAATACGAAGTAAATTACGTATCGTATTATACGGTCAGTCTAAAAGCAAAAAATTAACGTCTAGTTAGCGTCATTTAATTTGTAATTAAATTATCTACTCACTTTAATTTTTTTGATTTTGTTTGAGTAAGTACATAATTAAATTTCTCACCTAATGCATTTGGATATTTCGGTCAAATTTTAAGACAAGCGATGTTAGATTACAAAATTATTGTATTTCTAATAAAAAAATCACCATAGGTAGATAATTGAATTACGATATAAATGACGTTCACCGTGGTCAGTTTGCACTTACACGGTATGAGTTATAATGTTTTAAGTCAAATTTTCATATCTCAACTTACGGCAGAGCCTACAGTCAATCCGTAAGTCCAAATTTAATATTTTTGCATCATTTGAATCAAAATAAAAATATCTACTTACTGTAATTTTTTAAAACTTTTTAAAATTAAACATCAATTCGTAAAAAACGTAAAAAAAAAAAAAAAATCGCCACTAGGGGTAGCGAAATTCATAAAAACGCTACCCCAAGCAGCGTTTTATGAAAAACGCTAAAAAACGCTACCCCAGTAGCGTTTATATACATTTTGCTAAATATTTTTTCACTATCCTTACTTTTTTTAATATTTTTTGCATAGTAGTTACTTTTAAAAAACTTCAGATAGTAGCGAGTACCGAGATTGAGCAGACATGAAATGCCATTTTATCTTGTCTATAGATCCTTTCGTTATGTCTATTTGCAATAAATCATAAACTCACGACCAACGTAGCTTTACTATAAAGTCCTCCTTTCATCATTGCGTGTTTCTTTCTTGAAGAATGTAGAGTTAAGATGCTTTTAATTTCTTGTATGCATGTTACTATTTGTGAACTGTGCCGTATTATTTATGGATAATTATTTAATTGGTTACACATATTTGACCATTGTTCAGAATGGTTACACATGTTTCAAAATGTGATTAATTGGTTTTGCTATGTGACTAATTGTTTTTTCTACTGTTCATCGTTAAAAATAACCATTAAGTCAATATTTAGATACATAAAATTACTTAATTACCCTTTTATACTGTTCTCACATTTCTCTCATATGCTCGAAGAGCACGAGCTGTTTGGGAATAAAGTGAGGTAGATTCTTTGATTTTCAAGGAAAATGAAACGGATTGGAGTTGCGGTGACGGAATCTTCGATGGATGGTTGCGAGAGGCACAAACAGAAGTTGTCAATTGGATTTTGAGCGAAAAGGCGCGGTTTAATCTCTGCGCTTTTACTGCTGTTTTAGCTTCTAACTACTTCGATAGATTGGTCTCGAAGTTTCAATTTCAGATTGACAAATGTTCGGTATTGATAGTGACAGCCCAATAAGGAAAAGGCCTCCGAGGCCCAATAACCATGGAGGGGTAAACCCAGGTTATTCGAACTGGATCGGTCGGCATATGCTGAAGTCGATCTGGCCCGCGATAGAGTGGCCCAAGATCGAGCCCAAGTTAATATGGACGCCAAAGGTTCCATCGCTGGTCGCCATTCATCACCAAATCGCGAACTCCTACTGCTCGCCATAGGAGTGCTCGCCCTAAAGAGAGCCTTGCCTCTATCCTCTGGTCCCACCAGCCGTTAATAAAGATATGGCCACGATATCCCGCATATCTCGGGCACATATTCACTAAAGATTAGATATGGTAACTGCAATATCATGCCGTAACCGTAATATCTACTATCCTAATCTTCAACAGCACAATATTCACAAAGATATACAGTGGCCTTCTACGGTTTGGTCTCTCCTACTCTATAAATACATTTGCTTTACATACATTCATTACGTTTTGAGCTATACACACACATATACTCATTTAAGCATCGGAGAGGGACACAGAGACACCCCCTCTGTTGCGATCCCCTTCCTGCAGGTTCACCGGAGCTAAGGCGGGAGCATCATTCAACCATCTTTTGGCATTTAATTCACTGCCAGATCAGCATTCAGGAAATCAAGATCCAACAACAACGATTCTGGGTTTATCACAAACCCAAAAATCGCGATTCATGTTGGTATCGATATAATGTATACTTGTAATACTTTTCTCCAGGAGATGGAACGATCTGCTGATGTAATTGCTGCAGGTCTGTTGAGGTTGTTGATCCCTCTCTTTCTGGCAAATTCTACCTTCGTCAGGTTAGAATATCAATGATTTTGAGTTCTTCTTAATGGCATTTCAGTTTGTTTACATAGATAAAAGAAGAAATTGTATAATTTGTTTCTCTGTCTGTGTTGTTCAGAACTAGATGGATAGGTCTGAGGAGTCAACTGATTCCATACTAAAGCATAAACCACTTTGGGCTACTTACGAATCTAAATTAGCAAGGGTAAGAAGAAGAAAATAAAAAAGAAACAAGGAGATCTTCATCAAACATATGTGGCCAGAGTGATTCCAGTGTAAGTTTACTCATCATTTGATGGTAGTTTCACTCTCCTGATACTTTAGACATGGATGATGAAGTAACGGTAAACCATTTCCTAACTCTGGTCAGACTTGTTTGGTTTGTTATCCGTTTCTTCTTTATATAAAAGATTTGGATAAGTTGAACTGAAACAGAATTGGGTTTCATCTGCAGCTTTGTGTTATATCTAGCTGATGTTGACCCAGAACTACTGATGGTAGACGAAAGCCTTGTTTGGACAAGCAACGATGTTGTCATTGTTCTTCAGCACCCAAATGAAAAGATTCCTCTAAGGTTCAGTATTTTAACCTTTTTTTATACCAATTGTGACATTGTTTAATTATATAAGTTTCACTTTCATGTCTCTAAATTTGTATTCTTTAATAATGTTATATGCAGCTATGTATCGGAGAAACATAGAAGACACGCGGTCCCTTACCAGACTCAGCGTTATATTTTAGCAGGGCTTGCATCCACTGTGGGCGGTCTCCCTGCACCCTATGAGAAGGCTTCTCATATTCATGAAAGGGCATTGGTAAATTGGCTCTGGGCTACTGACTGCCATCCATTCAGACCATTTTCTAATTCTTCTCAAATCAGCAAAATGCTCAAAGATGTTGCCCTGGTAAAATCAGCATCATTAATCTGTTATTACAGTTGAGTTACTGAAATTTGGACAAACTACGAAAAACATACTGAATTATTTCCCTTGACAAATGACAAACTGAACTTAAGTAAATCTGCAAACACTATACTCTTTAAGGGCATAATAGTCCTTTGATAATTCAAAAATCTGTTAAAAATATTAATTAACGGTAAAATTAACGGTTTACTAACGGAATAATCAATTAATCACATTGGGAAAAACATGTGTAACCAATTAGTCACATAGCAAAACTAATTAATCACATTTTTAAACATGTGTAACCATTTTGCACAATGGTGAAACATGTGTAACCAATTAAGTAAGGGTTAATTACCTCAACCGTTACTTATGTTGTCAATTTGACTGAACCGTTCAAACTTGAGCTCAACCGTTACTTATGTTGACACATGTGACTGAACCGTTACTATCACATAACTGTCGTTATTTATTCCCGTTAAGTAGTCATGCGATGTAGTTGTATTTTGAAGTTCTGAAACTACCCTAAACAGCTTGTCTACTTAACATCAGCTGGTTCTTAGGCCTGGAGAAGTTTGAGCGCGAAGAGAAGTGAGAAGAAGGAAGAATCGAAGAACCGAAGAACCCAATTGAGAAGAACTGAAGAACCAACGACAAAAGCCATGAAGTCTGCAGATGAATGTTGTCATATGGGTTCTGACAACCGTAGAAAGGTTCGATCTCGGTCAATCTCTTCCCATAATCCCAACCACGGAGCTTCGCGTCTGAGAATGTGCTACTATGGGCTTGTGTGCTCAGTCAAATCTGCTGGTACGTGGCAGAATTTCTCTCGCCGTTTCCATGGATGCCCCAATTTTGAGGTAATTTGACAGTGGGTAACCCTAATTGGCAACCCTAATTCATTTTGCTGCAGTAATTTGAACAGTAAAGCCTTATTTTCGAACCTTAAATCGTCAAATATGAGGTAACTGTTTGTTGTTTATTCTTTTCTAGTCTGGACAGAACCCCGGATGTGGTTTCTTTGATTGGGAAGATCCAGCCATGTGCCCTTACGGTTGGATTGCAGTGATGCAATTGCAACAAAGAGAGAAACATTTGAAAGAACAATTGGATGTTGCAAAAACCCGAGCTCTTGAAAGTCGACCCAATCGGAAGTTAGTTGCAGTATTGGTAATCGTTGTTGTTGTTTTTGTTCAAAGTTCAATTGCGAAGAATTAGTAGAAGTTAGTTGTACCTTTGTCTGTAACTGAAGGATGAAGAACAATGTGTATTTTGCGAAGGTGGTGACTTATGTTTGTGGACATGTTGTTAAATGAAGTGTTATCTTTTCTGAACTGTGATTAAAAGGTTACTTAAGTTTGTTAATTGTAATTAAAAAGGTGACTTACGTTTGTGAACTGTGATTAAAAGGTGACCTAAGTTTGGACATTTTGTTACCGAACCGTTACTAAAATCCAGAATACATTCGAAAACATAGAATCCATAATAATCCATAAAAATCCATAATTCATAATACATCCCAAAACATAATTCATCCTATAATCCCAAAATAGGTTCCGTTAAAACAGACCTTCATAACTAACAAAATATGGAAGTACAAAATGAACCCGACTCTACTCTACTGTGTAGATCGCCAGAATTGCCTCGTTCTCTTTGGAAGGACCGTCTCGAGTGGCTGATCCAGAACCATTAACACCATAATTGAAGCCATTTCATTTCCAACCCATGATAGTTGTTCATTAGAATCTTGCAATCTTTCTGCATCCTTGACTCGGTGGAGAGCAACATAATAACGAGTGGACATACAGCATGTATCCAATTTTGCAGCCTAGAAGAAATGTCAATAGTATTTAAGTCTTAAAACAGCAAAAAAGGGTATTGAAAATGGGTTCAGGATCGATCATGCTTATAAAAGACAAGGTTCAATATTCTACTACTTGCAGAAGTCACAATTAGAGAATGCATGTATGGCAGGTGTTGTAGGACCACATGAATCCATCATAAAAAAGATAAACAATTAACCACCTCCAACGGTGGCTATAAGTGACTGAAGCAATGATCCATAAACACCTTCTCCAAGCACTTGCAGGAACTTCTGTGATCACCAGCCATATAGTATGCGTCACCAAGATTCACCCATAAATGTGATGCTTTAGGTTCTGCTTTTAAAGCTGCTAGCAAACACTCCTTTGCCACATTTACAGCAGTAGCCTGATCCAAAAAGCCATTTTCACCTTCACCCGCCCCAGCACCTGAAAATTACATTATCACCACTTTGGTTCGGATCAACCTTAAAAAATAGTTAATTCAAGTTAAAACTGAAGTGTATCAAAAAGACACATTTATCATCTATAATCTTCATCCCTTTAATACGTGAGTAATATCATAAACTAAATCATGCTTGAAGAAAATATACCTGGAACAATTGAAGCATATTTAGAAAGTACAAGGGATGCATAATTCATCAAGGAAGCCGGATGGTTTTGATCTTTCAGAATCAATTCCTGGAAACACTTAGTTGACTGCTCTAATTTCCCTCTGGTAGACCAGTAACAACATGAGAGAATCTAAAGAGAAAGGGAACTAAAACAAATAATTTGAGTATAATCATAGAAGATGAAGTAATTAAAAGAGTTTATTATAGCAAGAAATAGCAGCAATTATCAGTAAAAATTAAAACTTTGTTACCAAATCGACAACCTACAACACGTACGAAGCATATCAATAGAAAACCCTTACCTATAAGCTGAACTTCAACATCAATCTGCAGCAAATCGTACAAACACACAGAAATAGGAACATATTATGCAGCAATTTCATCGTTTCGTACCGCAAACCAACATCAAAGACCTAATCTTTAACCGAATCGAACATTAACGAAGCGAAACAAGGTAGAAGAACACAAACCCAAGTCGAAGCACAGAAAGAATGCGAAAAATCCACAGAAACCGAAGTTCAATCGTAGCAAAAACACAAACTTACTTCCAGATGTGGTTCTGAAATACAATGTCGCTGAGGAGGGTTCCTTCCGTGCTAAAAATTGACACACTCTGGACAGGAGGGTATAATCGTCCTTTTAATTGACTTCAAATCGTTTAAATTGGGTCATGTGCTTTGCACGTGACATTTAAACGGTAAGATTTGACGGATACTTCACTGAAACTTCACGGAGTAACCTTTCAGTCACATGTTCAAACTTAAGTAACATTTCAGCTATACCAAAAAAGATGAGTAACCTTTTAATCACATGGGTCAAACATAAATAACGGTAGGTAATTAACCCATTAAGTAATTAACCCTATTATTTATACGCTTCTTAAATTTGAACTGTATACTATTATATTCTAGATTTTCACACATTAAAGGTATGATCTAACAGATGAGTTTTCGGTCTATCTTTATTCTCGTAATGCTCCTAAATTTTGTTGTTGGCAGCTATGCAATTTGCAGATGAATTTCTGGGTTCTGAAACTTAAATCAGAGACACGTGAAGTTTCCAAATTTGCCATCACCTTTCATTTAGATTAAGATGTCAATGTCTCCTCGTCTGTTTAATACTACTGGAGGCTTCTTGTTCGGTTGCTGCCGACTGTACAATTATCAGCAGACTTGTAGTCTAGTGAATGTGAAACTTAAATGGGCTAAAGATCCAGTACTTGATACTGTTGTTACTTGCGAGAAGGATACAAAAGCTGTGAATGTTCTCGTTTCTCTGATATCATCTGTTCCACAGCCCTACCTTCCCATATACCACCTCACTCGTCATCGGGGCCAGCTTGATCTTCCTTATGATCTCAAGCTCTCTACATTTATTAGGAGATACCCAAACATCTTTGATGAGTTTCATGCACTTGATAGCGGTGGCACTCGTGTTCCATGGTTCAGCTTAATTCCTGAAGCCCTTAAGCTCCGCCGGGAAGAACTCAATCTTCTGGAGAAGAATCATGTGGATATTCTCAATAGGTTCCATAAATTGCTTATGTTAACAAGGAAAAGGACTCTCCCTTTACAAATTATTGACCAATTGAAATGGGATCTAGGCTTGCCTTATGATTACAAGGAATCTGTGATCCTCCAAATCCCAGAATTATTTTCTTTGGTTCAGTTTGATGATGGTCGTGAAGGCGTAAAGCTTCTCTCATGGGACCATGACTTGGATGTGTCAGAATTGCAAAAAAAGGCGACTTTAGAGCAAGATAATGTAGACGCAAAGCATGGTGCTCTTTCCTTTCCTATTGGTTTTCCTAGAGGGTTTGGATCGAAAAGAAAGTGCATGGAGTGGCTAAAGGAGTGGCAAAAACTTCCTTATACTTCTCCCTATTGTGAAGCATATAATTTGGACCTGCGCACAGATGTATCAGAGAAAAGGATTGTGGGAGTCTTCCACGAGCTTCTTCATCTGACTCTTAAAAAGAAAACTGAGCGTAAGAATGTCAGCAACCTTCGTGGACCATTGGCTTTGCCTCAGAAATTCACAAAGGTTTTTGAGAGACATCCTGGAATATTTTACATATCTACGAAGTCTAACACTCAAACTGTAATCCTCAGGGATGTTATATATTTTAGTGTAATTGGATTGACTAGTTGACCAATGGGATCATATTTTAGTGCACACTTGTTTAAGTATATTATGATTCAATATATCGGAGATTCATCAGTTAATTAGAGACGAGGCAATGTGGGTCAAAGGGGGCAGCGCCCCTGGCTGGGGTCAAAATTTGAATCAAAGGGGTATGTCATGGCCGAAATGTTGCATACATTGGCCAAGGGATGTTGTGTCTCTTCCAAGGAGCAAATTGTCTCCTCCAAAGGGTGTGGCAAACACTATAAATTGGTCATTGGTGATGTCCAAAAATTCATCTCAAACATTCACAATCCTTCTCAAGTTCTAGTTCAGTATTCTGATTTTATCCGATTGAAAGTTTGGGTGCCTTCAAATAGTTTCAATCTGAAAGTGTCGTCACGACTTCATAATAATCCAAGCATACAATTCGATAGTTCAACCACCATCCATTCGAGTGATTTCCAACAAAGATTGAAACAATTTCTCTGAAGATGATGAACGGAGAATCTGCTAGAAACATGACTAGCAAATTTGCTAAGTTAGACAAGTTCGAAGGCAGTGACTTTCGAAGATGGCAAAAGAAGATGCACTTCCTTTTGACGACCCTAAAGGTGGTGTATGTGCTAAGTACTCCCATGCCAGAACTACTCGACAATGAAACAGTGGAACAAACCAGACATCGCTGGAAATGGGAGAATGATGACTACATTTGTCGTGGTCACATCCTGAATGGTATGTCTGATTCCCTATTTGATATATACCAAAATGTCGAGTCTGCAAAAGAATTGTGGGATTCCCTTGAATCCAAGTACATGGCCGAAGATGCTTCAAGCAAGAAGTTTCTTGTGAGTAATTTTAATAATTACAAGATGGTTGATACTAGACCGGTCATGGAACAGTATAACAAACTGTTAAGGATTCTGGGACAGTTTGCTCAACATAACATGAAGATGGATGAATCCATCTCGGTTTCTAGTGTTATTGACAAACTGCCACCATCATGGAAAGATTTCAAACATACCCTGAAACACAATAAGGAAGAGATGTCTCTTGTTCAACTTGGAAGTCACTTCAGGATTGAGGAGTCTTTAAGGTCTCAAGAAGTTGACAATAACCCTAGGGGTAAAAACCAAGTTGGTAACTCTTCTGTAAACATGGTTGAAGAGGGTCGATTTTCAAACTCGAACAAGGGGAACAAACGCAAGTTTAAAGGAGATGACAACAAGTCTTTCAACAAAAAGCCTAAGGTGGCATGTTGGAAGTGTGGCAAACCCGGTCATTTCAAGAAGGATTGTCGGGTTGGAAAAGGCAAGCATAATGCTGGTCCAAGAGGATCTAAGGATCCTGAAAAGCAATAAGGTCAAATTTTAATACAAAATAATAATTCGGATCAGAATTATGTATCTGTAATATCTGAGGCATTTTATGTGCAGGATGATCATGTTGCATGGTGGATTGATTCAGGAGCAACAACTCATGTGTGTAAGGATCTTCGTTGGTTCAAGGATTTTCAACCAATTGAAGATGGATCTGTCTTAAAGACGGGAAATGTTGCAACTGAACCAATCAAGGGACTAGGAAATGTCAAGCTTGTCAAGCTTGTCTTTACTTCAGGAAAATGTCTATCTTTAAACAATGTATTGTATGTTCCAGGGATTCGAAAGAATCTCTTAACGGGTGTTGTTTTAAACAATTGTGGTTATAAACAAGTGTATGAAAGTGACAAATATGTTTTGTCAAAACATGGTTCTTTTGTAGGATTTGGTTATTTAAGTAATGGTATGTTTATGTTGAATGTTAAGATTTCATTTGATAATGAATCTGCTTGCATGACTTCTATTAGTACTGGTAATAATATGAATAAATCAGATTTATGGCATGCTAGACTAGGACATGTTCATTATAAAAGAATGAAAGATATGTCCAAAATGAGTCTTATACCTTCTATTGATATAAACAATGAGAAATGTAAAACTTGCATGTTAACTAAGATAACTAGAAAACCTTTCAAGGATGTAAATAGAGTTTCCAATGTATTGGAACTGATACATAGCGATTTATGTGATTTTGATGCTACTCCTTCATTAGGAAATAAAAAGTATGTTATTACTTTTATTGATGATGCTTCTAAGATATTGCTATGTTTATTTGTTGCATGCTAAGGATGAAGCTCTTGATAAATTTAAAATTTATAAAAAGGAAGTTGAGCTACATCAAAGTAAATTGATTAAAAATTTACGTACTGATAGAGGAGGTGAGTATTATGATCCAGTATATTTTCAATCTACTGGTATAATACATCAAACTACAGCTCCTTATACACCACAACAAAATGGTGTGTCTGAAAGGAAGAATAGGACTTTGAAAGAGATGGTTAATTCCATGTTATCCTATTCAGGTTTAAGTGAAGGTTTTTGGGGTGAGGCTATGTTAACAGCCTGTTATTTATTGAATAGAATTCCTAATAAAAGGAATAAGATTACCCCATATGAATTGTGGTATACAAAGCCACCAAAATTAAGTTTTCTGAGAGTTTGGGGATGTAGAGCAATTGTAAGGCTCACTGAACCCAAAAGAAGAAACTTGGGTGAAAGAGGTATAGATTGTATCTTCATTGGGTATGCTGAGCATTCATATGCATATAGGTTCTATGTATTAGAATCTAATGACTATGTGTCTGTTAACACAGTTATAAAATCAATAGATGCTACCTTTGATGAAGATAGATTTACATCTATACCTAGACCAAAAGATATGATTCGGAATTCTTTAAGTTCAGATACTTCTGGTGGTACTGTTTCTGTACCTGGACCGATTGAACCAAGGAGAAGTACTAGAACTAGAAAAGCCAAATCTTTTGGATCTGATTTTCAACTTTATTTGGTTGAAGGGTCAAGAGATGATGTTGAGTATCAGTATCAATACTGTTTTATGATTGAAGAAGATCCAAGAACATTTAGTGAAGCTATGACTTCAAGAGATGTTGCATTCTGGAAAGAAGCTATCCAGGATGAAATGGATTCAATCATGAATAATAATACATGGGAATTGACTAATCTACCTCCTGGATGTAAAACTTTGGGAAACAGATGAATTTTCAAAAGGAAAATCAAAGTGGATGGTAGCATAGATAAGTATAAAGCAAGATTGGTTATCCAAGGCTTCAGGCAGAAGGAAGGGATTGATTACTTTGATACTTATGCTCCTGTTGCTAGGACCTTCACTATTAGGTTATTAATAGCACTTGCAGCTATTCATAATCTTGTAATTCATCAAATGGATGTGAAAACTGCATTCTTGAATGGTGATTTGGATGAGGAGATATATATGAAACAACTGGAAGGGTTTGTTATGCCTGGAAATGAAAATAAGGTGTGCAAGTTGAAGAAATCATTGTATGGTCTTAAACAAGCACCAAAACAATGGCATCAAAAATTTGATGATGTGGTATTGTCTAATGGTTTTCTTCTTAACCAAGCAACAAGTGTGTATATAGCAAATTTGACACTTCTGGTAAAGGAGTTATCATTTGTCTATATGTAGATGACATGTTGATTTTTGGTACTGACCAAAATCAAGTTCATAAAATCAAGAAATTTATGTCATCTAATTTTGACATGAAGGATTTGGGGGAGGCTGAGGTGATACTTGGTATAAAGATCATGCGAAAGAACAATGGTATTTCAATCTCTCAATCCCATTATATTGAGAAGATTCTGAATAAATTTAATTTTAAAGATTGTTCTCCAGTTAGCACTCCCATAGATCCTTGTCTTAAGCTTCTACCTAATAAAGGTGTGGCGGTATCTCAACTTGAATACTCAAGGGCTATTGGTTGTCTTATGTATGCCATGATTAGCACTAGGCCAGATATTGCTTATGCTGTTGGAAAGCTTAGTAGATATACTAGCAATCCAAGTTCACATCATTGGCAAGCATTAAATCGAGTATTCAAGTACTTGAAAGGAACCATGGATTATGGTTTGACTTATACTGGATTTCCTTCTGTTCTTGAAGGATATTCAGATGCAAGTTGGATTTCCAATGTGGAAGATCATTCTTCTACAAGTGGATGGGTATTCCTTCTTGGGGGAGGTGCCATCTCTTGGGCATCTAAGAAACAAAGTTGTATTACTCACTCAACAATGGAGTCTGAGTTTGTTGCATTAGCATCGGCTGGTAAAGAAGCTGAGTGGCTAAGAAATCTGATTTATGAAATTCCATTATGGCCTAAACCGATATCTTCTATATCTATCAGATGTGATAGTGAATCTGCCTTGGCTAATGCATATAGGCAAGTATACAAAGGCCAGTCTAGACACTTAGGTGTTAGACACAGCATGATTCGTGAACTCATCATGCATGGTGTTATATCAGTGGAGTTTATAAAAACTCAACATAATTTAGCCGATCATTTAACCAAAGGGTTAAGAAGGGATCTTGTGCACAAATCGGCTGTGGGGATAGGATTGAAGTCCATTTGAAATCTCTCATGTTGAGATACCCAATTCCCACCTAATATGACATTAGGTGTTGAATTCAATGTGGAAAGCTTGACATCTAGAGATTGGAACACATTGGTTATATTATCCCAAGGTATGTGTTCAGACATGCAAGTAAAGGAGGTTGAAGTTTAACTTCTTAATAGTTCTTTTGAAAAATTGCATATGCAGGTACAAGAGTAAAAGAGCTACCTATGTAAACATGAGTTTAGCTGCTTCAAGAAGCTAGGACTTGACTTTGATATGTTTATGAAGGATTAGGACACAAGGCTAGTAAAAGATAGTGTCAAGAAAGGATATTTGAGAATGTTGATTTATGTGTATATTATCTTCATGTATTCACAATGAATAGCAAATGTTCAATTCCTAGTGACACCTTGATATTCGAATATTTGAAATGTGTAATACACTAAGATGAAATTCAATCGTTATGATATTTCATTTATGCATAAGTTTGTTGTGTTGTTTGATTGTGATCTTATGTTTAGTTAATCAAGGATTACACTAAAATGGGGGAGGATTGTTATATATTTTAGTGTAATTGGATTGACTAGTTGACCAATCCGATCATAGTATCTCATTAAACAAGTTAGGAGGGTGCGGAGTGCACGCTTGTTTAAGTATATTATGATTCAATGTATCAGAGATACATCAGTTAATTACAGACGAGGCAATGTGGGTCAAAGGGGCAGCGCCCCTGGCTGGGGTCAAAATTTGAATCAAAGGGGTATGTCATGGCCGAAATATTGCATACATTGGCCAAGGGATGTTGTGTCTCTTCCAAGGGGCAAAGTGTCTCCTCCAAAGGGTGTGGCAAACACTATAAATTGGTCATTGGTGATGTCCAAAAATTCATATCAAACATTCACAATCCTTCTCAAGTTCTAGTTCAGTATTCTGATTTTATCCAATTGAAAGTTTGGGTGCCTCCAAATAGTTTCAATCTGAAAGTGTCGTCACGACTTCAGAATAATCCAAGCATACAATTCGATAGTTCAACCACCATCCATTCGAGTGATTTCCAACAAGGGAGGCCTATGATCGACATAATCTTGTGCAAAAACACCCGCTTAGGAATTTAGAAATAAGTGGACCAGCTTAATGAAACAAGGGTTTTTAGACAGAAGCAAGGGCCTCTACAGAACAACTGTTGGTATAAAATCAGTTTTTACTATTTAAATTGCTGCTACTCCAACATGTGTTTTACTATTGAAAATGCTGCATATCTACTATTGAAAAAACTGCACCAACCTTGTAAACTTTGTCAACAAAGTGTTGTAAACTTTGTCAACAAAGTACTACTATGTATTAGTATAAATAGGTGGTTATGTTTGTATGTTTTGTATGAGAGTTGTATGAGTTTTATAAGAGTTTATGAGAGTTTGTTCAACACATATAAGATTTGTATTTGTGTTATTCAACTCCATGTTGAATCTCATCTTCTTCAATTTCTCTTGATTGAAGAACAACAGTGGTATCAGAGCTCACTTCTTGAGGGATCTGTGAGGTTGAGTGATTGTCGATTTCTTGAGATCATCCACCCATAGCTTAACTTCTTGAGGGATTTGTGAGGTTGTTTGATTGTCGTTTTCTTGAGATCATCCACCCATAAACACTCTAAGCTCTCATCAAATGGAAGAATCCTTCTCAGGCGTTGCTCCACCAAAATTTGACGGCTCAAACTACCAAATTTGGGCTATCAAAATGGAAGCTTACATGGAAGGCACTGATCTATGGGAAGCTGTTGAAGAAGACTATGAAATTCCAGCTCTTCCACCCAACCCTACACTTGCTCAAATCAAGGTTCAAAGGGAGAAGAAGATGAGAAAGGCACGAGCCAAGTCATGCCTTTATTCGGCTGTCTCACCTGCAATTTTCAGTCGAATCATGTCCATAAGGTCAGCCAATGAAATTTGGGACTTCCTCGAAAATGAATACAAAGGAGATGGGAGGATAAGGGGCATGAAATCTCTGAACTTGATACGGGAATTCGAGAAGGAGCAGATGAAGGAATCTGAGACCATCAAAGAATACTCAGATCGATTGGTGGGACTGGCAAACCAGGTTAGAATACTTGGTAAGGAGATGAAGGATAGCAGAATTGTGGAGAAAATATTAGTCTCTCTTCCTGAGACATTTGAAGCAACCATTGTCTCATTGGAGAACACCAAGGACCTGTCAACTCTCAAATTGGCAGAGCTCCTTAGTGCTCTTCAAGCTCAAGAGCAAAGAAGATTGATGCGTGACGAAGGGGTAATTTAAGGTGCTTTGAAGGCCAAACTGCACTTAAACCAGAAAAGCTACGGCGACGGTGAATCGAGTGCAGCAGAAAGGGGTCCCAACGGAAGAAATTTTCCTCCTTGTATGCATTGTGGTAAGGAGAACCATCCTCACTACAAATGTTGGAAGAGACCCGACATAAAATGCAGGAGGTGTCAGAAGATGGGGCATGTCGAAAAGATTTGCCCTGAAAAGTACGATCAACAGAAAAGAGAAACTCAAGCTGCTGTCCATGAAGAAGAAGAGGAGCATCTGTTTGCGGCTTCTTGCTTCACAACTGGAGCATCAAGTGATGGCTGGCTGGTTGACAGTGGCTGCACTAGTCACATGACTGGTAATGTGAGACTTTTCAAACAACTTGACAGGTCAGTTCTTTCCAAAGTCAGAATTGGAAATGGTGAGTATATTGCAGTCAAAGGTAAAGGAACCATAGCTATCGCAAGTTGTTCTGGAACAAAACTAATCACTGATGTTCTCTATGTGCCAAATATTGATCGAAATCTGCTTAGTGTTGGTCAATTAATAGAGAAAGGTTTTAAAGTGATTTTCGAAAACAGAGTATGTGTGATAAAGGATCAAGTAGGTCAAGAACTGTTCACGGTCAAGATGAAGGGAAAGAGTTTTGCACTCAATCCATTGGAGGAGGAGCAATCTGCTTTCACAATCAAAGAAGGTTGGCATAAGAGGCATGGGCATTATGATCATCGGGGGCTGATGCAAATCGAAGCCAAGATGATGGTGAAGGACCTACCTGAACTTGATGATCACATTCCAAGCTGTGAAGCACGTCAGTATAGAAAGCAAAGCAGGAAAACATTTCCCAAAACAGCATGGAGAGCATCAAAGAAGCTGCAATTAATTCACACGAATATTGCAGGTCCACAAAGAATGCCCTCTCTGAAAGATATAAAGAAGTCGAGAGTCTAGTTGGGGAGAGCTGCAGAGTGTGAAATCATGCAGAGTAAGCATGCAGAGTATGCACATCAGGATGTTCATACACTCCGTATGAAGCACTATGAAGTTCTTGAACCTGGAGGATATGAGGAGGCCAAGATTGATGAGAAATGGCTGGCTGCAATGAAGGAGGAGCTTGCCATGATTGAGAAGAATGAAAAAGGAAAGACAGTTGCAATTAAGAAAGTTTTTTCAGGATAAACGATTTGGGTTTCTTAGAGAAAGATTGGGAGTTTGCAGCAAACCTGATTTAGGAGGAGTGTTGGTATAAATCAGTTTTTACTATTTAAATTGCTGCTACTCCAACATGTGTTTTACTATTGAAAATGCTGCATATCTACTATTGAAAAAACTGCACCAACCTTGTAAACTTTGTCAACAAAGTGTTGTAAACTTTGTCAACAAAGTACTACTATGTATTAGTATAAATAGGTGGTTATGTTTGTATGTTTTGTATGAGTTTTATAAGAGTTTATGAGAGTTTGTTCAACACATATAAGATTTGTATTTGTGTTATTCAACTCCATGTTGAATCTCATCTTCTTCTATTTCTCTTGATTGAAGAACAACAACAACTACTACAGGTGGCACTGATTTGACACTGGAGCCTCTGGAAATTGCCTGTGAGTATGAAAGTAGTGGAAATCAGAATGCTTTTGGAGAAGAGTCAGATTCATATGTCCTTTCTGACTATGATTCGGACCGAATTATTGAGATACATGAAGAAATGCATGGACGTATAATATATCATTGAATCTTGAAGGAAAAATGTTTTTTTGAATATCGAGAGTAGCATGGGACAGTATATCATTTCTGGAAGCTATATCAAGAGAAGGTGAATTTTTTTATGCTTATATCAAGGAGTTAGTAATACTCTTTTGAAAAGTTTGATTTCGATGACTTGGAATAATTAAGGTGCATGGTATATCGTAGATTTTAAAGCTAAGAATTTGCAGAACTAGAGAAGTAGGATGTTGTTCAGATAGTTGTCCTTGATTCTGTGGAGTATTAATCTGATTACTATGAGAGCTTTAAAGGTGGGCAGCACACATTTCCATAGCCCGTGGCGCTACTTGAATTTTATTACAGGACTCTTTTTTCCTCTATATGCTCTAAGCAAGAGCTGTTTCTCTGTTCAGAAAATTGTTGCTTTGCAGTTATGCCATGTGATATGGGATACCAAATAGTTGTACTGCTATGAAACTATAGCATCTGCTCGGTTGGAGATGCGCAGTGTAGGACGAATTGTCTGTGACTGAGAACTGGTTAGTAATGATTTCCCTATTTGCAATCCTTGATGAGTTTCCTTCATAACAGTCTGTCATTCCAATAGGGATGTCATTTAGTGCAACATCTTATATTTGGACTGAACAATAGGTTGTTGTAAGGTGTTTAGCTGGCTAAAAGATTTGCATAACATGTAATTGGTGTCTAGAGTTGCTTAGGACTCAAATCAAATTCTTAAAACATTTTTATTATTCGATAACCCTAGCTCCACGAAGGGAGAATTGGAGTATAAGTTAAGATATTGAATTTTGAGATTTTAGCACATGAAAAAGTTCTGATTAGCATTAATTCCATGACAGCTCATCAAATAAAAAATGATTTAAGTCAATCTTATGTTTAGATTAGAAGTTCAGTAAGTTTTAAAATGATATCCTTACCTCAGAGTTTGCGCAGATAAGCATCCACAACATTGAGACTGTGATTCGTGCAGATCACTTGTAGTTTGTCAAAGTCAAATATTTTTTCTTGTAACACCTAGATGTCTAAGAGTTAAGCATGTTGTATCTCGTCTTCGCTTGCACTATAAATACTTGGCCTGGCCTTTGCTTTGAACGCCACAAAGACCAGAATATCTGACCATTCACAAAATGGCTACCTGCAACATGGTGATAAATGTTCTTACTCTAATGTTTCTTGCCTTTTTTTTAGTTATCTTTGTCCCGAGGCATTCAGCAGCTCAACACTGCGGATGTCCCAAAAACATGTGCTGCAGTCCATGGGGATACTGTGGCACTGGAAAAGCATACTGTGGCTCGGGATGTCAGGCTGGTCCCTGCACCTCCTCACCAGCTCCATCCCCAACAAAGACAAACAGCGTCTCAGTTGCTAAGGTTGTGACCACTGCCTTCTTCAATAGAATTATTGCCCAAGCATCTAACAGTTGTCGTGGGAAAAAATTCTATATGCGGAAGGATTTTCTTGCTGCTGCCCAAGCCAATCCTAAGTTTGGTAGAGTAGGGACAGTAACCACATCGAAGCGAGAGATTGCAGCTTTCTTTGCTCACCTCACCCATGAGACTGGACGTAAGTTTTATATATATATATATATATATAATTGCTATGTATATAGTTGTCTATCATATGATGTCTCAAGTGCACTATTAGTACCTAAATCTTTATGATATTTGTCTCTGAACTTCACAATTACTATTATTACTACCTCCACTGTCATGCAACATTTTATGCCAAGGGTGCCACCCAATCTAAGTGAGCACCATGCTAGGATCTCCACCTCACCCTTTCATGTATAGATATATGTTATTATTTAATCTTTTGTATAGCATCTTTGTTTATTTTTTACTCCTGACTAGGCTGGACATTTCACATGCAGACTTCTGCTACATTGAAGAGTTGGGAGCTTCGCACAAGCCGTATTGTGACAAGTCAGCTACCCAATATCCGTGCAACCCTAAGAAGAAGTACTTTGGTCGTGGTCCGATCCAAATAACATGGAACTACAACTATGGAGCTTGTGGAAAAGCTATAAAGGCCGACCTACTGAATTTTCCCGAAATCGTGTCTAACAACGCTACTGTGGCTTTCAAGACTGCGTTCTGGTTCTGGATGAGGAATGTCCACTCAAGACTTGTTTCTGGTCAAGGTTTTGCGTCCTCAATTCGTGCGATTAATGGTGGAGAGTGCAACGGTGGAAATTCTGCTGCTGTTCGAGCTCGGGTTAAGTATTACACCACTTACTGCAAGCAGCTCGGCGTTTCTCCAGGTGGTAATCTCTCTTGTTAGAGTTAGTGTGTTCATCAGATCCTTGTATAAAGGAAACATTCCCATCTGTCTCCGCAACGTTACTGTCTTGAAATAATGCTGTATTCATCAACTTATCATGTTGTACTACTATGTTGAATAAAGTTATTCTGATCGTGTTATTGGGTGAACCATCGCATATATAGGTAAAATACGGATTTGCACTTAATAATATATGGAATAATTTGAAAATTTCGCTTAATGTTTGTTTTTGAAAATTTTATTTACTAATGTTTGGTTATCTATTGAGTTTTCCTCTTCATTTATTTATTTTATTTAAACTTAACAAAATATGTTTTGAAAACTACAATAAACTACAAAATATTTTTAAAAATGTCATAAATAAGCTATTTAAAAGTTTACTATAAGTTACAAGCGAGTCCCGATCGAGTTGGAATTTAATTGAATCATAATTCGATCGTGACTCGATTAACCCCAAATATACTCAATCACCTATAACCCCGGTCCCATAATCTTAGAAGACCCCAATAGCAACCACTCATGCATGAGTGTTATCCCCAATGCAAAACCTACCCACCTTGAGCACCAATCCACAATCTCCCCTACCCTCCAGAAATCATTGCTATATACCCCAACCGACCAAAATACCTAGAACCTCATTGCGGAGAAGACATGCCTACCACTATATATACATGGTTGACAATCCACCTGGACAAGATCACCCACAACCCACGCCCTGACCTCCCCATCCCAGATCGGCCTTAGCCCTTTCATCAACACAATGTCTCTCAAGCATCACATGGAAGAAGAGGAGGATAGTTACCCAAAGAAAGAAGGGAAAACAGAATATGGCCGCACTAGCCCGGAAAAGGGGAAGACGAGCTGAAAACAGACAAGGACTCGTGAGGGCATGAGGAAGGAAATAATAACAAGAGGTAGTAGAATAAGGGAACAATCTGGACCGTTCTTCCCAACTGAACCAACTAGTGAAGAACCGAACTACAAGGGCTCTGGTGGTTGTCCTGTAACAACCACACAGGATCAATGAGTCTACTCAGTTGGAATTGTCAGGGTCTGAGATTTTCCCTGACAATCCATAACCTCAAAGATCTCCTCAAAAGGCATCAACCATCAGTCACCTTCCTCATGGAAACAAAAAAACTTGATGCCTTTTGTAAACAAATAAGAAGGTCCGTCAGAATGGAGAAGAGATACTACATTACACCCCGTGGGCGAGCAAGTAGCCTAGCTATATGGTGGAAAAAGAAATTACCTTAACTATCCTCTCAACCTCGCCTAAAATAGTTTATTTCAAGATTGAAGGGAACGATATCAACACATCGACAAAGACTACAATGGTGTATGGGGACCAGGAACGAAATAGAAGCCCAAATTGGGACACAATAAGGGAGTTGGGACACGGCAAGAGAGGTCCCTAGACCTGTATTGGTGACTTTGACGATATTCAAGATCAGCATGAAAAGGCAGGAGGACTACCAAAGGACCAAAGAAAGATAGATATATTCAATGGCCTCATCAACGACCTATCCCTCATAGACCTGGGTTTCAAGGGTCATAAATTCACATTGTGCAATAACCGACAAGGTCAGGCCAGGGTCGGTGAGCGGCTCGACTGAGCCATCAACAATGCAGATTGGATCACTACCTATCCAGCTTCCCAATTCATGGTCAAATTGGCTATAGGTTTGAACCACAACCCAATCATCCTCAAGTTATGCTATACTGATATGAAGGGCAGAATGTGATTCCGTTTTGAAGTAATGTGGTTGGAAAACAGAAGATGTAAAGAAATAGTTCAACACGTATGGAAAATGAACAACAGTCTTCTAGGTAGACTCAGGCACTGTAGTCGTGAACTGACAAGATGTAGCAAGGAAGAATTCAAAAATAACCAAACCAAAATTCGAGAAATCAAGGACAGAATTCGCAAAGCGCAGACATCTTCTAATCCAAATGTCAATGAAGATGATAAAAACACCCTGAAAAATGCCTTAGAAGAGTTGTGGAAAAGATAAAAAATCTATTGGCACCAAAGATCTCGGGCTAAGAGGTTAAACCACGGCGACAGAAACTCAAAGTTTTTCCACCTGACCACATTAAGCAGACAACGACAAAACAAAATCGTCCATATCAAGGGGCCGAACGAAAATAGGGTTACAAATGAAGGGGAGATCCGAGCTGTGTTATCAAATTTCTACTCGAAGCTCTATAACACGGAAAGAAGACAGGATTGGGGAAACATGCTTAACTATGTCCCAAACCAGATCACATACGAGATGAACCGGAATTTGACAAGGATGGTAATATATACGGAAGTGAAACGTGTCACGTTTCAAATGGGTGGATCTCAGGCGCCTGAGTCGGATGATTTTCCTGGCCTATTCTATTACTGGTTATGGGATGTGATTGGTACAAGTGTGATCATTATGGTCAAATCTTTCTTTATCACGAGTAAGCTCCCTAAGATCGCCAACTATACTGATATTACTATAATTCCCAAAGTTGCGAACCCCACTTGTCCTAGTGAATTTTGACCCATTAGTCTTTGTAACTTCAGTTATAAAATTATCTTTAGGGTGCTTGCTAACATATTAAAGCCTTATCTAACGAAAATTATTACTCCGTACCAAAGTGCTTTTGTGGCAGAAAGGATGACACATGGTAACATTTTTATAGCTCATGAAGTTCTTCATCATTTACGTAACTGGAGAAAGGGACGGAAAGTTGAATGTGCGGTGAAGCTAGAAATGCAAAAAGCATGCACCCGAGTCGAATGAGATTTTTTACTCAAGGTATTAGCGCGCAAAGGTTTCAGCCCAACATGGATCAGATGGATCAAAGAATGCATATCAACGGTCTCCTACACGATCCTTGTCAACGGGAAGCGAACCAAGTCGATTCGACCTACAAAAGGTGTGGGCCAAACCAACTGTTTCACCATATCTATTCATGCTTGTTGCGGACGTCCTCTCAAGGCTCATCGAGAAAGCGGTCACGGAGAAACGATTAATCGACATCCGAATCGAGAGATATTGTACTGTCCTCCACCATTTGTTCTTCGCGGACGACTCATTTTTCTTCCTAAAGGGTACAATGTCAAACCTACAGGCACTCCAGGCCATCATTGACGAATATTGTTGCTCATCATGCCAAAGCGTGAACTTGGCAAAATTGAGCCTCTACCTAAGCCCGGATGTCCATGAAAATGATAGGAGGAGTATAGAGTTGGTGATGTGCATCCAAAGTGTCCAGAACCTAGGCAAATATCTTGGCTTCCCTCAACTTTTTGAAGAAGCACATTTAAGACAAGTTGCAAAGTTGGAAAACAAAAGTTCTCAACAACGTAGGGAAAAAGGTCCTAATCAAGGCCGTTGTAACAACGATTCTAACATATGCTATTGTAAACACATGATTTTAGCTAGTAGTCAAAATACTGTTACGCAAGGAATCGAGCCGAGAAAAATTGAGGTAGAAACAAACCACCCCTGCATACGCCACCCTCTAGAAATTTGTCCATATCATTGCATTATCCTTATCTTATCAATTGTGTAGTGGTAAAACTTTACCAACAGACAGTTGATCCAACAGTATCACCCTTGCCTTGGTGCAAGAGGTCCCGAGATCGATTCTCCGCATGTCCCAAGATTATTCCTTGGATGGACAAAAACAACTTAAGCAATAAAATAATAATAAAAACCACAAAAACATAAGGAATGAAGGCAAGTGAGGATTTGAGAGTGAGCAAAAAAAATAGAGAGGAAATTAGTAAAAAAAAGATATCGACAATTATCGGTCTCGACTCCTCTTACGGTATCTAAACTCCGAATAACTTAGGTATCTCTCTCTTGTATTCAATATTGTATTTATATTTCCTAATGTGAATAAAGTTTATTTTATTGATTTTATGTGTTAATAGTTATATTTCGTATAAAAATCGTACTCGGTTTTAAGTTCGGTATAACTTTGGGGTCATTTTATTCATTTGTGAAAGTGATGAGGTTTCTTTTTTTTTTAAATAAATAAATTCAAAACTGATTTACGTCAATCCTAAACTTTGATGAAAGTTAAAAATCGGTCCTTGGACTTCGGGTCATTCTTGGACTTTACCGAGTGTTATAAACCAAAACCGAGTTATTATCATTATTATCAGACCTATCATGCTCAGAAACAGAAGAATTAACAGTATGAGATGAAGTAACATCAACAGATTCAGGTATACTAACTCCAGAAGACAATAAGGGATCAGAAACAGGAGAAGATGTATGCGAAGAATCAGAAGGACCAGAAATAGTCGTTTGGTGGAAGAAAGTGGTATTCCTATCCCCTTCCCATGGCCATTTCACCCTCGATCTTTGTTTCCAATATGTCTCCTCTTGAGACCAAATTGATTTCAGTTTAAATTTTAGCCTAGTCTCCTCCCGGGTCGCCTCCTCATCCATGTTACCTTGTGTTACAACTCTTAGGGCCTCCTTTATTTTCCTCACTTCAGTGATGTTGTTTCCGAAATGGGTCTTGCTCCATGCAAGGAGATGCTTTCGGCATTTTCTGAGCTTTCCTTGGACCCCATGCTGTTCTTTTCGTGTGATTGGTTCCTCCCATTATATTTTGATGACCTCCTTGCATGTCGGGTTCTCGAGCCACATCGTTTCAAATTTTAACCGTCTCTTTACTCGTTTGCTCGGTTTTGCAATTGGATCACCAATGGAGTGTGGTTTGACCCAATGTCTAATTCGTTTATGCATTTCCCTTGGGGGTTTCATATGGACCATGCCAAGTTGTTGAAGGTCTGGTCTAGATGCTCACTTATTCGGTTCGGTCCGTTCCGGTTATTGGACCATGTAAAAGGACTTCCATGTGCCCCCAAGTAAGTTTAAGGTCTCGGTCATGTCATTGAACTCATCCATTTGCCTTTGGGACTTCCTCCTACCACCTTGTTTCTCATGTTGGTGGCTAATAATGTTGAAATCTCCAATCATCATCCATTGCCCGGTTCGCCCCGCCCCCAATTGCCACACGTTTGGGTTCGCTCGTGTGCCTCCGTGCTCACATATACCCATGTCACCCGCATCATCTCGGTTTGTCTTGCAAACCGCACCTCGTAATCAATTACCCTCGCATCCGCATACACTATGTCAACTGTCGTATCCAAAGTCCACCATAATGCAAGGTCACCCGCAGACCCATTTGGGCTCACATATTGTTTATTGTCCATTCCCATTCTCAAACGTATCCTGTCACAGTAGGTACCGCCATTCTTTGTCTCCATTAAGAAAATTATACTTGGGAGATACCTTTTGTTGAGGTCTTGTAGATGTTGAACTGTCAGGGCAGACCCCAGAGCTTGACAATTCCACGAGATTACATTCATTAGGCACCCGTGACTA
Source organism: Chamaenerion angustifolium (assembly GCA_946814005.1). Lineage (NCBI taxonomy): Eukaryota > Viridiplantae > Streptophyta > Magnoliopsida > Myrtales > Onagraceae > Chamaenerion > Chamaenerion angustifolium. The sequence continues at coordinate 34,815,879 of OX328266.1, read as the reverse complement.
TTTCGGGACAGCCACCAGAACTCGTATTCATGTTGAATGTTTCCTCAGTCGTACTTACCACTATCTTCCTCCTTTCAACCCTTCTAGTCTTAGTCGAGCTGTTCTTTGTGATTTTTCTCCTCGGGCTCTTTCTCGGTTTCTCCACATCACATTCGGTCTCCCCCTCAATCCTCCTCATTATTTTGGTCACCGGTTGTTCCTGCATCTCATCTTCATTATGTTTGAGTGTCATCTTATTTAGGTAGGGGCTTAACCCGGATAGGGGGTTGAAGTTCTGTGGTTCGGCTGAAGGTGGGGGGGGGGGGGGGGGGGGGGTCGGTGATACGATCTTCCAGGAGTCGGCACTTTCGAGGGTAGGTATACGATTCTCCCAAGACTTACGATTCTCCCAAGACTCGTAATATTGCTGTCAGAATTCCGACTCTGTAAAGGGTTCCCTTTTCCGCGACGCTCTGTTCCGAATTGATCCGCGTGATGAATATAAAAGTCGCAGATAATTGAGTCCTCTTTCTGGAATGGGTGGGCTCGTCGAATTCCGATATGTATTCCGTCTTGTAGACTAATTTTGGTAAGGTCGGTCCTCCTGGATACGATTCTGCCGAGACCAGAATATACGAGGATAGATGATGGATGAATGATGGATCGATTGGATCACACAAAGGCAGCGACAAGCCCTTGATACCTCCACAATGGATTCTCCAAGATATGACGCACTCGAAGATTCCAAAGCTTGAACCTTGGATATGACGCACCAAGATTCGATTGCCGGATATGACACACCAACAATCAATTTCTCATTCAATGAACAAGAAGAACAATGTGGCTAGCACACAAGTTTGTAAAAAGGTAGGTTCTCTCATTTCGGCCACCCTAGCTATTTATCCTAAAAGAAGTAAAACCCTAAGCTAATTTGGGCCTAAGGAAAGCTCTCCTATGGGCCGAATTTTTATTCTCCTCCTCTTATTGGGCTTGGTTGTCTTGTGGACCGTTTGCCTCATTAAAACCCCCCTTTGTAAAACCCAGTGGGACAAAACCAAAGGTCGGGAAAAAGAGTACAAACGAGCCCCTCTTGACTTAGTCCATTCGAGCAACCAAGAGGTTCTTAGGCTCCATGTCTCCGGACGGAATGATAGTTGGTCCTATGCGGTCCAGTAGTGTGGTGATTGTATGTCCAAGCTTCCTAGCCCTTGATCGTGTCATTGGTCCACTCGGCACGGTTATCTCACCCCTGTCTTCAAGTGTGGGCCGCATTTCTTCCATGATCACATCATCCCCTCCCTCTTCAAAAGGATTTGTCCTCAAATCCGGATCATCTGCAACAAAAGGAAGCAAATCAGTAATGTTAAAACTTGAACTAACATTATACTTCCCTTTGAGGTCTAGTTGATAAGCATTGTCGTTGATCTTCTTTAGGACTCAGAATGGGCCATCCACTCTAGGCATCAACTTGGATTTCCTCTCGACTGGAAACCTATCCTTCCTCAAGTGCACCCACACGAGGTCTCCTTCCTCAAAGGTCACCTTACGTCGGCCCTTGTTGGCTTGCTTTGCATACGACTTCGTCCTTTCCTCGATGTTGCGCTTGGCCTTTTCATGGATCTGTTTGACAATTTCAGCTTTCTTCTTTCCATCTAAGTTAGTCCTTTCACTCATAGGCAAAGCGGTTAGATCCAAAGGAGACAAAGGGTTAAATCCATAAACGATTTCAAACGGTGAAAACTTGGTAGCGGAATGTGTAGCTCGATTATACGCAAATTCAACATGTGGCAAGCATTCTTCCCAAGTTTTCAAATTCTTCTTAATCAAGGTGCGTAGCAAAGTAGACAAGGTCCTATTCACTACTTCGGTTTGTCCATCAGTTTGAGGGTGGCAAGTAGTTGAAAATAGCATTTTAGTCCCTAGCTTAGACCACAGTGTTTTCCAAAAGTAGCTCAAGAATTTAGCATCTCTATCACTAACAATGGTCCTAGGCATTCCATGCAAGCGAACAATTTCTTTGAAGAATAAATCAGCTATATGAGACACATCATCAGTTTTATGGCATGCAAGGAAATGAGCCATTTTTGAAAACCTATCCACAATCACAAAGATGGAATCCTTTCCAGTTCTAGTCCTAGGCAATCCAAGCACAAAATCCATAGATATATCGACCCACGGTTGTTCAGGAATCGGTAAGGGCATATACAAACCTTGGGACTGTACCTTTGCTTTGGCTTGTTTGCAAGTGACACATCTTCCACATATCCGCTCGACATTCCTTTTCATTTGCGGCCAATAGAAGTGTTCTTGCATCACCTTCAAGGTCTTAGTGATCCCAAAATGTCCCATCAATCCTCCGCCATGGGCTTCCCTAACTAACAATTCTCGCATCGAACAGTTAGGTACGCATAATCTATTTTCAAACAAAAGAAACCCGTCGTGCCTTACATACTTTCCATGAGCGAATTTAGCACATGCTTTAAAGATATTTTGGAAATCCGAGTCAGTTTAATAGAGCTCTTTTATGTATTCAAAACCTAAAAGCTTAGCATCCAAAGTAGAGATCAAGGCATACCTTCTTGATAGAGCATCGACAACAATATTTTCATTACCTTGCTTATACTTGATCACATAAGGGAAGGTTTCGATGAACTCCATCCACCTAGCATGTCGTTTGTGGAGCTTTTGTTGACCCTTCAAATGCTTCAAGGATTCGTGGTCGGTGTGAATGACGAACTCCTTGGGCCATAGATAGTGTTGCCATGTTTGCAAGGCTCGAACTAGCGCATACAACTCCTTGTCATAGGTCGGGTAGTTTAGGGCAGCTCCTCCAAGCTTCTCACTAAAGAAGGCTATGGGTCTCTTTTCTTGTGTCAAAACATCTCCAATACCTACACCCGAAGCATCACACTCAATTTCAAAGGTTTTAAGAAAGTTCGGTAAAGATAAAACGGGTGCATTGGTGAGTTTGTCCTTCAAAGCTTGGAATGCTTTTTCTTGTGCGTCCTCCCACTTAAACCCAACACTCTTCTTGATCACTTCGGTGAGAGGTGCGGCTATGGTACTAAAATCCCTCACGAATCTCCGATAGAAACCCGCAAGTCCATGAAAGCTCCGCACTTCGCCTATGGTAGTTGGCGTCGGCCAATCGCGGATGGCCTTAACCTTCTCTTCGTCCACCTTAATACCATCTGCACTTATAACAAAACCCAAAAACACAAGGTGATCCGTACAAAAAGTGCACTTCTTAAGGTTAGCATAAAGCTTCTCCTTTCGAAGAACCATCAAAACAGATTTTAAGTGCCCAACATACTCTTCTAAGCTTCGACTATAGACTAAAATGTCATCGAAGTAAACAACCACAAAAATTCCAATGTAGTTACGCAGGACATGATTCATCAATCTCATGAAAGTGCTAGGTGCATTAGTTAATCCAAAGGGCATGACTAACCACTCATATAAGCCATGTTTAGTTTTAAAAGCTGTTTTCCATTCATCACCTTCTTTCATCCTAATTTGATGATAACCACTCTTAAGATCTATTTTAGAAAATATCGTGGATCCATGCAGCTCATCTAACATGTCATCTAATCGAGGAATAGGATGGCGATACTTTACAGTGATATTGCTGATGGCTCGGCAATCGACGCACATCCTCCAAGTCCCATCCTTCTTAGGGACGAGTAGGACCGGTACCGCGCATGGGCTCATGCTTTCGCGGATGTATCCTTTGTCCATCAAGTCGTTCACTTGTCGTTGAAGCTCCTTGGTCTCCATAGGATTAGTTCGGTATGCAGGTCGGTTAGGTAGTGAAGCTCCCGGTACAAATCGATTTGGTGTTCGATACCCCGAAGGGGCGGTAATGCGTGGGGAGTTTCATCCGGCAAGACGTCTTCAAAATCCTGCAAAAGGGAAACGATGTTGCTCGGCAAATCCGGCACGGGATTAGTGATACTCAACAACGTTTCTTGGTACATAAGTAGTATAACGGGTTGCTTAGAGGACAAAGCCCTCTTTACAACGCTAGACCTCACCACAAAATTGGACTGCCTCACGGGTTCACTCACGGGTGTAAACTCACATCTCTCGGCTTTGGCTTTCCTCAAACTCTCACACTCATTTTGGGTAAGGGTACTTGTGTGTTCACTCACATTAGTTCCTTCGTGTTGTCGAAGTCGAAGTTGATCTAGGTGTATCTCATGCGGCGGCATGGGAGCAAGTGTGGTCTTTCGGCCCTTAACACTCTTACTTCCTTGAGACAATCGTCTAAGCTTTTGATGTAGTTCCCTATGGTAATGGTTAGGAACAAACCTCTTCCTCAAAAGATTTTTCAGTTCATCCCAAGTATCTACGGGTGGATCACGATTACGTCGTCTACTCGTCACGATTTGATCCCACCAATTGATAGCGTAATCACAAAATTCAGTTGCGGCTACTTGTACTTTTCTAAGCTCCGAAAGATTTTGACAATCGAACACAAGTTCGATCTTCTTTTCCCACTCCAAATAAGCATCCGGATCATTCTTCCCGTGGAAAGGTGGGATTTTTAACTTGAGACCACCCAGTTGATCTTCAAGCCGACCTCTTTCCCGCCGTGGTCTCCTTTGGTCCCGATTGGAGTGGCGGCTGCCCCTACTATAATAGTTGGACGATTGAACCTCTTCATCGTCTGCTTGAGGTTGAGCTCTTCTTGGAAGATTCCCCATAGGTGGCGGCATGGCTCGATTAATGGACTCTTGTATGATAGGTCCTAATTCTTGCTGCATCATTCGCCGAATCTCATTGCGAAGAATTCACAAATCCGGGGGTTCGTTCCTTGCCCCTTGAGCTTGATTGGTGCTCTCCTCTCCATTACTTGCGTGGTTTGACATTATAATGCGCAATGACCTGATTATCACACAACACAAATCAGCAAAATTAAGTCTCGAAAGTGTGCTCTGATACCACTTGATACGATCTTCCAGGAGTCGGCACTTTCGAGGGTAGGTGGTGATACGATTCTCCCAAGACTCGTAATATTGCTGTCAGAATTCCGACTCTGTAAAGGGTTCCCTTTTCCGCGACGCTCTGTTCCGAATTGATCCGCGTTATGAATACGAAAGTCGCAGATAATTGAGTCTTCTTTCTGGAATGGGTGGGCTCGTCGAATTCCGATATGTATTCCGTCTTCTAGACCAATTTTGGTAAGGTCGGTCCTCCTGGATACGATTCTGCCGAGACCAGAATATACGAGGATAGATGATGGATGAATGATGGATCGATTGGATCACACAAAGGCAGCGACAAGCCCTTGATACCTCCACAATGGATTCTCCAAGATATGACGCACTCGAAGATTCCAAAGCTTGAACCTTGGATATGACGCACCAAGATTCGATTGCCGGATATGACACACCAACAATCAATTTCTCATTCAATGAACAAGAAGAACAATGTGGCTAGCACACAAGTTTGTAAAAAGGTAGGTTCTCTCATTTCGGCCACCCTAGCTATTTATCCTAAAAGAAGTAAAACCCTAAGCTAATTTGGGCCTAAGGAAAGCTCTCCTATGGGCCGAATTTTTATTCTCCTCCTCTTATTGGGCTTGGTTGTCTTGTGGACCGTTTGCCTCATTAAAACCCCCCTTTGTAAAACCCAGTGGGACAAAACCAAAGGTCGGGAAAAAGAGTACAAACGAGCCCCTCTTGACTTAGTCCATTCGAGAAACCAAGAGGTTCTTAGGCTCCATGTCTCCGGACGGAATGATAGTTGGTCCTATGCGGTCCAGTAGTGTGGTGATTGTATGTCCAAGCTTCCTAGCCCTTGATCGTGTCATTGGTCCACTCGGCACGGTTATCTCACCCCTGTCTTCAAGTGTGGGCCGCATTTCTTCCATGATCACATCAGTCGGGAGGAGTATCGGGTAGGTTCTCAACTATGTAGGCTTGGCGTGATATGTGTAGTTCGGTCATGTCCATGGGTATACGGTTGTCAGGTAAGTACTTTATATTAAAGTATGGGTGCACGTTGGGTATATATGCAATTATTTAAGTTTATGACTAATGTAAAGGACGCTGGACAGATAATGTCCATTTAAATGTAGAGCTACGCTCAATGGTAGAATTGGAGGGTGGCACGGCTCAATGGTGGGCGGATCGAGTAGAATTGAAAGTCCTGGTGATTTTTCAAGCGGTAAATTTGACAGTGGATAATCAGTGGAGGAAAGTCCTCTTTGAGTCGGATTTAGAGATAGTAATAAACCACATCTGAGGTAAGACATTTTTGTGGAGGATTCATACGTTAGTAGATAATGTTCAGTTTCTGGCTCGAGCCATGGAGGTTGTAAGTTGGGTAGCTATCCCTAGATCTGTAAATAAATGTGTGGATTGGATAGTGTCTCAAGCTAGGTTAAGGGTCTGTCCTGTGGATTGAGTTTCCGTACCCCCACCAGATCTTTCTTTATTACGGTTTGCGAATTGTAATGTTGTAAGTGAGCCAAGGCTCCAAAGTTCATGAATGAACTAATTTTGATGGCAAAAAAAAAATGTAGAGCTACGCGCATGGACGTACAAGCTTGGACCCTTCAACGTAATCCCCATTATGAAAATTAACTTTATGTTACGACTTTTACTTTTTAAATGTCGGGAGCACGTTGATTAAATTTTACTTGAATGTCGGGAGCACGTTGATTAAATGTCGGGAGCACGTTGATTAAAGTAGAATAGCTATATAGATATTGTGTCGGGGTCTAGTATAGCTATATTTAAGTTTATTTTTTTTACTTGAATCTTGAGTCCAAGAATTAAACACTTGATTAAAAATATTAGTGAAATTGTAAAACTAAACTTAAATTACTTGATATAATGGAATAACATTAATTTTGTTTTAAACATTTTTAAGAAATTACTCGAGGATCAGGGAGCCTTTTAGTAGTGAGCATTTTTTTGAGTATTTTACACCTGACATCCCCATGCTCCATGATTTGAAAATCTGAGCATTCTGACACCTTGATATCTAACCTTTCTTTGAGTATTATACTCCTGACATCCAACTTTTCTTTGACTATTATACTCCCGACATCCCCGGGAATTAATACTTTATATATGGGGAAAAGTATAAAAAAAGCACCCGGATTGTTTTTTGGGAAAAGTACGAAAATAGTACATGACGTTTGACGAAAATGGTTTTTGGTATAACAAGTTTTTTTACGATGGTTTTCGATACAACATGTTGCAAAATGATAGTAATTGAACCTTCCGTTCACTATCGTTTGATATGCCCGTTATGATCTTCTTTTTCTTTTTCTTTTTTATTTTATTAATACAATTTTGAAAATACCTAAATACCCTCTCTATAGAACTAGGAGAAGTAGATATATACGTTCCAACTATTCCTCCCTCACGTCGTCGGAGGTTCCCGAGGATCTGGTTCTTGAACCACCATTTTCAGCAATAACTGGAACTGATTTAGGCTCCTTAGTTTTAACTTTACTGGGTGATGAATCCTCTGTACTAACAACTGCCACCTTTACTGGAGAAACAACAGGAGCAACAGCAAAAATCGAAGGTGAAGGAGTAGTACTGGAAGTCTGAAACTGAGATTGTGGAGTTGTACTAGTGTTTTGTTTCACCATTTCAAGCTCCAATGCCTGCTTTTATTCAATTGTTTCTACTAGTTAGTCTCTTCCTGGATATGTGTTTCTTTCGGAAGTTATAAGTAAATTAAAGAGTAGAGGAATTAACTTTGGATTAATTAGTATTGGCCCATTAAGTAATCTGAAATTCACCAATGGAAAGCACTGGATGTGAGGGAATAAAGTTTGTCATGTCCTTGTTTGAGAACCTTGCATTACAAATTGATTGGTTTTTTGATAGGCATTTGAGATCATGAAGAAGCAAGAAGAGACAAAGCAGACAGAGATGGCTGCAAAGGTCGTTGAGTTTAAGGCCATGCAATCCCATGCTGAAATTGTAAATCTCAATGTTCTGAAGCCTTTCTTGATAGGCATTTGAGATCATGAAGAAGCAAGAAGAGACAAAGTAGACAGAGATGGCTGCAAAGTTCGTTGAGTTTAAGGTCATGCAATCCCACGCTGAAATTGTAAATCTCTATGTTCTGAAGCCTTCACGTTTGAACATGCTCTTTTGTGCTTCTTTCATGATATTGAAAAATAAGGAATAAATATTGTTTGTGTAATCCTTGCCTTTTCAGGAGAGGCAAAGGGTAGTATATGATGAGCAAAAAAAGTTGGCTCAGTTCCAGGCGCATACGAAGTCCCAGATGGCTCGTTATGAGGATGAATTGGCAAGGAAGAGGATTCACTCACACATAATCTACATACCTTCTCAACATCTCAATCTCGTCTCCCTCCCAAGGCTTCTCCTTCTTGGACCATTTTACAGAACCAATTTGCTTTTGGCTATGCTGCTGCTTTACAGCTTGTTGCCCATACTCCACTTTGTCATCCAATCCTCCAGGTTTTCTTATACATTCTGCACGGACTGAACTGTCTACACTTTCCATCTTGTCACACAAACTCCCCACCTGCTCCATTATTGATATCATCATAAAAAATATCGAGCAAAATATGAGAAACAACGGTCACAGAAAATGCTCGAAGGAGAGGTCGTTCTTTGCGCAAAAGCGCAAAAGCTTCTTCTCTTTCTCCTTTACCTTCTTATGTAGCAGAGCAGCTTCAACATCATGTCTAGCCTTCTCCTCCTTCCGCTTCATATTTTCTTCAATCTATCTAATAGCTTTGTAAATCACAATCTGGTTTGGAATGTCGAATATTCCATCTCGCTGTCGATTTTAAGCTCTGACACCATTTGGAGCATCCAAATTCGGGTGTGGAGCCTCTGGATCACATTCGGCGTGTCCAAGATTAAAGAATTAGGGTTTTGGGTATGAAAATCGTCCAGTTGTCGCCAACAATCGTCGTCGTAGAGCTTATGGATGATGCAATCGAAGGACCCTTGATCGATATTAACTCCATCTTCCACAACATCATCTTCAGGGTTCATCTCAACGATCTAAAATAAAATGAAAAAATTAGTCAGCTAAATTGTAAAAAGGAGCTAAGGGCATAAAAGTAATTGCAAACAATATTTCATAAGGTCTGATCACGTGAGATTGCACGTTTGGGGATAACGACTATTTTGAACGGAAGTTACACGAAAGGACCAAAAAACATTTTTTCAAACATGTTATATCATTTACAACTTGTTGGGTTGGAAAACCATTTTCGTCAAACATCATGTACTATTTTCATACTTTTCCTTTTTTTTTAAACTCCACCTAGATGTTTTTTGGTGCAAATATGTGCACCCACATGTTTCATTTTGTATGTAACTCCACCTTCCGTTAAATTGAACTGTTAATTGTCATGTGCACGGCATGTGCAACCGTTAATTTATAAATAATGCCAGTAAGACATGTCTACCCCCTGAATATCACATCACCTTTTCCTACCATCGACTTCTCAATTTCGTACCCATTTCATCACTTTGATCGTCTTCTCCATTTCGTACCGAATTTCAGTGTCAAACAGCAGTTCTTTGGAACCTTGTCTAGATGATGATTCTGCAGTTCTTCAATGTTATGGTCGATGGTGGTGTTGAGCTGCTTCATTCCATCTCCAACCTCAACTAGAAAATATAAACTTACAAATAGAGCGAAAGATTCTACTTTTCCAGTATTACTCTCTCTATATATCTATCTATATATTACGTGAGAAATACGATCTTCAAGAGAAGAAACCTGATCAAGAAGAGAAAGAGACCTTTTTGAAGTAATCCTCTCGAACAGCCAAATCCAACGGTGGAATATTGGAGCTTCACAAAGCATTCAAAGGAAAGGAAGTGCGGGATTCTGATCCCCACTAAAATAATTTGATGTTTACAAATAACAGAGTCCTGTTCCGATGAAGTGGAGGCACCACAAGACCTACTCACCAGACAATTGAGCCTACAAGCAGAGATACCGATGAAAAACACCTAAGAAGACAACTTAGGTTGGTAAAACACTTAAGACTTTGCATTGATCAAGAAATGCAGCCCACCTTGCTGTGACAGTTTCACTCCCCCTAGCGGAGCTGTAAATCCTCAAATTACCATCGCAGTCCAATTTCAGGAATTTGATAATATCACTGCCTTCAACATAATCAATACTGTAGCATAACAGCATAGCTAGCAAACGAGGGGTCGGATATTGATAATATCCCAGTGGACTGCAAATTAAGGCTCAACTATGTTAAATTTGACACTGCAGAAGAATTCAAGCCTTGGTTCCAGTACACGACGCAGAAGAATTCAGGCCTTGGTACTGCAGAAGATTGCTGGAGGATAGAAATTGGAGGGAACCTGCGGAGTCGACGGTGGCGGTAGAGGATCAGATGACGGTAGAACCGCCAGAGTAGGTGATGGTTGCAAGGAATGAGGATGTCTCAGAGGGTTTCGCAACGAATCCGAAGGAGAAAGTGGAATTGGGTGAAGATACGGACTGGTTGTTGCTGGTAGTGTAGAGCGTGAAGCCAGGGCTTGTGGTGGAAGCTGCGGCGGCGGCGGAGAGTATGAAGGAAAGGTAAATAAGTAGATAATTGGGTATGGAGATCATAGTGTGTGGTTGAGTTGTTCAAGAACTGAAATCTCCACTGTGAATACTTTTTGTTCGACGACGATGAAGACAATGGAGGGGTATAAAGAGAATATAATTCAACTATTATATCACATGGATGGCACGTGACTTCACTTCTACGGAAAATGTAATTCATTGACGGAAAAGTGTAATTACAAACAAATGAAAACATATGGGTGTTAAGACAAATATTATAGGTGCAATTACAAAACGAGACAAACATTCAGTGTTTTTTTATATTTTTCCCTTATATATGTGTAGTCTAGACTCCGGCAATTAAAGAATATAACACTCCATATTAAAAATAAACTTGGGTAACTCCCGATCATTTAAATGAGTGTCTAATTTGCACAGACGCCTTTACTAGCACGATTCATGGGGAATATATAAACCTCACTCACATGACTGAGTTTCTTGGTCAATAACATTTCTATCGTATGCCATATATCAACCTCGCGATTTTTATCGATAAACAGCTTCAAATGACTGGTCACCGTGTAAATTCTAGCGTATTAAGCCTCAAGAAATATTGAAAATATTTTGATCAATGCGTTGATGATTCATTTAACGATCACTATAATATTTGTTTTTTTTACCAAATTCACCATAATACTAGCATGCTCAACATTTTAATATTTCTATCTGTCGTGATTGTCGTATCGACCATTCTTCAAATAAGCGTATTAAAATGTGTCTAGCACGCTACCATTCAATCACGACAGATGATTGTATTATACATAATATATGTGTATTAATTAATATGATGTAATATTTAAATTAAACATACATATTAGTTTATTTAGTTTATACGTATATTAATTAATTCTAATAAACCAAACATCCCTTAGTTTCATTAAAATTTAACATTATATGTTTTTAAAGTTGTAAACATAATAAAATAAACTATTTCGAGATTTAATCTTAAAAAATTTCTATATGTTAAAATTCAGTCAAATCTCTTTCGAGATGAGGGGTGTCTTGAGTCATGACATATGAATGAAAATTCTGAAATACTGACAAACTTCTTCACTCTTCTGATGCAAAAACCTTATCGGGTGAGTCTTGTTGCCTCGTATGATAATTATCATTTATTTCAAAAGAAAATAAGTTACCATACCATCAAAGTAGTGCCTTCCAAGTCTGTCTAAATTGCTCTTCACATGTTTCATTCATCTTCACAAACATCGACACCCTTGCCAATATAGAATTTTCACTATGGGGTTAGTGAACAATTTTCTTTACTTTTATAGCAACTTTTAACACACTAGCGCAACTCAATAATCTACACCGAACACTTTTCTTCAACACGTCGCAACAGTTAATATATGCACTTAATTCTGGTGGGTCTGAAATTCGCAGGTGCTGACTTAGCATTGAATTGAATGTCAAATGATTGATGATCGCGCATTTTCGCCTGAGCTCTGATCAACCTGCAAGAAGGGGATCGCAACAGAGGGGGCGCATCTGGGTCCCACTACGATGCTTAAATGAGTATACTGTGTGTATGAACTCAAAAACGTAATGAACGTATGTAAAGCAAGAGTATTTATAGAGTTTGAAGATCAAACTGTTATAGGCAGCTTAATATCTTTGTAAATATTGTGTCGGTGAAGATTAGGATAGCAGATATTACGGTTATAGCGTAATATTGCAGTTAACTTATGTAATCTTAATAGAATATGTGCCCGATATATGCGGGATATCGTGGCTATATATTCGGTCTCGGTTTGTGGGACCAGAGTTGAGAGGTTTGACTCTCTTGGCGAGCGCTCCCATGGCGAGCAGTAGGAGACTCTGGCATTGGTCGATGGCGATCTGAAATAGGGCTTTGGCGTCCACTTTAGTTTTGGGTTTGATACTCGACCGCTTTATGAGTGTCAACTTGCCCTTATTGTGGGCCAGTCCTGTTCTGAATGATATGAGTTTTACCCCTGCAAAGTTATTGGGCCTTCGCGGTTTTTCCCATATTGGGCCGTCACTATCAATACTCAACATTTGCGCCCGAATCTTGAGTGAAGTTTCTTTGGTCAAGCTTGATTCTGTGATAGGGTTTGAGATAGTGACTTTTGGACTGGATTTTTTGCTGTCCTTATCTGCTATTTGCGCATTTTGATGCTCAGTATCCTTTGGCGAACGGTTTTTTGGCCGCTTAGAGTTTGTGGAATGTTTGATCTCTTACACTATTAGGCGAACACTTTTGGGTTGTCAAGGTTTAGGGCTCATTCATTTTTTTTAGGCGAGCACTACCGTTAAGAGGGTTTTAGGAGAGGCTCGGCATAGCTTTTGGCGATCACCTTTTTTGTGTAAGGTCTCGAGCATTTAATGAATGCACCGTTATCAAGAAATTGAGAGGACATTTGAGGCATGTCTGTCTCTTTGTCTTCCGTAACCAGAGGGTAGGCTAACAGTTTTTCGTACCGTTTCAACATTTTGTCTTGCCGATGCGACCCTTGGAATCCTGACATCGCTTTGATTTTACCCAAAAAGGGTATAATCATTATCTGAGCCGTTTCAGACGTGCCCGTTCAGTTAGGATAACAGATATTATGGTTATGACGTAATATTGCAGTTACCATATGTAATATTTATAGAATATGTGCCCGATATATGCGGGATATCGTGGTTGTATATTCGGTCTCGGTTTGTGGGACCAGAGTTGAGAGGTTTGACTCTCTTGGCCAATGGCGAGCAGTAGGAGGCTTTGGCCTTAGTCGATGGCGACCTGAAATAGGGCTTTGGCATCCACTTTAGTTTTAGGTTTGATACTGGACCGCTTTATGAGTGTCATCTTACCCTTACAAAGTTATGGCGCCTTCGAGGACTTTCCCATATTTGGTCGTCACTATCAATACCCAACAAACTCCATTCTTTTAATTAATCAATTGAAATGTTAGCGTTTTATAAGAAATAATATTACACTTGAAAGACACTCAATTGCTTATTGTTTCAACCTAATGTGTCTCAATAACATGTGATCAGTGGTTACAATCATCCACTACGGTAGAGAGTCATGATAACGGCGGGAAAATTCATTTTTTACGGCTCATTAATTGAGTCGTCAAATTTTCACGGTTCAATACAAGTGGAGCCGCGATGGGAAGTGTCACGGGATTTATCACGGCTCGAATTTTGAAGAGTCGTGGAAATTAACAACACTAATGAAAAGTGTCGTCAAAATAATTATGGCGACACTTATATTGAGCGCGGGAAATACTTTTATTTTTTTTGTGGCTTTTTATTAGGGGTGATCAAAAAACACTGTAGGACCGAATTCCCGACAAGACCGGCCCGAGACCGGCCCGACTAGGACCGAGATCGAACATGCGGTTTTTTTCTTCAAGGTTGGTCTCGGGCTCGGGCTTTTTTCCCAAAAGCACGTTTAGGACCGGCCCAGACCGAATGTATGTGGATTTGAGATTTTCATAATACCACACCGAAAGGAATGTGGATTTTGGAGGTTTTCTATCTCTATAAAAGCTGCATCTTGATAATTTTACTAAAGAATATAGTGAGTTCATAGTGTTTCTTTGAGAGTTGAACTATTCCTTCGCCTTTTACTAAATAATACCGTGAACTCATAGTTTTTTTTTAGTGTAGATTCGGTCCAGGACCGAGACCGGCCCGAGTCAAGAAAGGCCGACTCGTGCAGGCTTTTTTGGCCGAGGTCAGTCTCGGTCTCGGTCCTCCAGAAGGCAAGACCGAAATTTCGGGCTCGGTCTTGCCTTCAGGACCGGACCGGCTCGCCCATGATCAACCCTACTTTTTATATGAGTCATGAAAATTGTTAAAAAATATATATTATTTTAGACCATAATTATAACCTGAATAGTTTACATACCAAAATATGTATATTTGCATACAATACATTATATATTTGTAAACACTGTAAACATTAAACTAATCGTGACTCTATCATCCACGATCCACGGGTGCCCTAATAATAATATACATACAACATGCAAAATATTCAACACCCTAAAGGTAATATTAATCCTAACAGTGTTGTTTATTATTTTTCGACACAAATAAGACATTGGTTTGAAAAGAAAGCCAAATTCATAATTGTAGGATGAGAAACAAATGGTGAATTTGCACTCGCTTACAGAGAACTTCATGAGCATATATTTTTCTCAAATGGTCCCTTTCGAGCATCTTCCTTATCAAATCCTTTGTGCTATCCGACATGTTAGGCCAGGGATTAGATTCAAAATCTAATTTTCCTAAAAGAATTTGTCTAAATATCCATGGTTTAGTTTATGTAAAAACAAAAAAGTAAATTAATCACAAATGGAAATCAACAATCAAATTAGTGAGTTAGGAAGAGGAAAAAACGCCTGCCTAAAATGGAGGAACTCCACTTACTAGAATGTATAGGATAACTCCACAAATTAATTACCCTTGATATTTTCTTTCATTTCCCTTGTAACAGTAATTGGCAAGTAGTGTTACATATTGTTAGATACTTAAAAGGGACTATAGAACATGGTTTGATGTTAAGATCTAACCCTTTTCCTATGCAGGGAATATCTTTAGTTTCTTACTCTGATGCAGACTGAGGAGGAGATATCTCTGACAGAAAATCCATTTCTGGACATTATCTGTTGCTCAATGACAATCCAATACTTTGGAATTCAAAAAAACAATCTGTGGTGGCACATTCTAGTGATGAAGCTAAGTTTAGAGCTATTGCTAATGCAGTATGTGAAATCATGTGGGTTAAGTCTCTGTTAATGGAAATGGGTCTTCAATTGTCTTCGGTACCTGTTGTAAACACCTGATTTTGGCTCAGGGTCAAAATACCGTACGCGAGGAACCGAGATGAAGAAAAAAGAAAAAAAAAATCCTATACCCTAAACCCCAAACCCTAAAATCCAAAACCATAACCCTTAAATCTCAAATTCTAAACCCTAAACCTTAAACCCCAAACCCTAAAATCCCAAACCCTAAACCCTAAACCTTAAACCCCAAACCCTAAAATCCCAAACCCTAAACCCTAAACCTTAAACCCCAAACCATAAACCCCAAACCTTAAACCCCAAATCATAAACCCCAAACTATAAACCCCAAACCATAAACCCCTAAACCCGTGGCACCCATTTTTGGCAAACATCCACCATTGCATCCATTTTCGTCCAAATTCCCATCATGCCCCAAATCACTCCCAATTGGCACCAAAAGTCTCCTAATTGCCATCACCATTTGACCACTTGATCACCTTTGCTCATCCTTAGCCAAATTCTCTCCAATTATCATCAAAACTCCTCCTAATTGTCAATCACCTCCCAATTACCAATCACCTCCCAATTACCAATCACCTCCCAATTGTCAATCACCTTTTCCCAATTGCTATCACCTTTGCCATCCACCATGTATTGTCCATGTTTATCTATTTGGAGGAGAAAACTCTACAAAAGCAAGGGATAGCTACGGTTGAAAAAAAGAGAGGAAACCAAAGGATAGTTTGGAACAAGCTTGCCTTAAGCTTGTTCAAAGAAATAGAAAGAAAAACAAAGGAAAGAAAGGAAAAGAGAAGAAAAGAAAAGAGAGAAAAAAAAATTCAAAGCGAGGATTTGAGTGATAGTGAGTGAAAAAAATAGATACAAATTGAGTGACGAAAAATCGGCGAATATCGGTCTCGGTTCCTCGTGAGGTATCTAAACTTCGAATAACTTAGGTATATCTCCTCTCGTGCTCGATATTTGTATTTCTTAATGTGAATGAAGTTGTTTCATCGATTTTATGTGTTAATATATTTCGTAAAAGAATCGTACTCGGTTATAAGTTTGGTATAACTTTGGGGTCATTTTTAGACATTTGTGAAAGTTATGGGGGTTGTTTCAGTAAAAAAAATATTTTCGAAAATGAATTAAGTCATTCCCAAACTTTGATGAAGGTTACAACTCGGTCCTTGGACTCTCGGGTCATTTTGGGACTTTACCGAGTTTAATAAACCAAACCAGAAAAGTTTTGGATCATTTGTGCAATTTTCAAAAGATTTTTCCAAATCAGCTCGAAATTTTAAATAAATGCATCTTGGTCCCTAAACTTTTCTAGACATCCCATTACTTCTCAAGGTGTCACAAATTAGTCAAATATGCTTCGTATTTTCAAAATCATTTGTATACGTTTGACACGACTTAAAATGACCCCAAAGTTAAACCACTCTTTTGCTTTAGCACAATTAAGTTTATTCTCTCTTGTTTATTTATTTTAAATTAACTCAAAATTTTTTAAAAAAATGCTTGTATATTATTAATAAAAAAAAATGCATGTCATCTCTTTAGCCAAACATGATCAAATTGGACAATTTGGGTAAATAGGGCAAGTTGAAAAAAATATAAATTCAAAAGCAAACTAAAGCACCGAAAGGGCGGATTATGGGCTCGAGAGCCCGTAAGACGTAATCAAACCCCCGAACTCGATTCTCTGGACGTAGACCTTTCCAAGCCATTGGATGTTAACACCATGTACCCTAGGCAATTTTAGGATTCCGATTAGCCTTTAATTAATCGGTGCCGACTCTTTCACATTTTTCGGTCTGGTTGATGACCCCGCTCGACCAGACCCGTCGCTCGCCAAGACCCAACAAATTAAAAGTATTTTTCAAAATGAGTCGGGAAATTCGGATCCGACGTCCGACACCTGTGGTATGGACAGATAGTACAAGTGTGGTATCTTTGTCTGAAAATCCTACTCAACATTCCAAAATGAAACATGTTGAAATTGATCTTTTATTTATCAGGGAAAAGGTGAAATCTGGTCATGTTTTAGTCAATTTTGTTCCGTCTAGTAATCAGGTAGCAGATGTTTTAACAAAACCATTGACAGAAAAACAATTTGTTCCTTGCAGGAAAAAACTTGGAGTTTTCTCTGTGGTTGAGTTGGAAGATGCTGACACTGTAACGATTCAGGAGACTCCTGAAGTTGAAGAATAATTTTTGTTGAAAACCATATATATGATGATCATGAATGGTAGTTATTAAAGGTATGTCAGTTCTTCAAGAGTAGACTTTATCATTACAAATGTTTTTAGTTACTTGATGTTTGTACTTCTCTGTTTTTTTAGATATATATATGTGAGCTTTTTCAGTATGATTGAGTACGCTTGCATGATTGAGTGTCTTGTCATGTTCTTTTCACATATAATTCATATCATATAAATCAGTTTCTGGCATTCACAGAATTCTTATATGTCTGTCTATGTTGCGTATCATTGGTCTGAATGATCTTGCACTGAGTTGTTTTTCGGTTTTATGTGTGGTGTAGAATCTAGACTCAGTGTCATTCAAGGGTAAACATGGTTGTCATATCTGTTTTTCATCTTTTCAAAAGATCAATGAAGGATAAAATGAAACAGAGTTTTTTACAGTTCTGAGTAATCTACTTATGTTCTTGGCATAAAACATAGTTGAATTCCAAAAATAGAGTTTAATCTTGAAGAAAAAGTCAAGATACTTCAAGGTTGCTCTTGAGGAAGGCAAGATGAGGGCAGAAACCCTCCTGCTATGTTGGAAATATATGGGCTCAAACCCTTCTGTCAAGAGAAGAAAAATTATGAAAATATCAAAAGATCTGAAATGGAAAGATCATAAAAGAAGAAAAATGATGAATCAGATATGCTTTTCTGAATGTTTACCTTGTATAAAGACTGTGGTTAGATGAAAATACTCATCATAAAATAGTTAAAGAGGTCATCTGTTTGGATGTAATTTAGATTGATTGGTAAGGAACTATGACTAGATATGTGAATATGTGTATGTTGTGATTGATTTGTTTGCATATGATATATGTGTGTTAGGTTGATGGGATAAGTGTTAATCATTTAGTATAATTCAGTCATGTTCGAAAAAGAGCTCATATATACATCTGATGAAAAGACAGCTGAAGTTTAGCTGATGAGTATACTAAAAAGGTTTGGTTAATGATTATGGATGAATCTTGATTGTTGTGCATAGTTTAATAACAATCAGATGGTTGTCAAGTAAGTGTTTTTCAGCAGAAAGGTATTAGGTGAGGACTATCAATCAGGTGTTGGCTATCAGCTGAGTTTCGATTGTCAGGATTGACAAAGATGGTGAAGAGCAATGGCTGGTTGTTTTTTGAGAATTCAAGAAGTTCATTCATGCTGATCTTCATGGGAGAATGTTAGGATATATGTATAATTACATATGAATGTTTAGGGATTATTCTGCAATATTCTAGAATTAGTAAGTGAGGACTAGATTGGAATATCTCAAGACTTCCTAAACCCTAAACCCTACATATATCCGTAGGTTGTAAAACATGGAACTTAAGCTTGGATGATTTGAATTAGTGCCGTCGGCTGCAAGTAAGCCTTGTTCTTCTTATTTCTTTGATTTTTCTGTTTATGTTTAAGTTCCTAACAGACACAACACGATTGTCACCCCTAGTAGTGATCTAGCTCTATTTGAGACAACCATTTGAATGATGTTCCTGCAAGTTATGAATGTTCATGTTGGATTCTGAGTTCCTGAGATGCTCCTAGCGGCGCTCCGACGTCCTGCAACAAGGAAAGCCCGGGCGATGCCCTTTGTTTCCCCTCTGAAGCTTAAGTGAGCGAGGAGGTTCGTTTGTATGTGTGTGATAATAAATCAGAAAGTAAGTCCCTTGAAATAGGGAGGGATGGAGGTATTTATAGCCTCCACCCTTAACCTGAGTAGAGCTTGGATCTGACCCGGGTTATCCGACGTGGCGTCTGGCGTGGCTGAGTGGAGTCTCATTGGGCAGAGTGTTTCCTGGTGTCTGCTGCTCAGTGGGCTTGTTTCCCGTGCCGGAGCTCCATATCAGAGTGGAGAGCCCCCATCACTCCTTGCACCTTGAACCTGTCAGAGTGATGGGCGGGTCTTCGCGTGGCCTGCCACTGACGGCGCGCCCTTCGATGCGTGGCCTCCGATCGGGCCTTGGCTGGTAGGCCGGATAACTGGGCCTGGGCCTTCTTTGTGTCGTAGGCCAGGTAGCTGTCCTGGCCCACTTGGGTATTTAGGCCAGGATCCATCATCTGCCCCCGAAGCCTAATACGAGCGTCGCTCGTGTTAGGTTTTATAAGGCGATTAGATGTTCTATGGCGTTCCCTTTTATCTTTCGTCAGTTTGGTTGGCTTGTTCTCTAATTGGCGCGCCATTGATGGTGCGCGGTTGCTCGGCTTCAGCGTCTGTCTTTGGATCTGCATTCAAGAAACTAGCCGTTGCGATCGAACCGTTTCTTGGGACCGTGTGGTTTCAATTCAACCGTTGGTGTCCCTTGCCTTCCCGAGGACGTTTCGTCCAATCGGGCTTCTAGGGTTTAAAGTGACCGTTGGGCTTCCTTAGGGGAGCTCTATAAATAGAGCTCCTCCCCCTCATTTTCTTACTTTTACCTCTCCGAGTAACTTTCTCTCTCTAGAAAGCTCTGACTTCTCTCTAGATTTTCCGGTTACTCTTCTCCGGCCGCCCTAAATTTTTCGATAGTTTTTCGTTCGCTCTTCCAAAATAGCTCGCTGCTCTCCTTTCGAGACCAGCCTCTACCCTCGTCGTGAGCGCCTTCTTTCACCCATGGCGAGCGGATCGACAGGAGGTGAGGCTAACGTCTTCTTTCCTCCGGGTTTTAGTGACCCTATGCCCAACACTATTTCTAGGTCTATTTTTTAATAGGTCAGTAGACGAGTCTTGTATGAGCGATGTCAGGGCTCGTTTTCCTCTTCCTGAAGAGCTCGACCCTGATAACGCCACGCCCATCTCAAAACCAGGGCCTGGCGAGGAAACCATTTACCCCTTTCAAATAGATGCTGGTCTAAGGTTTCCCCTTTGTCCTGACCTGGCTGAGGCCTGTCGCTATTATGGCGTCTCCCCTACTCAGTTCTCTCCCTGCGCTCTCCGCACCTGGGTAGGCTTTAGGTGTCTGTGCGAGAGACAGGGCTATACATACTCTTTGGTGTTGTTTCGCCATTTCTATAGGATAGATTCCAATCGCTTCGGCGTTTTTTGCTTTGTCAGTCGCTTTCCTGATAATAAGTACCAAAACTGGAAATCCTCCTCCCCCTTAGTTACTGGTTTTAGGACCCGCAATTCCAATTGGAAGAAGTCCTATTTTTTCTTTAAAGGCGGGGTTCCTTGGTGCATCACCCCCAAGGCGCTCCGCGATCCCTTTCCCCTGGATGACGAATTATCCCCCTGGGATAAGGAGTCGCTCCACATGGTATACGCCGATCACCTCGAGGGGCGCGCCACGTGGATATCCAAGGAGACCAAGGAGGAGGATCTTTTCAACGCTGGCATTTCTCCCGTTCAATATCGCTTATATAGGACACAGGTAATAATTTGTTTCCTTTTCTTCTGCAGATAAACTTGTTTCGCGCTTTTCTCTTGCCTTCACCATATCGGATGATGAACAGGAACTGCCCGCCTCTCCGTCTGCCGGCGCCGCTGAGAGCTCCAAGAAAAGGAAAAGGCAGTCTGGTAAGAAGAAGGCACGCCCTGAGGATGATATAGATCCTCTATCCGCGGATCCTCAAACGCTGAGCCCCGATACTCAAGAGGCGGTGGCTCTTTTCAAAGGTGCGGTCCCTTTCTTTCGCTATTGCAACGATTCAGTTTTTACTAGAACGTTAAACATTCTCCACACTAAGAAGTGGGGCGCGCCTGTCGTGACGGATTTGGGAATGGCCTGGACTTACCATGTCTTCTCTAATGGTACTTCCACAGAGAGAGCTGTTAGGAGTGATGGAGTGCCCTATCTGGGTAAAGCTCCCAGCGCTCCTTCTTCCCGGAAGAAAAAGAAGACCCCAGCGAGGGTATCCTCTCCAGCGGGGGACTCTGATCAGGGGGTGGATAGGGAGCCGACCCCTTCTCCCTCCACGGATTTGGAGGCGTTCCCCTCACTTCCCAGCGGTTCAGAGGGGCGCTTTAGGTCGTACATGGGCCCCGCCTTTGATCTTCACAGAGACTTGAAGGTTGAAGGTCTTCCAGAGTGGGTTCCTCAGGAGGATCCGAGTGGTGTGCCCTGGGCTCCTTGGGAGCGCCTTCAAGATGTTCCCCTTGTGCGGGGAAATACTTTGTTGGACCCTAACTTGGGTCTCCATCTGCTAACCGGCGCCTGCCCCCCTGCTGATCGAACGTCAATCGAGAAGGCTACAGGCGCTCTGGACAATTTGGTGAAACAAGGCCTCACCTTGTTTTCTCAGGTATATTTTTACCTTTCCTTGGTTCTTGTTGGGTATTGATAGTGACGACCCAATATGGGAAAGGCCTCGAAGGCCCAATAAATTTGCAGGGGGTGCAACCCATACCATTTAAACAAGGCCAACCCACAGTAAGGTTACTCTGGCCCTCATAAAGTGGTCCAGTATCGAATTCAAACTAAAGTGGACGCCAAAGTGTCACTTCAGGTCGCCATTGGCCAAGGCCAAAGCCTCCCACTGCTCGCCATGGGAGTGCTCGCCAAGGGAGTGCCCAGGGAGTGCTCGCCAACAATCAAGGTCGCAGCCATAGGAGTGCTCGCCTTGAAGAGAGCATTGCCTCTCTTCTCTGGTCCCACCAACCGTTAATAAGGATATAGCCACGATATCCCGCATATCTCGGGCACATATTCACTAAAGATTAGATACGGTAACTGCAATATCTCGCCGTAACCGCAATATCTACTATCTAAATCTTCAACAACACAATATTCACGAAGATATACAGTTACCTTATACGGTTTGGTATCTCCTACTCTATAAATACCTTTGCTTTACATACATTCAAGACGTTTTGAGCTATATACACACATATACTCATTTAAGCATCGGAGAGGGACCCAGAGGCACCCCCTCTGTTGCGATCCCCTTCTTGCAGGTTCATCGGAGCTCAGGCGAAAGCGCACAATCACCATCTCCTTGGCATTCAATTCATTGCCAGATCAGCATTCAGGAAATCACGATCCAACATTTGGCGCCGTCTGTGGGAAAACGAGCAAAACAGTCATACATACTCGCTCAAACCGCAATCGTCGGAAAGAAGCTAACGAACAATCCTCGGATAGCTCTAATTCCGCTGCCGCTTCGCCACTCCACCAAGAACCTGCTAGCCAAGCAGTCTGCGATGCCGTCCCTCCGAGACCGGCACGTGAACACGTGGGCAATTCGAGAACGACCCCTGTTCCAAACGTCGCAGAGATTCCAGATCGACAAACCATCCAAGTGGCTTGGGAAACCATTCAGGTAACCGCAGAGATGATATCCCTCTTGGAAACCATCATAGGACAGGCCCGCAGAAAATCCCCTGCTCCTCATGAAGATCCTCGTCCTGCGGGGCCACCGGTATCAGAAACTGGAAATCCTAGCACCACAGCCCCTCAAGAAGATCAAGAGATGAACTTTGGACACCAATCCTTACCTCCGGCCTCCACTGAGACGCCGGTGGTCACTCACTCTATCAATCCATCAAGTTCTGCACCGACTGGAGGACAGTAGCCCCAATCCACTCTTGACCAAGTTGAGGAGCTTATCACTAAGAGACTCAAAGAACAACACGAAACCGTCATGACTCCCTTTAAGGAACGATCAGCTCATCTCTTCACCACTGACCTGGTCATCATCAAGACCCCAAAGGATGTCGTCGCCAGGGCCATCCCCGAGTATAGTGGTGGAGGCGCCCTCATTATACATGTTAATAAGCATGAAGCCTCTCTGTAGGGTAAGTCGACTGATCCAAATCATTTAGCCCTGTTATTTCTGTCGACCCTTTTGGGTTCGGCGTCGTCTTGGTTCTTTGGTGTCCCTGCAGGATCAAGAAGGGTAAGAAGGCTCGAGAAAAGCCTAGATCAAAAAACCCAGGACCAAGACATCCAGAGGTCCCCGAGTATTTCACGCCTTTAAACAGGCAGATCTCGGCGGTACTAGTCGAGATGGAAAGGTCTCTGGCAAGGCCACCGAGCCCCCGCAAGAGTGGTCAGCCCATGGGGAATGACACCGAGAGCTATTGCAGATATCACAAGCGCGACATCGAAAAGCTGATAAAGAGAGGAATGTTGAAGGAATGAATTCACAAGGCTGGATAGTCAGAATAAACTTTCAGCTAAGTGGGAAGGACCATACAAGCAAGTGATTCCTTCATAAACATGTTCACTCGAAGCAAATCGAAGAAAAAAAAAAGCCCTAACAACAAAGTTAGGCCACAAAAGCCCTGACGCCAAAGTCAGGCCAAAAGCCCTAACAACAAAGTTAGGCCACAAAAGCCCTGACGCCAAAGTCAGGCCAAAAGCCCTAACAACAAAGTTAGGCCACAAAAGCCCTATCACCAAAGATAGGCCACAAAAAAGCCCTAACAACAATGTTAGGCCACAAAAGCCCTATCACCAAAGATAGGCCACAAAAAAGCCCTAACAACAAAGTTAGGCCACAAAAGCCCTATCACCAAAGATAGGCCACAAAAAAGCCCTAACAACAAAGTTAGGCCAAAAGCCCTGACGCCAAAGTCAGGCCAAAAGCCCTATCACCAAAGATAGGCCACAAAAAAGCCCTAACAACAAAGTTAGGCCACAAAAGCCCTGACGCCAAAGTCAGGCCAAAAGCCCTAACAACAAAGTTAGGCCACAAAAGCCCTAGCAACAAAGTTAGGCCAAAAGCCCTATCACCAAAGATAGGCCACAAAAGCCCTATCACCAAAGATAGGCCACAAAAGCCCTGACGCCAAAGTCAGGCCAAAAGACCTAGCAATAAAGTTAGGCAAAATAAAAGCCCTGACGCCAAAGTCAGGCCAAAAGTCCTAACATTAGAATTAGGCAAAGACAGGCCAAAAGCCCTGACGCCAAAGTCAGGCTAAAAAGCCCTAACGCCAAAGTTAGGTCAAAAGCCCTGACGCCAAGGTCAAAAAGCCCTGTCACTAGAAGTCGAACGCCCTCACGTAGAAACCACTCTCCAGCTCCGTCCGAGCAATTTGGCCCATCCCAGAGCAGGAGGGTGATAAACCTGATTGCTGTAAGGTTTGGTGTTGGAGGCGAGGGGTTCAATGCAAAAGAAGTCTATGCTACCCAAATCTCTACAGCTGTCCAACTGGGAAGAACAAAGACCTACACTAAAAGGCGAACAAACCCACATCAAGGGTAACAGTTCCCTTACAAATTGGGCACAACGGAGCAGACGAACCAATAAGGTAACAGTCTCTCCAAAGAAAAGCTTAAGAGAGCAAGCGAATCTTGGGTAACAGTTTCCTTAAGAAACATGGCGAAAGGAACGGACGAGCCGATAAGAGGCCACAGTCCTTCCCCCAAAACCTAAAGGAGCGAAAAGAACCTCTAAAGGGTAACATTTCCTCCAAAGAAAGGTCTAAGACCCTTTGAATGAAAACAAAAAGGCGAGACTATTCTACAAAAGATGAAGCGAAGTTGAAAACAAGTATGGTAAAACTTCCTAAAGCTTTCCAGCTTCCTAAAAAGGCGAGCGAATCTTGGGTAACAGTTCCCCAAAAAGGGCGAACAAATCTGAGGTAACAGCTTCCTAAAAGGCGAGCAAATCTTAGATAACAGTTTCCTACGACTAGGCGAACGAATCTAAGGACCAAAATCCTAAAAGGCGAACGAATCCATAAAGGATGACAGTTTCCTTAAAGGCATAATCCTTGGGTAACAGTTTCCTTAAGAAACATGGCGAAAGGAACGGACGAGCCGATAAGAGGCCACAGTCCTTCCCCCAAAACCTAAAGGAGCGAAAAGAACCTCTAAAGGGTAACATTTCCTCCAAAGAAAGGTCTAAGACCCTTTGAATGAAAACAAAAAGGCGAGACTATTCTACAAAAGATGAAGCGAAGTTGAAAACAAGTATGGTAAAACTTCCTAAAGCTTTCCAGCTTCCTAAAAAGGCGAGCGAATCTTGGGTAACAGTTCCCCAAAAAGGGCGAACGAATCTGAGGTAACAGCTTCCTAAAAGGCGAGCAAATCTTAGATAACAGTTTCCTACGACTAGGCGAACGAATCTAAGGACCAAAATCCTAAAAGGCGAACGAATCCATAAAGGATGACAGTTTCCTTAAAGGCATAATCCTTGGGTAACAGTTTCCTTAAGAAACATGGCGAAAGGAACGGACGAGCCGATAAGAGGCCACAGTCCTTCCCCCAAAACCTAAAGGAGCGAAAAGAACCTCTAAAGGGTAACGTTTCCTCCAAAGAAAGGTCTAAGACCCTTTGAATGAAAACAAAAAGGCGAGACTATTCTACAAAAGATGAAGCGAAGTTGGAAACAAGTATGGTAAAACTTCCAGCTTTCAAGCAAGATAGACATCAGAAGAACAACCAAGTATACTCGAAGTCAAACAAAAACCAAGGCTTACGAAACAAAAAGACCCGATATCAAAATTGGGCGAAAGACCTAACGCCAAAGTTAGGCAGAAAGACCTAACGCCAAAGTTAGGCAAACCAAAAGACCCGAAAGACCTGATGACTGAATCAGGTGAAAGACCTAGCACCAAAGTTAGGCGAAAGACCTGATGTCAAAGTCAGGCACAAGACCTGTTATCAAAATCAGGCGAAAAGACCTAAGGAAAAAGTTAGGCAAATAAGGCCTAAATATAGAAATCAGACAGAAGTCCTAGCGCAAAAGGCGAACAATCCGTCAAGGAGTCCGTTCTCTTATAAGTTGGGCAAAAATTGAGAAGTAACATCCAAAGCGAATGAATCCATATCAAAGGTAACAGTTCCTTTAAGAAATTTTGGTGAAGGGAATGGATGGTCCAAGATCCTATATGGTGAGACTCTCCTACATAAGCTAAAGAGAAGTTGAAAACAAATATGGTAAAACTTCCTAAAGCGTTCGAACGAAAAGATATCGGAAGAACGACCAAACACATTCGAAGTCGAAAAAGAGTAAAGGCTTACGAAATTAAAGGCGTTCATTATAATAATATCCGAGTCTGAAATCAAAAGAATAATTACAACTATCCCAAAAACAAAGGGAAGTAAAAGTGATTATCGATAAAAAGAAGGATGAGCAAAAAGCAGGAGGATGAACAGGCTCCCTTGACCTGAAACTCTGCATCGACTCGGTCGCCTGAAGGCCTGAGACCTCAAGGTCTGGGTTCATCAGGGGATGCAGTCTCCTTCTCGGCCCCGGGGGCAGCCTCATCGCCAAGGAGCTTCCTTGGTGTAGCCGCTCTCAATGAAGTCCTGAAGAGACTTCACCTCCCAGAGAGGAAACTTGGGATCAATCCCTTGAATCTCGCCGACCAAGATCTGGAGGTAGGCAGCAGCCTCGGCATTTATCACCTCCAAGGCGCAGTCAGAGACCTCCTCGGACTTCTTAAAGTCCTCGACCACGTAAGGGGGGATGGGACAACCTTAAGATTTAAGGAAAGATGCTCCTGCTCAGCCATCGAGGCATCCCTCTGCACCCAGGACTCTTTCAGTTGAGCCCTGAGGTCACCATTCTCTGCCTCTAGCCAAACAGAGTACTGGTCGACATCCTTGATCTGAAACTCATAGACGCCTAGGCAGCCAACAACCTCGTCTTAGCCCGCTTGGAAAATAGACTGATGAATTTAGGTCCTCAAGTGCGGTCAATGAATTTAGGTCCCAGAATGATGGGTCAGAAATTTATCCAATCAATAAAGACTGGCGCAGAATGATGAACCCCGACCTTGAGCGTCGGTTGTACGAACTGATGAATGCCCGCTAGCCCAAGCATCGACTCTGAAGTTTCCGCCCCTGGGTGGATTGAACAGAAGTTTGGTTGCCTATGATGTCGGAAGAAGTCATCAATGATGTTCCGATCACTCCCCGACAGCTCTCCAAAGCTCGAAGGAGTATCCCGTTCTGGCTGAGAAAGCTTTTTCGAGGATAAAAAGAGAGAAAGGAAAAATTGAAACAGAGGGCTGAAAGAAGATATGACCTCTGGAATGCAAATGAATTGAGTGCGTAAAAGACTAAATGCTAAAGTTCAGCCTTTTTAGCCAAAACGAAGGAAACCGAACGGGCATGTAAGAAACGGCTCAGATAATGATTACACCATTTTAGGTAAAACCGAAGTAATGTCAGAATTCCAAGGGTTACATCGGGGAGACAAAAGGTTGGAACGACACGAAAAACCTGTGAGTCTGCCCACTGGTTACGGAAGACAAAGAGACAGACATGCCTCAAAAGTCCTCTCGACTTTCGCTAACTGTCCATTCATTAAAATGTTCGAAATCATACACAAAAAAGGTGATTGCCAAAAGCTATACCAGACCTCTCCTAACACCCTCGCAACGATAGTGTTCGCCCAAAGAGTGAAGAATGAGCATCCATAAACCCTGGAAACCCAAAGCGTTCGCCTAATGGGGTAAGGTATCACACATTCCGAAAAACTCTACGCAACCAAAATCGTTCGCCAAAGGATACAGAGCATCAAAAGGCACAAATAGCAGATAAGGAAAGCAAAAAATCCAGTCCAAAAGTCACTATCTTAAACCCTATCACAGAATCAAGCTTGACCGAAGAAACTTCACTCAAGCTTCGGGGGCAAATGTTGGGTATTGATAGTGACGACCCAATATGGGAAAGGCCTCGAAGGCCCAATAAATTTGCAGGGGGTGCAACCCATACCATTTAAACAAGGCCAACCCACAGTAAGGTTACTATGGCCCTCATAAAGTGGTCCAGTATCGAATCCAAACTAAAGTGGACGCCAAAGTGTCACTTCAGGTCGTCATTGGCCAAGGCCAAAGCCTCCCACTGCTCGCCATGGGAGTGCTCGCCAAGGGAGTGCCCAGGGAGTGCTCGCCAACAATCAAGGTCGCAGCCATAGGAGTGCTCGCCTTGAAGAGAGCATTGCCTCTCTTCTCTGGTCCCACCAACCGTTAATAAGGATATAGCCACGATATCCCGCATATCTCGGGCACATATTCACTAAAGATTAGATACGGTAACTGCAATATCTCGCCGTAACCGCAATATCTACTATCTAAATCTTCAACAACACAATATTCACGAAGATATACAGTTACCTTATACGGTTTGGTATCTCCTACTCTATAAATACCTTTGCTTTACATACATTCAAGACGTTTTGAGCTATATACACACATATACTCATTTAAGCATCGGAGAGGGACCCAGAGGCACCCCCTCTGTTGCGATCCCCTTCTTGCAGGTTCATCGGAGCTCAGGCGAAAGCGCGCAATCACCATCTCCTTGGCATTCAATTCATTGCCAGATCAGCATTCAGGAAATCACGATCCAACAGTTCTTGCATTACTTTTTTGACTAAGTTTTTAACTAACTGTTTTGGCTCTCTTGTAGCTTTTGCCTGTGCAACTCCAAATGGGGACCGCCATTGTGGAGTTGTCTGAGGAGCGCGAGGCCATAGCTGCCCAGCGAGAGCTGGAGAGAGAGCGCGCTAACCGTGACTTAGCTGCGGAAAAAGCTGCTAAGGAAGAAGAAGCCGCTCGTCATGCTCAGGAAATGCTGCAAGTGAGGGATAAGCTGGCAGAGGCGGCGAGGGCTCATGAGCAAGCTTCTCAAGCATATGAGGAGCTCGCTAATCTTCGCAGGGATTTTGAAGTCCTGAAGAAGAGAGCTGATTCCTTCGAACAGCGCGCTGCTGTGGCTGAACAGGATGTTCACCGTTTGGCAGAGGAGGCCGCTCTTTTCCAGAAGGAGGCTCCCAAGCGCCTCGCTGAAGCGGTGGAGGAGTACAAGGGGAGCAAAGAGTTTGAGGCTGCCTGTGCTCGCTGGTGTCGCCAGGCTATGGTGGAGGCTTTTACCTCCATTCGGGCTGATCTGTTGAAGGGTGACCCTAATTTTGATGTGGCGGCGCTCCCCTCCTTTGGTGATTTCCTCAACATGGAGACCAAGAAAGAGGCTAGGAAGCGGAAGCTTGAAGCTGAGGCTAGGAAGCCGAAAGCGGAAGCTTGAAGCTGAGGCTAGGAAGCCGAAAGCGGCCGCCGCCGAGGCTTCTAGGAGGGGAAAGGCGCCTGAATCCTCTGTTGAAGAAGAAGAGGAGTCTCCTGCGCCATCTCCTTTACATCGCAAGCGCACCTCTTCCTCCCAGCCAGACCTGCCTTCAGATGGAGTGATCCCTTCCGAAGAGCCTCAAGACATACTTCCTCTTGCGGTGCAGGCGTTAGGGGTACTGCCTGTCACGCCTTCAGAAGATGCTTAGTTTATTTTCTGTTTTTAGAAAATCCTCTTTTTGGTGAGGCATATTTTTTGTAATGAACTGGGGCGTTTGCCCTTCTCTTCAAGTACTTTTAACTAAGGCTTTATATCTGTTTTGTTTGGCGCGCCAATATGTCTTGATACATATAACTGCCTGTTTTTGGCTAAGTGTTTATATTTTTCCTTTTATGGAGCGCCTATATGTTTGAACATATAATCTGCTTTCTTTGATATAATAGGAGTACCAGTTTTTTACAAACCATGGTAATTGCCTAAGTATATTTGTTCATAACGCTTTCTAAGAATAGAACTTTTTCAAGTGTTCTGCGTTGAACGTGTTTTTCAGTGTTTTCCCTTCTTTGTTTTCCAGTATGTAGGCGTTTGGATGCGGAATGGCGATCACCTTATATGGCCCCTCCCATTTTGGTGAAAGCTTGTTGATCCTGTCCTGATGGGCGAACTCGTTCTTTCTTAGTACCATCTCCCCAACAAAAAATTGGCGAGCAGAGACTCGCCTATTGTAGTATCTGGCTGTTGCCAATCGCATTTTTCCTTGGAGTTGTTCCGATGCCCATCTCTTTTCATCCGCTAAGTCCAATTCCATGCGCCTTTGGCCATCATTTGCGATTATGTCGAAGTGTTTCGTTCTGTGTGAGGCGACCGCTACTTCGGTTGGTGCCACCGCTTATGATCCGTATACTAGGGAAAAAGGCGTCTCTCCTGTGGCCTGTTTAGGAGTGGTGCGAAGCGCCCAGAGAACATTCTCTAGTTCTTCGGTCCATTTTCCCTGCAAGGCATCTAACCTTTTCTTTAATCCATTCATGATAGTTTTGTTGGCCGCCTCCACCTGTCCGTTCGCTTGAGCGTGTCTGACTGAGGCGTGCCGAAGGTGGATATTTAGTTCCTGACAGAACCACTTCAACTCCTTCCCCGCGAATTGAGGTCCGTTGTCGCTGACTAGAACGCTTGGTATGCCATATCTAGAGACAATTCTTGACTTAACAAACTTAATTATCTGGAACTCTGTAGTGGAGGACAGTGCCTTTGCCTCAATCCATTTTGAAAAGTAGTCGATCGCCACAAGGACATAGGTGCGCTGCTTGGATTTAGGAAGTGGCCCTATCAAGTCAATTCCCCATTGTGCGAAAGGCCAGGCCGCGCTGATAGAGGTTAAGTCTGCTGGTGGGCGCGCTATGTTCGTGCCGTATTTTTGACAGGATTCGCACTTCTAGACCAATTCCTTCGCTTCTCTACTCATGGTAGGCCAATAGTAGCCCTAGTTGAGTATCTTTCGGATGATTGATCGTGGCCCTTCGTGGCAAGCGGCGTACCCTTCATGGACCTCCCTGAGTATCGTAACAGTTTATGGGTGAGCGACGCACTTGAGGAAAGGTTTTGAGTAGCCCTTTTTGTACAGCGTTCCGTCGATGATTTTGTAGCTTGGGGCGAGTCCTAGTATTCTCTTAGACTCGGCTTCGCTTTCTGGCAGGTCGCCATTTTAGATGTAGTTTCTGATAGGAGTTGCCCAGTCCTCCCCTCTTTCGATGCTAGCATATACGTTCCGTACTCTGTCTTTTACGATCTCTAAAAATGTTACAGGTAGTGGCGTCGCCTGCCAAGCATACTTGCTTAGTGCGTCCGCTTCTCCGTTTTCTTCCCTGGGAATAGCCTCTATCTGGAAACTGAGGAATCCGTCCGCCAGATGGCGCGCCTTTTGGAGGTATATTTTCATCTGTTCTCCCTTGGCCGTATACTCTCCCTTAACTTGGTTTACTACCAATTGGGAATCGCAGTAGACGCTTAGGTGCTCGATGCCCAGACCTTTGGCGAGTCGTAGACCAGTGACCAACGCTTCGTACTCTGCTTCGTTGTTGGTCGCTTTGAAGGTGAGGACTAGGGCGTATCGAAGGGGCGCGCTCCCGTCTGGTGGGGTTAGTACTAAACCTGCCCCCGAGCCATCTATTGATGAGGATCCATCCGTGTGTAGGGTCCAAGTTTCTTTCTGCCCACTGCTTTCTGGAGGCGACGCGTCTGGAGGACATGTGGATTCCACAATAAAGTCTGTCAAGGCTTGTCCCTTGATTGCGCTCCTGGGTGCGAACTTGATTCGGAATTCGCTTAGTTCGATCGCCCATTTGATCATTCTTCCTGAAGCGTCAGGTCTTTGGAGGAAGTGCTTTAAAGGTTGATTTGTTAACACCGTAATTTCGTGCTCGTGAAAGTAAGGGCGGAGCTTCCTAGCAGAGACTACTAACGCATAGAGGTACTTCTCAACTTCTACATAGTTCATTTCGGTCTTTGTAAGGACCTTAGAAACATAGTACACTGGCGCCTGCGCCTTGTTGACCTCTTTAACTAAAACAGAGCTTACAGCTATGGGACTGATGCCCAGATACAGGAAAAGAGCGTCGCCTTTCTCAGGCTTGGCTAGTGGAGGCAATGTCTTCAGATGGTTCTTCAAGTCCTGGAACGCCTGCTCACATTCCGTGGTCCACTCGAACCTTTTGTTGGCTCGGAGGACCTGAAAGAAGGGGAGAGACTTCTCCCCTGATTTAGCCAGGAAGCGGCTGAGCGTCGCCTGCCTTCCATTCAGCGACTGGACCTCTTTGTGGCAAGTAGGGCTCCGCATGTTTACTATCGCCTCCAGCTTTTCTGGGTTCACCTCTATCCCTCGATGGCTCACCATGTAGCCAAGAAACTTTCCGGAGTGTACGCCAAAGACGCACTTGGCGGGGTTCAGCCGCACCTGGTGGAGGCGCATGCGCTCGAAAGTTCTCCTCAGATC
Source organism: Chamaenerion angustifolium (assembly GCA_946814005.1). Classification (NCBI taxonomy): domain Eukaryota; kingdom Viridiplantae; phylum Streptophyta; class Magnoliopsida; order Myrtales; family Onagraceae; genus Chamaenerion; species Chamaenerion angustifolium. The sequence continues at coordinate 34,783,400 of OX328266.1, read as the reverse complement.
CTCAACATGATCCGTGCCCTTCACTGACTTCACCAGCATGTAGTCGACGTACGCCTCCAGAGTGTCGCCTATCATTCCGGCGAAGATTTTGTTGACCATCCTCTGGTAGGTCGCCCCTGCATTTAGCAAACCAAATGGCATCACTGTGTAGTGATAAATATCGGTGTCTGCATAGAACGCCGTGTACTGGGCGTCGCTATCCGCCATTTGGATCTGGTTGTACCCTGAGTAGGCGTCCATGAAGCTAAGTAGCTCATGTCCTGAAGTGGCGTCGACCAGCTGGTCGATCCTAGGTAGGGGGTAGGAATCCTTGGGACATGCCTTGTTCAGATCCCTAAAATCGACGCACATGCGCCATTTGCCATTGCTCTTCTTTACCAGAACGGGGTTCGCCACCCAAGTCTGGAACCTGATTTCTTTTATGAAGTTGGCCTCTACCAACTTCCCCACTTCTTGCCTTATGGTGATCGCCTTCTGCTCTCCTACGGGGCGTCGCTTCTGAGCTATGGGCTTGATCGTGGGATCAATCCTCAGCTCGTGGCAAATGATATCTTTGCTGATGCCTGGCATGTCGCTGGGCTTCCAGGCGAACAGCTCCTTGAACTCGATCAGCAGCATAGACAAGTCTCTGGCCTCCCCTTCTGGAAGCGACGCGCCTATCTGCACGGCCTTCCCTTTCCCGTCTATTTCAGCATCTCGCAGCCCTCCAATCGCCTGGGGGCGATATCTATCCTACCGTGGGTCCTCCTCCGTCCTGATAGTCAGGGCCTCCTGTTTACCCTTTAGGACGTGGCGACGCATGGAGTTTACATAGCAACTTCGCGACGCCGGCTGGTCCCCCTTTACCAGTCCAATCCCATGCGGGGTTGGGAATTTCATCATCTGGTGGTAAGTAGAGTGGACCATCTTGTGTGGGTTCAAGGTCGAGCGCCCTAAAATGGCGTTGTAGGCTGCCGGGGCGTCCACGACGATGAACGTGATGTTGGTACTCAGCACCTTCCAGCCGTCTCCTATCTTGACTGGTAAAGTTACCGCTCCCACTGGGTAGGTGGTGAGCGAGGCGAATCCCATGAGTGGGAAGTTTACCTTCTTCAGGTCCTGCTGCTTCCTGCCCATCCGAAGATAGCTCTCCAGAAAAAGCACATCTGAGGAGCTGCCTGAGTCGACCAGCATCCTTCGCATTGTCCACTCCTCGACCTTCAAGGTGATGACCAAAGCGTCGTCGTGGGGCGAGGTGACATGCTCCATCTCTCTCTCCGAGAAGGAGATGACCACGTCATCCTCCTCCCTGACTCGCTTTCCTGCTCTGGCCGTTCCTGCCAGTTTGCCGCGTAAACCTCTCTGGCGGCGCCAGTTTCACCTCCTGCCGTGAAACCGCCGCTGATGACATATAACTCTTTGTCTCCCGAACCAGATGCACCTGTGTTTTTGTTTGGCGACGTGCGCCTCTCTCTTTTTGGGCTCCTTGTTCTCTCTCGCCCGGCTATGAAGTTTTTTAGGTAGCCTCTCTGGATGAGGCTTTCTATATCCTTTTTGAGGATTCGACAGCTATCAGTGGAATGGCCCTTGCACCTATGGTAACGACAGTAAGCCTTCTTGTCGTTCCCCATCGGTGCATCGCCATTTCTCGATGCGGGGGGCGTAGACAAGTCCTTCTTTTCCATCTCTGCCAGTACCACGGAAATTTCTTTGGTAAGAGGCGTGAAGGCCTCATACACTTCTCTAGGGGGCGTGGGATGAGAGGGCGGCGCTTCGCCTCCTCACGACCTCCTTTTCGAGCGCGGTGATCTGGCTGCTGCTCCTCTACTGGGTCCTTCTTGAATTCTCTCTTGCCCAGCCTCCTACCCTCTCTGGCGATCTCCAAGTCGATGTATGACTTGACTCAAGCAGCCATGTCTTCCACCATGTGCACTGGGATGACGCTGAGGCTGTCATTCAGAGTGGTGCCCTTTGGACCAAGAGCCCTGACGAAGGCTCGAATGGTCTCGCCCTCCGTGATGACTTGGTCGATTCCGGCTCGCTCTGTGTTGAACCTGGTGTAGAAGTCGCCCAAGCTTTCATCATGTCCTTGTCTGACCGTGTCCAGGGTCCCCACGCTCTTCAGAAGCTGTCTTCCCCCCATATACTGGATTATGAACTTGTCTTTTAGCTCCGACCAGCTTTTTACCGACGCCTTGGGGAGACCAAAGAACCAGTTGGACGCCACGCCGCTCAGGGTGGCCGGGAAGAGGAGCGCGAAATGGTTATCGTCGCTCGTCCTTCCCAGGAGAGAAGCCTCGTGGTTCTGCACATGTTCCACCGGATCGCCCTGACCACGGTATATATCAATCCTTGCGGGCCTTACACGGTGCGGGACCGTGATACTCAGTAGCTCGGGGTCGAGCGGGTGGGAATCCCTGTCGCGATCTGGGGCTAGGACGTGCCCGCCCTTCTCTTCCTTGACCTGGCGCTTGACAAAACGCAGCAGCTCCTCCTTTGTCATGTCCCCTATGCGGTGGGAGGCGGAAGAAATGCCGCTGGCAGCGGGGGGACGGGGATGTAGATCTGATGGTGCTGGACGGGAGGTGGCCCCTCCACCTTGGTGACCTCCACCCTGGTGCTTCCCGCTCGGCGAGCAGCCTTTTCCTACGCCCTATGCTCTCGCCTGTCGAGCATGTCTTCTAGCGCGGTTAGTACCTCTGGCGCCAATCCGACTAACGGCGGCCTCCCTGACGAGGCGATCCGGGATTGCGCTGGTGCAGGCCTGGCTGTTTCATCTCTTACGGCTGTAGGTTGCGGGGAGCGCCTGGTAGGGCGCGCTGCATCCGAAGCAGGGGTGTGATGCGGGGCGTGCGCGGTAGGGCGCGCTGCCTCTGAAGGGGGTGGTATGACCGAGATGCCCCCCAGGTGTTGCTGCAGGTCATGGAGCGAGCTACCTTCTTCGTGACCTTTGGTGTTCTTTGCTCTAGTGATTTGGGGAGCCATGGCTTGTTGTGCTTAAGCTTCCCACAGACGGCGCCAATGTTGGATTCTGAGTTCCTGAGATGTTCCTAGCGGCGCTCCGACGTCCTGCAACAAGGAAAGCCCGGGCGATGCCCTTTGTTTCCCCTCCGAAGCTTAAGTGAGCGAGGAGATTCGTTTGTATGTGTGTGATAATAAATCAGAAAGTAAGTCCCTTGAAATAGGGAGGGATGGAGGTATTTATAGCCTCCACCCTTAACCTGATTAGAGCTTGGATCTGACCCGGGTTATCCGACGTGGCGTCTGGCGTGGCTGAGTGGAGTCCCATTGGGCAGAGTGTTGCCTGGTGTCTGCTGCTCAGTGGGCTTGTTTCCCGTGCCGGAGCTCCATATCAGAGTGGAGAGCCCTCATCACTCCTTGGACCTTGAACCTGTCAGAGTGATGGGCGGGTCTTCGCGTGGCGCGCCACTGACGGCGCGCCCTTCGATGCGTGGCCTCCGATCGGGCCTTGGCTGGTAGGCCGGATAACTGGGCCTGGGCCTTCTTTGTGTCGTAGGCCGGGTAGCTGTCCTGGCCCACTTGGGTATTTAGGCCAGGATCCATCAGTTCATACAATTTATCAAAATGTTTAAACGTTAGAAGAGTTGAATGCACAATTCCTTGAAGTCATTCTAATGGCACGTTCGTTTGATGGATTAGGCCCGGATTTGGGCTTACGGAATCCATATCACCTTGTTCGTTTCACAGAATTGGCAATTCTGAGGCTTAGGGAATCCGGGCGGTCCGGGCTTAGGGAATCCGGGTAAAAACCTCGGATTCCCTAAGCCCACACGGGTCGGAATCCGAATTCCGACCCCAAATGACTGAATTGCCCTCGACTGTTTTGCGTAATTACAATCCTGCCATCGTCTTCATTACGCCTGCAATCTTCTGAGAAGCTGCGCATAATCGTCTTCAATCCTATTGGAGAATCACATCTCACCGAACGGTTTGTCGGATTCAGCTTCAATTCCACCGAACGGTTTGTCGGATTTCGATTTGGATTTAAACATCGATTCTTGCCCGAACAGCTGATTCTGCGTTCGTCTGCGATTAGGGTTGAGTTCTGCGATTTTCGTCTGCGATTCAATTCGTCCGCCTGATTCAATTCGTCTTCGATTTTCTTCAACAACAGGTAAGTGCTGCTTCAATTGTTGTTCGTTTTCGTCAATTGGTTTCTGTATGTTGAGCTGATTTAAAGACTGTATGTTGTTCTTGTTCGTATGTTGAGCTGGTTTATGTATGTTGTTCTTGTTCGTTATATTGTCGACATATGCTGTTAATTGTGTTTAGGAGTAGGTTTAGGAGCATATTCAACCCAGAATCGATGATATGAACCCAGAATCAACTGATTCTGGGTTCATATCAACCCAGAATCAGCTGATTCTGGGTTCATATCAACCCAGAATCTGCTGATTCTGGGTTGAACTCAACCCAGAAACAGATGACTCTGGGTTGAGTTCAACCCTTCTGTTTATGTATTGATCTGTAGTCAATTACCGAAACTGTCTTAGAACTAAGCAAATCAAGGTTTGCTTTCTTTTCTTTCCTCTCAAATTTTTGAATTCAAATAGCATCAATCTGCATCTTCTTCCTGAAAGATGGTGATGTAAATACAGCTAGCTGATTCTAGTATGGATACGATTTTGGAACAGGTTTATGATGTGACCAAATATTTGGAGGATCACCCTGGAGGTGATGATGTTCTGCTTTCTTCAACAGGTACTTAACTACTTTTTCATCAAAATTGAAATCGCCTTTGTATTATTTGTGATTATACATATTTAATGTAGCATCCAAACTTTGTTTGCTCTTTGATTTCAGGGAAAGATGCAACTGATGATTTTGAGGATATTGGACATAGCAGCAGTGCGAAAGCAATGATGGATGAATTCTATGTGGGTGATATAGATACAGAGACGATCCCAACCAAGAAGAAGTACACTCCTCCCAAGCAGCCTCACTATAATCAAGACAAGACTCCAGATTTCATCATCAGACTCCTTCAATTCCTTGTTCCTTTGGTAATCCTTGTGCTAGCTGTTGGGGTTCAGTTTTACACCAAAACTGAGAAAGTTGAGCCATGATATTGGTAGGTGGTTTTGAATGTGGGAAAAATTGATGATGCTTCAGCAACTCATGGGATCTGTTGAACTTGTTTCATTGCCTTGTTGGGATTGTCTTTGGATAAGATTGGATTTCATCATATGATTAACTGCTCAGTGAATTACTTCATGCATTCTGACTCATCTGCAAAATGATTCATCTATCAGGTGGGTTCCATGGCTGCAAGTGGGCTTATACCATTTCAATCATGGAAAGTTGATTTTGTTTTCTTGTCATATGATCTTGTGAGTTGTGCATGGAAAATTAAATCACATGTTTTTTCTTCTAAAATTAGATGCTTTTTTGAATCCATCTTTATGTTGTACCTCATTCTATTTGCACTTAAATGATCACTGATTCACCTCTTTACTTTACTTCCCGACATAGAATGAAAGGTTTGATGACAGATATTGGGTTTGTGACAGAGGAAAAGCAAGCAGCTAAGAGGAGTTTGCTTAAATGGAAAGGCCCCAAGAAGATCAATCAGGTTTATGGATATTGGCTTGATGATTTCCCTTTGGTTCAGAACTTGCCAGATGATTCCGAAATCTACTATATCCATCGCCCAGATTGACTAATTGTGATAGAAATTTCAGATTTTTGCTACCCCGGATGAACAACACAGTAGTTTATTCTTGCATGTGGCTAATTATAGCATTCTTGATTCACTTATGTTCTTCAAATTGTTGATTGAATCACGTTGTTCGTTATTATTATAAAGAGATGTGGCTTTCGTGTTGGTCGTTTACCTTTTGAATTACATGATGTGATGATTGATTCTATTTCCGTTTGCATTATAGCGTTGAATCCCCATAGCGGCCCCTATTACACAATGAACCGAATTAATGTGGTTTGTGTAGTTTGTTCGTCACATTGGTAATAATGTGGTTGTGATGGTTTGTTTGTGTGCTATCGGATAATTTGAAGTGTTAATAATGTTGTTTAGGGGTAGTGTTTAGTTTGTTGTAATGTGTGGCAGGTACGGTTAAGTCCATAGTTTGTTGTAGTGTGTGGATGTTGTTTGATCATTTTTTGGATCAATATTGAGCATTGGGAGTAGAAAGATTCTTGAGAAATCGATCGGGTTGATATTGTAAAGATTCTTGAGAAATCGATTACGGTTATGAAGATTCGATATATTGTGGATTATTAGAATTTATGGAGATACAAAGAATTGTTCTTTAAAATGAATTAAATAATTTTTATTATTATTATTAATTAATTATATTTAAGTTTTTATTATTATTAATTTTTAAAATTAATTAATACAAATTATATGAATTATATACTATACATATACAAAGAGGGGCAAATATGTCATTTTACCACATTCCATTCCTTTTCCATACACAATTCCACCAAAGAAACAACAGAATTCCTTATTCCGTTCTATTCAATTCCACCAAAAAAACAACTTCATATTCTTAACTCCTATTCCTTATTCCCAATTTCTATTCCGTATTCCGTATTCCGAATTCCGTCAAACAAACGCACCGTAAATTTTGCAATTACAAGAACCCATGAAGGCGGCATCAGAAAGGGAAGACTTTGACCGCTATATATCTTCATTGACTTCCCGTGTGCTAATGCTAGACGGAGTACTGCTACTGGTCCACTTTTTCAAAACGCGTTTGTATTCATTATGCAAAAGCAAATAAAATAAAAAAGTTTGATACGAAAATTAATAATTATTTTTAGAAAACTCATATTAATACTATTCCCACCTTACATTTGAATTCTATTTTAAAAGTAAAAAAAAAAATGATAACTTATTTTAAAAAAATGTTAAGTTATCAAATTATCACACTTAGTGTTACCCACTTGTTAGCTGAAATTTAAAAGTTTAAACAGTTTGTATGAATTAATTGTTAATTAAATGTACGTAAAGTTCTCATTATCTAGCTTTATATAATTTGTAGTTAACGGTGACATATGTATGTGTTCGTCAATTGTCGTCAGAATTTAGCTAGAAAATTGTAAGTTTTGAAAAGTTCTGTTAACAATTTGTACAAAGAAAGAGCAAAAGAATAATCAAGCTGCAAGTTATTATCACAAATTAATTTTAAATTATACGAAGTTAGCCTAATAACTTTGTATAAGTTCATCTAGCACTCTCTCGTAAAAAAATACTTAATTGGTAAATTGTTCAAACACTCAGAGTTAACTATCAACTTGCTAAGTAATTGCAACTTAAATGTTCAAATAACAAATTATTTTACTATGTTAAATATTTGAGTTTTTTTTTAAAAAAGTAGGTATTGTAAAGAAAAAAATAGAAAAGTAAGTATATAGAAAAAAAAAATTTCGAAATTTGGGTATACGCGCTACCAGGTATCACGTTTTTTCAATGAGTAGCGCCTATTCAAAATCGTTTTTTTTTTATTTTTGATGTTTCGATGTTTAATTAAAAATAAAATTATGTATCTATAGAAAAAAATTATAGTACGTAGATATTTTATTTGTGATTCAAATGATGCAAAAAAAATTAAATTTGGACATACAGATTGACGGTACGCTTTGCCATAAGTTGAGATATGAAAATTTCACTTAAAAATATATAACTCACACCCTGTAAGTCCAAACTCACCACGGTAAACGTCATTTATGTCGTAATTCAATTATCTACCTAGGGTAATATTTTGATTAGAAATATAGTGATTTTTTAACCTAACATCGCTTGTCTTATAATTTGACCGAAATAATTAAATGTATTAGGTGAAAATTTTAATTATGTACTTACTAAAAAACAATTAAAAAAATTACAGTGTGTAGATAATTTAATTACGAATTAAATGACGTTAACTAGGCGTTAATGTTTTACTTTTAGACTGGCTGTATTATACGACACGTAAAAAACTCTACCTACAATACAAAAAAATAGTGATTGTAGAGTTTTTATTGTTTAAATAGTGATTGTACTTTGATCAAAAAAGAAATAGTGATTGTACTGTTTAAATCACTATTAGAATTTTTTTTGTATCATATGTAGAGTTTTTTACGTGTCGTATTATACACTCAGTCTAAAAGTAAAAAATTAACGCCTAGTTATCGTCATTTAATTTGTAATTAAATTATTTACGCACTGTAATGTTTTTTTTCTGTGTAAGTACATAATTAAATTTCTCACATAATGCATTTAATTATTTCGATCAAATTATAAGACAAGCGATGTTAGGTTAAAAAATCACTGTAATTCTAATCAAAAAAATTACCCTAGGTAGATAATTGAATTACGACATAAATGACTTTTACCGTTGTGAGTTTGGACTTACAGGGTGTGAGTTATATATATTTAAGTGAAATTTTCATATCTCAACTTACGGCAGAGCGTACAGTCAATCCATAAGTTCAAATTTAATATTGTTTTGCATAATTTGAATCACAATTAAAATATCTACGTACTATAATTTTTTTCAATAAATACATAATTTTATTTTTAATTAAATATCGAAACATCAATTTTGTTTTTAAAAAAAAAAGTGAGTTTGAATAGGCGCTACCTGGGTAGCGCCTATTGAAAAAACGCGCTACCCCCGGTAGTGTGTATACCCAGATTTCGAAATATTTGTTCTATATACTTACTTTTATAAATTTGTTTTTTACAATACCTACTTAAAAAAAAAATCTAAATATTTGAGAAATTTTATTTGAAGACAACTTATTACTTTTTAAAATCCATAAGTTACGACTATTCTCGTTCCATCGTTAAGTGATATTATTTTATTTCAAATATCATGAAAAATATTCGAAATATAGTACATGATTTTTGTGTGAAAAAATGAGATAAGATATTTTTTTAAGGAAAAATCAAACCTTTGAGTTTTCTCATTCTCTCTTTCTAAAATATCTCTCTTTTTTTAACATTTTTATTTATATTTGTAAAATTAGGATTTCCCCCTATTTTTTTCGTTATTTTTTAGAATAAAAAATTAATATGACTTAAATGGTAAATATACAATATGTTGTTTTTAGAAATTAGAAGGTAATCAGTAGTTTTTATCTAAAGTTTCCCTTAATATTTAAGATTCTATAAACTGTTCATAATAATTTGGAGTGCAATCAATGATAATACATTGATCATTTATTATCCATGATTATATACGAGCTGCGAAAAATAATGCAAATTAAATATTTTGCATTTTTTACTGTTCGAAATAAGTGACGCAATTATTATTTATTGTGGCTCATTTTTATTTTAGTTGCGCTTTTCACGACTACCTACAATTTGAACCACGACACTTCGAATATCAACTCAATTATAGTCATCAACAATTAATTTATCAAACCCTAACAACCTCCTCTCCTGTAGTGTTAAAATATTATTTTATAAAAAATGAAAAACAAAACTAAGCTTGATTTTTTTTTATTGAAAATATTGACTAATGTTTTGTTGTTAATAAATGTGATAAATTGAAACGGTTTTCAAGGTTCAATGTGGTGTTTTGGAGTAGTTTGAAAGCATCCACATGTACAAAAATATGAAGTCACATAGGCAATTGTAACATACAATCTAGGTGGACCAATATAATTTATTAGAAAATTTCATTTTATTTACTTGTCAACATTATATACATCCTAGCCAAATTAATATATATAGATAGATAGATATAGATACCTTGCTTATATATTATTTTATTTGACTTGATTGAACCATTTATTTATTTTATCTAAAAGATGAATGGGAGAAAAAAAATCATAAAATTAACTTAATTATCCATTTTGTTTAAGAGAAGTAGAAATGTTGTTTGTGTCAAATGTTCAATTAATTGAAATTTAAGTATTAGATGCCCTCAATTTTTTTAATTTGATTTTAAACACTCAAATTTATCGATGATAAAATAACACATGTATATTGTGATTTAATAAAACAAAATTAAATTTGTTAAAATAGTTATCAGTCAAAGCCATCTTCTTCTTCTTCTTCTTCTTCAACTAATGTCGTTGTCTTGTATGTATATGTATATTCAATCAACCCATATTACAAGGAAACTATATCATCAGGAAGCTGTTTGTAATGTTCATGTTCACGCCATATCCAATAAGTCTTCTCTTCGTGGGTTGATCAAAACCAACCATAGACTCGGTCTGCAATACTTTCCTATAAAATACACCCACATTCCTCCACGATACTCCACACTCAACCTCCATTTCAAAGTTGTAGTTCCTCTCAAAATGGGTGTATCCAAGTTCCTCATTGCCCTTTCTGTTGCTGTTGTTGCAGTCGTGTTGATGCTGCAGCAGCAGACTGTGCAGGCTCAGAACTGTGGATGCTCTTCTGCCCTTTGCTGCAGCCAGTTCGGATTCTGTGGCTCCGGAGATGCTTACTGCGGAACAGGATGCCGATCTGGACCGTGCTACAGTACCTCTACGACTGGAACCTCCTCCATCTCAGACATTGTGAGTGACAGTTTCTTCAATGCAATCATAGGTCAGGCTGCTGCAAACTGTGCTGGGAAAAGCTTCTACACGAGGCAAGCTTTTCTTGATGCAGTTAGCGGATTTTCGGGATTTGCCAATGATGGCTCCACCGATGCTAACAAGAGGGAGATTGCTGCTTTCTTCGCTCACGTCACGCACGAAACTGGACGTAAGATCATCACTTTTGCATGATTTGAGAAGATTAATTAAAGTTTTGGTGTAATCTGATTAATATTTTGGATGCAGATTTCTGCTTCATTGAAGAGATCAATAAGTCCACCTACTGTGATACGAACTACCCACAGTATCCATGCAACCCTAACAAACAATATTATGGGCGTGGACCGCTTCAACTTACGTGGAACTACAACTATGGAGCTGCTGGAACTGCTCTTCATTTCGATGGATTGAATGCTCCTGAAACCGTGGCGACCAACGTGGGTACCTCATTTAAGGCAGCATTATGGTTCTGGATGCAAAATGTACATCCTGTAATTGGCCAGGGTTTCGGAGCTACAATCAAGGCCATCAATGGTGCTCTGGAATGCAACGGTGGTCCGGGGGCTAGCGCGGTTCAATCCAGGGTTACTTACTATAAGGATTACTGCACCAAGTTTGGGGTTTCTCCAGGGGATAACCTCACTTGTTAGATCAATATGTATTTGACGTTGTTGTAGCAGCAATAATATGCAGTGACTAGGTTAGCTCCTAGTTAGCTTAAATAAGAGGAAGATTGAGATGAAATAAAATAAAATAAAATGAAGAGTTATCAAGTTTGATATGTAGTTTGGATGATCCAACTAAGCTACAATCCTAGTAAGGTTAAACAAGGGTCCTTAGTTTGGTCATGATCGGGCTCAATTTGAATCCCTCCCAAGTGAATTGTGGTTCATTCGAGACTTAATGCAATCAAAACTTGATTGGAACACAAGATTTTATTTCAAATTTTAAGATACCTACCCAATGTTAGAAGTCCCCACCCAATTTTGTTAATTGAGTCCAAATCAAATTGGTTGTTCATTGTATTGATCGAACTTTATCTCATATTAGATTTTCAATCATGAATGACTTGATTTGAATTAAAAACTTTACCAAGTTCCCTTTTGACAACAAGTTCATCTTCAATTTTATTAAAATAACTAAACACCCTAAATTCAAATAATTGTCTTTACTAGCCTAATTCAAATTGACTAAGCATGTTGTTCTCACTTAGAGCCATAAAATGAAGATTTCTTGTTGAACTTGAGTAATATATTCTTGGTTATATGAGTTCCAAATCATTTCTTTCAATCTGATGTGGGACATGATATCACAATCTACCATTTTTAAAGTGCGCAACGTCCTCGTCGTGACCTAGTTCATAATTTTATCTTCGGTAAGTGAGTCAATCTTATAAGTCCTTTACTTTTCAGATGCACTTTCAGGGCTTAACCATATATTTTCCCCGACCGACACATACCTTCAACCTTGTAAGCCCAATCACGGTCCCGGTTGACTCTGAAAACCTTTTTAATGCCTCAAGTCCGAACAACTGAATCTGTTGTCTTCACTTGATCCCATAAAAGGCGAAATTCTTGTTGGACTTAGTAGTATAATCTTGCTTATATGAGTTTCAAGTCAATTCTTTCCATCTAACATGGGACATGGTATCACATTTAAAGTCGCTTGAGCTTGGGGCTAGTGAGTACAGTCGCTCGGATTGGGGTTGTTACAACTTTAAAGTTTAATTTTGAAAAATTAGTGTTAATTTGTATATTTTTGAAATAATTTCATTAGCTCTTAGAAATGAATTGAGGTCCTCAGTAGTATTAGTATTTTTGGATGCGACAATTAAGGGTGAATTTTAATAAAATTGACCAATAATAATATATACTAGAGAACTCATCTGCACTTTGCGCAGAATATAAAAACAATATTTGAGTTATCGTTACATAAATATAGTTTAATATAAAATTAAAATTATTATATTAATTAACAAAAATAAATCAAATCAAATTACTCTTTAATTATATTATTCTATTTATATGATTAACTCAACTTACAAAATAAAGATTTTTATTTTTATTAATATAATATTATTCAATTTACATTTTTTTATAATGTTTATTATTTGGTGTATATTCATTACATATATGTTAAATTCATTCAGTAATAGCACTATAAAAATGTTATTTATAAACATTTTATTTATTAATAGTTAATTGTTTCTTATTTTTTATCTGTTTTCTTAGTTAAAAATATGTGAAAATTATATACAGAAACATAACTTAATAAATTATATATTCATATACACTATTTAGAAATTTAGAATACTATTAGTTTTATCTTTTATATATATATATATAATTTTACTTCAAATATAATAATAATTGCTAAATAACAATATTGAATAATTATTTTACAAATTTTATGAAAAGTATCATTTTAATTTAATTGTATAATTATAAATAATTAAATACATAAATGAAAATCTATCATGTGTATTTATATACTTATTTTTTTTAAAAAAATATTATTACAATTTTATTTTCAACATTTGTTTCTCAACAAACATGATTGTGTAGACATTTTGAACTTTTGTTTAAAATTTGATTTCTTTTTACCTTTTTTTGTTTTAAATTTATAAATCAAATAAATAGGTATATATTATAATTATTGGCTAAAAGAAATATACATCTACTATCTATGTAGTTTAGTTTTTAATTAACTTAGTCCTATTGTTTATCATTTTTTTCATTATAAATATTATGTACTTTTAACAGTTAATTAATTTTCTAAGTTAATTAAGCTTGGCAAAAAAGAAGAAGTTAATTAAGCTAAACTATGATTATTAATTAGGCTTAAATATATCTTAAATATAATTTATATATCATAAGTATTGTTTATCATAATTTATTTATTTCAAATAATTTTACAATTGCTTTTTTAAAACAAATATTGTGTTTTCTAAAGTAAATTGTTAGGTGCAAAACTTGCAATTTACTATTGTTTGAAGCCAAAATTTAATTTGGCATACTTATAAATGTAACATTTTTTTAAATTGAATGTGAAGATTTTGATTAATTTTAGAGTGTCCACATTGAATGTGAGAGAATGATGACATGAATGTAACTTATTTTTTTTTACATGCACCAATCAAATTAAATTATTATGACACTATGATTAAAAAAAATTGTATTAAAAGCTTACTTGGCACAATTACCAGATACTTAGTCAAATTAATAGATATATATATGCTCGATAACAAAACCTTAATAGGCTACGTAGAGAACTCCTAGGTAACTACTGCGAAACTAATGGGCTGCTTAATTAACCATGTCGACCCATGTTTTTCTTCACTCTGCAAATTCTTCCAAAACGAATGCACCGAGAGATGTATCAGTTCACTCCCTTCGACCTCTACAACCTGATGTTTAAACTACAACTACGGCCGACAATGGTGCGGTGAAAAATCCATAACCATGGTTATAACCGTTACTGTTTAATATGGTTAACCGTACCATTATGGTGCGATACGATTATGGTGATGAATTTTCTACCCATAATGGTTATGGTATTTGAGTTATACCCATGGTTATTATATAAATATAATAATTATTTATTAGTAATAAATTAATATATATTAAATAATGGAAGTTACTATACATACATGTAATAAATAACTATGATGTTAGTTTTATATATTTTTATTGTTGATAATATAGATTTATGTATTTTTTTAAAATAATATTTTCGGTCTTTTATTATATTACATGTGTGGAATAAATATGGGTATACGGGTAAAACCATGGTTAATAACCACAGTTATTTTAATGGTTATGGTATTGAAAATTGTACCTGTAATGATTATGGTTATGGTTATGATATGCGGTTTAAAAATATGGTATGGTTATGGTATTTGTCATACCCGTACCATACCCTAACCATTGACAGCCCTAACTACAACAATTGTCTTCATCATGGTCCGCCTTGAAGAAAACTTGGTAAGTATTGTTGGAATCGACTCCAGCGGTTGTTACGCACCGAGTGATCAATTTTTCTGTAGGTTCTGTGGTGCACAATAGCTGTTTGACGAAATGTCTCACTGGAATTTCATTACATAACAATGTCAATTAGACTAAGTATGTTTGCTTAAATTATCTTAAGTGATAATATTGTAATTAAAGCTGATAGAATGAAATTTTTATGTGAAACGGTATTGAATGATTGGGTAAAAGATTAGGCAGATAGTAGGAAGTTTTTTAAAAAGTAGGTACTGTGCCAAAATAATTTGAAAAAGTAAGTATACTGAAAAAATATTTAGCAAAATGTATATAAGCGCTACTGGGGTAGCGTTTTTTACAACGTGCGTTACTTTGAGTAGCGTTTTTTGAAAAACGCTACTAGGGGTAACGTTTTTTATAAAACGCTGCTTGGGGTAGCGTTTTTATGAATTTCGCTACCCCTAGTGGCGAAAGTCTTTTTTTTTTTTTTTACGTTTTTGACTTTTTTTGATAATTTGATGTTTAACTTAAAAAATTATTAAAACTTTTTAAAAAATTACAGTAAGTAGATATTTTAATTTCGACTCAAATGATGCAAAAAATATTAAATTTGGACTTACGGATTGACTGTAGGCTCTGCCGTAAGTTGAGATATGAAAATTTGACTTAAACAAATATAACTCATACTCTGTAAGTCCAAACTGAGCACGGTGAACGTCATTTATGTCGTAATTCAATTATCTACCTAGGGTAATTTTGTTGATTAGAAATACAATGATTTTGTAACCTAACATCGCTTGTCTTAAAATTTGACCGAAATAATCAAATGCATTAGGTGAGAAATTTAATTATGTACTTACTCAAAAAAAATCAAAAAAATTAAAGTGAGTAGTTAATTTAATTAAAAAATAAATGACACTAACTAGACGTTAATTTTTTGCTTTTAGACTGACGGTATAATACGATATAATACGAAGTAAATTACGTATCGTATTATACGGTCATTGTATTTCTAATAAAAAAATCACCATAGGTAGATAATTAAATTACGATATAAATGACGTTCACCGTGGTCAGTTTGCACTTACACGGTATGAGTTATATTGTTTTAAGACAAATTTTCATATCTCTACTTACGGCAGAGCCAGTCAATCCGTAAGTCCAAATTTAATATTTTTGCATCATTTGAATCGAAATTAAAATATCTACTTACTGTAATTTTTTAAAATTAAACATCAATTCGTCAAAAAAAAAGTCAAAAACGTAAAAAAAAAAATCGCCACTAGGGGTAGCGAAATTCATAAAAACGCTACCCCAAGCAGCGTTTTATGAAAAACGCTAAAAAACGCTACCCCAGTAGCATTTATATACATTTTGCTAAATATTTTTTCACTATACTTACTTTTTTAAATATTTTTTACATAGTAGTTACTTTTAAAAAAATTCAGATAGTAGCGAGTACCGAGATTGGGCAGACATGAAATGCCATTTTATCTTGTCTATAGATCCTTTCGTTATGTCTATTTGCAATAAATCATAAACTCACGATCATTGCGTGTTTCTTTCTTGAAGAATGTAGAGTTAAGATGCTTTTAATTTCTTGTATGCATGTTACTATTTGTGAACTGCGCCGTATTATTTATGGATAATTACTTAATTGGTTACACATATTTGACCATTGTTCAGAATGGTTACACATGTTTCAAAATGTGATTAATTGGTTTTGCTATGTGACTAATTGGTTTTTCTACTGTTCATCGTTAAAAATCACCATTAAGTCAATATTTAGATACATAAAATTACTTAATTACCCTTTTATACTGTTCTCACATTTCTCTCATATGCTCGAAGAGCACGAGCTGTTTGGGAAGAAAGTGAGGTAGATTCTTTGATTTTCAAGGAAAATGAAACGGATTGGAATTGCGGTGACGGAATCTTCGATGGATGGTTGCGAGAGGCACATACAGAAGTTGTCAATTGGATTTTGAGTGAAAAGGCGCGGTTTGATCTCTGCGCTTTTACTGCTGTTTTAGCTTCTAACTACTTCGATAGATTGGTCTCGAAGTTTCGATTTCAGATTGACAAATGTTCAGTATTGATAGTGACAGACCAATAAGGAAAAGGCCTCCGAGGCCCAATAACCATGGAGGGGTAAACCCAGGTTATTCGAACTAGACCGGTCGGCCTATGCTGAAGTCGATCTGGCCCGCGATAGAGTGGCCCAAGATCGAGCCCAAGTTAATATGGACGCCAAAGGTTCCATCGATGGCCGCCATTCATCACCAAATCGCGAACTCCTACTGCTCGCCATAGGAGTGCTCGCCCTGAAGAGAACCTTGCGGATGGTGAATCGCCTGTTCCAAGACATGCTGGGGAGAAACATGAAGGCTTATGTGGACGACATGCTCTACAAAACAATCAAGGGCAGTCCTCACACAGCAGACCTTCGCGAAGCTTTCGAGTGCATGAGGAGACACAGCGTTCGCCTGAATCCGGCAAAGTGCGCATTTGGAGTCAAATCTGGTAAATGCCTGGGATTCATGGTCTGTGAGCGAGGTATTGAGACGAACCCGGAAAAGCTAAAGGCTATAGAAGAAATGAAGTCGCCTACATGCCACAAGGAAGTCCAATGTCTGAATGGTCGCCTAGCTGCTCTCAATCGCTTCCTCTCCAGGGCGAGCGACAGGTCCCTGCCGTTCTTCAAAACTCTAAGGGCTAACCGCAAGTTCGAGTGAACGCCAGACTGCGATGAGGAGTTCCAATCCTTGAAGCAGCACATTCAAACACTCCCAGCTTTGGCCAAACCCATTCCAGGCGAGCAGCTCTTCCTTTACCTGAGTATTAGTGATGTGGTAGCAAGTGTCCTTTTAATAAGGGAAGAAGATAATGTCTAGAGTGCAGTGTATTTTGTTAGCAAGTTGTTTAATTCAGCAGAAATAAAATATGTCCAGATTGAGAAGTATCTCTATGCCTTAGTTATTGCTGCTCGAAAGCTGAGACCTTATTTTCACGCGCACGACATTATAGTCCTCACCAATCAGCCTCTCAAAAACTTCCTGCTGAAACCAGATTCTTCCAGAAGAATGGTCAAGTAGGCAATCGAGCTCAGTGAGTTCAAGATCAAATTTGCGCCTAAAACGGCCATCAAAGGTCAAGCATTAGTTGATTTCATCGTGGAAAGCACATGTAATGGTCTAACAGAAGCAAATAACATGCCAAGTTCATCAGTAGACAACAGTCAAATCTGGGAGCTTTACACAGATGGATCTTCATCAAGAGAAGGCTCGGGGCAGGTTTAATTCTCATCTCTCCTGAGGTAGAGCCTTTGAAGTATGCGATCGCCCTAACATTTCAGGCGACCAATAATGAAGCAGAATACGAGGCTCTTATTACTGGACTCAGACTAGCAAAAGGAATGGGTATTTCGGCACTCAAGGTAACAATCGACTCTGAGATTATTGTCAATCAAGTCTATGGCACTTACGAGGCGAGGGGGGAAAAGATGAAGAAGTACCTCGACATCGCCAAGAAACTCGTCGCAGAAATTCTAAATTTTGCGATTGAGTCTATTCCTCGCCAAGAGAACCAGATGGCAGACTCTTTAAGTAAGCTGGCGTTTGGAGGAACCAGAATTCAAGATGTACAGTTCCTGGAAAAAGCCTTACATTCAGTTCTCGACAACAGAGCAGAAGTCTTCAATATTCAGGGACAAGTCACATGGATGACTCCATTCTAGAATTTCTTGAAAGAGGGAATTCTCCCGGAAGACGAAGGCGAATCCATAAGGAAAAGACGACTTTCAGCCAGTTACTTGATTATTGACGGAGAAATCTACAGGCGAGGCTACTCGACGCCTTACCTAAGGTGCGTTGCTCATCCCGAAACAGAAAGAGTTCTTCGTGAAGCTCATGAAGGAATGGCAGCATGCCACGAAGGCACGCGATCACTAGCGAGAAAGATATTCAGGCTGGGATACTACTGGCCAACCTTGGGAAAAGATGCGGCCAAACTAACACAAAGGTGCGAGATTTGCCAACAGTTTGAACCACAATCAGGTCGACAGCCAACACTGTTGTCCCCAATGGCAGGTACCTGGCCTTTTGCTCAATGGGGGATGGATATATTGAGTCCTTTTCCTATTAGTACTGGGCAGCGCACTCATATCACAGTGGCGATCGACTACTTCACCAAGTGGATAGAGGCAAAAGCTTTGGCTTCTACAACGGAATTTCAAGTGATCAAGTTCCTGAAGATCAACATATTTTCCAGGTTTGGCATTCCCAAGATACTTATTAGCGATAATGGTCCACAATTTGTAGGTAAAGAACTCAAATGGCTCTACGAAGAATACCATATCGACCATCGGTTCAGCTCAGTGCATCATCCTCAAACGAATGGGCAAGCTGAAGCAGCCAACAAAGTTGTTTTAGCAGGACACAAGAAAAGAGTTCGAGCATTCAAAGAAAATTGGGTAGAGGAGCTGGAAAACGTACTATGGGTTATCCGAACAACGCCTAAGGAAGCCAATGGAGAAACACTCTTCAGTTTAGATTACGAATCAGAAGCAGTAGCACCTGCCGAAATAGCGGTGCCTACCCACAGAATCCTACACTTTAACACTGAGGCAAACGAAATTGAACGCATGCCTGACCTCGACTTGGCAGAAGAAAAGAGATGGCAATCAGAAAGAACACAAGCCAAGATGCGACTGGCGACCGCTCGATACATCAACATAAAAGTCAGCGCTCTCCAATTTTTCGTGGTGGAGATAGTTATGAGAAGCAATGAATTTACAAGACTGGACAACCAGAATAAACTTTCAGTTAAGTGGGAAGGACCGTACAAGGTAGTAGAGATCGCCGCCCCAGGATCTTACTATTTGGAAACCACCGAAGGCGAAAGGTTACCCCGTCCATTCAATTCTGAACATTTAAGAAGATTTTATACATAGCTTGTAATCAAAGTGTTATCAAGTCATTCCTTCATAAATCATGACTACTCGAATCAAATCGAAGAAAAAAGACCTGACGCCAAAAGTCAGGCGAAAGACCTGGTGACCGAATTAGGCATCGAAGAAAAAAGAACTGACGCCAAAAGTCAGGCAAAAGACCTGGTGACCGAATCAGGCATCGAATAAAAAAGACCTGACGCCAAAAGTCAGGCGAAAGACCTGGTGACTGAATCAGGCATTGAAGAAAAAAGACCTGACGCCAAAAGTCAGGCAAAAGACCTGATGACCGAATCAGGCAATAAAGACCTGATATCAAAATTGTGCAAAAGACTTGACGCCAAAGTCAGGCGAAAGACCTAACGCCAAATTTAGGCAACAACAAAGACCTGATATCAAAATTGGGCAAAATACCTGATGCCAAAGTCAGGCGAAAGACCTAATGCCAAAGTTAGGCAACAACAAATACCTGATATCAAAATCAGGGTGCCTCTCACCCGAGGCTGGTGTAGAACCGTCCCTGATTAACAGGGGAGCATTGACATTTTTTGGCACCTTCGGGGCCGAAGAGGAAGACCTGTTGGCCGTCATTTTTGTCCTGCCGGTCGATTGACTACGGGTGGCCATGGATTTTTTTAGGGTTGAAGGTTTGAAAATCGACAAGAAGAAGAAGAAAGTTGCAAAAATTGAAATCGGAAAACAGAGAGAATTCTCTAGAATCTGAGGGATTTGAAGCGTAAAAGACGAAAGAGTGGAACTGCTGTCCCTTATATAGATAAAAACGGATTAACCGCCACAGACAGAATCGAAACGACGCAGAGGATGATTGCACCTTTTTGGTAAAAATCGAAGTAATGTCGGAATTTTAAGAGACACCACGGGAGACAAACGGTCGGCCAGTACAGAAAACTGTCAGACTACCCTTGCGTTACGGAATATTAAATGACAGGCGTGCTTCAAATGGCCGTTCGACTTCTGGATGAATGTGCAGTTATTAAATGCTAAAGTCCATTAGGCAGATAAAGTGATCGCCAGTGCAGTAATAAGCCTTTTTGGGAAATCCTTTTCAAAGGTAGTGATCACCCAATAATAGCAAAGGGTAAACCTCCATAAGCCTAGACTGCCTCGAGTGATCGCCAAGAAGGAATAAAATATTGAATATTCCTTCAACCATGAACAACTGAGCGACTGATCGCCAAACAAGCATAAAGTGTTCATAAAGGTATAAACCACAGAAAAAGACAAAGAAGACCAAATCCAAGTGTCACTATCTCAAACCCTACCAAGGAATCAAGCTCGACTGAAGAAACTTCACTCAAGCTTCGGGGGCAAATGTTGGGTATTGATAGTGACAACCCAATAAGGAAAAGGCTTCCGAGGCCCAATAACCATGGAGGGGGTAAACCCAGGTTATTCGAACTGGACCGACCTATACTGAAGTCGATCTGACCCGCGATAGAGTGGCCCAAGTCCGAACCCAAGTTAATATGGACGCCAAAGGTTCCATCGCTCGCCATTCATCACCAAATCGCAAACTCCTACTGCTCGCCATAGGAGTGCTCGCCCTGAAGAGAGTGTTGCCTCTCTCCTCTGGTCCCACCAACCGTTAATAAAGATATGACCACGATATCCCGCATATCTCGGGCCCATATTCACTAAAGATTAGATATGGTAACTGCAATATCACGCCGTAACCGTAATATCTACTATCCTAATCTTCAACAACACAATATTCATAAAGATATACAGTGGCCTTCTACGGTTTGGTCTCTCCTACTCTATAAATACCTTTGCTTTACATACATTGATTACGTTTTGAGCTATACACACACATATACTCATTTAAGCATCGGAGAGGGACACAGAGACACCCCCTCTGTTGCGATCCCCTTCCCGCAGGTTCACCGGAGCTAAGGCGGGAGCATCATTCAACCATCCTTTGGCATTTAATTCGCTGCCAGATCAGCATTCAGAAAATCAAGATCTAACAACAACGATTCTGGGTTTATCACAAACTCAGAAATCGCGATTCATGGTGGTATCGATATAATGTGTACTTGTAATACTTTTCTCCAGGAGATGGAACGATCTGCTGATGTAATTGCTGCAGGTCTGTTGAGGTTGCTGATCCCTCTCTTTCTGGCAAATTCTACCTGCGTCAGGTTAGAATATCAATGATTTTGAGTTCTTCTTAATGGCATTTCAGTTTGTTTACATAAATAAAAGAAGAAATTGTATAATTTGTTTCTCTGTCTGTGTTGTTCAGAACTAGATGGATAGGTCTGAGGAGTCAACTGATTCCATACTAAAGCATAAACCACTTTGGGCTACTTACGAATCTAAATTAGCAAGGGTAAGAAGAAGAAAATAAAAAAGAAACGAGGAGATCTTCATCAAACATATGTGGCCAGAGTGATTCCAGTGTAAGTTTACTCATCATTTGATGGTAGTTTCACTCTCCTAATACTTTAGACATGGATGATGAAGTAACGGTAAACCATTTCCTAACTCTGGTCAGCCTTGTTTGGTTTGTTATCCGTTTCTTCTTTATATACAAGATTTGGATAAGTTGAACTGAAACAGAATTGGGTTTCATCTGCAGCTTTGTGTTATATCTAGCTGATGTTGACCCAGAACTACTGATGGAAGACGAAAGCCGTGTTTGGACAAGCAACGATGTTGTCATTGTTCTTCAGCACTCATATGAAAAGATTCCTCTAAGGTTCAGTATTTTAACCTCTTTTTTATACCAATTGTGACATTGTTTAATTATATAAGTTTCACTTTCATGTCTCTAAATTTGTATTCTTTAATAATGTTTTATGCAGCTATGTATCAGAGAAACATAGAAGACACGCGGTCCCTTACCAGACTCAGCGTTATATTTTAGCAAGGCTTGCATCCACTGTGGGCGGTCTCCCTGCACCCTATGAGAAGGCTTCTCATATTCATGAAAGGGCATTGGTAAATTGGCTCTGGGCTACTGACTTCCATCCATTCAGACCATTTTCTAATTCTTCTCAAATCAGCAAAATGCTCAAAGATGTTGCCCTGGTAAAATCAGCATCATTAATCTGTTATTACAGTTGAATTACTGAAATTTGGACAAACTACGAAAAACATACTGAATTATTTCCCTTGACAAATGACAAACTGAACTTAAGTAAATCTGCAAACACTATACTCTTTAAGGGCATAATAGTTCTTTGATAATTCAAAAATCTGTTAAAAATATTAATTAACGGTAAAATTAACGGTTTACTAACGGAATAATCAATTAATCACATTGGAAAAAACATGTGTAACCAATTAGTCACATAGCAAAACCAATTAATCACATTTTTAAACATGTGTAACCATTCTGCACAATGGTGAAACATGTGTAACCAATTAAGTAAGGGTTAATTACCTCAACTGTTACTTATGTTATCAATGTGACTGAACCGTTCAAACTTGAGCTCAACCGTTACTTATGTTGACACATGTGACTGAACCGTTACTATCACATAACTGTCCTTATTTCTTCCCGTTAAGTAGTCATGTGATGTAGTTGTATTTTGAAGTTCCGAAACTACCCTAAACAGCTTGTCTACTTAACATCAGCTGGTTCTTAGGTCTGGAGAAGTTTGAGCGCGAAGAGAAGTGAGAAGAAGGAATAATCGAAGAATCGAAGAATCGAAGAACCGAAGAACCCAATTGAGAAGAACTGAAGAACCAACGACAGAAGCCATGAAGTCTGCAGATGAATGTTGTCATATGGGTTCTGACAACCGTATAAAGGTTCGATCTCGGTCAATCTCTTCCCATAATCCCAACCACGGAGCTTCGCGTCTGAGAATGTGCTACTGTGGGCTTGTGTGCTCAGTCAAATCTGTTGGTACGTGGCAGAATTTCTCTCGCCGTTTCCACGGATGCCCCAATTTTGAAGTAATTTGACAGTGGGTAACCCTAATTGGCAACCCTAATTCGTTTTGCTGCAGTAATTTGAACCGTAAAGCCTTATTTTCGAACCTTAAGTCGTCAAATATGAGGTAATTGTTTGTTGTTTCTTCTTTTCTAATCTGGACAGAACCCCAGATGTGGTTTCTTTGAAATTGCATCACTGCAATCCGACCGTAAGGGCACATACCCGTAAGAACAATTGGATGTTGCAAAAACCCGAGCTCTTGAAAGTCGACCCAATCGGAAGTTAGTTGCAGTATTGGTAATCGTTGTTGTTGTTTTTGTTCAAAGTTCAATTGCGAAGAATTAGTAGAAGTTAGTTGTACCTTTGTCTGTAACTGAAGGATGAAGAACAATGTGTATTTTGCGAAGGTGGTGACTTATGTTTGTGGACATGTTGTTAAATGAAGTGTTATCTTTTCTGAACTGTGATTAAAAGGTTACTTAAGTTTGTGAACTGTGATTAAAAAGGTGACTTACGTTTGTGAACTGTGATTAAAAGGTGACTTAAGTTTGAACATTTTGTTACCCAACCGTTACTAAAATCCAGAATACATCCGAAAACATAGAATCCATAATAATTCATAAAAATCCAGAATTCAGAATACATCCCAAAACATAATTCATCCTATAATCCCAAAATAGGTTCCGTTAAAACAGACCTTCATAACTAACAAAATATGGAAGTACAAAATGAACCCGACTCTACTCTACTGTGTAGATCGCCAGAATTGCCTCGTTCTCTTTGGAAGGACCGTCTTGAGTGGCTGATCCAGAACCATTAACGCCATAATTGAAGCCATTTCATTTCCAGCCCATGATAGTTGTTCATTAGAATCTTGCAATCTTTCTGCATCCTTGACTCGATGGAGAGCAACATAATAACGAGTGGACATACAGCATGTATCCAATTTTGCAGCCTAGAAGAAATGTCAATAGTATTTAAGTCTTAAAACAGCAAAAAAGGGTATTGAAAACGGGTTCAGGATCGATCATGCTTATAAAAGACAAGGTTCAATATTCTACTACTTGCAGAAGTCACAATTAGAGAATGCATGTATGGCAGGTGTTGTAGGACCACAGGAATCCATCATAAAAAAGATAAACAATTAACCACCTCCACCGGTGGCTATAAGTGACTGAAGCAATGATCCATAAGCACCTTCTCCAAGCACTTGCAGGAACTTCTGTGATCACCAGCCATATAGTATGCGTCACCAAGATTCACCCATAAATGTGATGCTTTAGGTTCTGCTTTTAAAGCTGATAGCAAACACTCCTTTGCCACATTTACAGCAGTAGCCTGATCCAAAAAGCCATCTTCACCTGCACCCGCCCCAGCACCTGAAAATTACATTATCACCACTTTGGTTCAGATCAACCTTGAAAAATAGTTAATTCAAGTTAAAACTGAAGTGTATCAAAAAGACACATTTATCATCTATAATCTTCATCCCTTTAATACGTGAGCAATATCATAAACTAAATCATGCTTGAAGAAAATATACCTGGAACAATTGAAGCATATTTAGAAAGTACAAGGGATGCATAATTCATCAAGGAAGCCGGATGGTTTTGATCTTTCAGAATCAATTCCTGGAAACATTTAGCTGACTGCTCTAATTTCCCTCTGGTAGACCAGTAACAACATGAGAGAATCTAAAGAGAAAGGGAACTAAAACAAATAATTTGAGTATAATCATAGAAGATGAAGTAATTAAAAGAGTTTCATATAGCAAGAAATAGCAGCAATTATCAGTAAAAATTAAATCTTTGTTACCAAATCGACAACCTACAACACATACGAAGCATATCAACAAAAAACCCTTACCTATAAGATGAACTTCAACATCAATCTGCAGCAAATCGCACAAACACACAGAAATAGGAACATATTATGCAGTAATTTCATCGTTTCGTACCGCAAACCAACATCAAAGACCTAATCTTTAACCGAATCGAACATTAACGAAGCGAAACAGGGTGGAAGAACACAAACCCAAGTCGAAGCACAGAAAGAATGCGAAAAAGCCACAGAAACCGAAGTTCAATCTTAGCAAAAACATAAACTTACTTCCAGATGTGGTTCTGAAACGCAATGTCGCTGAGGAGGGTTCCTTCCGTGCTAAAAATTGACACACTCTGGACAAGAGGGTATAATCGTCCTTTTAATTGACTTCAAATCGTTTAAATTAGGTCATGTGCTTTGCACGTGACATTTAAACGGTAAGATTTGACGGATACTTCACGGAAACTTCACGGAGTAACCTTTCAGTCACATGTTCAAACTTAAGTAACATTTCAGCTATACCAAAAAAGATGAGTAACCTTTTAATCACATGGGTCAAACATAAATAACGGTAGGTAATTAACCCATTAAGTAATTAACCCTATTATTTATACGCTTCTTAAATTTGAACTGTATACTATTATATTCTAGATTTTAACACATTAAAGGTATGATCTAACAGATGAGTTTTCGGTCTATCTTTATTCTCGTAATGCTCCTAAATTTTGTTGTTGGCAGCTATGCAATTTGCAGATGAATTTCTGGGTTCTGAAACTTAAAGCAGAGACACGTGAAGTTTCCTAATTTGCCATCACCTTTCATTTAGATTAAGATGTCAATGTATCCTCGTCTGTTTAATACTACTGGAGGCTTCTTGTTCGGTTGCTGCCGACTGTACAATTATCAGCAGACTTGTAGTCTAGTGAATGTGAAACTTAAATGGGCTAAAGATCCAGTACTTGATACTGTTGTTACTTGCGAGAAGGATACAAAAGCTGTGAATGTTCTCGTTTCTCTGATATCATCTGCTCCACAGCCCTACCTTCCCATATACCACCTCACTCGTCATCGGGGCCAGCTTGATCTTCCTTATGATCTCAAGCTCTCTACATTTATTAGGAGATACCCAAATATCTTTGATGAGTTTCATGCACTTGATAGCGGTGGCACTCGTGTTCCATGGTTCAGATTAATTCCTGAAGCCCTTAAGCTCCGACGGGAAGAACTCAATCTTCTGGAGAAGAATCATGTGGATATTCTCAATGGGTTCCGTAAATTGCTTATGTTAACAAGGAAAAGGACTCTCCCTTTACAAATTAATGGCCAATTGAAATGGGATCTAGGCTTGCCTTATGATTACAAGGAATCTGTGATCCTCCAAATCCCAAAATTATTTTCTTTGGTTCAGTTTGATGATGGTCGTGAAGGCGTAAAGCTTCTCTCATGGGACCATGACTTGGATGTGTCAGAATTGCAAAAAAGGCGACTTTAGAGCAAGATAATGTAGACGCAAAGCATGGTGCTCTTTCCTTTCCTATTGGCTTTCCTAGAGGGTTTGGATTGAAAATAAAGTGCATGGAGTGGCTAAAGGAGTGGCAAAAACTTCCTTATACTTTTCCCTATTGTGAAGCATATCATTTGGACCTGCGCACAGATGTATCAGAGAAAAGGATTGTGGGAGTCTTGCACGAGCTTCTTCATCTGACTCTTAAAAAGAAAACTGAGCGTAAGAATGTCAGCAACCTTCGTGGACCATTGGCTTTGCCTCAGAATTTCACAAAGGTTTTTGAGACACATCCTGGAATATTTTACATAACTACGAAGTCTAACACTCAAACTGTAATCCTCAGGGATGTTATATATTTTAGTGTAATTGGATTGACTAGTTGACCAATGGGATCATAGTATCTCATTAAACAAGTTAGGAGGGTGCGGAGTGCACGCTTGTTTAAGTATATTATGATTCAATACATTGGTATATTAAACAAGTTAGGAGGTGAGTATTATGATCCAGTATATTTTCAATCTACTGGTATAATACATCAAACTACAGCTCCTTGCACCACAATAAAATGGTGTGTCTGAAAGGAAGAATAGGACTTTGAAAGAGATGGTTAATTCCATGTTATCCTATTCAGGTTTAAGTGAAGGTTTTTGGGGTGAGGCTATGTTAACAGCCTGTTATTTATTGAATAGAATTCCTAATAAAAGGAATAAGATTACCCCATATGAATTGTGGTATACAAAGCCACCAAAATTAAGTTTTCTGAGAGTTTGGGGATGTAGAGCAATTGTAAGGCTCACTGAACCCAAAAGAAGAAACTTGGGTGAAAGAGGTATAGATTGTATCTTCATTGGGCATGCTGAGCATTCATATGCATATAGGTTCTATGTATTAGAATCTAATGACTATGTGTCTGTTAACACAGTTATAGAATCAAGAGATGCTACCTTTGATGAAGATAGATTTACATCTATACCTAGACCAAAAGATATGATTCAGAATTCTTTAAGTTCAGACCTGGACCGACTGAACCAAGGAGAAGTACTAGAACTAGAAAAGCCAAATCTTTTGGATCTAATTTTCAACTTTATTTGGTTGAAGGGTCAAGAGATGATGTTGAGTATCAGTATCAATACTGTTTTATGATTGAAGAAGATCCAAGAACATTTTGTGAAGCTATGACTTCAAGAGATGTTGCATTCTGGAAAGAAGCTATCCAGAATGAAATGGATTCAATCATGAATAATAATACATGGGAATTGACTGATCTACCTCATGGATGTAAAGCTTTGAGAAACAGATGGATTTTCAAAAGGAAAATCAAAGTGGATGGTAGCATAGATAAGTATAAAGCAAGATTGGTTATCCAAGGCTTCAGGCAGAAGGAAGGGATTGATTACTTTGATACTTATGCTCCTGTTGCTAGGACCTCCACTATTAGGTTATTAATAGCACTTGCAACTATTCATAATCTTGTAATTCATCAAATGGATGTGAAAACTGCATTCTTGAATGGTGATTTGGATGAGGAGATATATATGAAACAACCGGAAGGGTTTGTTATGCCTGGAAATGAAAATAAGGTGTGCAAGTTGAAGAAATCATTGTATGGTCTTAAACAAGCACCAAAACAATGGCATCAAAAATTTGATGATGTGGAATTGTCTAATGGTTTTCTTTTTAACCAAGCAACAAGTGTGTATATAGCAAATTTGATACTTCTGGTAAAGGAGTTATCATTTGTCTATATGTAGATGACATGTTGATTTTTGGTACTGACCAAAATCAAGTTCATAAAACCAAGAAATTTCTGTCATCTAATTTTGACATGAAGGATTTGGGGGAGGCTGAGGTGATACTTGGTATAAAGATCATGCGAAAGAACAATGGTATTTCAGTCTCTGAATCCCATTATATTGAGAAGATTCTGAATAAATTTAATTTTAAAGATTGTTCTCCAGGTAGCACTCCCATAGATTCTTGTCTTAAGCTTCTACATAATAAAGGTGTGGCGGTATCTCAACTTGAATACTCAAGGGCTATTGGTTGTCTTATGTATGCCATGATTAGCACTAGGCCAGATATTGCTTATGCTGTTGGAAAGCTTAGTAGATATACTAGCAATCCAAGTTCACATCATTGGCAAGCATTAAATCGAGTATTCAAGTACTTGAAAGGAACCATGGATTATGGTTTGACTTATACTGGATTTCCTTCTGTTCTTGAAGGATATTCAGATGCAAGTTGGATTTCCAATGTGGAAGATCATTCTTCTACAAGTGGATGGGTATTCCTTCTTGGGGGAGGTGCCATCTCTTAGGCATCTAAGAAACAAAGTTGCATTACTCACTCAACAATGGAGTCTGAGTTTGTTGCATTAGCATCGGCTGGTAAAGAAGCTGAGTGGCTAAGAAATCTGATTTATGAAATTCCATTATGGCCTAAACCGATATCTTCTATATCTATCAGATGTGATAGTGAATCTGCCTTGGCTAATGCATATAGGCAAGTATACAAAGGCAAGTCTAGACACTTAGGTGATAGACACAGCATGAGTCGTGAACTCATCAGGCATGGTGTTATATCAGCGGAGTTTATAAAAACTCAACATAATTTAGCCGATCATTTAACCAAAGGGTTAATAAGGGATCTTGTGCACAAATCGGTTGTGGGGATAGGATTGAAGTCCATTTGAAATCTCTCATGTTGAGATACCCAATTCCCACCTAATATGACATTAGGTGTTGAATTCAATGTGGAAAGCTTGACATCTAGAGATTGGAACACATTGGTTATATTATCCCAAGGTATGTGTTCAGACATGCAAGTAAAGGAGGTTGAAGTTTAACTTCTTAATAGTTCTTTTGAAAAATTGCATATGCAGGTGCAAGAGTAAAAGAGCTACCTATGTAAACATGAAGTTTAGCCGCTTCAAGAAGCTAGGACTTGACTTTGATATGTTTATGAAGGATTAGGACACAAGGCTAGTAAAAGATAGTGTCAAGAAAGGACATTTGAGAATGTTGATTTATGTGTATATTATCTTCATGTATTCACAATGAATAGCAAAGGTTCAATTCATAGTGACACCTTGATATTCGAATATTTGAAATGTGTAATACACTAAGATGAAATTCAATCGTCATGATATTTAATTTATGCATAAGTTTGTTGTGTTGTTTGATTGTGATCTTATGTTTAGTTAATCAAGGATTACACTAAAATGGGGGAGGATTGTTATATATTTTAGTGTAATTGGATTGACTAGTTGACCAATGGGATCATAGTATCTCATTAAACAAGTTAGGAGGGTGCGGAGTGCACGCTTGTTTAAGTATATTATGATTCAATGTATCGAAGATACATCAGTTAATTAGAGACGAGGCAATGTGGGTCAAAGGGGCAGCGCCCCTGGCTGGGGTCAAAATTTGAATCAAAGGGGTATGTCATGGCCGAAATGTTGCATACATTGGCCAAGGGATGTTGTGTCTCTTCCAAGGGGCAAAGTGTCTCCTCCAAATGGTGTGGCAAACACTATAAATTGGTCATTGGTGATGTCCAAAAATTCATCTCAAACATTCACAATCCTTCTCAAGTTCTAGTTCAGTATTCTGATTTTATCCAATTGAAAGTTTGGGTGCCTCCAAATAGTTTCAATCTGAAAGTGTCGTCACGACTTCAGAATAATCCAAGCATACAATTCGATAGTTCAACTATCATCCATTCGAGTGATTTCCAACAAGGGAGGCCTATGATCGACATAATCTTGTGCAAAAACACTCGCTTGTGGAATTTAGAAATAAGTGGACCAGCTTAATGAAACAAGGGATTTTAGACAGAAGCAAGGGCCTCTACAGAACAACTACTACAGGTGGCACTGATTTGACACTGGAGCCTCTGGAAATTGCTTGTGAGTATGAAAGTAGTGGAAATCAGAATGCTTTTGGAGAAGAGTCAGATTCATATGTCCTTTCTGACTATGATTCGGACCGAATTATTGAGATACATGAAGAAATGCATGGACGTATAATGTATCATTGAATCTTGAAGGAAAAATGTTTTTTTGAATATCGAGAGTAGCATGCGACAGTATATCATTTCTGGAAGCTATATCATGAGAAGGTGAATTTTTTTATGCTTATATCAAGGAGTTAGTAATACTCTTTTGAAAAGTTTGATTTCGATGACTTGGAATAATTAAGGTGCATGGTATATCGTAGATTTTAAAGCGAAGAATTTGCAGAACTAGAGAAGTAGGATGTTGTTCAGATAGTTGTCCTTGATTCTGTGGAGTATTAATCTGATTACTATGAGATCTTTAAAGGTAGGCAGCACACATTTCCATAGCCCGTGGCGCTACTTGAATTTTATTACAGGACTCTTTTTTCCTCTATATG
Organism: Chamaenerion angustifolium; assembly: GCA_946814005.1. Lineage (NCBI taxonomy): Eukaryota > Viridiplantae > Streptophyta > Magnoliopsida > Myrtales > Onagraceae > Chamaenerion > Chamaenerion angustifolium. Next base: position 34,752,334 of record OX328266.1, on the reverse strand, counting down.
CTCTAAGCAAGAGCTGTTTCTCTGTTCAGAAAATTGTTGCTTTGCAGTTATGCCATGTGATATGGGATACCAAATAGTTGTACTGCTATGAAACTATAACATCTGCTCGGTTGGAGATGCGCAGACGAATTGTCTGTGACTGAGAACTGGTTAGTAATGATTTCCCTATTTGCAATCCTTGATGAGTTTCCTTCATAACAGTCTGTCATTCCAATAGGGATGTCATTTAGTGCAACATCTTATATTTGGACTGAACAATAGGTTGTTGTAAGGTGTTTAGCTGGCTAACAGATTTGCATAACATGTAATTGGTGTCTAGAGTTGCTTAGGACTCAAATCAAATTCTTAAAACATTTTTATTATTCGATACCCAATATCCGTGCAACCCTAAGAAAATTTTATTTACTAATGTTTGGTTATCTATTGAGTTTTCCTCTTCATTTTTTTTATATTTAAACTTAACAAAATATGTTTTGAAAACTACAATAAACTACAAAATATTTTTAAAAATGTCATAAATAAGCTATTTAAAAGTTTACTATAAGTTACAAGCGAGTCCCGATCGAGTTGGAATTTAATTGAATAATAATTCGATCGTGACTCGATTAACCCCAAATATACTCAATCACCTATAACCTCGGTCCCATAATCTTAGAAGACCCCACTATAGCAACCACTCATGCATGAGTGTTATCCCAAATGCAAAACCTACCCACCTTGAGCACCAATCCACAATCTCCCCTACCCTCCAGAAATCATTGCTATATACCCCAACCGACCAAAATACCTAGAACCTCATGGCGGAGAAGAGATGCCTACCACTATACACGGTTGACATTCCACCTGGACAAGATCACCCACAACCCACACCCCCATCCCAAACCGGCCTTAGCCCTTTCATCAACATAATGTCTCTCAAGCGTCACATGGAAGAAGAGGAGGATAGTTACCCAAAGAAAGAAGGGGAAAACGGAATATGGCCGCACTAGCCCGGAAAAGGGGAAGACGAGCTGAAAACAGACAAGGACTCGTGAGGGCATGAGGAAGGAAATAATAACAAGAGGTAGTAGAATAAGGGAACAATCTGGATCGTTCCTCCCAACTGAACCAACTAGTGAAGAATCGAACTACAAGGGCTCTGGTGGTTGTCCTGTAACAACCACACATGATCAATGAGTCTACTCAATTAGAATTGTCAAGGTCTCAGGTTTTCCCTGACAATCCATAACCTCAAAGATCTCCTCAAAAGGCATCAACCATCAATCACCTTCCTCGTGGAAACAAAAAAAAAATTGATGCCTTTTGTGAACAAATAAGAAGGTCCGTCAGAATGGAGAAGAGCTACTACATTTCACCTCGTGGGCGAGCAAGTGGCCTAGCTATATGGTGGAAAAAGAAATTACCTTAACTATCCTCTCAACCTCGCCTAAAATAGTTTATTTCAAGATTGAAGGGAACAATATCAACACATCGACAAAGACTACAATGGTATATGGGGACCCAGAACAAAATAGAAGCCAGAATTGGGACACAATGAGGGAGTTGGGACACAGCAAGAAAGGTCCCTGAACCTGTATTGGTGACTTTAACGATATTCGGGATCAGCATGAGGACTACCAAAGGACCAAAGAAATATAGATATATTCAATGGCCTCATCAACGACCTATCCCTCATAGACATGGGTTTCAAGGGTCCTAAATTCACATTGTGCAATAACTTACAAGGTCAGGCCAGGGTCCGTGAGCGGCTCGACCGAGCCATCAACAATGTAGATTGGATCACTATATCTAACTTCCCAATTCATGGTCGAATCGGCTATAGGTTCGAACCACAACCCAATCATCCTCAAGTTATGCTATACTGATATGAAGGGCATAATGTGATTCCGTTTTGAAGTAATGTGGTTGGAAAACAGAAGATGTAAAGAAATAGTTCAACACGTATGGAAAATGAACAACAGTCTTCTAGGTAGACTCAGGCACTGTAGTCGTGAACTGACAAGATGTAGCAAAGAAGAATTCGAAAATAACCAAACCAAAATTTGAGAAATCAAGGACATAATTCGCAAAGCGCAGACCTCTTCTAATCCAAATGTCAATGAAGATGATAAAAACACCTTGAAAAAAGCCTTAGAAGAGTTGTGGAGAAGATTTTAAAAAAAAACTATTGGCACCAAAGGTCTCGGGTTAAGAGGTTAAACCACGGCGACAGAAACTCAAAGTTTTTCCACCTGACCACATTAAGCAGACAACGACAAAACAAAATCGTCCATATCAAGGGGCCGAACGAAAATAGGGTTACAAATGAAGGGGAGATCCGAGCTGTGTTATCAAATTTCTACTCGAAGCTCTATAACACGGAAAGAAGACGAGATTGGGGAAACATTCTTAACTACGTCCCAAACCAGATCACATACGAGATGAACCAGAATTTGACAAGGATGGTAACAGATGCGGAAGTGAAACGTGTCACGTTTCAAATGGGTGGATCTCGGGCGCCAGAGTCGGACGATTTTCCTGTCCTATTCTATCACTGGTTATGGGATGTGATTGGTACAAGTGTGATCATTATGGTCAAATATTTCTTTATCACAAGTAAGCTCCCTGAGATTGCCAACTATACTGATATTACTATATTTCCCAAAGTTGCGAACCCCACTTGTCCTAGTGAATTTTGACCCATTAGTCTTTGTAACTTCAGTTATAAAATTATCTTTAAGGTGCTTGCTAACATATTAAAGCCTTATCTACCGAAAATTATTACTCCGTACCAAAGTGCTTTTATGGCAGAAAGGATGACACATGGTAACATTTTTATAGCTCATGAAGTTCTTCATCATTTACGTAACTGGAGAAAGGGATGGAAAGTTGAATGTGCGGTGAAGTTAGACATGCAAAAAGCATGCACCCGAGTCGAATGAGATTTTTTACTCGAGGTATTAACGCGCAAAGGTTTCAACCCAACATGGATCATATGGATCAAAGAATGCATATCAATGGTCTCCTACACGATCATTGTCAACGGGAAGCGAACCAAGTCGATTCGACCTACAAGAGGTGTGGACCAAACCAACTGTTTCACCATATCTATTCATGCTTGTTGCGGACGTCCTCTCAAGGCTCATCGAGAAAGCGGTCACGGAGAAACGGTTAATCGACATCCGAATCAAGAGAGATTGTACTGTCCTCCACCATTTGTTCTTCGCGGATTACTCTTTTTTCTTCCTAAAGGGTACAATGTCAAACCTACAGGCACTCCGGGCCATCATTGACGAATATTGCTGCTCATCAGGCCAAAGCGTGAACTTGGCAAAATTGAGCCTCTACCTAAGCCCGAATGTCCATGAAAATGATAGGAGGAGTATAGAGTTGGTGATGTGCATCCAACGTGTCCAGAACCTAGGCAAATATCTTGGCTTCCCTCAACTTTTTGAAGAAGCACATTTAGGACAAGTTGCAAAGTTGGAAAACAAAAGTTCTCAACAACGTAGAGAAAGAGGCCCTAATCAAGGTCGTTGTAACAACAATTCTAACATATGCTATTGTAAACACATGATTTTAGCTAGTAGTCAAAATACTGTTACGCAAGGAATCGAGCCGAGAAAAATTGAGATAGAAACAAATCACCCCTGCATACGCCACCCTTTACAAATTTGTCCATATCATTGCCTTAGCCTTATCTTATCAATTGTGTAGTGGTAAAACTTTACCAACAGACACTTGGTCCAACGGTATCATCCTTGCCTGGGTGCAGGAGGTCCCGAGATCGATTCTCCGCATGTCCCAATATTATTCCTTGGATGGACAAAAACAACTTAAGCAATAAAATAATAATAAAAACCACAAAAACATAAGGAATGAAGGCAAGTGAGGATTTGAGAGTGAGCAAAAAAAATAGAGAGGAAATTAGTAAAAACAAATATCGACGATTATCGGTCTCGACTCCTCTTACGGTATCTAAACTCCGAATAACTTAAGTATATCTCTCTTGTATTCAATATTGTATTTATATTTCCTAATGTGAATAAAGTTTATTTTATTGATTTTATGTGTTAATAGTTATATTTCGTATAAAAATCGTACTTGGTTTTAAGTTCGGTATAACTTTGGGGTCATTTTATGCATTTGTGAAATTGATGAGGTTTTTTTTTTAAATAAATAAATTCCAAACTCATTTACGTCAATCCTAAACTTTGATGAAAGTTACAAATCGGTCCTTGGACTTCAAGTCATTCTTGGACTTTACCAAGTGTTATAAACCAAAACAAAAAACTTTTAGGCCATTTCTGCAAATTTTAAAATTTTATTTTCAGTTCAATTATAATTTTTAAATAATTGCATTTTGTTCCATGAACCTTTCTAGACATACCACAACTTCTCAAAGTGCTACAAATAAGGCCAGAAACGTTTTGGGTCATTTATGCAGTTTTTAAAAAAATATTTCCAGCTCAATTTTTTAAATAATTGCATTTTGGCCCCTGAATCTTTTTGGACTCACTACAACTTTCAAAAGTGTTACAACTTAGTTCAACGTGATTTATATCTTTAAAATTATATGCATATATTTGACGCGTTTTAAAATTACTCCAAAACTAATTCACCCTTTTTTCAAGAACGATTAGCTTTATTATCCTATTGTTTGTTTATTTTAAATTAACTCGCAAATTAAAAAAAAACGTTATAAACAAAATGCTTGTACATAGTTTATTTGATTTAAAGAAAATACATATAATCTCTTTGGCCAAGTATGATCAAAACGCAAATCGGTAATTCAGGTAAATTAAAATTCAAAAAGCAAACTAAAGTACTGAAATGACGGATTATGGGCTCGGGAGCTCTTAACACGTAATCAAACCTCTGAATTCGATTATGTGGACGTAGACCTTTCCAAGCTCTAAGATGTTAACACCATGTACCCTAGACAAATTTTAGAATTCCAATTAGCCTTTAATCTGTGGCGACTTTTTCATTTTTTTCGGTCCAGATAATGACCCCGATCGACCAGACCCGCCGCTCGCCAAAACCCGACGTTTTTCGAGCAAACAAATAAATATTTTTTCAAAAAAGAAAACGGGAAAAGTCAGATCCGACGTCCGACAATTTGGCGACTCTGATGTGGACCTCTTCTGTTTAGAGGATTTAGGTTTTGTCATGTTTACTTTGCCATGTTATAATTTGTCTTATGTGTTTTGACAATTTGCTCATGCTTGCACTTTTAAATTTTTCAAAAAACGATGTAATTGTAATAATTAAAAACAAATCTTGTTTTGAACACACCACAATGTTACCATTACTCACTCAGACCTAGAGCACATTAAGAGCTTAGAGAGTTTAGTATGTGAATTAGCCTTTAATTAATGGGTTGCAACTCTTTCATTTTTATGGTCTGGTCGATGACCTCGCTCGATCGAACCCGCCGCTCGCCAAGACCCGACATTTTTCGAGCGAATAAATAATTATTTTTTTCAAAAAAGAAAACGGGAATAGTCATATCCGACATCCGACAATTTGGCGACTCTGATGTGGACCTATCCTGTTTAGAGGGTTTAGGCTTTGTCATGTCATATTTTGCCCTATCCGTTTTGACCATTTGCTCGTGCTTGCAGTTTTTATTTTATTTTTCCCAAAAGCAATGTAATTGTAATAATTTAAAAAAAAAATCATTTTTCACACACCACGCTGGTTACCATTACCTGCTTGGATCTAGAGCACGTTAAGAGCTTAGGGAATTTAGTAGGGAAATGTGCCCGGAGCGGTTTGGACTGTTGACACGCACCCCAAAAACTCAACTCGATAATCAGAATGGGCCCGTGATCCTCTACAGGGGGTGAGGTCCCGCCGGTTCAGAGGACCTAGAAACTCCATCCCTTTAGAACAAAAGCTTTACACCACGTTTAACCTTCTACCAGTTTCGTGTTTGTTCCATTTCTCGTGTTTTGTTTTGGCCCTAGATCTGGTGAGGAGGGTGTCACGAAGGATATTGAAGATAGTTGGGATATGTACGAGAGAGACAAGCTTCTAACAATGGAAGACACTGAGGCCATAAACATCGCCACTCCTGAGGAACCACGTGAACTGAAGATTGGGACAAGTCTGAGTCCTGATCAATGAACTCGGATGATCAATTTATTAAAAGAGTACCAAGATATCTTCGCATGGCCATATGCTGACATGTCAGGTCTTGTTTCGTCAATCATGGAACACGTTATGCGACTAGACACTGAGAACTTCCGACCCAAGAGATAACATCTCGACGTTACTGGAAAGAACGAACATGTCATATACTATTTGAGCAAGAAGTTCACATAGGGTGAAGTAAAGTACCAGAAGGTGGAGAATACATTATGCGCACTCGTGTGGGTAATGCAGATGTTTCGTCAGTATACAGTGTACTACACCATACGTCTTTATTCGAAGATGGATCCCGAGAGATACCTCTTAGAGAAGCCAACATGGACAAAATATGTCACCAAGTGGCAAGTTCAACTATCTGAGTATAACATAGAGTTCGTACCCCTTATTTCGGTGAAGGGGGAAGCAATCGTTGATCATTTAACGGAGTTTCCCATAGACAACGATCACTTGATCAACTCCGAATTCCCAGACGGGTGTTAATGTCTATGAAATCATGAAGATTGAATAGAAAACAAAGAAAGAACACTTACTTGATAATGAAGAAATCTTGAAAATCAGAAATGTGATCTCTTCCAAAAGTTAGTTATATCGTTAACAGTCTTCAGTATTTATAGGAAACAACTATCCTATATTTACATAAAGGTCCTTGACAGAAATTGCAACTATATCCTCAACTCTTATGTATGCATACATGTATCCTAACATTCCCTCTTGAAGATCCAAATCCTTGATTTATTCTTCCTTCAGCAGACTTCAACTCTTTCTCACATAGTACACTTCTGATTTTAATAGAAATACTCTGCCACAACTCATACAGCTGATCATGCTGAAACTTACACTCACCAAAGCAAATCTATCACATACAATACTCAAGACAATCAATTTTATCACACACACTGAGCATATCAGATATAGCTTCTAACCAAAATATTCATATCATAACAAGATCAATCTGACATCTTGACACTATCTCAGTCATCTTCAAATAAATCCATCACAGCACATAGTCTATAACATCAGCAAATCTTCTGTGAATATTCTGATATCACAGAGTCAAAATACAAATATATGAAGCATTTACATTTTCCATTGTGAGTAATACAACAATACAAACAATCACATTCGCAATTTTGAAAATCATCTCACATCTGTTAAACTTCACTCCTGTCAACATCATCTTTATCATCATATCCAAATTTTTTTTTTTCATTCTTCTTTTTTCTTGTCTGTTTTCTTTCCTTGACAGGTGGGTTTGAGCCCACATCTTATCGACCATGACTGAAGGATTTCAATGCCCTTATCTTTTCTTCCTCAAGATTCAACCTAAAGTATCTTGACGTTGTCTTTAGGTTGAAATCTATTTTTGGAATCAAGCCATGCCTTATGCCAAGTAATCCTCTCAGAACACATATAAGTGTGTCTGCAATTTTGCATTTTTTTTTTTTTATGATGACAGAATCTGTTGACAGACAAAGCTTATCAGAAACCCAGAATCAATCATCAAAACCACAATTGCAATGTCTATATGCAATACCACACCACAGATGAAAAACGCAAAGCACATAATATGCATCTGACACTAAAATATCAAATATCACAAAAGACTACACACTATAGACTAAATGCCAGAAAAGGATTTACCGAAGATGAAACAGATTTTGACAATCCAGCAGATGACCAAGAATAACACTGAATATATGATTATAACTAACCCACATAAGCACAAATGTATGAGACAGAATGATAGAACAAGAGTATTGACAGATAGACAGCTAGGAAAATGAGAGCAACAGTACAAAACAGCTGCAGAGATTGAAGAATCAGAATATTCTACTACTAATTAGAAGAAGAGTTGTCTGAATCAAATACCATACAACCAGCTTCCTTTGTCAGATGATCATTCAGCTCTTCCACCGAAAAAATTCCCAATCTTTTCCTACAAGGTACAAACAGCTTTTCAGTTAATGGTTTCGTAAGTATATCAGCTAATTGCTCACCTGATGGAACAAAATTAACAATAACCTGTCCCAAGTTCACCTTTTCCCTAACAAAAAATAAATCTATCTCAACATGTTTCATTTTAGAATGTTGTATAGGATTCTCAGATAGAGCAGCAGCACTAGTACTATCTGTCCAAACAACAGGAACAGAAGATACGTGAAGACCCATATCCTTGAGTAATGACTTAACCCAAAGAATTTCACAAACAACATTTGCTACAGCACGAAACTCAGCTTCAGCACTCGATCTAGCCACAACAGTTTGTTTCTTTGAACTTCAAATGATAGGATTACCATTGAGTAACAAGTAATGACCAGATATAGACTTTCGGTCAGAAATATCACCTCCCCAATCTGCATCAGAGTAAGAGGTTAATGCAATCTTATTCACAGGAAATAAACTAGTTCTAAACATAAGACCATGATCTATGGTACCCTTTAGATAACGAACTATGTGAAGCACAGCCTTCCAATTATTATCAGATGGAGTCTGCATGAACTGACTTAGCTTATTCACCGAAAAACTAATATCTGGTCTAGTAACACAGATATGCTGCAAAGCTCCTATAGTACTCCTGTAGAGCGTAACATCCTCAAAAGATTCAGAACCGACGACCATACCAGATTTAGACAAACAATTTCCAGTCATAGGTGTAGGAAAACTCGAGGACTCAGTCAGTCCTAGTTTGTCAATCAGATCTTGGACATATTTCTTCTGATTCAACAGAAGAAACGTATCTGAAGCCACCACCTCCATTCCAAGAAAATAGCTAAGGTTGCCCAAGTCTTTATGCTGAAACTCCTGATTTATAGCCTGAATTACATCAGCAATACCAGAATTAGATGAACCAGTAATCACAATATCGTCTACATAAACTAACAGAAAAACAGAACCAGAATCTAAATGTTTTATGAACAAACAACTATCAGCAACTGAACCTTGAAACAGAAGTTTAGACAATAAGAAATGTTTTAGTTTCTCAAACGAAGCACGAGGTGCTTGTTTGAGCCCATACAGAGCCTTCTGAAGCTTACAAACCAGAGGAAACTCAGTATTTGATACCTGTTCAAACCCAGGAGGCTGAACCATATAAACTTCTTCATACAGTTCCCCATGAAGAAAAGCATTGTTTATATCAATCTGCCTCAAACTCCACTTATGAGATAAAGCTAGAGATAATACAATCCTTACCGTGGCAGGTTTAACAACCGGACTAAACGTGTCCTGAAAATCAAACCCAGGTTTCTGAGAAAACCCTTTTGCAACTAACCTGGCCTTGTACCTTGCTATAGTCCCATCCGCATTTTTTAATCTTGAAAATCCACTTACATCCAATTGGAACTCTTCCTTGAGGTAACTGAACAATGGACCAGGTTTTATTACTCTGAAGAGCAGAAAATTCCTCTTCAACTGCAGCTCGCCAGTGAGAACTATGCAGTGCTTGATGTATAGACTTAGGCTCTGAATTAATCAAAGAATCAGCAGATTCTACTGATGTAAGCATAGCTTGCAAAGAACCTGAAGTACCACCTCTAGTTTTTGACCGTGTCTGCATATGATGAACATTCTTAGATGTTAGTGAGGAATCCAAATTCACAACATTACTGTCATCACTAGAATGTGTATTTAAAGAACTTGGAACTAATCTGGAATCCTGTAACCTGTAAGTCACCGTGGGTAACACAGAAGATTCATTCCTATTATCAGACAACACAATATCATTTACAGGATTCGAAGATACCAAATTGTCTCCAGAATTAACAGATTGCTGAACAAAGTTAGGAGCTTCAGAACATACCGGAACCTGAGAAGTTGAAGATACATCTCTATCTGTAGATGGAGGAGTAAGTACAGGAAAGGATGCATCATTAATCCCAGCCTCAAGAGAAGATGACTGAATAAAATTCTTATCACAAGGAATAAAAAACGGTGAGGAGACATAGTTTTGAGTTGGAGAATTAGACGTGAAAAAACTACCTTTTGAATCTGCAAATGGAAAGGAGTTTTCATGAAAAATAACATTTCGCGAAGTATATACTCTACCAGAAGCAGCTAAGCACTTATACCCTTGATATTGAGCACAATATCCTAAGAAAACACACGGTTCAGATCTGTGCATGAGTTTGTTTTTGTTGAATGGTCTTAAATGCGGAAAACACAAACATCCAAACACACGCAAAAATGAATAATCAGGAGGAGACTTAAAAAGCTTCTCATGAGGAGATATATTCGCCAAACTAGCAGATGGTAATCTATTTATAAGAAACGTGGCAGTAAAGAAAGCATCAGTCCAAAAGTGTAGAGGTACCGAAGCCTGAGCTAGGAGTGTCAACCCCAATTCCACTATGTGTCTGTGTTTACGCTCCACAATGCCATTCTGTTCGGATGAGTAAGGACAAGTAATCCTATGAGCAATTCCAAACTGAGGAAGGTATGTTGACAGAAATTGAAATTCGACCCCTCCATCTGATTGAACAGCTTTAAGTGAGTATCCAAGTTGCTTCTCGGCCATCCTGTGAAAATCAATAAAACACTGAGTTGCATCACTCTTCTTTTGTAAGAAATATATCCACGTATATCTGCTGAATGCATCAACTATACTAAGGTAATATCTTTGTCCATTTGACGCACAAGCCGCAGGACCCCATAAATCAACCTGCACAAGTTGTAATGGATTAGAATATACTGTTAAAGAAGATTTATATTGCTGTTTCTTACTTTTGCCAATCGCACAAGCAGTACACTGCATGGGAGAATGAGAAACCGGATAATTGTGTAACCTCAAAAAATTAACAAGCAGCTTGGTAGATGGATGTCCTAACCTCATGTGCCAAGTATGAGCAGATTCTTTTGACCGTAGCGAGGATATAAAGCACATAAATTCAGATTGATCAAGAGGTTTAGAAGATATTACAGATGATGAAGACTCAGTTGAGGAAGGATCAATGCGAATAGAAATAGTATTGCACGAAACTTGACATTGATCATCATTATTATTCTCAGAAATCACTTCATTACATGAAGACACCACAGAATTGACAGCACAATTATGATTGAAACCATCCTGTCTAACACACAAACTAGCCTTATCATAACTATTTTGCCTAAACTTGGACAGGTCTAGCTTATACAAACCAGCACTCTCATAACCACGTAACAGCACATTGTGATTATGCGAATCCTTTATCACACAGTAGGAATCATGAAATTCGAAATAGACTTTGTTATCCTTGGCGAACTGAGAAACAGAAAGCAAATTCTTAGTTACACTAGGAGTATATAACATATTATGTAAATGTAAGGGACGAGATTGAGTTGGAATAGAAGCTGAACCTATAGCAGATATATTTAAAGTAGAACCATTACCGACAACAACCTTACCTTGACCTGTGTAAGGCAGCCAGTTTGAATGCTGATTTGGTGAAGTATGCGTAAGGTGATTTGTTGCACCGGAATCCGGGAACCAGTTAGAGTCATGCTGCACCATAGGAGCAATTGTAGCTAGGTGAACTTGTGGATTACTGATCATGGACTGTGTGTCCATATGCTGACCAGATACACCAGCAACAGATGGAGCGGTTGGAGTTCCTGGAGGAAAAACATACTGCATACCCTGAGTATGACCTGCAGCAGAATACATCATTGGTGTTGTATGCATGTGAGGAACAGTGTACTGAGTAGGAAACATCTGTTGATGGTAGGACTGAGGATGAACCGAAGGAAAACTTGGTTGCGGTGCATATTGCTGAGGAACATACTGATTACCGCATGAATTAGTAGAAGAACCATAAGAAGATGACAGCACAGCAACATTGTTTGGCGAACTGTATTGGTCCATGGACTGATTAGTTGTGTCATCCCATTGTGCTGAACACATATTGACACTTGGAGAGGGTGAGGCTGCAGGATCAGTAACACCTGTGAAGTTAACATTAAATCGATGATAACATCGATGAACCAGGTGGCCAAATTCTCCACACAGCTGACATTGTGGCCTGTTCGAGCCATAGCCCCTGCCTCGGCCTCTACCTCTTCCAGGATTGAAATTATTATGGTTGAAGCTGGTCTGGACCTGTTGCGATGCTTGATTTGTAGCAATCTCAGTTGATGTCTGATTGGGGGAGACTTTTATAGATGATGAAGCCAATTCTTCACGAACAGGCTCAGGATTCTTCATCTCAAGTTTCTGATTGACTGCCACATTTGCTGACAAATTTACATCAAACAGCAGATCTGTTTGTCGGGCTTCAGCATCTAGGAGAACCGAGCTTACCGACGCCATGTCATATCGATTCCTACTCGCGTGAATCACAGATATGACATTGTCATATTGACCTTTAACTCCATTTAGCACAATGGATATCTGCTGCATCTCTTCAATCGGATGCCCGCAGCTGGCCAAGCTGTCACACGCCGACTGAATCAGCATCAGGTAATCTCTCATCGACTGATGCGGTAGCTTCCTTACCTTTAACCTGTCATACAGGTGCATTATCCTCGTTGTTGAGGATGAAGAGAAGTCTCGATGAAGCTTTTGCCATATAGACGCTGCTGTCATGCATCCAGTTAAGCCACGACTTACTTGTGAAGAAACCGAGGCTAGCATCCATGAAGCCAATGAGCTATCCTTCTGTACATATTTGAGATAGTCAGGGTTCGGAATCTCTGTTCCATCAGTATCCACAATTGTAGGCTGAATTGTCACATTTCCGTAGAGATGTGATTCCAAATTGTGACCTCTAACCGACAACAGAACCTGCTGCCGCCATGACTGAAAATTTTCTTCTCCTTCAAGTTGTGAAACCTTATTATTGAAGAAGGATGCCGATATCTCTTCCATTGATCCCCAGAAAAACACAATCCAAAGAAACGCAATAGACTAAACAAGCAAATCTATCACATACAATCAGCTATATATCAGCTAAAACAGACTAAACAAATTGTGTAAATCACCGATTGTACCAGATTCAGTAAACAACAGATATAAGAAACTGTATCACAGTATATATGAAACAATATATGAAACAGATGTGAACCGTATATATGAAATAGATGTGAAACAGATGTGAGATATATGAAACAGTATATGAACCGTATATATGAAACATATGTGAAACAGATGTGAAACAGATATTGAAATATATGAAACAGATGTGAACCGTATATATGAACCAGATGTGAACCGTATATATGAAACAGATGTGAAACAGATGTGAGATATATGAAACAGTATATGAACCGCAACAGACTAAACAGATTGAATCACAGTAGAAACAACAATTCTGAAACTGAAACTTAAGTTGAAACTGAAACTGAAACAAAGATATATTGAAACAGCTATTGAAATCAGCTAATAACGGAATATTGAATCAGAAACAGAAACAGAAACAAGTAATAACAGAATCGCATATATCAGCTAACAGATTGAAACAGATTGAAACAGATTGAAACAGATATTGCATTAGATTGAATCGCAACACAGATAACAACAGATTGAATCGCAAAAAACTGATAACAACAGATTGAATCACACGAACAGAAACACAGAAATTGAATCGCAACACAGAACAGAGTTTGTATCGCAAGAAACAGAAACAGCTAATAACAGCTCTGTATTTTCAGTAAACAAGAAACAGAGACAGATTTTCTGAAACTGAAACTGAACCAACAGATTGTATCACAGATTGAATCACAGTAGAAACAACAATTCTGAAGGTGAATCTGAAACTGAAACAACAGATATCACAGAAACTGAAACAACAGAGTCGCAACACAGAACCACAAAACAAATTGAATCGCCAACAGATTGAATCGCCAACAGATATTGCATTAGATTGAATCGCAACACAGATAACAACAGATTGAATCGCAAGAAACTGATAACAACAGATTGAATCACACGAATAGAAACACTGAAATTGAATCGCAACACAGAACAGAGTTTGTATCGCAAGAAACGGAAACAGGAAACAGAGAATCAATCGCAGGAAAGTAACAGCTCTGATACCATGTTAATGTCTATGAAATCATGAAGATTGAATAGAAAACAAAGAAATAACACTTACTTGATAATAAAGAAATCTTGAAAATCAGAAATGTGATCTCTTCCAAAAGTTAGTTATATCGTTAACAGTCTTCAGTATTTATAGGAAACAACTATCCTATATTTACATAAAGGTCCTTGACAGAAATTGCAACTATATCTTCAACTCTTATGTATGCATACATGTATCCTAACAACGGGGAGATCATGCAAGTAGAAGAAGAAGTAATGTCATAGGCAAATTGAAAAATGTACTTCGACGGAGCTGTGAAATCAGGCGGGGGGTATCAGAGCAGTACTCATCTCACAAAAAGGGCAACATTTTCCAGTGACGGCCAAGGTCACCTTCCACGGTTTAAACTAAAAATCCAGTCCGAAAATCCAAAATCTGAATGGACGGTTTATTTTTCCTTATATAGTCTTTTGGTCGGTCTTACTTTTGAAGAAAATCTGGTCTGAAAATATAGGTGCCCGATCGAAATAGTAAAAAACCCGATTCGACTAGTCCGGTTTCACCCCTAAAAAATACCGAGGAAATTAATATAAAAAAAACGACGATTATAGGTCTCGGTTCCTCGTACGGTATTTAAACTCCGAATAACTTTGGTATATCTCTTTCTTATTCAATATTGTATTTATATTTCGTAATATGAATAAAGTTTATCTTATCGATTTTATGTGTTAATAGCTATAGTTCGTATAAAAATGTACTCGGTTTTAAGTTCGGTATAACTTTGGGGTCATTTTATGCATTTGTGAAAGTGATGAGGTTTCGGTTTGTAAAAAATATATTTTGAAAACTGATTTAGGTCAATCCTAAATTTTGATGAATGTTACAACTCAGCCTTGGACTTTCAGGTCATTTTGGGACTTTACCAAGTGTTATAAACCAAACCAGAAAAGTTTTAGATCATTTATGCAAATTCTTAAATTTTATTTTCAGTTCAATTATAATTTTTAAATAATTACATTTTGGTCCTTGAACCTGTCTAGATATCCCACAACTTCTCAAAGTGTTACAAATAAGTGCAGAAACGATTTGGGTCATTTCTGCAATTTAAAAAAAATATTTTTAGCTCGAATTTTTAAATAATTGCATTTTGGTCCCTAAATTTTTCTGAACTCACTACAACTTTCAAAAGTGTTACAACTTAGTTCAATGTGCTTTATATCTTCAAAATGATATGTATATGTTTGACGCGTTTTAAAATGACTCCAAAGTTAAACCATCTATTTTTCGAGAACGATAGCTTTATTCTCCTCTTATTTATTTAGTTTAAATTAACTCGTAATAGTTTATTTAATTTAAAGAAAATACATGTAATCTCTTTGGGCAAGTATGATCAAAACGGGCAATTCAGGTAAATAAAAAAAATTCAAAAAGCAAACTAAACTACCGAAAGGGCGGATTATGGGCTCACGAGCTCTTAAAACGTAATCAAACCTGCAAACTTGATTCTGTGGACTTAGAACTTTCCAAGCCCTAGGATGTTAACATCATGTACTCTATGCAAATTTTAGGATTCCGATTAGTCTTTAATTAATCGGTGGCGACTCTTTCATTTTTTCGGTCTGGTTCATCACCCCGCTCGACCGGACCCGCCGCTCGCCAAGACCCGACATTTTTCGAGCGAACAAATAAATATTTTTTTCAAAAAGAAAACGGGGAAAGTCAGATCCGACGTCTGACAACCATGAGTATCCTCAAGCTATCGACCACATGATGCTCAAAGATTAATGCTCTCATGGAGGATTTCTAGTGGGGTCTCTCTCAAACGGGGAAAAACAATTCAGTGGAGGAAATGGGACGATCTAAATAAGTCAAAACTAGAGGGGGACTAGGTTTCAAAGAACTACAAAGCTTTAACCTAGCACTCCTATCCAAAATATCGACGCGAATAGTTGTCGAACTGAATGCTCTCTAGGTAAGAGTCCTAAGAGGGATCTACTTCAGTAACGAGGACTTCCTTGGAGCTACAAAGGGAGCAAGAGCCTCTTGGATATGGTCAAGTTTGGTTGATGGCCGGGAGATAGTATCGCGTGAAGGCCTTTGGGTAAGAGGGGACGGATGATAGTTCGCTTTTATAAGGATGTTTGGCTCCTTAATAGGGTGAACCATCAAATCACATCAGAACCGACCATCTAGAGTTCGTCAATCGTCAAGGTGGCGGAGTACATTGACACTTGAGGGCGATCGTGATGAGCAGGCGAAATCTGACTCATCAAGTCGGAGGAGGAACTACGTGACATCCTAAAGGTGTCGATCCCACTAAGCACATGCTCGGACAAGTTCATATGGCCACACACTAGAGACGGAGGTGTATCAACCCATCAAATAACGATTAGAACAGGTGGACATTGTGGAAAGATATCTGGAAGAACCGAGCCCCCCGAAGGTTAACAACTTTATGTGAAGACTACCAACGAAGTTCATTGCAATGAAAGCAAACTTTGGCCGCCGAGGGATTGACACTCTGCCCACATGCCCAATATGCGAGCGAATAGAAACTTGGGAACACATGTTACTCTAATGTGAATGGGCTAAACGAGTATGGTTCAGAACCCTAGGGGTGAGAGTCGACCTATCCACGACAGATGCGGTAGAGAAATGGTTCATGGAAATCTGAAATGAAGGAGGACCAAATAGAACAACCCTCGAGATACGTTGGGTCATTTGTGCAATCACGACATGGCAAATCTGGAAAGAACAATGCAAGCAGGGGTTTTAGAACAGAAACCCAAACCCTACTGAGGTTACCAAACGTGTTTTATCAACATCTACCGCAGGGGACTAGACAGATGCATCATGTAGCGATGACCAACTGGACGAGACCACCGGTAGGTACAATCAGGATCAATTATGATGCATCATGGAGCAACGAGACGAGAACAGGTGGATTCGGTATCATAAGGAGAGACCACCTAGGCCAAGTCGTGGGAGTTGTGAACAGAACAACACATCTCTGACGTGGAATGCTTGGAAGCGACGGTCATCTCAGATGGAATAAAGTTGGTTATAGAGCATATCTGGGAGGATATCGAAATCGAATTGGATGCCTAAAATGTAATCTGACAGCTCAGGAAGGAAGATTACTGCTGGAGAACTGCGACCCTAGCTGCCAATATTCTAAAAATGGCAGAATTTCGAAGGAAGGTAGCATGAAATACAATCCCTAGAACTGCAAATGAATGTGCAAATTGGATAGTAAAAAATGTTAAATTATAAGTGTGACTTGATGATTGGGTCTCTCGACCACCAACCCTTTTTATCTCTTATTAGTGCTGGTTGTTTAATTTCTGCAAACAATTTTCTAGTTTCTGATTTCATTCAATAAAGGCATATCCTTTTCGGCAAAAAAAAAAAAAGAGTATGTTCTTAACCTTTTGAATAGATTCAATAATTAAGATTTTGAGTAAAAGCTCAAATTTGTTTCAAATTGCACTCTCCCCCATTGAAGATATGGAGAAAGAATTCGAAAAAACTGTAATGTTTATTCAGACTTCCACCCATTGAAGTGGGATAAAATTTATGAATCAGCAAAGAAAAATGGGGTTGGTCCGGTTGGAGATGGAGCTTTGAAGGTGTTTTGTACGTATGCTTATTGATTTTACATTCTTAAAGTTCGAACTCCAAATTTTAGAATAATTCATTTATTGATTTTACATTCTTAAGATTCGAACTCAATTTTTTAATGAAGAGGTGAAACGGTGAATCACAACATTATTTTGCGCTGGTTATACTAATTTTGGGGTTGTGCTTTGGGAGATTCATCAGTTGTTGTTCCACAGTTTATGTTATGTTCAAATTTTCTGCAGATTTACTCTGAATATAAATAAATAAACAAAAAAAGTATACCTCAAAGTAGAATCTATGTACCAACGGACACTTGGTCCAACGATATAGCCCTTGCCTCGGTGTAAAAGGTCCCGAGAACGATTCTCGGCATGTCCCAAGATTATTAATTGATGACCAAAAAAAAGTAGAATCTCTGTTTTCTTGATACATTTCAATTGTAAATTTCCAACCTTTCATCTTCTTCAGTCTAATAATCTGCAGATTAAACCAGGAATCCCAAATATGATACCAAAATTGTCCAAACATTGACAAATGTTCTGGAAATGATAATCCTACAAAGACAGTCGTAATCAGTTAGGATATACAATCTTGAATATATAACTGTTAGAAAAGAATAGTAGACTTGTTGAATATGTCAGACAAAACTTGAATTACAAGGAAAACCAAACACTCTGACAATGAAATGAGCTCAGAAACATCTTAAAGACAACTACCTAGTAGTACACAACAAATCAAAATCACCTGGTGGATAGATTCAGATTAGCAGTAGATTATTTATTCAGACTTCTTTCTGAATCTTGTTATCTCGACACCCAGGTAATCGACAGGGCCAGTGACAGCAACGTGGGGCTTCCCGACTTTGACACGGACAGCCCATATTTGTGGAAACTTGGTCAGAGTAGTAGATGATATCTGTTCTGCTACTGATTCAAGAAGATTGTGAGGAGGCCCCTCCACCACTTGCTTAGTGAGCCTGCCCAACCCAATGTTAATTTCAAGAGAACGAATCGTATCGTAAAAGAGTAATGCAAAAAATACAAATAGTCACTTACCGATAGATATCAGCATAACTAACTGAATCTGACAAGAGGTCTGATTTCCCTGCTAAATCCAAATCCATCCAAGCATCTATATCAACTAAAAATTTCTGGCCAAGCTTATTCTCCTCAGGCTTCACACCGTGAAATCCGTGGAATATCAGACCTCTTAAGACGAGTTTGTCACTCCTCAATAATTCAAGGGCTTCAACCATTTTTCCTACCAACACGTGAAAAATATTTACAGCTAGCAGCTCCTCATTGAATAATGATGAAAGGAATAAAAGATTGAGCTTTTCTTGCTGCCCTGTTGGAAAATAAACTCGACACCCAAGGCAGTAGTAACAGATACGGATGTTCAAACTTCATCATGGATCATCACGAGGACAAGCTACTTGTGAGGTTTGCATCAAAAGTAGACAACATAAGTTTGCTTATTAAGTTGATAACTCTGAGATGAATCTGCAGTCAAACTGAAATAATGAGACAGTCCTGAAAAACTGTTACAAGTCTACCACAATATTGCTGTTCATCCCAAAATAGAAATGCAGTCTCACTATCAAGCAGGAATTCAAACATTTTCTCTCATACAAAAAATCAACATGTTCGGTCAGTCAATTTTTTTTCTTTTCAAATCCAATGGTCGGTCAGTTAAAATGCAGACTTCAGTCATTTCCTTTACCAGATAGCTACACTTGCCAATCGTTCACCTAACCATGACTACATAATGAATCCTTTGCTTGAAACACATTGGATTCCTAAGTAAAAAGAGTTAGTTCTTCTCCTAAACATTAAACACTCTACGAACTGGGATTCCTCTCCATTTCTTTCAGCCTAAATACTACGCAAATTCATTTACAGACATCAGCTAAATCAGCCAAAACGAGCGAACAGGACAGAAAGAACCATACAGTATGTTTTAGTCAAGAAGTGAGTTTTTTTCCCGAATTACCATCGCTTGGAGTTGCCATGCC
Organism: Chamaenerion angustifolium; assembly: GCA_946814005.1. Classification (NCBI taxonomy): domain Eukaryota; kingdom Viridiplantae; phylum Streptophyta; class Magnoliopsida; order Myrtales; family Onagraceae; genus Chamaenerion; species Chamaenerion angustifolium. The sequence goes on along the minus strand of OX328266.1, from coordinate 34,732,567 downwards.
GATAGTGAGTAGCTCAGGTAATGTTCGCCAGAGACTAAACCGCAGCCAAGTTTTTTCGTGGACGTGCGTCAGATGCTATCTAGCGAGTAGTGGAGCACCTGAAATGTTTTGAAAGCTTTGGAGCTGATTTTTTTATTAAGTTGGATTATGTAAAAAAATGATAGTTAGATCTCAAAATAGTGTCTTGATTTGAAGGAGTCCAAATTCTTTTTTTTTTTTTTTTTTGATAGATAAGGTAAATTAAAATAACAAGCTGGGTGACGAGAAAAACTCGCACCCTAATCATTACTACAATATAATAATTAACTAAACTTTATTGTTCTCGAGTAGACAAATCCCACAGCATCCTTTTGGATTGCGTTTTTAGTTTCCGTCGGTTGATTTTCATGAATGACGTAGATTTGACTCTGGTTAATCCCCATAGCTGCCATGATGTCAGCAACCTCATTTGCTTCTCGATATATATGTCAGAACTTCACTCTGTCGAACTGCAGATTGAAATAATGGGCTGATTAGAGAGTTGGGTAGATTAAGTAGGCCTTATCCAATAATTGTCTCCATGTTTAGCTTATAAGCTCGTGAGTAGAGGGTGAGAAGGCATTCAGACAAATATCAACAAACTGTACTCTCTTTTCTAAATTATGTTATGTGCCTTCTTCTCCAATCTTCTATTATGTTCCATTCCGTTTTGGCTAGATTCGTTTGGCCTTAACAGTGGTATCAGAGCCAGCTTCCACCGCCAACCGCCGTCGTTCTGTTGAGGGAGGACCTACCTAGTAGGGCAGTCTTCGACGGAATCGCCCAAGCATGGAAGCTGCTAAGGAATCCCGCGCCCAGAAGGATGCTAGAGTTGATGCTACGCTTCAGGAGCTTTCTGAGCAGATGACTGCAACAAACGTTCGTAATCAGTCAATGTTTGAAGATCTCAGGTCGTGGATGACTGAGATGTCTGCAAATCTGTCCGCACAGATTGCAGATTTGAAGCAGACTCCAAGTATTTTGGGTCCAAGGGGAGGAGCTCCGAGAAACAACCTGCAATCAACTTCAGGTGTTGCTCTTCCACCTCAGGTCACTCATCAACAAACAATGGAGCAGCGTGAACCTCATCAAGCATACAGGTTTGGTAGAATCGATTTTCCCATGTTTAATGGAGCAAACATTGCTAGCTGGTTGTACCAAGTAGAGCACTACTTTGAGATCGACAGAACACCTGCGGAAGCAAAGATGAAGGTAGATGTGATCCATCTCGAAGGTGAGGCTCTGCAGTGGCACCAAGGATTCATGAAGATTCAGGCAAAACAAGGTACAAACCTGTCTTGGGAAGAGTATGTCGCAGCCCTGCAAGCTCGGTTCGGGGAGGAACTGTTCGGGGACCCTATCTTAGAGATGAAGAATCTTCGACAAGAAGGCTCGTTTGCGGAATATCAGTGTAGTTTTGATGGACTTCTCCATAGGATACAACTAATGGAGGAAGTGAGCGAAAGAGCAGCCGTGAGTCAATTCATAGGCGGTTTGGAATTACAGCTGCAAGGTTCTGTCCGAATGTAGCATCCACAGACTCTGCAAGAAGCATACGCAATGGGGAAGCTGCACGATGCCATCATCCAATCTCAGGGAGGTGCTCGGCCCCACAACAGAGTGTCGTTCCCTCCGGGTAAGCAGTCTCCGACCTCTCTTGGAACAATAGGTAGCAATGTCGTAGATAGTAATGCCGCCTTACATAAGAATAAGAATGCTGGGAATTTCTTTCGTGCAGCTGCCAATTCGGCTGGGAATTATACTGCTGGTACAAATGCTGGTAATAATGTTGTGAGAAGGTATGAAAACAGGGGAACCAGGCTCACTAGCAACAGAGAAATGGAGGCAAGACGAGCAAAGGGGTTGTGTTACTGGTGTCCCGAGAAATACTCGGCTGGGCATGTGTGTAAAGGGAAGCAAATTTTCCTTATAGAAGTAGGAGAGGATAGATGAGAACGAATTATTATCAGGACAAGAAGAGTCTGTGGAACAGGAAGAATTACCTGAGATTTCATTGCATGCCATCACAGGGACTTTGGGCAATTCGACAATGAAAGTAGAAGGGGAAGTTAATCAAAAGAGACTGCAGCTACTCATTGATTCGGGTAGTACCCACAACTTCCTTGACGAAGTCATGGCGGACAAGTTAGGATGTCAAACGGAGTTCGTGGAACCACTTAAGGTGATGGTAGCAAATGGGAGTGCAATGAAGTGCAATAGGATTTGCAGGGAATTCACTTGGTGTACGCAAGGCCACCAATTTTCAGCTAGTGTATTTTTAGTACCATTAGAAAATTATCACATGGTATTGTGGGTACAATGGCTCGCTACCTTGGACGACATTTTATGGAACTTCAGGAAGCTCACGATGAGGTTTGTGAGGGATGATCAACTTTGTGAACTGAAGGGACAGAGAGGAGGTTCGGTGTACTTGAGCAGTCTAAACAAGATGGATAAGTTGTTATCAAAGAAATCGGAGCTCGCTTCAATCCAATTATGTTGTCTGTCTCTCATACCGAACAATGAGGACAGTTCATCACTATTATCGACCAACATCACTAAAGAATAACAGGAGTGCCCTGAGCTGACCGAGTTGTTACGACGTTATTAGGATGTGTTTAAGGAGCCAAAAGGGTTGCCTCCGCAGAGAAAGGTGGATCATTGGATACCTTTGAAGGAGGGAAAGGAGATTGTCAGTTTGAGGCCGTATAGGCACCCAGCTCCTCAAAAAGATGTAATAGAAAAGATGGTGCAAGAGATGCTCGAGAGTGGAATTATAAGACCGAGTTCAAGTCCATTTTCCTTGTCAGTCATATTAGTAAGGAAAAAGGATCAAATTTGGAGGATGTGCATAGATTACCGCCGTTTGAATGATATAACCATAAAAGACAAGTTTTCTATACCAATGGTGGACGAGTTGTTGGACGAGCTACACGGAGCGTCAATTTTTTCGAAAATCGATTTGAGATCAGGTTACCATCAGATAAGGATGGACTCAGCAGATATACAGAAAACAACCTTCAAAACACATGAGGGTCATTACGAGTTTTTGGTTATGCCATTCGGCTTGACCAACGCCCCAGCGACATTTCAGAGTCTTATGAACTCGATTTTTAAGGAACATCTTCGGAAATTTGTGTTGGGTTTTTTCGACGACATCTTAGTCTACAGCAGTGACATAAAACAGCACTTGCAGCATTTGGAAACAGTTTTACTGATTCTAAGAAACAGTACGTTGTTCGCCAAGAAATCGAAGTGCAGCTTCGGTGGAAGATAGGTGGAATATCTTGGCCATATTGTAACAGGAGCAGGGGTATCAACCGACCCTGTAAAGGTCGAGGCAATAAAGAATTGGCCCATACCGAACACCCTTAAGCAATTACGGGGTTTTCTTGGGTTGACGGGTTACTATCGGAAATTTGTGAAGGGATACAGATCAATAAGCCGACCCCTAACTGAGCTACTTAAGAAGGAAGCCTTTCATTGGAATGGAGAATCTACTGAAGCATTTGAGAAGTTAAAGGAAAGGATGATGACCGCTCCAATGTTAGCTCTTCCGAACATGAGCGATACATTTGTGGTTGAAACGGATGCATCGAACACAGGAATTGGGGCAGTTCTCATGCAGCAAGGACACCCGATTGCTTTTATAAGTAAAGGGTTGTCAACACGACACGACAACAAACGCTCTCATCTTATGAAAAAGAGTTGTTAGTGATCCTGTTCGCCATAAAAAAAATGGCACTTCTACTTGATTGACCGGCACTCTGTGATTAAAACGGATCATAGGAGCTTAAAGTTTCTACTTGAGCAACGTCTTTCGACGCCATTGCAACACACATGGTTGGCGAAGCTCCTAGGTTATGACTATGAGATCGCCTATAAAAAAGGAGTAGAAAATAAGGCGGCCGATGCACTATCAAGGGTTCAAGGGTCGGAATTGCTGACTATGACTCTATCTTCCGTGTCATCCGATCTGTTGGAAAAGATTAAGAACAGTTGGATGCACGATAAGGAAAATGCAGATCTGATAGGTGTGCTGAAAAAAGGCCAAGTCTCGGCCAAATTCAATTGGGATGGTAATTTACTGAGGAGGAAGGGCCGATTGGTGGTAGACAAGGATGAGCAACTTCGAAAGACAATTCTTTCGATATTTCATGAATCGCCAATGGGTGGACACTCAGGGGTGACTGCAACATTACAAAGAATTACAACCCTATTATATTGGAAAGGGCTCAAACGCTATGTGAGGGAATTTGTCAGAAATTGTGAGACCTGTCAGAGACACAAGTATGACAGAGCTGCATCACCGGGGTTACTACAACCATTACCGGTACCCCAAGCCCTATTTACAGACATCTCTATGGATTTCATCACCAGATTGCCAAGGTCTAAGGGAAAGGAAGTAATACTAGTGGTGATAGATCAATTATCGAAGTATGGACACTTTATAGCTCTAGCTCATCCTTATATAGCTCAGTTGGTGGCGCAAGTATTCGTCGATGAAGTTTATCGACTTCACGGGTTGCCAAATAATATTGTAAGTGATCGAGATCCTATCTTCATAAGCACATTTTGGAAAGAACTATTTGGTCGGCTGGGGGTATCATTGTGCATGTCGTCTTCTTACCACCCACAGACGCCCGGCCAAACGGAGGTAGTAAATCGCTGTCTTGAAACATATCTACGTTGCATGGTAGGTTAGAAACAAAACACTTGGGTGCAGTGGTTATCATTGGCGGAATGGTGGTATAACACCACCTACCACTCAACCATCAAAACTACACCCTTCGAGGCTTTGTATGGCTACCAACCACCATTACACATACCTTACTTCCCTACGGATTCGAACGTAGAATCGGTGGACCTCGTCTTAAGGGAGAGGGAGGAAATTATTAAGTTACTGAAGTTTCATTTGGAAAGGGCGAGAAATAGAATGAGTCAAGTGGCGACTCGGAGGAGATCTGATCGGGAATTTCAGATTGGAGATCAAGTATTTCTTAAGTTACACCCTTACAGTCAGCATTCGATGCGGAAGGGAGGAAGCCAAAAGCTGCAACCGAGGTATTATGGTCCTTTTAAGGTGCTGGATCGGGTTGGTAAGGTCGCTTACAAATTGGACCTTCCAAGTTCGGCATTGATTCACCCCACGATACATGTGTCCCAACTCAAACTAGCTCGAGGAGATGTGAGCCAGATCATACCATTGCCGGAAGGAATCAATAGGAAACGTAGTATTCCTCAAGCTATCATTGGTAGGAAGATGGTTCGTAGGGGTAATAGAGCTGCGACCATGCTACTCATCAAATGGGAGGGACAGGAAGACAATGATGCCACTTGGGAGTTTTTGGAGGATGTTAAGAAGAAATTTCCCGACTTCAACCTTGAGGACAAGGTCGTAGTTTAAGGGGGGTGCGTTGTTACGAGCCTTATTACTTGGGCCGTGGTTAATTGAGATAATGGGCTGATTAGAGAGTTGGGTAGAATAAGTAGGCCTTATCCAATAATTGTCTCTGCCATGTTTAGCTTATAAGCTCGTGAGTAGAGGGTGAGAAGGCATTCAGACAAATATCAACAAACTGTACTCTCTTTTCTAAATTCTGTTATGTGCCTTCTTCTCCAATCTTCTATTCTGTTCCATTCCGTTTTGGCTAGATTCGTTTGGCCTTAACATCACAGTCCAGTGGGCAGGGGCAGGAACGATTTTCCCTTCTTAGGACTGCATGCACTGCTTCAATTAGGCGGGGCTCCGAAACGTGTATTGATTAAGAATTCTATTCAAATCCTTCTAGCAGCTGCCACCTGCATCATCTCCGCGTTTTCAACAATTTCCAGTCGAAGACTGAAGCATACCGCAACCACAGATTGACTAATCTATTTTGGCGGTCAGTCTCCTTCAACGATATTAAACTAAAACAGCAAGCAATTGCAGAAAGGAAATCAAACAATTAACAGAGTGATACCTATCGATACCTTGGAATTGATGATGATGACTAAGAAGCCGGCCTTGTGTGCTCTTCGTTTTATTCCGGTTTGATTAGGGTTTCGTTTACCACTTGATCCAATTTGACAAATTGAAATAAAATTTCGAATTTGGCTTCCATTTAAATATATTATTATAATATATTTTTAATTCAAATCAAGTCATCATACATACATATTTATTTCTTTTATTTTCTATTTTTGAATTTCGACTGTAATATTTTCTACTCTCACTTTGATTTATAATTTTTCTCTAAGTAAAAAAAGATATAAATAACTTTCTAATGATATATATCATAGTCAATTTTTAATTTACACTAAACCCCGGCACGCGCTACGCGCGTGCACGTTGTCGTCGTTAGTTGTGCGTGAGGTCTTACGAGAATATGATCAACCCGACTCCTAGGGTAATACAAGAATAGTACAAGCATTAAACACTTCATAAAAATATTATTAATGTGAAACTAAACTTAATTTGCATAAAATAATGAAATAATAAAATTTAAAAACTCTTAAATTTTAAAAAATTGCTCGAGCTACCGAGATTCCTTTTGATGGTGTTATATGCTCCCGGTCGCTCGAGCAATTTTTTTAAAATATTTAAGAGTTTTTAAATTTTATTATTTCATTATCTTATGCAAATTAAGTTTGTAAATTTAGTTTTACATTAATAATATTTTTATGAAGTGCTCAATGCTTGTACTATTATTGTATTATCCTAGGAGTCGGGTTGATCATATTCTCGTAAGACATCACGCACGACCAACGACGACAACGTGCACGCGCGTAGCGCGTGCCGTGGTCTAGTATAACCATTAGGGAAATACACTTAAGTGGATTAAAAAAAATTCAGTATAGTTTAGTAGTTAATTAGATATATCTATATATATACGCAACACATATCTACATATTATGAAGGCACGTCATTGGTTTTATTCCAATTTTACTATAAACAATTGATTAAAAATATTATTTGAATTGTAAAACTAAACTTAAATTACCTAATATAATTAAATAAAATTAATTTTATTTTAAATATTTTTAAAACATTACTCGAGCCCGGGAGCCTATTTAGTAGTGGTTCTTGCTCCTGGTTGCTCGAACAATTTTTTAAAAATACTTGTTATTAAGAATATGATCAAACAAATATATGTTGATATTTGATAAAGTTGACTTTGTGCATTGTTTATAGTCACTTATAGTCATACTATGAGTATTTTCACTCACATACCATGTCATAATATATCATCTCATATAAACTATCGCTTAATGCCCGACCTCGAACTAATTTCTATGAGTATTCATACCGACTATTACAAATCTATCATGATAACATCAACTATCGTTTAATGCTCGATCTTGAACTTTCTATGAGTAATTTTCACTCATATACCATGTCATACTATCTCATCTCATACGAACTATCGTTAATGCCCGACCTCGAACTTTCTATGAGTATTCATACTAACCTCAAACTTTCTATGAATATTTTCACTATGACAACATCCGTATGATTCGGTCCTATGTGCTCATACTATTTGAGATTTAAGACGTACGCCCATAATTAAGAACTCGTCAATGAATGCATTCAATATACTCTTAAGGTATCTTAACACGTTCACTATCATGTCTATAAAATCACGACTATTACAAATCTACCATGACAACATCAAGAAATTTCCACTAATGTCCACAAAAATATAAAATCATATATTTGATAAATGTATTTCTTGTTTTTTTACTTTGATATTTTCAGTTTATAAAATATGGGTAAGTTAAGTTTAATTATATTTTAATTTCATATATATTTATCAAATGTTTAATTCTCATATCAACACCTCAAGCACGATAAATATTTATCATATTTGTTTATAAGAATATGATCAAAAAATATATATGTCGATATTTGGACAAAATTAAGTATTTTACTTCTGACATCCAACTGACATTTCTTTGAGTATTATACTCCCGACATCCGATCTTTCTTTGAGTATTATACTCCCGACATCCTATCTTTCTTTGAGTATTATACTCCTAACATCTGACTTTTGTCGACATCTGACCTTTCTTTGATTATTATATTGTCGACATCCCCTGAATTTGAACCTAATCGTTGTTACTATCTATAATTTAAGACGCACGCCTTAACCAACTGTCTCATAAGTCTAAACATGTCAGTGAAGACATTTAATATACTCTTAAGATCTCTTAACAATCTCACTACCATGTCTATGAAACGACGATTATAAAAAATCTACTGTGACAACATCAATAAATTACCATAAAAATTTACCCAAAAAAATAAAATTAGATATTTGATTAACTTTTTCCTTATATTTTTTTTAAAATGTTTTTAGAGTTATTTTACTTTAATATTTCCAGAGTTCATAAAGTAGGGTTGAGAGTTAAGTAAATTCATATTTTAATTTTAGATATATTTGAAATGTAGAGTTAAGTAAAGAAGTACTCATAGAATCTAAATTTGACAAATCCTAAAAATATTTTGTAAAGATAATAAATAATAAACACTGAAAATTAATATTGATTTTTATATTTCACTAATTCGTAAAATATTATTTAAACGCATCAGTGGGGTTATTTTAATTTTGTAGTAAAATGTTTTTGTTACTTTTTTCTCGACATGTAATACCTAAATTTTGGATTATATTAGGTTGGAGTAATAACATATTAACAACTTTGGGCAGCTGGAATCATCTATGCATAATACTAAAAAAATACTCTATAATACATAATTATCATTATAAAAATATATATACATTAATCAAATATCTCATTTCAAAATTGATTAATGGTTTTGTATGTATTGCTTCACGCGATAGATTATGTATATTCAACATATAACTATAGTAAATTTTGATCAATTTTAATTCTATTTTAATTATTTAAATTTATAGATGAAATGTTTTTTTATAACGACAGTGCTCACAATTCAAAAACATTTAACTTCTTGGAAAGAAGATAGCATGTTTTGAAGATAAACAATCTATATAATTAATGGTAGAAACATTAAAAAAATGACAATTATCATTATTATGTAGATGATATTATAACTTTTATAAATGATCTAAGTATTTAGATTAATTGTAATCTTAATGTCTAATAAAGTGAAAATATAATTTAATTTGTTAGTGAGATATACAAAAAATGGTGCATGAGAAAAAAGAAAGAGATAGTGATAAAGATATACGTATGTCTTCAAGTTATAAGGTCATAAGTTCGAGTCTCCGTGAAAATATTTTTTTATAACATTTTTAAGAAGACATTTAAATAACCAAAATAGTCATGATAAATATAAATTAATTAGATTATTAAAGGGTATTTGTGTCAATTTACATGCAACGGTTACAAAAACCACTTCTGCCTTAATAATATAGATATATTAATGTAATAAAAACTGAATAACCCTTATATTAAGTTTGTCTAAAATTTAATTATATAAAATAAAAAGGTAATACCGAGCATATTTATCAACTATATTCGATTTCTCAAACCAATTGGTAAAGATCAATTACTCTTTCCAAAAGTTATTTATCGGTTGAGAACATTTTTCTACTTATGTTAATTAAATATAATATTAATAAAATTATTTACTTCACAGTCTATCATTTCCATACATATTTCGTGATTTCACTTCTTCTCTACCAAAAATTGAATTTATTGTTGATCGTCAAAGGGGATTAGGGTCTTCTAATCTGCATGATGAGGTGAAGTTGTTTCACGTGTTCAATAAAATGATTTTTTTAATAAGTAGATTTTTTTTCTACTAAAGACGTTTGTTTGAAATTAAGTTTTGTATTTATTTTAAAAAAAATGAGTAGATATTTGAATTGTGATCCGAACAATGTAAATAATATTGAATTTGGACTTACATATTGAGTATTGACACTATAGTTATCAAAAATCGGACCAGATCGGCGGTCCGACCGGGTCCAACTGAGAACCGGACCCCTGTCTGATTTGGTTCAACTAAACGACTGAAATGCATATGAATAGCATTTGAACCGGGTTGGACCATCAGGTTTCTGGTTCACCCTTTTAGGGGGAATTTGTTTTTAACATAAAAAACCAACTGAAAGGGGAGAATCAGTTTAGGGTTAGAGTTTAGAAGAAGAAGAAGGAAAAAGAGAAGAAGAAGATGGAGGGAGAGGGTGGGCTGAGGAAAGGGGGGTGGGCGGGAGGGAGGGCGAGAGGGGGATCAAGTGAAGAAGTTTTGATAGAGGAGATGAGAGAAGCTCACGGAGAGTCTGTTCAGCGCCGAACACTCCGTCCCCGTGTCAGATCCCGACGAGAATTCAATCGCGCACCACCGAATCCCAATCGCGAACCATCTGAAGAGCTTGAGCGTTTGAAGCGGAGGATTGTGCTTACTACATAAAGACGGGTTCATGTAAGTTTGCATCCAACTGCAAGTTCAATCACCCGATTCGACGGAGAACCCAAGTACCTAATCAATCATCAATGCATTGATAATTTCTGTGGGGAGAATGAATTCGATGAGGATTCCTATGGAATCTCCCTTTGTGTGTACATGCAAGCAATGGATAAAATTCGTGGGTTTGGCTTCTAAGCATCCATTAGGATCAACATGCAACTTTTGGAAGTTATTATGAGACTTGATTAGGGGAAAAAATGAACTTGCATGCCTGAAATTGGTGTTCTTCTAATATTTTCAAGAGAGTATGTTGCCATTTTGTAGTAGTAAACTCTAATCACTGTTTCATGGGTATATGTTGTGATTTTCTAAGGCTTCAAAAGAGAGGATGAACGACAAGGAAGAAGCTTGGGATAAGCAGGCACAAATAGGATGTAAGGTAAGCATGCTGGTATTCAATTAATCCAAGCTATTTGGATTATAGAAGAATGTCATTCACTGTCAATTTTGGTATCCAAGCTATTTGGATTACTGTTTCATGAGTTATAGAAGAGCATGTTGGTATTCAATTAATTCAATCATCTTTTCATATATAGACTGACTCTATCTAGGGCCTTTCTTGGCTTAATTTGCATCATTCACTGTCAATTTTGTTGTCAAGCTACTCTTTTAGCTCCCTTTTGATCACTATTTTAGCATGGTATCAACTTCATTTATCATCTCAATCCTTTAAGCTAATTCTCAGCTTCATCCATGGGCATATGTAATTACTTGCATTGCTTATAAAGTTTAGCATTTTATTTATTTGATTAAGTTAAATGGTAAAGTTTTTCAGGACTAGTAAGTGAAATAGCACATTATTTGTCATGTTCGAATTAGTTTTCTTGAATGATCTCCAAAGAACACTGCATCACCCAAGAACGTCTCTAAGTATTGCTGAGAACGTATGCAAAGGTGGAAGAGGGTTGGGTGGAGGGTTGGGCTGGGCTGGGCTGGGGTGGAGGGTTGGGACAATTATTTTACAAAGAGTGGAACACACATTGAACCGGGGCCGGGTTGGACCGGTCAAACCAAGAACCGACACCCTCGTCGGTTCGAGGGCCGGTCCGGTTCTGATAACGATGATTGACACTAAATTTGTACTAAGTTGAGATTTAAACTTTCGACTTAAAAAAACTCAACTCAAACCCTTTAAGTTAAAAATCAACATTGTTTAGTTAAATTTATAACGAAATCATTTACCTATTATAATTTTTTATTTTTTAGTTAGGTACATAATTAAATTTTGAACTTATTAAGGACAAAGTGGGTTCATTTAAAGTAATAAATATAAAGATTAGATAAATGCTCTCCCTTCTCTCTTATTTATCTCTCTAAGCATGAACAATCCATATGGTCATCCTAGTTCTACTCAGTTTCTAGGTGTCTCTACTTTGTTGGAGCCACCGTCGGGAACTGCCACATCTCCTCCTTACATCCAAGACTACATGGAGACTGAAGATACTCCAATAAAGGAAAATTTTCAGCAGAAAGTATCTTACAAAGGTAAGCTTACGGGGATTATTCCAGGGACTTTTAAAAAAATGTCTTCTACTTTGATCAGATTTGCTACAATGAAAACGAAGATGAAAGGGATGAATTCCCCGAAACAAATTGTATAAAAAAATTCTTCAAGGGAAGAGAAGCTATTGATGAGGCAAAACCATGTCTTGGACATTATCAAGATATTCACAAGTTTTGTGGAATACCTTTTCCCATGTAGACGCTTGAGGACAATATGGAAAACCATGGGAAACTTCGAAATTATGGACTTGGGTTACATATTCTACAAGGTCGCATTCAAGACAATGGAGGATTTGGAATTGGTCCTGGAAAATGGACTGTGGTTTATCACCTCGAACTTCCTCACCCACCATGAGGATGTCGGAACCTAAATTTCAACCGGAGAAAGCTACCTTGAATGCTGCAGCCATTTGGCTGAGAATATCAATGTTTCCATCAGAATATTACATCCCTTATTTCCTGGAGAAGATTGGTAACAAGCTTGGTACGTTGCTGAAAATTGACATGGCAACGATCAACAAAGAAAGGAAGAAATTCGCCAGGTTTTGTGTCCGAGTTAATTTAATGGAACCCCTACCAGTGTTTATCAAGATCGATAATGTTCATTTGGAACTTGTTTATGAAAGTATTTCATCCATTTGCTTCGGATGTATGATGTTTGGACATAGGGAACTCACGTGTACAAATCCTTATGGGATGAAGGCCACCAACCTCAGCAACCTTGACCAGAAGCAGGGGAACGAAATGGAAACTACACAAGGGAACGATAGGGGAACTACGTATGGAAAAAGGACACGGGTGAGAATCGAGCGAACCGGGATTTGGAATGTGGGGTGGAGCAATCGAAGAACCAGGAAGGTAGGGTGGACGAAAACTGGAGTTAGCCTTGGATGGTCGAAGGAAGTTGTGGTCGAAGCCCAAAGTTCCTTTGGAGCTGGCCCATGTATTAAAGAAGTTTCGGCCCAAGCCCACAAAGGGTTAAATTTTCCAAAATTGTTATCTGTTGGAGACAAAAGACAAATACAAGGCTCAAAATTTGTCCCTACTTGCAGTAAGTCGAAGGATATGGTGATTTATCACATTGGTAAAACAGAAATTATGGACACGGTGAATTATCACATTGGGGAAGAAGAGTTGTGTATGGAAGAAGATTCAGTTCCTTCTTTGGGGGAAATGATTCGAACGGAGATTTAATGTACAAATCAATCTACAGTCAAATCGGGCTAGTCAGGAGAAAATAGAATCCAAGGTCAGTCGAAAAGGCAAAGTCTGGGAGAGCAAGGGATAAATATCCAAAGATCAAGAAGGATGGAGATGTAAGTGCACGAAGAGAATGGGGAAAGGAAAAGGAGTTGATCGCCTTCTCGTGTGTGTGATTCGTCGATAGTCCCATATCAGGAATGAGGGCAGTAATTTCTCCTATCTTTCGTTCATCTTTTACCCAATAGTTTCCATGTTTAATACAACTAATATAAATTCAAGGGATGATAGGAGTACGGGGTTTAGTATGAATATTTTCATTTGGAACTGTAGAGGGTTGGGTAGTAATCTGACAATAAACTGTGTTAACGACTATATTTGCATATTCAAGCTGGAGCTGTTTTTTCTTACTGAGACTATGCTCAGTGGATAAAATCTTATTGCGCATGCTAAAAAGCTTAGCTATGACCAATTTAAAGCGGTGGATGCTAGGGATCTGAGCGGGGGGATTCTTCTCATGTGGAACTCAAATTATATGGATCATGAAATTCTAGGAACATTAAAACAGGAAATTCATGCGATCATTAAGGTACCTTTGTCAAATTTCTCTTGGGTATTGTCTGCCATTTATGCAAGTGTGGAGAGTGCTGAAAGATTAGTGCTCTGGCAGAATTTGAAAAATGTAGTTGATACTATGAATTTGCCTTGGGTTGTTATGGAGGATTTTAATGACATTTCCAGCTATTTAGATAAGAAGGGGGGGAATTAACCTGAATAGGATTAATAATTTCAAAAACATGTTGGATTATTGCTCCCTGGTAGACTTGGGATTTTCTGGTTCGAGGTTTACTTGAGCTAAGATGTGTAAAGGAGGCCATTATGTCCAGCAAAGACTGGATAAGGTTGTGGCCAATCCGGATTGGTTCATCAAAATTTCCTGAAGCCAAAGTTGTTCACTTGCCTAGAACTAAGTCTGATCATTGCCCTATTCTTTTGTCCGTCCCTCTCACGTAAAAATTTAGTGATTTCTCAGAGACCTTTTAGACTTGAAACTATGTAGATAGACCATCTAGATTTTGGAAACTTGGTGAATAAAACTTGGTCGTATGCTTTGAATAATCATGAGTTCGCTACCTCTATTTTCCCTAATAGGATAAGAGAATGGAACAAACACACTTTTGGAAATATTTTTATAAGAACTGAAAACATTCTTGCTCATCTTGAGAAAATTCAAAAGAATATTGGCCAAAACCCCAATCGGCTCTTCATTGAGTGATAGGAGTTTTAAGAAATGAGTATCTTGATATTTTGTACAAAGAAGAACAAATTTTGGGCTATGAAATGTAGAACGAAATGGATTTCGGATGGGGATAGAAACACCAAAAGTCTGAAAAAGGGTCATAATGTTTCAATAAAATGGTTTTTGGTTCCACATGTTTTTTGACGATGGTTAATGGTACATGATGTTGCCAAACGATGGTAACCGAACCTTCCGTCGACCACCCGTTAACTTTTATCGTTAACTTGTCACGTTTTTGTCACGTGAGGTTCTATTTCATTTTCGGTTTGTACGAAAGACCAAAATACCATCTTCACTAAAATACCCTCTGTAGTAACCCTACCAACATTCTACAAGACGCTTCACTCATATGCCGCCCTCTTTCCATCATATGTTCGGAGCACTCAAAAGCCTCTAATAATCTTCCCCGAGAACATAAAGCAGTCAGCAGGATATCGAGTGCATGACTATGAGGACAGTGTGCTTTCTCGATAACATATCCCCACAAATGTAGGCCTAAATCAATCCTCTGATTTACACAGAAAAATTTCATCAGCATCACCAGACAAGGTTGTCCATCTCTTGAATGCAGCAGCTGAAGAAACGAAGCAAGTGAGGAGTTGAATGTGTCCACTTCACTATGTTCCTCTTGACTGGAGCCACTCAAACTGGAAAACCATAACAATATGTAAGATTCATATAATTCTTGGTAAGTTTGTAATTGATATATATAATGAAAAAAGCTTATAAAAATCGCTCGAACAACAACCAAACCTTGTTGAATGCGACATTTGCCTTCTTCACCCATTCTGGGGTTCCAGTGCTTCCACCAAGAACAGAACCTGCAGCTGAAAGATCACTCTTCTCTATGTCTTGCCCCACTTCACTCAGCTTATACACAACTTCCCTATGAGAAATACAAATTCTGGAAATGAATTCTGTACTCAGTAAATAGACAAATAGAAATGCTGCTTTCTAATCTAACTAAAGAAGCCCATGATAAAGTAATTGTGTTTAATTGTTTAATGCATATATTATTGTTCATTGACGTGTTGGAGCACTATGTAGGGAATGCTTGCTGCTCTACGCCTCACCATCAACCAACCTCAAAGTGTTAATGCAGCAAGACATAACACTTTGATGTGTTAAGAGGATCATTCCCATACATATCAGCCTAACACAAGTTACTATCAAATACATAAAAATCAAGCCAGAAATGCCTTACGTGACTAAGATGAAATTGTGAATTTTCTCATACCCATTCATATTCAGTAGATGAAATTGAGCGGGATTCTTGTATTGCATCACAAAACAGTTCAAATGGAGACCCCTTCAATCCCACTCGACCGAATCAATCCTAAGAATAAAGTATGGTAAGTCATATTGTCCTGCCCAATTTGCTTGTCTTTCATCTCTAGGGACAAGGCAACAGCAGCTTTGACATCTCTACATCTGATCATTGAGCTAATCAATGCATTATAACCCCAATATCAGGACGCAGATTTTTCAAGAGAATGTCATCGAATAGTTGTCTTGCCTTTGTCAGGTTACGGGCAACCCCAGCACCATGAATCAAAGTAGTAATGGTTTGGACCGTCGGGATGCAATTAACTCGCTCCATCTCTTCAAATAGCCTCAAGGCATCACCTAAACATCCTCTTTTACAGTACGCATCGATCCTGATATGATAAGTCACAATGTTTGGCTTGAACCCTCTTTTGATCATCTCAAGCACCATTGTTTGTGTGGATTGTCAAAAAATGAGCATCCACAAGCACCATTGTTTGTGTGGATTGTCGGTTATGCATCTGGGTGTGTTGCTACACTGCCTATTCTCTACTGGCGGTTCCGAAATCGCAATCAAGTCTTAGAGCAAGATTCAGCTCAAAATCGTCAAAATTCTGCACAGGTAACTGCAGGTCCGTTTCCGGTTTCAGCCACTCGAGGATCAGAGAGAGTTGACCGTCACAATGCTGCTGAATCCCCTAGAACTTTACAAGATGCTGCTGTACTGAACGCCAGGTGATTTCTTGTGTTTCTTTTTTATGTTTAGATATCCCAGTTGTTTGTTGCATCTTCCCATTGCCCACTTATAGGTTCCAGTTGAAGAAGACAAGAAGCAGAAGCAACCGAGATAACTCAAGAAGCAGGACCCATGGAAGACTTCGCACTGCTTGAGGAGAAGGCTCGGCTATGCACTCTTCCTCCGTTCGTCACTCTTCAAAGTTGGAAAGTAAGGTGTGTGAAGAGAGGATTTCTGGCGGATTAAAAGGATGAATAAGGGCAGAATAGGTATTACAAATAACATGTAATCAAATTGGAACACGTGTCATCGCACGTGATGACATCACGTCTAATTCGAACGGAAGTGACACGGAAGGACCAAAAACCATCTTTAGTAAACATGTTGTACCATTTACCATGACGAGGGTTGGAAAACCATTTTGGTCAAACATCATGACCCTTTTTCAGACTTTTCCCCAAATATTACTATGTCACAACCGTCATTAGGATAAATCTATCAAAAATTTGTAGGATTAAAGATAGGGAGGGGTCTTGGGTTTCTGATCAAATTAGAATTTCAAGACTTCTTTTATAAACTCTTTTCCTAAGAGAAAATTCAGGTTTCTCTTTTATCTGACTGGTCGCTCAACCAAGTCAATGTTCTCTCGCCTGATATGATAAGATCTCTAGAGCAGTTTGTCTCTATTAGGGAAGTTAAAAAGGTCATTGACTCTCTTAGCCCGTTTAAAGCTCCGGGTCCGGATGGTTTGCACCCTATTCAAAAAAAACAATGGGAGGTTGTGGGAAATTCAGTATATACCACCATCTCCAATATTTTTCAGGGGAAAACGATTCCAAAAGGTCTCAACGATACTATTATCTGTGTGATCCCCAAGTTTCACAACCCCTCTTTGGTCAGTCAATTCCGTCCTATCAGTCTTTGCAAGATGGTCTATAAAACGATTTCTAAAGTGATAGTTAATAGGATGAGACCCCTCATAGAGCATCTCCCATCTCCCTTTCAAGAGAGTTTTATCCCTGGTAGAAGAGTGGTTGATAATGTGGTTATTTTTAGAGAAGTTCTGGAGTCTCTTAAGAATAAAAAAGGAAAATCTGTGTTGATGATTTTAAAACTGGACTTGGAAAAAGTTTACGATAGGCTTGAATGAGATTTTATCTCTAAAACTTTGGTTCATTTTAAATTTCCTGTCTCTTTGACAAAAGTTATCATGGATTGTGTGTCTTCTACAAATGTTTCGATTCTTCTGAATGAGGGTAAATTAGAGAAATTCTCTCCATCCAGGGGCATTCGTTAGGTAGATTCTCTATCTCTTTTATCTTGTGCATGGATTATCTTAGCTTCCTCATTGAGGAAGAAACTACAAAGGGTAGGTGGATCCCTATAAAGTTGGGTAGGGGATCAATTGCTTTCTCACCTCCTTTTTGAGGATGATTTGATGTTTCTAGGCACTTCGTCAATTCAGACAAACTCCCTAACAGTCAGGAATCTGGCCAAACTTAGAGTGATCAGATAAAATTTCATTTTCTCTTGTCACCTCTTGAAGTTGGATCCGACGAACGTCTCGGGCTTCTCTGCATGCACAAGTTCTACCGGACGAGTCATGGTTATCCCCGTAGTTGACACTAGTATAGGTGTGTTTAACGACGCAATAGGGACTTTAGTATAAGTCAACGCTCCTACTCTAATATTTTGAACATCATTGTTCACAAACATTTTTCTAAAATACAAAATATTGAATTATTTTCCACCGAAAATCTTATAACAAATTATACAAAATTATTGAACCAAACTGGTTCTTGGGTCTCATGTATCACTATAAACACAATAAATTGCCTTATAATAGTTAGTAATATAAGAGAATCACTCTATCATATAATAATATTTTTTGAATCAAATACTAAAATGATAAAATTGTATAAATCCTATAAAGACATGGAAGTTTAACAATATGATGAAATTGACCCAATAAAAAGAATTTTCGTTTAAAACTGAGTCTCGTGAGGTGCACAGTCTCCTTAAGACAATTGCGCCTCTTCCCATAACAGATTTGTGTAAGAGGAAAAATCGAGAATGATTACCTCTCAGGATAAAATAGTGTTGTCAAGGCAAAAACAACACAATATTTCCTTTGATCAATCTGAACAATACCTGAACTCGGACTTCGACGAAAATTCGGACGTAAACTTAAAATGACTTGATTTAGAGCAACTTCTCAAATGTAAATTTCAAATTTTTTTAGTGTGTATGAAATGAGAAGAAACAACTCTATTTATAGGAGTTAAGTGCACTCAATGTTATTAAGGTTATCCTTAATAAATTTGTAACCCGAAAATAAATTCACCAAAATCGAAAATCAGCCAACAGAAAATTCCCAAAGTCCCAAATAATTCATTTGTCAAAATAATCGACAGGTTTTAGCAAAACCCGAATTGTAGCCTGCACCCCTCCGGTGCGCAAAAAAATCATTTTCCTCATAAATTGTTGCACTCGTGTAAAACATAACATAATACATTTATGCAAAATTGTCTTATTCCAACCGGTGTAGTACTATTAAAAAACAAAGAAGTTTCTATTTCCTATTCAAAACTCACTTATGTCGAATTGACACATAAACTGGCCCAGAGACCATATAGGCCATAATCGCCCAACAGTTTATGCTTACAAATTACAAAAACCCTAAATACAACTTTTATTGTACATTAATAGATTCATAATAAAAATGTAAGATGAAATTGTTGTCTTATAGACCCTAACAAAACGTTTCTGGGTTAGGTTTCAACTCAACTCAAGTTTCGTTTGAGAAGTAGGGACAAGTTTTGGTTAGGGTCCGAAACTCAAACCTTTTTCCCAATATTGGGTAAAATTATTAATAAAGTGGTAATTTGGGGGTGAAAAAGGAGAAAATGAAACTTGTTTGCAAATTTGCAACTTTCCCTTTATTCATCAAATAGACATCAAATAAAAGAACAGAAGAGATAAATTCCTTCTAAATACATGCTCATTATTGAGTCCTAACTTCATAGACAGGACTCTCTCTCATATATGTAACATACATACATATATATCAATATATTGCTTCTTTTATTAAGTAATAAATATGGATGGAATTGTATTGTATGTATTCAAGATGGGATCAATGAAATATGCTGTTACTTGTGCCAAACAGCATATCTATGGCCAGAAGTAGCCAGAACCCACTCCCTGCCAGAAGGGCACCATGAACCATCACCAATCTTCATGCAAACATTCTCCCCAATCATGGACGAGTAAAGGTTTGGTTGTGCCTCCAGGATCCTGATCGATGATCGGCTGTGAATATCTTGACTCTTCCGGATATCAATCTGAACAAATGTAACAAAGCATTGTTTGAGTTTTGTTCATCCTACCAACCAAGATAGCAAGATTTTATCCAACTTACCAGTTTAACAATCTGGTCGTGATTGGAGTGGCCCCAATCATAGAAATGATCATAGAAGACCGTAGGTATTCCAGGGTGTGTAAGAATATAAGCATAGCCCTGTAACATCAATGATAACTCAGATTTACTTGAGAGAAAAAAGGATAACTCAGATTCAGCTCAGAGGCAAATGGAATAAACAGACCTCCATTATATGATTACCAGGAAAAGGCCAATGAGCCTGCAAAAGAGAAAAACAAATGATTTTAATGTCCGACCCACAACTTTGGTCATGTAGCTATGCTCATACTTGAATAACGCACCAAATTTCACATTTGGTCACTAATATGTCAATGCAGCAACCGCAGTACCACACTTAGATTTCCAAGCCATAAAAATATTCACCTAGTTCATGAGATATGTACCTGGGTGGAGCCCGTGTCATGGTTATCGAGAAAGGTCACAGACTTTGAAGGCCACCATCCCATCACACCAGGAGGCTTTCCCTGCTTATCACGCAAACGCCATAATTGTCCTTTAACAGCTTCCTGCATACATAGATAGCAGTAACAAACACCATATGTTACATAACAGAAAGCTCTTCTGGAACTTATGGAAGTAATTCTACCAAAATTTGACAAAATAAATACTAGGGATACCTGAAGAATTCCTTTTGTGGTGAAATCAAAGGCAGCTGAGAGTTGCCCCGTGCCATCGATCCAGTTGATAATTCGTTGTCTGTGGCTATCTGCCAAGTCAATCAATTTACTTATAGGCAGATTTTACCCACAAAGAAAAACATCTCTGGAAAGTTCACATAAATTTACTGCAGTCTTCATAATTTCAGGAAAACACGTGTGGGGTTAACAGTTGCACTGTAAATGCTTGATTTAAATGAATACCCTGATTGTAGTCCAAGCCTTGACCATGATAGTTGCAAGAATCCCAGTACTCTCCAACAGAAAATAAGGGCTTTGTCTCTTGAATATACTCCTTCACATATTTTGCTGAATACCTAAAGCAGAAAATCATGGAGAGATAAATAAAGTGCTATAAAATTCTATTATTTCTATATGAAGAGCAATGCATTGGAAATTACCCCCTCACGAAATCAAACCGAAAATCCTCAAAGCCAAAATTGCGCAGCCATTGCAGCCATGATATAAGGTCTTTCCGAACAAAATGTTGGCTATGATCAATATTTGGCACCCCATCAAAATTGTCCCCTGTACTTTTATTACCCTGAAAAATAGATTATCTGTTGTAAATACTACGACCTATATAAATTGGTCAGGACGAAATCTCAAGAACATTTTCAGGTCAACAAGGAATTTAATTAATCATATTATTACCAGGCCACCAGTACATGAAGTGACAGCACGTTCATCCCACGCCAACGGAATTCCATCATAACGGTTGTACCTTCCTCCATGGCCTTGAGTAGTCCCAATACGGTGGTTTATAACTACGTCAGCCATTGCTCGAACTTTGTACTGTTTCATCTTCTGAAGTAACATTTTTAACATATGTTCAGAGCCGTACTTAGAATTCAGTGAATAAAGGTTTTGTGGAAGATAACCTGAAACGGGTGAATTAAATAATTAAAAAGAGAATCTTTTACCTGAGCTAGAAGTAGTTGAAACTATGAGAAAATGTATTCACCAAACCTTCAGGCGCGAAAGAGTCACTTGCTGGTGGCAGCCACATCGACGTGAAGCCAGACTTTGCAATATCAGGAACTTTTCTCTCCAAGTTTTTCCACCAGTCATTTTTATGTGATTCCCAATTAAAACCCTAACCATCAAATAAAACTTAAGGTATAAGGTCTAAAGTTTAATGTTTCTGGTATCTATCAGCATTGACACAGGTTGCTATTTCGTTCTTTACCTGAAAGAGAACTTCCCTTCCTTTACGAACAATTGCACCTACAAAACAGAATATCTCATTTTATCAAGATTTTCAGTCCACAGGCACAGATCAACATGATGGACAGGGATTCAGCTCATAAGAAATTTATATAAAATATATTCGAGAATATCATTGCTCGTGCAAATCTTGGTCCTGCTTTCTATCAGGATTCTTGTCTATTTCCTGTCCTACTTGTAGATTGAAAGAAAAAATAACCTAACAAACAGTATAAGTAACATATCATAAGACAAAGAAGACCCACCGGTATCAGCCTGTTGAGTATTCACATCGCATCCCTGTAAATTGAAGAAGATTGAAGCTAGATATAAAATCACGCAATACTCTCATGAAAAAAATGTTGTAAAGTACAAAACAGAGTTTAAGGTAAATGAAAAGAAATGGCTATTGAAGCAGGAAATGCATGAGGATGGTGAATACATTGTTCAAGTTGCCCATCTCTGCCAAATGGATTTATGAAAAGCTGATACCGCTAAGATAGAACTCCACCAAGATAATCCTGCATAAGAGAACAATTTACAGCATAAATAGTAATACTACTTTTATAAAAAAAAAAAAAAAAAATCGGCCCTATAAGAGTGATCTTGGCCAGGCTTAACGGAACTCAAAAGATAATTCGTCACAGTATTGGATTAAATTGTCAAAGAACTTCACTAGACATGATTGATGAATTCAATTGCGCATTCAAATCACATCAGTGTTTTTGCTAAAGGATAATTATCCAGTCTAAAATGCCTCAAATCATCAGCATCACCTTCGCGTTCGGATAAACATTATAATTCACAAGATATATTTTTCTCTATCTTCTCCCCAACCCAAGTGATAACTAATTCCAATTACTTCCTAATTATTATCAGAAAGCAAATACATAAATCAGACCGACAAAAGAGCAGGAGAAGATATGTATGATTTGGAACATGCGTACCTAGTTGAGGATGCGGAGAGCAGCCTGAGTTCGATCATGCAGGCCGAGACGTATAAATAGCTGAAAAATACTCAAAAGAAGTAGAGAATCGCAATGAATTGGAATCGCGCACGTTTAGCCATAAGATCATAAAGCGCGGGAGAGGAATAAAGATGTGATTAGAGAACAAAAGGGCACCGCGTCCAAAGAATGGAATTTCTCAGCAAAGCTGTACCAATAAAAGAGAATGTCTCAATCAGAACTGGGAGAAGGAGGGAAGAAAGGATCAAAAGCATTAAATCAAGAGAGAAATGATGGAAGTTGAGAGGGAATATGATGAGAGGTTTTAAATTTTGAGCACGCATCTTTATATATGCGTACAACTGGAGTGAATAACATATGCGAATTAAGAATTTTTCCCATTTTCAACGATCACAAAACGAGGAATATATACGCAGCATTTCTAAAATTCCAACCGTCGTCCGCGAATTTAATTTGAAAATTTAATACTAGTAACTAATATTTCCGTGACGTTTCTTTCGCGGAATTCTAATTAAGGAATACAGAATAAAGAATAAGGAATATGAGATAAAAATATGAAGTTGTTTATTTGGTAGAATTGAATAATGAACTTTGTTGTTTCTTTGGTGGAATTGTATATGGAAAGAGAATGAAATGTGTAAAATGACATATTTGTCCCTCCTTGTATATGTAAAGTATATAATACATATAATTTATATTAATTATTTTTAAAAATTAAGAATAATAAAACTTATAATATGTTTAAATAATAATTAAAACCACTTTTAAAATAATTAATTGAATTATTTAATTAATTTTAAAGGGAAAATATCTTTAATTAATTAAGATAAATTAGTTTAATTAATGTAAATTTTAATATAAATCCATTCTTTTTCACCAAGATCAATCGATTTTATATTTGTTCGAATCATAATATCATTAATTACACTATTTATCTGAAATATATAACATATACAATATAAACCAGAATCCATTTCCATTTCCATATTTCATAAACATATACATCAAGATCAAAGTGTGATCAAGAGTTGCCAACCTACTACAAACCGAAAGTTAATGAGTTCAACTTGCTCGTCATTATCCCATGAACACTCAATGATCTTACCCGAAGATGGATCCAACCCTGATACTGAATTTTCAAAAACTTTATGAACTCAGAAAGAGTACGAGAATGTAAACCAATCTAAGACATTGTGTTCACTCAATACACAGAATATACATTGAGTGTAACACAAAATAACAACATCCCACCCTGACCTTCAAAGGTGACCCAATTTCCATCCAATATTCTCTTCTTCCCGCGATCATGGAGAAACAAACGCTCCTGGCCATCTTCATCAACCTGCCAAAGAAATCATTTACTATAACTCATTCCATCAAGTGAAAATGCATAAACAACCTGAAAGATGAGACCATCTGCATCATGAGAAAGCCCTGGGAAGAACTCTTTTAACACTTTAGGAACTGCAGAGAGCATCCAGAAGTCCTTTCTTCTCACCTGGACAGTAGCTCACTATAAACAATATGAAACATAATTTAAACTCGATAGTTAATGGTCCTCAAATCATACCCTGAACGGTTCAAAGTCGTATCTGTAAGGACTTTTGCTTTGAAATTGGGGCTAACACTCGTAATTTCGAGTCTCTACCACTTCTTTTTCGATCAACTTCCAACTCTCATTAAAAGGATGCTGCATAGTTTAAACAAAAACTGACCAGGGCTAAGCATTTATAACAGGTACTGTAATTACATAAGCGCCAACGTAGATACCAATCACATAGTTTTGAAGAATACAAATAAATAACCTACAACTCGTCATTTTTTCTCAAAAATCTGTTGGAAATGATGTAAAATAATAACTGAAATAACTCAACCTCTACAACGGAATTGCCATTACGTGTCATTAGATCGTAGATGAGATATCTTCTCTCCTGTTTTTGTGAGTCGGGCACGGTATCGATAATCATCTCCCCATCGAGTAAAGTAAAACGGTGGATCCCTAACTTCAATGCCAAAGACTGACAAATCATATAAAGAAATCTAAACAAATTAAGATAACAGAGATAGATCCTTACATCATTACTTCAACAAGGAAATCTCATCTGAACCCTTCTAAATTTGAAGCTCCTATCTATGAGATAACGAATTCTGGGTTCATCTTAACCCATAATCGAATTTTGGTTTCGTGATGAACCCAGAACGATTCTGTGTTCATCACCGAACCCAGACCGAAGGAGCTTCGAAGGATCGAAGGACCAGGAAGCTTCATACCTAAAGACGAAGGACCAGGGAGCTTCGAAGGACCAGGGAGATTCCAAGGACGAAAGAGCTCTGCTTCGGTGAGTTCGGTCCGAATGAGGAGAATTAAGAGTACTTCTGTCCTTAATAAAACTTTACGAGGGAAAAATAGTATTTTACTACTCTATTCCGGATTCCTTGCGCTCTAGGCTTAGGAATTCCGAGGTTTTCACATGGAATGTCTAAGTCTACCTCGCACGGAATCCGTAAGCCAAATTTTTTCAATTCCGCGAAAAGAACAACTTCTTACGGATTCCGTAAGCCGAATTCTTACACATTCCGCGAAAAGAACATGCCATTAAGGATACATTAAAAAAATGTTATAAAGGGTAACATACGAGTTTACCCCATAAAGTTTGAGCCGAATTTAATTTCCCCATTAAAGTTTAAAATTTTAAATTTTTGTCTTAATGTTTGGACTGAATGAAAAATCTCCCCTTCCCGTCAGTTGACTATTATTATGTCAGTTGACCATTTTTAAAGGACAAAAGTGCCCTCTAAATAGTGTCGTCTTCCCAATCTCTGTAATCTGAGCTTCTAACCAATGTCGTCTTCCCCCACTGAAATGAAGCTTATGTTTGGTGTGTAGAAGAAGAAACCTACCACCGGCGACATCTGGACCATCCCGCTGGCACGAGCACCAGACCAGACCCACCATTTGGACCATCCCGCTGACAACATCTGGACCATCTCGCCTTCTCTTCCTCCTTCCAGTGTTCATCTGTGTCTTCCTCTGCGTTCCATTTCTGTTTCTCTGCGATATCTGGACTCCATTTTCGTTCTCTGCGACATCTGGACTCCATTTTCGTTCTCTGCGTCTTCCTCTTCTCAACTGTTTAAATTCTGACACGTTTGAAACACTTCTCCACTCATCCACACTATAAAGGAATCAGAATGCTTCCTCTGCAAATCGGTTTACCTCGATATGGCATCTGGATCATCTGTTCAGGTCGGCTTGCATCTTCCTTGCTATGCAAATCGGTTCACCTCAATATGGCATCTGGATCATCTGCTCAGGCGAATTCGACTTGCAACTTTAGGCGTACGTGCTGCATATAATGAATCGGACGCAGTAGTGTCCTAACCGCGGAAGCCTCTGGTGGGAATTTCAATACGAGGACGAGTGCGGAAGCTCGTGGTGGTAGATTGGGTTTCCGGCAGTAGGGGAGTGCATGGTTCTTGAGGGTTGTTGTCGTCGCGAGGGTGGTAAAGAGGGTGGCCTTGTCAGATTCGTTGATTGATCCTCGTATTCCAGATCGAAGTTGTTCTGTGTTCGCAGCTGTTCGGAGGTGGTTTGTCCATCGAAGACGATGCACATTCAAAACCTCTCCAAATCGGCACTGGTTGTAATGGGGACAGTTTTGTCCATTTAAAAATAAAAAACTCACATGCCAAGCACATGACTAAGCTTCCGTCTGGAATAAACGGTTTTTGGACGGAATGGGGGTAAACATTAGGACTAAAATTTAAAATTTAAAATTTTAAACTTTAAGGGGGAATCTCAAAATCAACTCAAATGTGAGGGGGAAACTCGTAATTTACCCTTTTATAAAAAAAGTAAGTATACATACAAAAAATAAAAAAACATACGCATTCAAAAGGGAGCGAATTATGCTAAAAATGCATAGCTCACATTTTAGGGTACCAAGTTAGGTCATGTTTGGCACAACGCTACCTTTGGTGATGTGTATAGGTTATGTGTTTTTTTTGAAAATTTTCCAATTGCCAATTTTGAAAACCAAATTAATCAGTTTTCAAACTTATACTAAACCGTGATTGTCAGTCGGGGGTGAAAGGTCCGCTAAGTTTCACTCACGACTGACATTTGCGGGTTGAGATTTTCATCCTACCCGTGACTGTAACATATATATATATATATATATATATATATAACATTTTTATATTTTAAACTTCACATAAGTTGAAATATATGGTTATAAACTATGCAGTTATTGAATTGGATTTTTTCACATTTTTTTAAACTCAAAAAATAATTTCAAAAAGGTTATTCGGGTACCTAAAACATCATTATTGAAATATATCAATTTTTAAGAACATGTCCAAAAATAAAAATTTCAATAAATAAACAAATTATAAATATAACCAAACAAACGTCATTACATTCCGAGTTACACAACAGTATAAAATAATTATAGTATTTAAATTACTGTTTACAAGATCTCTTGTTTTGGTCTGTTTGACTACATTACTACGTTTCTTTTGGTGTGGTGTACTCCTAGAATTCATCTCATTGTGAATTCTCACTTTTTTGCGTCCACCATGTAGTAATTTAGGAAGGTATGCCCACATGTAGTAATCAACCCTAAAATGACAATCAACGTACAATCGTATTTGTGCATCGTATAACTGTCATGGCGTGTTGACATGGTCGTCCAAACAACATACATTCACCGCAATCACATGACAACTGACGTAGGTTCATTCAGTGAGATTTACCAACACACGTTTTTTACTCCATACGAGTAAATATCTGTTTCAAAAGACTGAGAAACCTCCTCGGCGACCGTCAATAACTGTCTAACTTTTTTTTTTTTTTTTAAAGTTGTTTCTCATCGTCGCCTCCTTTTCATACCGGGCCCTACGGTCGATAAAATATGTGTTTAGTCTTTTAAATGTAACAGCGACCAATGTAGTTACGTGTAATGATCGAGCTCCTTTCAAAACATTGTTGAAGACCCCTAACTGATTCATTGTCATAACATTGTATCTACGCTGAAATTCCCACAGTTGGTTAACCATTGACCATACTTGCTCTCATCAGTACTGTTGAACTGCTTCCACGTCGAATTGAATCTTTCCCTCCATGTTGTCCATGCCATTTCAGAGAACTTTTTCTTCATTTGTTTATCTTTAATTTTGTTTTGTTAAAATTTTTAGCAAGGTGACGGGCATAGTATCTATGGAGCCCCAGGGTTTTGGGAAAACAGACGCAATAACTCTTTTAATACCTCCATCATGATAGGATAGAATACGTACCTGACGGTTATCCTTCGTCACATGTTGGCGCAGACTCTCTAAAAACCATGTCCAACTCCTTGTACTCTCAGAGTCTTCAAAGGCAAAGCAGAGTGAAAAACATTGATTGTCAGCATCATGTGTCACCACCACTAATAATTTTCTCGTTTATTTTCCGTACAAATGCGTGTCATGTTGATTAATGGTTGACAATGGAGGAAAACTTCAATTGAGGACCCATATGCTGGAACCACTTTTCAAAAATGGCACCTGCTTCAGTCGATATACCTTTTCACTCATTAACGTAAATAGTGTCAAGATTAAAATGATATATTGCAACAATGAGTTGTGACAACTGCTAAAGTAAACTCTCATGTGTACCAAACATCATCTCGATCACCTTCTGTTTACACATACTACATCTTGCGTAGGAGGGAGTTTGCGCATACTTATTCTTCATAACTTGTTGGAAGTCGTAAACTCTAATACCCATGTGTTTATACACGTACAAATATATTAAATCAAGAGTTAATTACTTAAATGGTTACACATGTTTGTCCAATGTTCAGAATGGTTACATATGTTTTAAACTGTGACTAATTGGTTTTTGTGCGTGACTGAATGGTTACACATCTTTTTCCAGTGTGATTAATTGATTACTCTGTTACTCCGTTAATATTTTTAACATATTTTTGAATTATTAAATTACTATTCTGCCCTTCTACTGTTTATTTTCTTCCTCAAGAACTGACTCATGGTGTTATTCACCGTAGAGGAAGCTGGAGGGTATCGATCAATCTGAATATCAAGATCCGAAAAATATGAAGAAAAAAAAACAGATTCAGATGCTGAAAAATCTCACATCAAGCACGGTGTGTCCGTCTTTCAAGGATTTGATTGTTTAGGGACTTATATAAGAATTCCTCATGATAAATGTTGCAACTTGGCTTTAAAACCAGGCGATTCTCAAATGCTGAAAGTTTGAATGGTTTGATAAATACGTTACTCTAGAGACTTCAGTGCAAGAATTCATAGATAAGTATAGAGTAGTTCTGGAATACAGATATGAGGAAGAAACTAAATCTGATTTTGATTCATGGCATGAAACTACATAATTGAAATCTCCTTCCCCATTTGAGAAACAACTGTCTTTGGTATATACCCATGAAATTTTCAAGAAATTTCAGGTGGAGGTCCTAGGAGCAACAACTTGTCATCTCAAGAAAGAGAATGAAGATGCCAGAACTACAGTATACTCAGTTAAGGATTTTGAAGATGATCTTAGTTATGTGGTTGAGTGGAATGAATCAAAATTAAGCATTTACTGATGTTGTCATCTATTTGACAACGAACAAACCAACTTGAAACTCAATCCATAGATGAACAAACCGTAATGGATCTGCACATAGATAAAATATGTACAGTGTACGAAGCTGAGTAGGTGAGCGAGCTGGAGATCAACAAAAGATCGGTAACAGGAGCAGAGTCTGCCTGCGAGGAGCAGACGAGTGAGACACCGGATGACGATTGAAACCCAAACAGCAGAACCAGAGCAATTCGTCGAAATTCCTGTCGTCGGCGATTGGATTGGGAATCCAAGCTTGGACAGCAACAGGGACACAGATAGGTTAGAGAGGATGAAGATAAGGTAATTGAGTCATTTTATGTATCCAAATAGTGACTTAACAATGATTTTTTAGGATGAACAATAACAAAATCAATTAGTCACATTTTGAAACATATGTAACCATTCTGAACATTGGACAAACATGTGTAACCATTTAAATAATTATCCCTTAAATCAACAATGACTTTACATTCAAGTTGCCTATGATGCCGGATCGAAACGACATTTGTACATGAGTGTATAGTGTCAATTTTGGTGTTCTCTTAGTTATCCATTTTCTTCTGTCGCTTGTAAAGACCACAAACAATGATGGTTTTCACACTTAAATGCCACTACGATAGAACTTGATCTAATCGTAACATGTAGTCGTAACATATTGGCGAGAGTTCTGAATATGCCTTATTTTGTCATAATGTTGAACTGTAACTTTATTCTTATATTGTGCATGACGCACAATATTCTCTCTTATTGTTGCTATAAAATCAGATTTCTTTTCACTTTATATTAAGAATACTCACAACATTCACATGAAACTTTTTATGAACCCTCAAATTCTACTATAGTTTTCTATCAATCAAATTCGTAAATTCTATTTAAACACATGCTTGAAGTTAATTTTTTTTTTTAATTCTTACTTATTTTGCTAACTAGTTTATAAACAAAACTTAGTTGGAGAAAAATTGCATCCAACTTTTTTATGTCTTAATAATAATGAAATTTTTTAATTAAGCAAGCTCTACAAGTAGCTTTCCATCAATGAAAATCTTTATCCTCTCTTGTATAGTAACTATTCAGAAGCTACTATCATCACCAAATAGCAACTATGTATTAACAAAGAATGAAAATAGATGAACTATACTATATGATAGGAAACATTGTGATATCACAGCACCATCTTTTGTACGAAATCACATAACTAGAAAAGAAAATACAAGGTAAGGAAATGTCCTTTTAAATTGAAAACCTTCCAGAAAAACAAACCCTTTTCATAAGTAACAAATTGTACTACTGGTCTGTTAAAAATCCTATGCAAGATCACTTCCCAAGTGTGAAACATTAACAAAACATCAATATTCATCATTGAAAAGTCGAAAATTTCACCCTACTTAGCCCCCAAATAAATTAGCATTCACTGACTTTATATCTGCAGTGTAAACTATTTCAGCTTCACGAGAAAATTCTACCATATTTGATAAAAACATTCCTTGAGATCAAACTAGTCAGCATTGATCTCATCCTCCTCCTCCAGAAATGGCCTTTGAGTTGAAGACAAAAAGCACAACCTGTATGGTGTTCATGACACAAACTCACCCTCCTTTTCTTACAGTTACTTTTGAATACTACCTGCCTAGGACTAGGACGGGTAGGTATGTGCTCAGCAGTCCCCACCATATGATGGGAAAAATCAGGGTCTGTTTATGAATTTAAACTGAACAAAGACATTCCTCATCTTTGTTTCTTGCTATCACCAAAGGGACAATATTTAAAATTGGGTGGCCTTAATCAATTTCAGGTTTACAACTTAAGAGCAGATATTGCCTCTGGCTTGAAGTCAACCCTGAGGGACAACACTCTCCTCACTTCAGCTGGAGTCAGTCTCCAAGTCATGGGTCCAGAATTCTCACCCCAGAAATCAAGTATCTCTGAAACCTTCTCTAGGTTAAGTAGAGTAGCCATCTGGGTGAGCCGTGCAAACTTGTCTCTGACGGTTCTCTGAGTCAGACTGGAGAAATGGCTAACCAGAGCCCTAGCATCTCTGTCAAGTTGGAGACCACCTAGCTGACTGAACCTCTTTTGCATCATGATCACTTCCAGCCTCTTCACTAAGAAATCGATCACCAAGTGCACGAAAGAGTCAAAATTGTTGGCAGTCATTAGTGGCTGGAGCCATGCCACGTTTGTCTCAACAGCATGGAGCAGCCTCTGCACCCACGGATCATTTATCTCATTGTCTGCATACTCTGACTCTGACAGTTCATAGCTAACAGTTGCAACACCATCTAGAACTGGGCGGACTCGAGGTGCAATGGTCGCCACCAGTTGTTCCATGCCCGCATTCAAGGCTTGCTTAAATATACTGTTCAGTTCACCCAATTCAGACACACAAGATTTGACCCTCTCTCTATCAGCTGGAGCAGGGAATACCTATGGAAGAAGGAATGGCCATTTTAGAGAGAAAAAAAGGAAATATGTTGGAAACTGAACTTTGTGTAATGAATTTCATAATGTCATTGGGAACAGCAAAATACTTTTCATTTCAGTCAGATTACGTAGTTATAGAAATATTTTAACTGAAGACATAGTTCTGAGCACATTTCCTGGGTAAATGCTAAATAACAATCTCAATTCGCCTTAATGTTGATGAACCTTGATTAATTGAAAGCCTGACAGTCTGTATGAAAGATAATAACTAACAGAAATGAATTTCAGAGGGTAGGGTAGGGAGATGAAAGTAATTACCAACTAAATGAGACGGCATGCTACTAAAAGACCTTCCAAATGATGATTTAACCAGACAGAAACTAGATCTTTTTTGAGTCTATTGATCACTTCAACTAAGAGCTACCAGACCCAAATTACCTCTCCAACCAAATAGACACATTTAAGGCAGATGGTAAAGAAACAATTATTCCTATAAAATAATAAAAATTTACCAACCTAAGACAAATGTCCCTCTTATCTTGAGTTGTCTGTCCTCCTTACACTTTCTAATTTAGATTGACATAGATAGAACTGGTTGTCTTTTCAACGTTGAGAAGCGTATGGAGTACAGGCAGTGTTCAAAATTCAAACTAATTATCCCAGCTTTCAATTTCTTGACATTTTAGCACTTTTGTCCCTACAAAGAGTAAATTATTATCTATACAAAAGGCAATGTAGACAATACTAGGAACACAGAAAACTTCTCCGAGACCTTAGTTTGACAATATGAAGATTTGGAAATGGCGTCTATTCACATGTTGAGCAGCAGATGGCCATGTCCACACCCAATGTGATCCAATTTCAAAATACTATTAGATTAAATACTCAGTCTTTCACAAATCCTACTCCACACTCCATCTACACAACTGAGGGCAGGAGTAACAAAATGAAATGGCTTGCTCAATGTTTAATTCAATTATACGATGTACTAAAGAATGTCAAACTGATTGCCAGAATCATGAAAGGATGTCAAGCAAATTTACCTCAGCACATTGCTCTTCAATCTCGTATTTAAGTTTGAGGACATACTCCGCACTGACATCCATATTATTCAAGGCTGTGGCAATCTCAGTGCCAGTTTTCTGCACACCTACACCACCCAAGAAAAGCTTGGCCCCCAGATTGGGCTCCCTCATCTTCAACTGCAAAGCCTCTTGGTACTCATTCGCCAACAGACTAGAGGCTGCGCTCAAAACTGCAATGACAGAGCTGATATTTGAAGTTGAAATAGCCCTTCTCAAACAGCTCTGAAGAACATAGAAGACATCATCCACCATGGAGGTGGTGAGGCTGTCGGGCACATGTTCGTCTATCTTGATAGCCTTCCTCACATTCTCCACCATGAAGAAGCCTTCCAGTATCACATAATACCCAGTTATCTCCTGCCCAACTTTACTAAAACTTCCGCTTCTAAAAGCTTTTGTGGCTCGGGGAAGTAAGTCTGGGTCAACCGAGGTCAAGCCCTTGATCTTGGAGAGCATAAATTCGGTATAATCCTCTCCCAGCTGCATCAGGGACAAAATCTCCTCCAAGAAGAGCTCAACCTCTCTCGGGTCTGGCCCCTGGTTGGTTCCAACAGCAAGCAAATTCATGTTCTGTGCATTTATCTCCGAGGATAACTTGCCTAGTTTCCGGTACTCCATGTACTTCTTTAGGATCAGAGATCCCCGTGAATCGCATTCCTCCTGGAGCTCACATATGGCGTAGACAATGCCGTCTTCTCCACAGAGTCCCCTGAGAATTTCATGGTTTTCTTCGACAGCTAATACTATGTCCTTGAACAAGTTGGTTAAACAACCAACAAAATTGACCTGGGCGTTCTGCTGGTCCTGCATAAGCTCTACCAACTGCTCAAACTCGAGCCTGGATCGCATTGCAATGACCTTCTTGAGATACCCAACGTAGGCCTGAAGTCCTTCATCTTCCAGACCCAACGGAGAGTACAGACGGATGAATCGTAAGACAGTGGGATGATCTCGCTGGTCCACAGCAGAAGCCAATCTTTTTCGAACTATACCCTCGAGCTGTTTCTTGGAGGCCATCATTTGCTCCCACCCCCTCGAATCTCTCCCATACTTGGCGTCGATCTGCAGGAAAGTCTGAACATAGTTGGCAGCAGATTCGAAATCCTCGTGGTCCAGTGCTTTCTTCACCCCCTCGATGCAGTTGTTCCTATCCACGATGGCATCTAAGTGGAGGAGTGTGGAGTTCACACGAGACTGGGCGAGATCCAACTCACGGACCTTGCTGCTGACCTGATCGGCGAGGAGGGAGGTGGAACGAACGCTGGAGAGCATGTGATCCGAATCTGACTTTACAATGTCGAGCACATGGGCGGATTTCTGGAGGTGGATAAGGTGGCGATCCAGGTCTGAGCGCTTGGAAAGGAGACTGTCTAGCTCCACGTCGAGGCCTCTCTGGTAGGCAATGCACTCATGGAGGAGACGAGTCATGGCGCCTACATCGGTGAGTTTGCGCACATTGGAGAGCGCATCAGCTGTACCGAACTGAACTGCCGCAGATGAGATTCCATCTTCTCCTACTTCTTCAGATCCTCTAGGGCTCATCGGCGATGTCATCGTTTCTGATTCCAATATAGATATCATAGAAAGCAATCAGTTCAGAAGAGGCCTTTTTTACAAGAACAGTAATCTAATTGATCTCGTTTCTCAAAATTCATCTACCTACCTTGAATGGGATTGTGTTGAATCTGAGTGGAGATAGCGCCGAGGAAGCTTTGTCCGTCTAATTGTTCCGTAACCTCTCTATCGCAGTGGATTCCTCAGTCGCTATTGTTCTGGGGATTCGTAGAAGAAGGTCAGATGTGGCGCCAGATCTCAGAGTGTTTGTGACTGTTCAATTCATTTGCATAGAATTTGTTCAGTAAATCTTGTTTGTTCACCCAGGAGGAAGAAGAAAAGACGAAGAAAAAACGCAAAATTCAAAGCAACGGGTCAGAATGTATATATAGAAAGTAACTAGTCCATCAAGTAAGCCCAGCTGATCTCATCTTGGGCTGATTACAAAGGGAAAGGCCTGGTTAAGTGAATTGGCTATTTAAAAGCCATCTAAACCCTAAGGCAGTTTCGTTTGTCCTGCAATAAAAACTACTCAATCTCCATTGTCGTCGTCAGATACACTGCATCAAATGTGTTCCCGGACTGGAGAAGTCATTTTTTGAGGGATAACTATGCGTTTGTGGGATTTGTGTGCTCCCTGGTTAGAACCTAAATAAGTCAAGTCAGAAATTTAGGGTAGTAGGAGCAATAATTAGTATAAAAGTAAATAGTTAATGCAAAAAAATTTCAGAGGTCATGTGTAAGAATTTAAATGACTAAATTGAAAATAAATATATTTTTTAGGACTAAATTGATACAAATCCAAAAGTTGAAGGGGGCAATTGCCTCCCTCACCCTCTATGACTTCGTGCTTGGGTCAAATAGGTTGGACGTAAGTAGGTTGTTCGTCTCCACCCTATATAGATCCAAGCCAGAATCTAGGTTAATAACAAATTGCTACCTTAATTTTGGGAATTTTATCTAAACTTTTTTTTAAAAAAAATTACTTTATGTACTTTCAGAGTATAAACAAATCACTACTCTCGTTAAATTTTTCGTTAAATATAAAAATAACGTGCGAGCACATAATTGATCCTTATTTTTTTAAAAAAAAAAAAAAGCTAAATGATTTTTTTAAAATACCAAAAACAATTATAAAAAAATAAAATAAAATCTGGAAATTAATAGAAAAAAATAAAAGTTTTAAATATAATATTTTTATGGAAAATATGAAACAAACTTAAAAAAACAAATTGTTTTTTAGGATAAACTACCTCAACAGTTATTTATGTTTGTCGTATGTGACTAAAGAGTCATTTATGTTTTTTTAGGGTTAATAGGTCCAATGGTACCAGATGTTTGGGTCATGTGATCGGTTGGTACCCCTATGTTGTTTCTTAGTACCTTATGTTTTCAGAATGTTGTTATTTAGTCCAAATTACTTTTACCGTCAAGTTTAACTAACGAACTGCTGATGTGGCGCTCATGTGGCGAATGAAAAATAAAAAGGAAAAATAGGAAAAATTATAAAATATGTTAAAACTTTATATAACACGCACGAAAAAAGTCATGTTCGTGTTTGTCTTTGATGGTACGATAACACGAACACAATAACACAATTGTTTTTTCGTGTCGTGTTAGTGTTTAGGTCTCAAAACGCGATAATACGAAAACAATGTAATAATTTATATATTATATTCATCATTTTAAGAAATAAGGATCAAACATGAAATATAAAAAAATTGAGGGGACGTGTTTATGTTATTTAGGTCGTGTTATCGTGTGAATGTGAACCGTGTTACCGTGTTATTTTCGTGAAATCGTGTTATTTTCGTGTTATTGTGTTATTTTTGTGAAAACGTGAAATCGTGTTACCGTGTTAATTTCGTGAAAACGTGAAATCGTGTTATCGTGTTACGACTTTCCATGAATATTTTCGTGTTATCGTGTTCGTGTCGTGTTGATACAATAAACTTCGTGTCGTGTGTCTGTGACACGATTACATTTTCTTAAACGATTACATTTTCGTGTGTGTCGTGTTGGACTATCGTGCGTGTCGTGTCTTGGTACACGATAGTACGCACGCACGCACGAATTGGCAGCCCTAGTTACTTATATTGGTAGATGTGACTGAACGGTTACATCCGTTAATTATTTCCGTTAAACTTGTGCACGTGACCTTCTTCAAAATTAAACTCCGTGCTATATCCTTCTCCTTCTCCAATACATACTTCTCCTTCTACTCCCCCTTCGTTCTAATTCAATTCGTTCTTCAAATCTAAGATTCGTCCTTCGATGGCGCCTCCATAACCCAACTCGTAGACGTACACTTTCAGTTTCCCTATTTCCTTCATTTCTTGCTCGCTTCTCCGGTAATGGATCCAAGCGTCGAAGCAAGGTCCGAAATCGCTTTCTTCGATATGGAAACGACACGACCAAGTTTTCCTCGTCTCGTACCTCTGACATCCTCCAAGGTTAGTTTCCGACCATTACTGCTGCTTAAGTTCTTAAAATGATGAAATTTACAGAATTTCTTGTCAAAATGTTGGGGAAGTTGAGACTGCACGCCTTATGTTCGACAAAATGTCTATAAGGGGTTTAGTGCATTGGAATGCTATGATTTCTGGAATTCTATGATTTCTTGTTGAAATTGTAAGTAGAGCCCACTTCTTACAAACAAATATTGAAAGTTCTGATGCTTGCTTAGGGGTAAATTCCAAATCACTGCTACCCATTCACCTTTTTTTCTACTCATATTTAATTTCAAATTTTGAATTCTACTAATGCTAATTTACATTTGTATGATGATGATGCAGCATGAACAACATATTTGTATGATGATGATGCATCAAGAACAACCATTGGGTTGAGTTCCAAAACAAATTCTACGAAGGAGATGACTACAAATTATATCCCTTTGCCTTCATATTGGATGGTCAACTTGCTGCTTGAATGTAAGTTTTTGGTTTACTTTCTCCGCTTTGGAGGTTGTTAGAAATTTCTACTGGACCATGAGGTTGTTAGAATTTCTTTCCGCCAATTAGGCACCGTTTAAGGAAAAGCAAAGACTGGATGTGAAACTCCAGTTTAGCTGGATTACACACATTGATTTGCAATTATATCCAACTCATATTAGGCTTTACAAACTTTGCTTGTCATTGGATGGAAGAATCATATAATTGACTGAATATGACTATTTTCTATGGATTTCAGTTTTTTCGTTTACTGTTTAATCATATGTGTGCAGTAATGTCATTTCATGTTGTTTTTGTTCATGGTGCCGTGTAATTGTAGAGGCTCTAAAACTTTACAGCTTACAGAAGATTTTGGAAAGTTTCAATTGACATAGCATAGTATCTTATATTTCCTTATATTGATCTGAATTATGAAAGTAGTCACATGCAATAGCATCTTACAGTCTAGAAGGTTGCTTCTGGACAGGTAGCTCTTACTAATAAGATAGATTTCAGTGTCTTGAGATTAATTTAAGTGTTTTCAAGGTGCTATCTAAGATAATAAAGAACATATTAGTACGTTTCTTTTCATTTCATTGCCCTACTAATCGACGTTCCAATTACAGAATGTCTCCTAAGCAAATTGAAGGTCCAGATGGAAGAAATTTATTGCTACAGTTTCAATCACATTTGTCTCTTCCTCTCTTCACTGGTGGAAAGGTGGAAGGAGAGGAGGGTGCTACTAGCCATATAGTTTTAGTTGATGCAAACACTAGTCATGTTGTTACTGTTGGACCGGAAGCATCAGTAAAGATGGATGTTGTGGTTCTTGAAGGTGATTTCAATAATGAGGATGATGAAGGCTGGACTCAAGAAGAATTTGAAAGACACATAGTTAAGGAGCGTCAAGGAAAGAGTCCTCTTTTGTAGCTCATAGATTATTGATTGTTGTATGTATTATGAATTCGTTTGATGCTACTTGATGTTTGTTTAGCTGGATTTTCATCAAATAGAATCAGATATTCAAGAAGAAAATGAAATGAAATGGTTGCAAATGTGGTGACTTATGTTTGTGGAGAAGTTGTTAAATGACATTTTATCTTTCTCTTAAATGTTATTAAACGGTTACTTTAGTTTGAACATTTTGTTACCTAACCGTTACTACATCATAATCCATAAACATAAAAGGGGGGGGGGGTAAAATCGTCTTTAAATTAGGCCACGTGACTTGCACATGACAGTCAGGCGAAAATATGTGACGGAAACTTAACGGAATAACCGTTCAGTCACATCCTCAAACTTAAATAATGGTTCAGTCACACAAAAAAGGATGAGTAACCTTTTAATCACACGGGTCAAACATAAGTAACTGTTGAAGTAATTAATCCAATATTATATTATATATCTACGTGGCGCTGACGTGGTGCTCACATGGACCATTTAACAGAAAAATCTAGCGGTTGACTAACAGAATACTGTAGGACAACATACTCCAAACGTAACGGATCATTTGGCCACATCAAACAACATACGGTATCATCCG
Organism: Chamaenerion angustifolium; assembly: GCA_946814005.1. Classification (NCBI taxonomy): domain Eukaryota; kingdom Viridiplantae; phylum Streptophyta; class Magnoliopsida; order Myrtales; family Onagraceae; genus Chamaenerion; species Chamaenerion angustifolium. Next base: position 34,693,679 of record OX328266.1, on the reverse strand, counting down.
ATCACATGACCCAAACATATGAAACCATTGGACATATTAACCCTTTTTGTTTTATAGCTAGACAATCACTTACATTTAAATGTGACTTTTTGGTTAAACATTATGTTATTTCATTACTTATGTTTGATAGATGTGATTAAAGAGTCACTAAAATGACGATTAATTTTACCATTGTCCTTATATTCTTGTTCTTCATGTTCATATTCATCTTCTTCTTTTTCAAATTATTTTTTCTCAATTCAAACACAAAATCTGATTTCGATAATAGATTTAGGCAAATTCATACATAAAAATTTTATTCCCTTTCCCCTTACAAGTTTACCGAGTAATTTATGAATTTACCAACTCAGAAATCACTTATTTATGGGTTCTACGATCTAGAAATCAGCAATTTGTGTGTTATGTGACCAAGAAATCAGTGATTTATGGGTTTACCGAACCAAAATTGTTTTATTTTTGGGTTTATTTATTGATTTTGGGTTAGACATTCAAGTTCATTAGTTCGACATTCAAATTTTGTTATTGACGAAGATGACGAATATTAAAGAAAGAAGATGAAGGACAAAGAAAAATGAAGGAGAGTATTTTAGTCAAGTATCTCATAATTATTTTTAGTAACCGTTCACTCACACTGTGAAACATAAGTGACTGTTCAGATCAAGTTTCAATTATTTAGTCGCATGTGCCAATATAAGTAACTATGGAGGTAATTTACCCTATTGTTTTATTTCATATGTTTAATAAAAATATTATATTAAAAACTCATATTTATCCTATTAATTTTGCAGTTTTTTTAGATTTTATTTTTATTTTTCTAGTATTTTTAAAAATAAGAATATAGTTTTCTAAATTACAGACCAGTCATGTGCTGGCACGTCATTTTCTGTCCATATTTAACGAAAACCTTGTCTGACACCAATTTGCCCCAAATAATAAAGTTTAGGTATTACTTTAAAAAACAAAAAGTAAAATTCGAGTAATGATTTGCAAAGTGTTCAGAGTTCGACACTGAGGGCACCTGATTAATGGTTTAAGGGGCGTCTCTTTTAAGAGACTACAAAGCGTCACCACCTAACTCGATAAGAAATTATTGTCGTCTAATTACCTTGAAGATACAAATGATAGTTACCTTAACTCGATTATAAATTACTTTCGTCTACTGTGTCAGACTCATAGGGACTGACTATTATTAAACTAACCATGGTCACAATTTAAGCATATTCTATAAACAATCCATCATTACATACCATTCAAAGGAAATCTACTATTCATAACACGTATAATTGGTCCCTAAAACCTGTACCGACTTTGTCATCGGAGGGGAAATATTGGGCAAACCCAAGCTTTACTTCTGACAGGTTAAAGAGCATCACCTAGATTCGAAACTCAAGTCACCAAAATCCAAAATTGTCACCGTTTGTGTGAACTGGCAAACATGAATCCACCAAACACTCGTGCTGAAGTGAGCAATCAAATGATCACAGAGACCAACTCCGAAAACTCATCTCAGGTGTAGCCAGAGCCCCTGAGAATGATGTTGCCCAGGAGTGAATCCCCCAATATTTTCAACTTGTTGACTACACCATAGAAGAACATCAAGTGACACCATAAAGGACAACAAACCTAAAGCTCAAGTGCGAGCATTACGCTTAGGGATCGTTTCAGCAACCTAGGGAGACACTACCACCCGAAGTCGTGTTCAGTCTGGTTATGCTCCCCGCCTTGAATGAGCTCTTCGATAGGAGGGAGTGTCACTTAGATGGTCGCGCATATCTTATCGCCCATGCGGTTTATACCACCACCCTAAGAGACTCTCACCAGAGATGAGAAAACTACCTCCAGCTCCCGAGAGCCTCAAAACGCATAGCACGCTCCGCCTCCAGCTCCCATGAACGCCACCGTCTGTGGTGCATGAATCGCCTTTAGACAAGAACCTCATCCACCAGTGATGTTCGCTATGGACCAGATAGAGGAGTTGATCATTCAACAAAGCTCAAATAACAAAAGGGTATTGTGATAATCATTTGGTGGTACAGGGCATAGCATCCTTCACAACAGAAATGATGTCGATCATTGTCCCTCAACATGTGACCATACGAGTAATCCTCATTTTGTAAGGACGAAGGCGAACCCATCTAGCAAATCCAAATGCACAGATCCCCGCTCTTGGAAAGAATAAGTGATGATAACCATTCCGCACTCTTGTTCACCACTTCTTCTTCAAGGCGTCACACTTTTTTGATTTTATGACATGTTCTAGTTTTTCAATAATCTACACATCAGACGTCGTGATCAAGATATCATCCACATACACCAATAAATACACCATCTTGCCCCCATTGATTTAGTGAAGAGAGGATATAGTCTAGTTTGCTAAGGGTGAAAGAAAAATATGAGTGATTCAAAAATCTGGTGAAAATTTTACTGTACAGAGAGAAAAACAGTCCAAAATACACGATGCGGTTTACGATCATTTTTTTAAGTTTATTTTGGACTTTGGGATCGTTCGGTCTATGAGTCCAAAAGATTGTGGGGGTCCAATTCCAACGTTAATACACATATATGTTATTAATTAATATAATTATTCAATGAGTACAAACTAATATTAATTTAGTAATTCAATAATTAGATTAGTTGTTCAATCAGTTTAGTAGAAAAATATGTATACATTATTTAATCGAGTTATTTTATTGTTTAAATTGATTTTAAATACTTATTTTAGTTTTGGATGTGTATTTTTTGGATTTTCCGTTTAAACAAAACAAAACGGTCCAAAAATCTGTAATATGAATGGACAGTTTACCTTTCCATATAGGGTTAATTATCAAATAGTAGTCGAACTCGACATGGTTTGGGAAATAGGTACCCAAACTTTTTTTTTGCCGCAAATAGGTTGCTGCACTTTGGAAATTAGCAAATACGTTTCTGACGTTAATTTTTCTGTTGGTTTGTGACGAAAACCGGTTCAATCGAACCACTTTATTTTTTTTAAAAAAGGTAGGATTTATATACCAAACACATGCATGACTCAACCTCAAACCCTAAACCAAGCCATGCATGTGTTTGGTATATAAATTCTACTTTTTTTAATAAATAAAGTGGTTCAATCAAACTGGTTTTTGAACCGATTTCTGTCACAAACCAACGAAAAAAATAATGGCAGGAACCTATTTGCTAATTTCCAAAAGTTCGGCAACCTATTTGCGGGAAAAAAAAGTTTGGGTACCTACTTGCCAAACCATGTCAAGTTCGGCTACATATTTGATAATTAACCCTTCCCTATATGGTCTTTTGGTCAGATTCTTTTGTGGCAAAAATTTGGTCCGAAAATATAGGTACCCGACCTAAATAGTTAAAACACAAATAAGGATCCGACCGAACCAGTTTCATTCCTATAATTTGCTTTGAATAAATCCATTTTGGTGCAATACCTTGGGTGAGTTTTATCTTTCGTTGTCTAGATATTAGATATTAGTTGTAAAGCGATTCGATTAATTTGCATGCGTTATGTATGCTACCCTATGTGACATCAACGTTGGGAGGTATATGCATAAACACTTCCTCGACCAAGTCCCCTTGCAAGAAGGCATTATTAATATCTCCATTTGACATATATGCCAATAAAGGGCTATGATCACCCGTATAGTGGTCATTTTGGTTATTAGGGAAAAATACTCTATAAAATCAATCTCTTCATTTTTCCAACTAGACGTACTTTATATTGTTGTAGTGTGCCATCTTAATGATACTTCACCTTAACGTTTTCTTCCCATGAGGCGAGTCTCCAACCTCTCATGTATGGTTGTTTTGCGAAGGAACTGTCTTCACATTCATTAGCTCCACCCAAGTTGGATCAAATGCTACTTATTTATAGCGTGTAGACCTAAGAATATTTTTTTAAAAAAACAATCTCATGTTGTTACTGATATAATCCATCAACACATAGGCAACTTCTACTTTCCAAAAAACGACAATGAACTTGTGTTCATCGTGCCTTGCTTCAGGTGATAGATTTTCTGGTGAAACTGAACGCTTTGGTGATGTTAACCATGTGTGAACATGTTCACATCACCTCCAAACGGAATCGCCGAATTTACTTCTCTAGCAATCGGATTCACTTCCGCTGCGATTGGAATTTATGTTGCCCCATAGAAGATTGATTAGGTAGACTATCAACAAATCTGAAACAGTAAACAATAAATAGTGTCATAAGTCACTCTGATCAGCTGACACTAAAGCAATGAACCTGCTCTGATACCAACATACACATATGTTGGAATGTATGAACTATGCAATCGATTAGGGCACAACATAAACACATATTTAAGTTACCTCCTTGAACGATTGCCTTAACGGAAGTGGATCTGTCTGAGGTTGGGATCACTGTCTGCCTGACGGGAGAACACGCGACGGGTTAACGGGCAGTGACCTAGGTTTCCACAACTATTTACCTCAGTCTAAACTGTAGTGCGACAGAGTTTCTCTACTCTAGGCAAGAGTGAGAATAACGTCAAGCTCATCATCATGTTTTCCAACCCCAAGAGTCCATATACATAAAGGGAATGGTTTGGGTCAGTATCCAATACTGTGCTTATTAAAATGGGCTTCCACTAATCGGCGACCCAATCCCCCAAAATCAACATCTCCCACACGCACAAAGTGGGGGTGCTCATTCGTTAAGCCAGCACCAGGAGGACGAAATCCCCTATTACAGTAAAGTCACATATGAGGTAGCATTCGTGCGACCGACAGACACAATGAGCAAGGTGTTGCGCAGCCGTTAGGAGTTGCAGTGACTCACGGATCTCACACCAACAATGAAAATGTGCATTACACCATTGGTCATGTAATCTTTCTCAAGGTCTGACCACATCAGGATCTTTCAGACCTATATATGTATTGCACCCATAACCGATGTCGCAGTTGATGGCCCCTAGTGGACACAATATTGAGAAGATCCCATAATGATCATCCTTCTCCCACAAGACAAAACCATCAGCACAATCCAACTTGCTTATCTAGAACCGGGACCAAGGTACTTGTGTGCACACCTATCGAGCACGGACTAAGATAGCAAACATTGAACTAAATCTCAAATCTCTATTCAGAGTAACTAGGGTACGTACGTGGATCTTATGCAAAGAGCTTTGAGTCTCACACAACTTCGAGTTAATATCACATCTCGGGTCATACCCATGGTCGTTTTGGGAGCGCCGCGGTATGGAACGTGTGCTATAACATATCTCCTCTCCCATAGAGTATATGTCCAAATGTTGTACATATGTCCATCAGATACACAAAGTACCCGAACCAAAATTCACAAAGACTCCCATCCGACCCGTGAGTGGATTGACAGACCAGAATCCGTCGTAGTGCGAAATCATATAGTTTCAGACACAAAGCCATTTCCAGTCATCCCAACAGACTTCCAGAACTAGAAACTATCACCAGTCTCACCTAGCCACAAAGGAATATAAGCTATCACCCGTGTGAGAGGGTGATCTAATCGACTTTGACATATTTCAATATACAATCACAGTACGAACACACAAAACACTCAAACTGTGAAAACATGCATACTCAAATAAAATTCAAGTTAAAGAACATTGTTTGAGAAATAAAATCAATGAAGTACATCACTAAGTTTACACAGTCCTAGATACTACACATGCCTCACTAAATACTTCATTTTCAAGCTTGGAGAGACGGTCCACAACCATCTCATCTGTAGACAAGTATTTCAAACTCATCACCTTGTGTCTAACCACGTTTTTAACATCATTTCACTTGATATCTACTTGTTATGATACTTGGGGTTCTTTGTCACAGACATTGCGACTCCAATAACTCAACAATCAATTTGGAAGTCTCTTCAGCCATACAACCTACTGAGTAGCCCACACAAGTGCCACAAATTCAGCATCCATGGTGATCATCACAATGCACGACTACTTCTTCCTCATCCATGATATGGCACCATCGAAGAGTAGAACATAAAGTGTGAGGTGAGTTTTCTCTCATCAAAGTCATCAGCATAGTCTGCATTGTTATACCCAGTCATCTAGAGATTCTCGGACCTCCGACAAGTCTCTTAGGTAGCACAAGGCATGATGCCCTTAAGATATCACATGATCCTATTTACTGCATGCCAGTTCTTCAATCTGTATTCAGCTTGGTACCGACATACCATATCGATTGCGTGACAAATATAAAGTCGAGTAAACACTATTGCGTAGATCAGGCTTTCGACTGCACTTAGCTAAGAAATTTGTTTTATCTGGTCCATTTGTTTTGTAGTCTTCGAACACATGTCAATGTTGAAAGATTAACCAATGTAAGTTGGAGTTTCAATTGATTTGCTGTTACTCATGTTGAACATTTCTAACAATTTGTTTATGTAGCTCTCCTATGAAAGTCACATATGCTTCCTACAACGATCTCTTGAGATCTGAATCCCAAAGATATGTGTCGCCTCACCCATGTCCTTCATCCCAAATAGAGAAGTCAATCAGACATTTACCTGTATGAGGAACTCCAAGCTATTTCCATCTATGAGTATGTCATCTACATATAGAGTCATAAACACAAAGTTCGATCCAGATCTTTTAGTGTACACATAATGATTCTCATCCATCAAGATAAATCCATTTTCCACAACCAAATCATGAACTCTGCGGTACCACTGCCTAGATGACTATTTCAGACCATAGATCAATTTATGAAACTTGCACACTAAGTGCTCATGGAATATTTGTAGAAAGCATTCAGACCGCTCCATATAGATCTCTTCTTCTAACTCACCATTGAGGAAAACGGTTGTAACATCTATCTAGTGTAGTTCCAGGTCTAGACTCACTCCAATAGCCCAAATCAATCGAGTTATGATGCTATAATTTTCATCAACCTTGATCTTCATCTTAAGAACTCATTTAAATATATTACTATGTGTCCTCTCGAAGGTCTACCAGTGTCCAAACACCGTTTTTCCTTCTGGATTTCATCTCGTCCATAATCTTCATCTCATCTTCCATTACTTTAATCCATTATTCTTAGAAGGATATAATGAGAGTTTCCTTAATGTTTTACGACACAATAACCATATCGTCAGATATTAGGGTGTTTAGTTCTCCATCACCTTCGAATGTATATCGTCGGGAGAAAAACTTTTGTGTTAGCCCATGGCCTAACAACTCACTACTACCAGGAGTATGATCATGATCACTCCCACTGAGAATGAGATACATAATTCTTCCACTGTCAACAAGATCATCAGGAGCGGAATCTGTTTCATTCACTCCAACAGGCGATGAATCCGTCAAACGACGAACTGATTCATCATCTGCGACTTCAACTCTTCCACTCGAATTAACAGGTATCTGCTCAACTTGATCTTGGATCTCATATAGAGATCGATCCAAACCAATCTCTCCCTTCTTAGAAAATTCATACTCTAAAAAATGTTGTGTCTCGTGATTCGATCTCGGTAATACTCCCACTGTCCTGCTCAACTATAAACACATAGTCTACGGAGGTTTCCGAGTAACCAGTAATGATACTCTCTTTCTTCTAGGTCCAATCTTCCCAAACTTATTTGATAAATCATGTGTGTAAGCGACACACCCATATTGGCGCATTTGACTAAGGTCCATAACTTCTTTCAGTCCAAAGCTCACATGGAGTGGAGTTAACCGTATTCGTCAGCACATGGTTCAGGATATGAGCAACAATCTTCAAGGCGTCTCCCCAAAATGAAACCGACAATTTAGTATGCGCAATATCGACTGAACCATTTCAAGGAACATTCTATTCTGCCTCTCTGCAATACTATTTTGCGGAGGGGTGTAGGGGATCATCAACTAATGAATGATTCCATTTTCATTACATAAACCGTTAAATTCCGTTGAAATGTACTCTTCTTCCGCGATTAGGGTGGAGGGCATTTACCATACTGCCTAACTGGTGTAATCATATGTAAATGTAATAAAATTCTGCAATGTGCAGAACCCTAGCTCTAAGAGGGTCACAGATGTCGGAATTGACTAATTGTAAAGGAAATTCAGCTCTAGGTGCGTAACCAAAAGACATTCCGGTGGAATTTTCTGTTAGACAACCTACATAAGTAGACGACTCCACATGCGGAATGTTGGGTAGTAAGTCCCGTTGGGCTAGTCGTTGCATTATGTGTTGACTTTCATAGCCTAATTTAGTTTGTCTTTCATTAACATTGCAAACATATCTGCGAGTAGAAGAAAATATGATGTTATTATTGTTGCATGAATCTGAATACGAAACAATAAATCCACCAGAAACAATACTAAAGTCAAACAAAGTTGATTCTAAAGACAATTGGACGAAAGATTCATGAAAAGATAATCTAAAACTGAGTTTCATTAATTCTAAGACTGAAATAACATTTTGGAAAATCTGTGGAGCATAGAGGATATGACTTTATACTAAGATTCGACCACCGCGCAAGCGCAACTCACAAGTTACAATCCCTTCGAATTCAACAAGAGAGTTGCCATCAATGTATATCCACCTAATTTCACGTGATATTCTATGGTACTCTACGAAAACATCACGATCCATGGCTACGTGATTTGTTGAACGTGAATCCAAAATCCACAAAGGACATGACTCAATCAACTTATCTGTACAAGAAACACAAAGTTCACTAGAGTAGCCAACAATACATTCAAGTCGGATCAATTCAGGGCATGCCTTCACAAAGTGTACCCACCGGCCACAGTTGGAGCATTTCCTGTACTTAGGCTTCTCAGCCCTACGCGAACGTTTATACGGTGTTGTTTTCGGAGGAGTCATTGGGTTTACCTCAGTCTTCGTCTACTTCGCTTTCAGTACATTTGCGCCATCGCGCTGTTCATTACTCCTTCGCCTTCGACGACTCTTCTTAGGTCCAGAGGATGACACCACGCGCACCTCAGCCTTAGGCCCAACAACCTTGGGTATGTTCTCTTCAGCACAATGTGTCTTCGAACGTGTTCAAAGATATTGAGGCCCTTAGAATGAGTTATTTAGATTTTCATATGTTCTAGGAGTTAGGCGAAGAGCATATTACGATATGATTTGCTGCTCATCGATCCCTAACTGAACGTTCTCCTTGAGTTTCACAATCATGTTGGCCATATGCCTTAGATGTTATCTCGCGGAGTGATGAGGATTCATCTTGTATGAATCAAAATTCATGTTAAGTGAGCGCAGCTGAGCAGTCGTATAGAACCAATTCTAGCCTGCAAAGAATTGCACACCCCTTTAGCCGTGTGTTGAGCTCAAACTCATAAAGGATGTCGTCATCCACTGTACTCAACATCATGGCTCACTTCTCAGCATCATTAACCTCCCACTAGAATGGAAAACCTCCTGGTGATTCACCATTCCATAGTTAGGGGGTTTTCATAGTCTTCTTGATGTGGTTAATAGACTTGTACTCAATTAGGACTATCCTTATACGCTTCCTCCAAATTTTATAGTTCTCACCGTTAAGTCTAAGTCATTTGTCTAACTAAGCGATGATGTTCTTCATGGCGGCCTAATTTCTCTAACCAAAAGAAATTCTAATAGCATCATGGAGACACAAGGAACAACAATGTTCTATTGCATGTGAAAGACAAGTCTCATATTGATAGGACGGACTTGAGAACATACTTAAACCCGGAGGACAATATACTGAGAATCACTTCCCGTTTCTAAGCATGCCCTAAAACCACTACTATCAACCGAAACAGAGTTTATACCAACAGTCTTTAACGAATCAGAGTCGAACAAATCACACTAAACCAAAGTGTTCGACTCTTACACAAAACAATCGTCCTAGCCTTATTCAGGAAATTCGGAGAACCTCACGGACTAACCAACCGGTTCACACTCAGGAACATTTCCCTAGGTGTAGTTCGTACTTATCCAAACTTCTGAATGACTACTAATGAAAATCCTAAAGGTTTTCAATCTGTGCTAAGCGAAAACTAGAACTACCTATTTAGCTAATCTAATACATTCAAGCAAATAAACAAACCATACATGTCAATACACACATATATATATTGATACCTTTTAAAAATAAATTAATTTGGTGCTAATTTGTAATTTTCAAAAGTTTGAGGACCAAAGTCACCCTAACCAAAGATTTGGGGATCAAAATCACCTTAAATAAAAGTTTGAGGACTAAAATCATCATGAATGAAAGTTTGCGGACCAAAGTTTTGACGAATGAAAATTCAGAGATTAAAGTATTAACAAACTAAATTCAGAGTCTAAAGTCTCAACAGATAAAAGTAATTAACATGCTAGACCAATTTTCAAACAGTATGTTGAGATCTCAATAAGTCATAACTTAGTTAATTCTATCAGTCATGGAGTCAAGTACAATCAAATAAAGTAAGACAATACTATCTACACTGCAAAAAACACAAAACAATTCAAGGAACTCACACAGTGTTCTACCTATCCAGTCATGCAACATAAAGCAATATAATGCTCTCCCAACACTTTAAATTGGTCTAACAATCAATTTAATTAGCCCAAAAATTATTAATGAAAGGGTCCCGACACATTTAACGGACTAAATCAGGTTATTTGAACCCACACTATGCCCAGGATCGACACCAAATTTGTTTCAGCTCAATGCAGGTGGCATGGGCCTCTGAATTAGCTCAGATCGGTCCAGGAACCCCTAAACCATATGAACCATTCCATCCAATCGGTCTGAACTGATCTAGTAGGCTCAAACTGACCGTACTGAGCTGAACTAGATTAGTACACATACCAGTCCTGATCGGTCCGGTTCACAAAGAACCATACCGATACTATTCATATTCCTCACGGGAAGTTGACAGTGGCCAGCCCGGGGGAGGTGGCCAGCCACCATGGCTGGCCACGTGGAGGTCGACCTCGCCCACCTTCATTGGCTCCCTACCTAGACCCCGTCGCGCCGCCTTCAAGAGGCATCCACCCCGCGCAGCATCCTCTCACCTAGGGATGCCATGGTTGTTGTCGCTATGACAACAATAAGGTGACAACCACTTTTGGTTGCGGCCTCGCGCGGGACCTTCCTTGCGCAGCAACTCGGAGTGGGGCTGCCATGGCTGCTGTCACAGTTGACAACAGCCAGGTCGCAACCACTACTAGATGCGACCTCGTGTGGGGGCCTCCCTTGCGGCCACCCGCATTAGACGCGGTAACCCGGGAGGCCATGGCTACGCCTGCCATGGTCACAAAGGCCATGGCGGTTGCAGCCAGCTTTCTTGGGGTGGTTGGGCCACAACCATCGAGGTTGCGGCCATTACGCCAGGGCCGCGGCTATCGAGGTTGCGGCCACCATGGTTGCGGCCTTGGTTTCTTGGCGTCATGTTCGTCGCTGTAGAAATTTTAACGGGGTTCGACAATTCAAAAACCAACATACTATGACTCAGATACCAATGTTGGAATATACGAAACATGCAATCGATTAGGGCACAATATAAACACATATTTAAGTTACCTCCTTAAACGTTTGCCTTAGCGGAAGAAAATCTGCTTGAAGTTGGAATCACGGTCTACCGGATGGGAGGACACGCCACAAATTAACAGGCAGTGACCTAGATTTCTACAACTATTTACCTCAATCTAAACTGTAGGGCGATAGAGTTTATCTACTCTGGGCAAGAGTGAGAATAGCGTCAAACTCATCATCATGTTTTCCAACTCTGGGCATCCGTATACACAGAGGAAGTGGTGTGGATCAGTATTCAATATTGAACTTATTAGAATGAACTCCCATTAATGACAGACACAATCTCCCAAAATCATCAACATCTACCCTAAGTCACATGACCAAAGGATCTCATGTGCTACAACTCACAAAAAAGATGTTACAATAAACTAATCTTCAACCATTTGTAATAGATTGACCCCACTGGCACTATATCCTCCCATTTTCTTTTGTCTCCGATGAGGAGGATACCTATGTTTTGTTGTCCGTACAGTAACAGAGTAAAAGTAAATAACAAAATGTGAACAGAGTAAAAGAAAATAAACAAAATGTGAACAAAAATACAATTTCCTCCACAACAAAACAATCTGATTGAGTGTTGATGCTTCTTCGTGTTCAACTCTCTGCTGATGTGTTCTTGCTTTTGGCTTCGCATCAAGTCATGGAGTATAAACATAATGGCAAGAATTATGACCTGCAGAACATTAAACTAATTATCTTCATAAGATCTTGATTAAAATATGGTCAATACAAAGGTATGCTCCTGGAGTTAGTTGTTGCTTTAGCTATGTGAAAGGTTCATGGGGTAGGGGATCTATCCAGCAAATACCCAAACAAAATGAAAGTCGCGCGGGTGGTCTTACTTGGATCGACATCTGTGGTCATGGCAGCCCCACGGAAGAAACATGACCCCCCCTTGTTCTTGAACTTCTGGTAGTAGCTATTGAAGGCATAGGAAGCATGATCTCTCACTGTGTTTGGAAGATAGCAAGGCTTATTCAACTGTATCATACTGCAATCTGCACCTCCTTGTCCTCCACACGCCCAGTCTAATGCCGCCTGCAATTCACTGTCTGGAGTCTGCTCATCGGCTACACACCATTGCTCAAACTCCCCAACTATGAATCAATAGTGCAACGTTCGTTGACAGTAAATTAGAATCCATGTAGACTGGAGTGGAGTTACTTGAGTAGCAAGTTGATACTTACCTGATTTCTGTGGAACCATTACCAAAAAGAAAGCACTAAGAACCAGTAGTAGGCTCTGCAATGCCATTGCCATCTTTGTGACCCGTGTCTGTTGTGAGAGAGAGAGATGTGTTGTTCTTTTATGCCTCTCCGTGCCACAAACAGTCAAGAGTGAGTGTAAATAAATACAAGGGTATAAGAGTTGGACGGACCTCAAAATGATGGGTTCCAGCTATTTCTTTATCCTGACAAATCAGCATGAACGAATTCTCTTGATAGACTGGATGGACTTAAATAAGCATATTTTAACATTCTTCTCAAAAGATCAAAGAACACTCTTCACTATTTAATATTTAAGAATAAAGTAGGAAGAGCAACTACAATACTGAAGAGAAAAACAAAGAAGATACCTAACCTTTGGTCTTGTTATCAGATGATGAAATTTAATAAATCCAAATAAAGAACACAAAAAAGCACCATAGTCAAGGAAGGGTCTTGCGACAAAACGTTACCTAAATTTTGATACTTGACGCAAATTGCTATCTCGGTTAACGTTTTTGTTAAATATGGACGGAAAATGAGGTGACAACACATAATTGGTCTCTGATTTAAAAAACTAAATAATTTTCTAAAAATACAAAAAACAATTGGAAAATAAAAAGAGAAAATATGAGCTTTTAATATAATACTGTTATTAAAAATATGAAATAAAAAATATTTAGTTTTCTTTTTTTATATTTTAGTTCATACTCTCAATAAAAATATTATATTAAAAAACCCTTATTTTCTCTATTAATTTCCATATTTTTTGGAATCTTTTTTAACAAATAGTTTTTTTAAATCAGGGACCAATCGTGTGTTGACACGTCATTTTCCGTCCATATCTAACGGAAAGGTTAACTCAGGTAGTAATTTGCTCCAACTCAGAAAGTATAGGTAGCAAAATTTGAAGAAAAAAAAAACGAAGTTCGAGTAGCAATTTGTAAAATCCTCAAAGTTGGGGTAGTGATTTGGTTATTAACCCTATATATTAGGCTTGTTCATGAACCAGTTCGATCCCTAACCAGTTTTGAACTGAACTGGTTCGATTTTAATAAAACCAATATTTTTTCTCACTAAAAGAGCTGGTATGATTCACCTGGAAAAAATGGTCTAGTTCGAACTGATTCTGATTCAAACTATTCTCGTTTTTTTTTTTATTTATTTTTAACAATTTTGGTCTGCTTCCGGTTCGGTTCAAATTGGAACGCGACGGTAGAACGTGGTTCATTCATGGTGATGGACCGAGGGTAGAACGAATGACGAGAGGCGGCGACGCCGGAACGCGGTGAGACGAAGGTGTCGCGAGGGAAGGAGTTCGACTGTTACAAAATGGAAATGTGAATTGAGGAATCAGACTGACTAAAAAGAATGGAAGCCAAAGAACTGAAGAAGTACAAATACAACGCAAAGACAACCAAAGGAGAAAGAATCTGGTAGAGAGAAAAGCTAGCTAGCTAGGGCAGTTGCTGCCGATTCGACTTCGATTTGTAGAGATAAGCGGAAGAAGTGTTCATAGAGCAATACATCTCTTTTGTGGCCTTATCTTCCACCCACCAATGAGATGCTACTCTCACAACTCTTTACTTGTAGAAGAACTGAAGAATGGAAGACAAGGAGTTCGTCACAGAGACGGAATGGAAGCCAAAGAACTGAAGATGAAAGAACTGAGTATGGCATGCACACATACGTATCTAGGGTTGGTTTAGCAGTTTACTTGTTTTCAGAATCGGTTTGGTTTATTTAGTTTTGGAATGGTTCTAAAATTATATAGATTTAAAGTAGTTTGATTTGAAATTAAGTATAAACCAATATAAAAAAACGAGTCGAATCACACTAAATTGAAACTACTGTTTTGATTTAGCTTACTTGAACCCTAAAAAACTGGTCTGGTTTTGAAACTAATTATGTCGAACTAGTTCAAACTAGACCTGAACCGGTTCATATCGATTGAACCAACATTTTTTGACAAGCCTACATATATATGGGAAATTTTTTTTTTATATATTCTATTTGCAGACCATCGACTACTAAATACAAACCACTTTTGTGAAAATACTAAAATACATATTTTCACCCATGGAGGAATCGACAATTACATGTCGAATAAAGAAGAAATAATCGACAATATTTTGTTGATTATTCATTCAAAATTCGGCAATCTCTTAACGATTTTTACTTATATAATCGGTCTGGCTAAACCAATTTTTATCCACAAAATCGACAACTATTTTCCGTTTTTTGTTAGCATATTCGGCAATCTGTTGCCTAGATCGACAACTTTGGAGTCATTTTAAATATGTCAAAAATAAACGAATGATTTTGAAAATATTAAGCACGTTGGACCAATTTATAATACTTTGACAAGTCACGAGATGTCCAGAAAAGTTTAGGGACCAAAAACACAATTATTTGAAAATTCGAGCTGAATTGGAAATCTATTTTAAAAAAATGACAGAATTGACCCTAAACTATTCTGGACTTATTTGTAACACTTGATAAAGTTTCAAAAATAATCCAAAATTTATTCTAGACTTATTTGTAACATTTTGAGAAGTCGTGGAATGTCCAGAAAAGTTTAGAAATCAAAATGCAAATTAAAAAACAAATTCGAGCTGAATTAAAAAACATATTTCAAAAATTGCACAAATGGCCCAAAACTTTTCGGGTTTGGTTTATAACACTCGATAAAGTCCCTGAATGACCCGAGAGTTCAAGGACCGAGTTGTAACCTTTATCAAAGTTTGGGAAGGACCTAAGTCATTTTTGAAAATATTTTTCTTTCACATATACATAACATAGATAGATAGATAGATAGATAGATAGATAGATAGATAGATAGATATAGATAGATAGATAGATAGATAGATAACATATACATAATATATAGGGGTAAATACCAAATAGCTACCCGAACTTTGGACGTTTTACAAATAGTTACCCAAACTTTGAATTTTCAAAAATGGCTACCTCCGTTAAATATGGACGAAAAATGACGTGGCGGCACATGATTGGCACATAAATACTAAAAAAAATCATAAACATTCTTTTAAAAACATAAAAATTAGCAGAAAAAAAATAAGAGTTTTAAATATATTATTTTTATTAAATTATGAAATAAAAATAAATGATTAGTTTTGTTTTAATTTTGTATCATATTTTTCAATACAAAAATTATATTACAAACTCTTATTTTTCCTATTAATTTTCTAGTTTTTTTAAGAATTTTTATGATTTTTTTTAGTATTTTAAAAAAATATATAATTTTTAAAATTATGGATCAATCATGTGCTGACACGTCATTTTCCGTCCATATTTAACGGAGGTAGCGATTTGCCCCATGTGTCAAAGTTGAGGTAGCTATTTCCACCTTCGTCCAAAGTTTAGGTATTCTTTATTGAAAGGGTTAATGGTCAATGTCCCCCCTAAAGTTTGGACGAAATTTAAGATTCCCCCTTAATGTTTTAAATTTTAAATTTTGGTCCTAATGTTTGGACCGGATAAAAAATCCATCCATTCTGTCAGCTGACCGTTTATTACTAACATAATGGGGATCATGTGCGAGGCACATGCTATTTTAATTTTTCTAACTGACCAAAATTCCCTCGTCCTCTTCTTCTGTCCACTTGAAGAGCTGCCTTCTTCTCTACCTGATAGAGAACATTACAGAGGCCTGTCTAATCCGCAGTGTGTTCATGGTGTTGAGCTCGTTCCATCACCGAGTCTCATGGGTCTAGATGAGGAAGATCGAATGAGGTGGATGGAACTCACCGGAAGGGATTTGAATTTCTCAATTACACCCGAGGCCAGTAATTTTAGCTCTTGGAGGAATTTGCCAAGCACGGATTTTGAACTTGAGAGGGCGCTTCTACCCATAAAGAACATCTCTAATCCACAGACCAAGAAACAGCTTAATGGATCCTCGTTGAATCTATCGAACCACCACATCAATGGAGACACGATGGTTTTGTCGCCTGTCAGCAATGGCAAGAAAAAGAAAGACTTATTCCCCCACAACAACAACAACGTGTGTGGGCCCGTGACAGACGCCAAGACAATCTACGAGGACGAGGATGCTTTCTTGATCATCATAAGCCTACCCTTTGTGGATCTTCAGAGCGTGAAGATATCTTGGAGGAACACAATCACCCATGGTATCATCAAGGTCTCTTTCATGATCACCTCTGGGATGCCATTCATTAAGATGCGAGATCGGACCTTCAAGCTCACTAACCCCACCTCTGAGTGCTGCCCTCCAGGAGAGTTTGTGAGGGAGATTCCTCTGTCAACTCGGATACCTGAAGACGTCAATCTTGAGGCTTACTACGATGGGCTTGGATCCGTGCTCGAGATCATGGTGCCGAAACTCCACGTGGGTCTCGAAGAACACGAGGTTTGTGTCTGTCTCAGGCCTCACCTCGGAGGCAACGATCTCATGCTAACATGAAACCTCCCCGATAATGGTAAAGCATTTAGCTGTAGTCGTCTGGTACTTATCCATGTTTTATATGGTGTACTCATCAGACCAAGTCAGTAGAGGACTTCGTTTGCTTACTTTCCTCCTCTGTAAGAACTAAGAACAGATCAATGGAAGAAAAGCAAGAGAGAGAGAGGCACATGGGGATGTTCTATGATTGAAGAAGCTTGAGAACGAAGATAAGGTGTAGAAGAGCTCTTGAGTGGAGAATCCATCAGGTAGAGAAGAATGCAACTCTTCAACTGGACAGAGGAAGAGGATGAGGACATTTTGGTCAGTTCGAAAAATTAAAATAGCATGTGTCTCGCACATGATCCCCATTATGTTACTAATAAATGGTCAGCTGACAGAATTAGGGGATTTTTTATCCGGTCCAAACATTAGGACTAAAATTTAAATTTTTAAACATTAAGGGGGAATCTTAAATTTCGTCCAAACTTTAGGGGGGACATTGACCATTAACCTTTATTGAAAATTTAAAGTTCGGATAGCTATTTGTAAAACGTCCAAAGTTCGGGTAGCTATTTGGTATTTAACCCTAATATATATATATATATTATACATATGCATATATATAATATTACATATACATAATATATATATTATACATATGCATATATATAGTATTACATAGACATAATATATATATATATATATATTATACATATATATATAATATCACATATATATATAATATCACATATATATATTATACATATATACATACATAGTATGACATAAATCTATAATAGATATATATATATACAACTTCAATTTCATAACATTAGAAAATTAAATACAATATTGAATATGATAAAAATATACCTAACACATTATGAGTTTAAATACCATACGAGAAACCGAGACCGATAATTATCAATATTTGTTTTCACTCTTTTTTTTTCTATTTTTTTCTTCACCCTTCCTTACCATGCATGCCGTAGCTCTCGGACCTTCAAGCTCCCCTTCAAGCATTCTCACTTCTTTTATTTATAGAAGATTTTATTAATTTTTTTTAATAATAAATAAAACCCAATTTGCAAAAGAAGAACATATGTGGCCATGTTCTTCTTTCGGCCGAATAGATTATCTCTCTCTCTATATATATATATATATATATAGAGAGAGAGAGAGAGAGAGAGAGAGAATATATAGATAGATAGATTGATAGATAACTTTTTTTCATATATATATTTCTATCTCAATTTTTTCGGCTCGGTTCCTCGTGTACTGTATTTTGACCATGAACCAAAATCAGATGTTTACAATTGCCTCTCTTTGAACACGCGCTCATGGAAGTGCTCTCATGAGTGTGTGTTCAAAGACAAACAACTGATTTTGGCTTCTCTCGCTTCCTTATTTACATAGTAGAGAAACATTATCGTGCAACTTTCGGAAGTTGGACATCTACAAGTCCTGATTGTTGACGATGATTTGTGGAGAATGAGCACCTAAACGCTCATCAACTTATGACTCCCAGAAACTGGACACCTACAGGTCCTAGTCGTTTAGGATGACTTGCGGAGGTTGAACACCTAACGGCTCTGCTCGTCGGCTTGTGACTCGTTGGGGATGGCTTGCGAAGGCTGAACACATAATGGCTCTGCTCGTCAGTTTGTGACTCCCAGAAGCTGGATAACTACAGGTCCTGGTCTTCGAGGATGACTTGCGGAGGCTAAACACCTAAAGGCTCCGCTCGTCGGCTTGTGACTCGTTGGGGGTGACTTGCAGAGGCTGAACACCTAAAGGCTATGCTCGTCGACTTGTGACTCCGAGAAGCTGGATAACTACAGGTCCTGGTCGCCGAGGATGACTTGCGGAGGCTGAACACCTAAAGGCTCCGCTCGTCGGCTTGTGACTCGTTGAAGATGACTTGTGGAGGCTGAACACCTAAAGGCTCCGCTCGTCGTTTTTTTTTCCAGAAGCTGGATAACTACAGGTCCTAGTTGTTGAGGATGACTCGCGAAGGTTGAGCATCTAAACACTCCGTTCATCGACTTGTAATTACCAGATACTGAACATCTACAGGTCCTGGTTGTTGAGGATGACTTGCGGAGGTTGAACACCTAAAGACTTCTCGTGTCAGCTTGTGACTCTTAGAAACTGGACACCTACAGGTTATGGTCGTCGAGGATGACTTGCGGAGGTTGAACACCTAAAGACTCCGCTTGTCGGCTTGTAACTCTCGGAAGTTGGACATCTATAAGTTCTAATTATTGATGATGACTCACAGAGGTTGAGCACCTAAACGTTTCGTTCGTCGGCTTGTAATTACCAGAAAATGTACATCTACAGGTCCTGGTTGTTGAGGATGACTTGCGAAGGTTGAACACCTAAAGACTCCGCTCATTAGCTTGTAATTCAATTTGGACGTAAAAACCCTTCTCGAGATGTACGACTTCTTGTGCAGACCTCTCGACTTG
This sequence comes from Chamaenerion angustifolium, assembly GCA_946814005.1. Classification (NCBI taxonomy): domain Eukaryota; kingdom Viridiplantae; phylum Streptophyta; class Magnoliopsida; order Myrtales; family Onagraceae; genus Chamaenerion; species Chamaenerion angustifolium. Next base: position 34,674,065 of record OX328266.1, on the reverse strand, counting down.
TTTTCTCATTAATCGAGTTTGGAGTCCTTCTTAATGGAGTTCCCTAAAGTCATTCATCGTACGTCCACAAGGTGTATCCATGCAAGTTGTCAAGGCAACATCAAATTAATGTCGATCACAACTTCTCTTTATTGCTATTGTGGGAAACACTGACGTCCACTTTTGAGCATTTTTTTATTTCTCGATTTTCTTTCCTTTTGCTACGGTATTTTTTTTATCGTGCCTCTCGGTTCCCTTATATTTTTTTTTTTGCCTAGGTCGCTCTTTTGGGTTTTTAACCTAGCATAGATTTGATTCCTTTCCTTTTGCCATGATCGCCCTTTTAGGGATTTTTAATCATGTCCCTTTTCCCTAAATTTTGTCTAAACCACCCTTTCCAGTTTTCGATTTAGCGGGAATTTCTCTCTTTTTGGAGGCTTGCTTTATGGTTACAAGTTTTTTTTACTGCGTCCGTATTTATTGGACTATAGAGTTCTTGGTCATCCTTATCGGTGATGATCATGGCTCCTCTGCTGAAAGTCTCTTTGGCGACATAAGGCCTGTCATATTTTAATTACAAATTTGCCCCGAGAGTCTCAATCATCTCGAAGAATTTTTGTTTTTATGAGAATTAGATTGCCCGCTTGCAATTCTCTCGGGCGCATCTTCTCGTTAAATGCACGAGTGATATGTCGCTGGTATAAATGCCTGTGACACATCGCAATGAGCCACCTTTCGTCATGAAATTCAATTGCACGTATCTGCATCTCGTCTACTCTGACTCATTCTTCTCTGCCTCGACAAGGATCCTATCTAACAGGAATTCTACTTCAATTGGGAACACGACTTCGATCTCGTAAACAAAGAAGAATGGGGTTGCCCCTGTTGGTGCCTTTATTGAGGGCATGTATGTCATGAGTGCCCAATGCAGCTTATCATGCTAGTCCTTTAATTGTTGCTTCCATTGCTCCATTCATTTGTGGGTGATATGGAGATGAATTTTTATACTTGATCACAACTCATCGACCAATTTAGATTTCTGACATTGCAGGTGATAATTGACTTCGGCATCCCATGACACACGATGATGTCCTCGCTGATGAAAAATTCAATGTCCTTTGTCGTTATTGACGCCATGGTCATAACTTCTACCCCCTGGTGAGTAATTGATTGCAATCAATATGAATCGATGACCATTGGACGCCATTAGAAAAAAACATGTTGATGACATCGATGCCCCACATTGAGAAAGCCCATACGGAAGTCATGGGATAGAGCTCGTGTGGTGGCGTGTGGATTTGGTTCGCATACACTTGACAGAGGTGATATTATTGGACATGTTTTATATAGTCAACCGTCATGGTGAACCAAAAGTACCCAAGTCTCGCACGTCCATGTGTGGGCTGCAACAACCTTCATGAATTTCTTCCATTAGATGCTCAACTTCTTTAGCATTTACGCATCTCAAATGGGAAATTAATTTCAAGTCATTCCTCGCATAACCATTCATTCATTTTCTTGTGGCGTTCTATGGAAACTTCGTACGCTAGGTATCTTTTTTATATCAGTGAGTAATGGTTGATCGTCTGATTATTTGATTGTACAACAATAAACTGAAACCTCTTTGATTTTGATCTCCATTGATAGTTTTTGATTTCCCGAATAAATTTTACTCATAGGTGCGAGCGTTGCCAAAATTTGTTTTTGTACGCAAGGACGCAAATAAGAACACAAGGTGATCGTTGGCCTGTTTCTCTTCTTCGCAGCTTTCGTCTTCGTGGCGACGATGTTGCTAACGCCGATGTTGTTGTCCTTCCATGGACTTCTCCACCCTTCGGGGAATCCGATCAGTTGGAAGTACTTCGCCTTGATGTGACAAAACTTCACGTAATGGCTACATTTCATTCCTTTCCGATCACCGTCGCTAACAATGGCGTCTCTCTGCATTGACAATGACGTCTCCCCCGTTGTCAACAACAGTGTCTTCATTTGTCAATAATGGTGTCTCCTCTGCAGGAGTCAACAACGGTGTCTGCCTCGTGTCAACAATGGCGAATCTTATGCAGGAGTCAACAACGATGTATGTCTCGTGTCAACAATAGTGATTCTTATGCAGGAGTCAACAACGGCGTCTGCCCCGTGTTAACAATGACATCTTGATGGCGTCTCCCCTGAGTCAACAACGGTGTCTTTTCATCTCTATTTAAGTCGAGTCTGATTCAGCTCGATCGAACGGCAGACAGGTATTTTTCTCATTTCCTTTAGTGTGCAAAAAACAGCATTCCTTCTTCCGGTGACCGATTGTGGCCTGGTGGCATAGGTTGGTTTAACTATGATTTCCACTTCCTCTGAGCGAGGTGTAACATAAAAGCCGAACCCGATTATGGTGCTGGGAATCTCGACGTCCCTCATTATTGCGGTACCCATTACTTGTCTTCGGTCCCTTTCTGATCGGATAGTTTCATAAGCTGGTTCCACCTTAGGTAACGGGTTTTCCTTGGAGTAAAATCTTGTTTTTCCTATCATACTCGTTGCTCACTGCATTTAGGAATTGATACAATTTGGTCTTTGCTTGATTTTGTATTCCAAATTGCAATGTCGTCTGGGCCAACGGATCCTTCTCCGTAATGTATAGAGTGAGATTCGGCAAGGGTGCCCTCATACAAATTTGAATCAAGGTTCCCTTTGTGGTCTTAAGGTGCTGGAGTCCTCGAATGTCGCATGGATTCCTAGAAATCTAAGTTCAAAATACAATAGTAAGAATAAGGAATACACAATTGATCATGCATGATTGGTTTTGAAAATTCTCAATGTTCCGTTCATTCCATCCGTAGATTTTGATTGCATGTATGGCCAAAATAAATTCAAGAATAATTTAAAAGGATTTAGCCAATCGAAGTGTAGTTCTTAAGATGTTTCACACGGCGACGCAGCTTGTTGAGTGCATTTGTTGCTTGTTCCTTGGTTCGAATGAAGGTCGAGGACATGCATTATGAAAGCCTTTTTATTCACCTCGTCCTTGGTTCGAAAGAAAGGCTGAATTATTCAAGGATGTCATTCAACTCGGCTACGTTGCCCCCACATTTTTCAAAGGTGCCCCCACATTGCTAGAATGGCGGTGGTTGTTCGGGTCTATCCCTGATTATATACTCCGGGTTGAAAGACGGACTTGTAAGTGCAGAATGGAACTTGTGAATGTATTCCGTTGTTGTTAATCACGCATACGTTTTTTCCACATTCCAAAAGTTAAACAAGGCATTAAGGAGAACCTAATTGACTTTGTAACTTGCGAGCTTGTGAACTTCACCAATCTTCTCATTCACGTATTTCTGATTCTCTTTTGTCATGGCTTTCCATATTCAGGCAATTACGATTGTATGGGGATGTATGGCCTTAATGTGAGGTCAATGATTTGTTTGAGACTAAGCCATATTCAAGGATGTCATTCAACTCGGCTACGTTGCCCCCACATTTTTCAAAGGTGCCCCCACATTGCTAGAATGACGGTGGTTGTTCGGGTCTATCCCTGATTATATACTCCGGGTTGAAAGACGGACTTGTAAGTGCATAATGGAACTTGTGAATGTATTCCGTTGTTGTTAATCACGCATACGTTTTTTCCACATTCCAAAAGTTAAACAAGGCATTAAGGAGAACCTAATTGACTTTGTAACTTGCGAGCTTGTGAACTTCACCAATCTTCTCATTCACGTATTTCTGATTCTCTTTTGTCATGGCTTTCCATATTCAGGCAATTACGATTGTATGGGGATGTATGGCCTTAATGTGAGGTCAATGATTTGTTTGCTTCATCCTTACCAAAGATGGCGCGTGAAACGTCCTAAGGATACAAGATAGAATGAACGAAACTTACATTTTTTTTTTTGAAAAATGAAATGCAAGTGCGAGAATGTAAACTTCATTAGTAAGACTCGTATTACATTTACAACAATTTGGAAATATAATACAAAAGGCTCAATCCTATACATGTCATGATCTAAGGCCAAAACAAAACACATTTACATAATGGGCCAAACTACCATCTATAGTTGTTGGGCTGACTTCTAATTAAAAATAGTTGGGCTGAATCTTCTCCATGAATTGTGGGCCAAACGCGCATCCAAATATTTGAGACAAATTCTCATTTACATCAGTTGGGCCCAAAAATGGAAATACACAACACTTGTAAAGGTTAAACACGGTGTGGAGTTTTTGTTCTAAATGGATGGAGTTTCTAGATCCTGTGATCCAGCGGAATCTCACCCCCTAAATAGGATCACATACTCATTCTGATCATCGAGTTGAGTTGTTTGAGTGCGTGTCGGCGGTCCAAACCGCTCCGAGCGCATTCCCCTACTAAACTCCCTAAGCCCTTCATGTGCTCCAGGTCCGAGCGGGTAATGGTAACCAACGTGGTGTGTGTAAAACAAGAATTTAAATTATTTTTTTGAATTATTACAATTACATCGCCTTTTGGAAAAAATTTGAAACTGCAAGCATGAGCAAACGGTCAAAAGAGATAGGACAAAATATAATATGGCAAAGCAAACATGACAAAGCTTAAACCCTCTAAAAGAGATCTCCAACAGAGTCGCCATTTTACATGCATTTTCTTTAAATTAAACAAACCATGTACAAACATTTTTTTATGAGTTAATTTCAAATAAATAAACAAGAGAAAAAAAAAAGTTAGTCATGCTCGAGAAATGGGTGATTTAAGTTTGGAGCCATTTTAAACGTGTCAAAAATACACGAATGATTTTGAAAATATTAAGCACGTTGGACAAATTTGTAATACTTTGACAAGTCACGAGATGTCCAGAAAAGTTTAGGGACCAAAATGCAATTATTTGAAAATTCGAGCTGAATTGGAAATGTATTTTAAAAAATGAAAGAATTGACCATAAACTATTCTTGACTTATTTGTAACACTTGGTAAAGTTCCAAAAATAACCCAAAATTTATTCTAGACTTATTTGTAACATTTTGAGAAGTCGTGAAATGTCCAGAAAAGTTTAGAAATCAAAATGAAAATTAAAAAAATGAGCTAAATTAAAAAAAAAAATCAAAAATTGCACAAATGGCCCAAAACTTTTCGGGTTTGGTTTATAACACTCGATAAAGTCCCATAATGACCCGAGAGTTCAAGGACCGAGTTATAACCTTCATCAAAGTTTGGGAAGGACCTAAGTCATTTATGAAAATATTGTTCTTTCACATATACATAATATACATATATATGGATAGATAACATATAAATAATATATAATATATATATATATTATACATATACATATATATATATATCACAAATGCATAATATATATATATATATTATACATATACATATATATAATATTACATATACATAATATATATGTATTATACATATACATATATATAGTATTACATAGACATACTATATAGATAGATAGATATAATATTACATATATATATTATACATATATATACACATAGTATGACATAAATATATAATATATATATATATATAAAACTTCAATTTCATAACATTAGAAAATAGAAATACAATATTGAATATGTGAGAAATATACCTAACACATTCTGAGTTTAAATATCTTACGAGAAACTGAGACCGATAATTATTAATATTTTTTTCACTCTTTTTTTTCTTCTATTTTTGTCTTCATTCTTTTTTCTTTTTTTGTTCTTCACTCTTCCTTACCATGCATGCCGTAGCTCTCGACCCTTCAAGCTCCCCTTCAAGCATTCTCCCTTCTTCTTTTTATAGAAGATTGTATTAATTTCTTTTTTATAATAAACAAAACCCAACTTGCAAAATAAGAAATGGCCATATGGTCATGTTCTTCTTTCAGACGAAATGATTATTATCTATCTATCTATAGATATATAGATAGATATGTACCAATTGTTTGACATAATATTGAAGCATCCTCCTTTTTTCTAACACGTTTTTTTGTCCACGTGTCGTTCCTTTTCCTTACTTTCAAATTGTTCATCGTAGGGTCCTTATTTTTATTCGTACATAATGAATCATTCGAATTACATGAAAAACCTAGAAGATTTGAATTCTATTTTGGACGAGATGAATGACTATGAAGTTCGTCAAACAAATTATAATGATACAGACGAACAAAAAAAGGAAATATTTTATCTCACCTATGAACCATCGAACCTTGTATGTATTACTATATTTTATTAGTTTTACTATTGTTAATTTTCTTTGTTTACTTATTTAAATTGAATAACATGCAGAATTCTTCTCAATATAATATCGAGTTAGTATTGGTGGATTATACCAGCGAGTATACTACATTCGATGTGAGTACTTGATAGTTTTTCTTAATTTATATGATCATTATTTTTTTAATATATTTTTTCTTATAATTTTTATTGTAGATATACAATATTAAATGATATAATTGAATGGGACCGAGTGGTTGACTAACGACATGGACATGTGATAGTAGTTAAAACATCTTATGACAATGGAATCCGTGGGAGACTACGTGTTTTGCTTGCTTGTGAGCATTTTAGTTCATATAGATCGTTCGTATCTAATGAAACCACAAACATTAAGAAAATAAGTAGAACATGGACAAAGAAATGTGGATGTCCACTGAACATCACAGAACATCCACTAACGGTGCAAATATTGTTTCATACCTGATTTATTCTCATCCGATGAGTATAAGCTTGTTGAGTACTTTTCCACATGTGTTGCTGCTCGATTGAACTTACAAGACAAATATATATCATTTTCCCTTGCTAGAGATTGTCAGAATCACATCCACTAATATGAGCTTTACAGTTACAACTGCATATCTTAGTTCAGAACGAGAAGATATTTTTTTATGGGCATTGCAGAAATTGCATTCGTTGATGGATGATAATGGTTGTGATATCCCAAGCATCGTCATTAATGATAGGGACTTGTCTCTTATGAACGCTATTCAAAAAATGTTCCCTACATCACAATACTTGTTATATAGGTGGGACATTAGTAAGAATGTATTAACAAAGTGTAAAAAGGTGATGGGAGATAATCAATTGTGTGAGGAGTCATGAAATATTGGGGTATTATAATTACATCATGGAGTTCGAGTTCAATTTCCAAAGGCTATAAAGGACTTCATTATTGATACAATTTATCCTTCAACGGATGGTCATTGTGGATTTCGTGCTATTGTGGGATTATTGGGAATCAATGTTACCGATGGATGGAAACACGACCGTAAAGATTTATTGGCAGAAGTGAATACACATGAACAATTTTATTAACAAATAGCATTGTACTAGATACAAGATATCAAGACGGCTTAGACTATTATGAGACTCGAGCGAGTAGTAAATATTGGATGGTCATGCCTGATATGGAACACATAATTGTGATGCGATATAATTGTGTACTATTCTTATTCTTGAATCAACAATGTTTAACATTTTCACCACTTCGATCAACACCTATACCAATGACGTATAGGAAAAAGATAGCAATTGGGTTTGTAAATGGAAATCCCTTTGCTCAGGTAACAAATTCAATTTTGTCAATTACATCAATTCATATATGAATATTACCTAATTGAATATATTTTTTTCTTTTGAATGCAACTAAAATTATATACATATCATCCAGTTCCACCAATTGCAAATTACTGGTTTCTCTTTCGCAATACTGGGGTAGATGGATGGAAAATTTCTTACACTAGACGTATTAAAAAATTTGAAACTCTTGTTCGTGGACAGAATATATGTACAAGTGCGACAATTGAATTAGAGTAAAGTATTTAGAAGAAGAAAAAATTCAGTAGAATTTGTTATTTATTATCATTTTCAATTCAACAAAAGAGCTTTATATATTATAGGGTAAAATACGAGTTTCCCCTCTAAAATTTGAGCCAAATTTAAGATTCCCCCTTAATGTTTAAAATTTTAAATTTTAGTTCTAACGTTTGGACCGAATGAAAAATACCCCCATTCCATCCAAAAGGAAGTTTAGTCACGTGCTTTACACGTGAGTTTCGACATTTTGAATGGACAAAATTGTCCTTAGCTCCTTCACGGTTCCAATTCGTCCACGGTGGCGTCCTCCACGGCTCCAAGTCGTCATCTACACTCCTCCACGACTCCTTCTATGTTCTGCACGCACCATTCTAAGTAGCAGTGGTGAGATTGACTTTTGGGTTCAGAGTGTTGCACTCCATATGTTTGATGTTTTGTCTGATAGAAACACTTCATATGTTTCAAGCATGTCCACAAAGGATAAAGGAAGAGATGAATTCAAATCAGTACCGGATTGGTTAATGAACGCGGCAAGAAGTTAGCCATCAGTCTTCCCTTGGCTTCTAATATCTCTGGATGAGTTCAATTCAGTTGTATACTCTGATTCCATTGGCAAGGATGATGGTAATTACGGGTTATTGAGTCAACATATAGACAGTGGAGTACAGGATACTGAGTGAGATTTGAAAACTAAGCTCAATCATGTTTATGTGGAGCAAAAAATTCATGAAATTGCAATCAGTCGGAAATAACAACTTCTAAATTTCGAATCGACACTGAAAACTATAACCCTAGCTAATGACTTTCGGGATCTTTGTTCAGTAAGAGAATCTGATTCATTTACTGCAATGGAACTTATTGAACTGTGGAGAGCAGATTATGAGACCACTTCGATTCTTCTTGCCCATCTAACAAGTGCAGCTGGAGATGATCTGTCATGGCCTAGCCGAGTTCTATGTTCTCTTGCCAACTGATTATGCGAGAAGGTGGTTGCCCTCGCCAACCGATTCTGTGAGAGATCCGATTATGGCATAGAGAAGACGGCCAAGGTAAAGCGGAGGAAGTCACCAGAGTAGTTGTTGAAGCAACCGGAGACGATGATGATGGATCGAAATCTGCAAAAGATGGTGAAACGGGAGGTGGATTGATTGCAATTTGGTCATTTCCAAATTTGAAACCGCATGTGACCCGCACATGTGCCTGAAACCATCTGATAATAATGGGGATATGACGAAATGGGGGAAATTTTCATCTTGTCCAAACATTATGACTAAAATTTAAAATTTTAAACATTAAGGGGTAATCTTAAATTCGACCCAAACCTTAGGGGGGAATTTGTATTTTACCCTATATTATATTCTACCTTTTATAGCCTTTTATGTCAAAAAAAAATCATACCATTTCAAACATGACAAATAATAATCATAGAAATCACAAATAGACATTAACGAAACATTCATCGGTAGTCAATAAACATCATAAAAAGTCATTGTACAATTAACTACAACCTTAACAGTAAAAATAACAAAAATCTAATCATAGAATCTACGATACGTCCCCCGAGGAGGAGGAGAGGTTAATCCAGTATCGTCCATCATATCCACCATCCGCTCCATTTGTTCTAGGAGATGGTCAAATGGATCTATTTCATCATCCGTGTCGATTTCAACACTATCTTTGCATATAAAATTATGTATTGTTTTACGACCGATGCCCGCGACGTTCTGCAAACAAGCAACCACTGATGCGTCTACGAATGTCCTTACCCGTGAAATGTGTTTGTGTCTGCATGTCATCTCGCAACCAAGGCCGAAATAAGATTTATGTCGCATTAAAGAAAATTGCAATGTACAAGTTGACTAATTCCAGATCAACCACGAGTCGCTTGAAAGTTTCACCATGTTCTGGAATCACCCATTCAGCCAATTTGGGACCATGATAATGTATTTGAAAATCATTTCGGTCCTACAAAAATAGGTAATCATAGGTCATATATTTGTTAATATAATCACTAATTATTATATAAAAAATATACAGTATAAATCTACAAACACCCTCGTGTACATTTTGAGCTACGTGTTCACTAAAGTTTGGAAGAACATCAAGCTCGAATGGACCTCCTAGAAAGGAGATAGGTGTTGAGTCATCCGTAGCACACGTATCGACATGATGTGTAGAAGGATTAGTGTGGGAAGAAGATCCTGTTTCTTTAACAGCTATATGATTCTTTCTTAAATAGCATACTCGTTCTTTGCCTTTGTGTGCAAATTCTATTGATCTTTTTCTAGTATTGTCATCCATATGTTGCTTTTACCATCTGCAACTGTTTAAACGTAAGAACTTATCATTTATAATTCAAAAAAATACCAAAAGGTCCTAAATAAAAAACGGTTTGTCTTCCAAAAATCGGCAATGGATCATTGTTTCGTACATAATTAATCGGCAAGAACTTGTCATTTCCAACACATAAAAACGAAAAGCATTTGTCGTTTTTAGGTTCAAAAATTGGCAGGTCTTTGTCGATTTTCAGTGGAGAAATAGGTAAGAGATTATCAATTTTTGGATGAAGAATCGACAATAGTTTCCGATTATTGCTTCTCCAATCGACATGTAATTGTTGATTCCTCCATGGACGAACTGCAACAAAATTTCACCGATTGTTTTCTAAACCGTAGACTAATTTAAGCGAACGTACCAACGATGTTGCTGATTTGCTGGTGGCGGGGGTGCCCAAGACTGATTTGCGACTGGTGCGACTGGTGTCGGCTGGTGCAGCTGGTGGCTAGTTTGCTAATTTGCGACTGGTACCCAAAAGAGGTGATTGGAGAAAGGAATTATGGTGATCAGAAACGTGGCTTGTCAAAAGAGGTGAAAGAGGTAAAAGAAAGTGAGATAACAATTTTAAATAAGAAGGTAAAAGAGGTGGAAAAATAAGTGGTATTTGTTTAGCAATTTTGTTTTATTTTTAAAATAGGTAAGGGCAAATATGTAAAAAAAAACTATTAGGACATTTTAGTCTTTTAACAAAAGTGGTTTGTATTTAGTAGTCGATGGTCTCCCCATAGAATCTCATTTTTTTAAAAAAATTAACCTCTAATTAGCAAACTAACTCCTACAATTTCATATTTTCAAAAAGGTGATTGCACCTTTGAACGAAATTTACAAATTGTATGACATATTTTTACGAAACTAGGGTTGAAACTGGTTCAGTCGAACATGTTTTTCTAATTTTCCGTCGGGTACTTATATTTTTGGGTCAAAAAAATGTCACAAAAAAAACACGATCAAAAGACCGTATTGGAAAAAATAAACTGTTCATTCGTATTACGGATTTCTGAACTGGTTTTTCAGTTTAAACTAAAGAAAAAATACATATCGAAAACTAAAATAAGTATTTAAAATTAAATTAAACAACAAAATAACTCGATTTAATAATGTTTATATAATTTTCTACTAAACCTATTAAGCTACTAAAATAACTATTGAATAACTAAATTAATATTAGATTGTATTTATTAGTTAACTATATTACTTAATACTAATTAATATAATATATAAAATTATCTGTGTATTAATGGTCAGACCGAACCCCATGACCTTTTAAACTCGTATATTGAACTATTCAAAAATTCAAATTAAACTAAAAAAAAATCAACCGTAAATCAAACCAAGTAGTTTCAAATTATTTTCGAATCACCGAATTTTTCTTCCACAATGTTAACTTACAATCCCAAGTAAAAAACTTTTGTCAACTACGACACCTTTTGGCTTTTACAAAGATATTATCATTTTATAAATTGAATCGGATTTATTGACTTAATTAAATCACTATTATAAACAGTGTTTGAAAATCCTTATTAAAAGTATTACTTTCTAACTGAAAAATTAAATTAAAAATTGAGAAAAAAATATTTCTAAAAACTTGTAAATCGAACATCTAAAGCTTATATTAAAAATATAACTATTAATTTAAAGAAAAGAAAAACTTAAAATCGGTATTTCTTGGCTTGGTGGATCCAGCGTTGGTCAACTAACCTTAATCCTTGACTTGGTTGACCTTGCTAGTGTTGGTCAACTGACCTTGATCCAGTTTGGTCAATCCGGACATAGGTTCTATTGATCTGGCACAACCATGGGTTAGGGTTTAGGGTTATGCTCAATCCTAGGGGTGAGCGAGAAGACCACGAAGACCGAGACCAAACCGAGACCGACCGAAACCAAACCAAAAAGACCGAACCATTTGTGGACCGAGACCAATGGTCTTGACTTATGGTCTTTTTTGGTCTTGGTCTTATTTCGGTCCTAGACCGTTAAGACCATGGAGACCATTGGAGACCATTACCTATTTTTTAGTGAATTTATTAGAAATGTCTTATTTCGATAGAATTAACTATAAAAGACGCTAGATTAAAAATATAATATAATTTAAATGAAAAAAGTTTAGATCAATAATAAATTATTATAAAATTAATAAATTATATTATATACTATCATGTTATAGTAATTTATTATGATATTAAATTATATTGGATAATATAGTTATTTTGATTTTGAAATGATTTTTAAAAAGTCGGTCTAATCGGATGATTTCAATTTAGAACGAAATTATGTCAATTGAATAAAATATTATTTTGATATATTACATATTTTATAAAGAAGTAATAAAATTAGTTTTTTATATTGTGTTTTTGTATAGCGATATACATACATAATAGAGATATACTATTGAAACGATGATTACATATATGCACGGTCACGATTTTTGCAATACGAGAAAAAAAACTTACTATGTTTTTAAATCACAATGCATAACAATATTTATTTTATTTTACTCTAAAAAGTAACAAAAAAATATTATTTATACAGAAAACATTGTTTTCAAAATAAAAAGGTTTACCCGTAGGAGTTTTTTTTTAAAAATAATTTCAGTTTTAAAAAGAACCTATATTTTCAAAATATTGTTTTCTTTACATTTAAACAAAATATTTAGAATATTTGTTTTAGGAAAAAGTGTAAAAGTCTAAAGGACTCGAGTGAATATTACAAGAAGTCTTACTTGTACATATATTTTGTTGATTAATTTAATTTTGTTTTATTTGATTAATATTTTTGGTAAAATATAAAAGTATATAAAAATTATGTCTAATGGTCCAAACGGTCCAATTGGTCTAGACCAAACCAAAACCGAAAAAACCAAGACCATATAAACGGTCCAAACGGTCTCGGTTTCGGTCTCAAGACCGAAATCAATGGACCGAAATTTTCGGTCTCGGTTCTAAGACCGAACCAGACCGATTTTTGCTCACCCCTACTCAATCCAAATCGTCTTGGTTAATCGACATGATTTGGGTAGGACCCAACTTGGGATTTGACCTTGCTTGAGACTAAGCCTAGATCGATTAAATCATTTGCTTTCTTTCATTTTTTTAAAAGGGTTAATTATATTTTTGGTTGTGGTTTTAACCATAGTTATCAGAACTGGATCGATCATCGAACCGGTGAGGAGCCGGTTCACGGTTCAACCAGTTCAACCTGATCCAATTCGGTTCAGTATGCGGTTCACTGTTCACAATGGGGAAAAATTGAAAACTTAAAATAAATACGTAGTCTCAAACACAAACATAATTACCTCAAACTACATAGTCTCACACACACACAAACTACATAGTTTCAATATCAAACACACATTACTCTCAATTCTCAAACACAATACACAATAGTAGTGAACCGGTTTAACCAATTGGGTTAAGCCGATTGGTTTGTGAAGAACTTAAAACCGAAAATCCAAAAAAAAAGGCCAAAAAAAACCTTAAACCCCCAAAAAACAGCTAAAAAGTGAACTGGAAATCGGCCGGTTCAAACAATGTTCATTTGTAAAATGGTATTTTAACTGAATTAAACCGGACATGGGTCCGGTTCCCGGTCGGACCGCTGGTCCGGTCTGGTTATGATAACTATGGTTTTAACACCAACTAAATAGTATAGGTTTGAACAAAAATATAATATTATTAAATTTAAAATATAATTGATAAATGCACCTCGTTACCTGCTTATTATAATTGTTGTTAAATGTTTTGACACTATTTGCTACTTTATTTACAATGAACTGCAATAACAAAAATATAGGATTATTCATTTAAACTGATTTGGCTTAACTTATCTTATTTTGGTTTTATTTGAATTGGTTCAACCGAATTAATTTTAAAACCAGACCAGTTTTTTAGGCTTCAATTCGATCAGTTCAAAATATTCGTTTCAATTCAACTCGAATCAACTCTTTTTTTATAGGGTTAATTGTCAATTTGCCCCCTAATGTTTGGACCAAATTTAAGAATCTCCCTTAATGTTTAAAATTTTAAATTTTAGTCCTAATGTTTGGACGAAATCAAAAATCCCCCCTTTCTGTCATAAAACCGTTTATTTGAGACGGTAAACTCAACATGTGCCCTGCACGTGTGTTTTTTTAAGTTGAAATGACACAACTGCCCTTAAGTTAAAATGACTGACCGACTTCTCCGACGAAGAAGATGGACTTCTTCGATAGCAAGAGAGCAAGGCGGTGAAGCTCCGCAGCCACCTCGACAAGTAAAACTCCCCTAATGCTCAGCAAACTCCCCTAATGCTCGGTGGACGATCGAGTCCGTCAAGGGAAAGGAAAACGTCGTCCGTCTCAAAACCCAGCAATGTTCATGAAGCGATCTGAAGAGTTGAATCCAGTTTTGGTTTCCGGTGATAGAGTGGATCTGCGTAACAATTCAATTCCATTTGCTTTTAGGTGAATTAGGTGTCACATAAGATCGACACCATGGTTTTGATTCTTGTACGTTGTCCGTACAGATGAATCTTGTTGATTCGGTGAAGAAGATGATGGTCTAAGGTTCCATACATATCTTATTTTGACTAGTTGCAGTTACTGTACGTATTTTCTCAAACTCGAACATGTTGTCCGCCTTTGTGTTGTTTCAATGATTATGCTCATTTTGCAAGTTTCGTACTGCTAATGTTAATTATTTTCTTACATATATAAACAGGTCTTGAGGAAAAATCGTTTGGCACGGCCATGAATGTGGATAGTGAAATGAATAATTTATGCAAATCAGTACATCCAGGGTCTCAGAATCAACAGGAGGGACCCTTGTTTAATTTAGAGAATTTGGATTTGAACTTTCTTGGTACATTGGGCTATTCATTGTCAATGTTCCTGCAATCAGATGATGCTAGTTGTGTTGATTTTAGTTTTGCAAGAACAACTGCAGTGAGTAAGCTGCTGCTGTTGAAAGTTGATGTGTTGAAGACAATTGAGGTTACTGAGTCTGAGATTGATTCGCTTGAGAATGAACTCAAGGCACTTAATTCTGTGGCTAGAAGTAACTGCACTTAATTCGATTGAATGTGATTGCCTGCTCAGGCAATGCCATGTTTAATGATATCAATGCTAGTAGAGAAAATTTGTTATGCCAGATAATATTTTCTTCGAACAAAGAGTCCGCACACGGATTATTCTGAGAACCTGAAGTGGGTGAGTTGCTTGTCCAGTGTCCACGGTGAATCATAAGGATGATGTTCTTATTGTTGCTGGGGATGTATAAGAGACATGCAAGAACTTCTTCCGACTATGTCCCTCATGAAGGACAGGTCTGAGCATGTTTTCTTTGTGCCTGGGAACCACGATCTTGCTCCGGAGAAGCTGAGAAGGCAGCTCTTCAAGTGGACAGTAGAAGAGGATGAGGGGCATTTTGGTCACTTATAATTATTAAAATAGCATGTGTCTCGCACATGATCCCATTCTGTTAGTAATAAACGGCCAGCTGACGGAATGGGGGGATTTTTTATCTGGTCCAAACATTAGGACTAAAATTTAAAATTTTAAACATTAAGGGGGAATCTTAAATTTGGTTCAAACTTTAGGGGGCAAATTGACAATTAACCCTTTTTTATATTGGTTTATACTTCAATTTAAATCAAACCACTTTAAACCTATATAATTTTAGAACCGGTTTGAAGCAAAATAACCCAAATCGGTCTGAAATTAAACCAAACCTAGAGATGTTTTCAATAAACCAAACCTAGAGATGTATTGGACTCTAGTATGTTGATGTTGGACATGATTTCAGTTGGTTGTGTAATAGATTTTCAGTTGGTTCAGAGTATTTTTCAGGCGATTCAATATTTTTTCAGTTGGTTCAATATTTTTCAGTCGATTCAGTGTGTTGGACATGATTATTAGTCGGTTCAGTTGGTTTGAACCTAATTATTTCCTAACCAAAATTGTTATTAAATAAACTAGACCATACCAGTTCAAACCGATTCTGAATTAGTTCGAACCAAACCAGTTTTTTTCCCTAAACAATACCATTTTTTCCCATAAATCAGACCAGTTCTTTTAGTTGACAAAAAAAATACTGATTTTATTAAAACTAGACCAATTCAGTTCTAAATCAATTCGGGGTCAAACCGATTCATGAACAAGCCTACAAAAATATACATAATTGAAATATATAATATTTCATTTATAATTATATAAAGTATTCATAAAAATAATAAGTATCACAATTTCATCTTCACGCCTTTCTTTTTTTTAAAAAAAAATCCTCGAATTTGTGTTTATGATGAGTTCAAATATGCTATGACTTGAACCAAAATACATGTCTATTCAATTAAATTGAATCCAACGTGCTATAGGGCTAAAAGTATTTGCAATACCTTACATCTTATCATGGATTTTTTTAATACCTAAATATTAATTATTGTTACACCATATTGCACATATATATGTGTTAATTATCTCATTTTTATTATTATTATTACAATTTAGTAACAAACTTTTATTATTAAAAGTAGTAAATTATCACCATAAAAATAAGTTTGTATATTGTAACAGTAAATTAAAATATGATGTTTAATACTACGAACATCTCTATAGGATAGTGTAATACTAACTAATCAGTAAATATTAAGTGTAATAAAAATATTATCAGACACCAATTTATTATATGAAAAATAGCATCAATGCACTCATATGTTTGTTTATGTTGTTATTTGCATTACTCATGTAGATTATTTGCACTCATACGTTTGAAAATGTTGTTAATTATATCAATCGTTAACTATTCATCCATTTTTTTCGTTAAATATGTTAAAATGACAATTTTACTTAATTGTTGTAACGACAAAAATGGATAAATCAAAGTTGTAAGTAGTGTAGCATGAGTTTACGGACACAATAACTCAGTGATAGCATAACTAAATATGTACTTGAACTATTGTACAATGGTGTAACAGTTTAACAGTTTGTTTCTTAATTAGATATTTTATGTTCGAGACTTAAAGAATGAACAAAAAAAACACTTTACCATTTACATTCTGACCATAGTATGAGTCAAAATTATTTTAGATACAGAACAAAAATGTCAACGATGATGCTAGATGTGAGCTTGGGACAGGCGGGACGAGTTTTTCTATTAAAAAAATGAGCCCAAGTTTTCGGGACTCATGCTTGGAGGACCGAGATTGAGTCCGAGTTCATTTCCAAAAACTTACTCGAGTCAGTCTTGCTTGACTCGTGCCGGTCTCAGTCTTAAACCGACTTTTTCCCTTAAAAAAACTTTTAAATACAAAACACAATGCAAATAAATATCAAGTATCCAATACAAAACAAAATACTAATATCATACCAAATATCCAATATAAAAAGTTCAAATTTCAAACACAACCCTATATATACAATAAACTAATTAAAAACATATAATAAATATTGATTTCCACCCATACTCACGCTGAGGCGGTTTATTTGTTGGAATATTGGGCTTGAAAAGGGGCTTGGAAGCAATTTCGACAAGTTTTGGGCTTTGGGCTCAAATTTAGCAAAATCAAAGTGAAATGAAAGAGAAGTGTATTTCTCTTGTGCAAAATTGTACCACACCGACCGGATATACAATTGAAGAAGCATATATATGATTATTCACTTCTCAAGTGTGTAAGTAATCAAGTCAAGAGGCTTTCTCTTGCGCGCAGGGGGGTGCAAACCACGAATTTGGTTAGCATTTCGGACCATTTGGCTTGTGTGCGTGCCCGCGACATGCGTACACGATTGTCGGACCGGAAAGCTTGCCTAGCGCGAGCTGATTTTTGCTAAACCGGATTATAAAAGTTGTCCAGATTCAATGTAATTTTCTTTTTGTCTAAATACATTGAACCGGTGTAATTAATGAATTAATTACCATTTGTATTAATTTTCAGAATTAATCACAATTGCATTTATGCCAAACCTCTGAATTGAGCCTATAAAATCCCTCACAATTCTGTCATTTGACACACCAAAACCTCTCAAATCTTTCAACATTTCTGAAGTTGTTCTTCGTGTTCTTCATCCTCTGCTTTGCTCTTTGTGTAGACGATTTGCAAAGTTCTCTAAGGTCGTCGTGTTCGATCTTTCTAGTCTTTTATTTTTTTCAAGTCGTCGTGTTCGGTATTGAAATTCGTTGTGTTCGACTGATTTCCAAAGGAAATCGAACTTGGTTCAGTTCAGACGGTCACTACTTCGTGCTAAGTAAAAACTGGTGTCGTCGTTGAATCCTGGGAGTTAATAGTCCTAAGATATACCCTTGCACAAACCGTTCACGGTTGGGGAGGACTAAATTACCTTAAGGAAACCGTGCTTAACACGGGCCTCGACATGTTATTGCCACATTTGCATGGTTATAAATTTATTTACAGTTTAGTCCTTGAACTTTTGATTAGTATAGATTGGTCCTTAATATAATTACTAACAATATTAAGGTAATTTATTTTTATTTCAAAGGACAAATTAGTGTATTAATATAAGTTAAGGATTACTTGTAAGTTTTGACGAAATATATTTCAATAAAACTAACTAAATTTATATCCATCTTTCAGAAATAGCATTGAACGAAAATGTGGACAATTTGAACCAATTGGGCCAAGATGGGGCAAATCAGAATGTAGCCCAAGAGACTGTCCAGAATAACCCTATTCTTGGAAGCTCAAGTGGAATGGCTAGACTGGTGGTCAGACCTCAAGGTCCACTGGTTTATGCAGAGAAGCCCGAAAAATTCGACGGTTCAAATTATAAGAGATGGCAGATGAAGATACAATTCTTCCTAACAACCTTAGGGTTGACGCAATTTCTGACTGATGATCCCCCAGTCCAGGGAGAAAATGAACCAGAATATATAATGGCTAAAGATCAGTGGAATAATTCTGATTACTTGTGCATGAATTATGTTATGAACTGTTTGACTGAGCCTCTGTATGACGTGTACCTAGAAAAGAAGACTGCCAAAGAACTGTGGGAAGCCCTTGACAAAAAGTACAAGGATGATTAAGCCAGCAAACAAAAGTTTGTGGTAGGACGATTCCTAAGTTTCAAAATGATCGACTCCAAACTGATCTTACCCCAGGTGCATGAACTTCAACTTTTAATACAAGAAATAAAGAAGTTGAACATGCAGTTTGGCAAACCCTTCCAGGTTGCATGTATGATTGAGAAACTACCTCCAAGTTGGTGGAAGTTCAGGGCAAGTCTAAAACAGGAGACTTGGGAGATAACAGTTGAAGAATTTATCCACCGTGTTTCAATCCATGAGGAGACGATGAAGACTGAAAAGGCGGTTAACCCCGTAAAAGCTAATGTTGTGGAGCATGGTCAAAAGGGCAAACAAAAGGGTCAGAAATTTGGACCCAAAGGTGGAATCTCCAAAAAGCAGAAGATCCAACCTCCAAAAGGCTTTCAAGGATCTTGTTTTAACTGCGGTAAGACAGGTCAGAAGTCTAATGTTTGCAAGTTGCCTAAGAAGAAGAAGCAAGAAGCAAACACGATTGGAGCGGTCTCTAAAGAGACAGAGGAGTTGGACCTTTTCGCAGTTGTGTCTGAGGTAAACCTAGTTGACTCCAACCCACGAGAATGGTGGGTAGATACTGGGGCCACCAAACACATCTGTTCTAACAGGGGAATGTTCACCAACTCTGAAGAAGTTGAAACTGGAGACAAGATTTTCATGGGAAATTCAGCTTTCTCAGAAGTCAAAGGTAACCCTAAACCCTAAACCCTATCCTGAAGATGACATCTGGCAAGGAACTAACTCTGAGGAATGTATTGATCGTGCCAGACATACGAAGAAATCTTGTCTCTGGGTCCTTGCTCAACAAACATGGCTTTCGCTTAGTCTTTGAGGCAGACAAATTTGTATTGACTAAGAATGGGGTGTTTGTGGGAAGGCGATATGATTGTGGGGGAATGTTTAAGTTGAATGTAATGGTTATAAAACCTAAGATGAATAAAGAAAGTTCTTCTGCTTACATGCTTGAGTCTTACGATGTATGGCATGGTAGACTTGGTCACGTCAATTATGATACAATACGTAGATTAATTGCGCTAAATCACATTCCCAAAATTTTAATAGATCCCAAACATAAGTGTGTCACTTGTGTTGAAGCTAAATTAACAAGGACATCGTTTTATTCAGTTGAAAGGAAAACTGAACCCCTTGATTTAATGCATAGTGATGTATGTGATTTAAAAATTGTGCAAACAATGGGTGGCAATAAGTATTTTATTACTTTTGTCGATGACAGCACAAGATACTGCCATGTATACTTGATGAAAAATAAAGATGAAGCTATAGAGAAATGTATTCTTTATAAGCAAGAAGTTGAAAATCAACTCAACAAAAAGATTAAGGTACTAAGAAGTGATAGGGGCGGAGAGTATGATGCTCCCTTTCAAGAATTATGTGTGAAACATGGAATCATTCATGAATTCACAGCGCCTTATTCTCCACAATCTAATGGAGTTGCATAAAGGAAAAACTGAACATTGAAAGAGATGATGAATTCAATGTTATTAAGTTCTCGGTTACCCCGGAATATGTGGGGAGAAGCTATATTAAGTAGCAACTACCTTTTAAATAAGGTACCCCCAAAAAAGGAAAATAAAATTCCTTATGAAGTATGGAAAGGTAGAACACCTTCATATCATCATCTTCGAGTATGGGGATGCCTTGTTAAGGTGGCAGTACCTCCACCTAAAAGAGTAAGGATTGGGCCAAAATCTGTTGATTGTATATTCATAGGATATGCCAAAAATAGTAATGCATATCGCTTTCTGGTATATGATTCCCAGATTCCAGATATTCATAAGAATACTATAATGGAATCTAGGAATGCATCTTTATTTGAATATGTATTTCCTTCAAGGATCAGGGAGGAAGCAAGTTCCTCAAAACGAACTTATAAGGAAATAAAAGATGATAACCAGGAAGAAGAAAATGTTGCGATTGAGCTTCGGAAGAGCAAACGAATGAGAATTGAAAAATCTTATGGCCCAGATTTTCTATCATATATGTTAGAAGTAGAGCCTCAAACTTTTCTAGAAGCAGTAAGTTCTCCGGAAGGTCTTCTTTGGAAAGAGGCGATCAAAATGAAATCGAATCCATTCTGCAAAATCACACTTGGGAGCTAGTGGATCTGCCACCAGGATGCAAACCACTAGGCTACAAGTGGATTTTCAAAAGGAAAATGAAAGCAGATGGAACGATAGATAAATATAAGGCCAGACTTGTAATCAGAGGATTTAAACAAAAAGAAGGCCTAGATTTTTGATACGTATTCTCCGGTAACGAGAATAACATCCATTAGATTGATTATTGCTATTGCAGCACTAAGGAATCTAGAAATACATCAAATGGATGTAAAGACTGCTTTCCTCAATGGAGATTTAGAAGAAGAAATCTACATGGAACAACCTGAGGGTTTTACTGCTCCAGGACAAGAGAGGAAAGTATGTAAGTTGGTTAAGTCATTGTATGGATTAAAACAAGCCCCTAAACAATGGCATAAAAAATTTGACAATTTCATGCTTGAAAAGGGGTTCAAATTAAATGAATGTGATAAATGTATCTATGTAAAAGATACAAAAGATGGGTATGTCATGCTATGTCTTTATGTTGATGATATGCTTATAATTGGGAGCAATGAAAAAATGATCAAATCAACTAAATACATGTTGAACTCAAAGTTTAACATGAAAGATATGGGTCTCGCTGATGTGATTCTTGGAATCAAAATAACAAAAACATCAGACGGAATTATCTTAAGTCAAACTCATTATATCGATAAGATAATAGAAAAGTTAAATAAAGATGATGTGAAAATGGTTGGTACTCCTATAGAGGGCAAATCATTTTCTAAAAACACTGGGGATAGTGTTTCTCAATTGGCATATTCCAGGATTATTGGAAGTGTAATGTACTTGATGAGTTGTACACGACCAGATATAGCCTACACTGTGGGGGTATTAAGTAGATTCACTAATAATCCAAGTGTAGATCATTGGAGAGGAATTACCAGGTTGCTAAGGTATTTGAGATATACCTGTAACTATGGATTGCACTACATGAGATTTCCTTCTGTAATAGAAGAATACTTATATGCAAATTGGATAACCGATTCAGGAGACTCAAAATCCACGAGTGGATTTGTATTCACTATGGGTAGTGCCGCTATCTCTTGGAAATCCTCTAAACAAACCATTATAGCCAAATCAACCATGGAGTCTGAGTTCATAGCTCTAGACAAATGTGGAGAAGAGGCTGAATGACTATGACAATTTTTAGAGTATATTCCTAGATGGCCAAAGCATGTACCTGCTATAAGTACCCATTGTGACAGTCAATCTGCGATTGGTAGGGCACAAAGTGAAATGTATAATGGTAAGTCTATACATATACGTCGAAGACATGATACCATAAGACAATTGCTCCGAACTTGCATTATTACTGTCGACTATGTAAGGTCAAGTGATAATATAGCAGATCCACTGATCAAGGGGTTAACAAAAGAGCAAGTTGTAAAATCATCAATAGGAATGGGATTAAATCCCATGGAATGAAAAACTATTGTGAAGGATAAACCCAACCTAGTTGAATGGAGATCCCAAGATATAGGTTCAAAGGGACAACCTAATCATAATAGTGATAGAAATCACTGTAGGGAAAACAATAATACCCTAAAAACCATTCCTATGATGAGAACAGTGATGGAGAAATTAAGGATAAGCTTATGCTTTTAATAATTTCTAGATTTCAGAAGTCTGAATGAGTAATGATGTTACTAATGAAGTCACCTATGCAAATGAGAAGAGGGGTCGCTTCAAGGGGAACTGTGGGGGCACAGTTCTTAGCAACACTTGCAGAACTAGCCATTGTGATCCATGGCCAGAACGAACACATAAAGTTTGAACTGAACCATGATAAAAAGATACTTGTGTGAATTGTGTAAAACTATTACACCTACGGCAGACAGTTCAAGGACATCGCGTCTACTGACTAGCTAGTAAAAGCTACATAAATCACAAGAGAATGTTCAAAGGGATTACACCTACCTATCCTATGCAAGTATCAATTGTTTAACTTCTTTAGAATCGAGTCAATACAAATCTCTTCCATGTGGGGGATTGTTGGAATATTGGGCTTGAAAAGGGGCTGGGAAGCAATTTGGACAAGTTTTGGGCTTTGGGCTCAAATTTAGCAAAATCAATGTGGAATGGAAGATAAGAGAAGTGTATTTCTCTTGTGCAAAATTGTATCACACCGACCGGATATACAAGTGAAGAAGCATATATATGATTATCCACTTCTCAAGTGAAGAAGCACTACAGACCATTTGGCTTGTGTGCATGCCCGCGACAGGCGTACACGATTGTTGGACCGGAAAGCTTGCCTAGCGCGAGCCGATTTTTGCTAAACCGGATTATAAAAGTTGTCCAGATTCAATGTAATTTTCTTTTTGTCTAAATACATTGAACCGGTGTAATTAATGAATTAATTACCGTTTATATTAATTTTCGGAATTAATCACAATTGCATTTATGCCAAACCTCAGAATTGAGCCTATAAAATCCCTCACAATTCTGTCATTTGACACACCAAAACCTCTCAAATCTTTCAACATTTCTGAAGTTGTTCTTCGTGTTCTTCATCCTCTCATTTGCTCTTCGTGTTGACGATTTGCAAAGTTCTCTAAGGTCGTCGTGTTCGATATTTCTAATCTTTTATTTTTTTCAAGTCGTTGTGTTCGACTGATTTCCAAAGGAAATCGAACTTGGTTCAGTTCGGTCGGTCACTACTTCGTGCTAAGTAAAAACTGGTGTCGTCGTTGAATCCTGGGAGGTAATAGTCCTAAGATATACCCTTGCACAAAACCGTTCACGGCTCGACTTGTTATTGCCATCTTTGCATAGTTATAAATTTATTTACAGTGTAGTCCTTGAACTTTTGATTAATACAGATTGGTCCTTAATATAATTACTAACATTATTCAGTGTTTTGGGTAAAACAATCCAACTTGACCCCAAGTTTGAGATAAAAAAATTGGTCCATTTTGACTCGATCTTAAATTCGGAATGGTCTATTCGAGACGGTCTTGAAATTATTTTTTTCGATCCACCAATCTTTTTTGTTCACGGAAGATTTTATTTGCAAATCATCGACTACTTTATACATACCACTTTTGTTAAAAAAAATTATAATGACCTAATAACTTTTTATACATTTGCACTTACTAATTTTAAGAAAACTAATTATCAAATCGATCCCATATTTACGTAGTTACCAAACTACAGTCCAAAATTGTGAAAAATTCATGCTTCTAGCAAGTTTTGAACCTTAGACCTCTTACATATTAGTTAAAAGTTTTAGCACTACACTACTAATTTCAATTATTTTTGTATATGCTTAAAATATAGTTATTGAAGCAACTCTCATATTATTGTATTAAATATCTCATGCTTATTTATTGATGTTTTTTAGTAGTTAACGTATGTTCAACGTTGTTTGTTTAATTATAGTTTTATTTGAATTATGTATCTACTGTATTAATTTTTTGAAATGGTTGAAAAATAATTAATATTCTAAATTTAGTATTTATAGGCTACCAGAATATTCATTTTGAAAATATATTTTTTCAACAATCTCTAAAAAATCAAAAAAGAATTTAGTACGTATATAATTAAATTAGAGTTATAACGACATACATGATGTTAAGTTTAAATTTTTACATCGATCATAAAATTTGATCAAAATAGTGTTGCTAATTTTTTTATAATTTTACTAACTTTGACCAAATTTTTTGATCAATGTGAAAATTGAAACTTAACATCATATGTGTCATTATAGCTGTAATTTAATTATCTACGTACTCTTTCTGATTTTTAGAGATTGTTGAAAAAAATATATTTTTTCAAAATGAGTATTTCGGTAGCCTATAAATACTAAATTTAGAGTATTGCTTATTTTTCAACTATTTCAAAAACATTAATACAATAAACACATAATTAAATTAAAACTATACTTAAACAAATGACGTTGAACATATGTTAATTACTAAGTGCATCAAAAAATAAACATGAGATATTTAATACAATGATATGAGAGTTGCTTCAATAATTATATTTGAAGCATATAAGAGTAACAATTAGAATTAGTAGTGTAGTGGTAATACTTTTAGCTAGTATGTAAAATGTCTATGGTTCAAATTTGCTAGAAGTATGATTTTTTTTACAATTTTGAACTGTAGTTTGATAACTACGAAAATATGATATCAATTTAATAATTATTTTCCTTAAAATTAGTAAGGGAAAATATGTATAAACAAAACTATTGGGCCATTATAGTTTTTCAACAAAATTGGTCTATATAAATTAGTTGATGATCTGCAAATATAATTTATATTCGTTGCCCATTTAATGGGTAGTCCCTCTGGGGCACACTTCCAAAAAATAAAATAAAAATGTAGTTGAATATTTTAAACTTTGTTGTTGAACATTAATACTAAAATTGTTTATTTCTTTGAATTCCATATAAATTTTAAACTTGTTCCTTCCAACTAGGGGTGGGCATGAACCGGTTCGGGGTCGAACCGGTTCGGGGTCGAACCGGTTCAGAACCGAACTTTTACCACTTTTTAAAACAGGTACGGTTTACCGCTCCAGTTTTTGGCCACTCCAGATTTTGAACGATTTACTGAACCGGTTCAGAACCGATTCGGTCGGACCACTTTATTTATTAAAAAAAATCAAGAACTGAACATTCGAGTGAACATAGCTACATAGTACATAGCAAGCAAGCAATCCATCCAACAATGAAGTGCAGTTAATAGCAATAGGCAATCAACAAATCAATCCATCTTAAACACATTTGAATCAAGCACATCAAACCACTAACTACCTCTCCTTAATCGATCCTGGACTCCTTAATCGATACCATTAGTTTCTGCAACACAAATTGAACAAGACGACCTCCATAAAACCGTTTAGAAACCAGATCTTACCACCAACCATCTGTGTTTCAAACGACTGTCGACAATGGATGTTTCTTACAGCAGCAGTTGGGATAATGTCGATGCCTCCATCTACAGTGACAACTACTATGTAGAGCTCGAGAAGAGAATCTTACTGCTAAAGGGAGATGAGGATGAGGTCGATGATAAAGGCCAGCAACAACAACTGGTCAGGGTGACAAGGGGAGACGGCAAGCAAGATGGAGACGGAAATAGGATGAAGGAGACGGCGACAAGCAAGATGGAGACGGCAGAAGGATGAAGGAGACGGCGAGAATGAATGGGCGCATCCACTGTTACGCCTCCACTTATGGTCCACTGCTGCTGATGCGCCTCCACTTCTCCGATCTACCTGTTGTGCCTCCACTTCTATGAGTGATTGAAGAATGAAGACCAAGTGTGAATTAGGTATGTTAGTGAAGGCTTCGGTTTAGTGAAGACTCTGAAGTGAAGGCTTCGGTTTAGAGTTTCGGTTCATACTAAATTAATGTTCAAACCGTCCGGTCTGGTAAATATAGTTTGGTTTACTAGTTTAGGAGTATATGAAAACCGATACAAAAAGTGGTTCGATTTACCGTTTTCGAACCGATTTTTTGTACCTCTTTCGAACCGCTCCATATTTTTGCAAAAACAAATGTTTGGTTTGCGAACCGATTTGACTGAACCGGTTCAAAATCGATACGGTTCAAGTACGATTCGGCCGAACCGATTTTTTATGCCCAGACCTACTTCCAACTGTGTAGTTCCAACTTCCAAGTTGCGGTGTGTGTAGATTTCCTTAACTGAGTAAACTTGCGATTGGATCTTCTTTACACTTTTCAATTTGCTTTCACTTTTTGTTAAAACCTGTGTTGGTTTTTCCATACACGACACTTAATCAAATCAACAATATATATTTGACACGAGAAAAGTTATATAAAATGCTAATTTTTTTGGATAATATAAAATGTTTAACTAGCAAATTGTACAGTGCTATAAAGGTTAGTTATAAATGTTTTTTAATTTAACCTAATAATAATATTTGAAACGTGCATCTAATGTTTTCAATAAAATAAAAACTAGAATTATTTTGAATATAAATGTATCCAATTCATAGAATATTATACCTTTGAATATCATAATGATCGAAGACAAATAGAATTCAATCCTTTGACGTCTTCCAACTACCTAATACACTTCTTCCGTATCCATCCTAATGTATTGTTTTCTCTTCTAGTTCTAGTAATGCGCCTTAGAATGTTTACTTTTCATTTGCATTCTGGCGTTACAATTTCAAAGCTGTTCTATTGAATTGGCAGTCTCTTTAGGACTTTTTTTCCTTATTATTTTCAGAAAGAAGAAAAGAATCACTTTATTTCTTATATATATATATATATTGTATTACTTTAATCATTAATTCTGTTCCCATAGAGAAGAAAATATCATATTTGGCATCCTTTTGGTATACTTTGGCTGCAAAAAGAACCAAGAATAAGATGGACATTAAGCTATCAAGTGAGTTATAATTGACTACATGCAAAAATTTTGATTAGAAATCCTTGTTTGGGTTAAGTTCTAGATTTCTACACTGTTCCAAGGTGTGTTTGGAAAATCATACATAATTATTTATTTATTTATATTTAATAACATTATTTTTTATTTGATTATTTAGTTACGTATATTTCAAAATATTACTGATTAGTCATATTAATTAAAAAAATGTGTTCGAATCAACCTAAAAGTCTATCTATATTTTTTTTTTAAATATACCTTAGTTTGAAAATTAAGAATATTATGAAGAACATATAAATATATTATTTTACCTATATGTTACAATTTTCTGTGCTGACCTAATAATTTTGAATTGAAACAAGTCAAGTCCTTCCTTCGTGGGACGATTGAATCATTCCTAGGGAACAGGAAGTTCAAACCAATTATGCCTTATTTCTCTCTTATTTGTCTCTGTGGAAATTGGGTGGGAATTGGGATGGATTGAAGAATTGTAACTCTCCTAACTTCGAGTAACTATTCTCATTAATCCACTAACCTACATGGATTGAGTCTCTGCTATTTTTATTTGGACCAAAAAATAAAGAATTCATATTGAACTTAAATAATATATTTTTACAAATAATATATTTTTACTTATATAGGTTTTAAATAAAAAAAAGTCTATCTAGCTCATATAGACAAGATATTACAGAAGTGGTTACATCATTATTATTATTATTATATCAATATAAATGGTGGATTCAGTTCATCAAAACAAAACAACTCTCTTCCTTCCCTTTCCCATTGCCATAAAACAAGTATTTGACACGATTAAAACCGATTATTCCTTTTGTTTTGTTTATCTCTGTGTCTATATATGTTGAGGGTTTTGATTGTGTGTTCTCCTTCTCTCTCCCCTCGATCGTTCTTCTATAAGTATAAAGTATAAACAATCCAATAATATCCATATCTTTCTTCATCTCTACGTATTCTTTCTACCCTACCTATATTCACAGACATACATATATATATATATATAAGTTCCAACTTCCATATATCATTATACTAAGAGTTTGCTACTGCTGCTGCTGCTATTGCTGCTATTCAGAGACAAGAAAAATGATGAAGTTTTCAAGATAGATACATATACATCAACATACATACATCATCATCATCTTCGTTTCTGGTAAGTCTCTTGACTGCATGCGCGACAACCAATCAAGAAATATATTCTGCAGAAATTCTGTCTTTTGATTTTATTAAGAAAACACAATCAAGAATATTGGTTCCTACGGACGGACTCTTATCATTCTATTTGGTTTATTTTATTAAAAAAAGAAGATTGAGGATAATATAGAAGAGGAATGAATTACAAATATGATCAATTAACAACGCGGTCCATAGACTTAATTTGTATTTTTTTTTTTACCAACTAATTTGTACGTATTCATTAAGCCCTTTTCTTTCTTCTCCTTCACTCTCTGCTGTATTGTATTCGATATCTATCTATATATCTACAAGGGGAATATCTATTTTTTTTTAAAGAAAAGTGAAGATAATTAAAAATATATATATAAATTGTTTTTATTTAAAAAAATTAAGTATAAACACGTTAGAAAGGGTGTGAGTTACTTGCACCATTTTCGCATGCAAAATGGCGCAGCTCGAACCCTAAGCTAGCGTATATTTTAGATACGTTTTATAACATATTCAATATATATATATATATATATATATATATGACATTTGGTTTATCATACCGTACAATTAATTTGAAAGTCGAAACTTACTATCGTTAGCGATATTTATGTCATAATTCAATTATCTACATACTGTATTTTTTTGAGTAAGAATACAAATAAATTTATCGCCTAATCCATTTTGTTCTTTCAAAAAAAATATATAAAACAAACGATGATAATTTAAAAAATTAATTATACATTTGATAAAAAAAAAAATTTACAGTAGTAGATAATTGTATTTCATCATAAACGATGCTAATGGTGTTGAGTTTCGATTTAAAGGTTCTAAGTTGAGGTTTTTTAAGTCAAATTTTTATATTTCAACTTAAGATAGAACATATGATCAATCCGTAAGTCAATACTATTTATTGCATCATTTGAATCGTAATTCAAACAACTACACACTCTATTTTTTTAAAAATATTTTTTAATTTTTAACTTAATAGCATTTCAACAAAAAGAGAACGAAAAAAAAATAAAACATTACCACGGCAACGACTTGACTCTAGGGGTGAGCTTGGGCGGTCCGGTCCGGTTTTTTAGGCAAGACCGAGCCCGAAATTTCGGTCTTCACCTTTGGAGAACCGAGACCGAGACCGAGACCGACTTTGGTATAAAAAGCCCGCCCGAGTCGGTCTTGCTTGACTCGGGCCGGTCTCGGTCCATTACCGAAATTTTCAATCCAAATTTAAAAAAAAAAAAAAAATGTCTGAATTTTCACCAAATTTAGAACATACAAACACAATAAATCAAGTATCAAACATACAATCCAAACACACATTATAAATATAGAACATACAATTCAAACACACATGGAGACTTTGTGAGTTGTTGTATACTACTATACTTGTATAGTATATATAGTATTATGTATTAGGTTTTTAGGCAACTCGGGCCGGTCCGGTCCTAATCGGGAATTTCGGGAAAAATCCCGAACCCGATCCCAATCCCGACTTTAGAGGAAAAAACCCGTCCGCTCGGTCTCGGTCCTAGTCGATCTCGGTCTTAGTCGGGCCGGTCTCGGACCGGTCTCGGACCAATCTCGGTCCAACCAGTATTTTTTGCTCACTCCTACTTGACTCAACTGGTTGCCCCAGGGTGCAAGTTGCACTATTTTACGTGCAACTCAAACCCTTTTTTGACATACCTATACTTAATTTTCTAATAAAATATATTTATACTTACTTTTTAAAAATTAATTTATATTCATTTTTTTCTAAAAAAACAACATTACCCTCCAATCTCCATACACAATTCAGACAAATATTCATTTGAACTTCTCATCTTTGGTTCCGATTGCGTATTATGTTGACTGTGACATCTCTGTGATTAGGTAAAGTAGCTTAATTTATTTGTAGCGTGAATTAGGTTCAAAATAGAAGCTTCAAAATGTTGCTTTTTCTCTTATTTAGTCTACTATATAATAATAATAATAATAATTAATAATGGTAGAAGAATCCACATTTTCAGTAGTGCCGTGGTGCCTACTTTTGTAAACTAATTTTCTTTTCCTTCCACACATTTTTCATGGATCAGGTTATATAAATGGGCCGGCCCATTATGCTACTGCTGGTGATCTTTGTTGTGGTCTCTTCTTCTCCCATTGCTGCACAGTCCTTCCATTCTCTTCTCCAAGGAAGGAATCTACTGCTATCATCAACTGCTATTGCTAATGATTCGAATCCCATAAAACACACAGACAACACTGTCCGTGTCGATCCATTCGACAAACTTACAAAGTATCGAGGAGGTTACAACCTCACCAACGAGCACTACTGGAGTGTAAGTCATACCCTAGCTAAATACATAACCTTGTTCCTCCTCCTTGTACTGATCTCTGCATGCAGTCTACAGTATTCAGTGGAATCTATGGATACTCCATTGGTGTGCTTTGGATTCTTCTGGGATTGACATTCGGTGCCTACGTTAGCTTCCTTGGATGTAGGAAGAAGAAACACGAGAAGAAGAAGAAGGGCAGTTCAACTTGTGACAAGCAGTACTGTTACCTATGGCCTATTGTCATGGCTGCCTTCTTCACTCTCTTAGCAATGTAAGTTGAATAATATAACCACATGTTAAAGCGAAATCACGTATATATATTATATATTCAGCTTTACAATGATAGTGCACTTGAGCTTCTAATTTAGTTTGAAGTTCGAGGCTGTCATTTTAATTACTATCCATGCATGCAGAGTTGCAGTAGGGTTAGTTCTTGGAGGCAATGCAAAATTCCATTCCAGGGCCAATACAGTGGTGAGCATCATTATGGAGACGGCAAACCAGGCATCAGCGATCATATACAACACCACAGGCGCCATGAAAGACATCAAAACTACACTTGATGAATCCAATGGCACCACGGTTGCAGGCGGCGGTGCTTCAGGCTTCCTCGCTACCACTTCACAGAGACTGGACTCAGAAGCGGCAGACATTCAACGGCAAGCCGCAAAGAACAGAAAATTGATCCATAAAGGACTCAAGATTGTGTATGGAATACACATCACTCGTAACGAATTATAATTTTCTTTCTCTCCATAGAGTACTAATGATGGAAGCTTTTTAAATGCAGGTACACAGTAACCACAGTCGTCATCTCCATGACATTGGTTGCTGTCATAGCTTTATCCGGTACATTCTTCTCTTCAGCATCAATTATACATAGTATAGTTTATGTGCGATTTTTCTATTGAGTTGTTCTAAAAAACATATGTATTTGGAAGCAGTTATCGGATTCTTGAAGTTGCAGCGACTTCTTTACTGGTAAAAAGAACGCAAATCAAATCTCAAGTCGATATTTTTAACAAGTTCTCATAATTCTAAATCGAAAAGACATGTTCTTGTTCGTGCAGGTTCATCATAATATGTTGGTTGCTGACAGCCCTCTGCTGGATCTTCTTCGGCTTGTATTTCTTCCTCGACAAGTAAATCCCAAATCTTAGCTTCTTCTACGTACACAGATCCACTGTTTTCATCAATGGCCCATACTAAGGCAAAATCACCATTATTGTTTGATTGTTTTGTTGAAACTGCAGCTTCTCTACTGATACATGCACAGCTCTTGAGAACTTCCAACAGAACCCCAACAACAACAGCTTGAGCTCCATTCTTCCATGCGAGGAATTACTTTCAGCCAAGCCAATGTTATCCGATGTCAGTGCTGGAATCTACAACATGGTCAACGAGGTAGATAGAATTTAGAATCAACCTTTTCTTCTGGAAAATTTGGTAAAACTTGAAATGAAAAAATACATCATTTTACTATAAATTTCACACATTTTAACATTACTTCTCAGAAACTATGTAATCCTGATCTGCAGGTAAATAAGAACATATCGTCTATGCAACAAGGTCTCCCTAAAGTTTGCAACCCTTTCACAGCACCACCTGAATATCAATATCAGCCGGACAACTGCCCTTCAAATACAATCCCTATCAGCGAAATCCCAAAGGTGAATACGTGATTTAATTTAATGGCAAATAGCTAGCATGGTTTGATACTATATTTTGAACAGAAGATAGACTTTCTTTTTTAAAGGTGTTGAAGCTTGTAACTTGTACTGATCCCAACTGCACGGGTGGCGTATTCATCTCCACAACCGATTACCACACAGTGGAAGCTTACACGAGCTCAATCCAGAGCCTTCTCAATGCATATCCAGGAATGGAGAGCTTGATCGAGTGTCAATCCGTGAAAGAAGCCTTCTCCGAAATCATCATTCAACACTGCAGACCGCTGAAGAGGTACGCCCAAATGGTGTGGGCAGGGATGTTGTTTCTTGGGATCGTTATGGTGTTTCTGGTAATTCTGTGGTCAAGAAAAGCTCTGCATGAACGAGACGGCCATGTATCAGGTGCTTCGAAAAACCCTCACTCGACAGAAGACAGTAGACATCTGGATCCAATTAACCACTGTGTAAAGACATTGGTTTGAGATATACATGGAAACATGTACAGCGTACAAGAACAGATACTTATCAACTGCATCCACCAGAAGAGGGAGAGATGTTCTGTTGAACTATATAGGAAGAAATATTCGATTTTTTTCTTCATATTCTATTCAATTTGATTATAGAGAAAGATGTAATGGTTCAAACCACTATGAGTATGAGTTTTTGATACTATATATGTAATTGGGTTAATAACCAAATTGTTACCCCAATTTTGTACAGTTTATACTTTATAAATTCTTACCTGAATTTTATTTTTTCAAAAACTGCTCTCTAAACTTTGACACTTAGGGCAAATTGTTAGCTCGGTTAAGTTTTTCGTTAAAAATGGATGGAAAATAACGTGACGGCACATGATTGGTCATTGACTTAAAAAAATGATTTTTTAATAAAAAAACAGAAAAATATGAGATTTTTATTAAAAATATCAAATAAAAAAATAATAATACATAATCAGTTTTTTTTTGTTTAATATTTATAAAAATATTATATTAAAAACTCTTATTTTCTCTATTAATTTTTCAGTATTTTTTTTTTAAAATTCATTTAGTTTTCTAAATTATGGATTCATCATGTGTTGTCATTTTTCGTCCATACTTAACGAAAAACTTAATTGAGGTATCAATTTGCCCAAACTCCGAAAGTATAAATAGCAAAATTTGAAAAAATAAAATTCAGGTACCAATTTGTAAAGGCTCAAAGTTGGGGTAGCAATTTGATTATTAACCCTATATAATTTGACTCTCCTTCTATTTACTAATTGATTTTAAAATAAAATTTTAGTTGTATAAGTAATTGCCATTTTTTCCATTGTACTTAGACCGATGTAAAATTTTAAAGGAAAAATATAGAAGAAAAAAATGCAATGTTTGACAAAATTATTGTCTAATATAACTTGTTTTGGACGCTTTCTTTTTGATTTACCATGTTTACTTCTAATTATTTTTAGATGAAAACGTTACATTTACCATCTATCATCTATTTGACTGTTGATCAACCACGTGTCAGGCACATGCTCACGCGTTTTTTCTTCTAAAATGTTTAGTTAACATCTAACTTCATCTTCCTCCAACTTTTTCTTTCCCTCTTTCTACTATGAAGCTCTTTCTTTAACGGGACGTTTCTTTCATGGAATTCGAAATAAGGAATACGGAATAGGGAATAGGAATAGGGAATAAGGAATAGGAGATAAGAATATGAAGTTGTTTCTTTGGTGGAATGGAATGAAATGAAATAAGGAATTATGTTGTTTATTTGGTGGAATTGTATATGGAAAGGGAATGAAATGTGGTAAAATGACATATTTGCCCCTCCTTGTATATGTATAGTATATAATATATATAATTTGTATTAATTAATTTTAATATTAAGAATAATAAAAACTTATAATATAATTAATTAATAATTAAAAAAAAATAACTTATTTAATTAATTATTAATTAAGATAAAATTGTTGAATTAATATAAATTTTAAAGTAAGGGCATTTCGGTCATTTCGCCTCCTATTCCTCATTCCTAGCGCACCCGGCTTAGGAATTTCGAGTTTTTCACACGGAATGTCTAAGCCTACCCCGCCCGGAATCCGTAAGCCAAATTTTTGCAATTTCGCGAAAAGAACAACTTCTTACGGAATCCGTAAGCCGAATTCCTTTTCCATTCCGTGAAAAGAACATGTCATAAGTCTTCTTCTTGAGTATACAGTACACTAAATGCGAGGCGGGACAAACATTCATGAAAGTAAAAAGAATTTCACCATCAACTGCAACCCTCAACCGACCTTAGCTACTGCATGCAATGTAGAAGGTCGAAGAAAAAAGCCGAGGAAATACAAAGACAAAAAGTCGAAGAGGAATTTCAGGAGAAAAATAAAGGTAGGTCTTTTTTTTCAATTGGAAAGCAATATTATAAAAATAATGTAAAACAAGGATGTTGTTGGTGTTGCTTCAGTATGCTTGCAATAAGGCTCTAACTGAGGATCCGAGGAAGGTTTACAAAGCAAAGGAAAGTCATGGTCCTAAGAAGTTTTAGCTGAGTTTCAGAATACAAACGAACAATCATGACATGAAGCATATCTTCTTTCTTTGTTCAGTGAAATAGACGAGCAACTTCTTCGCAAATTATCGTTCTCCCGATTGTCAGGCTTCATTCTTTTTTTGTTTCACCATTTGCAAGAGAAGGACTTTGATGAAAATAATGAAGTCAAGATCACAAATTTATACGGTGGGGGTAGTGAAAGTGAGTGGATAGGTAGTGAAGGGGAATATATAAATGGAGGTATGTGGACAAGTGGTGATGAAAGGGAAGAAGAGCGAAAAAATGAATAATTTAAAAGTAAATGAGGAAGAAGATGACATGGGTATTACAAATATTTCACAATATTTTTATTTTGGGGTGGTCACGTATCATGCATATGACTACTTAACGGATGTTTTGGACGACATATGAAAAAGTTTATCTGCAACCAACAAAAGCAAACATATTTTATCTGAAATAAACAAGATATATACTCTTACCACATTAGACAAACATATTACATATTTTTCACATTTGTTTTTTAATTTAAAATGGTACAAGAGTTCGCTTCTCATTATTAGTGTTGAATTGTGTAGTTTATCGATGTGGGTTATCGTTGTATGTTTGTTCTTTCGCATTTATTCCATGTATCAGAGTCTGAGTCCAACCTGAACACAAAAGTGGATTTGTTAAAAAAAAATAATAAGTCCCAACTTATTTGAATTAAAAAGTGTTTATGCTGGAAAAAAGGGGAAAAGTGGAAAAGAGAAAAATTGACCAATTTAATCAAAATTAGCTCTTTATCAGTTTGATGGAATGTTTTTTTTGGTAATTAGAAAAAGTTGTATCATACAAAAAAAAACTAAAAACTAAGCTAGAAAAATTCTTCTCTTTGTAGCTCCCAAAACATCCGCCCTAAGAATGGGCATCACACTAGTTGCTGACTCCGATAGTATTACGAAATTGTCTTCCTGAATGACCGTTGACTAGATGGTCTGTCGTCCATTTGCTTCCCGAAAACATGTATGATACTCTTACACCTTTTGAATTCCAGAAATAGTTTCCTGCAATCACAAATTATAGGCATTAGTGGTCTCCCTTCAAAAACATCCTCAACAATTAGGTTTATTGCATCTTGTGTGTCTAACTCTATAAAAATGTCTTTAATTCTCATAGATATTGCTAATACAAGTCCATCTATTATTCCCCAAAGTTCTGCTGTAAGACTATTTTTCGTTCCGAGCTTTATGTGAAATCCTTTTAGTCATCCTCCCAAGTGGTTCCTAATGACTCCCCCGCAGCCCGCTGGTCCTGGGTTCCCGTTCACTGATCCGTCGGTATTCAGTTTTGCCCACCCAAATGTTGGTGGG
Organism: Chamaenerion angustifolium; assembly: GCA_946814005.1. Classification (NCBI taxonomy): domain Eukaryota; kingdom Viridiplantae; phylum Streptophyta; class Magnoliopsida; order Myrtales; family Onagraceae; genus Chamaenerion; species Chamaenerion angustifolium. Next base: position 34,637,408 of record OX328266.1, on the reverse strand, counting down.
TTCCATCCGACCTCAATATATTTTTGTTCTTGAACTCTCTTGCTCTTTGATAGCGTTTGTGTCACGTCTTGTACCTGCGAAAATATTAGTGTCACAATATTCTGCCTAAATGGTTTATTTTGAAAAATCAAAGAGTTTCTAGCTATTTTACCAAATAAACTAAAAGGCAGAAGATAAAATCACCGCCCAATCCAGCCCCTTAGAGTGGATTCTGACACTCACACTATTTAAATTTAGCCAATCTGAAATAGTCGCCTGATCAAATTTTGTCCCAATGGGAGGGACAATGTCAGACAAATTTTTCTCGCCACTTCACAATCCCGAACAGCATGAAGTGTGGTTTCCACATCCTCATTACATACCTAACATATATGACTTATGTTCATCCCCCTTTTACTTAACATGAGCGTAGTTGGAATACTATTGTGATTGTCATAGATTTCCATATCATGTACCATTCTTTGTTCAAATGTTGAATCATAAGATACCTAAACACTTTGATGTTGTTATGGACCCGCACTACAGTTGGAATCCCATCCAAAATATCCCCAAACAAACTTTTAGGAATAGCCTGAATAAGATTTTCAGTGTCCAAGGGTAACTCAAAAGAGATTTGGGAGAAATCTCACTCCCCGTTCTCACGGAGGATGTCTCTCACTTTTAAGAGATTATTCTCTTCCTATAAGGGACCTTGTATATGAAACCGCAAATTAGAAGGACCTAACCAGTTGTCGTGCCTAAGGTTTATAGTAACTCCATCCCCACTGGTCCAACCCTCAACCTCTTTTAATAAATGAATTGTCTGTTTTAACGCTCTCAAAGTGCACGATCCATGTTTAGGAGGGATTTTTGTCGGGTTAAAATACTTATGACTCAGAATTTTTTCCGAAGGAGAAAGAGAATTCTCCTTTCTTTTGAAACAATGATCTCCAAGACCCCTTTTTGCTTGGAATGAGATTTCATTTACAAAACTTTGCTCCATTTTAAATTCCCCAAATCTCTATTGATGTCATCATGAACTGTGTCTCCTCTACCAATTGGGGAACTGGAAGCCTATAAAGCATAGTTATCAGAACCGGACCGAACCGGCGGTTCGACCGGGAACCGGACCCCTGTCCGGTTTGGTTCAGCTAAAAGACCGTTTTGCATATGAACAGTGTTTGGACCGGGTTGAACCAGACGGTTTTTGAAGAACCGGCCGGTTTTCTGAAAATTGGTCGGTTTCCGGTTCACATTTTGCAGATTTTTAGATTAATCTTTTTAAAACCGACCGGTCGGTTTATATTTATACGGTTCAGTATTCCAGCTTCTTGAAGAAGCCATTTCAGTACAAGAGAGAAGAATGCATCGTTTGGACAAAGAGAAGCAGAAACTTTTGTGATGATCATCGAGGAATCCATTCCAAGGGTTGTCTGTGGACTCTATCTGTGTATTTATCCACTTTCTGGAGTCTCTCATTCTTCAAAATCGTGAAAAAATGGAGTTATGCGATTGGTTATACTTTCAAGGCATAGAATTTGTCAAGATATAATTAGGTACCTTCTCATTGCGAAGCATTTGAAGCTTGACCTGATACTCTTCTAGTTTCTTCAATGACAGATCATTTTCTTTCACAATAACATCTCCAAGTGAGTCACTGTACACGGATCTGCCCTTAAACGGTTTGGAACTGCTTCATCCGTTCTTCTTTCCTCAATTGCATCTCCCTCAGAGCTGGAGTTATTGAATCCAGCTGTTCCTTCACGGTACCATTGTTTTGGCTGCTGCTATTATCCTTATTCTTCTTCTTCTTGTTGTTGTTCTTCTTCTCTTGATGTACCTGCTTGTCGTTCAACTTGACTTTCTTCTTCGTGGCCGTCTTCTTTTCCTTGTTCTTCTCTTCTTTGGATTGACCGTCCCTGCTGAGCTTGTTCGTCGCCGTCTTAGGTGTTCCCATCGTGACAACCCTCAATCTGTTCTGCTGACCTTCTACTGATTCTGATTGAAGCTTTAGATTCTGTCGTTTGTCTGAGGAATTCCAAATGTTCCCAGGTTTCTGTTCAAAATCCCTTTGAAGTTCCTCGCCCGGTTTGAAACTGAATCGAACTGATTATCAATACATCAGTTGAGCTCATCGGCCTAAGGACAGATTCACTAGGTCTGAATATCTGTAGGGAAAATCCTAAAAATATGTATATTTTGAAAATAGCAATGAAGCCGACACCAATCATACTAAGGCTCGGTATTTTGCATTTTTTTAATCTATAAACAGTAAACCGCACATTGAACCGGGTCCAGCCAGGTTGGACCGGACGAACCGGGAACCGCTCCCCTCGCCGGTTCGAGGGCCGGTCCGGTTCTGATAACTATGCTATAAAGCTTGGTAAGAATTCTCTAACTTTATCTCATCTTCTCTTTGCATATGATATCATCCTTACGGGTAAAACATCTATTCAGAATTGTGAGATCATGAAGAAGACCCTCAATACGGTTGCTTGGAGTCCGGTCTAAAAATCAATTTCGAAAAATCTCAAATAGTGTTTTCAAAGAACCTAGTTAGTGACCTCACAAATCAATTGAAAAATGTGTTGGGTATTAACAAAGTGACAAAAATGTCAAATTACTTGGGGTTCTCTCTAGATCTTTCTAACAAGAATAAAGAATCGTTTAATTTCATTATTGAGAGGGTCAAATGTAAATTGACGGATCGGAGAAATAAACTGTTTTCTATGGCTGGTCGTATTGTGTGAATCAATTCAGTCATGACCGTTGTTACTTTCATCAAGCAAGCAATACACCGTTCTTCCTAGCTCTACTTACAAGGCTCTGGATAAGCTAATCAGGGATTTCCCGTGGAGATCCTCCGCTGAGAAAAGAAAATTACATGCTCTCTTAGCTGGGACATAGTTTGATGGAATGTGCATGACATAAAATGTTACCTTGTCAGAATTGAGGGGAGAGTGGGACTGGACGCTTACAGAGTCTTGGACTGAGTCCATCAGCATATATTGGGCCGTGCCCAATCTTTAAACGACACCGTTTGCGCAGAAAGCATCTTCAAGAACCCTAGCCGGCAGTTTGTTTGTTCTCTCTCCAAGACTATAGTCTATTATTATTTCTTCTACTCCCTCCTTCCGCCTCCCTGCCGCCGCTTGCTATCCGATTCAATGGTATCACTTCCTACTTTATTCATCAGCTGCATAAATCAATTCCTCTTGATGTTTTTCTGCTGATTCAGTATCGGTGTATTTTTCGCCGCTGTTCTATTCTAACTCTTAAGCCTACGATTATGTTGATGTTTACAGGCTCCTAAGAAACAGGCTCCTCCTCCATCCTCCAAGCCGGCCAAATCAGGTGGCGGCAAGCAGAAGAAGAAGGTCGGTTTCTAATACTCACACTATATCTTGATTATATCTATCGCCATCAAATATTCAATTTTTGCATGGATTTGAGCTTTAGTTACATCGATTGTATTCTCCTTTTAGTTGTTTCCAGTTCTGAGGATGGGAGAAATGATGTGGAATAGTTTGGGGTTTTTATACTCATTCAGACGTTCAGTATATAGCCCTCTTGTACTCTCTTAAGCGTTAAACTTATATATATATTCGGTAACTCGGAATTTCAGATTATCAAACGTACTGAATTAGCTAAGTTGGATTGTTAATATCAATCTTTGTTGATATGGGTGGTCATTTAGTAAGTTGTAATGGTGTGGGTATTGTTGTTGATGATGAGCAGAAGTGGAGCAAGGGAAAGCAAAAGGAAAAGGTGAACAACATGGTACTGTTTGACCAGGCAACCTATGACAAGCTTCTCACTGAGGCACCCAAATACAAGCTCATCACCCCCTCCATTCTTTCTGATCGTATGAGGGTACGCACTTTTTCTTTCTGATTAATCGATCCAGTTAAGTTACATGATTTGTTTATGCTGGCTGGGTATATCTGTAGTTCTTTACAGCACTTATATGTGCTGTTTGATTATAGAATGAGTATATGCTCTTCATTTGTTACCTTTCAACTGCTTTTACAGCAGTACTTCATTACACTCTTCATTTTACATGGTACTTTGTTCAATTCGTTGCATCATTACAGATACTCCTTTACCGCATGATAACTTTTGGTTGAAGATGATTTGATTTAAATTTGTTCAAACTTTGCAGATCAATGGATCGCTTGCAAGGAAGGCAATCAGGGAGCTGATGGCGAGGGGTTTGATCAGGATGGTTTCTGCCCACTCAAGCCAGCAGATCTACACCCGTGCAACCAATACTTAGGCAACTTTGTCCCTTTGATTACCCTAGTAAGACTTAAACAATGCTACGTTGCCCGTCCATCGTTTTGTAGTTTTCAGTTTCTGTTAAACATTTATAATCATCTCTTTCCCCCCTCTGTTTTTAAGTTTACTTTCTTGTATGAAGATTTGATGAAGTGTTCCTTCTAAAAATCTTGTTTTGCTACATTTATTACTTTGTGAATCCGTATACTAATAGTTACAATTTGGCATGTTAATTTCTAACATAAGACAAGAATGAATAATTGTGTTTACGTAGCCAAATTTAATATGGCTGTCTAATCAAGTTAGTATGATCAGAATTTGAGAAATATATTCACGAAAACATAATAATCCCGTATTGTTGAAGTAAATGAAGCTACAAGTACAACAACGATATAATATTTTTAAAAGGGATTTCACTTTTTGTTATAAGTAATAATCTGTTCTTCAAGAAGAATTTTATGTAGAAAAAAGATTGCAAAATCAAATAATTTATGTATGGGTAAAATATGACTGCTGTTTGCTCTCTAATATTTGGGTTCAGTTCGAGAATCCCACTAATTTTAGAAATTTTCATTCTTAACTCTTGATTATGCTTCGAGTTTTGATTATGTTTCGAGTTTTGCCTTAAACTTAATATAATATATTTTGAAAATTATAAAAATAAAAAGAATACTTTAAATAATGTTATAATCTAACATTTAAAAAAAAAATTACATGTTACAATTGACGAGGTAATATTTTGGGTTTTGACCCGGAGCAACTTGGCTATAGGTGAGAGGTTGAATTGAGTTAAGACCAAGACTTTATCCCCTCATTGAGCCATAATCAGCCATAAATCATAATCGAATAAGGTTTGATTTAGTTTGAATTCAACTCCAATTCGATTGATGCCACATTTGGGCTCAATCGATAGGTTAGAGTTTGAGTTTTGACCCATATTGACTCTAAGCAATTGGTGAGTTAGTATGAGCCAAGACTCTATACCATATAGCATTCAATTGAGGCTCAATTGAGTATGGAAAACTCAACCCTAAATATATCCCATTATATAATTAAATATCAAAATGTCCTCATTTAAATAAAAAAATACAAAAGTATACCTACCCTCAACTCCCAGTTGCAGATGTAGAGCCACTCGCGACTACCAATCGCGGATGGATAACTAAGTTGTGCTGTCAGTTAGACTCGCAACTCCAAGTCGCGGGTGGTTGAGAAATAAATCTCACCCGCGACTACCATTCGCGGGTGGGTGAGAATTAAATTCCACCAGCGACTGAGAGTCACGGGTGGGGTAGCTTAAAAACACAGCAGACCTCCTTGTCTGCTATGTTTTCCTTCGATCCCCCCACGCATAAGGCAGAACTAGGGGTGTCAAAATGGGTCATGGGTCGTGTCGGCCTTGGGTCGTGTCAGAGACCCCCTGACCCAAACACGACCCGCGTAATAGTATGGGTTAGTTTTTCAAACCCAAACCTGACCCGCGGGTTGGTGGGTCAACCCGTGGGTCGACCCACCATTTCAATAAATACAACATTTCTGTAAAATGCATACAAACAATAATATTTCCAAAATGCATACAATGCATACTTCAACCAGAATGCATACAATCCAGAATGCGACACTAAGAGGTTCGCCTGCAAATTATATCTTTTTCCCCATAGTCGTTGTCCAACATATATAAGGCTTATAGTTATACACAGCCATATACTCATACTTGTTAGATATTCTGTTTCAGATGAGTTCTTTTTCGCAAAAATCAACAAGACAAACAATCTTCTAAGTGAAATTATTCGTCATGTAACCCAATTCCGTGAACCCAATTTCAATCTCTTGCATAAAATTAACAGAGAAATGAGAATGATATCGAAATTACCACGCGATATCATCTCTACAACTCGGGCTAAAGGAATCAATCAATCAAGGTACAGCTGAAGATGAATATAATTTGCGCAATAACAACATTGTAGACGTAGAGTTCAAAATTTGATGAATCAATTATAACATATCTCACCTACATCATCCTATCTACAAAGCATATCAGCAACTCACCAAGCAGAAGAAGAATATTTGCCCTTGCAGAGTATCTTCGTCAAGGACAAGGACTTGCAGAATTAGGAGAATGAACTCTTCATCTCTTCAGGAAGAGGAAGTGCTTGTGGAGCCTCTGATGATTCACCAAGAACAGTCAGTGCAAAGAAAAAGAAAGTAAGTACTTACTACAATAATGTAAATTTCCCCCGTGCAAAGGTAAGCTTACAATGTCGCCGACGACTACGATTCGAACTGACGAGGGCATTTCCATGGGAGCGCGAGGGGTCTTCTTGGTGTTGGTCGCCGAAGTGATTGAAGAAGAAGATACGAAACCACCAAGAACCGATCGGCAAGGACCAAGCGAGAAGCTCCGACCATTTTAGGGTTTGCCGTTCTCTAGCCCTCTTGAGTTTTGACACTGAAGAAAAGGAGGGCAGGTGTAGGAAGGTGGTAAAAAAGATGGACGGATAGATATTGGCCCTTGAAAGTTGAGAGACACAGTGGAGTTGTTGAAAGCCAATTGCAGTCCACCACGTTGCCCTGCAATATTATTTTATAATACTTAATTCCATGGGTCACGGGTTGACCCATGGGTCAAGACATCTAACCCAAACCTGACCCGTGTTTTCACGGGTCATTCATGAGTCATGTCAAAATGACCCATGGGTCAAAAATTCAGACCCAAACACGACCCGTGGGCGGGTCACCCACGGGTTGGGTCAGTTTTTGACACCCCTAGGCAGAACCCTACCGCAAGAGCTTCCCCGCCTCACCGTCGTCAACCTTCTGTCCAGCCATGCCGCCTCCAACCTGTCGTCGTCCAGCCGAGACGCCTGCTTCCTCACGTCGCCTCCTCCCTCGCCGGAAAAGGTAAGAGCACGTTTTTTTATTAGAAGAATTTTTTTATGTAGATTGCATAATTGTATTGAAATTATTTATTGTGTTTTGTTTAATTGCTTAAGTAGTTAAAATTGTGTGGTATGTTGCATAATTATGTAGAATTGCTGTATTATTTGAATGTGTTTTTTTTTTTGAAAATTTACAATTTTTATATTGCAATATTTTGTACAGACCATGCAGCGTGACAAATTTAGTTCTTCACGACTCTCCTTCACTTCGCAAAAGGAGCCGATTGATTCGTCTCTTTTAAGTTTGTCCAAAAAAAATTTGTCGCTTTCATATACTCAACTGCAACACATGTCACAATACAATGCGGTAAGTTTTTGTGTTTATATTAATCGTATATTGCAATTTAATATTTTCTAGTGTAATGTGATTAAATGTTTTTTGTGCAATATTAGGTGGGTACCACCAAAGTCGGGGGGGGGGGGGAATTATCAATCGCACATTCGACAGTTTTACATAGATGAATTGATTGTGTTAACCATGGAGCAGGTGAGTATGCATTTAATTATGTTTACATTAAAAAATTGAACCTTTTACATATGCATTCTAACACTTAAATATTGCATTCAAAGGTAATTTGGGACCCGTATGGACAAGATCGGGTGGGTCACCTATCAGAGATATGCACTGAATATCTTTGGTGTTTCCTTCTGAGACTACCCTTGATTCACTTCAATGTTGTGGAGTGACACATGGTTGATCGTGTATGGAAGCAGTTCTCCATAGCCCAACATATTCCCGAGAATTTTGAAGATTGCCAAGACTATGACAAATTGCACAAATTGAAATGGGATAAGAACACTACTAAACCATGGATTGTGAAACATGCAGCGTATCAAACATTCTGGGATAGTCGACTAAGGATGGAAATCCCTCGACCGGTAGTCGTACCCCTTGGTGAGTACTTAGCTTGGTATAATAAACTGTATGTTACGCTAATTGGGGAAGCTCCTGTTGAGCAACAACCAGTTCAAGATGTGATTCCCCCTGTCCGGTTTGAGCCTCATGAATACCAATCAATGTTACTGGTATGTGATTCCCTCGATCCGGTCTTTCAATAGTTTCATTTTCTTCAACGTTTTATATCATTACTAATAATTTTTTTTTACTATTTTCTTTTGTAAGATGCGGAGTCTTAGACATCTTGCCAAATTAACGAAGAAAATTTTGAAGAAGACTACGGGAGTTCAAAGAAACATGTTGAGGAGTCTCTTGAAGTAATAAAGTACACCCACGAACTGTTCGGGGAGACTGAACAATTTTACAATATTTTAGATGAGTCAAACACATCTAGTGAGGAAGAAGTCCCAACCACTACATTGGATGCTCTAGATCTGCATGAACAAAGGATTCAACCTTCGAGGGAGGAAAGACAACTTAGAAGAGTGGATAAGAGTAGGAAGTTCGAGGTCGGCATGGGGGTGCGAACAGAGATACCAATAGGTAAGGGTGAAAGGAAAACCCGGTGAAAATCGAACCGGTCCGGACCGAAAAATCCGGTCCGAAAATGTACGGTTCTGTTTATGGTCGGATTTTTTTTTGCTTAAAACGGTTTTTTAGACCGTTCGGTCTACAACTCTAAAAGACCGTGGAGTCCAGTCCGACCATTTATATGTATATTATTTTATATATTGTATTAGTTAGTATTAATTAATATAATTAATCAACGAATACAAACAAATTATTTTTTTATTATTTAATAATTATTTTAGTTGTTTAATCGGTTTAGTAGAAATATATGTAAACATTGTTAAATCAAATTATTTTGTTGTTTAATTTGATTTTGAATACTTATTTTGGTTTTGAATGTGTATTTTTTTGTTTTTTCGGTTTAAACCGAAAATTCGAAATCCGAATGGACGGTTTATTTTTCCTTATACGGTCTTTTGGTCAGACTTTTTTTTGAAGAAAAACCGGTCCGAAAATATAGGTCCCCGACCGAAATAGTAAAAACCGGTCCGACCGGTCCGGTTTCACCCCTACCAATAGGGGTGGTGGACGCAGGGCTTGGATGCCCTAATTAATTATGTATTAAAATTAAGAATATATGTATGATCTTCTAACTTAATTTGAGTTAATTATGAGTTTGACATTTCTAGTTAATCAAACACGTCTATTACACAAACATGTATATTTTACAGGCACAAATATTTTGCAAACACGTCTATTTTACAAACACTATTATTTTTGCAGACACTACTATATTACATACACTACTATTTTACACACACTACTATTTTACAAACACTATTATTTCACAGACACGTCTACTTTACAATAAAAAAGGAACATGCACCCTTGTCATTTGCAATTGTGTCATTAAACTGACATAAGAAAATAAAATATAGTTAGTCAAAATTGGTAACTAGTTACAAAGCTACAATTAACATGATTAGAAATTCTGAGCTAATTGATTACATGACCTTCTATTGTGGCTGACTTGTCCACACTTTCGACATTTTTCGGTTGACCATTACCACTAGTGTCCATCTCATTGTGAATTCTAACCTTTTGCCGACCACGTTTAGAAATCAATATTTGTGGATCACAATATACCATTGGACCGTTCCAAGCAGGCCACGAATATGGATCTGGCAAGGGTTCGAATTTAGGTTGGTATGTGCGCTTATAATACTCCAAACGAAAGTAGGGATCAACATATGGGTTCAAGTCAGAGTTTGTGAAACAAATTGTTGCCATTCCGTGTGCACATGGAATACGAAATAACGTCTACTCTCCGCAGTCACAACTCATTTGTGCTAAGTTTACAACATACATCTTGTTCACATGCGTACACACTCTGTAGACTTCTTCGTAATAATATATTTCTACTTGTAAAGTGGTTGATTTCTCCTCTGTGGAAGACAAAACTTCTCTAACTTTAGGTAGAAACACGTGTCCCATTGAAATTTCCCTTTCATATATTATGCGTCGATCCACAAAATATGTATTTAGCCGCGTAAAGGGAAGCTCTACCAATGTCGTTTAATAAGCTCTACAACATAAGGATCGAGCACCCTTTAAAACCTTATTAAACACTTCTGAATGATTTGTTTTCATGACCCCATATCTTTGTCCTCTGTCATGTGCTAGAGACCATTGGGGGAAATCACCTAAGTTTGTTAACCACCTCAAATATTTTCCTTCATTCATTGTAGTAAAATAGTGCCAACATCAGTCAACTTAACCTTAGATGGGGTCCACGCCATTTCAGAATTGTTTTTCTTCAACTCTCTATTTTTGAAATTTTTGTTGAAGTTACTAGCTAGATGCCGCATGCAGTATCTGTGAACCCCTAAGGGTGCTGGAAAAACATTTGCAACTCCCACTTTAATTCCACCATGACGATCATATATTATACACACATGTCTTTCATCTTTCGTTACATGTTGTCGGAGACGCTCTAAAAATCATGTCCACGATGCAGCAGTCTCAGAGTTAGCAAATGCAAAACACAATGGAAATATCTGATTATTAGCATCGTATCCCATTGCGGCTAATAATTTACCGCTGTATTTTCCATACAGATGTGTGACATCAATTCTTATTAGTGGATGTGAATGGGAGAAACCTTTCATTGAAGGTTTATAGGCCCCAAATAGTTTTTTTTCCAAAAATAAACTAAATAAAACATGAGTTTGGTTGATCAAGTATAAGCGCCAAGTATTGAAAAATCATTTGACAACTTGTAGAAAGGACTTTGCTCAGAATACATGAAATATTTGGTCTTCTCTTCAGGCAGATGCTATTGATTATTCAGTTGTTATTTTGTGTAACTGTAATTAGTTAAGTCTTAGATTGATGGGTATGATAAACAAAACATGTAAAACTATCTTAAGTTATTTTGTGTTTGTTGTCTATTAAAAAATGATGGGAGTCCTATAATCCTAATCATTACTTCAATAAGTAATACACTGTATAACATTTTTGCATAAAAATATGTGCAATTTTTTATGAATGTTCATTTTCTAATGGTATGGTGAACCACCATTTATCAATTTTGCATATAATGTAGGTTTATACAAAGTGTAGAAGGTGTGTTATCCCAACCATGATGATGGGATCTGCAACAACATTTGTTGATTGTGATGAATCCTGGAAGTTGTTGTTGATCACTAGGAAGGGGGCTTTGTATTTGTTAGATTTGTTCAACATAAACTACATTCTTAACAAGTCTTTGATTGTATCAGTCTCTTTGGATTTTTGTGAATTTGGTATTGTAAGTTGGTATTTTGTAAACATCAATGAGAGTTAACTTTGAAAATAAGCAATTCTGTTGAAATGACATTGGTTCTGTGTGTATTATGGGATAAGTTTTAATATTCAGTTCTATTGGAAGACTTTTGTTCACTAAATCAAAACATAGTACATCTACTTTTAATTTGTTAACAAACATTTTTCATAAAAAATCAATACTTACAAAACGTGTGTTATCATATACTAACATATACATAAACATAATTAACCAACAGTCGCTCCCTTACGCAAACATAACTACTTCAAATACTCATCGAAAGACACTTCAATCAGTAACCAATTTTAAGATTACAGCAAACAACAGTACCACAAGCACTCTAACAGCAGTAATCAACATCATTTCCCTCCTACGAAGAAGAAAAACTTTGGCTTCGATCTTGGCATGCATTTCTCGAAATTTGGTTACGACCCTCCTTCCGTAAATGCACATTGGGGGGTCACACCACTCAAAATAGTCACACCCGTAGTTCTGCAATCAAGTTTCTTCACTATAAGATTAGGGTTTCGAAGAGAGATTTTGGAGGATTTTTCAAATTGATACTATAATTAGGGTTAAAAACCACAGAAATCCGCAAACATACCTTATAATTGAGACATCCATAAAACATTCGACTGAAATTCTTTCATGTTGAAGAGGGAATAGCATGCGAAGTGAACCCACAGTAGCAAATCAACGGGTGGTACTCTACATGTGACTTCAAGCTTGGTAATGAGTTGGTTCAGTAATGTGGTGTCATTGTTGTTGGGAGAGTCAGAGATCCGAGAAGAAGAGGACAAACATTTCGAAAATTAGGGAGGGGAAGAACACTTCACAAAAGTCACAAGGGAAGAACAATCAAGGAGGGAACGATTGCATATGTGTGGAGAAATTTGAGAAATTTCACATTAAACGGAAGTCACGTGCAAGACATGTGTGGAGTTAACAAAATTTTTTAACGAACACAAACAAATTTCATCAAAAATCAACAACAACAAATATGTTGCATCAAAAACAAATATTGTGTCACTTTTATCACTTTGTACAAACATATTACATTTTTTTTTCATATTTTTCCCTAATAAATAATGGACGGTCCTATATAGATTTGGTATAGAGTTTCCAATTCAATGTAATGATTAAAACAACCCCAAATTTTTATACTTCATATGATCTGCCCCTAACTTGTAAAAAATCTATACATACTACAAACGAGGCGGAAGTTTTCCTAACCAATTCCACCCTACCAACCGATGGTAATATTTCCGAGGAGAAAATATCGTGTGGGTACGTACATCAGTTGTCACGAGGCTAACTCCAAAATTGAAGAAAGGACCAAATTAAAGATTTTTATGAGTTCGAGTGCTAAAACAACTAAACTCCGAGTTTGAGGACAAATTAGTGTAATTCATCTCAACTTCTTAATTTAAACCTGAATCGGATAAACGTCCGTCGGATAAAACCTGAATCGGATAAACGTCCGTCGGATAAAACCTGAGTCGTCTCAACAAAGCTAATAAACCACACGCCTAAAGAAAAATGGGCCGTGGCCGGGAAGATTTTTATTGTAATAGAAATAAGGGTTAATTGTCAATTTGCCCCTAATGTTTGGACCGAATTTAAGATTCCCCCTTAAAGTTTAAAATTTTAAAATTTAGTCCTAATGTTTGGACGAAATCAAAAATCCCCCCATTCCGTCTTATGGCCGTTTATTTGAAACGGTAAACCCGTCACGTGTCTTGCACATGCATTTTCTTTATAAAAAAAAGACACAAATGCCCTTCTTATATAACATTCGCTTCTTCTCCATCTCTCCATTCCACTGCATCTCCAGCATCTCCTCCTTCGAGTCTACCAACACGACGGCATCCTCATTATCTTCATCTTTAAGAGCTTCTTCCAACACTCTCTTGTTCTTTTTCTTTCTGCTTCTCTTTATACTTCTCTCATTAGGCAAATCAGGATTCTCTTCCAGAAAACTCATAGTGCCAATTTTGACTTCCAGAAATTATCACTGATAAATTCGGGAAACAAAATAAAAATTAGCAGCTAAGCAGTTGATACCAACAGAAAATAAGAAAATTAAGTTCATAAGATGGCAGGAAATTCTCATTTTTAAGGGTTAGGGCTAAAATAAGAAGATACTAATGCCAAATACAGACCGATACAATTTCCATCTTCCTTAAGTCATGCCCGATACCAATGGCGTCATCCCTATATTTTCAGATAACCAACTCCAGAAGCAGAAAAGAAAAATGATAAAAATGAAAGCATCCAATTCATTCACGGATTATTTTCAAAACAGGATATAGTAACTACCATAATTGGGCTAGAGTGAATCTGTAAACTGCAATCATCGAACCACGACATATCCTTACATGATTATAAGCGGACGAAACAATTGGAGAACTATACCTTGCTGAGTCGAAAATCTGAAGCGACATGATACTTCGATTCTGGAAGAAGCTTGTTCCAACTGATGCAGCACAGACCAATCTTTGTCAAATTCCGTAAGCAGACATCAATACGAACCACTGAGACCGACACGACGACGACGAGGATGAATCGGGGAGACGAGTGATGACGACGGGGAAGACGAACTGATGGTATATGACATCTGACGAGCAGCTGTTGTCCGCCACTAAGATTGACGACATGAAAACTTGGCTCAGCACCAACATTACCAAGTTGCAGTGGAATGGAGAGATGGAGAAGAAGCGAATGTTATATAAGAAGGGTATTTGTGTCTTTTTTTTATAAAGAAAATGCATGTGCAAGACACGTGTCGGGTTTACCGTTTCAAATAAACGGCCTTAAGACGGAATGGGGAGATTTTTGATTTCGTCCAAACATTAGGACTAAAAATTAAAATTTTAAACTTTAAGGGGAAATCTTAAATTCGGTCCTAACATTAGGGGCAAATTGATAATTAATTTTTAGCAGGAGTAAAAGCACAGTACTAATAACTTTCTAGGGTTTTATATTTCTTTGATCTTCGGTCGTATCGAGGAGTTGAGAGGAGGTAACGGCGCACGCTGTAGAATTTCATCGTCGGAACTTATCATTTACGCCGTGAAAATGGTAGGTACAGATGCTTATTCATCATCTGTTGTAGGTTTAACTTGACTTATGTAAGTATATATGATTATGCATTATTCTTCAGTTCTTCGGTTCCTTACTTTGCATAGAATTATGGTCTTCAGTATGGATTTCAGTCCTTTTAAAGTGATAGTGTGGTTTCGGATTTCGGGCGTAATTTGTTCCATGAATTGAATTTATATGTCGTGTCTTCTTGTTGTATTTAATTACAAATCAGGTTCAGTGATATTTGGCGCTTAAGATGGCGCATGTCTGTGACTAGATGTTCTAATAGTAACTGGTACTCCCGTTTCATTTTGAACTATTTAGTAAGTACTGGAGAGTTCTTTCCAATGTAATGTAGCTATTAGGATTGAGAGAGATAAGGGGAAGAACCATGTCAAAAGCTAAAATCTTTGCATAGGATTCCTATGATAGGAATCAAATGCAACTGTCCCGTAGAGCTTTTGGTTGATCTGCATGTTGTATGTGATAGGTACAGTTAATGTTGCCAAATGAGTTGGTTAACCACGGTGTAGAGATTAGTGGTGTTTATCTTATAATTATTTCCTTTTTCTTTGAAGATGATTTCTTGCTACAGGTATTAACCAGCTGAAGTCCAATATAATTCTTTAAGTCACTGCCTGCTATTTTAATTTGCAGCCGAAGCAGATTCACGAGATTAAGGATTTCCTTCTGACTGCTAGAAGGAAAGATGCACGTTCAGTGAAGATCAAGAAGAGTAAGGATGTGGTGAAGTTCAAGGTTCGGTGCTCCAAGTACCTCTACACACTCTGTGTCTTTGACTTGGAGAAGGCTGACAAGCTAAAGCAGTCGCTACCCCCTGGTGAGTCAATAGTTTTCTATTGAATGGTGTTATCATTATTATCTAGTATGGTAACTAAAGAAAAGTTGCAGCTATTCATTTATAAGATGGGTATTGTTTTTGCTTTATCAAGTATGTCTTGTTTACGATAAAGGAGGAGATCTTTCAATGTGGATGAAGCAATCGACATATGTTGCAATGATTTGTTGGTCTTAATTGGGATTTGTTTTGCATCTTACTCAATCTAGAAAGCTATCTTCACCCAGTTTGTGTATTTCGTATAATGAAACGACCATAGCTGTCAAAACACAATGCGATGTGTCTATTCAACCAATTTCAAAGGTAGAGAGTCTGAGTTGGATTGTTAAGAGCTGGTTGTGATTATTATTATAATTTCAGTATTTAATATTTTCGTGTGCAGTCTATGATGGATTGGTCTTTTATGGTTGCCTCTCTTGAGTTGGCTTAGTTCTTTCCTTTCATACCGACCCTAACCTGGCCTTTACTTATTGCAGGTTTGAGTGTGCAAGATCTGTGAGTTGAGTCCGACATGAAGTATGTTTCATTTTCTCACAATTTTTTGGTAGTTTTATTATATTTACTTGGAGTCTGATCAGGGGAAGTAGTCTTGGTTGGGTTCTGGAACAATTTTGCCCTGCTTCAACTTTCATCAAACCCGAAGTTTGACTGCTTTAATTTAAAGAATGATCATCCTTTGTGGGGATTTAATTTTGGAGTATTTGGACATGAACCACTTTGAAATTATCAACACCCTAATGATACAAATTGCTCCCCGTTGTTAGATTTAATCTTAATAATATAAATATAAATATGATGGCTGAGATTGTGGGTGTGAGCAGTGATGATAAATCACCATGCCCTGAAGATGTACGGCCAAAAATATACTTTCCTTCTCCAATACGTTTATTGTGTGACATTTAATAAAACAATCATCTTATCGTGTCATGATCTTTATTTAACACGAACGCGACACATCATTTTTTGTGCGTGACAATTTTTCGTGCGTATTTATGTTGTGTTGTGTTAAGTTAGTTACATGTTCAAATGCGAGATTTATAAGAAAATATCAAAATAACGAATTGTTCATAACAAGAATTACCAATTCAAATATTAGATTTCACAAATCTTTAATGTATAATTGACAAACTTTCTAAATTAAATATCACTTTTAAAATTTATTAAATGATATTTGTTTTTAAAAAACTATAAAAAAATAGATTTTTAAAATTCAACTTTATATAGTTGACAAAAGATGTTCAATGTTATCGTGCGTATAGCTGTTCTCTAAAATAGCTTATGACAAAATATCATAAGCTATGGTTATTAGTGGGATAATAGGAATGGCGAATGAGACAAATTTGTTAATCCTAATAATTGGATGCCAGAGCAAAGAAAAGGGGATAAAATCCAAAAGAGAAAGAAGCAAAAGCACCAAATTTGAAATATAAGGAATCAGTACAAGTCACCTCAAATTATCAAAGGCTTGTGTAATCTCTGTCCAGGCTACAGAATTAAAAGCCTCACTGTTCATGGAAGGAAAGCATGCTGCTGGCATCTCAATATATACCATACAATCCATACTGAACTTCTACAATATTGAATTCTATCCTATGAGTATGAGTTGATTTTTTAAGTAAAGCTCAATCAAAAAGAAAGGCACAATATAACACAATTGTTTTTTTCGTAGCTCCTATTATCCCACAAATAACCATAGCTGTGCAGCCTGTGCTCTAAATAAAATAGCTTATGACATTCTGTCAGTGTACAAATTCATCATAACCTGACTTTTCTTAGTTAGGTTCCATGAATAATAAAAGATGGGGTGAGAGAGGCTCGAACTCTCGACCTCAGGATTACTCAGAAGCTATGAGACCTACGCGCTAGCCAACTGCGCCACCACCCCTTTGATACTTTTAATTGAATTTGATAGTAAAACAATATCAAATTCTATAGCAACTCATGCAAGTTTTTTTTTTTTTTGGTCTTAAACTCATGCAAGTAATCAGAGTGAAAAGTTAATGGGGTGAGAGAGGCTCGAACTCTCGACCTCAGGATTACTCAGAAGCTATGAGACCTACGCGCTAGCCAACTGCGCCACCACCCCTTTGATATTTAAAGATTGTTCATATTTAATCTTGTTTTTATATGCTGGAGTTCAGAAAATAAGAATATTACCTAATAAAAATGAGATAGTAATATGAAATTGTTTATTTTTTTCAACAAAGTGTTTCTTTAGTGGATTTGATAGGAATGAAATAAAGAATTCTAATATTTATTTGGTGGAATTGTATATGAAAATTGAATGAAATATGATATAATGACATATATACCCCTATTTTCATTTGTATATTATACAATTAATTTATATTAATTGATTTTAAAAATTAAGAATAATAAAAACTTATAATATAATTACTTAATGTTTTAGTAAATATTTTAATTAATGTAAATTATAAGATAAAATCATTTTCCCCCATGATCCATTGAGTTTATATTTATCTGAACCATAATATCATACATTTACACTATCCACAATATAACATTTCATTATTACATGACAATACACTAACCCAAAAAGTGTTCGTATTTTGCTATAAACTTAGCATAAATGACCACACATACATCAACAAAAATTAATTGGCTAAGACAGTCAAAATTACGCGACCATTTTAGGGTGCGCGGTAGATGCAAAATGACGCGACCGTTTTAGGGTAAAATTACGTGACTGTTTTAAGTTATCCGACAAACAAATCAAGCTACACAAAAAGTCACAAATCCCCGACAATAAATTATTAGTTGTTAACATCACAATCTGCATGAATTTACTTAAACGATAATATATGTTATAATAATATATTAATATATTTTTGTAAGAAAATATTTAAACTAACTAGACTTGATATAAATATTTATTAGTATAATATTAATGTATGCTTTTTTTTCCTTAAACTTTCTTATTATGTTATATTATCATGAACATAATATTAAATATGAGTATCTTAATAATTATAACTATTATTTATGTTGAGCCTACATAGTATGAATATGTGTTTCATTAAAAAGTTATTTATGATATTATTAATTTTGATTCATATAATAACTTTTACATTTCAAACATAATTATAATTAGCTACATAATGATGATAATACCATTTTAATAACTATTTAATTATTTTTTGTTATTATAATTATTTCAAACTTAATAATAATAATAATTTGTATGATGATAACATCATAGCACTATTTTCATGAAAATTGTATATAATATTTGAAAAATATCATCAATATATTTTCATAATTAATATTTATTTGTACATGTTAATATGAAAAAACTAATATGTATATATTCATTCATAAAATATAATAACAATGTTTTAGTAAATTATACAATAATATAAAATATAAATACATATATAACTATAATTAACTTTTATCTCTAAAAAATAAAGAATAATAACATACCTAAATTTTTTTTTATGACAGTAAATAACATTGTTATCATAACTGGACCGACCCTCAAACCAACTAGGGGTCCAGTTTCAGATTCGTCCGGTCCAATCCGATCGGACCCGGTTCAATGTGTGGTTCATTGTTTATAAGTAAAACAAATGCACCAACCCTCCACCCCAACCTCATCTCAACCCTATTCCACATTTTCCCCTTCACCCCGCCTCACTCTCCATCCCTCACTCCATACTAGTGTTATCAGAACCGCACCGGATCGGCGGTCTGACCGGTCTGATCGGCAACTGAATCCATGTCCGGTTTGGTTCAGCTAAAAGACCAAAATACATATGAACATTGTTTAAACCGGGTTGGACCGACCGATTTTTGGAAAATCAGCTGATTTTACTAGAACCGGACGATTTCCGATTCTAGTTTTTTTGGGGTGGTTTAAATTTTTTGGGTGGTTCTCTTCGATTCGACCGAGCAACTTCTTCGGTTTAGAAGTTATGTTTAAAGTTTAGACCTATTGTGTTTGATTTTGAGACTATTGTGTTATGTATGTTCAAAGTTTGAGGTAATTATGTTGTGTTATATTGTGTTTGAGAGTAATGTGTATGTTTTAGACTATGTAATTTGTGTGTGGTTAATGCAATTATGTGTGTGTTTAAAACTATATAGTTTATAATTATATTTTTATTTTTTTTATTATGAATAGTGAACCGCACGTCAAACCGAACCCAATCGAGTTGGATAGATCGAACTGGGAACCGACCCCCTCGCCGGTTCGAGGGGCGATCTAGTACTGATAACATTGCTCCATACTACCTCACCAACCCCTCCACTCATCCACCTGCCCTCCACCTCCCGCCATTCCCCCTTCCTCTCCACCCCACCCTGCCCCCTACCTCCCTCCTCTCCCCGCCCACCCCATCTCCCCTACCCCTTTCCTCTCCTCCCGCCCACCCCCTCTCCCCAGCCTCTTCCTCCTTCCTCTCCACCTTCCACAAAACATATGTGTTAAAAGTATAATTTTTTAGCCAAATAAAAATAAATTAGATATTAGCTAAATTGTTAAGTCTATTTCATAATATTTTTAGAACGAAATTCAAATAATATTGTACACTACCATATGAATTTGTGATAGAATTTCCATCGGTGATGTTTATAGCGACTCGAAGTCGAACCTTTGTTTAACATAGTCTTACTTTATTGCAATACTTTTCCAAATCTTTAGCAGTTATCCAAATGAGTTTCCAAAATCACTTTTTTTTTCTCAATATGTTATACTATTTTTACTGCATTTGATATAGGGGTGACAATTTCTGACACGACATGATTAAACGACCTGTAACGACCTACATTTTACACGATAATATCACGATACAATTACTAAGCACGTCTAAACAATTCTTATACGTTTAGACACGATTAATAATCGTGTCTAAACACCTCTAACCTGCAAATACACAACAAACACACGTCTAAACACGATTAATTAATCGTGTCTAATCGTGTCGTGTCTAGACGTATTAAATCGTTATGAACATTTTTGGGAGTGTATTCTTTAAAACAAAAATTATGAACAAATCATAAATTAGTTAATATAATAAAATAATATGTCATTTAATTAAAATTTTATACATCTCACGGATCAACGACTAATTATAGAAAATTATCGTAATATTAAACTTTGAATACCTTACTTTGTATATATGAATTTGTGTATATATTTGCTTTAAAGCGTGTATAAGTTTGACATTAACAGATCCTGTGTCTAAACAACTCTTATACGTTTAGACACAATTACTGACTTATCCATTTAGACACGAAACATGTTTAGATACGTTTAACACTTATTCGTTTAGACCACGAGACATGTTTAGATACGACACGACACGATTAACATCCTTAGTCTTGTACCCCTAATTCATGTAATCATTCGAAGCACTAGTCTTTCTTGAGAGCGACAAACGTGGTTGGATAAAACATAACATATTATTAAAATCATTAATCCTTGTTTGTAACCTATGCCTAGAAAAAACAATAAAGTGGTTATTGTAAATATA
Organism: Chamaenerion angustifolium; assembly: GCA_946814005.1. Lineage (NCBI taxonomy): Eukaryota > Viridiplantae > Streptophyta > Magnoliopsida > Myrtales > Onagraceae > Chamaenerion > Chamaenerion angustifolium. The sequence continues at coordinate 34,616,542 of OX328266.1, read as the reverse complement.
TCAAAGTGTAAGGGTACATTTGCAATTTAGTATCGAACTGGCGTTACTAAGTACTAACGACCAGACCAGGCCAGACCTTCAGCTTGAAGAAAGAATAGAAAACGAAGAAACTCCGGCTGATTGAGACGACGATGGAGCTAGAGGCCGTGGGTGATTTAGCTCTGCACATAATCCTCACGAAGTTAGGGCCAGAGAATGCTGGAAGGGTCGCGTGCGTGAACAAGAAGCTGATGCTGTCGGTGTCGGAAGACACTGTATGGGCAAAGTTCTGCTCCGACGACCTCGATCTCTCTTCTCCCGTTGACCCTCAAGGTGAACCATCACCCTCTTTCAAGGTAATTGATTTCTGCATTTTACTCCGACGCTCCGCAGTCTTCCGTACTAGTTGCTGATTACCTAGGTTTACTGAGGTAAATTGATCATAGATGCTGCGTTTTTTTAAATCACCATTAACCCCATAAACGATTAAACAGGACATAAAGTTGCTGCAGTTTACTGAAGCCTGATTTTTGTGAATGGTTTTACTGGATCGTTGTTGTTCAGTTTACTTATCTGTAAGCTTCTGGGTAAATCTTTTACTAGCTAGTTGGTTTTCGATGTAAGCGCCATCTTTGCTCTGTACTTGTCGGGTAAGAGAAATTAGCATTTCAAAATGAAGCTCTAGTCTTAGTAGGTCAATTTTGTCCAAGGTCTTATATTTCTGTGGAAATGTTCATTTTTTTCTCTGAAACACGAAGAATTTCTGGTTTTCTTATTTGACATACAGTAATCCCCTGAATAGATCGATTCCGTGAAACAAATGTTCTTAGTTTCTGAAACATATTTATTGTCTTAGCATATGTGTCTGTAATAATTCTGCGATGGACTGTGAATGAATTGCTGTTCCATGTTGTTGTGTGTTGATTGCATGAATAGTAGCATCACAGACTTGTATTTTTTGACTTAAACATGTAGGTGGCTTATGAGAAATGGCGAGAAACTTTTCAAACGTACCCGTGGCCACTCGTCAAGCGAGTAAAAAGATGTTGGGGTAAAATAAATGACTGGTTGTCGACAAATTTCCCTGATGCTAAGGCTACACTACGCAAAGGTGCATCTGAAGCTGAAATTCGGGAGACAGAGAGTGTTTTGAAAGTAAAACTGCCTCTTCCAACGAGGCTTCTCTATCGTTTCCATGATGGTCAGGAGATTGTGGACCACCATCACTCAGTAAAAGTCCCAGGTTGTTTGCTAGGCCTCATTGGTGGATACCACTTTTATGACCATCTGGTAAATGTGTGTTTGTTACCGCTAAATCAAGTTGTACTAGAAACAAGTCATATTGTAAGGCAGTTGGGCTTCTCAGTCAGCTCAAAGTTTATTGTCATGGCTGCTTCCTGCACAACTGGAGAAAAGTTATTTTTCCTTAACTGCAGAGATGGCCAACTGTATGCTGGTACTAAGAATCTGCCCACAGAAGGTGAAATGATGCCATGTGTACCTAAGGCTCTAGTAAATTTGAGCGGCTATCAACAACAGGATGCTATGTTGCTCTGGTTAGAAGAGCACATTCGTCGATTACAAAGTGGCATCATCGGGTTACGTGATGAAGGAAGCTTGAAAAGTATTTGTCAGTTTCCGGAGGAACCTCCGTACTGCTCCACTTCCATCACTCATGGAGTTCAAGTAAGTGATGCAAATTCTTTTCCATGTTATATTTTCATTCCTTGAAGGATAACACGCTATCATCCTAGGGTATGTTGTAATTCTGCTTCAGGGATATACCAGTCAGTTTTGATTGACGTCCTGTTTCTTCTCTATGTCCTGATTATTTCCAATTATTTTGCTACTTGAAGTCCAATGGTTGCTGCCTCTTGTGATATATTTTGATGCATTGTGATATCTTCAGTTCATTGATAATGACTGGCAAAGCCAGAAGTTGTGTGGATGCCACCATTGATAATGAATTTTATTCGATGCCTTCATCTAACAAATTAAGCGTTTGGTTCAGTTTGTTATGCATCTTAATATTGTACTAGGAGCTTTTTCAATGTTTTGAGAACAGAATATTATGTTTGTACTTGTATTTTAGGTCCGTGCTTCAGCTGTATTTGTCCCAGAGTTTGCTGATCTTCAAGGAGCTGAGGATAAATACTTATTCTCATATTCAATCCGAATGTCCCTCTTACCTGAAGGCTGCCGTGTCAATGGAATAACCTTCGACTCTTGTCAGCTTTATTGGAGGCATTGGATAATATGCGCCAATGACAGTGTAGTCTCTGATGTTAATGGAGAAGCTGTAATTGGAAAGGTAGATCAATAATCTGATCCTATCTCACTCCCCTGATTCTCACTATACTTCTTTAACATTTTCATTTTCTATTATCACTTATGCTCTCTATTGTTGTTATCTGAGTTATCTTATGCTTTTTACAGTTTCCTCTATTGCACCCAGGTGGTGAAGAATTTGTTTATGAGAGTTGCACATACTTACCAACTGTTACAGGTTCAATTGAAGGTTCTTTTACTTTCGTTCCTGGCAGGTAATCATCCACTAGTTTCTTCTCAATGGTGTTTTTCTTTAGTATATGCTGCTTTAGTTGGAACTCGATGGAAGCACAGTTGAACCACATTAAACCAGATCATCTGGCCAATTGTGAAAATAGATACGTAGTTGTTTTCTTTTACTATGGTGTTGTCAACATTATACCTCGTCTATGAATTTATGACCTTATTCCTTCAAAAATGTTTTTATAACTTAAATTATCTTTTTCGTTTGCACCAGATTGTCTGAACCCAAAGGCCCTCACTTTCCTGTGGAGGTGGCACGAGTTCCTCTGCGTCTGCCTGACTATATCTTCTGAGTTGGGCAACTTTACTCTATTGGTGTTTTAAGGCAAAGAAGGAGACAGACATGCCGTGGTTGTGTTGGCATTAAATTAGTTTGTAAATAGAAAGACTTTTTGGTGTAGGGTGTCCTGTCCTGACAACACCCTTGGCACGGGGCCTTCCATTAGGAGGATTTGCGTGTTTGTTTCATAGCTAGAATAATCATCTTCATCCTGGAAGAGTCTTAGTGTTGTCTATGAAATTTTTTCTATTCGAAGCCTTAAGACTCTTATGCTATTTTATAAATAGTTTATTCGATTCTGTTTTTATTGTATGTGGTAAGGGTGACAATCGTGTCATGTCGTGTTTAATCGTATCATGTTATTAGTCGTGTCTTAAATGTGAGTCAAAACTTTAACACGAACATGACATGATTAAGTAGCAGATTACACGTGACACGCCATGTGACATGGTTAACTTTATTGGAAAAAATTTGAAAAACATGTCATGTTATATGACACGATACAATACGTAATGGATAGACACGATACGATACAACACAATTAGATACAAAACAATTAAACACGATATGACACGAAACGATTAAACACGACCTGAAATTGATACGAAACTAGACGATTAAACACAACACAATTAACACACTTTACTACACATCATTATACAACATTGCATTTGAGCAGATCAAGAAAATAACCTTCTTGTTCATGCATATCAAGAAAATACTGCATTGCATTTGAGCACATCATTACACTTTACAATTAACAAGGCACCACCATATCAATATATTAAGCAGAGATATCTTATAGCCAAATTTAAATGATCAACAACATACAAACTAATTCATGCAACTCTAGCAGAAGTCTACACGTGCTATCCGAGCATATATTAGGGGTATATACTGCATAATTCATCCATCTGGTCCATCAATTGTATCTAATTGCTGAACTGCTATTGCTTGTTCTGATTCACCTATGAAAAGCCCATACCTTGATATAATTGGTTGGTCTATTTTTTTTATGCATATAGATATATTTTGGCCTGTCGCCCTAATAAAACTTGGCAACTGTTACATGTAGTCACTAGATCTGAGTTTCATCAATAGATGATGGATAATTTGACAGGTTAATTTGCTTAGCATTTTCACCAACTGCACTGTTGGATCACATAAACCGGATTCTCCTTCCTAGTGTTCGCTCCGTTGACCTGCACAAAGGAAAGCTCGGGGTGTTCCCGTTGTTTCCCCTCCAATGACAAAGTAAGTCAGATGTTCGTTTGTATGTAATATGTAGATAATATAAAATGCTTTAGTCTCAGAGAATCCTTACCCCCAAATGAAGGTGGTATTGCACTATTTATAACATTTCAGACCTGTAACCATAGTCGAGTTAGATCATACCCTGGTTATCCGAGCTGTCCCTAAGGCAAGCTGAGCACAGTTACTTTAAAGAATATTATTCTGTAGTGGTTACTCCACTGTAGACTATCCTTTTGATTTGTTTAATACTAGGCGTGCTAAAAACAACCGACCTAATTCTTAGGTGTGCAGGCGCACCAACTGAGGTGGTCAGTGAGTGCGGTGTCATGCACTAAATCAGAGTTCACTTTCTATTTGGCGCATCCCTCCTTTAGGGTCATACGTCAAGGGCGACACCCAAACATTATTGAGTTTTTAATAAATGAAATCCGGAGTGTTATTGGGCCAAATGTTAGAAATGGTTTAGTCCAATATACATAACCCACCATATGCCCCCGAAGCCTTAAATGTGCGACGCTCATTTGAGAATTATTAGTCTTTCTTACAAGTTATTTCCTCTTTTGAAGTCGATGCTTCCCTTATAGAGCGACGCTTATAGAGGGAACGATGCTTCCATTTAATAAGGCGTCGCCTAAACCATTCTTTCCTTCATAACTGTCTTCCACACGTCCTTCATGCAGGATCCTACTATATCCCGCTATTATTGCAAATTTAAATTTTTAGGCGGGATCTTCTAGAAGCTTCGGGAACCGAAGAACTACTTTCTGATTGGAGGGAAAAATTGTAATTTTACCCCTATAACTGTTCGACTTATCTACTTTAGGGGGGGTACAATCGTAACTTCCCCCCCTATGAAACCGTTCGAATTCTTCTAGGGTTCTATAAATACCCCCACCCTCCTTCATTTATTACTTTTACTTCTCATTTCTATTTCCGGAGTTTTCTCTCTCTAGAAAATCCTATGCCTTCTCTCTATGATTCTGCCCAAAACTCTGATTGCGTTTTATCAAAACTCCGGTCGCCTTTAATCATTGCTCGGTGTTTTCCCCTCCCTCTTAACACCCATCATCTCCGCGCCATTCGATCATATAGAAGAATGACGTTCGACTCTGATATCGGTAATCACATATTCCTCCCTACGCCTTTTGTTGATCTTAAACCCAACATCATTTCTTTCTCAACTTTCGAGCAATCGGTGGCTGAGGCTGGCATGAGCGACGCTCATGCCTCCAGGTATCCCATCCATGATGATGCGGATCCTGAGAACCCTCACCCCATATGTCATCCTAAGGAAGGCGAAGAAATCATATTCCCACATCAAATTGATGTGGGATTAAGCTTTCCTTATTGTCCTCCTTTAGCCGAATTATGTCGCCATTATGACATTTCTCGCACCCAACTTTCTCCAAATGGCCTTCGCACCTGGATAGGTTTCCGTGTTCTTTGTTTTCCTCGCGGGTGGGAGTACTCTTTAAACATTTTTCGTTGCTTTTATCGACTGGAGGACAATCGTTTAGGCGTGCGCCTTTTTACAACTGGATTGACTCATCCTTTCAAAGATTGGACTTGGGATTCCTCTCGTCCCTTAGTCACGGATTTTTGGACCCGTAATTCGAATTGGAAGAATGCCTATTTCTTTTTTCAAGGAGGCGTTCCCTGGTGTCGTCCAAAGCTAGCAAATATCCTATCCCAGGCGTCGAGGAACTGTCCTCAGCCGACATGAACACCTATTTAGATCATCAAGCTGGGCGCACGCAACTAATCTCCAAAGAGATCAGTGAGTCTGACTTAGAGGAAGCTGACGTGTCCCTTGTAGATCGTCACCTTCTGCCCTTTATTATGGTAAATAACCTTTTCTTTTAATTTTTTTGCAGACAAGAATTTTCTCACCTTGTAGCGCCTATTCAGAAAAAGGCGTCGAAGGAGAAGAAAACCAAGGAGAAGAAGGCGAAGGAACCGAAAGGCGATGCCCCTGAAGGTTCCAATAAACGCAAGGGTCATCACTCCTCCAAAGGTCAGAAAAAGGCAAAGCCTATGGAGGAATCTCTGGATCCCCTTAAGACCCCAGCCGAACTCTTCAGCGACGCCACCAACGAAGTAGTCGTGGCTTTCAAAGGTGCGATTCCTAAGTCCCACTAGGTTAATAACAACGTTATTAGTAATAGGAATAATGTATTATTCACTAAAAAGTGGGGTCCCCCTGTCTTGGCCTATGACGGCATCATATGAACCTACACTGAATATCATAATGGTGTCCTTAAGAAGGGAGCATTTGACATTTCCTTTGATCCGACAAGAGCGGCACCTGCTGAAGCCTCCAAATCCAAGACACCTACTCCCATGCGGACTCCTCCATCCGAGTCCCAAGAAGTGATCTTGGTCGACAACCTGCCTGATGTCGAGGATGCGCCACCTTGTCCCTCTTCAACGTTGGCTTGCCAATGCTATGAAGGTCCTTCCCCTTACACGGGTCCTCACTTCGACCTGAGGCAAAAGCTGCTATCGAATGTAGATTCACCCAATCCTCAGGCGCCATGGGAGCCCTGCATCAAACTAAAGGGAGTACCCTTAGTAGCTGGCAACTCCTGCCTAGACCCCAACCTGGGTCTTCACCTTCTTTCAGGTGCATGCCCTCCTGCGGATAGGGGGCCCTTGATTCTGGAAACCAAAGCTGTGGAGGGACTGGTTCGCCAATCCCTTTCTTTGATACAGAGTCATGTATACGCCTTTCTCTTTATTTCATTCTTTTCATACTGGTATTTTTTTCTAACTTCTTTTTTCAATCTTTCAGATTATCCCTGCTACTCTGAAGATGGGCGCCACCATTCTGGGTTTAACCGAGAAGAGGAAGCGCAACATCTCAATCATCCGCAAAGCTGAAAAGGCGGAGTTTGAGTTGGAGAAGATGCAGCGACGATTTTCCATTTCTGAAGCAGCTCATAAAGAACTGGAGGTTGAGCTTGTCCAAAAGGAACAACTCGCCACCAATCTGAGGGAAACTCAGAAAAGAAAGAACGGCCTAGTCGCAACTTTCCAAAAGGTTAAAAAAGAACTAACCCATTTCAAGAGTGAGGCGTTGACCTCCCAGGAGCTGGCCAAGGAAGCCCAAAAGGAAGCCAAGGAGGCTCAAAAAGAGGCAAAAGACTCCAAAAAAGAAACGGAGCAAGCCCTGAAGGAGGCGACGCAGTTAGCCTAAGAAGTCGAACTCCTAAAGACTGAACTCCCTAAACGATTAGAGGAGGCAGTGAAGTATTTTCGTACCATCCCGGAGTTCGCCAAAGCTACTGCTGAATGGAATCATACAGGGGTGATAACCATCTTCAAGAAGGTGGCCAAAGATATCCACAAGGCCGACCCCAACTTTCTTCTGGAAAAGTTAAATTTTTAAAGAGTTATCTCGCTCTTAAAGCTCATAAGGAAGCTGAGGCGTTGAAGGAAGCTGAAGAAGAGGAGTCTGAAGATGAAAGCACTTCCTCTGGAGAATCCTCCCCAATAGAGGCGCCTCTTGACTCCGTACCTGCTGCGACAACTTCTAAAGCGGCATCTGCTGTCGACGCCCCTTCAAGCCAACTAGCCCCGCCAAGTTCATAGACTTTTCCCTTTTTTTATACTTAGTCTTTTTTGGGTTTGTAAGAACTTATCACAACGCCTCGTCGTTGTTATTCATACTTATGAATTTCCCATTTCCTTGTTTTGATAACTAATTTATACTTAGCCTTATTTTGACTAAGTATGGATGTTATATTTATTGTTCATAATCTCAACCAACAAGTCGCCATAGTAATCAACAACATCGCCAAACATGTTTTAAACTTAGTCTTATTTGGACTAAGTATGTTTTATCATACTTGTTTTTAACTGTAAACAAACAAGTCGCCATAAATGATTGTAATCAACACCATCGCCAATACTATTGAATTAATCATACTTAAGCAAACACCAATAAGTATTGATTCAAACTTAAACAATTGCCAATAAGTATTGATATACAATCACTTCGACCTTAATACACATTCATACAACATACGCCGTTTGTTTAAGCATAAATTTTTTTCAAATGCTCTGCATTAAAAGTATTCTTCAATACTTTCCCTTCTTGATTTTCCAGCACATATGCGTTTGAGTGAGGAATGACAATGGCCTTGTAAGGTCCTTCCCATTTTGGCGACAACTTATTTACTCTATCTTGATGTGAGAATTCGTGCTTTCGTCATACCCTCTCCCCCACAAAAAATCGGTGAGAGGATACTCGCCTATTATAGTATCTCGCCGTAACTAAACACATTCGCCCTTGAATTTCTTCTGAGGCCCTTTGCTTTTAATCCACCATATCCAATTCCAAACGCGTTTGGTCCTCATTATTCAAGGCATCATAATGCTTTACCCTGTGGGATTCGACTGCTCTCTCTGTTGGAGCAACCACTTCAGACCCATACATCAATCCAAAATGTGTTTCTCCAGTCGCCTTTTTTGGGGTTGTTCGCAACGCCCATAAGACATTTTCTAATTGTTCTGTCCACTTTCCTCCTAAGGCATCTAGTCTTTTCTTTAAACCATTCAACACTGTTTTAATCGCCGCCTCCACTTGTCCATTGGCTTGCGAATGTTTAACTGAAGCATGCCTATGGTCAATCTTCAACTCTTCACAAAACCGTTTTAATTATTTTCCCGCGAACTGTGAGCCATTATCACTGACCAAAATGCTTGAGATTCCATACCGAGAAACGATTCTCGTCTTAATGAACTTGATGACTTGAAACTCAGTAGTTGATGCCAACGCCTTTGCTTCAATCCACTTAGAAAAATAATCAACCGCCACCATTATATAGGTGTGTTTCTTAGACCTTGGTAAATGCCCTACCAAGTCGATTCCCCACTGAGTAAATAGCCATGCTACACATACACTAGTGAGATTTGCTGGTGGACGCACTATTTTCGGACTATACTTTTGGCATGATTCACATTTCATAACCAAAGTCGTTGACCAATTGATCTATCCTTGGCAAAGGATAGGAATCTTTTGGACATGCCTTGTTTAAGTCACGATAGTCAATGCACATTCTCCACTTTCCATTCTTCTTCTTGACCAATACCGGATTGGCCACCCAGGTTTGGAACCTTATTTCCTTTACAAACTTCGCCTCTATCAATTTTCCCACCTCATGCCTAATTGCGACCGCCTTCTCTTCACCAACTGGGCGACACTTTTGAGCAATAGGTCTAATATTCAAGTCCAGGTTTAGCTCATGGGAAATGACATCTTTGCTAATGCATGGCATATCACTGGGCTTCCAGGCGAACAACTCTTTGAACTGTATCAAGAGCATTGATAGAGTAGTAGCTTCTTCTTCTTGGAGCGTCACTCCAATTTGTACTTCTTTCCCTGGGCCATCAACCTCCACCTTCTTCAATCCTTCTACTGTCTGGGTCGACTTTGCGCCAATGTGATGGATCACATAAACCAGATTCTCCTTCCTAGTGTTCGCTCCGTTGACCTGCACAAAGGAAAGCTCAGGGTGTTTCCGTTGTTTCCCTTCCGATGACAAAGTAAGTCGGAGGTTCGTTTGTATGTAATATGTATATAGTATAAAATGCTCTGGTCTCAGAGAATCCTTACCCCCAAATGAAGGTGGTATTGCACTATTTATAACATTTCATACCTGTAACCATAGTCGAGTTAGATCATACCCTGGTTATCCGAGCTGTCCCTAAGGCAAGCTGAGCACAGTTACTTTAAAGAATATTATTCTGTAGTGACTACTCCACTGTAGACTATCCTTTTGATTTGTTTAATACTAGGCGTGTTAAAAGCAACCGACCTAATTTTTAGGTGTGCAGCTGCACCAACCGAGGTGGTCAGTGAGTGCGGTGTCAGACGCTAAATCAGAGTTCGCTTTCTATTTGGCGCATCCCAAAAGGCGATGCCTTTAGGGGTCATACATCAAGGGCGACGCCCAAATATTATTGAGCTTTTAATAAATGAAATCTAGAGTGTTATTGGGCCAAATGTTAGAAATGACCTAGTCCAATATTCATAACCCATCATGCACCATACCAAATTGCTATCAAGTTCATTCCGGTGCCGTCACTGGGAAAAGTACATCTTTTTCTATCTTGTTCAAATTGGACCAGTTAAACAACTTAGTCTTTTCAAGGTCCTAGGCTGTCAATGAAAACTTCTTTTGTGAGTTCTATTGTACTAACAATTTTTAATTTGCTCGAGGATGCTTGGCACGACAGCTTTATGAAGTGAAACGGCAGACAAATGTCGCTGTTTCCATACAAATATACATAAGAGGGTCAGTATTAAGGCACACTTAATTTGCAAATCCATGTAACTGCCATTAGTTTGCAGTCAATTATCCGAGGGTTTGCAGTTAGACAAAAACTATTGGACATAAAGAGGATACTTGCTACTTCTGTCATTAAGGTAAAGTATTATTAAGATTACTTGTCAGGGACTCGGGATCTCCATCTATTTCATCCACCCAGTATTGCAATTAAAACATTGCCTTCAAGGTGACCTGTTTATGTATAATACCTGTGTTAAATATCTGCATAAGAAGGATGTCAATGTGTCTTTGTCTCCTTAGCTGTTAGTTGTCTTTTATTGATAAATTTCACATTGGTCCAAGCCAAACCCAACATGCAACCATTTATACAAGTGGAATTTCATCCTAAAACCAATTGGTAATAGGAGGAGCTAGCCATTTGGTTATGTAGTGCTCAAATTCAACCACACCAACAGTTGTAGCATTTATAATCCTAACGGGTTGAGACTTATTTTTTTATAATAACAAACCACTCCCAATCCCATGCCTGACACAAACAAATTTGGTATGTGAAGTTCATAGGATACACAATTCAACACCGTTAATCAAATCCGAACTCTGATAGTATATTAAATTTCACATTGGTCCGGGCCAAACCCAAAGGGTTTTTGTTGAAGAGCAAGCATTTATACAAGTGTGTTATTAAACCTCACAGTGGGTTCATCAATATCTAAGTCTTTCTCTTACATGCTATTTTGGAATTGTAGGCCCAATGGAGGACATAGAAGTTTCAGAAGAATTACATGCATTATCTAACCTGTACCATTTCATTACAATGTCCATGGAGACAAACTCTTGCGAGAAGAGAGCTAAAGAGGCTTAAAAAGGTGAGTTGAGTTGTGTTCATTTCTGAATCGAATACTAGTCACCTTGTTGTGCAGTTGTGTTGATCTTAGATTGTCTTTAATCTTTGTAGGAGGTTAATGAAGCTGGTGCACATGCAGAGTTCCTTGGATACATTAGAGAGTAAAAAAGTAGCCCTGGAAGTTGCTCTTGCCAAGGCTCAAAAGGATAGCAGGGATGCAACTGATAAGCTTCAGGAAATGGAGCTTACTAATTCTCAACTCCAGGAAGAATTGAAAAGGTTTTGTTTTGTTTTTCAGTTATTCTAGGTGATTTTTTTTCACTTCATCATTCCCATAAATCAAGCAATATAATCTAGTTGATGATTTTAATTTATACTGCCTCTTTGTTTGTATTTCAGTCTTCAGTTAAAGGTTTCAAATTTAGAGGATGAGTGAGAACCACATCCTGCGGCAAAGAGCATTGACTGTGATACCGAAGAACATTCACACCATTTTCACAAAATCAAATTCAGATGTGAGTCTGTAGTTATATGAACTTGTGACATGAATCATAGTGAACATATACATAGCTGTATAATATCATTCAGATCCCTTCTTATTGTTTTTCATCGTATTGTAGTAGAGGTTTGTTTGGTGGTTCTTTTTGTGGCTTTTGAATACATCTTCTTTAACTTAATATATTTTCTCTTCAATTCAGAAATTCTCTGGACGAGCAAGTAACAGAAGGCCTGTAAGACAAAGGCGGTTGTATTAGAAACTTCTTGTGGGGTTCCTCTAATGAAAAAAGAGTTACATGTCTTGAATTGGAATTCAATTACCCTTCCAAATTAGTATAGGGGGACTGAATATTCCGCTTCCAAGAGAAAGAAATTTAACACTTCTTACGAATTTTGCTTGGAGAAGCGAGACTTGTTCGGGCCCTTGGGCTAAGATCCTAAAATACAAATACTTGAATCCGAATAGGAAAGCCCCAAGAATGGGTTCTTCTAATTGGAAAGCTTTGGTTCATGGTAGAAATTCTCTGGAGAAGGGAATGGGTTGAGTTAATGGGGATAATTCCAATAATCGATTTTGGTCTGATAACTGGTTGGGTCAGTGAAATCTTAGATCCCTCATCAGTGGTCCCATACCTGTTGGATCGTAAAACCCTAGATGCTGATCTGGCAGTGAAATAAATGCCAGACGAGGATGGAAAGACGCTTCTGCTCCAACTCCGGTGAACCTGCAGGTAGGGGAGCGCAACAGAGGGGGTGTCTCTGGGTCCCTCTCCGATGCTTAAATGAGTATGTGTGTGTGTAAAACTCAAAACGTAAAGAACGTATGTAAAGCAAGGGTATATATAGGGTAAGAGAGATAGAACCGTATAAAGACAACTGAATATCTTAGTGTATTTTGAGTTGCTGAAGATTCGGATCGTGGGATATGGCAGTTACTGCGAGATATTGCAGTTACCAAATCTAATCTTTAGTGAATATGTGACCGAGATACGCGGGATATCATGACCATTCTGTTATTAACGGTTTAGTGGGACCAGAGGAGAGAGGAAGGCTCTCTTCGGGGCGAGCACTCTCATGGCGAGCAGTGAGAGGTCACGGCCTGGTAAAGAATGACGAGCACTCAGGGTGTCCTCAGAGACTTTGGGCTCGGTTCTGGGCCATTCTATGAAGGCCGGTCCAGTTCGAATGTTATGGGTTTACCCCCTCTATAGTTATTGGGCCTTCGAGGCCTTTTACTTACTGGGCTGTCACTATCGATACCCAACATTTGCCCCCGAAGCTTGATTGAAGTTTCTTCAGTCGAGCTTTATTTCCTGGTAGGGTTTTATATAGTGACGTCTCAGATTCGGTTTTCTTCGTTTCTTGTACTGGTTCATGACCTTTGAGGCATTTTGAGCTCGTTTGGTGAGCAGTTTTTTATTCGTTCAAAGCTGAAAAGATATCCTTCCTTTTATTCCCCTTTGGCGATCACTCGAGGTAATCTAGGTTTATGAAAGTCTATCTTTCTTGGATAGGCGATCACTACCTGCCCGAGGTACTTCTGATAGCGCTTATTAGTACGCTGTCGACCCTCTTGTCTCCTTGGTGGACTTGTTAGCATTTAATAACTGCACAGTTGTCCAGAAATCGAACGGTCACTTGAGGCACGCCTGACATTTACTTTTACGTAAACCTAGGCTAGTCTGACAGCTGTGTGCACCAGCCAATCGTTTGTCTCCCCGAGGTGTCTCTTGGAATTCTGACATTGCTTCGGTTTTTTCCAAAAATGTGCAATTATTCTCTATGTCGCTTCGATTCGCCCGTGGCGGTTACTCCTTTTTGGGCCTATATAAGAAACATCAGTTTCTCTGTTTTGTTCTTTACGCTTATTCATTCCTTCAGATTTCCAGAGCCTCTTTGCGAATCCTTCTCCTTTCTCTTTCAATCCTCTTCAGTTCTCCTTTCGACCATTTCCATGGCCCCCAGAAGTCAGAGAGTCAAGCATATGGCCATCAAGGGTGCTAACAAAGCCAACGCTCCTCAGAATGCCAGTGTTCCCTTGACCATTAGGGATGAAGTTGTGCCCTCCTCAGCGGGGAAACAGCCTGACGTGGGGAGGTCTGCAGCCACCCTAGTGGTGGTAGATGGGCCTGTGCTTCAAACGCCCATCTTTCCTCCGAAAGGTAAATCTCTGTTCTTTCAATGCTTTGTTTTGGTGATATCCCCTGCTGTTCCTTGTTTTTTATGTTCATCATTGCTATATCTGAATTTATTCGAGTAGACGTCAAGCCTAATGAATTGAAGCCGGCTTACTTTAAGACCGTGGTGGCGCTTGGTGGCTTCAGTGTGGAGGATGCTCCTAGGTATCCTGGCTTAGGTCTGCATTTTCCTCACGACGGAGAGGTTTACATTTATGCGGCCCAGATCGATGCTGGGTTGCGTTTTCCTCTCTGTGAGGATTTACAGACCTTGTGTCAGTTTTACGGGATTCACCCCACGCAGCTTGTTCCTAATGCCCTTAGGATGTGGGTCGGTTTCAAGTTCCTGTGCATACGCCAGGAATGGGCGTATTCACTGGCATTGTTCCGGTGTTTCTTCCGACTGGCAGCAGGGGCAAACCACCTCCACCACTTCCAACCCCGCTGGCCGAAGTTTTTAGAGTGGGGAGGCCCTCAAGGATGGATTTGGAACGTCCATGTTCGCCTGGTCGATGATTTCCGGGCCACTAACTCCAACTTCAAGAAGTTTTACTTCTTGTACAAGGGGGGTGTACCCTGGAAATTGTTTGCTCCGGACAAGGATTTTCCTCCTTCCTTCGAAGAATTGTCAGGGAGTGACCGGAATGCCATCGATGACATGTATCAGCTGCATCGGTCGTCCCAGTTCAAGTCCATCCGCTCAGTGGCGGAGACTACTGAGAATGCCCTTGAGATGGCGGGCATTCATCAAGCCACGCCAATCTTTGATGATTGGGTAATTCTCTAACTCTTATCTTGTTTTATCACTTGTAGGCAATGTCGTAAGCAAGAGCTGAAAACTGATAGGTCTCTTTGACGACCAGGAATCGGCGGGGTTGTCCCCCGACCAGGCGCTGCTGAGCTCTCCTCCTCCCCCCTCTAGGCGATCGTCCAAGAGGAAACCAGAGGAGGCCCTTCCTTCGGCCCCTACTGGCCCTTGCCAGCAAGGTATGTTGTTTCATACTGTATTATTTCCATATTCCGCCTTGTTTCTAAATTTCCTGCATTTGTTTGACGCGACTTTCTTCTTTTTGTTTTGCAGAAGAGTCCACGGTTGACGTGGTCCGAGACCCTTCTCCTCCACCTGCCAAGAAGGTCAGGAGTGAGGAGCAGCCGGATGTTGAACAGTATCCTCCTCCTCCTGAGGGTCCTTCCACTGGCAAGGGGAAGGCTCCTGCTTCAGCGGTCATCCCTCCTTCCCCTCAGGGCCCTACGACTGGCCAGGGGAAGGTTTTATCTTTGGCGCCCCCACCTCCTACGGCGTCCGCGGTCCCCCCGAAGGAGTCTGGGACCCAAAAGAAGGGGCCCGATGCCCCCAGCTCCTCAAGGGTTCTTGGGGAAGAGTATTGCTCCATGGCGAGCTTGTTCCAGCTGCTCAAGGCTGCGAACTCTCGGGGTGCTTGGTTCCCTTGTGGGGACCTTTCGAAGAAGGGGTGCCCTGCCCAGAAGAGCCTCCGGGGTAGCCCGGACTTGTGCATGCGGCTCCTTGATGGGATAATTCATCCATCCCCACGGAGCTTCCTCAGATCGAGGGGTTCCTTCGGTCTCACTACGAACGAGTCGCTCTGGTAAGGCCTCGTTTCTTTTCCTTTTTCCATAGTCGTTCCCTTTTATTCGTGTCCTGACAATTCTTATTTTTTTTTGTTGTCAGCTCGTTCGGGAAGAGGTGATGATCGTCCATGTCTTCGGCGAGCTCGCCGGCAAGCATTCAGACCTGCTTGTCGAGCTAGAGCAATACCGGAGCACGGGGATCACCCCTGGGCAGCTGGAGGCTATCAAGACGCTGCTGACGCGGCGATCGCCTTGGTAGACAATGCCCGGTCAGAGTATTTCAGCAAGGAGCAGCGTCTCCTTGCTGATATCAAGCGGAGGGAGGCCGATGTGGCGGCTGCCCTTCAAGATTTTGAAGCCCTTCATCGGTGCCTCGATTAAGGAGAAGCAGTCCGGGCTCGCCTAGAGGCTGAGTTGAAGGAGGTTCGCGCTCAGGTAGCCGAGTCGGACGCTCTTCGGGTCGCCGCTGAGGCGCAAAGGGCCGCTGCCGACGCTCTGAGGGATGCTGCTGAAGCCAGGGGGATCGCCCTGGAGGAGGAGAAGAACCGGCTGGCTGATCAGCTGAAGGCGGTTCCTTCACCCCAAGCCGTGGTTGAGGAGTTCAAGGCCTCCGAAGACTTTGAGGACCAGGCCTTGAAGGTGATGAAGTCGGCGATTGCCAATTTTCTTCAAGACCTGGTGGAGGAGGTCCAGGCGGTCGACCCCAACTTTCTCCTTGGGGAAGTTGCATCCTTGAAGAGCTTCTTGCGGAGTCGCCCTTCTCGGCCCGCTGCTGCTGAACAGGCTGCTCCTGAAGGCGAGCCCAGTACTCCTGCCCCCGAAGGCGAGCAAAGCACCCTTGCCCCCGAAGGCGAGCAAAGCTTGAAGCCTCCAACCTTTTGGCGACCGTGTTTATTTTTATCTTTTTTAGATAGCTGTTTTTGTAATTTTTGTTTCGGTTTGTAATTATTTATTTAAGACTTGGTTTCTTTATATGCCTTTATATTCTTGAGCCTTTAATCGACTTCGAACATATTTGGCTATCCAATATCTTAATCATAATTACTCTTGACTTTTCTTGCTGTATAATGGCTTCGACTCTTAAAGTCTCAGACCGAGCATAAGTCCATACGAAATTTTCTCAGGATAATACTCTGATACTTAAAAGCATAAACTTCTAAGTTCAAAGAGATATCACATACCTTGAAGTTTTATACCTTCGAGGTATTTGCATAATAGCAGGGAATTTATGGAAGGCTTCGTCATCCATAGTGATCGCCTAAAACTTTCTTTGGCCTGACTTTGGCGTCAGGGCTTTTATTTTGCCTAACTTTTTGCTAGGTCTTTTGGCCTGACTTTGGCGTCAGGGCTTTTGGCCTAGTCTTGTTACTAGGGCTTTTGGCCTAACTTTGGCGTCAGGGCTTTTGGCCTGACTTTGGCGTTAGGGCTTTTGGTCTATCTTTGGCGATAGGGCTTTTGGCCTGACTTTGGCGTCAGGACTTTTGACCTGACTTTGGCGTCAGGGCTTTTGGCCTAGTCTTGTTACTAGGGCTTTTGGCCTATCTTTGGTGATAGGGCTTTTGGCTTGACTTTGGCGTTAGGGCTTTTGGCCTGACTTTGGCGTCAGGGCTTTTTGCCTAGTCTTGTTACTAGGGCTTTTGGCCTATCTTTGGCGATAGGGCTTTTGCCTTCGACTTGCTTCGAGTGGACACGCTTTATGAAGGAATGACTTTCTTTTATTGACATAACAGTTTGATTACAAGCTATGTATAAAATCTTCTTAAATGCTCTGAATTAAATGGACGGGGTAACCTCTCGCCTTCGGTGGTTTCCAAATAGTAGGATCCTGGTGCGGCGATCTCTACTACCTTGTACGGTCCTTCCCATTTGGCTGAAAGTTTATTTTTACTGTCCAGCCTTGTGAATTCATTCCTTCTCATAACCATCTCCCTCACGAAAAATTGGCGAGCGCTGACTTTTCTGTTGAAGTACCGAGCGGTCGCCAAGCGCATCTTTGCTTGTGTCTTTTCTGAGAGCCATCTCTTTTCCTCTGCAAAGTCGAGGTCAGTTCTGCCCTCGATCTCATTTGCCTCCGCGTTAAAGTGTAAGACTCTGTGGGTAGGCACTGCTATTTCGGCTGGTGCTACTGCTTCTGATCCGTACACTAAACTGAAAGGCGTTTCTCCTGTGGCTGCCTTAGGCGTTGTTCTGATTGCCCATAATACGTTTTCCAGTTCATCTGCCCAGTTCCCTTTGAATGCTCGAACCCTTTTCTTGAGTCCTGCTAATACAACCTTGTTGGCTGCTTCAGCTTGCCCATTCGTTTGAGGATGATGTACTGAGCTGAAACGATGGTCGACATGATATTCTTCACAGAGCCATTTAAGCTCCTTTCCAACAAATTGCGGACCATTATCACTGATGAGTATCTTAGGAATGCCAAATCTGAAGAATATGTTGACCTGCAGGAACTTGATGACCTGGAATTCTGTTGTCGAAGCTAGAGCTTTCGCCTTTACCCACTTAGTGAAGTAGTCGATTGCCACTATAATGTGAGTACGCTGACCAGTGCTAATGGGAAAAGGACCCAATATATCGATTCCCCATTGAGCAAAAGGCCAGGCACCCGCCATTGGGGATAATAGTGTCGATGGTCGACCCGATCGTGGTGCAAACTGCTGGAAAATCTCACACTTCTGTGTTAACTCGGCTGCATCTTTTCCTAAGGTTGGCCAGTAATATCCCAATCTGAAGATTTTCCTGGTCAGTGATCGAGCACCTTCATGACATGCTGCCGCCCCTTCGTGAGCTTCTCGAAGAACCTTTTCTGTTTCAGACTGAGCAACACACCTCAAGTAAGGCGTCGAATAGCCTCTTCTGTAGAGTTCTCCATCGATGATTAGATAACTGGTTGCGAGTCTTCTAATCCTCGTGGATTCGCCTTCGTCCTCTAGGAGGATCCCTTCTCTTAAATAATTCTGGAACGGGGTCATCCATGTGACCTGTCCTTGGATGTTGAAGACCTCTGCTCTGCTTTCCAGGACTGAACATAGGGCTTTCTCCAGAAATTGTACATCCTGGAATGTCGCCCCCCGAAGGCCAGTTTACTCAAAGAATCTGACATCTGGTTTTCTTGACGAGGAATAGACTCAATTGCGAAATTTGGGATTTCCGCGACCAGCTTCTTGGCAATGCTGAGATATTTCTTCATCTTTTCTCCCCTTGCCTCGTAGGCGCCATTAACCTGATTGACAATAAGCTCTGAGTCACTTTTTACCTTAAGCGCAGTTATACCCATTCCTTTTGCTAGTCTGAGTCCAGTGATAAGAGCTTCATATTCTACTTCATTATTGGTCGCTGGGAATGTCA
The DNA here is from genome assembly GCA_946814005.1 of Chamaenerion angustifolium. Lineage (NCBI taxonomy): Eukaryota > Viridiplantae > Streptophyta > Magnoliopsida > Myrtales > Onagraceae > Chamaenerion > Chamaenerion angustifolium. The sequence continues at coordinate 34,597,708 of OX328266.1, read as the reverse complement.
AGGCGATCGCGTACTTCAGAGGCTCGCCCTCAGGAGGAATAAGAATTAAACCTGCCCCCGAGCCTTCTTTTGATGAAGACCCATCCGTATAGAGTTCCCAGATTTGATTGTCGTCTGCTGACTGACTTGGCCTGTTTTCTGCTTCTGTTTGACCGTTACTCGTGCTTTCCACTATAAAATCAGCTAGTGCTTGACCTTTGATGGCCGTTTTTGGCGCAAATTTGATCTTGAACTCGCTGAGCTCGATCGCCCACTTGACCATTCTTCCTGAAGAATCTGGCTTCATCAGGAAGTTTTTGAGAGGTTGATTGGTGAGGACCGTGATGTCGTGCGCATGAAAGTAAGGTATCAGCTTCCGAGCAGCAATAACTAAGGCATAGAGATACTTCTCAATCTGGACATATTTTATTTCTGCTGAGTTGAACATTTTGCTAATGAAATACACTGGACTCTGAACATTATTTTCCTCCCTTATTAAGACAGCACTGGCTGCCACATCGCTAATGCCTAGATAAAGGGAAAGCTGCTCGCCTGGAACGGGTTTTGCCAGAGCTGGGAGTGTTTGGATATGTCTCTTCAAGGACTGAAACGCTTCCTCGCAGTCTGGAGTCCACTCGAAGTTGCGGTTGGCCCTCAGAGTTTTGAAGAATGGGAGGGACCTATCGCTCGCTTTGGAGAGGAAGCGGTTGAGAGCAGCTAGGCGTCCATTCAGGCATTGGACTTCCTTGTGGCAGGTTGGCGACTTCATCTCCTCTATGGCCTTTAGCTTCTCTGGGTTTGCTTCGATTCCTCTTTCACTGACCATAAAACCTAGAAATTTACCGGACTTGACCCCAAAGGCGCACTTGGCAGGATTTAGGCGAACACTGTGTCTTCTCATGCATTCAAAAGCTTCGCGGAGGTACGCCGTGTGAGGATTGCCCTTGATGGTTTTGACGAGCATATCATCCACGTAGGCCTCCATGTTCCTTCCCAGCATGTCCTGGAACAGTCGGTTCACCATCCGTTGATAAGTTGCCCCGACATTGATAAGGCCAAAGGGCATCACCTTGTAGCACAGAATGTCCCCATCAGCTTAAAAAGCGGTGTGAGCCTCATCGTCTGGATGCATTCTGATCTGGTTGTAGCCTGAGTAGGTGTCCATGAAGCTCAGCATCTCATGACCCGAGGTAGCATCGATCAGCTGATCAATCCTCGGAAGGGGATATGAATCCTTGGGGCATGCCTTGTTCAAGTCTCGGAAGTCGACGCACATCCTCCACTTGCCGTTTGATTTCCTAACCAAAACTGGGTTGGCGACCCAGCTCTGGAATCTCACCTCTCTGACGAAGTCGGCTTCAATCAACCTGCCGACTTCTTGCCGGATCGCCAAACTCTTGTCTGTCCCGAATGATCTTCTCTTTTGGGTGATTGGCTTGATGGAGGGGTCTATTCTGAGCTCGTGGGAGATGATATCTGTGCTGATTCCCGGCATGTCGCTCGGCTGCCAGGCGAAGAGCTCTTTAAATTCTTTGAGGAGGGCGGTCATGGCCTCCTTCTGATCCTCCTTTAAAGTGGTCCCAATGCGCACCTTTTTGTCTGGACCATCGATCTCGACCTCTTCCAATTCCTCCATGGGTGCTGGCCGAGCCAAGTCCTCGCGGGGGTCGGCCTCTGTTTCGATGGCGAGATCCTCCCTCTGGTTCTTCCTGCGCAAACAGTTCACATAGCATTTCCGCGAGGAAGGCTAATCTCCGAGCACTTCTCCAATCCCGTTAGGAGTGGGGAACTTCATCTTCTGGTGGACAGTGGATGCCACAATCTTGTTTGGGTTGATCGTGGTCCGCCCTATGATGGCGTTGTAGGATGTAGGTGAATCGACCACCAGGAAAGTGACCTACACCTTGATGCTCTTCCATCCCTCGCCAAAAATCATTGGCATGGTTATAGCCCCCAGTGGATAAGTTGTTCTTCCCGCAAACCCGATCAGCGGAAAGTCGACCCTCTTCAGGTCACGTTTGGACTTGCCCATCTTCTCAAAAGCGTCCGTCGAGCTGCCTCCGTCGACTAGAATCCTTGCAACGTCACAACCATCAATATCTGCTATGATGACCAGAGCATCATTGTGGGGGGTGGTGACATGTGCCAAATCATCTTCAGAGAATGAGATGACAATGTTCTCTTCAGGTCGGGGCCGCTTCCCCAATTGAACTGCCGTAGAGATCTGAGTGGCGTAGACCTCCCTGGCGCTTGACCTCCCTGCAATCAGATTCACTCTCCTCTTGCTTCCAGATGACTCAGCTTGTTCTGCAGGGGCTGGCGAACGATGCTTCCTGGGGGGCGTTCGACTTCGGTCTCGCCCTGCCACAAATTCTTTCAACATTCCCCCTGAATCAGCCTATCTATGTCCCGCTTTAAAATGCGGCAGTCATCTGTCTTGTGGCCCTTGCACTTGTGGTACCTGCAGTAGCTCTCGACATCCTTACCCATGGGCTGCCCACCTCGACGAGGCATCGGTGGCCTCGCCAAGGATCTCCTCTCCATCTCGACTAGTACCGCTGAGATCTGCCTATTTAAAGGCGTGAAGTACTCAGGGACCTCTGGATGGCGAGGCGCTGGAAGAGACTCGACCCGGGACTTGCTTTCCTTTCCCTTATTCTCCTTCTTTACGTCCTTCTTACCATCGCGTCGGGGTTCATGGACCACCCTTAGCGAGGTCGTCAGGAGGTTTGCCTCTGTATTCGCCCTTTCAAGGTCTATGAAACCTTTTGCTCTGGACGCCAATTCTTCCAACGTCTCAATCTCCTTCATGTGATAGTTGTTTCGCAGCTTTCTCGAGGCCTTGTTGGCCACATCCAGACCTCTGTAGAAGGCTCGAATGATCTCCCCATCCGAGATTCGGCGATCTATTTCCGTGACGTTCTGATGAAAACGCCCGTAGAAGTTGGACAGCGACTCTCCAGGCTGCTGTTTGACCAAGTCAAGGGCGACCATGCTCTTCAGCAACTGGCGTTCGCCCATATATCTCTCCAGAAACTTGCTTCTTAACTCTGCCCAAGTTCCGATTGATCCTGCAAGGAGGCCGAAGAACCAGGACGAAGCCGAACCCGAAAGAGTAGATGGAAATAACAAAGCCAAGTGATTGGGATCATTTGACTTACCCATAAGGGAGGCCTCATGTTTGTTGACATGTACGGTGGGATCTCCTCCACCGCTATACTCAGGTATGGCCCGAGTAACTACATCCTTTGGGATTTTGATGGCGACGAGCCCGTCGGTAAAAGGATGAGCAGACTGCTCCTTGAAGGGAGCTACGACTGTCAGCTGTCTTTCCTGGAGCCTTTTGTTGAGGAGGTCATCCATCTGATCCATAGTGCAGTACATAGGCGAGGTTCCGGGTGGAGGAGGACCGGAAGGATTGGCAGTGTACGCGGCTGCTGTCTCCTTGGTGTATGCCGGAGGTAGGGACTGCTGACCTGACGTCATCTCCTGATCCTCCTGAGGCGCAGTGGGACCAGGATTTGCCGCTTCCGAAGGTGAGGGCCCTGTGGCCGCAGGGCGGTGGTTTTCCTTAGGAGCAGAGGGATTGTTTTCTTGAGGAGCAGGGGCTTGGTGGCGCGCCTGTCCTAGGATGGCTTCCAGCAGGGAGACCATCTCTGGGGTTAAATTAATATCTTGCCCAGCAATGTGGACTGTCTGCGGTGCCGGGGTTCCGTTTTGATCAGCAGCGGGGGTTGGTCTTGAATCACCGACATGCTCTCGAGTTGTTCGCAGAGGAACGACATTAACTCCTGCTCGGCTGGCAGGTTCTTGTTGAAGCGGTGAAGTGGCGGCGGAATCAGAGCTATCTGAGGATCGCTCCCTGGTCTGGTTCCGACGGTTGCTTTGGGATCGAGTTCTCATGGCTGAATTGCTCGTTCCCACAGACGGCGCCAAATGTTGGATCGTAAAACCCTAGATGCTGATCTGGCAGTGAAATAAATGCCAGACGAGGATGGAAAGACGCTTCTGCTCCAACTCCGGTGAACCTGCAGGTAGGGGAGCGCAACAGAGGGGGTGTCTCTGGGTCCCTCTCCGATGCTTAAATGAGTATGTGTGTGTGTAAAACTCAAAACGTAAAGAACGTATGTAAAGCAAGGGTATTTATAGGGTAAGAGAGATAGAACCGTATAAAGGCAACTGAATATCTTAGTGTATATTGAGTTGCTGAAGATTCAGATCGTGGGATATGACAGTTACTGCGAGATATTGCAGTTACCAAATCTAATCTTTAGTGAATATGTGACCGAGATACGCGGGATATCATGGCCACTCTGTTATTAACGGTTTAGTGGGAACAGAGGAGAGAGGCATGGCTCTCTTCGGGGCGAGCACTCTCACGGCGAGCAGTGAGAGGTCACGGTCTGGTAAAGAATGGCGAGCACTCAGGGTGTCCTCAGAGACTTTGGGCTCGGTTCTGGGCCATTCTATGAAGGCCGGTCCGGTTCGAATGTTATGGGTTTACCCCCTCTATAGTTATTTGGCCTTCGAGGCCTTTTACTTACTGGGCTGTCAGTATTGATACCCAACAATACCCATTGTTGAGGATAATCTGAAAGTTAAAGATATGCTTCGACAATCGGAAAAATGGGACTTGTCACAGATTTCTTTTCATCTGTCTAATAATATAAAAGAAAAAGTTTAGGGTATCCCCAAAAGTACTACCATGGCCATGCCAGATAGGAAAGTTTGGATGGGAGATCCCATCGGGATCCCATCCTATTCCATTCACCACTTCATTAAGAGGAATATAGTGCAAAACCATGATATTGAAACTAAAAAATGGGAATAAATTTGTAAATACGACTCAATTCCTCGCATTAAATTTTTCATCTGGCTCACCAATCATGACAAAATTTTCTCGGCTAGAATGCTGCATAGGAGAGGCATTAACATTAATCCGATGTGCAAAATTTCTGGCATTTCTGTGGAAAATACAATGCACATCTTGCACGACTGCTTCATTGCCAGAAAAATGTGTTTATAAATTGTAATCCCTAGGCATATTACTGATTTATTTTTGTATAACCTTCAGAATTGGTTGGAAAAGAATTGCAGGAGTTCTTTACTACCCCATGTGAAAGGGATGGACTGACGGTTTATCTTTTCATCAACAATTTGGTTCCTTTGGAACAATAGTAATTCTTATATTTCTAATGATCCTCGTGTCACTATTGATGTTTTTAATTTATCATTCTCCCAGGCTAAGGAAATTTCAGAAGTCAGTAGAAACAAAAGTGTCATTTATATGAGCGTGAATATTCGTGTGGGTTGGACTACTCCGACCCAAGGGTGGATAAAATTAAACACAGATGGATCTGCTCTGGGTAAGCCGGGCTCGACAGGGGGAGCAGGGGCCTTGAGAAATGAATGATGCGGTTGGATTAAAGGATTTCAAAGGCAGATCAGAATCACAAACATTCTTGTGGCAAAGCTTTGGGAGATCCAAGATGGTTTAACCATTGCAACTAATATGGGGGTGCAAGCTTTACATGTGGAATCTGAAACCCAAGAAGCAATTAATCTTATAGTAGATGATAAAATCTTTGATAAACCACTTATGCCTCTAATTCTTGATTGCAGGAAATTACTTTTGGATTTTAAGAAATTCAAAATTCGGCATGCGTTTCGGGAAGCAAATGGAATAGCGGATGGTTTGACAAAATAAGTAGGATCATCTTGGAAAAACCCTTCCAAGTTCTTTTGAACCCCCCCCCCCCCCCCCCCCCTCAAATGTGTTGAGATTGCTTTTTATTTGATGGAGTTGAACGCACAACTAATAGAGTTGTCCATGATCGTGTAATTTAAGCCTCTGTGGTTGTTATTTCTTATTTACTTACCAAACCAAAAAAATGCCGTGTTTAGATATACCAGGTGGAGAGAAAAAATATATGTCCATTTTTGTTTTCTTGAAACCAAACATGTGTTGAGACAAGATGTATGAAAATTAAAGGGGTGACTTTTTATTGTGATATTCTAAAACAAACTCTTCATTCTTTTATAATTGTATAATTAATATAGATTAACACTCATACTCACATGATAAAATTAGTAGCTACATCCAAAATAAATTTATACATTTTTTTTATTCAAATCTTGTAAATCTTGTATTTGTTGATGACATGTTTTTGTTTTTATAAGGACGTACTACATATAAAGACAAACGAAAAATGCAATGAACAAAACATTTCGTCATTTGCATGATAGATGGTTCAACACATATATAAAAAAGCCCCTCATCTAGTGGACATTGCAATCACGTTCCGTTGGTCGACAATCCACATATTACAATGTTCCTAAGAAAGGATTTTGATACCATTGACAACAGTAATGGTCACAACCAAAGTCGTTAGGTATATCTGTAGATCAAAGAAATACATATATTGTCAAAATATTATATATATATGTAAGTTTTTTTTAATCATAAAAGAGTGCTTTCATTTCATTAATTGATATTGTTCCCATCAAACGAAATACAATCATGACTTAAAATAACAACTAGTGGAAGTGGGGATTGTAAAACCCAATCATGTAATCTCACTCTCAATGTCGACTGTTTGGCAACCCAGTTAGCTCATTCAATCGCTGTTAGTCTAACCGTTGACCAATGTACCGACTCGAAATTTCCTACCAATGTCAGGATCTTTGAACATACCATTGCACTTCGCCAATATTGAGCCCTTCCTTGTAGTTGTTCCAGGATCCTCATCGAATCCGACTCAAATATGACATTGCGCCACCCTTGCTCGATCGCCATTCGCGCACCTAGGAGAATCGCCTCGACTTTGTGAGTGTCTTAGACAAGTTTGGAGAGAATTGGGAGTTTAAGGCAATCAACAATGAGAAGATCATCTTAGATTTGCCTAAAACTTGAAGATTACAAGAGGAGTATATGACTATATATAGTGGTATCTAGGAAACATTAGAACTACCCTAGAATACACTAGATCATACATCCTAACATTCCCATTACTAGTTAACCTTCTAAAGCTTTTAAAAATAACAAAAAACCATTAAAATTCTGCTGAAGCACAATGGTTGTACTGCTAGAGCACTGGTCGAACACTGCTGCTGTACTGGTGAAGCACTATGGCACTATGGTTGTACTGCTGGAGCACTGGTCGAGCACTGGTGTTGCACTACTTAGATGAGGCATGACTGAAGCACTGCTGGCGCACTGAAGCTGCACAAGAACAAACACGTGTCTGATTGGTTTGACATCTTGAATGAACGAGCACAGGTCTGCTCAGTTTGACATCGATCCTTCGAACCCAACACAAGCACGTAGGTAGCCGATACAGACAAACAATAGAGTAAACAAAAGCAATGCCGCCATGGTCATGTCTGTGGTGCCTTCTTGGTCATCCATCGTGATCATACCATTTTAGGCTAAACAAAAAACAAGAAGAAAGCGTCTGATCGACACTCGAACTTGCAGCCAAAGGTCGAAGTAATCTCATCAAGAACTTGAGGCATGAATCAACTCATAAATTTCAACAAGCAATACGAAGCACATGTCTGCTTCAAGAATCACAACCACAAAAGCACATGTCTGCTTCAAAGGATCACAACCACAGAAGCACTGGTATGCTTCAAAGGATTACATCCACTGCAATGTATCGGCTCAACAACACCAGCATCATCACAGTATCAACAACTTTGTTCACAGTAATGTATCAGTAACACCAGCATCATTATAGTATCAGCAAGCAATTGACCGGCTCAGCAACACACGAACCACATCAGCAAAACAAACTAATCTCAACAGTAGAACATGACTGAATCTCAGCAGCAAAGCAGAATGCAACAGTATGGCGATAATCAACGCAACAACAACTTAGTTATCATCCACGCAACACAACATTATCACAGACCAAAACATAGTAAAACACAACAGCAAGATGAACACAACGCAACAATAGAATGGAATGCACCAAAACAGAAGAAACAGAGTTTAATACGAACATAGCTTATCTGCTGAAAGACGATCACACATAGTCGTTGCGCTGAAGGAACAAATCACTGTAATCTTAGAACGAATCTTGCTTCAGTCTTGGGGGAATGAGAATTAATCCTGCCCCTGAGTCTTCTCTTGAAGAGGATCCATCAGTATAGAGTTCCCACCCATTGCTTGTATCTGCTGACTGACTTAGACCGTTTTCTTCTTCTGTTAGACCATTTCCTGTACTTTCCACTATAAAATCTGCCAATGCTTGACCTTTTATGGTCGTTTTCGGCACAAATTTGATCTTGAATTCGCTCAACTCGATCTCCCATTTAAATATTCTTCCTGAAGAGTCTGGCTTCAACAGGAAGTGTTTGAGAGGCTGGTTGGTGAGGACTGTAATGGTGTGCGCATAGAAGTATGCTCTTAACTTTCGAGCAGCAATAACTAAGCCATACAAATACTTCTCAATCTGGACATATTTTATTTCAGCCGAATTAACCATCTTGCTTACAAAATACACTGGACTCTGCTTATTTTCCTCTTTTCTTATTAATACGGCACTGGTTGAAACCTCGCTAATACTCAGATAAAGAAAGAGTTGCTCGCTGGGAATGGGCTTTGCCAAAGATGAAAGTGTTTGAAGGTGCTTCTTTAAGGATTGGAAGGCAGCCTCGCACTCCGGTGTCCACTTGAACTTGCGGCTGGCCCTGAGAGTCTTGAAGAACAGGAGTTACCTGTCACTCGCCCTGGAAAGAAAGCGATTGAGTGCGGCTAGGCATCCATTCAAACATTGGACCTCCTTGTGGAAAGTTGGTGACTTCATCTCTTCAATGGCTTTGAGTTTCTCCGGGTTTGCCTCAATTCCGCGCTCGCTTACCATGAATCCAAAAAATTTGCTTGACTTAACTCCGAAGGCACATTTGGCTGGGTTTAGGCGAACGTTGTGCCTCCTCATGCAATCGAATGCTTCTCGAAGGTATTCTATGTGAGGGCTCCCCTTTATTGTATTGACGAGCATGTCGTCCACATAAGCCTCCATGTTACGCCTCAACATGTCCTGAAACAGATAGTTTACCATTTGCTGATAGGTTTCCCCCGCATTGATTAGACCGAAGGTCATCACTTTGTAGCAAAGAATATCTTCGTCTGCATAGAAAGTTGTGCGGGCTTCATAAGACGAGTGCATTCAGATTTTATTGTAGCCTGAATAGGCGTCCATGAAGCTCAGCATTTCATGACCAGAGGTTGCGTCGACCAGCTGATCAATTCGAGGAATGGGATATGAATCTTTTGGGCAAGCTCTGTTCAGGTCGCGAAAGTTGACACACATTCTCGAATTGCCATTTGATTTATTCACGAGAACTGGGTTGGCGACCCAGCTCTGAAATCGCACCTCTCTTACAGAGTCGGCTTCGACCAGTCTGCCTACTTCTTGCCTGATCGTCAAACGCTTGTCATATCTAAATGACCTTCTTTTCTGAGCAATCGACTTTACCGAGGGATCTATTCTTAGCTCATGAGAAATTATGTCGGTACTGATGCTTGGCATGTCACTGGGCTTCCATGTGAAAAGTTCTTTGAATTCTCTCAAGAGTGAAGTCAAGGCGTTTCTCTGGTCGTCGTTCAAGGTGGTCCCTATGCACACATTCTTTTCTGGACCATCGATTTCAACCTCTGCTAACTCTTTCGCTGGCGCTGGCTAGCCCTGGTCCTCACGCGGGTCAGCCTCTGTCTCGTTGGCGAGGGTTTCTCTTTGGTTCTTCCTGCGAAGGCAGTTCACATAGCACTGTCGTGAGGAGGGCTGCTCACCTAGAACTTCTCCGATCCCATTTGGTGTGGGAAACTTCATATTTTGGTGGACTATGGAGGCCACAATCTTATGAGGATTGATTGTGGTCCTCCCCAGGATGGCGTTATACGATGTAGGCGAGTCGACTACTAAGAATGTGACTGACCCCTTTATGCTCTTCCATTATTAGCCCAGAATTACCGGCAGGGTTATGGCTCCCAGCGGATAAGTTGTTCTCCCAGTGAAATCGATTATGGGAAAGTCAACTCGCTTGAGGTCACGCTTGGATTTGCCCAGCTCGACAGAATGTCTGTCGAGCTGCCTCCGTCGATCAGAATTCTCTTCTTGTCGTAGTCGCCGACTTCAGCTGTGATGACTAGAGCATCATTATGTGGAGTAGTGACGTGTGCCAGGTTGTCCTCGGAGAATGAGATGATGCAATCCTCTTCTGGCCGATGTCTCTTTCCCAGTTGAATAGATGTATAAATTTGAGCAGCATAGACTTCTCTTGCATTGGACCCCTCGCCTCTGGCACCAAACCCTCTAGCAATCAGGTTTATCACCCTCCTACTCTAGGATGGGCCAGATTGCTCGGGCGGAGCTGGCGAGTGGTTTCTACGTGGGGGCGTTCGACTTCTGTCTCGTCCGACCACAAATTCCTTCAACATGCCTCTTTGTATCAGCTTATCGATGTCGCGCTTGAGGATGCGGTAATCATCTGTTTTGTGGCCCTTGGCCTTGTAGTATCTGCAGTAGTTTTCTTTGTCCTTCCCCATTGGCTGAGCACTCTTACGGGGCATCGGTGGCCTTTCCAGAGACCTACTTTCCATCTCGACTAGTACCACCGAGATTTGCCTATTTAAAGGCGTGAAATACTCAGGGACCTCTGGATGTCTAGGTCCTGGGGTTTCCGATCTGGGCTTGTCTCAACCCTTCTTATCCTTCATTTCCTTCCTACCATCGCGTCGGGGTTCTGGAACCACCCTTATAAAGGTTGTCAGGAAATTGGCTTCAGAGTTCGCCATTTCCAAGTCTATAAAACCTTTCGCCCTTACTGCCAGCTCCTCCATCATCTCTATCTCCTGAACATGGTAGCTATTGCGCAGTTTCTTCGAGGCTTTGTTGGCCACATCGAGTGCTCGGTAAAAGTCTTGAATTATCTCCCTATCTGCGACTCGACGATCTATTTATGTGAAGTTCTTATGAAACAGCCCATAGAAGTCGGCCAATGATTCTCATGGTTGATGTTTGACTGCGTCTAAGGCGACCACACTTTTCAGCAGTTGGTGCTCGCTCATATATCGCTCCAAGAATTTTCTCTTGAGCTCGGACCAGGTCCCTATCGATCCTGCAGGGAAGCCGAAGAACCAGGACGACACCGAACCCGAAAGGGTAAACGGAAATAACAGGGCTAAGCTATTCGGATCGTTCGACTTACCCAAAAGAGAGGCTTCATGCTTGTTGACATGTATGATAGGATCTCCTCCACCACTGTATTCGGGGATGGCCCTGTCGACGACATCCTTTGGAATTTTGATCATGACCATATCAGTGGTGAAGGGATGAGTTGATCACTCCCAGAAGGGAGGCGTGACGGTACCCCGTCGTTCCTTGAGTCTTTTGCTGATAAGCTCCTCAACTTGGTCAAGAGTGCACTGATTATGCTGTCCTCCAGTCGGAGCGGAACTCGATGGATTCACAGAGTAGGTAGCTGCTGGCACCTCAATGGTAGCCGGAGGTAAGAACTGGTGTCCAGAAGTCATCTCTTGATCTTCTTGAGGGATCGTGGTGCCAGGATTTCTAGTTTCTACCTGTTTGGCCCCGCGGGGCGAGGATTTTCATGAGGAGCAGGGGCTTGACTGCGAGAATGTCCAATGATAGTCTTCAAGAGGGATATCATCTCCGGGGTTAACTGAATGTTTTCCCCAGCCACTTGAACGGTTGGTTGAGTTGGGATCTCTGCAGCGTTCGGAACAGGGGTCAGTCAAGAATTGCCAACGTGTTCTCGTCCCGGCCTCGAAGGGACGGCATTAGGGACTGCTTGGCTAGCAGGTTCTTGGGGGAGCGACTAAGCAGCGACGGAATCAGAGCTGTCTGAGGATTGCTCATTGGCCTGCTTCCGACGATTGCTTTTAGAACGAGTTTGCATGACTATTTTGCTTGTTCCCACAAACGACGCCTAATGTTGGGTCGGAAACTCCCATGTGCTGACTTGGTAGTGAATTTAATGCTAAAGGATGTATGATCAATGCTTTCGCCTTAGCTCCGATGAAGCTACAAGAAGGGGATCGCCACAGAGGGGGTGTTTCTAGGTCCTTCTTCGATGCTTAAATGAGTATACTGTGTGTATGAACTCAAAACGTAATGAGCGTATTGAAAAGCTATGGTATTTATAGAGTGAATAGACCAAACCGTTATAGGCAATATAATATCTTGGTGAATATTGTGCTGGTAAAGATTAGGATAGCAGATATTACGGTTATTGCGTTATATTGCAGTTACCGTATGTAATCTTTAGAGAACATGTGCCCGATATACGGGGGATATTGTGGCCATATCTTTAGTGGCAGTTGTCGGGACCAGAGTTGAGAGGTTAGACTCTCTTGGCCAGCACTTCTATGGGGAGCAGTAAGAGGCTGTGACCTTGCTCAATTGCGACCTGTGATGGAGCTTTGGCGTCCAATTTAGTCTGTGTTCGATACTGGACCGCTTTATGAGAGCCAGATTAACCTTAATGTGGGTCGGCCCGGTCTTAATGATATGGGTTTTACCCCTGCAAAGTTATTGGGTCTCTGAGGTCTTTCCCTTATTGGGTCGTCACTATCAATACCCAACATAAACTAACGGTAAATTAATTAGTGGATAGAGTAGTGCAAGACAAAACATAACTTACATGTCCTAAACCATAATAGAACCGTTCAATTGTTTTTTTTAACCAGTGTGATAGACTTAAAACATAAATGTAATTCTTTTTATTGGGACATTCATAATATTTAATTAGTGAAAATTTTAAAATAATTGTTTAAAAAATATTTTATTTTGAATTTAAATTTTACTTAAGGGAATTCTTTTCTAAATAGTTTTAATAAAGGGAAAATATACTATGTGGTTATGTATCTTTGCTCATGTGACTAATTAATTATAACTTGTACAGAATGGTTACATAAGTTTGAGCATGTGATTGGTCATTTTTACTGTTCATTGTTAAATTTCTCAGTTAAGTGACTATTCTAACATATAAAATGACGATATTATCTCTCTTTAACTAACTTATTAACAACAAGATTTCTCTCCACTGTTTTTCAGATGACCTTCTTCACCTCCACTGTTCCTGCAAGTTATGACCTTCGCCTGGAATGTATGAAAAAACATCATTTTGGTTGCTCAAGCACACTTTGGCGATCTTCTGTAGAGCTGAATTAAGTTTCTTCAGCGTTCTCGTCGAAACACGCAGGTGTTAGGATCCATTTTGTAACACACAGAAAACTGATGAAGAATAACGGAAATTGAGAAAGGTTTTGGGAAAGTTAGAGAAAAAACGCGTGAGAAAGTTTTACGTGGTAACACCTCTTCGAGGTATGTTGATTTTGGGAGATTCTAATAAGCTCAGTATTAGATACTGTACCAAACCATTCCCTTTATGTATATGGATGCTCAGGGTTGGAAAACCTGATAACGATGATGCTGTGTCGCTCTACAGTTTAGACTGAGCTAAGTAGCTGTCTAAACCTAGGTCACTGCCCGTTAACCTGTGCTGCTACCTCCCATCCGACAGACCGTGATCCCAACCTTAGGCAGATCCGCTTCCGCTTTCGTTAAGTCAATCGTTCAAGGAGGTAACTTAAATATGTGTTATGTTATGCCCTAATCGATTGCATGTTTTGTACATTCCAACAGTAGGTTGGTTTCCGAATTGTCAAATTTTGTAAAGGTTTTCTTGCTCAAGCGCATTCAATCGTGGTGGCCGACAGTCTGCTCGCCATGACTAATTGTGGTTCCTAACGGCCACTCGCCGCTCGTCGTCGGCCGTATCCAAATGCAGCCACTGTGTCAGCATCGACCCCAGACAGATGCATTCAATGTGTCTGCGTCGACGAGACTCGGCTACCTTCCATGGCGGCTGGTGTCGGAGAGAGATAGGGCAGCAACCAGACGAGAGGGGTTCGACCATCGTGGCCGACCTAGGCGAGAAAGGGCCATCCACCGTGGCTAGCCCTTGCGGTGGCTGGCCATCCACGAGGGGTAGTGGCTAGGGTTTCAAAAACCCTAGTTGCCCTCTTCTACGAAGAAGAATACTTCTGGACTGGTCTGAGTGAACTGGTCCAGATCGGTATGGTACGACGAGTTGGACCAAACCGGTTTAATTTTGTACGATTCGCTTCTCGATCAGACTAGTTGGCTGAGTGCTTTTCAAATCGGGTTGAGTTGATTCAGAGGCCTGAGGCCGCCTGAATTGACCCGAAACAAATTTGGTAAAAACGATCATTGATCCTCTGTGAGTCCTAGTGGTTTATTTCAGTCCGGTAAATGTGCTTGGACCCTTTCATAAATACTTTTTGGGCTAATTTAATTAATTGTTAGATCAATTCAAATTGATGGGAGAGTCTTATATTATTTTATATTTTATGACTGGATACATAGAACATTGTGTGGGTTCCTTCAGATTCCTGGGTTTGTTTTGTATTTTATACAGAGTAGATAGTCCTGTCTTACTTTATATGCTTGACTCTTGACTCCATGACTAGTAGAATTGACTAGGCTATGAATTGTTCAGATCCCAGCATACTGTGTGAAAATTGGTCTAACATGTTAATTACTTTTGTTTGTTGAGACTTTAGTCCTCAAATTTTTATTTAAGGTGATTTTGATCCCCCAAATCTTTGGTTAGGGCGATTTTGGTCCTCAACGTTTTGAAAATTACAAATTGGCCCCAAAATAATTATTTTTTAAAGGTATCAATATATATGTGTGTGTATTGACATGTATAGTTTGTTTCTTTGCCTGCATGTATTAGATTACCTAGATAGGTAGACCCAGTTTTCACTTAGCGTAGATAGCAAACCTTTAGGATTGTCCTAAGTAGCAGTTCAGAAATTTGGATAAGTACGAACTACACCTAGAGAAATGTTCCTGAGTGTGAATTGGTCGGTTAGTCTGCGTGGTTCTCCAAATTTCCTTGAATAATGATAGGACGATTGATTTGTAAGATTCGAACACTTTGGTTTAGTGTGATTTTTTCGACTTCGGTCCGTTAAGGACTATTGGTATAAATTGTGTTTCGATTAATAGTAGTACCTTTAGGGCATGCTTAGAAGCGGAAGTGCTTCTCGACATAGCTAGGGTTGTCCTCCGAGTTTAAGTATGTTCTCAAGTTTGTCCTATCGGTCTGAGACTTGTCTTTTACATGCAATAGAACATTGTTCCTTGTGTCTCCATGATCCAAGTAAAATTTCCTTTAGTTAGAGAAACTAGGTCGCCATGAAGAACATCATCGATTAGTTGGACAAATGTCTTAGACTTAACAGTGACATCTATAAAATCTGGAGGAAGAGTATAAACATGGTCCTAATTGAGTAGAAGTCCTTTAACCACATCAAGAAGATTATTAAAAGACCCGGCTCTGGAGTAACGAATCAGCATAACGCTTTCCATTTAAGTGGGAGGTTAATGATGATGAGACATGCGCCATAATGTTGAGTATGGTGGATGACGACATACTTCATGAGTTTGAGCTCAACACACGGTTAAAGGGTTGTGGTTTGCTTTGCAGGCTAGACTTGGTTTGATACAACTGCTTAGATGTGCTCAGTCGACATCAAGTTTGATTCATACATGATGAATCCTCGACACTCCGCGAGATAGCATCCGAGGCATATGGCCAAAATGATTGTGAAACTCAAGGAGAACGGTCAGATAGTGACCGATGAGCAGCAAATCAAGGTTGTAATCCACTATTTGCATAACTCCCAGAAATAGATGAAAATTTAAATAACCCATTCTAAGGACCTCAATACCTTTGAACACATTTGAAGGTAGATTGAGCTGAAGAGGACACACCCAAGGTCGCTGGGCCTAAGGCTGAGGTGTGTGTGGCGCCATCCTCTAGACCTGAGAAAAGTCACTGAAGGCGAATGAGTAATGCACAGTGCAATAGCGCAAATGCATTGAAGGCAAAGTAGACAATGACTGAGGTGAACCCATGGACTCCTCCGAAAACAACAACGTGAAAATGTTCGCGTAAGGCCGAGAAGCCTAAGTACAAAAAATGCTCCAACTGTGGTCAATGGGTACACTTTGTGAACGCATGCCCTAAATCGATCTTACATGAATGTCATAATGGCTAATCTAGTGAATTTTGTATTCCTAGTATAAATTTGTTGACCAAGTCATGTCCTTTGTGTATTTTGGATTCAGGATCGACAAATCACGCAACCATGGATCGTGATGTTTTCGTAGAGTACCTTAGAGTCTCCCGTGAAATTAGGTGGATTTACATCGACGACGACTTTCGTGTTGAAGTCGAAGGGATTAGGACTTGTGAGCTTCTCTTGCGCGGTGTACGAGTCTTAGTCTGAAGTAATATCCTCTATGCTCTGCAGAATTGCTGAAATGTTATTTCAGTCTTAGAATTAATGAAACTCGGTTTTAGATTATCTTTTCATGAATCTTCCGTCCAATTGTCTTTAGATTCAACTTTGTTTGGCTTTAGTATTATTTCTGGTGGATTTATTATTTCAGATTCAAATTCATGCAACAATAATAATTTCATGTTTTTTTCTACTTGTAGATATGTTTGCGATGTGAATGAAAGAAAAGCTAGACTTGATTATAAATGTCAACATAGAATGTAGCAACTAGCCCAACGGGGCTTGCTGCCCAACATTCCATAGGCGGAATCGTCTACTTGTGTAAGTTGTCTAGTATAAAATTCCATCAGAAAGCCTTTTGGTTAGGCACCTAGAGGCGAATTTCCCTTTGCAATTAGTTCATTCTAACGTCTGTGACCCTCTTAGTGCTAGGGTTATGCAAGGAGCGCGAAAATTCATTACATTTAAAGATGATTACACCTCTTATATAGGAGGGTAAAGGCCATCCACCTGATAGTGGAAGAAGAGTACCTTTCATCGAAATTTAACAGTTGATGCAATGAAAATGGAGTCATTCATCAGTTAATGAGCCCATACACCCCTTAGCAAAATAGTGTTGCAGAGAGGCACAAAAAAATGCTCCTTGAAATGATTCGGTCGATATGGCGCAGACTCAGCTGTTAATTTCCTTATATGGAAACGCTTTGAAGACTGTTGACTACATCTTAAACCATGTGCCGACAAATACGGTTAACTCCACTCCATATGCGTTTTGGACTGGAATAAGTTCTGGACCTTAATCATGTGCGCCCACAGGGGTGCGCTGCTTACACCTATGGTTTCTAAAATAAGTTTGGGAAAGATTGGACCTAGAGGAAAGCAAAGTATTTTTGGTTACTCTGATACGTCTAAGGGGTATGTGCTTATAGTCGAGAAGGATAGTGGGAGTGTTACTGAGATCGAATCACGAGACATAACGTTTTTAGAGAACGAATTTCCTAAGAATGGAGAGATTGATTTGGATCAATAATCTATATGAGATTCAAGATTAAGTTTATCAGACACCTGTTAATTCGAGTGGGAGAGTTGAAGCTGAAAAATCGTCGTCCGTCGGATTCAACGCCTACTTTAACGAATGGAACAAATTACTCTCCTGGTCATCTTGTTGACAGTAGGAGGATTAGGGATCTCATTCTCAGTGGGAGTGATCATGGTCATACCCTGGTAGTAATGAGTTGTTAGGTCGTGGGCTAACACATAAGTTTTCCTCCTAACGATATGCATTTGAAGGTGATGGAGAACTAAACACCCTAATATATAACGATATGGTTATTTTGTCGTAAAACGTTAGAGAAACTCTCATTAGAAACTTATAAGATAAATGGATGAAAGTAATGGAGGACGAGATGAACACTTTGGACGAAATGGAATTTATAAGGAAGAATGGTGTTTGGACACTGGTCGACCTTCGAGAGGACACAGAGCAATAGAGTTAAATGGGTTCTTCAGATGAAACTCAAGGATGATGAAAAGTTAAGCATCATAACTCGATTGATTCTGGCTATTGCAGTGAGTCTAGACTGGGCCTGCACTAGATAGACGTTAAGACCGTTTTCCTAAATGGTGAGTTAGAATAAGAGATTTATATGGAGCGATCTGAATGCTTTGTGCAGAAAGACCATGAGCACTTAGTGTGCAAACTTCACAAATTGATCTATGGTATGAAACAGTTCTCTAGGCAGTCGCACCGCAGAGTTCATAATTTGGTTGTGGAAAATAGATTTCTCCTGATGGATCAGAATCGTTGCGTGTACAGCAAAACGGTATGGACCGAACTTTGTGTTTATGATTCTATATGTAGATGACATACTCATAGTTGTAAATAGATTGGAGTTCCTCACACACGTAAGAGCTTGATTGTCTTCTCTATTTGGGATGAAGAACATGGGTGAGGTGGCGCACATCCTTGGGATTCAGATCTCGGGAGATCGTTGTGGCCGTTGTGGCTTTAATAGGAGAGCTATATAAAAAAAAGTGTTGAAAATGTTCAACATGAGTAACTGCAACCCAATTGAAACTCCAACTTACGTTGGTTAACCTCTCAAAATGGATATATGTTTGAAGACTACAAAAGAAATTGACCAGATAAATAAATTATGTAGCTAAGTGCAGTCGGAAGCCTGATGTACGCAATATAGTGTGTACTCAGCCTGATATTTGTTACGCAATCGGCATGGTATGTCGGTACCAAGCTGAACACGGATTGAAGAAATGTCGGGCAGTAAATAGGATTATGCGATATCTTAATGGCATCGTCATGCTCTTTGCTAAAGACTTGCTAGAGATCCGAGAATCTCTGGATGACTGGGTAAAACAATGTGGACTATGGTGGTGACTTTGATGAGAGAAAAGCCACATCAGACTTTATGATCTGCTCTACGATGGCTCCATATCGTGGATGAGCAAGAAATAGTCGCGCATTGTGTTTATCGTTATGGATGTCGAATTTGTGGCTCTTATGTGGGCTACTTAGTTAGTTGTATGGATGAAGAGACTTACGGATTGATTGCTGAGACATTGGAGTCGCAATCTCCGTGACAAAGAACATCAAGTATCATAACAAGTCATAGCAGGTAGATATCAAGCAAAACTATGTTAGAGACGTGGTTAGACACAATGCGATGAGTTTGAAGTACTTGTCTACGGATGAGATGGTTGTGGACCGTTTGTCCATCCTTAAAGAAAGAATCTTTAGTGAGGCTTGTGTAGTATCTAGGACTGTGATGTACTTCATTATTTTAATTTCTCATACAATGATCTTTAACTTAAATTATATTTGAGTATGCATGTTTTCACAGTTTAAGTGTTTTGTCTGTTCTTACTGTGATTGTTTATTGAAATATGCCAAAGTGAATTAGATCCCCCTCTCACACGTATGATAACTTCTATGCCTTTGTGGCTAGGTGAGGCTGGTGATAGTTTCTAGTTCTGGAAGTCTGTTGGGATGACCAGAAAGGGCTTTGTGTCTGGAACTATCTGATTTCGCATAACAACGGATTCTCGTCTGTCAATCCACTCAGGGGTCGGATGGGAGTCTTTGTGACTTTTGGTTCGGGTACTTTGTGTGCCTGATGAACATCTCTACAGCATTTGGACATATGCTTCATGGAAGAGTAGATATCCTGTAGCGCGCGTTCCATACTCCGGTGCATCCAAAACGACCATGGGTATGACCCGAGATGGGTATGATTCAGAGTCGTGTGAGACCCATAACTTTTTGCAGAAGAGTCGCATATGTACCCTCATTAGTCTGAACAGAGACCGAAGGTTCGGTTCAGTGTTTGCTATCTTAGTATGTGCTCGATGGGTGCGCTCACAAGTACCTTGGACCCGGTTTTAGAAAAGCGAGTTGAATTGTGTTGATGGTTTTGTGGGAAGAGGATGGTCATTATGGGATCTTCTCAACATTGTGTCTAGTAGGTGGCCACCAACCGCGCCGTCGGCTGCGGTTGTCGGTGCAATACATATATAGGTCTGAAAGATGCTTGTATGGTCAGACTTGGAGAAAGATTTCATGACCAAGGGTGTAGGGCACATTTCCACTGCTGGTGTGAGATCCGCGAGTCGCTGCAACTCCTAACAGATGCGTAGCACCTTGCTCGGTGTGATTCTCGATAGTACGACTGCTACCTCGTATGTGTCTTTACTGTATAAGGGGAATTCGTTCTCCTGATGCTATCTTAATGAATGAGCGCCCCCTCCCTCCTCCCTCGCACTATGTGGGAATGGGAGATGTTGGTTTTAGGGGATTGGGTCTCCTATTAGTGGGAGCTCATTCTAATAAGCTCAGTATTGGATCCTAAACCAAACCATTCCCTTTATGTATAGGGATACTCAGGGTTGGAAAGTCTGATAACGATGATGCCCTACCGTTTAGACTGAGGTAAGTAGTTGTGGAAACCTAGGTCACTATCCGTTTACCCGTGGCGTGACCTCCCATTCGGCAGACCGTGATCCCAACCTTAGGCAGATCCGCTTCCACTTTCGCTAAGAAAATCGTTCAAGGGGGTAACTTAAATATGTGTTATGTTGTGCCCTAATCGATTGCATGTTTCGTACATTCCAACAAGGTAACCTCCACGGCGGTTTCAATATGTATTGATGATTGTTCAACTCTCTTTCAATGCCTAGAATACATAGATGGAGAAGTATATATATATATATATATATATATATATACAGAACTATGACTAAGTGAAAAACTCCAACTTGAACATTTTCTTGCACAACACGTTTTCCATCCAGTCGCCCGTGTTTACCATCGTACATCTATCCATGTGCACCGTCCAGTCCATTGTCATGTTAGGCATCGTCCACACGTACAGGTTGAACTGCGAGATGCGTAACAATTGTCCCACTTGGAGACTGATTCAGTCACCAAAACAGCATTCTTCAACAAAGTATTTCCATCATCAATATTTTCAGTGCACCATTTGTAGAAACGCATCTACAGAAGACCAACTGAGGTTTTGCACAACCCCAGTTTCCCAACATCAAAACATTTCGTCAACATGTCTGTCAGATTCTTCACACCCTCTATCTTCTCTAAGCACATTTCGCCTTCTTCCACTGCCCTACGAGTGAAATGATACCGCCTTCTGATATGTTTATTCTTCGAATGATAGATTGGATTCTTCACCAACTGTATGGAACCTTGGCTATCTGAATACAAAATCTTTTGGCTCTGCTTGTTTACCAACTCTTCTAGATAACATGTCAGTCATATCATCTCCTTCCGAGCTTTAGCTATTGCCACGTACTCGGCCTCAGTAGATGAAAGAGAAACACATTTATGAAGCATGGACATCCAGCTCACTACTGTACCACCTATGGTGTAAATGTATCCTGATGTGCTCTTGCTCGAGTCCACATCACCACCATGATCATCATCTACAAAACCCTGTAGAATCACTTTGTCTTTGTCAAAACAAAGTGAAGTACTGGATGTACCTTTCAGATATCTCACAAGCCAATTCACAGCTTCCCAATGCTCTTTCCTTGTATTCGCCATGTACCTGTTAACCACTCCTACTGCATGTGCTATGGTAGGTCTTATACAGACCATAGCATACATCAAACTCTCAACTGCTGAAGCATATGGAACCAGCGTCATTTGCTCACGTTCTTTAGTTGTCTTGGGTGATTGTTTCTTTAACAAGTTTATGTGATTTTCCAAAGGAGTAGTCTTGGGCTTAGCATCACTCATCCTGAATCGGGCCAAGACCTTCCCAATGTACTACTCCTAGGATAGACTTAAAGTGTGAGCAGATCTATCACAAGATATCCTCATCCCAAGAATCTACTTTGCTGCACCAAAATCTTTCATCTCAAACATTGAAAAGAGGTTTGCCTTCAGATTGTTTATCTCTCTTATACTGGATCCTCCAATATACATATCATCCACATATAATAGTAGAAATACATAAGAATCAGTGTATTTATTGAAGTAACAACACTAATCATTTTCACTCCTGCAAAATCCACTCTTACTTGTGAAGGAGTCAAACTTCTTGTACTATTGCCTCGGTGCCTGCTTCATCCCATACAAGCTCCTGTTGAGCTTGCACACCATGAGTTCCTTTCCCGGAAAAACAAATTATTCTCATTGCTGAATATAGATCTCCTTGTCCAGATCTCCATGTAAAAATGTTGCTTTTACATTGATTTACTCAAGATGCAAGTTTTCTGATGCAACAATACTCAATAGATCAATACGAATAGTAGTTAATTTCACAACATGAGAGAATATTTGAGCGTAATCAATACCTTTCCTTAGTGAATGCCCTTTAACTACTAACCGAGCCTTGAACCATCTTTTGCCATCTTCTTCAGCCTTAATCCTAAACACTCACTTGTTCAACAAAGATCTTTTCCTTGTAGACAACTCAGTCAACACCCATGTGACATTCTTCTCAAGTGAGTTCATTTCATTATCCATGGATTGCTCTCACTTGATTGAATCCTCTACCTATAGGGCCTCATCAAAAGACTTTGTTTCCCTTCATTAGTCAGCAACAGATAATGTAATGAAGGTGAATACCTCTCTGGTGCTCTAATGGTTCTGGATGATCTCCTCAACACTTGCTCAGGTGTCATTTGCTCCACTACAGGTTCTTCAGCAATAGTCTCTAAAGTTGTTTGACTATCTTCTCTGGGTGTACTCTTCTGCAACTCAAACTCAACTCCCAGTTGCTTCGTAGTCTCTGAAACCTTATGCTCCCTGTCCTTATATAGGACAGATTTATCAAACGTCACATCACAATGTCTCAGAATCTTTCTGTTCTTGTCATCCCAAAACCTGTAACCAAACATGTTAGAGTCATAGCCTATGAAGTAACACTTCACAGCCTTAGCATCAAGCTTATCTCTCTTTTCTGGATCAACATGAACATAAGCAGTGTACCCAAAGGGTTTCATATGTGAGTACTTGAGATCCTTTCCTGTCTACACCTCTTCTAGAATCTTGAACCCCAATGGAGTTGATGGTCCCCTGTTGATTAAGTATGCAGTTGTGCTCACCACGTCTACCCAGAACATCTTGGGCAGCACACAACTCATTCAGTGGTTGTTCATCCTCTCAGCAACTTCATTCTGCCTAGCCTTGCCGAGAACTGTCCTCATTAATATGAATACCTCATCAACACAAAACGCTTTGAATTATGCATGTCATACTCTTCTTTCATTGTCAGGCATTTGATCTCCAATCCAGTCTGATTCTCAACTTTAGCTTTCCACCTCTTGAATGTTTCAAACACATATGACTTGTGCTTCAAGAAGTAAACCCATACCTTCCTGCTAAAATCGTCAATGAAGGTGACATAGAATCTAGATCCTCCAAGTGATGAAACTGGAGATGGTCCCCAAATATCTGTATGGACCATTTCCAACCGCATTTTATTCAGCTCTCTCGGAGTCTTTGTGAAGCTAACTCGTTTATGTTTGCCCATAACACATCTCTCACAAAGACCCATATCAGCATACTTCAGACCCTCTAAAGCTTCTTTTGCAACCAACATCTTCATTTCCTTGACTCATGTGTCCAAGTCAATTATGCCACAACCATGAACCAGAAGCAATCTTAGTGACAACATACATGTTTATACACCCTGCAGTGGTGTATAAGGTTCCAGATTTTGTGACACGGGCTACAATCATAACACCCTTTACAATCTTCCACAAACCTTTACCGAACTCTGTTTCGTAGGTTGTGCTATCCAACTGACCAATAGAGATTAGATTCTTCTTGAGTCCAGGAATATATCTCACATCCTCCAATGTCCACTAATTTCCTGATGGGATCTTTATGTGTAAATCCCTATTTCCTTCAATCTCCAAAGATTTGTTGTCAGCAAGGTATACCTTTCCAAAATTTTCTGATTTGAAATTTTGAAACAATTCTTTGCTTGGAGACGAATGAAAGGATGTACCAGAATACAAAATCCAGGATTCAACTGGGTTGTCCACACTAAAGATTAGAGTATCACAAGCGTCTTTTGCTGAATTTACAGAATCAGAATCATCTCTCACATTTTTTATTCTGCTTCTTCTGTGGTTTCTTGCAAGTTGTCCGATGGTGCTCTTTATTTCCACAATTCCAACAAATCACGTTGGCTTTGTTCAGAGATTTTCCTCGATTCTTTGATTTTGATCGGCCATGTGGATTTTGGTCCTTTGACTTGCTTATCCCCCTCCGGTCAACGCCGAGAGTACTATCTAATGAATCTCCCACTTCTCTCTTGCGACTACTTTTGTTGAGAACACCTCCGATTTCATTGAACTTCAGTTTCTTAGAACCTCGGGAACTGCTAATTGTAACAACGACAGTATCCCATGACTCGGGCAGAGATGAAATCAATATCAATGTTTAATTTCATCTTCGAAATGAATGTCCATAGAACTCAATTGCCTAATAATCATATTAAACTCGTTTATATGATCAGCAACAGATCCGCTCTCACACATCTGTAAATTGAACAGTCTACCCATCAAAAATATACCTTGTTCATCGAAGATGGATTTTCGTACATATTTGATATCGCCTTCAACAGATCGGTCGTCGTCTTTTCCTTGACGATGTTGAACGCCACGTTCTTCGACAAAGTCAACCGGATCAATCCTAGGGTCCAACGATCTTTCAGCTTCCACTGCTCCTCCATCATGGAATCCAGTTTCACCCCGAGCAAGGGTTCGTGATGATTTTTCTGGTATAGATAGTCTTCGATCTGCATCTTCCAGAAATCGAAATCGAATCCATCAAACTTTTCGATTCCAAACTTCGAACTCTCCATCTTTAGTGGTCGTGTTGAATCTCCTTAGCTATAATACCAGTTGTTAGGATTGATTTTGCAACACACACAAAAAACTGATGAAGTAGAATGAGAATTGAGAAAGATTTTGGGAAAGCTAGAGAGAAAACATGTGAGAGAGTTTTACGTGGTAACACCTCTTCGAGGTAACCTCCACGGCGGTGTCAATATGTATTGATGATTGTTCAACTCTCTTACAATGTCTAGAATACATAGATGGAGAAGTACATATAGGGAAAACTATGACGAAGTGCAAAACTCCAACTTGAACGTTTTCTTGCACAACACGTTTTCCATTCAGCCACCCGTGTTAACCACCGTCCAGACGCCCATGTGCACTGTCAAGTCCATTGTCTTGTTAGGCACCGTCCACAGCTACAGGTTGAACCGCGAGACACGTGAACATTAATACATTAATTAGCATTACATATTAATCATGCTCCACAACGTAACAACAGGCACACTCCTTGCTTCTGCGAACATTTATCTAGAGCTCGTTTACGATCACTCCACTATTTTTCTTCTCGATCGTGATGAATCAATTGATTCATTGTAGCGAAACCAAACGATTGAGGAATGTCGAAGGTGGAAGCAGTGATGTTAGGGTTCTTCCACTCATCAAGGAGGTGAGACACACTGAAACGATTGAAAATCAAAGTTGGATGGACATGAAGAAGAGATGAAGAATTTGAGTCTTTCAATCTTCCAAATACTTGGTGCAGGTTGGAAATCCACCTCCCTCCACTCATCTTCTTCCTTATGTTGGTAGCAACAGGAGCAATTCAAACCCTGCTTGATTTAGGGTTCCGGCCTGAGACACACAGGAGTAACTTGGACGATTTGTTCAACTTTTTCGGCAAGACAATTTCTTCGTCTTCTTCAAGACAATTTCTTCTTCTTCAAGATAATTTCTTCATCTTCTTTTTAAAAATCAAACTAGTGCATAATCGATTATGGGTATCGATACCCATAAATTGATTTCTATATTTCAAACTCATATGTAGAACGGATGAAGAACCAAAAGAATTTTATGTGTTTCGATTTTTGGGTGAATTTCAAACCAGAAGATGAAGAACGGATGCATGGATAATTGAAGAAGATGAACATACGAATAACGGTAAAAGAGTCATTTAATAATTCAAAAATATCTTAAAATATTTAATGAATGGAAAAAAAAATAATGATTACTTAACGAAGTGACTAAATAGTCACAAAGATACGTAACCATTAAGTCACGTACAAAAATGAATAATCAATTAATCACACCAAGTAAAGATGTGTAATCATTGAATTAATTAACCATTTAATAAATTAACAGACGTCTCTCTCTCTCTTCTAATACGGAAAAATGAGTATTTCAATTAGCAAGATGTGAGTTAAAATAGTAGCTTTTTATTGTGATATACTGAAACAAACTCTTCCATCTTTTATAATTAGTATAGATTAGCACTCATGTTCATATGATAAATTCTATCTAACATAAACTAGCTGTGAAACTGTTTTTTTATTAAAATATTATAAACTATATATTGTTAACATGTTTTATTCTTATAAGGATACCACATATGCAACATGTTTTCATTTACAACATATGTTCCAACACTTAAATAAAGAAGTTATTCCTTAGTTGATACCACAATCACGTTTTCTGGGTCGACAGTCCACACAAGACACTGTTCCTAAGAAAGGATTTTGATACCATTGACAACAATAGTGGTTACAACCAAAGCGGTTAGGTATATCTGCAATCAAAACAATACAAATATTCAAAACAATATATATATATATATCATTTCATGACATTGTATTATAGATGTATATAATATACATTTCGCATGATATGTATGCATGCATAATTATCTCACACTATGCATGCGGTTAATTTTAATTACCTAAGTCGGCGCTGATTTCTGGGGATGGTCCTTCAACTGCAATAACCTCTTGGTAAAGATTGCAAATGATTAGTAAAGACAGGATGAAGAAGGCAACTCTAACCGATGCCATCGATCCAACAAAATATTCTTTTGTTAAGATTGGCACAACAATTTTTAAATGTTTGCAAAAGAAAATACAGACAAATATGATTGAGACTATTGGTCGGTAAGAGTATTTATATTAGGAAAGAGACTAAAGTATTTGTAAAGTAACATCTTAGTTGCTTAAATTTTGTGGGCGTTAAGATATGATGCATTTAATTTGAAAGTATTAAACGTACACTACAATAAATATGAGATATTGTAATGAATGAAATTTTTTTGAAATTTTTTTGTTATTATAAATATGTTTATCGTTACGAAATATTAATTTACTAGAAAACTTATCTACGTTTTGCGTAAAATATACAAAATTTATATGTATTGTTGTTCAAATAAATTATAATGGTTTAGCAAGATATATATAATCCTAAAAAAATATCAACTATTATTAATATGGTATTATGTTTTTCAACTCAATTTATATGGTGTATGACATTTATATTAACATTTTTGTATTACATTTTTTCACTCCCGATATTTTAAATCTAACATATTATAATGATATTTTTTACACTTATGGAAAGTTATATTAATACAAAAAATATAATTATAAAAAATAATGATTATTGACTTTAATATACATATATTTAATATAATACAAAAAATATCATTATAATATGTTAAATTTAAAATATCGGGAGTGAAAAAATGTAATACAAAAATGTTAATATAAATGTCATACACCATATAAATTGAGTTGAAAAACATAATACCATATTAATAATAGTTGATATTTTTTTAGGATTATATCTTGCTAAACCATTATAATTTATTTGAACAACAATACATAAAAATTTTGTATATTTTACGCAAAACGTAGATAAGTTTTCTAGTAAATTAATATTTCGTAACGATAAACATATTTATAATTAAA